>CM060976.1:22195000-23625000 GCA_030765065.1 Deroplatys truncata | reverse complement strand
CTAAAGAGCCAATGGGTTAAATTGGTTTGCTCAGCCCTCGTAGACTCTCAAAACTTTTCAAACACTCTAGATTTTACTGGTCTTGTTTTTACACAATTTATCATGTTAATAGTCGTATTTACCACAGATTCTAAAAGCCCCCCTTCAACAATTCTCATAATTAACGCCTCCCTGTGTGAGAAACAGTGAGTTGTCATTATAGTCGGGTTTACTACTCTCACAAAACTTCTAAAACCTTTAATTTTCCCTGTTAATGACGCTGCTCCGTAGGTGCAAAGAGAGATGCAACTTTCCCAGAAAATATTATGTTCAACAGAATAATTATTAACACAATCAGAATATCTTTGGTTGTAGTAGTGAGTTTGGAGTTATTGGCAAAATAAAAATTGTTCAATAATATCTAAATTGTATTAGAACCTAATAAATTTAATTAATTGCCATTTGTCACTTGTGTCATTGCTTTCATTCACCGTAGAGCAAACACTGTATTTCCCGCTAATTTACGGTTCACGTTAATTTCAAAGCCACGAGGCATTTCTTTTATTCTGCGACTGACGGTGTTATCCCATAAAGGAATTTTGGATATTCATTCTTCATCGCTAAACATGATGCTCTTTTTTTTTCTTGGTTGATAACACTACTTCCGCGCCAATATTATGGAGTTTTTTCTGTTGAGCTATTGATTCAGAAACTACATATGAAGAAACATGCAAGGCACTATAGGATTTTTCCTGTGGTTTCAAACGGCGTTCAAAATATTCTCTTGATTTTGAAGCTACATTAGAATGAGTACTTTCTAAATGCCTTTTTGGTTATTTCGGCATCATTGAATGATTTGGAAAAAAAAATTCTGCATATAAGACATTTGGGATGTGTCCATCTCCACGCCACGTAAAACCACATTGTAAGTATGCATCACTATATTTACGAAACGCACTACGTTTCTGTGAACCTTGAAGGGAATTTTATTTTCACTCACATTATTTGAATTATCTCTGCTGTTACTGCTTGATTTAGATTGTCTTTTTTGGATTAAAAATTTGTCCATAATAAAGTCTAAATAAAACACTTTTGATAAAATAGTCGCAATATAACCCACTCACACGTACATACGGAAACTGACCTATGTTCCGGCGATTCTAAACTTTGTGGATTACTAAGTGGGAAGAAAAAAAGAATTACGAAGCATTGTTGCAGGTGTTCCAATTTCATTTGAATTACCGCCAGGGAGAAAAATTAAATTGAGCACGTTGCATGTGTTAACGTTTCATTGGTCAAGTCTGTCTCAAAGTAAAATGTGCCTACCGTATGAAAGACTTCTTTTGTTGTAAATAAAAAATCTTGTTACACTCACATGACTTTCTCTACCCACTATGGCTTATTAATAAGTATACAAATTATTCTTACAAAAGTTTATTTCCTATCTACTTCATTCTAGTCGAGATAAACCTTTCCGGATAGCTGCATTACAGATTTCGTTATAGGTACAAAGGGGAAAAAAGACGTCAAATGTTTTAGAACTGGACGCTATATGCTGGCTTAACATTCCATACTCTTTCCATGACATCGCGAGAAACAACTGAAAATCGACGGCACTTTAAAGTACTCAACAATATCCGGAACTGGCTAGTGCCGTGCCACAAAAATAGGTATTGGAAACAAATTGTGTGTTTTAAAGAATCTAATTTTTTGTGCCGTATGTTTTCGTCTATCGCTTAACGTTTACCAGTTATGGAAGATCATATACATTCCTTTTCGAATGAAGAGGGTTTTACAAGCTATTCCCAGAAACTTCAAGAAATATATTTTGTTTCTCATGTAAATACATATGTTTAATATTATATTTTAATAAAAATCGTTAGCCATTTTTCAGAAAACAAACAATACAAAAAATGTTCCATATAAAGGATAGTTTTGGGTGGGGAGATTTTCTTGAAAATCTTCGTGTCGTATCTTTGGAAGGTACTGAACACAAATACAAAGTTTGGTATTTATTCGACAGTTCGTTTTAAAGTTATGCCGTTCATAGACGCACACACATTTTTCCAAAACTGCCTTTTTAGGATTCAGGGCACCTCAAAACATTTATTTCGGTGTGAAATCTCAATATCGAATATTTGGGTGGAATGCAATACCTTATCTACCTACTATGTACGTGGTAGAGAAAATAATAATGCGCCGCAATGAGACTTTCTGGACGATATTCAGAGTATTTTTCAATTTCAAAATTTCGCGACACACACATCACGGGGCTATGCGACATACGGGTTGCAACCAGTCAGCAACATGGTTACCTTAGAAACGGACTTACTTATTTTTCTGATCGCAGCTGTGTCAGGCGCTATAGCAATATGTATAGTTCGCTCTTTCGCAATAAATGTTGCACCTTGACGCATTGGCTTAAAACGTGGTTTCAATAACTGCAGTTGCGTCATTTCAGCACACACAATTGAAGGGGTTTCAGTGGACATCAATACGTGTATTTCCGTGAAATCTCGAAATTAATATTTGAATGGAATACGATACTTCCTTTAGCTTCTATGTCAGAGAAAGTACAAAGGTACGTTTTACACTTTAAATGTGTTAAATGTTTCACATGAATATAACGATTCGCTTTTGTTACTGGAAACAAGGAACTAATAATGCAGTTTTTACTTTCTCTGCTACGTGTAGTAAGTAGGGGAAGTATTGTATTCCACCCAATAATTCGATACCAAGATTTCACCAGATGTTTTGGGACCCCCGAATCCAAAAAAAAAAGCATTTTTCGAAACGTGTGTGTGTGTGTGTGTGTGTGTGTGTGTGCGCGCGCGTGCGTGCGTGTGTGAACAGCATAACTCAGAAACGAACAGTCGGATAAACACCAAACTTGGTATTTAGGTTCAGTATATTCCAGAGATGCGACACGAAGGTTTTCAAGAAAATCCCCCCACCCTAGATTACCCTTTACATGGAACATTTTTCGAAAAGTTTAATTTTCTCAAAAATGGCTCTAACGATTTTGATTAAAATGTCATATGTTTAAGATATTTTCATGACAACCGAAATGTATATCTCGAATTTTCTGAGAATGTCTCCAAAAGTATTCATTGGGAACGACTTTTGCATAACTGGTAAACCATAAGAGATAGACAAAATTTTACTACACGTAAAATGTAGATCACGTTAAAATACACAATTTATGTCATATACAGTTTTTTTGTTGAGTGAACCGTTTTCGAGATATTGCTAGTTATTCCTTTAGATTTTCCAATACTTATACTTTTTCTCAAATACGTTATTCATTTTTACTTTCTCTACTACGTATAGTAAGTAGGGGAAGTATTGTATTCCACCCAAAAATTCGATCCTGACATTTCACCGGAAATACGTTTTGAGACCCCCTGAATAAAAAAAAACATTTTTGGAAACATGTCCGTGTGTGTGTCTGTGTGTCTGTCTGTGTGTGTGTCTGTGAAGAGCATAACTCAGAAACGAACAGTCGGATAAACACCAAACTTGGTATTTGGGTTCAGTATCCCCCAAGGATGCGACACGAAGGTTATCAAGAAAATCCCCCCGCCCCAGAGTACCCTTTACATGGAAGATTTTTCAAAAATTTTAATTTTCTCAAAAACGGCTCTAACGATTTTGATTAAAATATCATATGTTTAAGATATTTTCATGACAAATAAAACGTATATCTTGAATTTTCTGGGAATGTCTCCAAAAGTGTTCTTCGTTGTGAACGACTTTTGCATAACCGGTAAACCATAAGAGATAGGGAAAATTTTAGTACACAAAAAAATGTACATCGCGTTAAAATACACAATTTATGTCATATACATTCTTTTTTGTTGAGTGAACCATTTTCGAGATATTGCTTGTTATTCTCTTAAATTTTTCAACACTTATTTTCTTAAATGGGAATTCGTTATTCATTTTTTTGTCTTTGATATGCAAAGAGTATTAATCTGTTGCAAAGGGAATGGTGCTGCACCTAGCAACCAGCTATTAAGAGATATGTATGTGTTTAAAGGCTACTGTTTTTCTATATTGCCCTTGTAAATATATTTTCCCCTACATCTACAAGAAAGTTAGCAATAAGATAGGGTCTGCAAATGTTTATCTCGATTAACATGAACTAGATGGAGAATAAGCGTTTGTAAAAATACTTTGTACAAGAGTAGAGAAAGTCATGTGAGTGTAACACATCAGATTTTTTTTATGTCTTGTACATGCAAAGAGAATGGAATGCGCCACATAGCAACCAGCGCTTAAAATATTTGACTATCGCTTAAAACCTATCATATTCCCCTTGCATCTACAAGAAAATTAGCAATAAGATACAGTCTGCAAATGTTTATCTCGATTAACATGAAGTAGATGGAGAATAAGCGTTTGTAAAAACAGTTTGTACAAGAGTATGGAAAGTCATGTGAGTGTAACACATCAGATTTTTCATTAAAATGTGTTGAACACATGTATTTCAATCAAAACTGTTAAGAGTCATTTTTTAGAAAATCCACATTTTCTAAACATCTTCCATGCAAAGGGTGGTGGGAGATTTCCTTGAAAATCGTCGTGTCGCATCTTTGGAAGTGAAGTAGAATATTTGTTGGTAGTTGAAAGATGCTTCATGTTTATGTGACCCACGTATGGGAGCCAATTTTGTCTCTGTTACTTCCTGTTATCTTTTTGCTGAGCGCCTGTTATTGTTTTACTATTTTGAATTTTTGGGTTGTTTGTCCTCCTGCTAGCTATTATTACTACTCAGTCGAGCATATCTCTTGATCAGGGTGTGTAAACGGAAAGGAGTTGTTACTGAAAGATAACACTTATAAAAGAATTTGTTTTTACACTTTTATTACCGTCACAATTAATTAATTTCACATATTGACTCTTGATACACGCCAGACTGAAACTGTTATATTTTCTAATATCACTATAATCACTTATTTGCTGCACATTATTAATTCGCGTATTTCACATTTATACCTAACTTTACAACGCGAGAGATTTTGTAGAATTGCACGACGTATAACGTGTGAACGATTCTCTTAAACTGTGCGACGTATAACCTATGTATGATTCTGTTGAACTGAACGACGTATTACCCGCGAATCCTTCTGTTGGACTGAACGACGTATTACCCGCGAATCCTTCTGTTGGACTAAACGAAACCTGTCTCTGGCACGGAATTTATACTCTCTTACCCTGATATGCCTAAACATTATAATCGAGCTGCTATTGGTTAATAAAGCGCGCCAACATTAGCGTCTATATTTATATCCAATCAAAATTACGAACACATATACTCTAGGGAAGAAATTCCCTCCATTTCTAAAGAAACGCGCGCTACTCTTGACGTCATTTGCTTGTCTCTAATAATTGATAAACAACTCACCCCCTCGCTACATTGTTGCCCGCTGTTATTGTCAGTTTCAGTGAGGCCGTGTAAACTTATTTCCTAACAATGCTTATAATTAACAAACATCTCAAATCAATGTCATACAATAATGATTATTTACACTACAATCACTCTGGCATTTACATTGTTGTGATATAAAATACTGCCACAGAAGATATTGAGCTTAAATGCCAAGTTTGGAATTTACCCGACTTTTCGTTTTTGAGCTATGCTGCTCATATTCACGCACACACACGCGCGCGCGCGGACCTTTTCCTAAAAATTGTTGTTTTTTTTTTTTGTTTGTAGAGCCTCAAAACCTGCATTTCCCGTAAAACTTCAATGTTAAATCTTTGAGTAGAAAGCAATTCCTTTTGTACCTATTATGTACGTGGAACGGAAAAGTAAAGAGGGCAAAATGACAATATAGTTAAATTCGGTTAATTTCTGTAACATAATCTATATAAAAATTATTAGAAAATGCAGTGATACAACTAAGCGTATTCGCATGCATTGGCATGAATTCGAATCCTCGAATTTGATCAAATGAAATCGATGCAATATTTCTGCACTAGTACGATCTTTTTCAGCTGATATGTAGTACAACAATAATAATAATATTAATAAAAAGTGGACAAAAGTAAACTTCAGAGGGCGGAAACGATTTTTTACGAAGAACTTGAGGATGCACTAGATTAGATCTAATAATAAATGAAACATAAGGTTATAGAACTGAATATTTATAAATTATATGATAAAATCGAAGAAAATTAATTTAATTGAAAAGAGCATATGAACTACACCACACGATTGAAGAAAGAATACCACTATTAATTAATAAGTACAAACCGTCAGTAAAAACTGACATCGGACACCCCAGGAAAAGATGGGAGTAAAGAATGCGAAGGCAGGTGGAATGCCTAATCATCGAAATGAATAATATAATAATAATAATAATAATAATAATAATAATAATGTCTTCATAATTACTTTGCACAATAGCTTATGTAATCGCAACTTAAGTGGAATCACACAGGATGGTTTCATTGACAAATTCAAGAAACTCCAAGTGTATTACCCAAAATAGCGCGGAAAGCACGTTTACATACATTGTCTTTTTTACGTGAAAGAAAAAAGATCATAACCCTCATCGTAACAACAAACTCCTGATTGCGCATTTTGTCTGCAAACCGCAAAGTACAAACGGGGGACGGTCCATATAAGAATTGTGAGTGAGAATAGGCAGCAGTCAAGCGGCTCTAATCGTGCAGTGGGTTAATCAGCAGGCAAGCGGACGATCCATGAACGAATCGTGCACTAAGGCAGGCGAGCAGACGATTCATGAACGAATCGTGCAGTAGGGTAGACCAGCAGTCAAGGGGACGATTCATGAATCGTGAACGAATCGTATGATTCGATTCATAAATTGTGGACGAATCGTATGAATCGATTACTGCAAAAGAATCGTTCGACCCAACCCTAAAAACGACTCCGACTGCGGAGAGGAAGTAGTTGCGATAAAATCAGTAATTAACACTATTAGTGAAAACATAAATGATTGCAGATCCGACTCACTCAGTAGCCCGATCCGCTTACAAAAATTCCAAACAATGAAATGTATGACCGAACCCTCATAGGTATTAACGCTACATTTATATTCAATGTATCACGCGATAACGTGCAACATGTTATTGCTTTGCGTACGTGTAAAAAGAAATGGCAAAATCTTGAACATCAAAATTATAAAATTTCAACGTATTTATTATTTTAAAACATTTATCATTAACTTTCTTTATACATTTCTTCTGTATTTGACTATTTTTATTTCTTTCTTTAACAAACTGAATTAATCAAAATGTGCTGCCATCTATACCTGAAGCAAGCTAATATAGTTTTGCTCCGAATATGTAGATGGCAGAACTAGGGGATGTTCATTAGAAGAAAGAATCTCGTTGTGTACATGTGGCCGTATGCACCATCCTCGCTAAACAAACCCTTCAGGAATCTTCAACCTACCGCGGTAAGAATTTGGCCGGAGTAATCATCACATAGCCATGAACTAATGTTCACCGCAGTTTATGCCCCCGCCGTTGTAACGTTGCACTTGACAACTAGCGATTAAGTTGGTACACTCGCAAAAAAATAGGTGAAAACATTTAACCGTTAGACTTCCTAAACCAATCACAACGCATCATTTCGAGTGGTATATGGCAAAACGGAAGCGGCTCTGTTGACAGATGTAGCTATTTACAACCATGTGTGTCGAGTTGTTGTTTGCAAGCTAATATTTATTTATATTTGTGGTTATTGTTGGTGTTCCTTTATACAGATATATTACTTTCTCTACTACGTATAGTAAGTACTGGAAGTATTGTATTCCACCCAAAAATTCGATACCGAGATTTCACCGGAAATACATGTTTTGAGATCCCCTGAATCCAAAAAACGCATTTTCAGAAACATGTCTTGTGTGTGTGTGTGTGTGTGTGTGTGTGTGTGTGTGTGTGTGTGTCTGTGAATAGCATAACTCAGAAACGAACAGTTGGATAAACACCAAACTTGGTATTTGGGTTCAGTATCTTCCAGAGATGCGACACGAAGGTTTTCAAGAAAATCCCCCCACTCCAGATTACCCTTTACATGAGACATTTTTCGAAAATTTTAATTTTCTCAAAAACGGCTCTAACGATTTGGATTAAAATATCATATGTTTAAGATATTTTCATGACAAATGAAATGTATATCTCGAATTTTCTGGGAATGTCTCCAAAAGTATTCCTCATTGTGAACTACTTTTGTATAACTGGTAAACCATAAGAGATAGACAAAATTTTACTGCACAAAAACTGTAGATTGCGTTAAAATACACAATTTATGTCATATACATTTTTTTTGTTGAGTGAACGATTTTCGAGATATTACTTGTTCTTCCCTTAAGTTTTCCAATAGTTTTTCTCAAGTGGGAATTCGTTATTCATTTTTACTTTCTCTACTACGTATAGTAAGTAGGGCAAGTATTGTATTCCACCCAAAAATTGGAAACCGAGATTTCACCGGAAATACATGTTTGAGATCCCCTGAATCCAAAAAAAGCATTTTTGGAAACATATCCGTCTGTGTGTCTGTCTGTGAACAGCATAACTCAGAAACGAACAGCACCAAACTTGGTATTTAGGTTCAGTATCTTCCAAGGATACGACACGAAGGTTTTCGAGAAAATCCCCCCACCCCAGATTACCCTTTACATGGAAGATTTTTCGAAAATTTTAATTTTCTCAAAAATGGCTAACGATTTGGATTAAAATATCACATGTTTAAGATATTTTTATGGCAAATAAAATGTATATCTTGAATTTCCTGGGAATGTCTCCAGAAGTATTCTTTATTGTGAACGACTTTTGCATAACTCGTAAACCATAAGAGATAGACAAAATGTTACTACACAAAAAATGTAGATCGCGTTAAAATACACAATTTATTTCATATACATTTTTGTTGTTGAGTGAACCATTTTCGAGATATTACTTGTTATTCCCTTAAATTTTTCAATACTTATTTTCTCAAATGGGAATTCGTTATTCATTTTTACTTTCTGTACTACGTATAGTAAGTAGGGGAAGTATTGAATTCCACCCAAAAATTCGATACCGACATTTCACCGGAAATACATGTTTTGAGACCTCCTGAATCCAAAAAAGCATTTTTGGAAACATGTCCGTGTGTGTGTGTGTGTCTGTGTCTGTGTGTGTGTGTCTGTGTGTGTGTGTGTGTGTGTGTGTGTGTGTGTGTGTGTGTGTCTGTGAACAGCATAACTCAAAAACTAACAGTCGGATAAACACCAAACTTGGTATTTACGTTCAATATCTTCCAGAGATGCGACACGAAGATTTTCAAGAAAATCCCCCACCCCAGACTACCCTTTACATGGAACATTTTTCGAAAATTTTAATTTTCTCAAAAATGGCTCTAACGAGTTTGATGAAAATATCATATGTTTAAGATAATGTCATGAGAAATGAAATGTATATCTCGAGATTTCTGGGAATGTCTCCAAAAGTATTCTTCATTGTGAACGACTTTTGCATAACTGGTAAACCATAAGAGATAGACAAAATTTTACTACACAAAAAATGTAGATCGCGTTAAAATACACAACTTATATCGTATACATTTTTGTTGTTGAGTGAACCGTTTTCGAGATATTGCTTGTTATTTCCTTAAATTTTCCAATACTTATACTTTTTCTCAAATTCGTTATTCATTTTTACTTTCTCTACTACGTATAGTAAGTAGGGGAAGTATTGCATTCCACCCAAAAATTCGATACCGAGATTTCACCGGAAATACATGTTTTGAGACCTCCTGAATCCAAAAAAAGCATTTTTGGAAACATGTCCGTGTGTGTGTCTGTGTGTTTGTGTGTGTGTGTGTGTGTGTCTGTGTGTCTGTGTGTCTGTGAACAGCATAACTCCAAAACGAACAGTCGGATAAACACCAAACTTGGTATTTAGGTTCAGTATCTTCCAGAGATGCGACACGAAGGTTTTCCAGAAAATCCCCCCACCCCAGACTACCCTTTACATGGAAGATTTTTCGAAAATTTTAATTTTCTCAAAAATGGCTCTAACGATTTTGATGAAAATATCATATGTTTAAGATAATGTCATGAGAAATGAAATGTATATCTCGAATTTTCTGGGACTGTCTCCAAAAGTATTCTTCATTGTGAACGACTTTTGCATAACTGGTAAACCATAAGAGATAGACAAAATGTTACTACACAAAAAATGTACATCACGTTAAAATACACAACTTATGTCATATACATTTCTTTTGTTGAGTGAACCGTTTTCGAGATATTGCTTGTTATTTCCTTAAATTTTCCAATGCTTATACTTTTTCTCAAATTCGTTATTCATTTTTTTATGTCCTGGGCATGCAAAGAGAATGGAATGCGCCACATAGCAACCAGCGTTAAAATATTTGACTATCGCTTAAAAGCTACCATATTCCCATTGCATCTACAAGAAAATTACCAATAAGATTTACATCTCGATATCTCGATTAACATGAAGCATATGGAGAATAGGCGTTTGTAAAAATAGATTGTACAAGAGTAGAGAAAGTCATGTGAGTGTAACACATCAGATTTTTTTATGTCCTGGACATGCAAAGAGAATGGAATGCGCCACATAGCAACCAGCGATAAAATATTTGACTATCGCTTAAAAGCTACCATATTCCCCTTGCATCTACAAGAAGATTGACATCTCGATATCTCGATTAACATGAAGCATATGGAGAATAGGCGTTTGTAAAATTAGATTGTACAAGAGTAGAGAAAGTCATGTGAGTGTAACACATCAGATTTTTTTGTCTTGGATATGCAAAGAGTATTAATCTGTGGCAAAGGTAATGGTGCTGGACCTAGCAAGCAGCTATTAAGAGATATGTATGTGCTTAAAGGCTACTGTATTTCTATATTGCCCTTGTAAATATATATTCCCCTTATATATGCAGGAAAATTAACAATAAGATAGAGTCTGGAAATGTTTATCTCATTTAACATGAAGTAGATGGAGAATAAGCGTTTGTAAAAGTAGTTTGTACAGGAGTAGAGAAAGTCATGTGAGTGTAACACATCAGATTTTTACTTTATCTACTACGTATAGTAAGTAGGGCAAGTATTGTATTCCACCCAAAAATTGGATACCGAGATTTCATCGGAAATGCGTGTTTTAAGAGCCCCTGAATCCAAAAAAAAGCATTTTTGGAAACATGTCCATGTGTGTGTGTGTGTGTGTGTGTGTGTGTGTGTGTGTGTGTGTCTGTCTGTCTGTCTGTGAACAGCATAATTCAGAAACGAACAGTCGGATAAACACCAAACTTGGTATTTAGGTTCATTATCTTCCAGAGATGCGACACGAAGGTTTTCAAGAAAATCCCCCTACCCCAGACTACCCTTTACATGGAAGATTTTTCGAAAAGTTTAATTTTCTCAAAAATGGCTCTAACGATTTTGATTAAAATATGTTATGTTTAAGATATTTTCATGGCAAATTTAATGTATATCTTGAATTTTCTGGGAATGTCTCCAAAAGTATTCTTCATTGTGAACGACTTTTGCATAACTGGTAAGCCATAAGAGATAGACAAAATTTTCCTACACACAAAATGTAGATCGCGTTAAAATACACAATTTATGTCATATACATTTCTTTTGGTGAGTGGACCGTTTTCGAGATATTGCTGTTTATTCCCTTAAATTTTCCAATACTTATACTTTTTCTCAAATTCGTTATTCATTTTTTTTATGTCCTGGACATGCAAAGAGAATGGAATGCGCCACATAGCAACCAGCTCTTAAAATATTTGACTATAGCTTAAAGCCTACCACTTCCCCTTGCATCTACAAGAAAATTGGCAATGAGAATAACATCTCGATATCTCGATTAACATGAAGCATATGGAGAATAAGCGTTTGTAAAAATAGTTTGTACAAGAGTAGAGAAAGTCATGTGAGTGTAACACATCAGATTTTTTCATTTGTATAGATCCTTTAACTTCTATGATCAAATCGGTGGCTTTGACTTGAGATGCAACTTATGGCGTTATTTAATTATTGACACTTATATTTGTTTTAAATTTCTTAAAATTTCGTTTCATTCGTTTATATAATGAAAGTCAAATTCATTCTCACAATCATACTTTCAGACTCTGCGGAGAGTAAGGAATGATCCTAGTTAAAATTTCCCGCGCCCTAGCGGTGAATCGAACCCGCGACTTTTGGTGAGCAGCCAGAATGTTGACCATCGACCGACCACAGCAGCGGCGGTCTTTATGCAGTTTTATAACAAGAGTAGATAATATTTAGAAGGGTGAAATTAAAGTTCTAAGAATCAAATAGAGCTTGATTTAAATAATTCGGATGAAGTGTTTAGGACTTAAAATGTTTTGGAGTTGCGAATGTTAAGAAAGCTGGATATATTTAAGCAGTTTTAACTGCAAAACTTCGAGTTTTATTATTTCAAACTTCGCATGAAGCAATGCACGTACAAGTCCAAAAATACAAAACGTTCCAAGCGATGCATTACGGGCAATTTGAGATGAATTAGCACATAGTTAGAGCTTTAGAAGACTTAAAAGACCTTAAAAAGACCTTAAAAAGATGGGACAACTACAGGATGTAATCAGATAGGATTGTTGAGTCCGTTTTGCATTACACCTAAGGCCTATTGTAGATTTATTCTACTAGCGACATTATAGCGTGGTCAGCAGTACTCATAGACTTCGCACATTAAGCAGTGTACAACGGCACATTAAAATGCATGAATGCCCGAGGCGGGACTGGAACTCGTTCATGAGTCAGTCAGATAAATTGCTTTTTCTTATTCCTGCAGCCAGCGCTTCATAATCGGAACTTACAATCTCTATTTCAGATGAACTTTCGCCGTTTCATTGTTTCGGCTCTGGGCGTTGCATGGAGTATAGAGGTCAGCAGTCGGATATCTTGGTCATAAACTTGGTGCACACTTACTGTATCTCTCCTGAAAAAGAGCTTGTAGCGGACATCAGACTCAAGCAGATCAGTACACCGAGAGTGACAAGCTATGATGAAAAACCTGCCTGCAGAGGCTCAAATAGTCAGAGGAAGAAACTGAGAGAAGAATTAAGACAATCACTAGTTTAAAATAATTGTAAATAAAAAAGCATTTGCCACAAACTGTTTTGGTTTGGATTAACTGCATTGAGAACTTCAGTTTTAGCAGTTATTTAAATCAGGGTAACAAAATTACGGATCGTTCACGATTGTTGTTATTCAATTACTGGCTTGTAGTATTTGATAAATAAAGGCACAGATTCAGTTCTTATGTACTAAGCTGTGAATTATACACCAGCATACAAATACCTCTTGCCTTTGCGGCTAAATAAAACAAAACAATATCTTCAGTACGCCATCCTGGTGCCTTGTTTCCTATGCCAGGATGTGTATTCCAAATTTGTAATATATATAACGCTGTTTCCATTTTATACATTGCTATTGTACGTATGTTTACTTATAATCCAATAATTAAAAATAATTTAGATAAAACGAATATAATAAAAATAATAAAGTAAAATATAACAATTATAATTAAATTTAAACAAAAATATATTCAACTACTGTTGCTGGAAGCCGGCAACATAAAATAATCGGTATCCAGGTATTCCTAATTTCTAGTAAATAATTAGTAAATTAAACAAATAAATGTAACAAAATATTCGCTACTAATCTAAACTACGCCCCAACCACTGGTATCCGGTGGTAAATGTACCGATATCCAGTATCCAAACTACACTTAATATATATTCATTTTCAATCAATAATGGAGAATTTTATAACAAAAATAATTTTATGTAAGTTTAAGTTCATATCGAAATTCAAAATTCTAATTACTATCTGTATTTATTTTATCTTTTATAATATTTTTTTTGTAATTTGATATCGAAATTCAAAATTCTAACTGCTATATTTACTTTATTTATCCTTCCTATGTTACTTCAATACACTTTCCTCAAAAAATGTGTATTTTAACCTTTCACTTTTCTTAATATACTTTAAGTAAAATTACAGAATCTAGTAGTTTTATTAAACTTATCAACCACTCTGAATTAAACTTATCTTCCCTTATTCTTTTTATCTTTCACTTCACTTAACACATAATTTCCTTATAATTTTTTCACTTCACTTAAACACAGTAATCACTAATCACTATATTTTTCACTCTTCTATGAAACTATTATTTCACTTTCTTTTTAAAATACATAAAATAATAATACTTCACTTCACTTACCACTATATCCACTTTATCTCCTCTTACCATCATTTTTTCACTTCACTTTCCCTCGCCGCCACCTTCTTCCCCTCGCTCAAAACCAAAACTCGACCGCTCCTGTTCCCTTTGCGACTAGAAGCAACGTTTTATAAGTCCCAAGCTTAGGAAATATTGGAAGGAGGTAGAGTCGTCACTTTGGATCTCGGTAACGCAATGCTGTCAATTCAACAGTTATTACTACTACGATGGCTTAGTAAGATACTATAATGTTGGAGACTTTGAATCAATTGTTTGATGGTTGATGCCGTGACTCAAAGTGGGTTGTTTGGAAATAATGTGGACGGTAATAGAGATTCAGTGTCTAAAGAAGAATTGAAGTCGGAGACGTGAATTATGAAGGCGCAAATAATTGAAGCATTGAAAATTAGGCTGCATTTTACTTCTCGCCCTAGCATATATTGTAGTTATTGCAGCCACCAAATTTATGTTCGTGGACATTGGTTTCATCTAAACGAATGCATGTGGGAATTCTAAATTTCCTTGTAAATATCAGGAAGACGTAGAAAACACACGATCTGCAAAAGTAATGTTAACAAATGAAGTTTATCGATGTAATATTAACGCAACTTATTCCCAGGACATCAACTTTCATGCAACTGTACTCGTTCTTGGTATGTAACTTTTAAGAATTAATTGATTATTTATTCTTTGCTTGTATCGATTGCAGAAAAGCAACCGGTTAGGTGAACTTGAGCTAAATATATTTAGAGGTTATGGTGTAGTCTTTTGTTAAGTGCGTTCGCTACGGCGTTAGTTTATACATAAAAGATGAAGATATATTGAAAATTTTCCAAATTGTTAGTTGTTTAATTGAGAGTCTTCTAAAAGCATACAACTTTTAAGATTGCCTCCCAAAATGTCTACTAAAATATATTTTGCGAACTCACCTGAAATGCAATGCTATGCGTGCATTTAACGATCTTGTTAATGCTATTTTCTTTTATATTTCCTCGATTGTTGGTTTTTCTTCGGTGTGTTGAACGTTACTTCTGTTACTGTATCCTTTCGAATGTGGCTTCAGTCACGTCCATGTTTGAAGCACTTTTGTTCTACAGAGTTATTAATAGGACTTTTAAATGTTCCAAAAGCTTAAATCAAGAAATAATTGCAATGTTGACAATTGTACGTAAATTTATGTTTAAAATAAAACACATCGGATAAATAGTTTCAGAGTTAAATATAGGGCATATGGAAAATAAAGAATTGTATTAGTTTAAAGAATAATATTGTTATATTTCAATTTTATCTCTTCTTTACCAAAATTATGTAAATATTCTATACTTACAAAATAAACAACGTTTGCCACAAGCTAATTATCAGTTCTCAGCGAAAACACTTTAGGTCGGGGGAGTCAATATACCTGTAAGCCAGCAATGTTGTCAGCTCAAGTGCTATGCTTTATGGTCTCTGATTGTACATGCTTCCTGTGGAACCTTGACATCCTCGAATTAGAATTATTACCTAAGCAAGAGAGAGGTAAGGTAACGCAAGGTCGAATACTGGTTGTTTGCATATTCGGTAGGAAGCAAATTGAATGTCAAGGAAAGCATTGCACTCGATTGAATTGTTCAGGTTTTGTGCACCATGAGCGCTTCAGCCAATACAACTTGTTGTACCTCCCTTGAGGTACCTCTATACCTGTGAATCGATGACACCAAAAGTATTCAAAGCTTTGTCTGTTAAGTTTACAGAGTTTTCCTTCAGGAATGAAGTCGTCCAAAGATTAATATTTATTATTCAATATCTCTTCTCATACTCCTCAAAGGCAGCATGAAAAAGCTTCCGAGATAGGGTTACCATATGCCACGGATTTCGCGGACTGTCCGCTATTTTATGGTAAGTGAAAGCATCCAGGCCGAAATGTTTTACTATATTTGAACTCAACTTCAACAAATAATTTTTTTTGGGAGGGAAGGTCAAGGATGATAGCTTTGAGAAAGTTGTACTGAATGTATTTAATACATTTTTGATATGTGCTTAAGTAAAATACAAAGCAGTCCTTCCAAAACTCCATTAAACTAAGGTAAAAATGTCCTGGTTTTGGGATTATCAGATTTGTTAACTCCATTCCGAGAACACCAATATCGAGTGATCAACTCTGTGAGTTTCCTGACTTAATTACGCTTCTTTAAAATTAGGGCCGTAATCTTACTTAGTTTGGGGTCATGCCTAACATCAGCCACCTTTTTGTGTACATGAAATTAAATTTATTACTATTAATAACTTGATTTGTTTTCTTCACTCGGTGGTCTTGCAAGGTTTTATCTTGTTTCAATTACAGAATATGAACCACTCGATCAGCATATTTGGATACGCTGTGAGCTTTAGGTTTCGTTGAACCTCCCTACAATAACATATAATTTCTAGCTGTGTGTTCTTATCCAGACATTTTATATTTCTTGTTCTACCTTTTTCTTGCCCACAGAGATCTTCTACGATTCAGGACATAAATCCCGGTTGCTTGTTGAAATCGTTTATCAGCTGTCACTGGGATTTCAATTGTAATTGTAAGCAATTTCAATTGCTTTCAAAAAGAAATTGATTCATATGATGTGAATACGTTAGGTATTAAGGGGTGAAAAGCTTTATTTCTAGATATCTGAAGATATCAAAGTGAGCTTTAAGTAATTTTGTGGCTTCCGCAATCGCACAAGAGCCTCAAAGTGTTCATTATCTGATTTCAGCTGATAGGGCACGAGCAACATTAAATGTTGCATTCTCCATAGAGATTACTCCTCACACCATTTCAGTTTCCTCCTGTAGTTCTGATAGTGTAGCTTGTTTCCTTCGGCACAGCACATCTTTTAGGGTTCCTTACAGAAAAAATCTGATGTGTTACACTCACATGACTTTCTCTACTCTTGTACAATCTATTTTTACAAACGCCTATTCTCCATATCCTTCATGTTAATCGAGATATCGAGATGTCAATCTTATTGGTAATTTTCTTGTAGATGCAAGGGGAATATGCTAGGTTTTAAGCGATAGTCAAATATTTTAACGCTGGTTGCTATGTGGCGCATTCCATTCTCTTTGCATGTCCAGGACAAAAAAAATGAATAACAAATTTGAGAAAAAGTATAAGTATTGGAAAATTTAAGGAAATAACAAGCAATATCTCGAAAACGGTTCACTCAACAAAAGAAATGTATATGACATAAGTTGTGTATTTTACCGGGATCTACATTTTTTGTGTAGTAAAATTTTGTCTATCTCTTATGGTTTACCAGTTATGCAAAAGTCGTTCACAATGAAGAATACTTTTGGAGACATTCCCAGAAAATTCGAGATATACATTTCATTTCTCATGACATTATCTTAAACATATGATATTTTCATCAAAATCGTTAGAGCCATTTTTGAGAAAATTAAAATTTTCGAATAATGTTCCATGTAAAGGGTAGTCAGGGGTGGGGGGATTTTTTTGAAAACCTTCGTGTCGCATCTCTGGAAGATACTGAACCTAAATACCAAGTTTGGTGTTTATCCGACTGTTCGTTTTTGAGTTATGCTGTTCACAGACACACAGACACACACACAGACACACACACACAGACACACACACGGACATGTTTCCAAAAATGCTTTTTTTGGATTCAGGAGGTCTCAAAACATGTATTTCCAGCGAAATCTCGGTATCGAATTTTTGGGTGGAATGCAATACTTCCCCTACTTACTATACGTAGTAGAGAAAGTAAAAAATCTGATGTGTTACACTCACATGACTTTCTCTACTCTTGTACAATCTAATTTTACAAACGCCTATTCTCCATATGCTTCATGTTAATCGAGATATCGAGATGTCAATCTTATTGGTAATTTTCTTGTAGATGCAAGGGAAATATGGTAGCTTTTAAGCGATAGTCAAATATTTCAACGCTGGTTGCTATGTGGCGCATTCCATTCTCTTTGCATGTCCAGGACATAAAAAAATGAATAACGAGTTTGAGAAAAAGTATAAGTATTGGAAAATTTAAGGAAATAACAAGCAATATCTCGAAAACGGTTCACTCAACAAAAGAAATGTATATGACATAAGTTGTGTATTTTAACGCGAGCTACATTTTTTGTGTAGTAACATTTTGTCTATCTCTTATGGTTTACCAGTTATGCAAAAGTCGTTCACAATGAAGAATACTTTTGGAGACATTCCCAGAAAATTCGAGATATACATTTCATTTCTCATGACATTATCTTAAACATATGGTATTTTAATCAAAATCGTTAGAGCCATTTTTGAGAAAATTAAAATTTTCGAAAAATGTTCCATGTAAAGGGTAGTCTGGGGTGGGGGGATTTTCTTGAAAACCTTCGTGTCGCATCTCTGGAAGATACTGAACCTAAATACCAAGTTTGGTGCTTATCCGACTGTTCGTTTTTGAGTTATGCTGTTCACAGACACACAGACACACAGACACACACACACACACACACACACACACACACACACACACACACACACAGACACACACACGGACATGTTTCCAAAAATGCTTTTTTTGGATTCAGGAGGTCTCAAAACATGTATTTCCGGTGAAATCTCGGTATCGAATTTTTGGGTGGAATGCAATACTTCCCCTACTTACTATACGTAGTAGAGAAAGTAAAAAATCTGATGTGTTACACTCACATGACTTTCTCTATTCTTGTACAAACTATTTTTAAAAACGCTTATTCTCCATCTACTTCATGTTAATCAAGATAGACATTTGCAGACTCTATCTTATTGCTAAGTTTCTTGTAGATGTAAGGGGAATATATATTTACAAGGGCAATATAGAAATACAGTACCCTTTAAGCATATACTTATCTCTTAACAGCTGGTTGCTAGGTGCAGCACCATTCTCTTTGCCACAGATTAATACTCTTTGCATATACAAGACAAAAAAATGAATAACGAATTCCCATTTGAGAAAAGAAGCATTGAAAAATTTAAGGGAATAACAAGCAATATCTCGAAAATGGTTCACTCAACAAAAAACATGTATATGACATAAATTGTGTATTTTAACGCGATCTACATTTTTTGTGTAGTAAACTTTTATCTATCTCTTATGGTTTACCAGTTATGCAAAAGTCGTTCACAATGAAGAATACTTTTGGAGACATTCCCAGAAAATTCAAGATATACATTAATTTGTCATGAAAATATCTTAAACATATGATACTTTAATCAAAATCGTTAGAGCTATTTTTGAGAAAATTAAAAGTTTCGAAAAATGTTCCATGTAAAGGGTAATCTGGGGTCGGGGGATTTTCTTGAAAACCTTCGTGTCGCATCTCTGGAAGATACTGAACCTAAATACCAAGTTTGGTGTTTATCCGACTGTTCGTTTCTGAGTTATGCTGTTCAGACAGGCACACAGACACACACACGGACATGTTTCCAAAACTGTTTTTTTTTTTTTTTGGATTCAGGGTGTCTCAAAACATATATTTCCGGTGAAATCTCGGTATCGAATTTTTGTGTGGAATACAATACTTCCCCTACTTACTATACGTAGCAGAGAAAGTAAAAAAATCTGATGTGTTACACTCACATGACTTTCTCTACTCTTGTACAATCTAATTTTACAAACGCCTATTCTCCATATGCTTCATGTTAATCGAGATATCGAAATGTCAATCTTATTGGTAATTTTCTTGTAGATGCAAGGGGAATATGGTAGCTTTTAAGCGATAGTCAAATATTTTAACGCTGGTTGCTATGTGGCGCATTCCATTCTCTTTGCATGTCCAGGACATAAAAAAATGAATAACGAATTTGAGAAAAAGTATAAGTATTGCAAAATTTAAGGAAATAACAAGCAATATCTCGAAAACGGTTCACTCAACAAAAGAAATGTATATGACATAAGTTGTGTATTTTAACGCGATCTATATTTTTTGTGTAGTAAAATTTTGTCTATCTCTTATAGTTTACCAGTTATGCAAAAGTCGTTCAGAATGAAGAATACTTTTGGAGACATTCCCAGAAAATTCGAGATATACATTTCATTTCTCATGATATTATCTTAAACATATGATATTTTCATCAAAATCGTTAGAGCCATTTTTGAGAAAATTAAAATTTTCGAAAAATGTTCCATGTAAAGGGTAGTCTGGGGTGGGGGGATTTTCTTGAAAACCTTCGTGTCGCATCTCTGGAAGATACTGAACCTAAATACCAAGTTTGGTGTTTATCCGACTGTTCGTTTTTGAGTTATGCTGTTCACACACACACAGACACACAGACACACACACACACAGACACACACACACACAGACACACACACGGACATGTTTCCAAAAATGCTTTTTTTGGATTCAGGAGGTCTCAAAACATGTATTTCCGGTGAAATCTCGGTATCGAATTTTTGGGTGGAATGCAATACTTCCCCTACTTACTGTACGTAGTAGAGAAAGTAAAAATGAATAACGAATTTGAGAAAAAGTATAAGTATTGAAAAATTTAAGAATATCACAAGCAATATCTCGAAAACGGTTCACTCAACAAAAAAAATGTATATGACATAAGTTGTGTATTTTAACGTGATCTACATTTTTTGTGAAGTAAAATTCTGTCTATCTCTTACGGTTTACCAGTTATGCAAAAGTCGTTCACAATAAAGAATACTTTTGGAGACATTCCCAGAAAATTCGAGATATACATTTCATTTCTCATGACATTATCTTAAACATATGATATTTTCATAAAAATCGTTAGAGCCATTTTTGAGAAAATTAAAATTTTCGAAAAATGTTCCATGTAAAGGGTAGTCTGGGGTGGGGGGATTTTCTTGGAAACCTTCGTGTCGCATCTCTGGAAGATACTGAACCTAAATACCAAGTTTGGTGTTTATCCGACTGTTCGTTTTTGAGTTATGCTGTTCACAGACACACCGACACACACACAGACACACACACACACAGACACACACACACACACACACACACACACACACACAGACACACACACGGACATGTTTCCAAAAATGCTTTTTTTGGATTCAGTGGGTCTCAAAACATGTATTTCCAGTGAAATCTCGGTATCGAATTCTTGGGTGGAATGCAATACTTCCCCTACTTACTATACGTAGTAGAGAAAGTAAAAAGTCTAGGGGCGTTAAGTCAGCGAACATGGCCACAGGTTGCTATCGACATCTTGAGATATGCTACATGTTGATGCCATTACTCGCAATCGATATAGAATTTAAAATAAAAACCAGCATAAATAACAGGAATTGCTTACGTTGTTTTGGGCCTCGCTATATACATTCATCGCTGAATTAAGGATTCGGGTCATTCATTTACTGTTATATTTCACGTAAAGCACTTTCTGGTTTAAATTATAATTTTGAAAGTATCCACATAAACAACACTTTATCCAACCCCTAAACTGTAAGCATAGCAGTAAATCTTTAAGAACAAATTATCTAATATTAATTGGTATGTTTGAAGCAGTACCACACTCGCCATTCTAAATTCATTTATTGCAATGAATCTGCGATTTAAAGTAAACATTTTATTTTTAAGATGAGCCACACTCGCCCATACCGGTGGCATAGCCGTGCAGATACTTCGTCTCTCTCATGGAGCTAGAATCTAACGTGTAGGGATTGTTGTTGAGTCTTAGAACGCAAGCTGGTACCCACATGAGCACCCTTGTTAGTCCCGCAATGTGGTATGCTACGTCAAGCGATGAGATCCTGGGCTACATCTATGAGCGAGTCCTTACTGCAGCCCGGGGAGTTGCCGTGATGGTGATATGTGTTTTCGTGGCTTTCTAATGCTGTGTTTGTTAATACTGTGTTACAAGAGGCTTAGTAAATTCTACGTGAATTAGCATGCAGATGTGATGGAAGTATAACTTCTGCTGAGTTATATCGCAGCAAACAACTCCCCGGCGAAGCCTCCTAGTCAGACAAAACATAATGAAGCCGGTACCGAACACAATAAACCTTGCTCTACCGCTGAAAGGGTAACTTTACTTCCCAGTTGCGCGCGCAAGTGTGTGTCAAGAAAATTAAATACCTAGCATGCCAGCATGAAAACTTTGGCAGTTATGATGGCGCAATGTGTCTGCTTGGCTCTAGTATCTCTTCCACACAATTCCAGTTGGTCTTCTCGTACGAAGTGAACAGTCGCCGAATCTGACAGCAGACGTTCATCCCTCCTCGTGACTATTCTTAGCTTTCCCAGCAAATATGTGGTATAATAAATAGAATGGTGACAGTAAAATAAGAAAAGCTCACGTAAAGGTTAGTTTTAGTATACAGATCTGAGACGGGACTATATATCAAACTTACAGCCTCGGAAATGAAGTTCATTTTAAGATCAGTTAAAGGTTGGGCTACACTAGGAAGAATTAATAATGAACACACGGAAATAATCCAGTGTCTCATCATTAGAATAACTTGATTTGTATTAACGGGAATGTGAATCTTAAGGAACATTGATTGCATACATTGAAACAGTTCCTATGAAGAAGATGACAAAGAAATTAAGCCTTGAATTAGGTATGCTAGGAATATGTTTTCTAGTCTCTGGCAAGGAAAAATGTGTCATAGAAGCGTCTATGCTTTCCCGGCCGGTAATGAAGAATCGTCCTCGTCACTGTAGATTTACTGACCAGAGGTGCCGGCCGGATAATGGAAGAGAGAATTTAATACTAGAGAAATGGAAAAAATTTACCAATGGAGCTAAAAGTGAGGAAGATTTTTAATACAAGCTCAAATGAATATATGGAGAAGGCGGGAAAATATTTAAGAAAAATTAGGTCAAACTGGTTAAAAGAGACATGAAGCAAATTGGAGAAGATACGGAAAAAAGGCAAAAAAGTAAATGGTGTAAAATTATACTTCTCCATTATATATACAACAGAATGTTAAATATAAGGGGAAGAGAAATAATAAGCAACTCCTTTGTATTGTAAACATTGTATAAATTACATGCAAGTTCAAAGTAGAGACCAATTCATTCAATGATGTCGCCCTTGTTGCCATCGTTGTTAACGCAGTTGATTGCTAGGCTATCCGTCACTAACGAAGGCAGTTGCGCAGTAGCAGAAACTCTGCGACGTCATAGTCAATCAGTTGTAGTCTGTTTCAGAGTGTGTTTGTGTGAACTTGTTGAACAGTGACATTTTATAATTTCGAGCTATAAATTGACTCCATTGTGCGTGCACCTTCGGGATTCTGGCCCTGAAAGAAGCGGCGACGAAGAATAAGGTAAAATACGTAATTATGTAGTGCAACAAAATGCATGTCGCTCTGTTCGCTCCAAACCGCCACCGATTGCAACTATTTCTCTTCCCCTCCTTGCAGCTATCTTCACGATAACCGTAATTTTCCGCCTTCGTTCCCTACGGTGTCTATAAGGAATTTGCGAATTCACCAGCGTTCTCTTTAGAATTCGAATACAACTTTTCCAGGAAAATAAATTGCATTAATGTAATGAAGCAAACGTTACCAATTTTAACAAGAAACCTTATAGTGATTAAAAGGCACATCTTATTAAACAACCAACTATAAAGCAGTTATGTGCACTTTCCTCAAATCATAAGTCACTTTCTGGAGTAGTAAATAACAGTAGGGTTAACATACTTAAAATGATATGCAATTCTATTGAGCCCAGAAATTTAAGGTGGAATAATATGTTTTTCCTTTTATTTACACATACTACTTATTACATATTGAAATTCGTGAACTACCACGATTAACCGTGCTACGCATAAGAAACCGAAAGCCTCAGCAGCAATAGACTGGCATATACTAGACTTGCTTGAGAGATACATGGGGTGCGATGTTGCAGGATGGAATGTAGTTAAAAGTTTTTACAGTACAACTAGAAGCGTTAACTACCGGCTTCATAAAGGACCATTTAGTGGCTACTGACGTGACAGTCGAAGAAAGCACTGGGTCTTTCTACAGTTTCTTTTTTCAATGGGGGACGGCGCAGCTCTATTGTTAATTCATTGTTTATCTGTTTTTGTTAACTTCACAGTATTGCGCTGCTTTTGACTAATTTATGCCATGTTTTCTTTGTACGTTTTATTATTGTTTAATCGCTTTGCTTCTTGTTCAGTATCTCAGCGAAACTATCGATGTGAATACATTTCTTTTGGTGGGAATAAATAAAATAAAACCGATTTTTCTTCCATTCTTCTTCAGATACCAAAGTGAAGGCGATGGTTAACGTTAAATTTTGCTTTCCTCACGTGCCTGTCGTTTCTTTCATAGAGAATGATTTTCAAACTAGTAGCGGCTACATCCCCGGTGAATTAAAGAATAATAAATAACTTATTTGTTAACAAGTAGCCTTTTTCATTTTACTATAATTATCTGTTGTAACATGGACCTGCAATGAAAACGATTTATTAAAATTTTTAGCTCTGCGTAAGGTATCTTGTAGGATGAGGCCAAAAAGAACATAAAAATGCATTTCACGCATCATTTTGACAAAATTGTAATTTGTTTTAAAATTATACATCCACACCTCGGCGCCCTAACTACCACCCTTTGCAATAAGAATTTAATAAGCATAAGAAATACAGCCCCGAAAATTATGCTGTGGTCATATGGATATCAAGTAGGCCAAGGTCAATGAAAAATATGCTGCAGAAATTAAAATTCTTGTAATGTTTCCTTGAAAGCCTTAGTGCAATTAACGTCCAGCAAGGGGAACCTTTCTAATAGGAATTGAAGATAAGGAAAATACCAAGGTCTGTGCAGCGTATGGTAGGAGACTCCTGCTGGATGCTACACACTGACAATTCAGATACCTCACAAAAGCAGAAAGGCACTATCTACGGCTTCATCATGTCAAGGCATGCTGCAAAAAATTCGACATGACAGAAAAACTGAGTTGTTTTTGATTCAGCTATAAGTACAACACAGATTTTGAGAAATATTTTATGGCATTCAGTTTTGCAAGCATGTGTAATCTGAACTCGAGAACATTCTCCCTTCTGGATTTTAAAACTAGAGATGCAGGTAGGGTGACCAGACGTCCTACATTTCCAGAATATTTTCCTGTCTGGACGCCATGGTAAAATTCCAAATGTCCTACTTTGAAAGATTCTCTTAAACATGCGAGATTTTCTTTGCACAGTATTCGCATCATTAAGATCCAGTGTAGCTTATCTGATATAACGAGGTATTAAAATTCTCTACATCGAGACTGTATCAAAGGACTACAGCTGTCAACGGCGTTTGTGTGTATGTATGTGTGTGCGCGTGTGCTTCTGTGTGTGTCACTGGACGGGGAGGGGAGGCGGCCGAAGAAGCGTGTCAATTAAAGGAGGTTCTGGAATCGCTAAATTGACTTTGAAGTGCCAAGTCAGAACTTTTAATAATCTTTAGTTTCTGAAAACATCGCATCTTCATAAAGTCGGATGATGTGTGGATGGTCGGTAGGCCAGTCAGTTAACTTGCAGTCCAGACGCCACAACCTGAACGAGAGAATCGAGAGATCTCGCAGCAGCGGCTACGTCGACATCACGGTCGAGTAATCTGCTGTTTCAGAAGCGAGGCAGCACGATCTTCAGTTCGAACCCCGCAGTAGGAGAAAAAGTGAGCCTATGGGAACTAGAATAACCGAAGGAGGCCAGAATTTATCACACCGATCACAACATTTAGCTACACTGGACAAACGGACCAAAACTCACGGGGTTTGTCCCAGCAGGTTATTTGCAGTATTATGTGTTCTCCGAAATTGGGCAAAAAGCAGTAAATCGCGTTCCAATAATTTTCTTTCTGATTATTTACTTCTCAGGGTTCAAAATGAATGGTGACTACGGATTTTGTGTATTCTCAGCCAAAGGTTATATACATAACATCAGCTGGGCATCGTGTCTTAGTTAAGAAGAATAGGACATGTTTATCAGTGTGCGTAATATTTATAAACATGAAAATTATGACCTGTATTTTAGAGCTTGGAATCCTCCTTCTGACTAACTCTAGTGCAGCCGCACTGTCTGCGAACGCTACATTCTTACTGTGGTGCCACTTCGGAAGCAGGTTTATTTACTCGTGATTACGTATTGGTTCCAGTTTTTTTTTCAGTGCACAGGATATTTGATGAAATTTGATTGAAAGAAGTTTGGCAGGTTTACAGTTGCTGTGTCCGGCACCATTGACGTGCGAATGAATGGCTTGCAGCGTACGTGGAAATGCCCTAGAGGTGGACAAAACATGTGGACCGTGGGAGCGGGCCGCATGGCTGTGGACATCTCCAGTCGGACGATGTTGTAAGCCTTATGTAAATGGACGGCTTCACTTTCAGTCATGCAGCAGCAGCAGCATAACCTTGAACCGAACGAGCGTTCGGGAGCTTTGCCAGCATCGCCATGTCCAAATTTGAAAAACCTGTCTTCCGTTGTAGCGTCGCACTTCGCGGCGTGTTGTTCAGTTTGCGTCCATGTGAGGTGCAGTAGGCCACGGTATGGCGTGTCGTGTGATGATCAAAACAAACTACTGAACCATTGCAGTGATGGACGTTGCAGAATGGAGGATGTCTCATCTTAAGGTGCAAGGACTCCCTTCAGAGGTACTACTATGTTACACTCACTGCAAGAAATAACAATATTCAACAACATAAATAAATCATTTTTGACCGAAGGATATGATGATATTTAGAATCTAATCTGCCCATGTTAGTAATATGGAACAAGGCATTTCAAAAATCGCATTATATAGCATGCAATTCATTATATCGTAATATTTTGATAGTCACCAATAAAATAATTTTTTAAATTATAAACCTAACCGGCTCATTATGGCATGGGTGCCAATAATAGCAATGATGTAATGCCGCTATTCCAAGTTGTCGTGGCTTACACAAAGAGGATCAAACCATTTTGTGTTGTTCTTTTCCCTGAGCAGCTAGGATGCAAAACCTCATTACATTATTAAATATAGAATAGGTAATTAAGATCTGAATTTGTAAATGCTTACCATACTAGGCTACATCACAGTCCGTTACACCTGCATTTTTCTCGCAGAAAGGGAAAGCATGCAAGTGTCTGTTTTTGCTTATCGGTTCAACACGCCAGGTGATAAAACAAAATTAAATACAGGGAGAGAAACTGACGTCTCATTTAGGAACATACGAAAACGCTCTCAGTAATGTCAGCTATGGATGCCGAATAACCTGTTTCATAATTTATTTCCTAAAATTTGCAATTTGCATAAAATGTCGTATCCAATTCGTAGATAATCTTGAATCTAACTCATGAAAATTGTCAACGAACGACAAACATTGACTCGTTCCATATTCATCAAGATTACCCACCTGTTCCATAAACTACTATAAAGTATTTATTATGCACGCAAAAATGCAGGCAATAATGCCAATATACATAGGACTTTTCACCACGATTTTTACTTTACCTTCTTCCCAGGTCGTCCTAGGTTGAAGTATTTTATTAGGCTACAAAATTGATTCCGAGATTTCACCAGAAACACACGTTAAAGGTCCGTTGAGTCTAAAACCTGTGTTAGAATGCGCGCGCATATCTGTTAGTCAATCGCTGCAAGGTTAAGATTTTCAATAAATCCTCCCCCAATTCCGAGGTTCGTTATTTTCTCAAAAATGGTTTTAGCGATTTGTATTGAAGTTGTGATGACTGACCTTGGGAGTTGACACTTGAGCTACCCTACCTGAAGTAGGAGTCCATTGCCCTGAAGGGATGTAGGCTCTCTTATTTTATCTCTTATATTGGAGATACTGCTTTGACAGCTAAAGTACAAGAACTTTCTGTAAAAGTCTCTCATAGCTGTTTAATTCACAGTGACTAAATTAATATAACTAGGAAACTATAAGAGAGAGAAAGTATTGCAGCAAGATGTGAATCTCATTAATATACAATTTATGTCAAAATCCTTTTGAAATATCCACTCTTGCTCGCTTAATTTTCCGATACATTAAGTAGAAGGGATGAGACGAACCACTATTTCTCGATACCGATACTGATTTTAGAGTACCAATACTTGATACTCAATACTCGCCTTGTAAAAACAACGGCAATAGCTTTATCACTGAAAGTATTATGATGACATTTTTAGTTTTTGATTATAAACATTTATATTATATACTAATCCTTCGACTGTTATTTTGCCTTCTCCAAATGGGAGCAAATATCCACCTTTCAGTTTTAGAAAGCAACAGATTATATATCGCCTGCCAAAGCTAATACAACAATAATAATAATAATAATAATAATAATAATAATAATAATAATTTCATTGTTAAATTGTGTAATTTTATTCTGGGATGACTGAGTGCCTTTCATCATTTTACCTGATGTGGTTGACGTTGAAGTTACAGGAACTATCGCATGGCTCCTAATTCTCAGATGTCGCGACGGAAAACTCGTACCTGGCTTTTTCAAGGAGGTACTGTAAACATCACTCGGTGTATAGATGTGACATTCTTGTATAAATTTCATGTTGTGTGGCCTACCACCTTGCGAAAATATTCGCGCTGTTTTACTTTCTCTACCAGGTAGAGAAGGTATTGCATTCCACCTAAAAATATCCATACCGAGATTTCACCAGAAATACAGGTTTTTTGGTCCCATCAAACCCCCCAAAAAACGAATTTTTACAAAAAGATCTGTTTGTGTGTTTGTCTGTGAACAGCATAACTAAAAAAAATCTGATGTGTTACACTCACTCTACTCTTGTACAAACTATTTTTACAAGCTCTTATTCTCCATCTATTTCATATTAATCGAGATAAACATTTGCAGAAACGATCTTTTGCCATGCAAAGAGAATTACATTTTACACATAGCGACCAGTTCTAAAAATATTTGACTATCGCTTAAGGCGTACTATGTTTCCCTTGTTTTGTAATTGCAAGGGCAATATAGTAATACAGTAGCCTTTAAGCATCGTCATATCTCTTAATAGCTGGTTGCTATGTGCAGCACCGTTCTCTTTGCCACAGATCAATACTCTTTGCATATCCAGGACAAAAATGAATAACGAATTCCAATTTGAGAAAATAAGTATTGAAAAATTTAAGGGAATAGCAAGCAATATCTCGAAAATGGTTCACTCAACAACAAAAATGTATATGACTTAAATTGTGTATTTTAATGCGATCTACATTTTTTGTGTAGTAAAATTTTGTCTATCTCTTATGGTTTACCAGTTATGCAAAAGTCGTTCACAATAAAGAATACTTTTGAAGACATTCCCAGGAAATTCAAGATATACATTTTATTTGTCATAAAAATATCTTAAACATATGATATTTTAATCAAAATCGTTAGAGCCATTTTTGAGAAAATTAAAATTTTCGAAAAATGTTCCACGTAAAGGGTAATCTAGGGTGGGGGGATTC
The DNA here is from genome assembly GCA_030765065.1 of Deroplatys truncata. NCBI lineage: Eukaryota > Metazoa > Arthropoda > Insecta > Mantodea > Mantidae > Deroplatys > Deroplatys truncata. The sequence continues at coordinate 23,595,405 of CM060976.1, read as the reverse complement.
TCTTGAAAATCTTCGTGTCGCATCCCTGGAAAATACTGAACCTAAATACCAAGTTTGGTGTTTATTCGACTGTTCGTTTCTGAGTTATACTGTTCACACACACACACACACACACGCGCGCGCGCGCGGACATGTTTCCAAAAATATTTTTACATGGAACATTTTTTCGAAAGTATTGATTTTCCAAAAATATGGCTCTTAACGATTTTAGTTAAAATAGCATATATTAAAGATGTTTACATAAGAAATAAAATGTATATCTCGAGTTTTCTGGGAATAGCCTGTGAAATCTTGTATAATCTTTCATAACTGGTTAACGTTAACCGATATATGTACGAAAATGTACTACACTAATTAAGTAGGTTTCTTTAAAACACACAATTTATTTCCAATAGCTTTTTTTTGGTGTGGACTCAGTCATTTCCTAAATATCCGTCATTAATTCTTCGATTTGTTCAATACTTCTGTCATTCTTTTAAGTCCCGCGATTTTCATTATTTCCCGCGATGTTATGGAAGAGTGTGAAAATTTAAGGCCAACATTTAAACATTTGACTATCGCTGTTTCTTTTGTATTTATAACGAAATGTGTAATATAGCTATTTCTGCAAAGGTTTATTTGGATTAAAATGAAAGAGATCGAAAACTAAATTTTCGCAAGAATAATTTGTATACCCACTAATAAACGATACAGGGCCAGAGAAAGTTATGTGAATGTAACACATCAGTTTTTTTTCTTTCTTTTTGGTGGAGTACACTTCAAAATAACTCCACACTTCACTCATCTAATTTAATATCACATGCTGTGCATAAACTAACACGTTGAGTGAAACATTGGTCGTGCGATATAAAGTGTGAGCTACATGTATTCGGAGACTATGACCTGAATGTGATTGTTTCCACAAACTAACAGACTGAAGTAAAAACGACTATTTTCAAGCGCTGAATTATCCTATGTCGGAAGTTCTCCCTCGTTTCTGTTGCATTCACCGGTTTTAGACACCGGAATAAGTTAATATGCGGTCCTCGTAGCCGTGGTCTCTGGAGCGTGTAGCTTCGGTTCTCCGCCAAGCTGAGGGTTGCGGGTTCGAGCCCCGCATGGGCATGGGTGTTTGTGTATGTATAATTGCGGTAATATGCGATAAAGTGAACAGTAAAACACAGTAATCATAAACTGGGTAAACAAGGGAACTTAAAAAAAAGTGAATATAAAGACTGGGAGCGAGTTACTTACTAAGCCAGGTAATGCAACACAACGCAGTGTGCAGCGTCAGCTTAAATAGTTTCATTCACAGTTCGGTTAATACTGCAGGTTATTACATGAGTATTTTTACCCTTCTCTTCATTGTTTTGCACGCTTTCAGTTACATCAGGGTTGCATCTGGAAGGGACACGAGGTTAAACCCTCCCGCTGTTTAGTTCTTCGGTTTGCCTACCGTCCAACCAGCTTCTATTCTATTAGCACTGTGTCCCCGTAAAGTCCCACCACCCACACACAAAGTTGGATGCAGAAAGCAGGAGACGAATGACCAAATTACATGCCTGATTTCGATAGAAGAACCGATGGAATGATAAATTGACCCACTAAGAAGAAATAGTCATGCGAGGGGCTGAGAACGATGCATCCAGCAATAATGCGAGGCCTCATATGCGCATTAGTCTTTTTCTCCTTATCTAGCGCAGTGAAACGCAACAGCCAATAATGTGTCTGAAACAGAAATGTGAAAATTGAAAATTGAGAGGTGTCGAAAAGTATCGAAGATTTAAGTATTAGACACGCATAAAATATCGATTTGTAGCTGTTCTATTATTTCTCACGAACTCGCGTAATATCTACGGAAGCAAAATACCTTGGTCTATTTTTCAACTTTCTCTATGCTCATTTGGACCTGCAACAGAAAGTTTATTGATAATTTATTTCAAACATTTATCATGAAAATAGGAAGTAGTTTATAACAATGTCTAGATCACCTATGAAAATAACCGATATTTGTTACAAAAATCGTGTGATTGTTTAACATACGACGTTTTTATTCACTTATTATAACATCTTAGGTCTAAAGAGGGAATGAAGTGCTGAGATGAGTTCAGAATTCAAAGAGCAGAATGTTAACCATTTCTTTTTTCAGGATAATTTTATCCAGGAAATTCTCCTCAACCAAGACGCGAACACAGGTTTTCTTTTCGTCTTCCATTGTTTTGCTTTCTTATTCACCTGTCAGAAGTGCTGCACATATCATTGTTAGAAGTAGGAACATTAAATGTTTTAACCTATGACATATGGTGTTCCAACAGTATATTTTTATCTCTTAACTATGAAGACGTTTCTTGACAATGCGTTTTGAATAAGTAGTTGTCATCTAACTTTTCATAACATGATTAGAAAACTGAAACGTTGTTACTGATTAGTGATTACACATACGTTAACAGATCCAAGAAAGAAAGGAAGAAAAACAGATGCAGAAAAAAAAAAAATTACTGTGGGATTGAGAGTGGAATCGAACTTGCCAATAACATCAGAAAAGTCGACATAGAAGTCTTTAATTGAGCTTTAGGTCATTGCCTGTAGAAAATGTTGCATAAAAGTAACACATCGGCGTTTTAGCTTTACTTACTTACGGCAACCACGATGTGGCACATAGAAAGATTAAGAAACGTGCATGCAGGCACATACGTACTTAGAAATCGGAGATAGACTAATTTCATAACCTAAACACACACATAATATATGCAACATTAGGTACTGGGTTCTCGATATTTTCTAACCAGAATGAAAGCAAATTTATTTGTAACCAGTGATGGAGCAGGAACCCCTGATACAGCAACTAAGAATTACCCAAGTACTTAACAAGACCGTTCACTAAATACGGTACATTGATCCATCCTATCTAAGTGCTTTCCGTCCCCTTGAGCTTATCTAGTCTTCAAACCCATTTTAGGGAAGGTGTCATTGTCCTTATGAAGTCGCTCTTTGTATTCTAAATGTGAGAGTTCTTCACCGAAAACTTCATGGCAAACGCGTTGTTGAGCTATTTAATTTCACGAAGAGAGACGTCTAGGCCAGGCATCGCAAATTTTGGTCTCGCGACGCAGCCCTGACGCAACTTCGTCACAACATCCCTCTCCTCGCTCAACCACCTTCCCTGGTTTAGGCAGTCATATCAGCGCTGGCAGAGTCTGTTATATGAGTAGTGCATTAAATGTTTTCAAAACGACGAAAACGCCCATTTTGGGTTGAATGGGAGGAGAAATATTTTTTCTTTAGTCAAAACGGGAATGTGAAATGTTTGTGTTCTAAAGTATTAATGGGTATCAACGGCATAATATGCAACGACATTGTGAAATGTCACAAAGATCATGCTACGTTATCAAGTATGTTTAATACTGACTGGATATGTAAAATTATAGGTAATTCATACTGTGGCATAATACGAGGTATTAGAGACTTCCTATATGGATGTAAAAGTCATAATTTGATTATAAATCCATGGAGTAGATTATTATGGCGATTTCATCTGTTGTTTTAGGACAGGAACGGACAACAGCTTTACTATATTTAAAGGAAACCCACCATACAAACTCCGACTATGACTCAAAAGCAGCTGCTTGCAAACTATCATATAGCTTGGAAAATCGGAAAAGCAGTGAAACGTTTTACAGAGGGAGAGTTTATAAAATCCTGTTTATGTGGTGTCACTAAAATAATGCCTTCAACAAGATACTTTTCAAAATAACGTTTGTATACTAACACCGTCAAGACTAGAGTGCTAAAATTGCAGAAGTAATCGAAAACGATATTAAAAGTGAAGTTAATGAGTTTGTAAACTATTCTGTAACACTAGATGAGAAAACAGACATAAAGGACAAAGCTCAGTTAGTAATCTTCATCGTGGTGTAAACAAGAATCTTTCTGTACACGAATCTCTTTTGAATCTTGTAACCCTTAAGGAGCAAACAACGGGAGAATAACTGTTCCAAGCACTGAAAGATATAGCAGGAAAAAAACAAAACAAAAGATTTGAAAAGGTTGGTATCAGTAGCGACAGATGGTGCTCCAGCAATGGGGAAAAGAAGAGGTTGGTAGGAAGATAAAAACAATTATTTAAAATGTTACATACCCCGAAAATATACGCTTTTTCCATTGCATTATCCATCAGGAAGTACTGTGTGGAAAGTTTCTGATGCAAAACAGGTAATGGATGTTGCTATTAACAAAATTAGGTCTATTTCTCTGAATCATCGAAAGTTTCGCAATCTGCTGAAAGACCTAGGAAAATTAAATTGAGTTTTATTTATGGACGCTCTTTTAACTACTGTGGTCCTTAGCGTCCTATTCAATTCATATTACATTACATATCTTGGATCACACAGAAATGACTACCGCGCAAAAACCGCATTACATTACATATCTTGGATCACACAGAAGTGACTACCGCTCAAAAACCGAATTACATTACATATCTTGGATCACACAGAAGTGACTACCGCGCAAAAACCGCATTACATTACATATCTTGGATCACACAGAAATGACTACCGCGCAAAAACCGCATTACATTACATATCTTGGATCACACAGAAGTGACTACCGCTCAAAAACCGCATTACATTACATATCTTGGATCACACAGAAGTGACTACCGCTCAAAAACCGCATTACATTACATATCTTGGATCACACAGAAATGACTACCGCTCAAAAACCGCATTACATTACATATCTTGGATCACACAGAAGTGACTACCGCTCAAAAACCGCATTACATTACATATCTTGGATCACACAGAAATGACTACCGCTCAAAAACCGCATTACATTACATATCTTGGATCACACAGAAGTGACTACCGCTCAAAAACCGCATTACATTACATATCTTGGATCACACAGAAGTGACTACCGCTCAAAAACCGCATTACATTACATATCTTGGATCACACAGAAGTGACTACCGCTCAAAAACCGCATTACATTACATATCTTGGATCACACAGAAGTGACTACCGCTCAAAAACCGCATTACATTACATATCTTGGATCACACAGAAGTGACTACCGCTCAAAAACCGCATTACATTACATATCTTGGATCACACAGAAATGACTACCGCTCAAAAACTGAATTACATTACATATCTTGGATCACACAGAAATGACTACCGCTCAAAAACTGAATTACATTTCATATCTTGGATCACACAGAAATGACTACCGCTCAAAAACTGAATTACATTACATATCTTGGATCACACAGAAATGACTACCGCTCAAAAACTGAATTACATTACATATCTTGGATCACACAGAAGTGACTACCGCGCAAAAACCTCATTACATTACATATCTTGGATCACACAGAAGTGACTACCGCGCAAAAACCTCATTACATTACATATCTTGGATCACACAGAAGTGACTACCGCGCAAAAACCGAATTACATTACATATCTTGGATCACACAGAAGTGACTACCGCGCAAAAACCTCATTACATTACATATCTTGGATCACACAGAAGTGACTACCGCGCAAAAACCTCATTACATTACATATCTTGGATCACACAGAAGTGACTACCGCGCAAAAACCTCATTACATTACATATCTTGGATCACACAGAAATGACTACCGCTCAAAAACTGAATTACATTACATATCTTGGATCACACAGAAATGACTACCGCTCAAAAACTGAATTACATTACATATCTTGGATCACACAGAAGTGACTACCGCGCAAAAACCTCATTACATTACATATCTTGGATCACACAGAAGTGACTATCCCGCAACGCAGCTACCCTAGAGTGGCAATTGTAGTCGTTGTGTACCACCGAAAAGTAGGATCGCACTGTTGATCGTGTCCCGTGCATTGTCCCGGCATTTTAAGAATGCATGACATCATCAGAAGAGATTTTCTGTCTTCTCGTCGTTGTGGCTGAACATGACAACAGGACATGTCCAAATTATTCTGCATCGGTTATTAATTTCTATGTACCTAGATTATTAAGATTAAACATGGACAAAGAGTAAACAAGCAAGATGCTAAAGGGATACGCAATTGTTATGCTAAGGGTGATGCTTATTTGTAGCTACAGAATTGTGATAGACCATTTCGGGATTTCAGACATGTATGGAAAGCCTTTTTCACCGGATAAAATTGAAAAATTAATTTTGCGTGAAGAACGCATAGATATATTTCAAGTAGTAGTAACATAATAGGGAATAACCATCTGCTTGGGCAAGCGCTAACATAATGAAACAGAAACTGCGTGAGAACGATTACAATGCTACCTAATCTATGTGAAACCCGAATAGATACTGCATTGCCAGTTTCAGGAAGGTGCGTATTGTCCTTTACCCTAGAATGACGATAATCTCACAGTAGAGGGTATTCCTTTTCTTTGAGCTGGCCCCGTAGCTCAGTCGGTAGAGCACCTGCCTACTGTGCGAGGGGTCCCGGGTTCGATTCACGGTTGGAGGGTGGGAATTTTTCTCTAGCCAAGGTTATCCCCTATCCTCCCCAGAGTCTATAAGTATGAATGAGAGAGAGAGAGAGAGTGTGTGTGTGTGTGTGTGTGATCTGATGGTTAAAACCTAACGTGCAAGAAACCCAACCACAAACGAATACGAGTTAACCCATTGCCTTAGGCAATACGATCCAAAGACCAACGTAGTTAAAGGCGGGGTATAAATGGAATTAAAAAAAAAAAGAATCGGTGCCCTTTTCAACACTAATACGTAAAAGGTTTGTAGAGCTCTCCGATTATATCACGATCGCGTTAATGTGAATGCTACAAGAGTATACTAGGTGTGGACAAAAAATTTCCGGAATGGCTTCACAACAATGCTGACGCTGAGATTTATTTAATTCTTACACAGGCTGTACCTGCAGCGTTCCTTCCCGATAAAAATGAGAGGTCACGTGACTTCCTGTGACCGTGCAGTGACGAAGTGAACACGTGTTTTGCTTGTGCTGCGATTTTTCCGCGTAGCAAAAATGCCAGATTACGAAGAACAAAGAACGAACATCAAATTTTGCTTTAAACTCGGTAAAACTGCAACAGAAGCCTATGAAATGTTAAGAAATGCTTATGGGGAGGAAGTTACAGGCAAAACTCAAGCATTTGAGTGGTTTTCGAAATTTAAAAGTGGTGTGACATCAGTTAAAGATGCAGATCGTTCGGGACGACCCTGTTCCAGCAAAACTGATGAAAATATCAATCAGGTGAGGGAAATGGTCTTAAACGATAGGCGCATTACAATAAGAGAACTTTCTGACTCATTAGGATTCTCCTTTGGAAGTGTTCAAAGCATTTTGAAACACAATTTGGACATGAGAAGAATTGCCGCCAAGTTCGTGCCCCGCCTGCTTTCAAATGACCAAAAGGAAAGCCGTGTGATTGCCTGCACAGATCTTAAAAAACAGCAACAAAATGACCCACAGTTTATGGAGAAAATTATTACTGGTGATGAAACATGGATTTATGGGTACGATCCAGAAACGAAGCAACAATCTTCACAATGGAAGAGTCCTTCATCTCCACGCCCGAAAAAGGCCAGACAAGTTCGATCCAAAGTGAAGTCAATGATGATTGTGTTTTTTGACATTAAAGGCATTGCGCATAAGGAATTTGTGCCACAGGGTCAAACAGTGAATCAAGTGTCCTACAAACAAGTGCTGCAAAGATTAAGGGAGAATGTGCGACGCAAACGGCCGGAGAAATGGAGGAGTGGTGACTGGTTCCTGCATCATGACAATGCATCCGCGCACAAAACCCTTTCTGTTCGTCAAGTTTGGGATAAAAATAGGATGAATACTATTCCCTATCCCGCCTAATCTCCAGATTTGGCACCAGCGGACTTTTTTTCTTTTCCCGCGACTTAAAATGCGGCTCCGAGGACACCGTTTTAAGGACATTGATGTCATCCATCGCGAATCGCAGAAGGCTCTGAACATGTTGAAAGAAGAGGACTTCCAGAGGTGCTTCCAGCAGTGGCAAAAGCGCTGGCACAAGTGTATCAACTCCCAAGGAGACTACTTCGAGGGTGACAGTGCAGATTAGACAAAACAAACTGTTGTGTAGTATTTATGACGTCATTCCGGAAACTTTTTGATCACACCTCGTAAGCGTGGAGTATATGCCACTGGCGTATTGTACATATTTTGAGGAAGCGGTTAACCGCATCGCCCATACCTCGCTATGGGAGCCTTAAGGTTTTAAAAGCAGCATTGAATCTTAGATTTTTTTACATGAGCATTGTGCTTAAAAATACAATTTGAATCATTACTCCTAAATATTTAAAATTGATTTATGACGAAAGCCAGGATCTCTCTTCTTTAAGTAACGTAGAAGAGTAGCATTTACCTAAGTCCGAAGGGTGGAGATTCTGGCTGCCCTAAAGGTGCTTGGTGACTCGTAGGATAAGCACCAGCTTTTCCAATTATTTTGAAAATATGCTTCCCATTCCTGAGATGGAGTCTTAACCACTGGAAGCCTGTAGGAATGAAACCGTAATAATTTCTTTCTTCCAGTCTTTGTCAAGATAAAATGTGTACAACAGACTGTGGATTCTTTTTCAAGAAGTAATATTTCGTTAGCAAATAAACATCAGAATTTAAAAGGTCGTATTAAGAACCAGCGCTGGTTGCACCTGAGAAAACTACAGAGCGGGCCCAACAGTTCTCATACTACAGTCGAGAGAAAGCGCCACCCATTAATGGATCTCTACTATTTCGCAACAAACAGCTTCATTTCCTGAAGTGTTTCATAAGAATTTTCTCGCCAGCGTTACACATGAAGCAAAGAACTATTAAAATGCACACAATCATAATTCACAATATTCATTACTGTGTAACTGTGAAATAATAGACAACATAGATCGGTCCCATAATTTGTATGACACGGGTTTTAAGGGCGAAAATTGGCAAAAAAAAAAATGCCATTTTGTGCACTCCTATTTCCTCTGTAATTTTCTCGTGGACATAATGCTTGTCTTTTAAATATATTTCTAAGCATGGCAGTTCTGCCATTCAGAACTGAATAGAACCCAGAGCACCGGTCAGTCTTCTTTATACACCTGGCGGCGTCTGCTAGAAAGTTCACACTAGACCGGAGGGAAATTCTGGAGGTTTCTACCCGCGGCCCGATAGGTGTTCCGGACAATTCGATAAGTTGACAGCATGTTCCCTAGCACTTTGTAAACAACCACATGCAACCAGCGCCGAAATCACCATCTGCCAAAGGTGGGGCAAGCAGTCAGAAGCGCTCGCCATAATATTCAGCTCCTTAGTTGTATGCTCAAAAGGTACCTACCTGACCTTAAGTACCAAATTTCGTATTTATTCCATCCGTTTTTACTTTCTCTACTACGTATAGTAAGTAGGGGAAGTATTGTATTCCACCCAAAATTTCGATACCGAGATTTCACCGGAAATACATGTTTTGAGACCCCCCGAGTCCAAAAAAAGCATTTTTGGAAACATGTCCGTGTGTGTGTCTGTGTGTCTGTGAACAGCATAACTCAGAAACGAACTGTCGGATAAACACCAAACTTGGTATTTAGGTTCAGTATCTTCCAAGGATGCGACACAAAGGTTTTCAAGAAAATCCCCCCACCCCAGAGTACCCTTTACATGGAAGATTTTTCGAAAACTTTAATTTTCTCAAAAATAGCTCTAACGATTTTGATTAAAATATCATATGTTTAAGATATTTATATGACACATAAAATGTATATCTTGAATTTCCTGGGAATGTCTCCAAAAGTATTCTTTATTGTGAACGACTTTTGCATAACTGGTAAACCATAAGAGATAGACAAAATTTTACTACACAACAAATGTAGATCGCATTAAAATACACAATTTATGTCATATACATTTTTTTTGTTGAGTGAACCATTTTCGAGATATTACTTGTTATTTCCTTAAATTTTTCAATACTTATTTTCTAAATGGCAATTCGTTATTCATTTTTTTGTCTTAGATATGCAAAGAGTATTAATTTGTGGCAAACAGAATGGTGCTGCACATAGCAACCAGCTATGAAGAGATAGGTATGTGCTTATATTGCCCTTGCAAATACAAAACAAGGGGAACATATTAGGCCTTAAGCGATGGTTAAATATTTTTAGAACCGGTCGCTATGTGTAAAATGTATATCTCTTTGCATGTCAAAAGATCGTTTCTGCAAATGTTTATCTCGATTAACATGAAGTAGATGGAGAATAAGCGTTTGTAAAAATAGTTTGTACAAGAGTAGAGAAAGTCATGTAAGTGTAACACATCAGATTTTTTTAAAAAGTTCTTAGTACTTCCTCTGCCTTCGGGCAAGCAAGCGATAAGGATGTGCGTTTACGTATGTATATGTAGCAAATTCTGCAGGCAATACTGCTTATATAGATTTAAGTTCTTATACAAATGTTGATCATATTTTGAAGAAATACACGTTTTATTTCCTTCAAGACTTTTTACTTTCTCTACTACGTATAGTAAGTAGGGGAAGTATTGTATTCCACCCAAAAATTCGATACCGAGATTTCACTGGAAATATATGTTTTGAGACCTCTTGAATCCAAAAAAAGCATTTTTGGAAACATGTCCGTGTGTATGTCTGTCTGTGAACAGCATAACTCAGAAACGAACAGTCGGATAAACACCAAACTTGATATTTAGGTTTAGTATCTTCCAGAGATGCGACACGAAGATTTTCAAGAAAGTCCCCCACCCCGGAGTGCCCTTTACATGGAAGATTTTTCGAAAATTTTAATTTTCTCAAAAATGGCTCTAACGATTTTGATTAAAATATCATATGTTTAAGATATTTTTATGACAAATAAAATGTATATCTTGAATTTCCTGCGAATGTCTCCAAAAGTATTCTCCATTGTGAACGACTTTTGCATAACTGGTAAACCATAAGAGATAGACAAAATTTTACTGCACAAAAAATGTAGATCGCGTTAAAATGCACAATTTATGTCATATACATTTTTTTCTTGAGTGAACCATTTTCGAGATATTACTTGTTATCCTCTTAAATTTTTCAATACTTATTTTCTCAAATGGGAATTCGTTATTCATTTTTTTGTCTTGGATATGCAAAGAGTATTAATCTGTGGGAAAGGGAATTGTGCTGCGCCTAGCAACCAGCTATTAAGAGATATGTGTGTGCTTAAAGGCTACTGTATTGCTATATTGCCCTTGTAAATATATATTCCCCTTACATCTACAAGAAAATTAGCAATAAGATAGAGTCTGCAAATGTTTATCTCGATTAACGTGAAGTAGATGGAGAATAAGCGTTTGTATAAATAGTTTGTACAGGAGTAGAGAAAGTCATGTGAGTGTAACACAGATTTGTTTTGTCCTGGTAATGCAAAGAGAAAGCAATACTCCACATAGCAACCAGCTCTTAAAATATTTGACTATCGCTTAAGGCCTACCAATTCCCCTTGCATCTACAAGAAAATTAGCAATAAGATTAACATCTCGATATCTCGATTAACATGAAGCATATGGAGAATAAGCGTTTGTAAAAATAGTTTGTACAAGAGTAGAGAGTCATGTGAGTGTAACACATTTTTTAAAATGTTTTTATTTTTCTTTCCTTTTTTATGAGATCGTAAAACCTAGGTACCCATTTTCTAATAATATTTTTTTAGTTTCATTTACATAATCCTCCAGAACTCCTATGGTTACAGCAGGAGCTTTTACTTGAGAAACAACTGATGGTGTTATTATCGTTGACTGTAGGTTTTGTTAACGTTGATTGTTAATGCGCTTTACTATCAAGCATATTCAGTTCAATCTCACATGAATACTTCCAGATTCTGAGGTTACTGAATGATTCTGGTTAAAAGAAGAATTCCCGGCTCCTGACGGGAATCGAATTGGGACGAGAAGCCAGAGCAATGACCACTCGACCACAGAGGTAGTCAAGAAATTTCTCGACAGAATTCTCTTGTTCAATTCTAACGCCACCAAGACTATCCGGGGCATTAGAAGTGGAAATGTTTTGAAACATGTTTATCAAACACGCCAACAAAAAATGCACTCGCTAGTTTACTAAGCAGACCACCTCAAGTCTAAAGATGTCTGTTATCGTATAACACTGTCTTAGCCAGTTAGGATCTCGTTCTACTTTCTTTGAAAGGAGATGGAGTGGATTATTAAGTTATTGTGAACCTTATGGTGAATGAAAAGTGACTAAAATATCTACTAAAATAATTGCCTATGAATTTGGCTGTAATTGTCACAGCCATTTGAATTACTATCGCGCACTTTGTTTTAGATATAGCAAAAAGAAACTTGCATGCATTGAAATGTTTAATAACAAGCAACATTTTTAGCATCCATGCATTGTTACTTTCTCTATTACATGTAGTAATAGGGGAAGTGTGAACAGCATAACTCCAAAACGAAAAGTTGGATAAATACCAAACTTCGTATTTAAGTTCAGTATTTTCCAAAGATTTTCAAGAAAATCCCCAACCCAAAATACCCTTTACAAGGAACATTTTTAGAAATGTTCAATTTTCTAAAAAATGACTAACGATTTTGATTAAAATATAATATATTAAAGATATTTACATGACAAATAAAATGTATATCTTCAATTTTCTGGGAATAGCCTGTGAAATCCTCTTCATTCGGAAGGCATTTTATGCAATCTTGTGAACTGATAAACGTTAAGCGATAGACGAGAACGCATTACACAAAAAATGCAGGTCTCCTTAAAACATAAAAATTATTTCAAATAAAATTTTTTGTGGCATAAGCCATTTCCGAGATATCCGTCATTAGTGGTTCGAATTGTTCAATACTTAGCCATTCTCAAAGTCCTTTCGATTTTCGATTGCTTCTCGCAATGCCATGGAAAGAGTGTGGAATTTTAAGATCCAACATATAGCGTCCAATTCTAAAACATTTGACTATCGCTGATGCCTTTGTATCTATAATGGAACGTGTAATGCAGATTTTTCCGGAAAGGTTTATCTCGATTAAAATGAAGTAGATAGGAAAATAAACTTTCGTAAGAATAATTTATATACCCACTAATAAGTGATAGAGGTGGAAAAAGTTATGTGAATGTTAACACATCAAGTTTTTTAAATTGTAGTTACCTTAAATTGGCGATATTTTTTCTTTCTCTATCGCATTCCTATGTATTCTACCCAAAATTCCTATATCGAAATACATATTTTAAGGTCTCCAAAGCACTTTCAGAAAAAGGTCCATGTGTCTTTGTACAGCATTACTCAAAAACGGATACTAGTATGAATACCAAACTTGGCACTTCAATCCATCATCTTTCAAGGATGCGACACGGAAGATTTTCACGAAATTTCCCCCACCCCAAACTATTGTTTACATGAAAGCATTTTCGTTATAAGTTCAGTGCACCTCGCCTAATACAGAACACGTCTTACCTATACATTTTGGAGCAAGCAATGGAATGGCAATTCAGGCAACTGTTTTGGTATGCTGACAAGGTATGCAAAAATAAAAATTTGTGATTGGCCATTTCAGAACCTTAGAAATTCACAGAAAGTATGATTGACGGACGAAAGTTCATTATTTTATCCAAAGAACACATGAATACCTTTCAAGTAATAATTATTAACAATAAAATAGGTGTAATTATCTGCTGGTTGTAATTCCCACACATCCCTTATCACGTGTTCCTATGACTGCTTGGGACAAAATCCAAGAAATATACATGAACCAATGAACGGTGTTACGTTGGTGTGAAACGGAGGGGCCAGAAAATAACTCTGTAAATGAATTATTCAAATTCATAACAGCCATAATATTTATGTCAAACGTTACTCCCAAAGTGACGCACGCAAAAGTGGACATATCTAAAGCTGTCATTATCGAATTATTGCCGATAAGAGGATGTTATTTCGATGTATTTGTCAATTTCAATATGTTGGTACATAAGCATTTATATACCATCACCACCAATATAATTTATTAAGTTTTAACAAGGATAAGGTTATGTAGATTGTTCAGATTTCAACCCACCTCCGTGGTTTTGGGGGTAATATGCGTGCCTCACATTCAAGAGGTCCCTAGTTCGAATCTCGGTTAGAGTGAGTTGTTTGAATAAGGATTTATTCATGGTTTCCCCTTATGCTGAAATAGGAATGTCGGGTTAAGTTTAAGATCTATGCACCCCGGGCTCGTTTGAGCATCATTTCACACTTTTCGTTCATTCTACGGTTAAAGAACGTTAAACTATTAAAAATGTTAAAGCTGTCGTGCTATATTGATAACGGTCTTCCTTTGTTCGTATACCCTCGTGGCTGCTAGGAAAATAGAATATATTTTAATATATTTGAATTTATTATTATTATTGTTCCATAATGGCACCGGAGTAGCTCTGGTAGTTAAAAATCGTTTAAATAAAGGGACTTTATTTGCCTTGTTAATATTATCATGATTACTTATTAACTTAGAGGTAATCATCTAGCAAGAACACAGTTCATTAGTGAAGACAAGTAACTTGCCAATCAACTATATGGAATTATACAAGGGAGATGAAAAGGTGGAGCTATATGTCAGCACTTAAATCGCCCATTCTTAGGTGTATATGCCACTTTTTCTGCTCCAAAGTGTACGTTGTGGAGGTGTAGTGATACCCCACATGGAGAGCGTCTGCTTGTATGGCTAGCCTCTAGTTCCCAAGGTCGCGGGTTCAAACCCGGCGGAGGGCGATGGATTTTTTCGGGCGTAAAAATCCTTAGCATGGTTTCCTTCGGAAAGGAAGTAAAGCCGGTGGTTCCGTGTCGTAGATTTACGGCACGTAAAAGAACCTCAAGCCTGATAAAGAGGCCTCTGAGCAAAATTTCCTGTCTTTCATGCCTAATATAGAATGGGACGCTAAGAACCACAGCAGTTAAAGAGCGTCCATAAATAAAACTCAATTTAATTTAATTTTTTACTTGTATCTCAATTTCCTGGTGCAGAGTTCTTGCAGGGTAACATATTATAATGCCATTCCGTACCAAAACAGAATAGCTTGAGCAATGTAAGTGAAGTTTTAAGGGCAGGAAAGTCAATTCAATTTCTGCTTGGGGGCGAGGGCAAGATTGCCTGAAACAGTTTCCCGAATTTTCATACTAATTCCCAACGGCTCTTAAAAACCTCTTATTTCTGAAATGTGAAATATTTGTATTAAAAGTACAATTGTGCATAATATTTCATTTGGTAGAGCAATAATCGGTAGCACAATTATTTCTCGTAACTTAGGGAGGGCAAATGAGCCCCCCGCCGCCACATTAAATTTTGCCCCTGTTTAAGAGGAAGCTGTAACGGTAAGTGAAGTATTTCCAGATTATTATTCTTATTATTCAGAGAAATAGCACGTGGCAACCCTTTTTTCATTTTCGCTGATAAGTCTTTAACGCTTATCGGACTGAAACAGTTATTTGGTTTGTATTGACTTTTGCATGAAGTGAAAGAGAATGATAAGGAGCTGAAGGACGCCCGCCACCGCGCTGTGTACAGTAGAGAGAGTTTTTGTTTAACGTGTAGCCCTATGGCGGATGAATCAGATTGATGTTAAGAAAATGTGCGTTCTAAAGCACTTCACCCATCTCTCCAGATGTAAGCTAACACTCTGAACACACTGCTTGGCATGAAAAGAAAAGCTTCATTACTGTTTATTAAAAAAAAAAGTGAGAAATGACGTCGATGTAGGATTTTTAACTTCATTTCTTTCTTTTGTGCGGGGGGGGGGGAGGAGATCTTCTTTGCCCTTAATTATCTATTTGTGCATTTATTCATCCCTGGTTTTTTTCTTTGCAATGTACAAAATACAAATTCTTTTGAACACTCTGGCTCCTTTAACTGTTTTTACAGCGGACTAAATCATCTATTTGGATTCTGTTTTTTCGGTAAGTATTTATCTATCTGGAACAAATAAAGAAAATTGTTCTTTCTTCGCAAAAGAAAATCACTCAATACCTTTCCACGATCTAATTCATCTCCCAGTACACAATGAACTATTTTCTAATATTTGTAGCACTGAGAACACGGAAAAACAATTAAATAAGTGGTTTACAGCATTTAACTATTTTGAACGTTAATGGAGATGCTGTTAATATGCCTGCTAATTTCAGTACATTTTTATTGAAAATGTAATAGATTGTTTAAAACTACCTTGGAGCAGCTACATACATTAATCTTCCAAAATGTATTACATTATTCACCAAAAAGCAAAACGCACAGTCTTTGCTAACGCTCACAGTACAAGCTAATTAACTCCGTATAGTATACACTATGACTTAAAACACATTTGTGCTCCCAAGGCCTCCACTATAAAGGAATTCTTGTTTTCTCTGACACTCAGGCCGCATTTAGGGCTTTGAGTAATCCTAAGGTAAAATGCGGACTGGTATTAGAATGCATGAAGGCTCTATGTGTGCTTGCGGCAAGCAACGATGTAGGTATACTTTATCTGGGCGCCGGGACACTGTGGAGCTGAAGGCAAGGAGAAAGCCGACGAACTTGCAAAGCAGGGAGCGGCGCAACCATTGATTGGTCCAGGACCGGCTCTCGGTATATTAAGTCCCAGGCGAGAGAGAGAGAGAGAGAGAGAGAGAGAGAGATGAACCAATCAAAAAACGTGAAACAGCCTGGAATACAAGACCAGGTTTGAAACATGGCAAGTTGTACATTAGTAAATCATGTTCAAAAGTAGCTGGGGAACTGTTGAAGTTCGGAAATACCAGCTCAAAACAGGACATGCACTAGTAAGAAAACTAACTAACACGGGGCTGCATCAAGGGACTCTGGACTGCAGATTCTATGGCAAAGAGTGAAATAGCGCATCATAATGTGAGCGAACTGTGAAGCATTGGCTCATTGAAGATGCAGGTATCTCGAATTCAATTTTGATGAATCTTTGTGTTTGCAAGTCCTTCCCAGCACAGGGCTCTTATTTATTCATTAAGATACAGATTGATGGGATATAGCTAATAATAATTTCTTAGGGCAGCACAATAAGGCAATGGCTGCAGTGCATGACGGAGCTTCAGCAGACGGGACCTTTACCGCCCCCCCCCTCAAAAAAAATCCTGTCCGCTTCACGTTGCGATTCGATTCCCATGCAGTAAACATAAGCAGAACATACGCACAGACTTACGGAGACGTTATCTGTACAGACTTACGAGACATCGAAAAAATTCAAAGTTTCAGAAACCTTCGAATTCTCTAAGTCTATTTTTCTACAACTTTCAGACAAGAGAGATTGTGTGTGAATTTAAGTTTCTGTAGACTTTTGTAAATGGGAAAACGTAACTTAAAAGCCTAGATTACCTCCTACCTTTCGATTCCACATGGTATGGCCCAAATAGTTACACAATTTGTATGTAAGGCAGGATACGTCTGCTTATGAAATTGCAAAGCCTCACAGCAGCATCGAAGTAAAGCCAAATGAGTGATAAAAATTAATCTGTAAGCTGCATAATTACGTTTGAGGAGCTCAGTAGCTTTGAAATAAAATTGTTACATGTACCTCCGCATATAAACAGTAACCACTTACAGGTCAGTACACTCAAAATGCATGCATGCTAACTTCCAGAGCAAATTGTGGTGTTAATGGCAAAACCACCCATTCCATTTCTTCCCTGTCAAATATACTTTGAGAAGATTCAGCCTGTGATGAGTAAATTGCTTCTCGTGCTATTCAGACGGCTATGTTAACCAGTTCTTAGAATGTGACATTTTTGAAAGTTTATGTCGAAGTGAACGCACAACTTTAAATTGAAAATTGGGTATTTTTGTCAATAACAGTAATCGTACGTTCTACAGGATGGTTCTAAATTAGACAAAAAAACTTTGGGTTTTATTAAAGAGGCTATAAACAAGATACAATGCAGCAACGATTACATTTCATTCTGTGAATTTAAAAGGTAATAAACTAAAACGAGGTGTTAGATACTAACTACGCTAAATTTCTCTGGAGAAAAATAATACGCTCCGATTCATTGGTTCCCAGTTTTCCAGTTAGCGCCCCTCCACGTTGCATGTTTATTACATTTACCCTGTTAGAAACGCTTATATTTATTAATAATGTTGAATAAATGGAGAGGGTTTCAAAAATTACAGAAGCAATAGCACAGTTATTTAAAATCCTCAGGATTTGTGGTTGAAACAAGAATGTAATTTGAAATATATTATAAAACTTATGTGATGTGTCACATTCACATGATGTTCACTACCCATTCTTCAACAAATTACTCTTACAAAATGTTATTCTTGTGTAATGGTAATCGTGATAAACATGTGTACTAATGGTTTTATTACATATTTGCTTTTAGGTACAATGGAAATAGAGAAATGCAGTGGCTTAAGTGATAGTCAAACTTTTTAAGAACTGGTCGCTATGTGATGACATCCATTATCTTTGCATGACCAGGCAGAGGGGACTAATGATTTCCCATTTGAGAAAATTATAGCTATTTGAAAATTTAAACCATTAACAAGGAATGTCTCGGAAATGGTTAATTAAAAAAAAGTTGACATACCGTGCTTTAATGAGATCTACGTTTTTTGTGTAATAAGATTTTCTGTGTCTCTTACGGTTTAGTAGTTACGCAAAGGTCACTAAGAATGAAGAGGCTATCCCCAGAAAATTCCAGATACACATTTCATTTATCATTAAAATACCCTAAAAATATGGTATTTTAATAAAAATCGTTAAAATGTTCGAATAATTTTTCATGTGTAGGTAGTTGGGGTGGGGTGACTTTCTTGAAAATCTTAGTCGCATCCTTGGAATATGCTGAATTTAAATATCAAGTTTGGTGTTTAATCGACTTTACGTTTTTTGAGCTAAGCTTTTAACACACACACACAGATATACACCCGGACCTTTTTTATAAAGATTTTTTTATTCAGGGGCCTCAAAACATGTATTTCCGTTGAAATCCCGACATCGAATTTTTGGGTGGAACACAATACTTCCTCTTACCTACTGTTGGTAGGTGGCAGAGAAAATAACTAGCTTTTACTCGTGGCGTGAATTTTAATTTACTTTATATTAGTATTACATGGTATTGGATTTATAAGCCACCTAATCCATTACCTCATATATATTTACCAAAATCAGAGTGGAAACTATTTCTATGATTAAATTCCCCAGTCGACGTAATTTAATTGATCTTGCCGCCCATGTGCGATTTTGCGTCTGCTTTAGGAGTTTTACAACAGTTGTACAACTGTCACTGGATTAATGACGATCAGGTTGTCGTTCAAGCTTTCGCCCACGTATATTCTATGACCTTCGTTGGTAGTGATCATCAGATCGTCGTTCAAGCTTAAGCCACGGGAGTACAGATGGCCGAAAGCTTGGAGCACCTCAGCACTCTGCTGAAATCCCGAGCAGTCACCATTTACAGCCTATGTCCAGAAAGGCACAAAGTTGGAAAGTTGAATGAGATACGGAGAGGCGAAGATCCGTGGTTTGAGTTTGAATTTTTCAATACTTTGTTCACTTTTGAGGTACTAAAGCCACCATTACTTTTCGTCATGTAATGTAAAGAATTGAGTTTCAAAGCCAGCGTAAAGCGATTCTTTTTTGTTTCTTAATTTTTATTCTAAGATTTTTACTATGGAATTAGCCTCCTGTACACACATCGAAGTTTGTAATATAACAAGTTCTACAAACGCATTTCTCGGTTAACTTGGTAAAAAAACAGAAAAACAAGTTTTATAAAAACAATTTGTTGAATAGATATGTAGCTATAAAAGTACCTATAGGACACGGTATGCGAACGTAGTACAAGGTTTTTTCCTGTGTAAGATGCCCGAGCCTACGTGTAAATTGACCACGCCCTCCATTTTGGAAACCATTGCTCTAATTCGTTAAATGTTCTAAAACAGAATTTAGTAAAACTGTACGACAGGCGATAAACAAAAAGTAACTTGTTAAATCAATTTAAAGACAGTTTTGACTACATTTGTACGTAGACAAGGTTTCCAGAAAAATCCTGTGTGTCATAACATAATTATTGTTCTGGGCGGTCAAATAAAGTAGTGGATACTTTGACTGAATATGGGTGTTGCCCTTCAGATATAAAAGACTAGATGCATTAAGAGTACAGTAGTTATCATGTTTACATTGTTCAATACTGATGACGTGCCCACACTCTTGCGCAGATAACGAATCACGCTATCTTATCTCTGCCTTTTTCATTGCAGAGCTATCAGCGTGGCACCTGTGTGAGAGGAACCTCGGAAATGGAGACGGATGTGAGCCAAGATTTTGAAGATTATTGGAACGAGTACAGAATCCTCCAAGAGACGAAACTGTTGGACGACTATTTGGAGGAAGTAGAGGACTATGGGTCACGCAGCTGTGATGGTAAGTTGCAGATAAATCTATGGGGAGACTAATGGTATATTGAGGTTTAGTTAAGTCTACGAGGCATTGTGAAGATGAAAAGCGAACTCAACAGGTGCTTGTTTAAAAAAAATAGCAAATAATGTACCCTGTAGATAGAAATAATTTTTATTTCTTTTCAAGCCGAAAACATACGTTAGGCCCATTTAGAAAATAGATCATATGGTATGTTAATATTCTCAAAGCAGATGAGTTCAAATGGTCCGCAAAAAATCGAATTCTCTCGCTTATTATTTTGTTGTTTTTTTAGTACTACATAAAAATGTTACAAGTACATTGTTTCGGACAAGTTATGTTTATTACATTTTGATATGCCTAATATTTAAGGGATCCTGGAACTAAGTTTATCAGATTATATAATATTGAAGTTACTTTTTTAAAAGTTGTACGCATGTTTCTTGTGATTAAGATTAACTTTTGTGCAAAATGTCAGTTTGATATGAGATATACTTTTCAAGATATTAAATGCTGTTTAAAAATGTAATACAAAATATTAATAAAACTTTGAAGACTGCTAGCAGCGGAAGATTTGAAGTAGAGCAATAAATCAACTTCTTTCTACAAAGCTTAAAACAATAGGATTGGTTACTCGTTTTAAATCATCCATTTACTTTTTGAAATGTCAATTTTTCTTTTGTTTCAGATTTATAATAAAAGTCGTAAAATTCCGATTACTAAAATTGGTTTTATTCAAACCAATAGCATTTTATAAAAAATAACAACGTTTACAACCATGGGATGTAAAATGACATCATAAATGATGCGCAAGGAACAATCTATATCTTCAAAAAATATACGTTGGATAAAAACGCAAAACACGCTTCTTGTTGTTAATACATCTTTAAAAATGGCAGAATATAAAAGATTATGGTGTCACATATTCACCAGTCAATAATTTTGTCATCTATGACCAAATTCATACACAAACCAGTTACTTCAAGAAACAGTATAGTTCCGATCGCATAACATGCATCAAGAAGAGGCGTAAGTTTTGTGAACCTTTTACTGCACAGAGGAATAAGGGCAATGGAGGGGCAGATTGAGAGGTTAAAAAAATAAGGGATGAGAGGGAGGTAGTTTGAGAAAGTTAGAAATGGAAGAAAAGTGAGAGTGAGGAGGCAGAAAAAAAAAAACAGACGGAGAAGGACAAGAAAAATCTCTGCATTTAGCGCGAGACAGGTGCGGTGCGGTACACGGGCTTACCGCGAAACGGAACATTACATACGTTTTCGTGCTCCTACAACATGCACACGGACGCGATAACGGTATGAAGTATATAACGAAAAACTAATTATTCCGCATTTGATTTAAGCACTGGATCAAGGAAAAATAAATAATTGATTTGGTGAAAGAAATCCCTAATACTTTATGATTCCATCCTGCGTATGACGCAAATGAAAAGAACAGGACACGGAAGGGATCAGCAATTCTAATCACACTGAAATTTCGGAAGTAGTTTTCTAATACATGCTAACAACTGGTACAGCCCATGTGCTGTGTCACTAAGCTCACCAAAGTTTGATAAATATATAGATTTTAAAAAATAGAAACTGACAATTGAAAAAGAATTAATTATACAATGATTGTCTAAACTTAAATGCTGATTTCTCAGCAAATTTGTTTTCTAGCTCTATAATAAACACGAATCCCGTAAGACTGAATCTTAAAAAGCGTTTTTCGTAAAATAGTTTTAATGTTTTGTTTTAAAATGCGTTCAGAAATTACCTAACTTGAGCAAATCTTACAAGCCTTTTATGCAGACATAAAATATGGTAAAAAATCTGATGTGTTACACTCACATGACTTTCTCTACTCTTGTACAAACTATTTTTACAAACGCTTATTCTCCATCTACTTCATGTTAATCGAGATAAACATTTGCAGACTCTATCTTATTGCTAATTTTCTTGTAGATGTAAGGGGAATGTATATTTACAAGGGAAAATTGGAAATACAGTAGCTTTTAAGCACATACATATCTCTTAATAGCTGGTTGCTAGGTGCAGCACCATTCCCTTTGCCACAGATTAATACTGTTTGCATATCAAAGACAAAATAAAATGTATATCTTGAATTTTCTGGGGATGTCCCCAAAAGTCCTCTTCATTCTGAACGACTTTTGCATAACTGGTAAACCACAAGAGATAGACAAAAGTTTACTACATAAAAATGTAGATCTCGTTAAAACACACAATATATGTCATAAACATTGTTTTTGTAAAGTGAACCATTTTCGAGATATTCCTTGTTATTTCTTTGAATTTTCCAATAATTACACTTTCGTTGTTCTCTTTTTTATGTTCTTGACATGCAAAGAGAATTACATTTTACACATAGCGATCAGTTCTAAAAGTATTTGACTATCGCTTAAGGCGTACTATGTTCCCCTTGTTTTGTATTTGCAAGGGCAATATAGAATTACAGTAGCCTTTAAGAATTTACATATCTCTTAATAGCTGGTTGCTATATAGAGCACCATTCTCTTTGCCAAAGATTAATACTCTTTGCATATCCAAGACAAAAAATGAATAACGAATTCCCATTTGAGAAAATGAGTATTGAAAAATTTAAGGGAATAACAAGCAATATCTCGAAAATGGTTCACTCAACAACAAAAATGTATATGACTTAAATTGTGTATTTTAACGCGATCTACATTTTTTGTGTAGTAAAATTTTGTCTATCTCTTATGGTTTACCAGTTATGCAAAAGTCGTTCACAATAAAGAATACTTTTGAAGACATTCCCAGGAAATTCAAGATATACATTTTATTTGTCATAAAAATATCTTAAACATATGATATTTTAATCAAAACCGTTAGAGCCATTTTTGAGAAAATTAAAATTTTCGAAAAATCTTCCATGTAAAGGGTAATCTGGGGTGGGGGGATTTTCTTGAAAACCTTCGTGTCGCATCCTTGGAAGATACTGAACCTAAATAACAAGTTTGGTGTTTATCCGATTGTTCGTTTCTGAGTTATGCTGTTCACAGACACACACAGGGACATGTTTCCAAAAATGCTTTTTTTGGATTCAGGGGGTCTCAAAACATGTATTTCCGGTGAAATCTCGGTATCGAAATTTTGGGTGGAATACAATACTTCCCCTACTTACTATACGTAGTAGAGAAAGTAAAAAAAAGTTTATTGAATATTTCCGGTATTGAAACATTGTTAGGTCAGTTTCCTGAAGGGGGTGATATGTTACCTATGTTTAAGAAGCTAAGCGTTTAACTTTTGTTTACATACTTAGGATGTAAACATAACTGTTTGATGTGGGTTCATTTCTGTAGGTGTAAGAGGGCAATACTTAATTTTTAGAATGCTATGTTTGTGAAAGGAAATGAAATTTGTTTTTATTTAACAGCTACTTTCTAATATTTTGCGAGTTGATTGGCGTGTAGTTTGTTTTATTTGCTCTAATAGTTTGTTAGTTATCATTTAAGGGTATTGTGTTCACCCAAAAATGAGTTTGAACTACAGAACATTTCCGGGCTATGATTTTTTAGGATTTTAAATCCTCATTAACACCTAAACAATGTCAAAATCGTCTTAGAAATGCATTTACGAAGAAGCTCCATCTAAGGCAACAACGTATAATTGGTACAGCGAATTCAAAAGATATCGGTGTTTTCTTAGTGATGAATTTCGTGAAGGAAGCCCAAGAGCTGCTGTTACTAATGAAGATATTGCTGCTGTTCGAGCAACAGCTGAGCAAGATCGACGGACATCTTATAACTTGATTCGACAGTGGGCATGGATATGTGCCAAATCCAAACATTCTACATCAAGGTTAGACGTGAGAAAACTTTGTTGTCTATGATTCCACATAAACTGACTCCCGATCAAAAACAACAACGCATTGATTGGTGCAGAAAAACTCTGGAAAAATTCCAAGGATTTGGTTTGGAATATCGTTACCGGTGTTGAATCTTGGTTTTATTGCTATGATTCTGAAAAGAAAAGTCAATCGGCTCAATGGGTCTTTCGAACAGAAAACCTAAGCTTACAAAAGTCCAACGAATTCGCAGTGCCGGTAAGAAGATGGTTGCAATTTTTTTTATATATATAAAACCTGCCACATTGCTACTGTAGCATTAGAAGACAGACCCACCGTTACTGCCGATTGCTACACAAAATGTCTATTTACCGCAAAATTTTGAAAACGTTTGTGATAAATACTCAAAAGTAAAAATAGTGTTACATCATGACAGCGCATTGTCGCTTACAGCAAAACTAACGAGTGAGTTTCTGGATGCCCTAAAGGTCGGCACTATGGACCCTCCACCATACAGCCCTGACCTAGCACCTTGTGATTTCTTTTTGTTTCCAAAAATTAAAGATAAAATGCGTGGAATCACTTTTTCGTTATCAGATGAAGCAATGAGACATTATAAAAGCCTGGTTCCTGAAGTGCTCCAGGAAGAGTGGCATTATTGCTTTAAGGATTGGTTTCATCGAATTCAAAAATGCAGTGATGTTAAATAGGAATATTTTGAAAAACAATAAAATAATTTAAATTTGTTTAAAACTAATCATTGTTTGATTTGCTAAAACCTTTCAGTGTCGCCCTCGTAGTAATAATTTTTGGAGGTTGTTAAGATTTTCTTTGGTGAAATTTGCATCAAGTTTCAAAACAAGCTATGTATATATCAAATTATATGTATTCAGTGTCAAAAATTCTTGGAATTGCTTCTCTTTTCATCACTTGCAGTATGGTTTCAGCCTTCTGGTCCATTTTTGATAATTTGTAGATTCCATAAATGCTTTTTTGTTCCTTCGACATATGCCATTTTTTAAATGTTCATTGTAGCATTCTCAGTTTTCCGAAGTTGAAATGCCATGTGGCATCTACAAAGAGTTTTGCATAATTCTTGTTAGTAACAAAATAGTGATTTTTGCAAACAGTTGTCTTGTTTCTCGTATTATGCAGCTAAGTCCATAATTTTGGATTATTTCTGGTCAAAAATGCTTCGCGAGTAAATTTGTATTAATAGAAGAATCGCTTTCTAAACGAATATTATAATTAAGGGCGTATGCTAGGTTATAATGAGTAGAGAAATTCGTGTGAAAGTGACAGATCTTAACTTCTCTGCCGCTTACGCATTGTAGATAGAAGAAGGTTTTGTATTCCCCCCAAAATTCGATGTAGATATTTCACGAAAAACTTAAGCTTTGAAGTCCCTGAACCACAGACAAATAACTTTTGAAAATGCGCGCTTACACATTCGCACGGCTTTCTCCTTCCATGACACATCCACCTAAACAACCGTTGTAACGTGTTACAGTATTCATATAAAAGCGATTCTTATATCTATGCTGTCATTCACAATATTTTTTACTTATCGAGTATTTCAAACTAAACAGCAAGTGATATATACACACAGTTACATACAGCATGCGGTAAGGCGCTCTTGCGATGTAAAGAAAGAAAGAAAGAAAGAAGGAATACACTTGAGAAAGTGTAAACTTGCAGCATGGGATATTACCAAAACGATTAAAACTTAAAAAGGAAAAAAGAAAGGGGAAAAAAAGTCTTTTAGAACTCCACATTTTTCACTTAACTTTTGCGTATCTGATGATTTTCCAGTTAAACAAAACTCGGTTAGTATGAAGAGTAGTTTACTTGGTCACATTAAAATTTGAAATATATTTTAATCTAGTGCTTTTACAGAAACTGAAGCATAGTATATTTTAAATGTCTGTTGTAACTGTGAAATTCGATATTTATTCCGCTTACGCAAGCACGCACGCGCACACACACGCCGGTTTCGAAGGACCTCATCATTTGTTTTACTGTAAAATCCCCATCAGGAATTTTTGGGTGGAATATTGTAAACCCTCTATCTACTATAGGTAGTGGTAAATTAAAATTAAATTGAATTTTATTTATGGACGCTCTTTAACTGCTGTGGTCCTTAGCGTCCCATTCTATATTGGGCGTGAAAGACCGGCAATTTTGCTCAGAGGCCTCGATCAGGCTTGAGGTTCTTTTACGTGCCGTAAATGTACGTCACGGGACCACCGGCTTTACTTCCCTTCCAAAGAAAGCCATGCTAAGGACTTTTACGCCCGAAAAAAAATCCATCGCCCTCCGCCAAGTTTGAACCCGCGACCTCGGGAACTCCACTACACCACGGAGGACGACAGGTAAGAGGTAGAGAAAGTTAAACGCTGTTACTGATTCTTCAATTATATCTGCTGTTGCTTACTGTTATCATTTCAAACAGATGATAAGTCTGCAATAAGCGCATGCAGCCCTACGTGCTGTTCGCTTTTGAAAATAACAAACTTTGAGAACAGGTTATGAAATGGCTTTAACTGCAGGGTTGTGTGTTAGCATTAGATTCAAATACAGCATGTATAGCTGTTTCAAATAAATAGAAACGAAGGATGGCTCAGACGCTAACGTCTGTGACCCGCACTCGGGAGGTCCCGGGTTCAAATCCCGTGGGCCGACCATTCTGACTGGGTTTTAATCGTGGTTTCCCTTAATCGCCAAGGTAAACACCGGATTGGATATTTAATATCAGGACCCTAAATTCCACCTTAAGTGTAAAAGAATAGTAAAAATGAAAATGGATGATAATAGCAAACGCTCTGCCATTTAGTCACAAATAATGAAAGCAGGTAAACTGGTCGGCACCTTAATACCATCTGGCGGGCACATATAAAAACAAAGATACACTGCTACTAATGCCTCTGTGGTCACGTGACGAAGCAAAATGGTATGGTACAGGATGAGATCTAGAAGGCTAGATGTCCGCCACACACCGAGCCAGAACGCATCTCCTAACAAGTCCGCATCATATGACCACGCAGTTAAATAGAAGGGGGTGGATAGACATCCTAACTCCAGTTGAACACTGCACCGATGCTCATTATATTGCTCATCCATGCTTGATACATGAAGGATTAAATAAAGACAGTTATTCCTAGTTCTTAGTCTTGCCTACATATGAACCACTAAACATAAATCTGATGTGTTACATTCCCATGACTTTCTCTATTGCGAAAGATTATTTTTCTATCTATGCACTTCATGTTAGTCGAGATAAACTTCACAGAAGTAGTTTCATTACATATTTCGTTGAAGGTGTAAGAGTTAGTCGCTACACGCTGGCCTAAAGATTCTATAATCTTTCCATGACATCGCAAGGAACAACTGAATAGCGACTTAAAAATGACAAAGTATTGAAAACGTTGAACCAGTAACGTATAGAAATGATTAATGACACAGAAATGATTATTTTGAGTGAATTGTGTGTTTTAAAGCGACCGTCTTTTGGTGTATGTTTTTGTCTCTCTTATGGCTTACCAGTTATACAAAACTCCTTTCGAATGAATAGTGCTTCAAGGCTATTCCCAGGTAATTCAAGATATACATGTTATTTGACATGTAAATCTCGTAAATATTTTAATAAAAATCCTTAGAAAAATCACAAATTTGGGAAAATCTTCCATGTAAAGGATAATTAGGGGTAGGGGAATTTTCTTGAAAATCTCCATGTCGCATCATAATAAATCGCATATCGCATTATAAATAAATACCAAGTTTCGTTTTTGCGTTATACTTTTCACACGCACATGCCTGTGCTCACACGCACAGGAACCTTGTTTTAAAATGCTTTTGGGAGGGGGGTTCAGGGAGCCTCAAAACAGGTATTTCTGTGAAATCTCGACATTAAATTTTTGGGAGGAATACAGTACCGCTTTTGCTTACTATAAATAGTAGTAGAGAAGTAAAAAATGAAACCTATGAACACAACATATCCACTATGAGGGAACAAAATAATTGAGCGATTATGATGGATTCCAGCATTTCACTAAAAAAAATTCGATATATAGATTTTGCGGAAGTGCACGTTACGAAGCCTCTGAATCGAAAACATAATCAGAAAAAGGTATTAGGTGTTAGAAGGTTAGAGCAACCGGACGGAAACCGGAAGATCCGTGGTTCAAATCCTGGCTATGGCATTGAATTTGTGTGATTCTACCTTTCCTTTTTTTCTATTTCTTTATTTTATTTTTGGGGCGGCCTCCCCCCCCCCCATGGTGATCATCCTCAGAGGCTATATCGACTCCCCATGCACATGCTGTAACTAAACATGCAGGCAACATGGGATGCTTTTGTTAGTAGTAGGTGTGCATTTTATATTTATTCTGCTTTTCGCACACGCACACAACACACACACACACACACACACACACACACACACACACACACACACACACGCACGCTTTGTGTTTAGCTTCAGGAAACCTAAAAACGTGTATTTACGTGAAATCGCGATATTCAAATTTTTTCTGAAATGCCGGACTTTCTTTACCTACCATAGGTAAGTGTAAGAAAGCAAAACTTTAGGCAAACCCTGTTCGAGTCTTGCAGAAACTTCTAGCTGCAGTCGCCTCCATTTGAACATACTGAATTACTTTCATTTTGAACACTGAAACTTCGCAGAAGCTGAATTGCTGACTAAAACGAATAGCCTATTAATTAAGATGAGCTTCAGATGTTTGTTTACAACATGGAAAGGAAAACCTTAGTGAACATTCAAACCCATGATAAATTCACATGTGGTTCTTCTAGTTCTTCTATCCATGTTGCGTTATTCATGATAGATATACTTTAACTTAAAATGGATTTCGACTAAACAAATAAATGATTAATTACATACAACTATTCAAATGTTTAGCCGAGGCAAGAGCTCTTGCGATGAAAAGAAAAAAAAAAGAATCGCAAACATACAAGTATATCCCTGATATGGCATACTGTAATCACAATATGGAATATTTCAAAACGGCTTCTGCTACGAAAAAATAGCACGCATGACGTATTTTAACGAGCTGTACATTTTTCCTGTAGCAGTACGTTTTTATCTATTGTTTTTGGTTTCCCAGTTAATACAAAATTCAATCGGTATGAAGAGGACTGCACAGGCTATTCACAGAAGATTCAAGATATATCTACTTAAATTACTTAATATCTATAATATGTTTTATTTTAACTGGTTAGGTCAACTTTTGAGAAAATGACAACGAAAATTGTTGTATTTAAATGTAGTTCGGGGTTGGAGAAATTCTATCGAAAGAACCTTTGCCTGGCATGTTTATACGGTTATTGACAGAAGTATAAAATTTGACATTTATCTGTCATTTTTTTGTTAAGCTGTTTACAAACAGACACGCACACACATGGGCATTTTCCTAAAAATGTCTTTTGTAGGCTTCAATGGACCTCAAAAAGTATTTCCAGTGAAAATGGATATAGCATTTCGGATGGAATAAAATACTACTTATACCTAATATGGGCGGGGGGCTAGAGGAAAAAAAACTAAATAAAATAAAAAAATCTGATGTGTTACACTCACATGACTTTCTCTACTCTTGTACAAACTATTTTTACAAATGCTTATTCTCCATATGCTTCATGTTAATCAAGATATCTAGATGTCAAACTTATTGCTAATTTTCTTGTAGATGCAAGGGGAATTGGTAGGTTTTAAGCGATAGTCAAATATTTTAAGAGCTGGTTGCTATGTGGCGCATTTCATTCTCTTTGCATGCCCAGGACAAAAAAAAATGAATAACGAATTTGTGAAGAAGTATAAGTATTGGAAAATTTAAGGGAATAACAAGCAATATCTCGAAAACGGTTCACTCAACAAAAGAAATGTGTATGGCATAAATTGTGTATTTTAACGGGATCTACATTTTTTGTGTAGTAACATTTTGTCTATCTCTTATGGTTTACCAGTTATGCAAAAGTCGTTCACAATGAAGAATACTTTTGGAGACATTCCCAGAAAATTCGAGATATACATTTCATTTCTCATGACAATATCTTAAACATATGATATTTTAATCAAAATCGTTAGAGCCGTTTTTGAGAAAATTAAAATTTTCGAAAAATGTTCCATGTAAAGGGTAGTCTGGGGTGGGGGGATTTTCTTGAAAACCTTCGTGTCGCATCTCTGAAAGATACTGAACTTAAATACCAAGTTTGGTGTTTATCCGACTCTTCGTTTTTGAGTTATGCTGTTCACAGACACACAGACAGACACACAGACAGACACACACACGGACATGTTTCCAAAAATGCTTTTTTTTTTGATTCAGTGAGTCTCAAAACATGTATTTCCGGTGAAATCTCGGTATCGAAATTTTGGGTGGAATACAATACTTCCCCTACTTACTATACGTAGTAGAGAAAGTAATAAAAAGGAAAGAACCGAAAGCGTTGAAATAGCAATGAAGTAGACAATTCTTGTTTACGCCAGCACTACGGAGTTAAACTGAATTATAGGAGCATTCGTTAGATATGTAAAAGTCACAAGGACTAACGAACATAGAATTATTCAGATACAGTGGCCATTTAGGTACTTAACATATACATATAAGGAGCAAGCATACACAGATTAATATCAACTGTACACAGAGGTTATACCATCAATATGGTATATCGTCATTCATATGACTGGTCTGCCGAATAAGGATTTATGAACACAATATATATTTTACCACATACAAAGACTATTTACACATTTTATACATACACCGGGTGGAAGGGAAGTTATTGCATTAATTTAAACCAGTTATACACATCTCATTATTTGGAACACATTTTGCAATCTCCATTTTTTTCTTTGACCATTTCCTGCGGGGATATTTTGGTTTTTTCGAGAGCATAAAACCGACATGCTCGCAACGTTGCAGGATTTGCTGACCCATGGTAACGGGGGTATGGCTTTCATTTCGAAACAGTTAAGAGGATTCAATGTAAACAGGTTTCACTCGAACAGTGGCATGTATCTCATGAGCGTAAACAAATAAACGTTTCGTGTTTGCCACCTCCGAATAATTGCATCCGAATCTTCCAGTGACGCATTTTGTAACCTAAACTCACAATCTACGGATATTTTTATCAGCTCGTTCAACATTAAACTTAAATACGTTTCGCAATTGATACTGTTGTAATGTAAACAATCAAACCATCTTTCTGAACACAAAACTACATCGTTAAGCCCAATTGGATCTGAAGAATTTATTCCATTTTATACTATTCTAGTGTAGGCCAATAATTGCTAGTCCATGCTATACTCGCTGCCAAACAAGAAAGGGATTGACATTTCGGGGTAAGAAAGAGGCGACGTTGCCGCTTATCGCGACCACGTGGAGAGCGCGTTAGAATTGTGTGTACGAAGGCGATTGGGTTGCGCCTGCATGTAGGGCGGATATTAGGTATTTATATTCGTATACGAAGACAATTATAAAATAATGAATCTACATGCAAACGATGGAACATGTAAGAATATATCAGTGTAAATATCTGCGTTAACAAGAGATACATACCTGTGAAATATTGATACTTATTCTAACGGGAAAATGCAGCTGATTCTCTCACAGAGCATATTATTTCCCGTACTTGTCCTTTAATTGGGATATCTTTACCAAATACAGTTTTATTCGGTTACCGAGTACGCTCAGTTTTTCGTTTGGCTCGCTTTGTCACTATTTTTTGGATATTATTAATATCCATTAAAATGTTAGCACAATTGCAAATGCTCACAACACACGCATAGATACACGGACTCACACGTAAACACAAAGCAAATAAACATACAAATAGGATGATGCAAAATAACTTGTCAGTACACAGGCAATCTCTAAACTGACGTAAATACATTAAACTGTGGCTAAAGGAAGCATTGTTTACAACTGTAGCGACAGCAGAAGATAAGACGTGCAGTTCATGTTACTGCAACGGTCGCTCATGCTAATCACCTGTTACAGTATCGGCAACAAGGTTCTTGCGTCTATCGTTGTTATGGAAACGTCTTAGTTCACTCTAATCGTTCCTATGACGACCGCTATGACGTATCCATCCCCTCCCATTCATTTCAAGTTTTCCACCACGTGCTTATTAACTGTCAATCACCTTCTTGACTGGCGCCGACTATAGTTATCCTTATTATTTCGCCGAAATGTTACATTATCCTTTTGTCGTGTTTGTTTGTATTAAGGGATGCATGGGAAACTAAAGCGCTAGTCCTTCAGATAAAGGAGAGGAGTGAGTTAGGCTATGTTTGTTTAGTCCGGAAGCCGGTTCAGATTGCGTGACCTGCCTTGACCTGTTCGCAATGTTACGGAATTCTACAACCACATTACATCTGCAAAAAAGTGTTCGGAATTTTCTTTTAAGTGATTAATTACTTAAAAACCTGATGTCACATAGTTATTACCGAAACTATGTCAGAAATAGGTTACTCTACTCATCTTACAAGTAACTATCATCTGCATGCATTCTCGTTGAATTAAAGCATATTTTTCGGAACAAAAATTAATTTTTTAGGCTGATCTAGGAACAAAATGCGATTATACTTTTTTTATTTGTAATACTTCTATTAAGCACATGTTGGAAGGAATGTGATAAGTTTCCTCCACCCGGTATGTAAGGAACAAATATAGTCCTGAATAGTAGATTTATACATCAATATGATGTGTCATAAAACATATACACAAAGCTGTTTTTTTTTTAGTAAAGTTTCGGAATTTTTTATAGAAATAAGAAATGGGGTAGTGGGTATACCGTATAATTTGTAGAAAAAGAAGGTGTAAATAATTATTATATGAAGTCAAGAAGTGAGAATGAACTAATTTTCTTCAACATTTAGTGGCACTTTGGTTCAATATCAGATTGTTTGGTAGTTTCCCAGAAACGCTTTATAGGTGAACTTGTGACAGAAGAACGGTTTGGGGGAGGGTGAACAGTAGATGACAGCAATGACATGGGCAGTATTTATATTTTCTTTCTTTCTTTCTTTCTTTCTTTCTTTCTTTCTTTCTTTCTTTCTTGAACTTTTATGAGGATCTACAAGCCGATTCATATCAGGTTGTTGGGTTT
Source organism: Deroplatys truncata (assembly GCA_030765065.1). Taxonomy (NCBI): domain Eukaryota; kingdom Metazoa; phylum Arthropoda; class Insecta; order Mantodea; family Mantidae; genus Deroplatys; species Deroplatys truncata. The sequence continues at coordinate 23,562,086 of CM060976.1, read as the reverse complement.
TATGTATGATCTTCCATCGTTATTTATTTTGTTACCTTTTATTTATTTTATATTCATTTTATATCCTTTCGGTTTTGTGGACTACCTTCAGATGAAACAGTTAACAATCCACTTCATGTTTAGAGTTAAAATTTAGTATATCTGCTATAAGAGTTTGAAGAAAAATAATCGACACATTACAAATTTAAGCCAGTGAAAATGTACTATAACACCTGTATTAATATAAATTAATATTACATGCAAGGTTTGAAGGAAGTTCAACATGTATCAAATTTGCTCGAAATAGATACAAAATTAAGGGCAATTAATACAAAGACACTAACAGACCCTACTAATTCTGTTAGAAGTACCGCAGTTGACATTTTCATTTGGTATTGTCTGTAAGGATGGTAGTTTGGTCTCTGGAAATAAGCCACCAGTTTATATCCAGTATTTGTTCGTCACACATGCTCTGTGTAGGTAAAGATGGAAAGGGACTGAAAACGTCAATGCCATAGCCTGGATTTGAACCACGGATCTTCCGTAGGTGAGACAGTTGGAGAATATGATATAGTGCCGACTTGTTGGCATGTTTGCTTAGTTGGTTAGAGCACGGTAAGTGGTTCAAATCACGATGGCTTGGATTTTTTTAGCCGGATTCTACATTTACATGCAGTATGTCAGCGAGAACTCAATTGTTGTGTTTTGTTGCAGAGGGAGAACAGGAAGCAGAATGGTTGCGAGCAGCAGGATTACCGCAACTTACTACACCCTTCGAGCAAGGGTTGGAGTTGCCTGAAAATGAACTAGATCCTGCGTTGCGACTCCTACCTGCACATCATGCTGAGGCTGTTCGTCGACGGGTGCGAACCCTCAACTTCACTGTGCGGAAAAGAGGACGTCAGCAACGTTCTCGACCTCGGAAACCTGACATTCGTGATGTGTTCCGAGACATAGAGGTGAGCGAGTTTCCTACAGCTATAAATAAAGTGAATTAAAATATAAAAAGGAACTTTGTCTGATGATACAACTAGTACGTTAACACCCCACTGAATAAAATGGAACTTATGAGCCCAAATCAAAAAATAATTGTGATTTATACAGCACGACACCGCCTAAGTATCGTTTATACTTACAAGGATACTCAAGAGCCATTTTCACTGGATTTAAGGGCACCAAAAATCTAGATTAGATGGACTTATATTATTGACAAAACAGAGTGATTACATTGTAACCCTTTCTCTGCTAAAAGGGGTCTGCGGTACCTTCTTCCTTTTGTAGCGTTTATTGCCCGTTCTTACTACCTACGGCACCACAGGACTCTGATGATACATGCAATGAAATGATATTTGGAATGGGAAGGAAATGTTCCAGACTTAAGTTTAGGGTACCTCCATTTGCCAGTTTTGTGAACTGAGGAAAACCCGAAGAAAATCTCAGTCAGGGAGGACGGTCTCGGCGGGATTTGAACCTAACGAATGCGAGCCTCTTACATTACCGCGGAGCAATCCTCCCTCGTGACAGGGTTTGCGTGCTCTAGGATGTATGGACTGTCTTCTGAATGATCTGTGTTTAGAGCCCGATTTTTACTTTTATTTTAGATTTCACACGCAGAAAAGTGCATGTTTATATGCATTTAATTCCGCTATTACAAACCTCGTTGACATCACTCTACTAACTCTCTTGAACGTTGAATGAGTCCTATTGGCTTTCTGTGAATGCAGGATTGAACAGTCTTGCACTACACAATGCATTGTCACTCTATACATCCTGTTTGTCGGCCCTTCATTCATAGAAAGCCAATAGGAGTCATGTCAGTGTTCAGCAGAGCTAGCAGACTTACAATTAGATGTGAATGAGAAAAGTAATCCAAGGGAGGGTTCTAAAAGTGTTCAGAAAGCCTGCAGCATAGAGTAGAAAAGGTCTTTAGGGTTGCTGGTTGCATAATGTATGTAGCAGTGAAAGGGTTAGACATAAAGTTGTATGTTTTTGTTTCTTTTTATTTTTGTTTGTTTTGTAAGTGGAATAACAGTTCTAACTATAGTAGAAATAAAAACGAAATAAAGTTATAACAACATTGCAAATATTTAATAAGTTAATTATTATTGAACTTTATACATTACACGTATGTGTAGAGTGTTTTGGGAATTCACTATCTCAGCTATTTTTCTTGGAAATGAATTATTTGAGCCTACCTTAAGTTGTACAATGTATAAAAGTTCAGTAACAGTTTACTTATTAATACTTTGCATCAAAACATGTGGTAAAAACCTATATTGTTATAAATTTATTTTTCTAGGAATGCTCCACTTGTTCAAAATGGGATTATGTTCAGGTTTAGAGTTAACTGGTTAAGGTGATTTGTTTCTCGGAAATTGTAACAGTTTTAATCCAAAGTGATGCTTAGGACCATTTTTGAGCATTGAAGTTTAACCAGAGACAAATGAAAATATGTAATCTGTCAGTGGGTATTTGCCACAGTTTTGAAAACTTAAAATAATGGGGGGGAATTAAATGTTATCTAAGATTCTGAAGACTCAAAAGATTGAGTCGTGATATGTTTTTACAAATCCTACACTGCAAAGATTCCTGGACATACTTAATTCTTATGTATAGTTTAAAGTACAATACCTATTTGGAATACAATATTTATTTTTACATTTGATAAGTCAGAAATCTCATGCTGAAATATCTGTACCAGGTATTAATCATTACCAGGCATAGGAATTCTCAAGCAGTTGGCTTCAAGTTAGCTACACTCAAACCATCAATACATAGGACATACCCAAGAGCACCAAGGTAAAACAGTCTCATAAGTGGTTGGCATATCCAACAGACCTATGAGGGGAGGGGGTGATTTGTTATCTAAGATGCCACTGCATAAAATTTGGTAACAGTTCAACCTAATTTCCCTTTTTGCCTCGGCTTTAATGCTTGGAAATGTCTATGCGTGGTTATTACAATGTTGTCTTGCTACCAAGGAGCTCTAGCTTCAGTTCTGCTGAATAGGAGCTGTGAAATTATATATTTGTGTACTGCAGGCAAATAAGTTATTTATTAAAAAACATATATTGCAGAATTCTAGCACTGGTACACGGTCAAGAAGTGCAACACCAGATTCCTTGGACTCGGAACACCCTGGTTTGGAAGAAGTGGAGCCACATAGTCCACCATTGCCATGGTGTTTACCAAGAAGTAATCATGCATACCAGCAACAGAGAGCAACACAGGGATGGTCAGGCCAAAGTTCAACTTCCTTCAGAAACTTGTAAGTGAAGAAGTTGTAGCATAAAAATTGTGAACTGAAAAGTTGCACCACATAATTTGCAAGACAAGTGCAGTATTCAAACAAATAAAAATGCATGCATGAAGTAAGATTAAAGTGCACATCAGCTGTTATAAAATTTGATGTCTCCTTTTAGCCATGGTGGAGAGGAAATTACAGCTGTAAATAGCACAGCAAGGTTTATGCATTTAATTTCCAAAATATTCTGACTTTCTTCCCTCAGCTGAAATTAATGTTGCCAATTGGTATGACTGGGGGAGGGGTTTCTATAAACACTTTGACCTTCTCTGGAATGTTTTGTCCCTCCACTAAATTTAGTCTTCTGTTGGTCTCGAATCATTTCAGAAAGCTACTGAGATCCTTTAAAGAGGCTTGTGATAAATCACTCAGTGTGGGCATGTAATACCAAATGTTAAATATCTCTTAATTTTATGAGACTTATACTCTATTAAATGTGAATTATAGTTTGCTCTTCTTTATTCATTCATGAAGAAATGTGATTGATAATGGTTCCCATTTTATAGAAATGTTCTTTCAAATGACAGTGTCCTGTCAGCAAGCTGCAAAGTAGAGCCTGTGCATTTGCTAGATTCCTTTCAAAAGTCTTCAGATGCTAAAGTCAGCATTATTTGAGAGTGAGATCATGCTTTCTTTCCATTCAACAGCAAGCACTGGGTGTGTATACACCCATTGATGAATCTGTATTATTCCTTGAGTTTCCTGGATATCCAGGCTTTGACTCATTACCTTACTGGAAGGTAAGAAATAAAAGTATTGCCAATTATAGACCTATTTGCAGAAGTTCTTAGGCATGGCAAGCTTAGGCAAGCAGAAAATTTGTGGATATGTCTGTCAGCTCTTATAGCTGAGTACCCCTTTTTTCAACGCAGTAAAACCAGGTGAAATAGCTTGTCGTTTTTGCTCTTGGCAACCTTTCACGTTGATTTGATAGTTTTCTTAGAATAAGCAAAATAGTGTTTCTATTACTGTTGTTCATATATAATCTCCCCCCACCCAAAAAAAAGTACTTTTAAACTGCTCTTATCAGTTGAGTATTCATTATGTTTTAATAGAAACATTAGCTAGATAGACAGACAGATAGATATTTATTTCTCATCATAGGTGCAGTAGTTACATAATTTGATATGCTTATATTCTAGTGTAACATAAAATCTAAAATAAGTTGCTGTAGGTTTTACTTGTCTTCCTTAAATATTCTCCTTCTTAGGTTGCTTGCCTACATTTATTGGTCCCACTGCATTAGAAATTAGTGATCCCAATCACTTCTACTGGATCATGCTATCTTTATTTAAAAATTTCTAACCTGTCATTCTTAAGAAATTTTCTTTAATTCCAGCTTCCTCTTATTCATTCTTACCCATTTCTCTCTAACTTTATCTAAATAATTCTATACAATTTTAATATTCTTTTCTCCTTTCACCATTAGAATCTTTCTATAAAGTTTTACCCTCTAAATTCTTCCATTTATGTTGTCATGTCTGTTCTCTCTATACCTATGTTTGATTGCAATATAGTAGGGCACTGAAAATCGGTGTTTGTTTCTCCACACATGGGACATTTTTATAAATTGTTGTCCTGTCTTGCACTTTTTAAATTCATTATTCCAGTTCTGGCCCAAGCAAACCCTTCATGACTTGTTTTATCACATAGTTCTACTTATTTTTCCTGCCCCATGCTGGTTTTATTTCCTTAAGAGTCTCAGAACCCTTTTCTCTCGCGCTACTGAATATTTCTTGTGTTGTCTTCCAGTCATAATTTTAGTTCTTTCCAAAAACCTCTTGATTTGATATTCTCGTGCATCTCCCATACTTATATGTTGCAGAACTTCCTGTACTTTGAGAAACCATTATCCTTTTCACTTGCATTTCTTTTTGAAATGCAAACATTCTTTAATAATATCACTCTCTTCCAATGTGCTATTCCTATACATGTGTGTCATAATTCTTGTGATAATGTTGTACTTAATGGAGTGTCTAGCTAATTCTAACTGTGCTACACCATTTGGTGATGCAGTTGGTAAACCTAAGACTTGTTTACAAAAGGTTCTACTGATTTTGTCAACATCTTTCCAGGCATCTACATCCTATATTTCCACTTCTTCTTCACTTCATGGATAAGGCACTTTGCACATTCCAGCTTCTCAGTAGTTGTCTCCAGCATATCCTGGGTCATCCTCAATCTCTTCTTCCTCTCAACATGTAGTCCAACATTGCCTTGGGAAATCTGGTGTTGTACTGCCATAAGTTCTGTCAGTACTTTCAATGCATATAACTACTAAATAAAACTATTCAAACCCATTAATATACATATATTCTGAAAGAACATAAAAAATGCTACAGAATTAACATACTCTTATTCAAAATGAACACTATGAGCAGCAATGCAGCGGCAAAGAAGTTGAAGCCACTCATCAATAGCTGCACAAATTGTGTCCAGTGAAGTTTTCTTGACAATGATGTGATTGATTTTTTTTTTTAACATCTCAATATTGCAGTGCTGTTTTTGACATGCTATCACCTCATTTTTCTGCCACAGAGAATAATCCAATGGATTGAGATCTAGAATTCTACTAGGCCAGTTAGCAGTAGCGATGAACTGTGGGACATTGGTTGCCAACCATTGCTGCATGGTTTTTGCTTTGTGTGCAGAAGTGCTATCCTGCTGAAAAATTCATGATCTCCCTTCGAACAGCTTCAAATTGATAATACTTCTGCACAGTTCTAGTAACAGACCAATGACCTTCAAGTCACCACATATTTGCCAATCATGGTTGTGGTATTTAATTTTTTCAAGAACACACTTCAGAGTTTCATTAGATTCGCTGAGGTTCATAAAATGTAAAAGTGGTATTGAAGCTAAGTTGTTGCCATTATGAAGTAACACTGCCTTAAGACTTTGTTTGGAAGGATCAATAAAAAGACGCCAGTTACTTGGCTCATATGCTTCCCTGCCCAACTGTTGAATAAGATTACACACAACCACACAAAACACAAGTTGTCTTCTGCGTAGTACTTGAGCTATATTTCGGGATTCCTATATCATAAAAATGTAATGCCAGGTGATAACAAATTCTTCTCCTGTAGTCTAGAGCTCAGTAATTCACTTTTTTGTTTCATCAGGCCTAAATCCCTCACTAAATCATTTAACTAAACGGAGCCGCTTTCAGATTCACTAAAATTGAGATCTGCTGGTGGTGTAGGTATGCGTAGTTTGGCTCCATGAGGAATAGGCTATGTAGCTGAGTTCAGATTTGGATATTTAATTCCTGCCTTATTTTTACTTTCTCTTCTACGTATAGTAAGTAAGGGAAGTATTGCAATCCACCCAAAAATTCGATACTGAGATTTCACTGGAAATACATGTTTTGAGGTGGACTGAATGCATATAAAGTACTTTTGGAAACATGTCCGTGTGCGTGTGTGCGTGTGTGCGTGTGCGTGTGTGCGCGGGTGCGTGCGTGCGCGCGCGGGTGCGTGCGTGCGTGCGCGGGTGCGCGCGTGAACAGTATAACTCAGAAGTGAATAGTCACATAAACACCAAACATGGTATTTAGGTTCAGTATCTTCCAGAGATGCGAGGTGAAGGTTTTCAAGAAAATCCCCCCCACTCCAGATTACCCTTTACATGCAACATTTTTCGAACATTTTAATTTTCTCAAAAATGGCTCTCACAATTTTGAATAAAATACCATAAGTTTAAGACATTTTTATGGCAAATGAATTGTATATCCCGAATTTTCTGGGAATGTCTCCACAAGCACTCTTCATTGTGAACGACTTTTGCATAACTGGTAAACCATAAGAGATAGACAAAATTTTACTACACAAAAAATGTAGATCACCTTAAAATACACAATTTATGTCATATACATTTTTTTTTTTTTGTTGTTGTTGTTGAGTGAAGAGTTTTCAAGATATTGCTTGTTATTCCCTTAAATTTTCCAATTCTTATACTTTTTCTCAAATGGAAATTCGTTTTTTTTTTTTTTTTTTTTTTTTTTTTTTTTGGGCCCTGGTTATGCAAAGAGAATGGAATACTCCAAACAGCAACCAGCTCTTAAAATATTTGACTATCGCTTAAAGCCTACCAATTCCCCTTGCATCTACAAGAAAATTAGCAATAAGATTAACATCTCGATATCTCGATTAACATGAAGGTTATGGAGAATAAGCATTTGTAAAAATAGTTTGTACAAGAGTAGAGAAAGTCATGTGAGTGTAATGCATCAGATTTTTTGTTGTTGTAGCCAGCAACTTTGCACATGCAAAAGTAACAATCATCATGGTGATTCTGCTGCTCTCTCCATATCCTTGGTTTGACAAACGGCATTTCCTTCTGTTTTCCTTCATACCATTAACATAATCCTTCAATACAACTGCTACATGCAATATAAAGCACGAACAATTTATTCTGATCACCAACTTTCTCTTTGAAATATGAGTAACATAGTCTGTTTTATGTACCTTCCGTCAAACACACAACACCCACAAATAGAACCAAACTTCTGAGGACTTTGTAGACACTGTCTCCTGTGTAATCTGATGTAGAACTCATACTCAAAATTTCATTTTAGCACTACACATATAGGAGATGAACGTGCATATTAACTTAAGTTTTCAGCTCAACTGAAGTTGAGATCTAAGATAGCTGTAAATGTAAACATAAATACCTTCCAAGAAGACAGACCTGACACTTAAAACAAAACTGATAAGTGCTGAGAATATAAACATAAAAAACTGATGTGTTACACTCACATAACTTTCTCTACTCTTGTACAATCTATTTTTACAAACGCCTATTCTCCATATGCTTCATGTTAATCGAGATATCGAGATGTCAATCTTATTGGTAATTTTCTTGTAGATGCAAGGGAAATATGGTAGCTTTTAAGCGATAGTCAAATCTTTTAAGCGCTGGTTGCTATGTGGCGCATTCCATTCTCTTTGCATGTCCAGGACATAAAAAAATCTGATGTGTTACACTCACATGACTTTCTCTACTCTTGTACAAACTATTTTTACAAACGCTTATTCTCCATATGCTTCATGTTAATGGAGATATCAAGATGTCAATCTTATTGATAATTTTCTTGTAGATGCAAGAGGAATATGGTAGGTTTTAAGCGATAGTCAAATATTTTAACGCTGGTTGCTATGTGGCGCATTCCATTCTCTTTGCATGTCCAGGACATAAAAAAATCTGATGTGTTACACTCACAAGACTTTCTCTACTCTTGTACAATCTATTTTTACAAACGCCTATTCTCCATATGCTTCATGTTAATCGAGATATCGAGATGTCAATCTTATTAGTAATTTTCTTGTAGATACAAGGGGAATATGGTAGCTTTTAAGCGATAGTCAAATATTTTAACGCTGGTTGCTATGTGGCGCATTTCATTCTCTTTGCATGTCCAGGACATAAAAAAAAATCTGATGTGTTACACTCACACGACTTTCTCTACTCTTGTACAATCTATTTTTACAAACGCCTATTCTCCATATGCTTTATGTTAATCGAGATATCGAGATGTCAATCTTATTGCTAATTTTCTTGTAGATGCAAGGGGAATATGGTAGCTTTTAAGCGACGGTCAAACATTTTAATGCTGGTTGCTATGCAGCGCATTCCATTCTCTTTGCAAGTCCAGGACATAAAAAAAATGAATAACGAATTTGAGAAAAAGTATAAGTATTGGAAAATTTAAGGGAATAACAAGCAATATCTCGAAAACGGTTCACTCAACAAAAGAAATGTATATGACATAAGTTGTGTATTTTAACGCGATCTACATTTTTTGTGTAGTAAAATTTTGTCTATCTCTTATGGTTTACCAGTTATGCAAAAGTCGTTCACAATGAAGAATACTTTTGGAGACATTCCCAGAAAATTCGAGATATACATTTCATTTCTCATGACATTATCTTAAACATATGATATTTTAATCAAAATCGTTAGAGCCATTTTTGAGAAAATTAAAATTTTCGAAAAATGTTCCATGTAAAGGGTAGTCTGGGGTGGGGGGATTTTCTTGAAAACCTTCGTGTAGCATCTCTGGAAGATACTGAACCTAAATAGCAAGTTTGGTGTTTATCCGACTGTTCGTTTTTGAGTTATGCTGTTCACAGACACACACACACACACACACAGACACACGCACACACACACACACACACACACACACACACACACAGACACACACACACACAGACACACACACGGACATGTTTCCAAAAATGCTTTTTTTGGATTCAGGAGGTCTCAAAACATGTATTTCCGGTGAAATCTCGGTATCGAATTTTTGGGTGGAATGCAATACTTCCCCTACTTACTATACGTAGTAGAGAAAGTAAAATGAATAACGAATTTGAGAAAAAATATAAGTATTGGAAAATTTAAGGAAATAACAAGCAATATCTCGAAAATGGTTCACTCAACAAAAGAAATGTATATGACATAAGTTGTGTATTTTAACGCGATCTACATTTTTTGTGTAGTAAAATTCTGTCTATCTCTTACGGTTTACCAGTTATACAAAAGTCGTTCACAATGAAGAATACTTTTGGAGACATTTCCAGAAAATTCGAGATATACATTTCATTTCTCATGACATTATCTTAAACATATGATATTTTCATCAAAATCGTTAGAGCCATTTTTGAGAAAATTAAAATTTTCGAAAAATCTTCCATGTAAAGGGTAGTCTGGGGTGGGGGGATTTTCTTGAAAACCTTCGTGTCGCATCTCTGGAAGATACTGAACCTAAATACCAAGTTAGGTGTTTATCCGACTGTTCGTTTTTGAGTTATGCTGTTCACAGACACACAGACACACACACAGACACACACACGGACATGTTTCCAAAAATGCTTTTTTTCGATTCAGGAGGTCTCAAAACATGTATTTCCGGTGAAATCTCGGTATCGAATTTTTGGGTGGAATGCAATACTTCCCCTACTTACTATACGTAGTAGAGAAAGTAAAAAATGAATAACAAATTTGAGAAAAAGTATAAGTATTGGTAAATTTAAGGAAATAACAAGCAATATCTCGAAAACGGTTCACTCAACAAAAGAAATGTATATGACATAAGTTGTGTATTTTAATGTGATCTACATTTTTTGTGTAGTAAAATTTTGTCTATCTCTTATGGTTTACCAGTTATGCAAAAGTCGTTCACAATGAAGAATACTTTTGGAGACATTCCCAGAAAATTTGAGATATACATTTCATTTCTCATGACATTATCTTAAACATATGAGATTTTAATCAAAATCGTTAGAGCCATTTTTGAGAAAATTAAAATTTACGAAAAATGTTCCATGTAAAGGGTAGTCTGGGGTGGGGGGATTTTCTTGAAAACCTTCGTGTCGCATCTCTGGAAGATACTGAACCTAAATACCAAGTTTGGTGTTTATCCGACTGTTCGTTTTTGAGTTATGCTGTTCACAGACACATACACGGACATGTTTCCAAAAATGCTTTTTTTGGATTCAGGAGGTCTCAAAACATGTATTTCCGGTGAAATCTCGGTATCGAATTTTTGGGTGGAATGCAATACTTCCGCTACTTACTATACGTAGTAGAGAAAGTAAAAATCGGGGTGATAAGGAAGGATGGAAGTGAGCTGATTAGGAAGAAAATCAACTACAGATTTAGAATAACATAACGGAAATGTAGCAGTAAGTGGTATAAGTTGAATGAATTTAGCACTATAGACATATATGCACATATCTTAAAAACTAGATGTGATAGCCAAAAATGGACTTAATTTTTTAAATCAGGGCACTGATTTCCATTAAAGTCGCACATTTTCTGTATACGGCAGAATCAGTGTTGATCAGTGTTATGTTATGCAAAACTGGTGAAAAGACTAAAAATGCTTTGACAAATATTTGAGATTAACTTGAAAAAGAATGCCATCTTGATATATTAAAAGCATATTTAATGCTGAATTGTTCCTTTATTTTTCACAGCATGCCATCTACAAGCCCTGGAAGCCATATTATAAGACTGGAAAATGAGCAGCTTTTTGGCAGCTATAACAAAACACCCATTCAACGAGTACCCATTGCTTCGCACAGTACAAATGAGATATTTCGTCGTGCTGGAGCTTGGAATGGTAGCCATCATAGGGGCGATATTGCAACAGACAGTGGTAAGTTACTTAAAATGCTCCACAGTTGCATTTGTTTGGTACATGAACTGATAAATCCCCCCCTCCACAGGAAAAAAAAATACATGTATACACCTTATGTTTTCATAGGGAGACGGGTAAAATAATGTATAAATGAAAAAATATACAAGTGAATTTTCTTATGAAACTGAAACTGCCTTATTAGGTTGTTGCTCTATGTTTTATTTAATAAAATAAATGAATAAATGAAACAAACCATACATAACAAACATAATATACTATTTAGAGTACTTACATGAACATCATACTGATATTTATATTTCAAACTAAAAGAAAGTTTCAGAGTACTGCTGCTTTATACTGCTTTAAAAAACCATAAATTTTTCTTCGCTTCTTTGAAAGCTTCCAGTTGTATTCTAGTCAATTACATGCACTAATTACAGAAATGTGGTCATCATTTAAGCTTTTTGATCATAGAAATTGTTGTGTAATATCTAGAGCTTGAGTTGCCCCATGAACACCAGGAACACTTTCAGTTATTTAGGCCTACTTCTTCATCATTGTCACCATCAGTATCATGAGATACAATCTAGGGTAGAATGACTTCACTGATCATATTTTTAACACATGCTTAGCAATAATGCATTTCAAAAATACTTGCCTATCATGCTTACTGTTTTGTGCTGTAATAGCAAGGATACATTATACAGAAACCATTCATTATAGATCTTAGCATAGCATAAACATAACATATAAATGAGTGAGTAAATATATTTCGTACATTGGGACCAAAAAAATGTGATGTTATTAATGAGTAAACATATAACCAAAAAATGTATAATTGAACTAAATATTAATGAACAAAGTTTGGCTCCTAAAAATTTAATGTATACCTGCTAAAATCATAGAATATAAGAACATATAAGTGAGGTTCAACTTTATATATAAATAAATGAAGTGATTGTTGGTAATGTGAAATCTAACTGGTTTTACATAATCAAAACAATGATCTAATGGTAGTACAAAATCATGGAAAAGAAGTACAGTGTGCTGTCTTTATACTTTAACCGCATCAACAAGAATAAGATTTTCCTTCTTTTTTTTCTCATTTTCACTTTCTCTACTGCTTACCTGTAGTAAGTAGACTATTGTATTCTACCCAAAAACCTGATATGGAGATTTCAACAGAAATACACATTTTGGGACACACTAAATCCCAAAAAAGTATTTTTATAAAATGTGTGTGTGTGTATGTGCGTGTGCGCGTGCGTGTGTGTGAGTGTGTGTGTGCGCGTGCGTGCGTGCGTGTGTGTGTGTTTTACTGAAATGGTTTACTTGCACTTCTTATTTTACATGTTGTCATTTGCTCCTAGAACCTCCACTCTAATATACCTCTCAGATCTGAGTATGCTTCTGAGGAGACCCGCTGAATTGCCAAACTGGAGTCTATGCATACCAAAGTGGAGCAGCTAGCTATTCTACATCATTCAGGCTGTTACTGTGCAACCCAAACCATTATGTCATATAAACAGAGTGAAAGCTTTTACGCATGCCGTTATGAGAAGGCACTTAAAAATGTGATGCATGTCTACTCATTTATGCATAGTAACTATTCTAATTGATAGGGAGATCTTGATTCAGATTTTAAAGAATTTTATGTTATCCTTTCTTGCTTAGAATAATTCTGTGATCCTACTGCAGATAGTATGCTTGAAAATGTTTTACATAGTTGATAACACTGGTACATGGTAATGTTAAACTAATGACAAGTATTACACAGAAGCTTTTTGTTAGAGACATGGGAACAAAATTGCAAGTTTACAAAGATAGTTTTTATTTGCAGAAGGAGTCCAAATTCTGGGATATCAACGACTTGGAACCATTCACTTACCAAGACCAAGAGAAAGGGCAAGAACAGGAAGTGATCCTTCCTCACCACCATACAATGGTTCTCCTACCAAGATGCCTTCATCCATTATCTATAGTAACAATATTGCAAATGTGGCAGAAAGAAATAAGCTCAAGTAAGAGATAGGATGTGTTTTAATTAGAGCAGATTGTAATGCCAAAGTTATGTTGTTAAAAGGTATTGTTGTAATTTTATATGAACTAGATGGGCCTAAATGGTTTTTCTATCTGAAAATTTTATTGATGCATTATTGGTTCAGTTAACAAGAGTGAGTTAACTACCAAGTGTTAACAAGAGTGAGAGAGAGGGGGAGGGGGAGAGATCCAATCTTTACTCACTGTCTCTGTTTATATGTAAACAAAATTCAAAGTTGGATTTTCTTTGAAAATATGCACAATTTTCAATGTTACAAAAACTCATCAACAGCATAAGTAATTATCCTGTTTTGCAATATCTCCTCATTCTTGAGGATCATATGTCTGTTACCCACTAGCAACTAGCAGGTAACATAATGTGATTTAATGAAAAACTAATGATCCAACTAATTAAAAGGGAAACATTTCTCAGTTTAATGATCATTGAGAAAATACATGGGGTGAAATGCCTAAAGTTAAGTGGGCATCAGGACTGGGCACTTCAGTTTAAACCAAGTAGCTCTCCGCTTCATAGCAGGTACTCCATTTTGATATGCATAAAATCATTGTAAACAATTGGAGTAGCCACTTGTGTTCCTAATCGATTTGTAAGTGGGCACTTGCACTCTTGCTGTATTGTTGGACTTCCCACCTTTGTGCATGCCTCCACAGTTCATTTATTTATTTACTGTAGGAAGGAAAGAAGTAGTAGTAGTTTAACACTCACGGCCCTTCAATGATCTCTATTTGCCTTTTGTTTTACAATAATGCAATTTAAAAATAACTGCTATTTTTTGTTTTCAATTATTCTAAAGTAAAATTATATTAAACTCTATATGAAATTTTTGTCTATTGGAATAAAATGTATATGCGTGTTTTCAAGGAATGTGTGTATGTTAAACAATTATTAAAGCCTCATTTGCCGTTTAAAAAATGTTTTATTATAACACACACCTAGTGTGGAAATCCATGAATTATCCTTGATATCATCTCTTCTTATTTGACCTATGTGACGAATCACAGCATTATTTTCTTCCACACCATCTTCATTATCACAGTCTTCTGGTTTATCCACTCTATAATCTTCATCTTTAAATTGCTTAGCAACGTTGTGCAAAATAAAACAACACATAAGGAACTAGGGACTTTTTCTATGTTTATCCGCATTTTATTCTGTATTATTTAGTATGGTAAACCATTTTATGAGTTGCCCAAAACAGGCACTGGATCTGTTCCATTGCATAATGTTGTATATATCTGAATTTTTTCATATTCTGGAATTGTGAACAGGCCCTGGCAAGAAGCATCTATGCTTGTGAATTCCTCCTCTGCATTACAAGTTGCCTGCATATTAATGCTTGCAAAGTTCTTCCTGTTTATATATTCGTCGCTGTATATAATTGGTTTCAGTATGGGGATATGTGTACAATGTATGGCTCCTATAGCTAAAGGAAAATAATAGTTTTCTTGCCACTTATCCTTTCCTTGTTGTAAGTCCTCATATGTGGATGGAAACTTGATCCATATATGGGATTTTTGTCCCCACTCTAGAAAGAGGAGTTTTGAGTACGCACTCATTATTATGCATACGGCCCTTGGAGTTATAGAACAAGCTCACCACTGAATGAATGACCACAATACCACTGAGCTAATTTGAACCTTGAAGTACAGCAGCTTTTAAATTTTACTCCAGCTGCAGAGGTACATTAGACAGACTTGGATATCACCTCATAACTTTTCTTACATGCTATGGCATTTTAGCAAAGCTCTAAGTTTCTAGCAGACATTACAAGCTTATTAATATCTAATAGCTGCATAAAATGTACATGTTGTGGTTCAAGCCAGAAGTGGAATATTAATTAAACATATTTTATGTTTCTGGATAAGCCACAGCCATTTTGGGTTGTTTATAGCCTATCTCCTCTTTAGTTTAACAGATCCACTTGTTTTGGGGGGTGGACAGATTTTGACCTTGAGTGATGTGATGAGTTGTTTGCTCATTGGGAGGTTTTGAAGATCAGTAGTTATGTGTACTAATGTTTGTAAAAGTTTACAAAATTAGCCAGAAAACTGGTGCAACTCTAGAGGTAGAGTAATGCTTTTGAGCTGGGCTTTGATCCAAAGTAACTTGTGTCCATGAAACTGCTTTTGTACTGAATGTAGACCCTTTGACTAACTGAATAAGTAAACAACTCTAAAGTGGGTGGGGAAGGCAATTTCTACTTAGGAGGTTGTATAAATTAAAAACATTTATAGTGGGGATTCATTATGTGAGAGGGAAATAGAGATGGGGTTATAATTTTCCATACGAGGGCACAAGAGATAAAATGCTGAATGATTAGGTACTTCTAATATTCTTGCCGCTTTTAACTAACAAACTGTTTGAGGTTATCTTGTGTGTTGATCTGAATACTGTAAACTTACTTTGTAAAGCAAAGATCTGTACTTACTGTTTTTTACTGATTTGTTTTGCAGAGAACATAGAGTCTCCAATTTATCACGAAGTCATAGTAGCTTGTACATACCAGATAGAGATGCGGAGACTGTTGTTCAGCAGAGAGCTGCAGCAAGAGCTGTTCTGCGCAGATCAGGTTCTCAAGGACACATTGGTTTTGAGGAACTATCTCAAAGGCCCCTGATATTTGGCCATGAAAAAGGCACCAATTTGAGACACAAGGTACTCTTTATATGTAATAAAGGTTTTCATATTGCAGAGGGATAAAAAGGTTGAGACAAATTATAAAGGCTAATATTTGGATGTCTTTCTCTGAGAGGTGATAAGCAGTGCAAAGTATGTGAACCCCATGTTGCTATACTCATTAGAGAGCTACATGGCTGAATTAAGTTTTGGGATGTAAAAATAATTAACTGCATATGGCTTCTAAAATGGTCATATTGCATTAGTTGAGGAGAGAAAAAGCTGTAGGCAGAAATTAGCACAGCTATCATTGTTAATCTGATGAGTGCAATTGCTAGAATCAAATGCAGCTGGAAATGGAATTAAGTTAACATGCCAAACAGCAGGCTGTACTAAGTGGTATAGAAAATGAAATGATGATATCCTCCATGAACTCGCAATAGAACCAGCCGTGGATTACATCCATCAGTATCAAGAAAACTGGAAACAGCAATGTTAACAGAATGCTCAGAGGAATTACCAAGATAATCTTCAACTATGTACAAAATGGGAAAAGATCATTGGGAGTCCCATAAAGAGATGGAGAGGAAACTTCAGTTGAGTGAAGATTATAACCTCTCAGGATGATGATGATGATGATGATGATGATGATGATGAGAATGCAGCTTGAATGGTATTTATCTGTTTGTATTGTGCAAGAAAGAGACATAGCTTTCAATTCATTTCAAATTTATTTGCTGTAGGTTCTATACAGAATTTTAACTTTGTCCCTACAAAAATAAAATATATGAAGGAAAATCAAATTACATTTATGTAGCGCTATAAACAATATTTTCATCCACTGCAGAGCTTTGATCACAGAGAAAAATGAAAACACAATATAAAATTTTACAATTTATCAAGATCATGCAAGCATTTGATAAGGCATTTATTCAGTTGGTATTTAAATGTTGTGTCAGATAGTGATTTTAATATTGCTGGTAATTTATTACAAATTTTAATTCTCATCACATTGACATCTTATCTAATACTTTTTAGTATGTATTGGTTTATGGTAGTCAATTTTACTTCTAGTATTATAGGAGTGAATTTCATTATTTTATGCTGCTTATCAGTAGCAAGCAGAATCACATAATATACATATAAGCTATAACATAGCTATTAGCTCATTGATGCAATTGGATGAACAGAATGCCATCAAAAGTGCAAGCTTTCCACTGTGCAGCTCATGATCTGAGTTAGATTCAACTCTGATACTTTATAGTGGATAGCAACTGTGTTGGAATAGTTGTACCTGGAAAAACATAAAGCTGATACAACTGTGTTAATAGCTAGTAAAAGTTCTGGAAATATTATTAGAAGTAGTGGAGTGATTCATATTGCTATCTAATTGCACAATGAATTCTAATGTACTTAATTTTGATGTCTATGTTTATATTATTTTTACTATTTCAAAATTGGGCTGAGTGTAGTGATATTTTAATTTGTAGTAGATATACCATTAGAATTTAGGAGGTAGGAAAACGTTTTGTGTGTAATTATATGTAGAAATCTGTATTTAATTGAAATAAATTAAGATAAAATACATTAAATTATACAATCAAAACTTAAATCAAAATTATCTCAATAATCCTCAACGTTGTCAGTTTTCGTTATCATTACCTTGTTCCCTTATACTTATTTCCACACGAGAAAGGTGTGGATTTTCTAATGTACCTTAAAAGAATTTTGCCTCCTAACTTGAGACAAAAAAGCAATAGGTTGGCCTTGTAGCTTAGTCGGCAGAGCACCTGCCTGCTGAGGAAGGGATCCCGGGATCAATTCCTGGCTTGGTGATGGGAATTTTTCTCTAGCTAAGATTATTCCCTACCCTCCCCAAAGTCTGGAAGTATGAATGAGAGTGTGAATGCATGTGTGATCTAACATAAAATGCAAAGAAAGAAAGGGAGGGGCGGGAATCCAATGACAACTATATACAAATTAAACCATTGGTAATAGACAGTATGTTCCAAAGGTAAAAGGCTGCCAATATGACCATTCCATTAAAGGTGTGGTATAAAAGGAGAAAATAAATAAATATAGCATGCTGTACATAAAAATTGAAGAAAATTATATGTAGAACATTTAGGTTATTTGCAATTATTATTTTGTTGTAAACTAACAGTTTGTGTCACATTGGCAATGTTTTACCAGCTATTAATTGCAATGAATAAATAAAGGGTTTATTTGCTCAAAAGTATTGTGAATGATGCAACATATTTCATACAGGAAACAGCTATTGCTGTTAATAAGTTTGAGCATTTATGTCTTAGTTTATCATATTTGTTGAACAAAATAAATTAATAAACTGAACATTTACTATTATTACTTTTAAATTGGAAGACATAGTGAAAAGATTATATAATATATAGAAGTGGCTGCAAATATACAATTTCACTAAAATAGGTTAAATACCTCAGAACTAGTTTCGAGGAATCACGTCCTCATCGTCAGCTGATTGCAACTGGTTGGCTTTCCTCTGATGGTTACAGATGTCTCTTTGTCCCTCTAGTGGTGGTTCTACAAGTTTAGTGATCAAAGTTTTGTCCATAGGGATGTCGAAATTCATTAACCTTGGACGAAATTTTCAAAGAAATATTTTCTCCCAAATGTTTAATTCAGTAGGTTTTTGTGCCTGCTTGACAAGTGATAATCATTGTGTAATCATTGAAAGTTTTCTTGAATTTTTTTATGTGCCCATGGGTGAAATGCGACTTTTTTGTATGTCGGATTTTGTTTGTGTGGTTTGAGGGTTGTGTTTTTGTTTGTGTGGTTTGAGTGTTGTATATTGCCGACATCGAAATTGCGATAGCTAACTTACCAGAAGGTGAGAAGTGGACACTCGGAAACAAATGTTAACCTATTTTGAGAAAAATAAAAGATACATGCCACACCAGCAACCCTTTCGGAAAAGTCGTAAAAAGCTAAAATTCGAAAGATGTAACATTCCATAAAGCGGATAAAGGTAATAAATTGGTAATCTTGGACAGGCAGAATTACATACAAAGTATGGAAAATCTTTTAACAGCTCCTGAATACACCCTATTAAAGAAAGATCCCTTAAACAAATGCATTCAGCACACAAATAAAAGCCTAGCAACTGTCCAATACATTATTGGTGACAAAGATAAAAATAGATTAAAAGTAGCCAACCCCTCAACTCCAAAAAGGTATGGTTTACCAAAACTACACAAACTGGAAATGAAATCAGACCAATTATCTCGTGCATTGGAGCCCCAACTTATAATCTTGCAAAATGGCTAATTCACAAATTTCAAGAATTCACAAAATTTGAGTCTTTAAGCGTCAGGAATTCATTTGAGTTAATCACTAAGATAAAGGACTTTCAAGTTGGAGATGGGGATACTTTAGTGTCTTTCAATGCGGTTTCACTGTTTCCAAGCCTACCTAAAGATAGGGTGCTAGAGGTATTAAAAAAATTGGTTAACTGCCATCAATAGAAACCCAACAGAAATTGAAGAACTCATTAATTTGACAAAACTGTGCATAGAGCAAACCTTCTTCAGCTTTGGAGGAAAATATTTTGAACAACACACAGGCCTAGCCCTGGAAGATCCAATGTCGCCCTTTCTGGCTGATTTATTCATGAGTGCTCTTGAGACAAGAGTAGTAAAAGCCTTTTCTTGGTTATTTAAAACTTGGGCCAGATATGTTGATGACGTATTCGCAATAGTTAACAAGAAACATGTACAAGATGCTCTTAAACTATTGAATTTGCAAGACAGCAATATAGAATTTACCATGGAAACTGAATTGGATAACCAGCTCCCCTACCTGAAGCTAAAAATCATGAAGAACAACAATAGATTAACTTTTGGAATATACAGAAAAAACATCTATATGGATAAATATATAAAAAACAATAGTTACAATCCCCCATCACACAAAGTTGCAGTTTTTAACAGTTTGACCCATAGATTAGTGAACATCCCCCTCAATGAAAAGGAATATAGCTTAGAATACCAAGAAATTTTAAAAACAGCTAGAAAAAATGGCTACAAAACAGATATGGTGGATAAGTTAATCAAAAAATTCAAGCAACAAAAAATGATAAAATAAAATACAACCCTCAAACCACACAAACAAAATCCGAAATGCAAAAAAGTCGCATTTCACCCTTGGGTACATAACAAATTCAAGAAAAGTTTCAATGATAGCAATGTGGCACTCATCCCCGAAAATAAATTCAGCATAAAATTCCTCATAAATGCAAACCAAAAAGAAAAAGATGCCAGCTCATAAAAAATCCGGGATTTATAGAATAGATTGCAAGGATTGTGATCAAATCTATATTGGTAAAACTAAGCGTAACATAGAAATGAGGCTTAAGGAACATTTTCAAAACATCAAATCCAGGGAAGAAGAAAAAACCAGCAGTTGCAGCACATTTTTGGATACAGGGACATGAAATTGAGGACACAGTATCACTTGTCAAGCAGGCACTAAAACCTACTGAATTAAACATTTGGGAGAAAATATTTCTTTGGAAATTTCGTCCAAGGTTAATGAATTTCGACATCCCTATGGACAAAAACTTGAGCACTAAACTTGTAGAACCACCACTAGAGGGACAAAGAGACATTTGTAACCATCAAAGGAAAGCCAACCAGTTGCAATCAGCTGACGATGAGGAAGTGATTCCTCGAAACTGGTTCTGAGGTATTTAACCTATTTTAGTGAAATTGTATACTTGCAACCACTTCTATATAGTGAACATTTACTGTTCATAGAAAAGTAAAGTATATAGTACCAACTACATTTAGTACCAGCTAAATACAAACTGTTATGTAAATAAGTCAGTGAAATATAATCTATTAAAACCAATGTTAACTATGACACAGAATGTCCCAAATACAGCAGTATTATAATTTACAGCTGATTATGAACACCATTACAAACTATCCTAAAGCTTAACCAGTGATTGGCATGGCCATTTTAATTCTCCATAAATAATATTACACAAAGTTATACTTTACTTTATACGTTAATCACCTTTTTAATCTTGTGCAAGATAAAAAGGCTTTGTTAGCTACGAAATTATAAAAAGATATACATAAAAGACTTTGCTTAAATATTTATAAAAGACATTGCTTAAATATGTACAAAATACATAAATTTATGAAATATTGTTAATAGAACTATGATTTAAATATTCTTCTACTGAATAATAGCAGCCTTCCTTTAAAAATGCTTTTAGAGCTAGTTTGTACCTTTTTTCCCTCTGTTATACTTTCAATGTTTTCTGGTAGTTTGTTATATAACAATACTGCATTATGTTCAAAACTATGTGTGAATAAAGTTGTATTATGGTGTATAATATGTAGATCTGCTTTAGTTTTGTATTATGAATGTGTACTTGTGAATTTGTTTTAAACCAAGCAAGCAAAGATCTTGTCAGAACCAGGACTTCATGAATATAAACGCAGGGAAATGGGAAAATTTTCAAAATTTTATAATAAGGCTTACAACTGGTATAAGGGTAGCTATTTACAAAACAGCATATTGCTGTTTTCTGTAATCTAAATATTTTTACTATTTGTATTTACAGATTCTCTCATGGATTTAACACAGAATAATTCTATTCAGTTTCAGTGCTAGCTGTTGAATTTGTTTTTCCCATATTCGTCAAACCATATTCCCAGAAACTTAGTATTTGGTGCATAGAGAAGTGATTTGTTGTCTAAATATATATTTGGAAATTGAGTCATGTTCTTTAATTTACGGTGAGATCCTATAGCAACCGATTTTTCTTCATTTATTTTTTAGCTTATTTATTTCGAAACAATTGACAACCTTGTCATTGAAGTCATTAATGTGACTTGATAGGTCATTAGAGTTTTATTCAACAGTATGCTGGTATCAACAGTGAAGAGAATTAATTTTATGTTATTGTCTGTTGTATTTAGACTTGGATCTAAATCATTAATGTATAAAAGAAATAGAAGTGGGCCTAATATTGAACCCTGAAATATAACTTGAAGCACTATTTTCTCTGAGGATATTTTACTCTGAATTACACCTAATTTATTTCCTACATAGTCTAGCTGTAGAAACTGGCATCTATCTACAACATAAGATTTAAACCTTTCATTACATAATCCTCTTAATACTATATGCATACAACTTATTCAGTAGAAAAGCCTTAGAACCAATGTCCGATATGTGGTGGTAATGAAGACATTGAACACATAGTATTTAAGTGCCAAGGAACAGAAAATTGGAGAAAAGAATTTTTTAATAAGAAGTGGTTGAAGGGGGATAGAAATACACTTATAATTGAAATGATATGCAAGGACGCTAGAAGCATTGGACAGTTTTTGTGTAAAGTAAAAAATAAATGGCTTTGGACAGTGGAAAGAGAAAAGTAAGAGGTAGTGCATCTTACTTTGAATGGAAAACTATAGTGAATGTGTGATGGTTAAGTAATCAATAAATGGAAAGAAAAGAAAAAAAAAAAAGTGGAAATGGGACATGAAAAAAAAGACTGAAAAAAAAAAAAGAGCAAGATAATTTAGTGACAAGAGATTGTAGAATGTAAATAAACTGTAGTGATTGTCTACTGAATAAGTGACCAGGGTCAAAATGCAGTAGACAATCAAATTTGTAAAACTCTTAGCACAATAAATACTATACTATACTAGAGAGATCTAAGAAAATAACCACAGGCAACTCTTTCATATCTAGTGCTTAAATTTGATCAATACTGTGGTGGTAAAGTTTCCTTTGCTAAAGCCATGCTGACAAGTGTGTTAAGATATTGTACTTTTTACAAAAGGAAACTAGTCTTTTATATATGATTTTTTTTCTATCACTTCGGAAAAAACAGATAAGATTGAAATAGGTTTGTAGTTTAAAATAAAGAGACTTCAGGGTTGTTACACTACATCACTAAAATATTCTTACTTGAACGCGTTTTGGGAGATGGCTTGTTCCCTTCATCAGCATGTTCTCAACTCATGACTAATTTTGAAGATTTAGAAGCTAGTAACAGTGATGTGTCATAATTTAAAATAAAGAGAGTTGAGGGTTGTTACACTACATCACTAATATATTCTTACTTGAACGCGTTTCGGGAGACGGCTTGTTCTCATCGTCAGCATGTTCTCACCCTCAACTCTCTTTATTTTAAATTATGACACATCACTGTTACTAGCTTCTAAATCTTCAAAATTAGTCAATAGGTTTGTAGTTGTTTATTTCTTCCTTAGAACCTTTTTTAAAAGTGGTTTGACTTTAGAGATTTTAAGAGCATCTGGGAAAGTCCCTGAGCTAAAGGATAGCTTCACTAAATAACATAATAAATTTAGTATCATTGGCCTGTTTTAGTAAATGATTTGAAAATCCATCTGGGTCAATGGATGTTTTATTCTTTAGGCTTGTAATCACAGAGGCTATTTCCTCTTCATTCTTTAGTGCCAGATACATACTTGAATTGTTTTGTTACATGCATAAGAAGCTATGGAGATATTATTATTACTGCTATTAGCATTGTTACTCATTTGTTTATGCATAACATTTGCAATTTCAATGAAAAACATATTGAAGCATTCGACTACTTCTTCAGGTCTGTTATTAGTTCATTATGGTTTTTGAGGCATATATTAGTTATTGTTTTGTGTAAGTTATCTTGTTCAGCTTTAGTTATATCCCAAATTGATTTAGATTTGTTCACTGCTTCCAGAATATTTTTACTATTAAACATTTTTTTTGCAAAGGAATTTTAGTCTCTCACATGATTTACGAACACCTTTAGTTATCCACCGCTTTTTAGTTGATTTGTTAACATTTACTCTTTTTACGGTAAAGGCAAGATCAGCGTGGTATTTAAAAATATTTAAAAATTGTATACAAGCTTTGTTTATAGAATTCTTTTGATAAACTACATCCCATATTTCTTTTGATAAGCGATAATTAAAATGGTTTCACTGTTTATCACTTTTACATATTTATAAATTGCTTTCTGTTGATTTTTAAGTTGGTTATATTTTTGCTTATTAAATGCAATAACTGAGAATAATTGTTATATCATGCCATAGTATAGGATAAAACAATAATTCACAGATTAGCTATTCTTAAAGTTAAACTACACTTTAAAACAATTTTAGATTTATTAAATCATCATAAAGAAAGCAAATTTCTGAAACAATATACATAGAATAGTATATTTGGTTTGTACAATACAAGTACTGTCCTGATGGCTTTGTTTTATTGTTCCATTTATTGCTAGTCCTTAACATCTTAGGTCATATTGCCAGTTTTGAGTTTGCTGATGTGCAATTGTTTCAAATTGTATCCCCCCCCCAAAAAAAGTATAAAAGTGAGTTTTCTTGGAGATGAGACCTATCTAGACTGATATCTTATGCACTAAAAACCAATTCCAGCAAACTTCTTCAAAATCTAACAGGCAGATTTTGAAAACTAGAAAATACATACATATAATATTCTCATTTAATAGGAAGTAAGAAGATTATTCTATTAAACACAGTGTATTTCTTATCTGTTTTTGCCATAAGCTTTGATACTTCTCCCCAAACATTTTGTTTGATGTGATGGTTATTGTAATTATCACACTTAAAGTCATATAGACAAGGAGTTTGACAAATTAATTCATTTACTGCCTGTCTTTAGCACCTGTGAAAGCCATTATTATGCATTGCCATGTTCAACATATATACTGCTCTCCCTACCAGTCATGTTGGAATTCTATACCAGGCAGCAACACAAGAAAAACTCTGATGTTTGCACCAAATGCCAAAGTGCCCAGTTGTTTCAATATCATGCCACTAAGGAATTTTACCTTGATTTGAAATCTTATTTTGTTTGACGGAAATATGGTTTTTACAATTGCGGGGTTAGAAAAGTAGATGTCTAAGCTATTTTTAAATAACTAAGAATAACTTGGGAAGGTTATGGTTTTTCTTAAAGCTTGAAAGACCATGAAATTCAATTTAAAATTACATTATCATGAGTAAAAACATAACTGGCACCAACAACTCATTTTGTATAATGAATAGCATTACATTACTGCTACACTGACTCCTCAATTATTTCTACCTACTATGATAAATCTTTTGGATAATACAGAAATGTTCAGGTACCTACTTATTTGATTTATAGTAATTTAAACACATTTCTTGTGTTTATAAATGCTTAATTTTATTGCATTAAAATAATTGCATTTACCTTATTTTGCAGTCTAATGGATCAGTATACTGGGATCCTAATCTGATTGGAAGAACCTGGGTAGAATTTCTTGGAGAAGATGATCTTTCAAAACTAAAATCCTTTTTACTTCTGGAAGCTACATCCTTATTAGACGATGCTGATATACCCTTCCGAAGGCGTAAGGCTCCAAGAAAAAAGCGCAAAAGTGGTAATTAATTTGCTCCTGCTTTATTGGCCATTATTGGAATCTCAGAAATAGCACTTATATTCAAAATGTACTGATAATTACTTAAGCACATATAAGAAAACAGCCCTTGCTAGATACCTACATATCTGAAACATTGTTTCACAGAGGTCTTGTTGATATCTGAAATGGACATAGCAGATGACATCTAGGCTCTCCAGAAAGAAAAAACCTGGAGTTCTGAAGCAATATGAATGGAGAAAATGTTGTTTACTTTGTGATAAGAAAATACATCTGCAAACTATAATCCATGAACGATAAGAGATATGCTCACCATTTATAAAATTCTTCATTGTGCTGATAGATAATTAGGAAGTTTCCACAGAATTAAAAATTGGGGGTTGGGTGTCAGTTATCAAAACAAAAGGTAATGTAAACAAATGAGGAAATTATGGATGCATTAGAGTATCATGTGTGATAAATAAGTTCAATATATTTATAAAATTGGCCAGAAAAAGAAAACCAATCATCCCAATTCTAGCAGCCTTTTAGAAGGGATAAAATTGCATTAAATAGCATTTTTATAATAAGATTCATAAGCAAGTGTATGAACAACAAGAGAGGAGGAATTTATTACAATTTTTCTATCAGACGAACAACACGCATTGGAACTTTATGCTCAACTTACTCTTCTCAGCAAGTCAGGCCAGTAGTGTAGTACTGATGAGCAAATGTTGGGAAGTCCACAGTAAAACCTACCTTGTCTCTTTAAGTTTCTACTAATCAACACTTAAACAGTAAAACTAATTCATTTATCTATAAGGAAAGCTGGAGAAGGCTGCATCTATTTTTCATATATTTCTGGCACATCCATACAAAATTAAAAATTACTGTATCCATTTTCCTGTGAAAGAAATTTCTTTAGGAATATGCCTCATATTATAAGCCATAGCATCTGTGGCTTCATTGCCTTTCATTATACTCCAGATATTGATTACACCAATCAAAGTAGCATAAACAGCATTACTCAGTCCTATCAATCAAATTTGCTGAAAATGTAATGTAAAACTTGACTGACAAGCCAAAGGAACTATGGCATTTAAGGGTAAAGATTTATGACACATGTCCATCCATTATCAGCAGCACATTTCTGTCTTAACTTTAGAAGGTGTAACTCTCTATTTCTTTGTTGCCAAAGAAATTCTTGATTCCAATTTTATGCTCGCTTTCAAAACTGAGTAGCAAGTTCACCATTTGATTGGTAGTTTACACCCAGAAAGAGGCATACAACAATCATTTTATTTTGAACACTGATCAGCTTTGCCTTTGAAAGTATCTGTGCAACCCAAAATGGTGTGTACCATATAAAAATGAACCTGTTGGTGGATTATTGAAGGAACACAGTTAAGCCTCTACACACATGAATATCCACATAAGCAAAACCTAGCATTACAGAGATGAATTTGGGTTAAATTTTGAGAAAAAAAGCATCTGTTGCATTTTACTGTTTTAATTATAACTGCACAGTTTATATATGCAATAATTTAAATGTAATGTATATTAGCAATATAATAAACTTTTTAGTCATTAACAAAATAAAAATTTAATAACAAGACATTTATCTAGACTACAAAAAAATGGGTGCTTGTGTTTAATTACAGGGTGAGCCAAAAGACTCCGAACTGCCTGCGCGGTGTTTTTCCTGTCCACATCCTCGGTGCTCGTTGCCATCTGCCACTACCATAGAAAGGCACGGATGAAACCATACAACATTTTTAAAACTACTTTTAAAGGCTCTACTTACCAACTTTATGAAAGGAAATGCTGAAACTGGCCACTGTCATTGCCCATACATTTTTGGCACCTTTTTAGGAAACTATCCATAATGGAATTTTTGGGGGGAATTTTCCAAACGATGACCAATGTCATCTAATGTTTCTTCGGTAAGAACTGAATGCCCTTTTTTAGATTTCTTAGCCTGAACACTTCCTGTGGCCTGAAATTTACTGTAAAGTTTGTGGATTGTTGTACGACCTGGAACTTTTACACCTGGAAATCTTTCTGTAAATCGTACTTTCATTGGTGAGCTGACCAAGTTAACACATATGAATCATAAATAAATACACGCTGTGCAATAGAAAACATATACTGAACCATAATATATTTTGTGACTAAGTACAGGACAAAATAATAAATAACTCGTAATAACTGAACTACATCACATCACCGTCAACTCAAAACTGCACTTCACACTGCACAGCAAAACCACAACAGCATGACTTGTTTATAGCATCAGTGCGTTATCATGTTTTTATCATATTTCCACATGCCCAGTGGAAAAACACCTTGCAGCCGGTAATATTGTTCATAAAATATCCCTTAAAACATAAAGTGTACAAGACAAACCCACACACCATGGAAGAATTAAAACAAAATATCTGCCAGGAAATTTGTCAATGTGAACTAGCGAGTGATGGATAGTTTCCTAAAGAGGTGCCAAAAATGTATAGACAATGATGGTGGCCAGTTTCAGCATCTCCTTTCATAAAGTTGGTAAGTAAAGCCTTTAAAAGTAGTTTTAAAAATGTTTTATGGTTTCATCCGTGCCTTTCTATGATAGCGGCAGATGGCAATGAGCACTGAGGACGCGGACAGGAAAAACACTGCTCAGCTGGTACAGAGTCTTTTGGCTCATTCTGACTTAGGGTAACATTTGTTGCACTACTGCAGAAGCTTAATAGGTGAAATTTGTTTGAAAGGTGAGGTGCTTACAATTGGCTAGGGGGGTGGGAGAATTTGCTGGTAACAAGGCAAAAAGTGAGATATCCAACACTGTCGGATCCTAAAGTAGCTTGTCAAACTAGAGGATTAAGCAGTGCTGTGGAGAGATACAGTACCTCTTAAATGGGAAGAGTTTTGCTCTCCAGCAAATGGGATGCTGTTACTAAATCTGCATTGTCATTTCATTACCCCCATTCTTTTCATGTTACTCTTACTTGCACACTGTCTAGCACAAGATAATGTTATGCCTCTTTGACTTGCCACTAAATTCACCACTTAGGGCCATTGCATGAATTCATCCCTGTTGTATTGCTACTTGAAGCAAAATTGATTACTGATATGAAGTATTTGAACTCTGAATGGTAAATATAAGGCCCACATCCCACTTACACATCATAAGCATGTTGCAACTGACATTCTCCAGAGGCAGCATTTTGCTTACCAGGCCATCTTGAACAGCAGAGACGGGGGAGGAAAAAGAAACAAATTCCTGGTGTGTGTTCAATGTAATTCCTTTAGCACCATCCTGGCAATAGTTTGCATTACAGTACTATGTAATTGCAAATATATATATATATATATATATATATATATATATATATATATATATATATATATGTAAATACAAATAATGGCCATTTCATTACCTACATGGCTATGATTGAATATATGCACATGTTTACTCATTCATTATACATTTGTATTATAAAAACTATTTCAGCTAAAAATATGTGGTTTTCACAGTTGAGTTACAAACATTGCTCTCTATGTTCCTCGTGGATTAAGTTTTCTGAAATTGGAATATTTGCACCTAGTGTAAGTGGTATGTAATAGAGATGGATTCGCTTGATGTGCAGCACTTCCTACTAGAAGGAATACAATATGACAACACTGCAAGGCTCCCATTGGTTGACGGTCCCAGCACTGAAGGACAGACATCGTCCCATTTGAAAATAGCAGTAGGCATAAATAATCAATAGTTTTGGCCTGGCTGCACCAGACAATATAAATCATTCTCAAAGTAGGTTTGTTAATCTTGATATAGCAATTCCTTTTTCTTTCTTTCCTTCCTTCCTCCCTCCCTTTCTTTTTCAGATTACTCTAACCTCTTTTTCTTGTATTTAAAGCCCCATAGACTTATGAACCAATGTACTGGATCACAGCAAGCCCTGAAAGGGTGGTAACTCAGAGCATGATGAGGAAGGAAGAAATTAAATGAATTAAAGAACAATGTGAACATTTAGGAAATTAAATACTCTAACTGCATTATATGGTAACTAGGAAAACTGTGAATAATCCTGAATCAAGTTGGCTGAATCCAGGACCTTCCAAATGCATATTGCTAACATTACCATATGAGCCAGCATTCTAAATCAATGCTGCTATATGGAAAATAAAAATGTGCAACATTTTGGTTTTATCCATTGATATATTTGAGGTGAGGCGGCGCCGTGGCCGAGTGGTTAGACAGCTCGCCTCCCACCGAGGCGACCCGGGTTCAATCCCAGGGACCTGCATGTGGGATTTGTGGTGGACGAAGCGGCGTCTGGACGGGTTTTCTCCGGGCTCTCCGGTTTCCCCCGCCATTCATTCCACCAACTGTTCCATCATCACCTTTCCTTCATCCATTTCACCAACATTTCGTTTCATCTACTTCCTTCATCCCATACCAGGCATCGGGCTGATCACCCATCCTGGATGCTCTGTCTGATCCATGAGTGTCTGCTCCTCGACGGGCCTCTGACCCCAGGCACCCGCTTGTAATTCCTGGGGGGTGTAAGTCCTACATAAGAGGAGGGTAAACAGATAATGAATGAATGAATGAATGATATATTTGAGGTGGTTGAATGGTCTTGTTTCCCATATTAATGTACTTAAGGGAAACACAATATGTTTTCATGTATTTTTTGTATGAGCAAAGAGAGCTTTAGTAGCTTATTGTTATGATTAGCACTAGGATAACCATCAAGATGTCAAATGTAAAGTTAACCTGTCTACATTCAGTGTAAGGATCTAAATATCTTAAATTATGATTTTTTTTGTCCTGAGATTATTGAAGAAAATGTGAACAAAAATTATATTTATTATAACGAGCAATGTTTATGCAAATACGCAAGTATTCAACATAGAATGAAAACTTATTATGGTGTAATAATGCATGTTTAAATCTAGATTGCACTAATATCAACACTATTTCTAAAGGTGGGAGAATTTACCTTGTGATTGATATTACCACTGCCATATAGGTGTTGCCACATTTAAATGCTGGCCAGAAGTTAACAATGTCTGCAAGAAATAAAAAATAAAGATCAAAGTTTAAAATCATAAAATTACTGTTTATCAAAACCTTACAGAATGAACTACGTGTAATGTATGACACTAACATCAACCATGTAACCAAATGAACTACATGCATACATACAATCGGATCAGTACTTACACATAAAATCCATTGTTCTACTGTGTATGATTGTAATTTCTCTATAACCTAGTAACTCTTGTAAGGCCATATTGGCTATGAAATGAAAATCACGGTGTTCAAACAAGAAAGGTTCCTTTATTCTGGTACAACCTCTCCTTACCTCTTTTTCTCTTTCTTCCTTCCCTCCCCAACCTGGCAAAAGCATCATGATTGAAACAATAACTTTTCACACTTTTGTACAAGTATTATACATTTTCTGTTCAAGAAAGAGGCGTTTTATTAATTTTTTTTACTTACTTTTTTGTTGTCTTAGTTTGTTAGTTTAATAATAAAATTATATCAGTTCATAAAGAGATTCTGTGATAACTTGTCATTTGTCAATGCCATAACGATCACCAATGCATGCTCTCATATTTAAATACAGCGCCATGTCCTTCTATTTTATTGGTAAACTAAATAGTTTCTCATATAAATAACAAGTAATTGAGAGCCTTAAAGATATTAAACAATCCTCTGGAATGTTTTTCACAATTTTTAAGTTACAAACTTTTACCAATAGACTGAAATAGACTGCCCATTCATTTACAGACAGAAAATATAACAAATAGAGATAGAAAGAGCATACCTTTCCGTTTGAAGTTTCAAATTGTTGAATTTGTCTTATGTGAAAAGATAATATGCATAGTGTAAACTTCTATGTCCTGTATTGCTTTAATATTCCTATTAAACATTTTATTTTCTCCTCTTCAGATAATAATGTCTTTGGAGTTCCACTGTCTACATTGCTTGAAAAAGATCAGCACATATCAGCAGAGGATAGCCATGGTGTTCCACTTATATTTCAAAAGGCAAGGAGTTTAAATTATCTTATGAAACCTTGTGCTCTAGTATAGCACTTGTGGCTGTTTACTTTAATTCTTTGAGGAAGCATTAATAAACTCCTCATTTACAGAATGATCACTAGTGTCTAGTGACAATAAATGGTGTCTTTTTTATTAGTTTTATTTTAAATATTTAATAGCATTTTAAATAAATAGTGTATTTATTGGAAAGGTAGAATCAGATGACTGAAAAATTTAATGCCATAGCTGGGATTTGAACCATTGGCATTGAATTTTTCAGTCATCTGATTCTACCTTTTCAACCCTGTCCAACACACGGCTTGTGTGAAAGAACAATTAATTCCAGTGTATTTATTATTACTTCACTATAGAAGTAGGAATACATTAATATATCTGTTACTTTGAAATAGTTCTAAGGAAAATTGAAATTGAGTTTTATTTATGGATGCTCTTTAACTACTATGGTCCTTAGCGTCCCATTCTATATTGGGCATGAATGACCAGTAATTTTGCTCAGAGGCCTCTTTATCAGGCTTGAGGCTCTTTTACGTGCCTTAAATCTACAACACAGGACCACTGGCTTTACTTCCCTTCCAAAGGAAGCCTTGCTAAGGATTTTTACATCCGAAAAAATCCATCGCTCTCCGCCGGGTTTGAACCCGCAACCTTGGGAACTAGAGGCTAGCATGGTAGCACTAATCCATGGACATAGTTCTAAGGATAAAACCATTCCTAAAATTAGCCATAATCCAATTATACAGTTCCAAAATAACAGTCCTCCAATTTTGCACTAACACAATCATTCAAGTATCTGTATAACTGGTTCCAAAAGTAACATTTTGATTGTAAAGAGTATGTTCAATTCCATTCATTTCATCCATAATAAGAGATACATATTTTTGGGATTCATAAAAAACAGCAGGTAATTATACAATATCAACAGTGATAAAGTATATACAATGTGTGATGTCATACATGTAACAAATGTAGAAGAGTGGGTTTCAGCCTTTTCAATATCCTTAATACCTGAAACAAAAATAACAACAGCAAAGTATCTTAAATGGGATAAGGTTGTTAAATACATATTTTACAGGGAGTTGCATTACAATTCAACAGTTGCAAATACCTGTATGATACAAGACCTTTGAATTGTCTTAAGTTTCACTAGAGGGCAACTCACACTAGAAATCTGGCCAATCAGATTTAATTATGCTACTGAGCTCTTGCAAGACACATACAAAAGGCAGTTACCTGAGATGCCATTTTGAAACAAAATCATTAGCATCATGGAAACTGATACATGATGGTTACTACAATGATGGATGAATTCCTTTATTATGAGTTAAGTGAGCAGTAATAATAATAATAATAAGTATGCATAGTTACTGTTAGCAGTAAATTGCGAATTGCATGTGTATGGTAGAAGGGAGAGTAGCAGAGTCATCTGATATTTTCAGTGAACAGAATGAAGAATCACGACTTGATGCTAAAGAACCCAACTCAAGCAGTTAACAGTGAACCAAGTATATCTTGCTGTTATGGTTATGCATAAATACTTGTAGACATACTTGACTGTTATTTTTGAATGATTATTTAGAATCTAGTATTTGTTTTTGGAACTGTTACTGAAAAATAGCTGTTTCCCAGCTTTACTTCACTGCTTATTGTTAAAATTTGTTAACCTACATTAAGTTTAAGATTTTCTTTTCTTTGTAGGCTAATAATATGCATATATGCTACCATAGTACATTCACTATTAAAAGGTGAAACTAATAATTGTGGATATAGAAATGCACAACCTCTCTTAAAATTTTAATAGAACATTGGTAAAAAAATCTGACGTGTAAGAGTCACATGAATTTTTCTACACCTCATTCATTTCTATTGCCATTCTGTAAGTTATACATATGAAAGCTTATTTTTTGCTAACTTCTTTTAAGTGTGGCAAACATTAAGGAGTGATTATTAATTAATTAATTAGGGTCACTACTGTTTTTATTATATATAAATGATCTTCCATTTCACCTTGCACCTACAAATCATATCCTAGCAAATTGTGTCCTATTTGCTGATGATACAAATTTTGTCTTCAGAAATAATAGGGAAGCCTTATTACAATTAACCTTAGAACTCGTCAAAATTAATTTATTGGCTCAGATGTAACAAACTAATTGTAAATATCGATGAGTGGCTACCTTGACTTCAGTGGATTCTCAAACTTGGATAATCAATATCAGATAATTATGGATATTTCAGTAATACGCAATCAAACTTGTACAAATTTCTTAGGCATCACTATAGATAAAGGCCATTTTGGGATGAGCACATGCTGGCCCTTTGTCAAAAGTTAAGTTCTACAGCATATGCAGTTTATAATGCTAAGAACACAAGTCTGTAAGACAGACATATTGAGAACAATATATTTTGGTTATAAACACACTGTTCTCACATTTGGAATACCATTCTGGGGGGGCCACTAATCAGTCTGCAGTGATATTTAAACTACAGAAAGGAATGCTAAGAACAATCAAACAGGTATCACCGTCTACTCCAAGTAAACCAATTTTCAATGAACTTAATATATTGCTAACATGTATTATATCCTAGAAATAATATAATTTATTCACAATAATTTGCATTGTTTTTAATAATTAATAAGGCCTCATGGATCAAGGAACTGATGTGTGTCATCATTTATAAAACCACATTTAATAATAAATAATTCACATCATCTCCCTTACTTATTTTATTGTTAATAACAAAACTATAAACAAATTCTTTAACTGCAATAACAAGCAAAAGGCTGACATTTTGTTCTCCTTCCTCTTCTTCTTTCCAGTGTGGCCACTTGTGAGGAACTAAATTACTTTTCCAATAGTTTTCAGAAAAATAAATACTGACACACTCGTAATACACATGCAACTGAATAAATACATACATCATCATAGACTTGTTAGAACAGTGAACGGTATATCTCGCAAAGGATTAATTTTGTACCACAAGATACTCAATTCTTTCAAGGCATTAACAAGCAAAATATTTAAACTGAAAGTAAAAGAACTGTTATTAAACTACAAATTTACATTTTAAATTCTCAGATTTAAGTAATAATGAAACTTGTAAATATTATGTGAATTCTGTAAAAGCAGTAGTAAATTATTAATGAAGCCATGTATACATATTGTACAGTGAATAAATTGCAACGGATGGTGCTTGTTTACGTAATGTTTCTTTGTATTTGTTAGCCCCACATTTGGGAACCAATTTGCGAGAGAAATTGCTTTACGTAATGTTGTTTACATCAATGTTGAAGCCATCTTGTGACGTCATTCGTTTGTTTGGTTTGTAGCTCCATCTGGCGTAGCAATTTGTATCAGTTTTGAAATAATTTATTTTAAATGTCCTCTGGCTAGCTGTTTGGATCGAACATGTATCTCTATTCAAGTTGTGAAGCGGAAAGGAATTTTTTATCCAGAAATTACACTTAATGACGAAATTTGTTTTATAATCTTTTATTGTCGAACACGTGCACTAACACTTTTACATATTGATGTAAATACTCGCCAAACTGAAACTGTTTGTAATAACTTCTTACTTATCACTTTTAACTCACGTACTTCAACTTTGTGTATATTTAACTGTATAATACTTTAGATTCTCGTAATTCTGCTGTGCGTAACTTATGACGAACTGAAGACAGCGTGCTAGAAATTTTGATGAACTGGGCGACCGATGTGTAAGGTATTGAGAATTTTATTGAACTGTGGGGCGATCTACCTCGGACCTGGCTTATATACTCCCACTCCTCGACATGCCTAAAGATTATAAATGAACTGCTATTGGCTAATAAAACGCGCCAACATTAGCGTCTATTTTAATATCCAATGAAAACCACGAACACATATTGCTTTTAGGGAAACATTCTAGAAGCTTCTACCGAAAAGGCGCGAAACATTACGTAACTTCCTTGTTCCCAGTAATGATAAACAGCTCACCCCCCTCTCTGCATTATTACGCTATTATTGACAGTTTCAGTAAAGCCGTATATTATTATTTACCAATAATAATTACAATTAATAAACATCTGAAATCAATGTCACATAAAAATACATATTCATATTACAATCATTATTTACATTTGAGTAATTTGTGATACAAATTACCGTATCAAAATTCTATTTTATTCTATTCTACTAGTATTATTACAGTGCAGTATACTAGCAAAAAATCAAATGTTATAAAGCTGTATTTCTGACACTCAGGTGCTACTTCACTTAGAACGGTATGGGCTCCGGGAGGAGGGAATTCTGCGCGTTGGTGGGCTTCAGCAGAAAGTTACAATTCTATGTAATGAAATGGAAGCTGCTTTCTACAACCGTCCAATGGAAGAAGTGGACAGATTATTGCAGCAGGCAACATGTCATGATATCTCTGGAGTGCTCAAGCGTTTGCTCAGGGATCTTCCTCAACCTTTGTTGTCTGTTGAGTACATTGACATGTTCTATCAAACTCATGGTAAGAATTCTTGCTAATTGCTGGTTTTAGCTTATTGCCATTATCACTTTGCACAAAAACCTGTTATTAGTTTCTAAAAGGAGCAGTCTAGTCTAAAAATCTTGTCATAGTGATTATCTAGAAAAATGGTGCAAACAATTATAAAATGGCCAATTATAAAAGTCTTACAGAATAAGTGTGATGTCACTTGTCAGTATTTATCTGGTAGAGACATTTAAATGTTCAGTCAAGTGTTAAAAACACACTGATGGAACACTTTAGTTACCTAATGAAATTGTATGAGCATGTGCATACATTTTATTATTTAACAAGTTTCCAAATGAACATCTTTAGACAGAACGTTTTGACAGTACTAAATCTAATATAAATACTGTTAGAACCAGGAAAATGGGGTCTTCATATTCACTAAACAGAATGGCATAACATTGATTTATATAGCCAGTGCTATCCACGAGTTAATCTAATTCAACCGTTGATATACAACAAATCTTCACATTTTAGGATATGGTACATCCCCATTAAGTTCACACTTGTTTTTATAAGTATTACTAGTTTTTATCACTAAGTCGCTTTATGTTATAATACTTGAAGTATCTGTGTATCCAGAATCAGCTGATGAATGATAGAAACTGTTATTCATTTTACAGATTCTCTGATTTCATTTATGTTCTGGAGTTTTTGATAAAATTGCTTTTGATATCAGCTACTACAAGACATCAATTTCATTTTACGCTATGAAATACTATTACTTTTAACATACCTCTTTTATGGAATAGCAATTCCTTATCACTGTCTGCCAGTGCAGAGCTTGTCAAGTTCAGAACCAACAGTCTTAATTCATTCATATACTTCAGTATGATTTTAGAGGTAGCATAATTATAAAACTCGGTTGCTTCTAAATGCTCTAATAGTTATGTGTAAGAAAGTCACTGTAGTTGGATGTTAGACTTACTAGATTGTAAATTTAGGTCTAGCACTTTAATTGTTGTTATAAAAAAATCTGATGCAATACATTCACATGGCTTTCTCTACTCTCTAATGTTTATTAGTGTGTATACAAATTATTCTTACATAAGTTTATTTTTCTGTCTACTCAGTTTAATCCAAATAAACCTTTGCAGAAATAGCTACAATACACATTTCATTATAGATGCAAAGGAAACAGCAACAGTAAAATAATTAAGAACAGGTCATTATATGCTGGCCATAAAATTCCATACTATTTCCATGCAATTATGAGAAGCAACTGAATATTGAAAGGACTTTAAGAGAATGACCAAAAATGAGTAATTAAAATGTTTAATAATGGATATCTCAGAAATGGCTTATGCCACAAAAAAAAACTTATTTCAAATAAATTGTATGTCTTAAAGAGATCTACATGTTTTGTGTAGTATGTCTTTGTCTATGCTTATGGTTTTACCAGTTGTACAAGATTATATAAAATTCCTTCCGAATGAAGTGGACTTCAGGGGCAGTTCCTAGAAAAGACAAGGTACGCTACATGATTAAAAGTATCTGGACACCTGGCTGAAAATGACGTACAAGTTCGTGGTGCACCTCCATCGGTAATGCTGGAAGTAATATGGTGTTGGCCCACCCTTAGCCTTGATGACAGCGTTCACTCTCGCAGGCATACTTTGTCAGGTGCTGGAAGGTTTCTTGGGGAATGCAGCCCATTCTTCGTGGAGTGCGGAACTGAGAAGAGGTATCCCTGTAGGTCGGCGAGGCCTGGCACGAAGTCGGCGTTCCAAAACATCCCAAAGGTGTTCTATAGGATTCAAGTGCAGGCCAGTCCATTACAGGGATGTTATTGTCACGTAACCACTCCGCCACACCCTGTGCAGTATGAAAAGGTGCTCGATCGTGTTGAAAGATACAATTGCCATCCCTGAATTGCTTTTCAACAGTGGGAAGTAAGAAGGTGCCTTAAAATATCAATGTAGGTCTATGCTGTGATCGTGCCACACAAAACAACAAGCGGTGCAAGCCCCTCCAGGAAAAACACGACCACACCCTAACACCACCACCTCCGAATTTCACTGTTGGCACTACACATGCTGGCAGATGACGTTCACCGGGCATTTGCCATACCCACACCCTGCCATTGGATTGCCACATTGTGTTGCATGATTCGTCACTCCACACTCCATGATTTTGCCACTGTTCAATTGTGTAATGTTGATGCTCCTTACACCAAGTGAGGCGTCATTTGGCATTTTCCTGCGTGATGTGTGGCTTATGAGCAGTCACTCGACCATGGAATCCAAGGTTTCTCACCTCACGCCTGTCATAGTACTTGGAGTGGACCCTGATGCAGTTTGAAATTCCTGTGTGATGGTCTGGATAGATGTCTGCCTATTACACTTTATGACCCTCTTCAAATGTTGGTGGTCTCTGTCAGTCAACAGACGAGGTCGGCCTGTACGTTTTTGTGCTGTACATGTCCCTTCACGTTTCCACTTCACTATCACATCAGAAACAGTGGGCCTAGGGATGTTTAGGAGTGTGGAAATCTCGCGTACACACTTCTGACACAAGTGACACCCAATCACCTGACCACGTTCGAAATCTGGGAGTTCTACGGAGCATCCCAATCTACTGTTTCACGATGTCTAATACCTACTGAGGTCGCAGATAATGAGTACCAGGCAGTAGGTGGCAGCACAATGCACCTAAGATGAAAAACGTATGTTTGTGGGGTGTCCGGATACTTTTGATCACATAGTGTATACATTTTATTTATAATGTAAATATCTTTAATATATGGTATTTTAATCAAGATCGTTAGAGCTATTTTTTAGAAAATCAAAATTTTCGAAAAATTTTGCATGCAAAGAGTAGTTTATGGTGGGGGGATTTTGTTGAAAATCTTTGTGTAGCAGCTTTGGAAGATATTGATCCAAAATACCAAATTTGGTATTTATCCGACTTTTCGTTTTTGAGTTATGGTATTCACAGACACACGGAAGTACAGACACACACATGGACAGGTTTCCAAAAATGCTTTATTTGGATTCAAAGGACCTCAAAACGTGCATTTCTGGTGAACTCTCGGTATTGAATTTTTGGGTGGAATGCAATACTTCCCCTACTTACTGTACGTAGTAGAGAAAAAATGCTTTTTTTGGATTAAGGAGGCCTCATAACATGCATTTCTGGTGAAATCTCGGTATCAAATTTTTGGGTGGAATGCAATACCTTCTCTACCAACTATGTAGATGGTAGAGAATTTAAAAATGCTTTTTCTGGATTCAGGGGCCTCAAAACATGTACCTAGCTATTTTCAGTGAAATTTCGACGTAAAATGTTTGGAATGAAATACAATACTTCCGCTACTTACCATACCTTGAAGAGAATATGTGTGGTTTGGTCCTATTGCATTCACTGAAACACACAAAATGTTTATGGGGCAAATATGTACATATTAATGATTTTCTCTTTTAAAACTAAGAACAAATCTCTTCTTACCCATATGCTAGGTGAAAAAAATTAAAACTACCACATAAATATTTCTAAAATGAGAGATGATATTGACTGACATGTGTAGCCAAGGTTGTTAAAACAGACTTGTGAATAGGAGGTCTGTGGTTCAAACGTCCTGCCTGACATTTTTTACAACGTTTTTCTCAGTCCTCATAACTGCAAAAATGCCAGGGAGCTACTCTAAACTTAGACCTAGAATGTTTCCTTCCCAAATTACGAGGGGTGATCGAAACGAAGGTTATTCGTGGAGTTTCATTCGTTAAAGAGAAATTAATAATGTGCAGTTATTCTAATACCATGCAAAGTTTCAGCTACCCACCACCTACAGCACTAGTTGTAGGTAAACACAAATGGCGACTCATTTGGAAAACTGGTCTCGTGAAAAAATCTGCTCCATTATTTGATTTCTGTGGGCAAAACATGTAACTGTGGCTGAAATTCACTGGCAGCTGGTAGAGGTTTACAGATAGACTGTAATGTCCTATCAGCATGTCGAAGAATGTTGTCAAAAGTTTGCAGCCAGTAGAGAAAAAACTTGCTGATGAGTTTGCAGTGGCTGACCCAGCATGACATGAATAGATTTGAACACATAATCAATAAGCGAAAAGTGAAAAACAAGTGGAAAAGGGACATGAAAAACTGAAGCAAGATAATTTATTGATGGGAAATAGTAAAATGTAGATAAACTGTAGTGATTGTCTACAGAATGAGTGGCCAGGGTCAAAGTTCAGTAGACAATCAAATTGTAAATCTCTTAGCACAATAAATAAATAAATAAATAAATAAAGTTTATGTCTATATGAAAATAAGAAACTAACCAATCAAAGAGCAATTCTCATCATATGATTATTCTGATCTCACATCATATTTTCCATTGCCATGTGTGGTCTCACTAACTGCCTTTCTGTCTTAACATCACTGGGATATCTATAAAAATCACAGCAAACCATATTTTAATGGTAGGTGGTGCTTTTCTTTTGAGAGTTTAATCCTTTAACCAGGTAGTTCATTTGATACATGTACATAATTTCTTTTGTCATATTGTTAGTGATTGCTTTGCAGACTGTCATATTGGTTCAGCTATTTTAACATTCTCTTATGCTTGGCTGCCATTTATGTTTTCATTTGTTAATGTGAATGATAACATATCACATTAAGTTTAAGTCTTGCGTTATTATGTTAATGTTTAATTTTCTTTGTGAATGGCCCCATGATCCACATCCCATTTAATTCACTTGTAATGTACAACACCAGCTTTTGTGGAATAGACTCCTGTTAAACACATTGTAAAATA
Source organism: Deroplatys truncata (assembly GCA_030765065.1). Lineage (NCBI taxonomy): Eukaryota > Metazoa > Arthropoda > Insecta > Mantodea > Mantidae > Deroplatys > Deroplatys truncata. The sequence continues at coordinate 23,521,233 of CM060976.1, read as the reverse complement.
CAGTTTACAGTTTTTTCAAACTGCCTTTGATTTTTTGTTATCATTTAGGCAGTAGTGCAAGAAAACTGTTTTATGCCTAATTAAGTAAAGTTTCTTAAAATATAAAATGATGCTTGCTTTTGCTTTTTATTCTTGTCTAAATGTAACTGGAACACTATTTCAGCATTGCCAGATGATGATATAAGAGCACATGCCCTTAACCTGCTGGTCCTGCTGTTGCCTCCAGTTCATCGCAATACATTACGTGCCCTCTTCAGGTTCCTCATTCGAGTCATTCACAGCCAGAAGTATAACAAAATGTCACAGCATAATGTGGCAATGATAATGGCACCATCACTTTTTCCTCCAAGGTAAGAGGAACATAACGTTTTTCCATACTTAATTGGATGAGAAAATATCAAAGTATACTACTATTTAGTCCTCAATTTAAATCTCAATTTACTTTTTCTTTAGTACCTTTAATATTGTGTGTTTCTAATATAAAAACTTTCTAAGTCATTAATATTATATTTTTTTATCTATAGTTATATCACAAGTGGTTTCATTCTTGCTGAAGATTTTACAAGTGGTTGCATGAAGAAAATTCTTAATTAGGTGAAACCAAGATTAGCGTTTGCTAAGACTATTTTGCAAATAGACTTCCATTAACAATATTAATGTTTGCTTTCAATTATCATTCAGTTTAATGCACTTGTATATCTATTCACACTGGAATGAATTTGCCCTCAGTTTAGTTTACTAGCTATAAGCATTTGTAGCACATGTGGAATAATTTAATGGAAGGCTTATAATCAAATATGACAAGATTATTTCCTTAAATTGAAATTGAAGATGCTCATCTTAGATTGTAATGATCAACCTCAATTGCCTTGCATATGAATAGCATACTTTGCATAAGTTTGATACGGTAATTTGTATCACAAATTATTTAAATGTAAATAATGATTGTAATATGAATATGTATTTTTATGTGACATTGATTTCCGATGTTTATTAATTGTAATTATTATTGGTAAATAATAATATACGGCTTTACTGAAACTGTCAATAATAACGCAATAATGCAGCGAGGAGGGTGAGTTGTTTATCGTTACTGGGAACCAGGAAGTTATGTAATGTTTCGCGCGTTTTCGGTAGAACCTTCTAGAATGTTTCCCTAAAAGCAATATGTATTCGTGGTTTTCATTGGATATTAAAATAGACGCTAATGTTGGCGCGTTTTATTAGCCAATAGCAGTTCATTTATAATCTTTAGGCGTATCTTGAGGCAGGCGTATAAATAGGGTAGGTTCGAGGTAGCTTGCCCCTCAGTTCATCAAAATTTCGTGTACACTACACGTCGTCAGTCAGTCCTTCATTTCGTCAAGTTACGCGCAGCAGAATTACGAGAATTATTATAAAGTTAATTCTACACAAAGTTGAAATACATAGTTAAAAGTGATAAGTAAGAAGTTATTACAAACAGTTTCAGTTTGGCGAGTATCTAAATCAATATGTAAAAGTGTTAGTGAACGTGTTCGGCAATAAAAATTATAAAACAAATTTTCTTCATCAGTATAATTTCTGGATAAAAGATTCCTTTCCGCTTCACAACCTGTAAGAGATACATGTTCGACCCAAACAGCTAGCTGGAGGACATTTAAAGTGAATTATTTCAAAACTGATGCAAATTGCTACGCCAGATGGAGCTACAAACCAGACAAATGAGTGACGTCACAAGATGGCTTCAACACTGATGTAAACAACATTACGTAAAGCAATTTCTCTCGCAAATTGGCTCCATAACGTGGGGCTAACAAACAAAAGACACAAATTATGTAAACAAGGATCGTCCGTCGCAAGTTTTATATCCCAAAAATCATATGCTCTGATTTCTGCCATATTTGCGGACAAAAAGTTAGGTTTTATGAAAACCAATGGACCACATTTCCAAGGCTCGGAGGAAAATAATTTTATGAAAATGGATTCTACCTGTCGGAGTATACCATTATTTAATGACAATTTATTCCATTTGAATACCAAATAAAAATGTTTTGAAAATAAATTCATTTTCATCATTAAAAGTACATTATGCTAGCAATGGCAACAATGATTACTTTGGATATTGTCATTAATACAGGATTCTAGGGGAGGCATCTGTACCTCATCCTCCCACCCCCTCCACCAGTATCCATCACGACTGATACTAAAGGTACTCGTCCACGATGCCAGTTTTATGGCATGCCACTTTTCTTGCGGGCCACAAATGTGGCGCGTTCTGTTTACACACAGCTTGCAAAGTTGCACGATTTCGAGTTGCGCCACTATAAAAGTGGCACGTCCACAGAAATGTTGCACCGAGCGTTTACACGATGCTATATTTGTGGCGGCAATTTTTCTGCATGCCACTTTCTAGTCAGCTGTGTGCTTGTTATGGCGAATATGTCGTCTGATAATGAAGTTTATCCGTAGCATGCCTGTCTCTTATTTTACTTCGTCGACGTAGAAAAAATGTAAAAGGACGGCCAGTAAACTACTTGCTGCAAGAGCTCTACGACGGAGATCAAAATTTAGAATTTCCTACGCATGTCAGCGGTTGATTTTAATTAACTGCTTAGAAGAATAGCACATGTAATACAAAAGCAAGATACAATAATGAGGTCAATATCAGCAACAGAACGTCTTGTGTTGACACTGAGATTTCTAGCCACAGGTAATTCGGCTTAAAATAATGAAGCGGCAACATTACAGAGTTTAATATATAACACGTTCGGCTGTCATCTATATAATCAATGTGATTTTTTTTAGGCAGCAGCTATCAGTCAAAGATGTATTTCTTTCTTATATTTGGCACAACAAGAACTAAGACTTTGTGCCATTGCAAAGAACTGTAAGTATGAATCCTCATACTGCAGCAAAAAACGTTAGGAATTCAAGAAGTATTTTTTGCCGTGAAGGAGAGGTTCCATGGCTGTATCGCTACATTTAAAGATTGTTGATACTTACTAAAGAATCTACTAATCTACTGATCATTATTGGTGCTGGTGTGGTAAAATATAAACTGCAGTGCATCGTAAAATTCCCATTTTGTTTTATACTTGGCTTATGCACCACTTCCAGATTTCCCTGCCTTCATTTTGTTCTTTTTATTGGTGAACTGGGTTCTCAACCTGTGGATTTTTACTTTAATTTCCTCTGCTGACATGTAGAACTGTATTTCTATATCATGTAACGCATTTTGTTGCTTTTGTTTATTTCTGTAATCCGCAGTGTCTACTCTCCACAAGCAATCTTTGGTCTCAATCAGTTCAATAAACTTTTTTGTCATTTTCCTTGTCCATTTACATTATTAGCTATGAAGAAACAAATTGTCACCGTACTACAATAAATTGTTGTTAAGGAAATAAAATGCACGTATCTGTCTTAATTCTGTATTTAGTGTAACACAAATTATAATCCTGTACCTACCTCTCAAACAGCTATTTACTATCACAGCAGACGACATAACAAAGTTGCACGGAATACGCCACAAAAGTTTTCTAAACTGTCCAAGCGACTTTCAGATGGTGCAACTTTCTTTTTTTCGCTGCGTACACGAAGCAACTTCCTAAGTTGCACGCCACTTAGAAGTTGCGCTGAATTTGAGTTGCGCGTGCAATTTTCCTACTTGCTTGGCAGTTTACACGATGCAACTCCACTTTTGTTGCGCAGTTCGAAGTTGCAAGGCATTTAAGTTGCATCATGGACGAGTAACTTTAGGCCTCAAATTAACTAGATATTCTGTGTGTAATAAAAGTGAAGCTGATGAAATAATATGTAGTGGGAATGATTAAATATTATCTAAACAGATGCATAAAAATCTTGATGGCTGGCCCTGTAGCTCAGTCAGTAGAGCACCTGCCTACTGTGTGAGGGGTCCTCGTTTTGATTCCTGGCTGGGGGAGGGAATTTTTCTCTAACCAAGATTATTCCTTGTCCTCCCCAGAGTCTGGAAGTATGGATGAGAGTGTGACTGTGTTGGTGATCTAATGATAAAAACCCAAAAAGTGCAAGAAACCCAACGACAAGAGAATATGAGTTAACACCATCGCCAATAGGCAATAAGTTCTAAAGTAAAGGCCGCCGATATGACCAATGTAGTTGAAGACGGGGTATAAACAGAACTAAAAAAAAAAAAAAAAAAAAGAAATCTTAATATAAATGCAGGTAACTTTTTCTACACATAACAAATTCCAAATATGTCTGTTATTTATTAAAGAATTAAAATAAAAAATGATTCTTCTATCCATGTTACGTTATTCATGATACATTTTGACCTAGGAATAATTCTAAATTAAGCAACAAATGCTTAGTTATATACAATATGCACAAGCTGCATTCAAATGATTAGTCCTGGTAATGAGTTCTTGTGATGGAAATAAAAAAGGTTAAAAAAGTATTGCCAGCTTTTCAAGCATGGCCGTCAGATGGCATAATTGGGAAAGTGTAAACATGCCACATGCAATATTTTGAAAATGGCTAATGCTACAAAAAATTTGTCACTATGTATTTTAATGAGCTCTACATTTTTAATGTAAGTTTTTATCTGTTTATTATGATTTCCTGGTTATCCAAAATTCAATCAGTATGAAGAGGACTCCACAGGCTATTCATGGAAATTCAAGATTACTGATACAATCAAAAGTTATTATAAAGAATTTCTGGGGACTTTGATTTCATTGTACTAAAATTTTGTTAAATCGGTTATTTAATATTTTTAGCTTAAGTGGCCAAAATTAAAACTTTTAAATCTAATATGATACTGTATGTATTTTTGAAAATGCAATATGTATGTATTAGGAATGGTTATGGAAGGAAACATATAGTTTGAAATTCACTACTAAAATAATTTCACATTTAAAGCATTAAACTTGGCAACATTACATACATAATTAATATGTAAAAGTTTATATATTACTAACATACCTTAAAAATGTTTTCATTTTTAGAAAAAATTAGTAATTTTTTTTTTCTGGACAGAACACTTTACAATTGATTCTTCCAAGTAGTTAGCAATGCAACTTGCACTTTTGTCACATTGTCATTTTATAAGATTTTAACTTTTGTTTCAGAGAAAACTGCTTTCTTTTACTTTTCGCTACTTGTTGGTTGACATTGTTTAAACCAGACTTCCCCCCAGGGGCTCACCTTATGTGAGTACGGGTTAGGCGTACCCGGGGTGCCCGAGCCATTCATCCGTTCATCCCCGTCCGGTTGAGGTGGGTTCGTTCTCGTGACCGGGGGACTCAAGGTAGGCTCTCGTGTGTTCTGTGCATTTCATTACATAACTCCTCTCGCCATCATTTCTTTCTTCTCTTCTATTTACGCACATTTTGCCCCACGTCCATTCATTTACACATATCTTTTTCTTCTTCGCCGGCCTACCTTGCGTGCGAAACGCCCACACACTTTGTTTATTTTATCCTTTTTATTTAATCCTCTGTGGACACAGCCTGATGGATACCCGCACACTAGGTGAGCAGCTGGGTGAGTGGGTAATGGCGTCATCCCCACCACCCGGGGTCGTCATGTAGGGTATGTGTTCGTATCCGCTGTTCAACTACAGTCCCGCGGGTGGGCCATTGCATGAGCTGCTGACTTCTGACGGCGATTGGGTCCCTCTGTCTATGTTCTGGGAGGTGTGACCCTGGGGTGAGTTTGGTATAGATAGGCCACTCACCCAAGCCGGGGTAACGCCCGGGAAGTCAGAGCCCGAGGTCGGAGACAGTTGCAATGGTGGAGGATTTATTTCACTATGGAGCACCCTTTCTCCATTACTCACAACAAGCGCCGAAAAGTCTATGTAACAGAAGTAGCACTGCCGACATCTGGTTATTACTTGGTCATTTCACGTACAGAAGAAGGACAAAGTTTTGAGAAGGTGAACCCTTTCATTATTTAGAAGGGCATTGACGCTATTGCAGGAGCGGTTCAGTCCTGCACTCGTCTTCGAATTGGTTCATTGTTGGTTCAAACCAAATCCGAACAGCAGAGTAAGTCCTTGTTGCGCGCCACGCTTCTCCACGGTTATCCTATCCATGTCGAGAAGCACCGCACCTTGAATTCCTGTCGAGGCGTCGTTACCACCCATTAGCCTCGATGGTATGTCGGACGAAGAACTTGTCGACTATCTTTCTGATCAAAAGGTGACAGCTGTTCATCGAGTGCAGGCTAAAGGCGACGGAATTTTGGTACCAACTCGTACCCTGTTTATCACTTTCGATGGCGTCGATCTGCCCACGAGTCTTTCAGCAGGGTACGAGCGTATTGCAGTGAGGCCCTACATACCTAGACCTCTGCGTTGTTTCAAATGCCAACATTTCGGGCATACGCAAGTCTCATGTAAGAGTGCCGTTACCATCTGTGCAACATGTAGCCAGCCCTCACACGAAGGTACCTGTTCAAAAGCCCCCGTCTGCGTTAATTGCAAAGGGTCTCATTCTGCTTCATTTGCCAACTGTCCGCGGTATTTGGACGAGAAGGCGATCCAGGAGATCCGGGTAAAGGAGAAACTCTCCTTCGCCGAAGCCCGGAGGCGTTACCATGTGCGCCAACCTTCGCTCCTGCGATCCGGAACATTCAGCTCTGTTGTTGCCTCGCCAGTACCCCATAAAGATGCAGAGACACAGACCTGGACCATGACTGCCTTGACCGCCACTACCATCCGGCCGTCCGTCTCTAGCACGGTTATTAAGCCATCTAAAGCTGGTCCTAAGCTTCTGAAGTCTCAAGCCACCGAAAAGAAGCCCAAGCAGAAACTTCACAGGGAAGATTTCCTTAAAGACCCTTCGCGTGCGCGCGGCAAGAAAAGTTCACCTTCTCCTCCTCCTCCTCCTCCTCCTCCTCCTCCTCCCAGGTTGCTCCTGGGACAAGCCGCGCTCAGCGGCCCCCTTCACCCATTGCCACCCGGAACCGATTCTCGGCGTTTGAATCGGTTTCTGGCTCTGAGCGCGTGGGCCCTCCCTTCGAGGAGGCTATGGAGTCTGACCAACTCCATACTAAAAGCCCGAGCCCAAAGGTTAAGCAAAAGGTAATTTTGAGCCGTCCTTTTAAATAAGAAATTTATCCCTTTTATTTATGGCTATCCTGGCCTGGAATTTACGTGGTGTACAATCGCATAGGGCGGAACTGCAACTTTTATTGCGTTCCCATTCGCCTATGGTCGTGTGTTTGCAGGAGACCAAGCTACGCCTTCACGACCCTTTTGATCTCCAGGGTATACTCCGGTTCGCTACAACCTTGAACCGGATGAGGGTACTCCTGCTAATGAAGGTGTCATGATATTAGTGCGTAACGACGTTCATTTTCAGACTCTCGCGCTTACGTCCGACTTGCAAGCTGTTGCCGTTAGACTTCACTTACCCGGCTTTTTCTTTTCTGTTTGCTCTGTGTATTCGCCTCCATCGTCTCCCCTCGCTCCCGCGGACATTCGAGCTCTCCTGTCCGCTCTCACAACACCATTTCTTCTGTTGGGAGATTTTAATGCCCATCACCCCCTGCGGGGTTCGCTAAGGGCTTGTGCGAGGGGAACTCTTCTTTTCGACATTTTTTACCAGTTCAATCTCTCCATCCTCAATACAGGTGAACCTACTTTTCTGTCTGATTCTTCTGGTACATTCTCTCACCTGGACCTTGCCGTTTGCTCACTCCAGCTTGCTAGTCGTCTGCAGTGGAACGTCGTCGCTGACACCTACTCCAGCGACCATTACCCCTGCATCGTTTCTCTTCTGTCTCACCACGTCCAGCATTCCAGAGTACCTACCTGGATATTCCCAAAAGCCGACTGGAGATTGTATTCCAGCCTCGTGTATTTTGACGACAAGCCCTTCACCGACATTAACCAAATGGTGCAGCAACTTACGTCTACGATTCTATCTGCCGCCGAACGCGCAATTCCCCGTTCATCCTCTCAGCCTCGGCGTCTACCTGTTCCGTGGTTTGTTACTTTTAAACAATCGCGCGCCAGGGCTCGTCGCATTATTCAGGATAGCAAGAAGCCGTCATGGACTCGTTTTGCCGAGTCTTTTAATCGCTTTACGCCTTCATCTGTTGTTTGGGATAAACTATGTCGCTTCTCAGGTAAAGTATCGCATTGTACTGTTTCTGGCTTCAGGTTCCCAATGCCACCATAGTGGATCCGGCTACCATCGCTAACACTCTGGGAGCTGCCTTTGAGGCGGTTTCCAGTTCAGACCATTATTCCGCCGGCTTTCGCTCTATCAAAGACCGGCTGGATTCCGCCACCTATAATTTTCGGTCTGCTAATAAAGAGTGTTATAATGAACTTTTCACAATGAGGGAGCTGGAGCACGCTCTTCATTGCTCTAGGCACTCCGCTCCTGGACCGGACGGCATTCATGTCCTGATGTTAAAGAACCTTTCAGCCGACAGTAAACTCTTTCTCTTACAGGTCTATAACCGTATTTGGCAAGACGGCCTTTATCCTTCCGTTTGGCGCGAAGCCACCATTGTCCCTATACTTAAGCCTGGGAAGGATCGCCAACTACCTTCCACCTACTGCCCTATCCCCCTCACTAGTTGCATTTGCAAGGTGATGGAGCGCATGATCACCAGTTGCATTTGCAAGGTGATGGAGCGCATGATCAACGGGCGGTTGACATGGTGGCTTGAGTCTCAGAAACTTTTAGCGAACGCTCAGTGCGGATTTCGTCGCCATCGCTCTACCGTCGACCATCTGGTGTCTCTGTCGACGCATATTATGAATGGATTTCTGAGAAAGTGTCAAACCGTGGCTGTGTTTTTTGACCTGGAGAAAGCTTATGACACTTGTTGGAGGGGCGGCATTTTACGTACACTTCACGCATGGAATATCCGCGGTCGTCTTCCCATATTTCTTCGGGAGTTTATGACGGATCGCGTCTTTCGTGTACGTGTGGGCTCGGTTTTATCTAGTCGTTTTATTTAATAGAACGGAGTACTGCAGGGCTCTGTACTCAGTGTCACACTTTTTGCGATTGCTATCAACCCCATTGTTGATTGTATTCCACCTGGCATTTCCTCGTCCCTTTTCGTCGACGATTTTGCCATTTATTGCAGTTCAAGGCGGACCTGTCTGCTCGAACGCCGTCTCCAGAGCTGTATCGACCGTCTCTACGCCTGGAGTAACGACAACGGTTTTAATTTCTCCGCCGAGAAATCCGTCTGCATCAACTTCTGGCGCCGGAAGGCTTTCCCTCCGCCCTCTCTCCATCTTGGGCCGGAGATCCTTCCGTTTGCAGCCGAGGTGAAATGTTTGGGGTTGATATTTGATAGGAAGCTGTGTTGGATTTCACACATTTCCTTTTTAAAAGCACAGTGTGACCGTTCTTTTAATCTTTTACGTGTTTTAAGTGGCACATCCTGGGGAGCTGATCGGACCATTCTTCTGCGTCTTTATCGTTCTTTGGTCCGGTCTAAGCTTGATTACGGGTGTATTGTCTATTCATCGGCACGTCCATCTGTGTTACGTCTACTTAATGCCATTCACCATCGTGGCATAAGAGTCGCTACAGGGGCCTTTCCAACCAGCCCTGTACCCAGTCTGTATGCTGAAGCTGCAGAGCCTCCGCTGCCCTTCAGGCGTGAGATGCTTTTGTGCAGCTATGCCTGTCGACTCTCAAGCTTGCCTGACCACCCGTCCTTCGAGGTATTTTACGAAGATTCGCTTGAGCGGCAATATTTCGTTAGCTCCTCTGCCTTGCTCCCTCCAGGAGTTCAATTTCGAAAGCTTCTTCGGCATTTGGACTTTACGCCAGCGCCGACCCTTCCCAGGGGGGAAACGCACTTTCCTCCATGGTTGCGCGCTGAGGCCCACTGCCACCTTGGGTTAACGTCAATGTCGAAGAATGAGACCCCTTCTTCAGTTCTTAGATCGGCTTTTTTAGAACTTCAGGCGCAGTTCGGAGACTTTCATTTTATATATACTGATGGGTCTAAGACTGATGTTGGAGTAGGGTGTGCCTTTGTTGATGGTCATCGTAGTTTTACATTTCGTTTACCCAGGCAATGTTCGATTTTTGCCGCCGAACTTTTTAGTATTTATCAGTCACTTTTATACGTCCAGCGGTACGACTTACGGCACTGTTTTATTTGTTCAGACTCCCTGAGTGCTCTTCAAAGTATTCGCGCGCTGTACAATTACCACCCCCTCGTACAGCGCATACATGACCTGGTCCACTCGCTTGGTGTCTCTGGCATCCGCGTCTCCTTCATGTGGATTCCAGGTCATGTTGGCATCTCAGGGAACGAGTCTGCTGACGCCACTGCCAAATCGGCGATTTTATTACTCAGATTTTTTTACCTCTGTTGTTCCCTCGTCAGATTCGTGTGTTATTTTACGTCGCCGCATCCTCTCGCTTTGGCGCGATGAGTGGACGGCCCTCCGGGGGAACAAATTGCGGGAGGTTAAACCTCTTCCGTTAGTCTGGGGTACCTCTTCTCGTTCTTCTCGTCGGGAAGAGGTACTTTTAGCCCGTCTACGGATCGGACATTGCCGTTTTAGTCATAGACACTTGCTTAGTGGTGACCCCGCACCAGTCTGTGACCTGTGTGATGCGCCCTTGACGGGGTGTCACATTTTAACAGTGTGTCAAGTTTTAGCTCCATTACGCGTTCATGTGTGTCTGCCTGTTGGCATAGCCAACGTTTTGGCAGACGACGCGCATGCTGTAGAATGTCTTTTACGTTTTATCCGTGAAATTGGTTTTAGCCACCACATTTGATGTGCTGAGCGTCCTTTAGCCTGTGTGATTTTATATTGTGTATTTTAATGGGGATTCTACTCCCCAGTGGACATAAGGCGCTCATGTCCCATGCGTTCTACAGTTCTTGACACGTTTTATTTTTTTCTTGTTTTGTTTTTACTTGTTTTTTGTGGTTTTAACATGTGATGCCTTGTTTTATAGTGTTTTTGACAATGCAGTTTTTTACACTATTTTATTTTGGCATTTTACATTTTATACTTCGTAAGAGCACTGATGACCTTAGCTGTTGAGTGCCCTTAAATCGCATCTCATCATCATCAAACCAGACTTGCTCTGAAATTCCTGTCATATGTAGGTTAAACCAACCACATGTGATGGCAATAATCACACAAAACAAAACCTTTCCATTTAACGGTGCCTCTTAAGCAGACCGCTGGACTATGAAATTCGATTAGACAAAAGAGACCTTTTATGACAAAAGCTGAGGCAAAACATTGTATGGTCAAGTACACTCTGAATCATGAAATGACACTGTAATAATTGTTTAGTATGTGAAGGATTCATTAAAATGGTATATGACTGTATTATGTGTCACATAAATATCTTAAATATATTGTGTTTTAATATAAATCATTAAAGTCATTTTTGAGAAAATGAAAAATAACAGACATAAAATTTTAATTATCACCCTTGAATGCTTAAACAATGCCTGATTCAAGTATTCTCTCTCACGTATGCACAAACACATATGAGCATCCATTTGTGGTAGGTACCCATTATATGAGCTAGGAAATTTTTCATTTGAATCAGGAAGCTCTTAAAATACTGTACCATATTTTGGAAAAAAATATTCATTTGTTCTTGGTATGATGAATATTATATTTTCCAGAAATTCATAACATACCAGCCATAAAAGCCTAAGTGGTTATATAATTTTGGAATTAAAGAAAGTTTTTATTACATATAAGCATCCAGAATTAGCTGATGTAGGTACCTTCTTCATGTTTATAGGCTAAACAGTTTTTGAAAGCACAATTGTGTTTATGCAATTAAATGTTATATTAAGTGTATATCAAAGGAAAAGGTGAAATTGCCTTAATTATTATGAAAATCTATCCATTTTCATCTTTCTGTTAGCTGCTTAATGAGCAAAAATAGTAAAAACCATGTATAAATCACCCAGAAATTAGTTATTTATGCTGTTTTAAAGCTTAATCATAACATGTTTTCAGAGGTAAAGGCAAGTAAGTGTACGCAATTTATTTCCTTGCTCTATTCATTCTCAAGCATTTTTGAAATGGATTTATGTCTGCAGTATTTAAAGTTCCTAAATGGTAAGTTTTGGAATTTATTTGCACTATAAAAAGAATATGGGTTTTGAGAATTAGAAATTAAAGAACTGATAATGCAAACTTTATTATTAATAATCAGATTCACAAATTTGTTTATACATAATGAGAAATAGATTTACACAACAAGTTTTTAACTTTATTTTCACCATCACCATTTACTTCAATTTAACATCCTTTAACTGGGTAGATCATATCACATAGTGAGAGAATGAATGCATGAAATGGGAGAGGTGAAATTATGTCCAAATAAGTCCTGTGCCCATAAAGCATAGAGTTCACTAATCTCATCTAACCTCCTTAGAATAAAGGAAAATCCTGGAAAAAAGCATTCCAGGTAACTTGCCCCACCCAAGATTCAAATTTGGGACCTCTTGAATGTGAAGCAGACATATTACTACACACTTCAAAAGTGGACAATGTCTATTTATAAACTTCTTTTACTTTCTTTTCATAATCAAAATTTCTGAAATAGATTTGGACAAGTAGCATGAAATATGTTGAATTAGCTTTTAAAGTAATCGTATGTATCTGATGTGCCACAAATGTTTTAACTATAACAAAATAAATTTTCTGTAAAGTAAATATCTGCTTGAATTGAATATTTGTAGCATTTATGATAAGAATTATTAATTAAAACTTCATAGTTAATCAGCCACATTAAAGAGAGAAATCTCTCTCAGAAAATCCATGGCCTTTTTCAGGAATTATGGTCTGTCTGCTGAAAACGGCATACATATAATAATGTAGGTAATGACATTATTTTTGTTTTCAGGTACATACATCCTCCTGACAAGAGAGATCTGCAGGCACAGGTTGAAGTGGCATCCCTCTCATGTCAAGTAACAGAACAGATGCTAGAACTTGGGGAAATCCTGTGGATAGTACCAGAATCCCTTGTGAGGCAGATACGTCGCTCTAATGAGGAAGAATATTACAGAAAGTATGGTGCTTTTAAAAGTGTTTTGGTTCAGCAAATACAAATAATAAAAATTAAAGCCATTATTTTATCTTTTTATCAAAAGTATTATGATACATTATTTTTTATAAAGTAATTTTGTGGGAATTCAGCCAAATTTTATTACATGCCTGTATTATATGAAACTATTCAATGCAAAGTAGACCTAGGTCCATTCCAATGGTAAAAGTCAGGGAGGGGGTCCTTATATATGCAGATGTTTCACCAAAGGAAAGTCATATAGCAGTGACTTAAACTGTCAGAGACGGGAATTATTAACTTAAACATATTTCACCCTTAATCAGTAAGATACAATAATTATAGAATTTGGCTAGCATTTTTTGCTATTATTTATGCAGACTCTCCTATGTATCAATGCTGTTTCTTTTTGTGAATTTAGCTATTAAAATTTTGACTTTCTCTTAGTATTACTGATTTTTAAGTAATGATACAAATATTGGATTATAAGAGCAAGAAAAGTATAAACAAAAGTCCTACACTATATTAAAGATTAAAATCAGAAGCGTTATTAACAGTGAAGTATTCATCATGATTTAGATTGAGTCACACTTTTTTACACTCACCTTCACTAATTAAAGTTACATGAAACAGGAGACGTTTTCGAGGGCATTCGTCCTCATCGTCAACGACTGGGTGACTAAGGGTCGCTTTCTCCCGTGTCCTCTTCTTCCTCATCCTGCGAATTCTGACCCTGTTGCCATCTGGTGTTGGGGGCACAAAGTTTTAACACATTGCTTAAGGCGGGATTTCAAAATTAATGACGTTGTTGCTGTTTTTGACGATGTGTATTTTTTCCCAGATGTTCAATTCTATTGGTGTGGTGAGGGGTTTTAACAACTTTATACTTTGGCCAATGTTGTGGTTTTCAGTCCAAAAATGGTGTGATACAGCAGATTTCTGTATTTGTTTTAGTTTTATGTTTCTTTGGTGTTTCTTAAGTGATTTCCAAGTTTCTTTTAGTTTTTCCTATGTAGTATTTCTCACAATCCTTACAACTGATCTGGTAAATTCCGGATTTTAGTGTGTTTGGGATGGTATTTTTGAGAGGTGTGTTTAGTAAGTTCTTCAAGCTGAATTTGTTCTGTGGAGCTAGTCTAATGTTAAATTTGTTGAACATTCGTTCAAATTTTCTAAAGGCCCAAGGGTGGTATGTGAATTTCTTGTATTTCCAATTTGTGTTTGAGAGAGGCGTTAGAATGGTGGAATGTGAAATTGCCTTGAGTTTATCCTTCTTGTATAACATGTTGCTTATGAGATCTGAGTTGAATCCATTAGTTATTGGTATTTTTTCTATATGTTGTTGTTCTTTTAAAAATTCTTCTTTACTCAAGGGGACGCTATGCAACCGGTGGATTAAACTTCTAAAGACGGCTAGTTGGTGCAAAGTTGGGTTGCAACCATTTTTCTTTATGTAGTTGTCCACATGTGTGGGTTTTCTATGTATGCCGAATTTAAAGCTATTTTGATCTCTGGTTATAATAAGGTCCAGGAAGGGTAAGGTATTGTTCTCTTCAATTTCGATTGTGAATTTAATGCTGTTGTCCTGAAGGTTCAACAGTTTCAAAGCATCTTCTGTTAGTTTCTGTGGTATGATGGAAAAAATATCATCAACATATCTCCGCCAAAATTTATATATGAGGGGGAAAGCTTTCACTATGTGGACTTCAAGGTGGCTCATATATAGTTCTGCCAGAATGGGGGACAGTGGGCTTCCCATTGCTAGTCCTTTTGATTGTTTGTAGAGTTTATGGTTAAAAGTGAAGAAGTTATGTCTAGTACATAATTCTGTAAGGTTGATGATGTCATCTATTTCTGTGGAGTCTATTGTAGTCTGATCTAACCATTTTCTAAGTAGTGTAGGGATTTTTTCTATGGGAATACTGGTGAAAAGTGCTTTGACATCAAACGATACCATTATGTGGTTTTTTGGGATGTTGTAGGTCTGCAGGTGGTTTATTAATTCCAAGGACATACAAAATGTTTAAATGTTTAAAATGTTCACCAAGCTGCAGAATGTTGCCATTTGCATTCTAACACTGTTTCACGTGTATTAGCTATAGCTATTTTCTATTGTTACTTTCAGATTTATTGCTTTACTTTAGAATTATCATTTAAATTTGGTTGTATGTGAATATACTTTGCCCCACAGAGCAGTCCCCAACTGGAAAAAAGTAAATAAATATGTGCATGTTATATAATGTAGGGTGTTACAGAATTCAACTGACAAACATTCAAGAGTTAGATACAGAGGAATGGTATAGAAACACCTTGATATAGGACACCTATGGACAGTGACACACTTTGAAGTTCTGTAATAATTTTTCATTATATTCGTTCTGATAATTCAAATATATACAGACTAAATATGAATGAAGTACTGATTTACACTCTAAAATAATTGATTTCTCTTCCACAAGTATGAAAATAGCTACCATTGCAGTATTTTCAAATTATGAGGTTTGCTTTGGAAAAATGCTCTGTCAGCAAGAGCTAGTGCACCACTGATACCTCCACTTTCACGACGAGAATCATAGGTATCAGAGAAAAAAAAAACAGTTGTTTGTAGTAATAGCACAGTCATTAACATGCTCAGCTGTCAATCTGGTGATGCTGGGTTCAAACCTTTACAAGCAGTTAAACATCTCCCACCCCCAAACAGATAAATGGTGTGCATGTGGAGTGAACTCAATTTTAATTTCTTGCATTTCTTTCAAAGTTTAAACACATTATGGAGGTATTCACATGGAATGTTTGAACATAGCATGGCCATGATTACCTGCAAACAGGAGCAACACAGGGAAGTTTTATCAGTGGTATACTGGCTTGTTATTGATTTTGATCTATTGCAAACAAGCATGACTCAAAGATCATAAGAGTGTTATATTAAAGTGCTCACCTAACACTCCTCTATAACCCCTGAAAGTTTGTTGGTTGAATTCTATAACATTCTGTGTATATGTATATAATTTTGTTTTCTTTCTTTCCAGCCCATGATATGGAACATTTTAAACACTGTATTTTAAATTACAGTCTTGTAACTCTTCTTTGTCATAATAAACTTCATGAAAATAATGCTTCAGTTCTGAAATAAATTATTGTGCTGTTAAGAAGGTAAGAAACAAAAATCTGTAAAAATATTTTATTTTATTCAGAGGTGCAAAAGAAAACAACAAACCAATGATGAAGCTACTGGGTAAGAGAACTGGCGTTCGGGAGCCTATAACACGCAGGATCAACAATGAAGTAGATTTTCAAGATGGAGTAATGAGAATCAGTGCTCCACAGTTTCAGTTGGCTGATTTTCCCATTAAATTAACAGAAAATACTACTGCAGGAGATGTAGTACTAAGGTAAGCAATGAAATAGAAGAGAAGAGACTAATGATCTATATTTTAAGGCATAGCAGAGAGATATATTGACCTTATCCTCTATGTATACTAGTAGACCTTAAAATAATAATCACAAAAGAATAGGTTTTGATAGTCTTGTTATCCACTACAATAGATTACAAATGGTTGAGGAGATGAACAATATTTGCAACTTGCCACATGCCAAGTTCTCGGATTACTGAGTGTAAGGCATTTTTATATCTCAAGACTAAATTATTGTTTTGTTTTCATACTGACATATTAAGTAGGCAGCATAAGAGGATGGGACTTTGTTTCATACCCCGTTCTTTATAGTATATCTTATGTACTGGCAGCATAATATGAAGAAGGGCTTGCATACTCAACTAAATAATAATATTTGGAATATGGAACTTAGAGTAGAGCTTTGCATACATACATTATGCAAGTTTTATGTTTCATTAAAGGGACCTGAGCACCTGCATAGTGTTTGATATTTACAGAGAATTCTAGGCTCAGTTATTTGTGGAGCATCAATTTTCAGTGAATTTCTTCATAATTCAGCAATTGTCCAAATGAACAAGGGCATCTATAGTATGAGGAGGTTTAAAATTTCATAATTTTCGAATTAATGAACCTAAAATTTTGTGTAATTGTTTATTTTAATTTTTTTTTCAATTTTGGGTTAGATTAGTGTTGTACATAAGCTGATATGTCTTTCTTCTTCCTCTCAGACTG
Organism: Deroplatys truncata; assembly: GCA_030765065.1. Classification (NCBI taxonomy): domain Eukaryota; kingdom Metazoa; phylum Arthropoda; class Insecta; order Mantodea; family Mantidae; genus Deroplatys; species Deroplatys truncata. The sequence continues at coordinate 23,504,099 of CM060976.1, read as the reverse complement.
TTTCAACATCAGTTTCATCTTTTAATGGGCAACCCAAGCCATCTTACACCTAAATTTACGGTTCTGTTTTGGAATTCCTGTTTCCAAGAAAGATATTCTTTATACCTTTGTTTATTTCATTTATTGATAATCTATTTATTTTCTGATTTGTTCATTAGATATTATCTATTTTAGTGCAACTCTTAAGTTTCTTCTTACAACCCATGATTCTATACTGGGATGGCTATAGCTTTATAAAACTTAATTCTGTTGTCTTTAGCATATTTTTCAGTGTTTGGGAAATTGGTTGGTACATTGTCTGTAACCTGTACCATTTAAGATCTGTGTGTGTCACATTTAACCTTAATTTAGTTTTTCAGATAAAGTACTGAACCTGAACTTATTCTAAGATGTAATCATCGATTACAGATTTAGTTCATATCAGATATTTTCCATGGAACATCGTTGTCCTAACTTTTAAAGCTGTAACTTGAGCTTGAGATATCACTGAAGTAAATCAGTGAACTTACCATTCCTGTTAATCCCTAGCAATGGCTTCAGTTCTGTTAATGAGATGTCACCTGGTTGGTTGTCGATTTCATCCACATTCCATATTGTTATCTCAGTGGAATACTGATATTAATTGAAACAATGACATTGGTATCTGTAGAGAAGATTTGTTATAATCATCAAATCTTTTGGAGTTGCTTTACATATTTAGTATAACAGAAGCAATCTCTTGTATTGCATCACAGAACAATGCAAACACAAATCAGAATCAGTGTGCCTTTGAGTGAGCTGGTTTCTTGTGAAGCCGTTATATCTGAGGGATTTACAGTAATAAAGCTTCTGTTATCCTCCCTGACAATTGTCCTTGGTCTAGAAGTTAAAACACGTAGAGGAAGTCTTAAAGACTTGTTAGCATGTTTAAAGATAGAGTAGAACCCTGATTAACCATTATAATGGAGGGAATGGTGTTGATGGTTAAACAAAAATGACGGATACCTGCTTAATATAAAGGTAGGTTTAATGGAAATAACATTAATTTAGTTTCAGAGGCAAAATCAGAACCTAAAATGGATTCATCATATTGAACCCTTAGCAATGAAATTTAGCAAGGTATATTTTGCCCTAAGGCATATTAGAGAGGCAGTAAACATTCAAGTATTACGGACATTATATTATGCAAACCTTCATTCATTCTTGCATTAAGGTATAGCGTCCTGGGGAAACTCCAGCCAAGCAAAAGTAATACTTACAATCAAAAAAGAGCTATTCGTCTAATTATGAATAGAAATCACAGAACAAACTGCAGGGAATTTTTTGAGAAATTAAGAATACTACTATTATCCTGTGTATATATCTTTGAATTGTTGAATTATGTTAAAGCCAGTCTGTATAGGTTCAATACGATATCCCAGGTACACTCACATGACACACATAACAAAAATAATAGATATACACATAGATTCAAACTTTTTGAAGAAAGCTTTGTACTAGATTAATCATTTATAATAAATCCTTAGCCTTCAGAAATAGTAAAGTCCAAAGCTTTAAGATTCAACAGAAAAGATTCCTACTACAGCATTTGTTTTCATACACTGGAAGAATTTATGGAAAAGTGCAATATGTTATAAACATTAATTCCAACACTATGTCCTTTAGGTTTTAACTCAACGTTTGATGGCTGGATGTTGATAACATTGCCAAATACTGTAACATTTTATATGAAGAATATTTGTATTTAGACTGTTTGTAATGTAACTATTGATTTGACAGCTGTAAATCTGTATCTTATATTGCAAATATTTTATTTGATGTGTCCAATAATTGTATATTGTTTACAAAGGATTAAATAAAATTCAAAATTAATAAGCAATTACACGAATACTCACTAAACACATGAGTGCTATGTTACATTCCTTGTATAATTAGAAAAATGGCAACAAAGGTGAGTCTTATACACAGGGCAGAGCTAAGCAGTAAGAGATAATAGACTTTTATTTCATACAACCACTACAAGTATACACAGTTACCCGCGCACATCTGTTTCTCATCAGTTTTGTAGGTAACAACAGTACATTATGATCACTACTACTGTCTGATTGCATGACCACTTGTGATTTCAAATTAAAGCTTAAGTAATATGCAGCTGAAGGCATCAGAACAACCTCATGACTACAGTACATGTTCATTCTGTATTCAATCTATAGTATTGTTGTTGTGCTCACATGAAAAGCGATGTAACATAAACTTTTGTTCTTTTAAAGAGCACTTTGCTTTGGAATTTTCTGAATACTGAGCCATCTGTTGATAGGCTGCATTCATATCCAAAACAAGTTAATTTTTGCTGCATGCAAGGAATTTTCATTCCAGAAACCCCCAAAAAGAATACAAAAATAAAAGAAGAAGAAGATTAAGTCCCTCTGCTGTGCAGTTCACCTCTTACTCCTTTTGCAGGACATATTTTACTTCTGGTTTGTTGTCTGTTGTAAATTATGAAGAATCTATGCACATCAGTCCCATACTGCATGACGTTTTAATGTTGTATTCCTTACTAGTGAAACTAAAAAAAAAAAAAAAAAAAAAAAAAAAAAAAGTGGACAGACCACCTGTGCTAGCACTTAATGCTAAACTTAATATTCAGTGTAAATTATATACATAACCTAGCTCAGTCTAAGTCATGGTGAAATTTTATTACAGGGCTTTGTAAGAGAACATTCTTGGTGCTTACGTAATATGTTTTTTTTTTTTACTTCATGCGTTGCCTTCTTGTGACGTCATTCATTTGTTAGGTTATGTAGCTCCATCTGGCGTAGCAATTTGCATCAATTAGTTTTCGAAAGAATTTTAAGTTTTGTATATTGTCCTCCGGCTAGCTATCATCTTATCTTGGTAGAACATGTATCTCTATACATGTTGTGAAGCGGAAAGGAATCTTTTATTCAAAAATTACACTTGAAGAAATTGGTTTTATAATTTTTATTGTCGAACATGTTCACTAACACTTTTACATATTGATCTGGATACTCGCCAAACTGAAACTGTTATTATACTTCTTACTTATCACTTTTAATCCACGTACTTAAACTTTGTGTATAATTAACTTTATAATACTTTAGATTCTCATAATTCTGCTGCGCGTAACTTGACGAACTGAAGGACTGACTGACGACGTGTAATGTGCTAGGAATTTTGATTAACTGGGCGACCGACGTGTAATGTATTGAGAATTTTGTTGAACTGGGTGCGATCTACCTCGGACCTGGCTTTATATACTCCCACTCCTCGACATGCCTAAAGATTATAAATGAACTACTATTGGCTAATAAAACGCGCCAACATTAGCGTCTATTTTAATATCCAATGAAAACCACAAACACATATTGCTTTTAGGGAAACATTCTAGAAGGTTCTACCGAAAACGCGCGAACATTACGTAACTTCCTTGTTCCCAGTAATGATAAACAACTCACCCCCTCGCTGCAGTATTGCGTTATTATTGACAGTTTCAGTAAAGCCGTATAAACTTATTTCCCAATAATAATTACAATTAACAAACATCTGAAATCAATGTCACATAAAAATACATATTTATATTACAATCATTATTTACATTTAAGTAATTTGTGATACAAATTACCGCATCATATGCCCCACTAGAAACATAATTATAAATATTTACAACTTGTTTGGAAATTTTATAATTGTGTTTTTTAGTCTCCTAAATCTTGGAACACACGCTATCACTTTCACTTAACACTTCACACGCATTTAACACACGATATGTTTTTCTTTTTTTCTTTCTTTTTTTTTTTTTTATCTCGCCACTACTTACTGGCTCTTGTTTAATTTGTTTAGACATTAATCTGACATTACAAAAAATTTTTTTTTTTTATAGCAACTACTTTACCCTAAATTATTTAATTACTGTTACCAAATTGTTTACTTTCTTAAGTTGTTGACAAAAATTTATACCTTTAAGATTTTTGTAATTGTTTAACATTTTTACCAAAATATTCACCCTCTATACAAATTTAAATCTCTTAAATCTAAGTACTGTTTCACATTTTCTGTTTGCTACATAAATATTTGTTTTTAATTATATTTACCAATTTTTGTTATTTTGTACTTTATCTTAACAATACTCTTGGAATAGTATTTATGTACTTTACTTTAATATAACATCATGCTTTATTTCACATGTTCAGTTACTAAAAATTTAATTATTTTTTTTTTTAAACATTTCTCTCTCTCTCTCTCTCTCTCTCTCTCTCTCTCTCTTTTTTTTTTTTTTTTTTTTATAATTTATTTCTCTTTTCAAATGACATTAAATAGTTAACCCTTTTACGTTCCAATACATTTCTCTGCAAGTCATCTTTAACTATCCAGCATTTACTTTACATTTCATTGCTATTTACCCTCCTGGATCAAATTGTCTGTGGCTAAACATTACTCGTAGCCGTATCCTAACCTTCAAAATTTTGTTCATGAATAACCTCTTATATTCATTTGAAATTTCGTTCCCTGATAAGATTTGAAAACAATCTACAGTTTCTTGAACAATACATCTTTTACCAACTTTCATTTTCAATTCTTCTACTATCTCTTTAATTTGAGAGTACTCTGACAAATCTGTACTAAACTGTACTGGACTGGAGTTTTCATTTTGAACATCTTGGTACAATTTATTTCTTTGCATTACTGTCTCATTCTGTATTTCTGATATCTCCCCTCTGAAATTAACCTGCGCCTGATTCACATTTACATTCATAACCTCATTTATCTCTCTTATCTCACTTGCAATGTTACTCATTCTACTACCTGACTCTGTACATTCTACGTCAACATGTTCACTTTCAGTATTAACCTCACTTTCTTTGTTACCTATTTCCCTGCTCATATCTGACATTTTCTTTGAAATTTCTCCTGTCTCACTTGCTATTACTTCCTCATTTTCATCTCTCATTTCTGGCATACTAATATCTAGCTTCGTAACTTTCTTTTCAATTTCTTCACTGCTTTGATCTACTTTTTGCTCTAATACCTCATTACTCCTACCAATATCTTCACTCAATTCCCTATGATCTTTGTTTATAGCTTCTCTCATCCTCTGAGTTAATCTTTGTCCTAATTTCTCATAACTCTTTTGCATATCTTTTCTTAATTCCCTATGACTCTTTTGCATTTCCTCATTCATATTTCTCAGCAATTCCATCATTTCCTTCATCATACCAGCATCAATAGTAATATTTCCTGCTATTCTATTCTTACTTTCTGCACTAACATTTCCTCCCTCCAATACTACATTGTTTAAGCTATTTTCTGTATCATGTATTGAATTACAGCTAACTGTTACATTATCTCCCTCCATAATTATTTCTTCTGTATTATTAGTAGCCATTTTTTTTTTGTTTTCTAAAAAAAAATTACAATACTCTGACCTTTTGTGATGCTGTCTGTTGCTGTTACATTAATGTACAGCTTCCTGCCCCTTTCTCCTAGATTTGTATGTCGCGTCGATGAAACTGCATAGTTTTGTTGTCCTGTAGTTTGAATTTCCCAGTTGCCTTATAATCTCGGAATTACGATGTCCAATCATCCATGTAGTCTGTCGTCCCTGTTGTTTCTGGAATCTGCGTCTTGTAGATCATTTCACTGCTGCATTCGCCCCTTCCTGGTCATCTCACTTCTTCCTGGTTAATTCTGCCCCTTCCTGGTTATTCTGATCCTTGCCTGGTCATCGTGTTCCTTTCCTGGTCACTATGCTTCTTTCCTGGTCATCGTGTTCCTTTCCTGGTTATCGTGCCCCACGTTCTGGGTGCCAATTTGAAGTAGAAGAAGCTTACGTAATATTGTATTTGTTAGCCCCACTTTGGGCGCCAATTTGTAAGAGAACATTCTTGGTGCTTACGTAATATGTTTTTTTTTTTTTTTACTTCATGCGTTGCCTTCTTGTGACGTCATTCATTTGTTAGGTTATGTAGCTCCATCTGGCGTAGCAATTTGCATCAATTAGTTTTCGAAAGAATTTTAAGTTTTGTATATTGTCCTCCGGCTAGCTATCATCTTATCTTGGTAGAACATGTATCTCTATACATGTTGTGAAGCGGAAAGGAATCTTTTATTCAAAAATTACACTTGAAGAAATTGGTTTTATAATTTTTATTGTCGAACATGTTCACTAACACTTTTACATATTGATCTGGATACTCGCCAAACTGAAACTGTTATAATACTTCTTACTTATCACTTTTAATCCACGTACTTAAACTTTATGTATAATTAACTTTATAATACTTTAGATTCTCATAATTCTGCTGCGCGTAACTTGACGAACTGAAGGACTGACGGACGACGTGTAATGTGCTAGGAATTTTGATTAACTGGGCGACCGACGTGTAATGTATTGAGAATTTTGTTGAACTGGGTGCGATCTTACTCGGACCTGGCTTTATATACTCCCACTCCTCGACATGCCTAAAGATTATAAATGAACTACTATTGGCTAATAAAACACGCCAACATTAGCGTCTATTTTAATATCCAATGAAAACCACAAACACATATTGCTTTTAGGGAAACATTCTAGAAGGTTCTACCGAAAACGTGCGAACATTACGTAACTTCCTTGTTCCCAGTAATGATAAACAACTCACCCCCTCGCTGCAGTATTGCGTTATTATTGACAGTTTCAGTAAAGCCGTATAAACTTATTTCCCAATAATAATTACAATTAACAAACATCTGAAATCAATGTCACATAAAAATACATATTTATATTACAATCATTATTTACATTTAAGTAATTTGTGATACAAATTACCGCATCAGCTTCTTGGATTATAAACATTATTTCTCCTTCCCATGTGTCTGTGCAAATAAATAATGATAACATGAAACTAAAATATGATTACTGAAATGAATAATTTTGCAGGATTGTGGATGAGGCCATTAAAAGATATGAAAGTCCAGGAAACAGCATAATGAGAGGCTCAAGACGGCCATACCATGATGTTAAATCTAGAGCACTTGCTGAGCTCGCTCCAAATGGAAATTTGAGCTGCATACTTGCAACTGGCACTTCTGAGTTGGCATTGCAGTCACACTTCCTGTATGAAATAGGAGGAAACATAGGTAAATGTACTTGCTCCATTCCTTTCTGTGTAGTTTAGTTTGATGTGTTATACCAAATATAATAGCATCTTCATTGACCTTTTAGTTTCTCTACTATGTAATTGTGTATAGTAAGTAGAGTAAATGTATTTCATCCAAAAATCTGATTTTGAGTTTTCACTGGAAATACAAGTTTTGAGGTTACCTGTATCCAACAAGAGGATTTTTAGAAAAACATGCATGCTTGTGTGTGTGTGTGTGCACAATTAAGTTGGTTAAATACCAACATGAACATTTTCAGGAAACTCCTTCACCCCAAACTACCTTGTACATCAAACAATTTTGTTACTTTTTGTTTTCTCAAAAATGGCTCTAATGATTTTGATTAAAATACCATTTGTTTAAAATATTTGCAGGACAAATAAAATGTATACTTTGAATTTTCTGTGAAATCCTCCTCTTTCTGAATGGTTTTTGTATAATTAGTAAGTTGTTACAGATAGACAAAATCTTATTACACAAATCTCAAAAAGCACACAATTTATGTCAAATAAAATTTTTTGTGGACTTAATCACTTCTAAGATACCTATTCTTTGTTATTGGTTAGAATTTTCAAATGCTGATTACTTTTTTCAAGTGGTAAATGGCTGTTCGTTTTTTCTCATGAATATGTAAGGAACATAGAATTTTAAAGCCATCACATAGCGATCTACTTTTTAAGAACCTAACTACTACATTAGCCTACTGTATTCTTCTTATACCTACAACAAAATGTAAGAATGTGTAGTCAAAGTTCATGTCTCTTAACAAGAAGTAGATAAAAGAAGGTTTTCTACGAACAGTTTGTAGAAGGAGAATAAGCTTTTATAAACGTTTATAGAAGAGTGAATAGAGAAAGTCATGCAAATGTAACATAATGTTATGCTAATGAACAGTATTATTAGCATTCTATAAGATTTGGTGTTCAACTTGCTACTATAGCCTGTTCCCTAATATTGAAGCCTGAACTGTACCTGTTGTTTACTACTTAATATGTGTGACAAATTCACAAGATGCCTTGCTTTAGAATGTCTATGAACAGTTCTGAAAAATGCATAAATCAATTTAAGATATAGTTTTAGTGTTAGGTAATGTAATTTCAAATAACAAATGTTAAGCATATTTGTAAGACATCAGTCTGAAAAAATAGCAAACATATTGAGGATACAGTGCAGATTTTGAGTGCTTTGCTTTTCTTTCTCTGCTTCTCTTTGTATAATTCCTGTGGGGGTTCTACACCACAAGCTCTTCAGCAAAAATACAACAGAAAGTGTCTGTTTAAAGGTTGTTCATATTGAGAAACATTTTTTTATAGCACTTGTGTTCCGAATATGTTGAGACGGTAATTTGTATCACAAATCACTTTAATGTAAATAATTATTTTAATATGAATATGTATTTTTATGTGACATTGATTTTAGAGGTTTATTAATTGTCATTATTATTGGTAAATAATAATATACGGCTCTACTGAAACTGTCAACAATAACGCAATAATGCAATGAAGGAGTGAGTTGTTTATCGTTGCCGGGAACCGGGAAGTTGCGTAATGTTTCGCGCCTTTTCGGTAAAAAAGCTTCCAGAATATTCTATAAAAGTAATTTGTATTAGTGGTTTTCATTGGATAGTAAAATAGACGCTAATGTTGGCGCGTTTTGTTGGCCAATGGTAATTCATTTATAATCTTTAGGTGTAGCTTGAGGTAAGCCTATAAATAGCCATGCTCAAAGTCGAGCGTTCCCCAGTTCAGCAAGATTCTCGAAGCATTCACATCGTTCTCCAGTTCGGCAGGATTCACGAAGCATTACACATCGTCCGCACATTACACGTTGGCCACTCAGTTCTTCAAGTTACGCGCAGTGAAAATCATTAAAGATCTAAAATATTACAAAGTCACTGATATACAAAAATTGAAGTACGTGAGTTAAAAGTGAGAAGTTATTACAAACAGTTTCAGTATGGCGATTATCTAGACAAATCTGTGAAAGTGTTAGTGCACGTGCTCGACAATAAAACCTTATAAAATACATTTCTTCACTAGTAATTTTTGGATAAAAGATTCCTTTTCCGCTTCACACCCTTCAAGAGAAACATGTTCGACCCTAAATAGCTAGCCGGTGGACATTAAAATTTCATGCAAATTGCTAACGCCAGAGGTATATACGGACCAGACCAAACCAACGAGTGACGTCACACAAGATGGTTCCACGCGTGAGGTAAATAACATTACGTGAGAAACATCCACAACGTGGTGTTTTAAAACATATATACAATTTGTTCTATCTCAAATTGGCTCCCATACGTGGGGCAGTTAAAGTGAAGAAAACATACAAATACTACTTCAAATTGGCGCCCAACGTGGGGCGAAGATGACCAGGAAAGGAACAAGAATAACCAGGAAGTAGCAGAATTAACTAGGAAAGGATCAACATAACCAGGAATGCAGAGGTGAAATCATCTACAAGACCCAGATTCAAGAAACGACAGGGACGACTGACTTCGATCGTAATTCCGAGATTGCGATGCAACAAGGAATTCAGCTACAAGAAAACATCGAAACGACGTAGATTCATCACGACACAGCGCAGAAGCGACATACAAATCTAGGAGAAAGGGGCAGAACGCTGGACATCAAAGCTACATCAGCAGACAGCGTCACAAAAGGTCAGAATATAGTAATTTTTTTTAGAAAACAAAAACTATGGATGCAAGTAATACAGAAGAAACAATGATGGAAGGGGATAGTGTAATAGTTAGCTGTAATTCAATACAGGATACAGAAAATAGCTTAAACAATGTAGTATCTGATGGAGGAAATGTTAGTGCAAAAAGTAAGAATAGAATAGCAGGAAATATTAATCCTGATACTATTATGATTATGGAAATGCTGAGAAATATGAGTAGGGAGATAAGGGAAGATCTTAGTAAGAAAATAGATCAAAATAGGGAAGATATGCAAAAGTATAATGAGAATTTAGATAAACTAATTCATAGTTATGAGAAATTAGAGCAAACAGTAAATCAAAGCAGTGAAGAAACTGAAAAGAAAGTTATGAAGCTAGATAGTAGTATGCCAGAAATGAGAGATGAAAATGAGGAAGTAATAGCAAGTGAGATAGGAGAAATTTCAAAGAAAATGCTAGACATGAGCAAGGAAATAGGTAACAAAGAAAGTGAGGTTAATACTAAAAGTGAGGTTAATGTAGAAGGCACAGAGTTAGGAAGTCAAATGAGTAGTATTTCAAGTGAGCCAAGAGAGATAAATGAGGTTAGGAATGTAGATGTAAATGAGGCGCAAGTTAATTTCAGAGGGGAAATATCAGAAATACAGAATGAGGCAATAATGCAAAGAAAGAAATTGTACCAAGATGTTCAAAATGAAAACTCCAGTCCAGTACAGTTTAGTACAGATTTGTCAGAGCATTCTCAAGTTAAAAAGATAGTAGAAGAATTGAAAATGAAAGTTGTTAAAAGATGTATTGTTCAAGAAACTGTAGATTGTTTTCAAATATTATCAGGGAATGAAATTTCAAATGAATACAAGAGGTTATTCATGAACACAAATTTGAAGGTTAGGTTACGGTTACGAGTAATGTTTAGCCACACACAATTTGATCCAGGAGGGTAAATAGCAATGTGATGTAAAGTAAATGCTGGATAGTTAAAGACGACTTGCAGAGAAATGTATTGGAACGTAAGAGGGTTAACTATTTATATATATATCATTTGAAAAGAGAAATAAATGATAAAAAAAAATAATAATAAAAAAGAGAAATGTTTAAAAAAAAAAAAAAAAATAAATAAATAAATTTTTAGTAACTGTAACAACATTTGAAAATTAAGAATGCAAGGATTGAAACTTAATATGTTATTAAATTAAAAGTATGTAAATACAATTCCAAAAGTATTGTTAAAATAATAATAAATTCATAATAAAAAAAAAATTGGTAAATATAATTAAAAACAAATATTTATGTAGCAAACCAGAAAAGGTGAAACAGTGTCTAGATTTAGGAGATATCAAAATATTTGTGTAGAGGGTGAATATTTTGGTAAATATGTATAGTAATTACAAAAAAATTCTTGAATTGATAAATTTTTGGTATAAGAAAGTAAACCATTTTTTTTTGTAACACTAGTTAAATAATTTATGGTAAAGTATTTGCTATAAAAAAAAAATTGTAATGTCAGATTAATATCTAAATTAATTAAACCAGAGCCAGTAAGTAGTGGCGAGATAAAACATATGTCGTGTGTTAAATGCGTGTGAAGTGTTAAGTGAAAGTGATAACGTGTGTTCCAAGATTTAGGAGACTAAAAACACAATTTTAAAATTTCTAAACAAGTTATAAATATTTATAATTATGTTTCTAGTGGGGCATATGAGACGGTAATTTGTATCACAAATCACTTTAATGTAAATAATTATTTTAATATGAATATGTATTTTTATGTGACATTGATTTTAGAGGTTTATTAATTGTCATTATTATTGGTAAATAATAATATACGGCTCTACTGAAACTGTCAACAATAACGCAATAATGCAATGAAGGAGTGAGTTGTTTATCGTTGCCGGGAACCGGGAAGTTGCGTAATGTTTCGCGCCTTTTCGGTAAAAAAAGCTTCCAGAATATTCTATAAAAGTAATTTGTATTAGTGGTTTTCATTGGATAGTAAAATAGACGCTAATGTTGGCGCGTTTTGTTGGCCAATGGTAATTCATTTATAATCTTTAGGTGTAGCTTGAGGTAAGCCTATAAATAGCCATGCTCAAAGTCGAGCGTTCCCCAGTTCAGCAAGATTCTCGAAGCATTCACATCGTTCTCCAGTTCGGCAGGATTCACGAAGCATTACACATCGTCCGCACATTACACGTTGGCCGCTCAGTTCTTCAAGTTACGCGCAGTGAAAATCATTAAAGATCTAAAATATTACAAAGTCACTGATATACAAAAATTGAAGTACGTGAGTTAAAAGTGAGAAGTTATTACAAACAGTTTCAGTATGGCGATTATCTAGACAAATCTGTGAAAGTGTTAGTGCACGTGCTCGACAATAAAACCTTATAAAATACATTTCTTCACTAGTAATTTTTGGATAAAAGATTCCTTTTCCGCTTCACACCCTTCAAGAGAAACATGTTCGACCCTAAATAGCTAGCCGGTGGACATTAAAATTTCATGCAAATTGCTAACGCCAGAGGTATATACGGACCAGACCAAACCAACGAGTGACGTCACACAAGATGGTTCCACGCGTGAGGTAAATAACATTACGTGAGAAACATCCACAACGTGGTGTTTTAAAACATATATACAATTTGTTCTATCTCAAATTGGCTCCCATACGTGGGGCAGTTAAAGTGAAGAAAACATACAAATACTACTTCAATGTTCATGTATTACTAGATGAGCAGTAATAATTCATAGAGGGTTGAGTTAGACTAGAAAAATTCAATGTCATGGCAGGACTTAAACTGCAGATCTTTGGTTCTCCACTGAACTAGCACAGTGAGATTCCCATACACACGTTAAACCTTGGGACTGCTAAGTTAACAGTGGAAGAGAACAGACGTGTATGGGTGAGCTCCTGATTACTTAAAGAAAGAAGGACCTAGAGGACAATAGGAGTGGATATTTTGACATATAGAATCAGGATTGGAACACTTGGAGTAATAAGATGCAATGAGTTTAGAAATAAGAAAAAAAGAGGAAGGGAAAAGAGGAAAGGCAGAATGTCTGGAGGAGTGGATGCGATAATAAGTAATGCGCTAGTTCGGGAGGTTAAAGAGAGGAAGTCTAGGGCGAATAGGGTTATGTGGCCTTGTGTTAAATAAGTTAGGATTATTTTTAGGGATTATATATAATCCACCCAGCAGCTCCCAGTTTCATGATCCTGACCATCTTCGTTATTTAGAAGTTGAAATGGAAGAAATTAGGTCACATATACCGGGGTGTGAGTTTGTATTGCTTGGGGATTTCGGTGCATGAAATGGAAGTATACAAGCAAGAGAATGGTAATTTTGATGAGGAAGAGAGTGAAATAGGTGTCAGAAGGAGCAAGGACAGTATTGTGAATGAAGGAGGCTTTGTGAAGGTAATGGGTTGATTAAAAATGGTGTGGTGAATGAAGACACTGATGGTAAATTTACGTTTATGAGTGGAGGTGGATAATGTATTATTGATTTTGCATTGTGCAGATGGGATGCCTTGTCTGAATTGCAAAATTTTAAGGTAATAAATATAGTAAGCAATAGCGTGCATTTTCCAATTATTTTTTAATGAGGTTGTAGGACCAGGGAAAGTAAAAGCGATAATGGTATAAAATCAGAGATGAGTAAAAAGTTTACTTATTTGGGAATAAGATTTGACAGCTCTGGTCAATGGGAGAAGCAGAAATATTTGGTGTTGGCTAAGGATAGGTTAGTTATGTCTCTTGTAAGGAAATGCTTATATTTTGCACTTAATATGAATACTGCTTGGTGTGAGAGAGTTTACAGTGTCCTGGTACAATCAAAGTGGGTCTATGGTGTAGAGATATGTGGGGTGGAGGATAGTTGGAAAGAATGGACTAGATTCTGAATATGTTTCGTAAAACTAGGTTAGGTATTCCACAAAATGCAGCTAATGCTGGGACCCTCTTAGAACTGGGATAGGTGATGGAAAAAATAGTTAAATACTGGTTTAGAGTGCAAGGGTGCCACAAGGTCATATATTGAAGGAATGCTTAAAATTTCAAGAATCCTCTTTATGTGAATTGAGCTGTGTACGAAAAATTGGAGCTGAGCTAAGCCGGAATGGAATGAGGAAGGAGTGGTTGAGGAAAGAGAATCTGATGGCTGGTTTCTGGAAGAGGATTAGATAGGTAAAATCTGTATGCTGCTATCAGAGAGAAATGTTCCTTGGTGATATTTCGAGAATTAAAACAGGGATGGTTGAGGGAGAGTTATATTGATGAATGTAGCAGGAAGGAAAGGGAGGAGTTAGTATGGTTTAGGCTAGGAATATGGAAATCATCAACGGAATGGTTTTCCACAGGGTGAATGTCCTCTATGTGGGGTATAGAAGACGTTAAACCTATCTTATTTAAATAAAGTTAACAGGTGTGAAGGAAAGAAAGGGTTTGGGCTAGAATGAACAAGAGCATGGATGTGAAACCAATCTTAAATAAGAATTGTAAGTGCATAGGTCAATATTTAGAGAACGTGGAGAATAAATGGAATTGGGCTATTAAAAGACGAAAGGAATGACATTGTATGACTGTAAATATAAGAAGTGAAAACACTGTAAATGTATGTATTTCATCCCTTAATAGGCTGCCTTTCTAAATAGTGGCCGGGGCCAAATTTTAGAGCGCAGTTTTACATGTGTAATTACTTAGGGTTTCAATAAATAATATACACACGTGCATTAAACAGTGGCCGGGGCCAAATTTTAGAGGGCAGTTTTACATGTGTAATTACTTAGGGCTTCAATAAATAATATACACACGTGCATTAAACAGTGGCCTGGGCCAAATTTTAGAGGGCAGTTTTACATGTTTAATTACTTAGGGCTTCAATAAATAATATACACATGCGCATGCATGCATGCACGCACTAAACCTCATCTAATGCAAGTATTCTGGTAAACCTTCAAGATGATTTCAAATATTCAAGTTATCAAACCTAAAGGTGACTTGCAAAGTTGCAAATACTTTAAATTTCTGGGCTTTATAATTAACATGGCACTTTGCCCATAGGTATGATTTCACAAATGTTTGAGATCACCTGAAAGTTTATCATGATAGGTACTTGAATCAGATGAAAAGCTTTAATACACATACAGGTATTTCACCATCAGGGGTGCCTAATCCCCCCCCCCCTCAAAGGCTGGGCGCATTCCCCACAAAAACAACCATTCTCCCCCTTCCCAATTTTCTGAGAGCACAATTTCAACTATTTAGTTTGCTTTTTTATGCTACTGGAAAACTTTGCAAGGGCCTGCCTTATAGTTACTATAGTGCTATTGTGATACCAGTACACATTAAAAGCTTCAACAAATAGTTGAAAAGTTAAAATCAATAAAAACTTGTAATATGTATAGCAAAAAATTACAAATAAAAATATTTGACATTTGCCGAGCTCCACAAAACAGATTAAGTATAGTTAAATTACTTTGCAACAAACCAAAGGACCAAATACTTCAGAACAAAAAAGCAGGAATCTATCAAAATTAATTGCCCAGAATGTGACCAAATACACATAGTTAGAACAAAAATAAATGTAGAGACCAGACTAAAAGAGCATATGAGACACATCAAATACAAACAAATGGGCAAATCTGCAGTTGCACATCACTTTTGGACAACAAATCATATCATCACACCAAATATAACACTCTTAAAACCGACAAAACACACTGCAGAGTTGGATACTTGGGAAAAGTTATTAATCACAAAACATGTGATGAATTTTGAATTACTGACACCGAACACAAAATGGAGTTTCATCACTACACCAGATTCCACCACACACAGACACATACGGGACAACACCACAAGGAACCAGTCGGCCACTTCCGGTGATGGGAGCAATTAGCTCCTGAAACCAGTCAAGTTGTAAAACATGTAAGTGATGTTAAGTGTTTTAATTTTGGCTCAAATTTTCTATATCATTTCAAATTCACATCACTGTTACTAGCTTATCCATATTCTATACTAACTAAGTTTGATATTTAACTGGCTGTTGGAGTTGTGCTGTTTACAGACACACACATACACACACAGTTTTCTAAAAATGCTTTTGGGGGATTCAGGGACCTCAAAACATGTATTTCTGGTGAAATCTTGGTTGGTTTCAAATTTTTGGGTGGAATACAAATCACTTCCTCTGCTTTAAGTGCACCCAATAGAGTAGGGGAATTTAAATTTGAAAAATCTGTGTAAAATCTTAATTGTGCATAATTTAATATGTAAATAGCATACTTAAAAGGATGAAAAAAAATTAAATACAGAGATTCTTTGCATGGGATGCCTTCTCTTCTGAAAGCTGAAGTAGGGTATATTGAGATAAAGATCGCAACCTAAACTTAAAGTACAGCAAAGAATTTCTGCACATCTATATTGAAACTTATGCAGGTGTCCTATAAAAGTTTGTTTTGTATGAAACAAATCTGATACAAAAAACCATATACAATTCTATGCTTTACATTACCAATGTAAACCTATCTTAAAAGAAATGCAGAAATATTTACCAGCTGTTTGCATAAATTTTAGCAAATACATTTTGTGTAATTGTATAATACTATGCACAAATTTGCAAATCCCATCAGCACAGAAACTTAATCAATAGTTGCTACCACTATGGGCTGGAATTTCAGTAGGGCACAAATTTTTGGCATTATCTGAAATAAATTCAAGAGAAGACGGGCATGAATACATGTTCTTAAGTCTTAAAGAATTTATGCAATGGTAATAAATCCTATGCTGATTTTACATTGTTAATAGTACATTATAAGCTAAAAACAAATCTTAATAACGATAAAAATAATAATTAATAGGGCCTCCATTCATATACAGAGGTGCAGGACATATACTTCTTAATAAATCTTATATTTTATACTTCAGTTATTAAAAATCAAATGTGTTACATTCACATAATATTCTCTAGCAACTATCCTTTATTACTTTCTCTACTACGTATAGTAAGTAGGGGAAGTATTGCATTCCACCTAAAAATTCGATACCGAGATTTCACCGGAAATACATGTTTTGAGACCTCCTGAATCCAAAAAAAGCATTTTTGGAAACATGTCCGTGTGTGTGTCTGTGTGTCTGTCTGTCTGTCTGTCTGTGTGTCTGTGAACAGCATAACTCAAAAACTAACAGTCGGATAAACACCAAACTTGGTATTTACGTTCAGTATCTTCCAGAGATGCGACACGAAGATTTTCAAGAAAATCCCCCCACCCCAGACTACCCTTTACATGGAACATTTTTCGAAAATTTTAATTTTCTCAAAAATGGCTCTTAACGATTTTGATGAAAATATCATACGTTTAAGATAATGTCATGAGAAATGAAATGTATATCTCGAAATTTCTGGGAATATCTCCAAAAGTATTCTTCATTATGAACGACTTTTGCATAACTGGTAAACCATAAGAGATAGACAAAATTTTACTACACAAAAAATGTAGATCGCGTTAAAATACACAACTTATATCATATACATTTTTTTTGTTGAGTGAACCGTTTTCGAGATATTGCTTGTTATTTCCTTAAATTTTCCAATACTTATACTTTGATACGGTAATTTGTATCACAAATTACTTAAATGTAAATAATGATTGTAATATGAATATGCATTTTTTATGTGACATTGATTTCAGATGTTTGTTAATTGTAATTATTATTGGGAAATAAGTTTATACGGCTTTACTGAAACTGTCAATGATAACGCAATAATGCAGCGATGGGGTGAGTTGTTTATCATTACTGGGAACAAGGAAGTTACGTAATGTTTCGCGCGTTTTCGGTAGAACCTTCTAGAATGTTTCTCTAAAAGCAATATGTATTCGTGGTTTTCATTGGATATTAAAATAGACGCTAATGTTGGCGCGTTTTATTAGCCAATAGTAGTTCATTTATAATATTTAGGCATGTCGAGGAGTGGGAGTATATAAAGTCGAGTCCGTGGTAGATCGCCCCCAGTTCAACAAAATTCTCAATACCTTACACGTCGGTCGCCTCAGTTCATCAAGATTTATAGCACATTACACGTCGTCAGTCAGTCCTTCAGTTCGTCAAGTTACGCGCAGTAAAAATCATTAAAGATCTAAAATATTATACAGTTAAATATCCACAAAGTTGAAGTACGTGAGTTAAAAGTGATAAGTAAGAAGTTATTACAAACAGTTTCAGTTTGGCGAGTATCTAAATCAATATGTAAAAGTGTTAGTGAACGTGTTCGGCAATAAAAATTATAAAACAAATTTTCTTCATCAGTATAATTTTCTGGATAAAAGATTCCTTTCCGCTTCACAACCTGAATAGAGATACATGTTCGACCCAAATAGCTAGCTGGAGGACATTTAAAGTGAATTATTTCAAAACTGATGCAAATTGCTACGCCAGATGGAGCTACAAACCAAACCAATGAATGACGTCACAAGATGGCTTCAATACTGATGTAAACAACATTACGTAAAGCAATTTCTCTCGCAAATTGGCTCCACAAAGTGGGGCTAACAAATACAAAAACATATTACGTAAACAAGCATCTTCCGTTACAAATTGGCACCCAGAACGTGGGGCACGATAACCAGGAAAGGAACACGATGACCAGGAAAGAAGCATAGTGACCAGGAAAGGAACACGATGACCAGGAAAGGATCAACATAACCAGGAAGGGGCGAATGCAGCAGTGAAATGATCTACAAGACGCAGATTCCAGAAACAACAGGGAGGACAGACTACATGGATAATTGGACATCGTAATTCCGAGATTACAAGGCAACAGGGAAATTCAAACTACAGGACAACAAAACTACGCAGATTCATCGAAGCGACATACAAACCTAGGAGAATGGGGCAGACAGCTGGACATCTAAGCAACATCAGCAGATAGCATCAGAAAGGTTAGAAAAGTGTGATTTTAATTCTAAAAAAAAAAAAAAAAAAAAAAAGGGTAAACAAATTTAAATGTTACTGAGGAGTGGTAGTATAAAAAAAACAATGGCTACCAATAATACAGAAGAAATAATTATGGAGGGAGATAATGTAACAGTTAGCTGTAATTCAATACAGGTTACAGAAAATAGCCCAGACTTTTTAGGATTTGAGGATGAAAATGTTAGTGCAGAAAACAGCCCAGACTTTTTAGGATTTGAGGATGAAAATGTTAGTACAGAAAGTCAGAATAGAATAGCAGGAAATGTTAATCTTGATACTAGTATAATGATTATGGAAATGCTGAAGAATTTGAAGGAAGATATGCAAAAGAATAATGAGAAATTAGAAAAGAGTCATAGGGAATTAAGGGAAGATCTTAGTAAGAAAATAGATCAAAACAGGGAAGATATGCAAAAGAATAATGAGAAATTAGAAAAGAAAATAGATCAAAATAGGGAAGATATTAGTAAGAGTATTACAGATCAATTAAGGGAAGATATGCAAAAGAATAATAGGGAATTGAGGGAAGATATTGGTAAGAGCTTAGAACAAAACAGGAAATCAATTGAAAATATTGGTAGGAGTAATGAGGTATTAGAGCAAAAAGTAGATCAAAGCAGTGAAGAAATTGAAAAGGAAGTTACGAAGCTAGATAGTAGTATGCCAAAAAGGAGTGATGAAAAGGAAGTAATAGCAAGTGAGATAGGAGAAGTTTCAAAGAAAATGTTAGACATGAACAGGGAAATAGGTAACAAAGAAAGTGAGGTTAATACTAAAAGTGAGGTTAATGTAGAAGGCACAGAGTTAGGAAGTCAAATGAGTAGTATTTCAAGTGAATTAAGAGAGATGAAAGAGGTTATGAATGTAGATGTGAATAAGGCGCAAGTTAATTTCAGAGGGGAGATATCAGAAATAAAGAAAGAATCAGAAATGCAAAGAAATAAATTGTACCAAGATGTTCAAAATGAAAACTCCAGTCCAGTACAGTTTAGTACAGATTTGTCAGAGTATTCTCAAGTTAAAAAGATAGCAGAAGAATTGAAAATGAAAGTTGTCAAAAGATGTATTGTTCAGGAAACTTTAGATGGTTTTCAAATGTTATCATGGGATGAAATTTCATATGAATACAAGAGGTTATTCATGAACAAAAATTTGAAGGTTAGGATACGGCTACGAGTAATGTTTAGCCACACACAATTTGATCCAGGAGGGTAAATAGCAATGAGATGTAAAGTAAATGCTGGATAGGTAAAGATGACTTGCAGAGAAATGTATTGGAACGTAAGAGGGTTAACTAAATATATATATATGTCATGAGAAAACAGAAATAAATTAAAAAAAAAAAAAAAAATAGAAAAATAAAAATAAATAAATATTTAAAAAAAAAAAAAATTAAATTTTTAGTAACTGTAACAGTATTTGAAAATTAAGAATGCAAAGATTGAAACTTAATATGATATTAAATTAAAAAGTACGTAAATACAATTCCAAGAGTATTGTTAAAATAAAGTACAAAATAACAAATAATTGGTAAAAATAAATAAAACAAATACTTATGTAGCAAACAGAAAAGGTGAAACATTGTCAAGATTTAAGAGATGTAAATATATTTGTAAAGTACAAAATAACAAAAATGGGTAAAAATAATTAAAAAACAAATACTTATGTAGCAAACAGAAAAGGTGAAACATTGCCTAGATTTAAGAGATGTAAATATTTGTGTAGAGGGTAAATATTTTGGTAAATATGTGTAATAATTACAAAAATTTTAAATGTATAAATTTTTGCTAACAACTAAAGAAAGTAAGCAATTTTGTAATAGTAAATAAATAATTCAGGGTACAGTATTTGCTATAAAAAAGTTTGTGATGTCAGATTGATATCTAAATTAATTAAACCAGAGCCAGTAAGTAATGGCGAGATAAAAAAAAAAAAAATATATAAAATAAATATGTCGTATGTTAAATGCGTGTGAAGTGTTAAGTGAAAGTGATAGCGTGTGTTCCAAGATTTAGGAGACTAAAAACACAATTATAAAATTTCCAAACAAGTTATAAATATTTATAATTATGTTTCTAGTGGGGCATATGATACGGTAATTTGTACCACAAATTACTTAAATGTAAATAATGATTGTAATATGAATATGCATTTTTTATGTGACATTGATTTCAGATGTTTGTTAATTGTAATTATTATTGGGAAATAAGTTTATACGGCTTTACTGAAACTGTCAATGATAACGCAATAATGCAGCGATGGGGTGAGTTGTTTATCATTACTGGGAACAAGGAAGTTACGTAATGTTTCGCGCGTTTTCGGTAGAACCTTCTAGAATGTTTCCCTAAAAGCAATATGTATTCGTGGGTTTCATTGGATATTAAAATAGACGCTAATGTTGGCGCGTTTTATTAGCCAATAGTAGTTCATTTATAATATTTAGGCATGTCGAGGAGTGGGAGTATATAAAGTCGAGTCCGTGGTAGATCGCCCCCAGTTCAACAAAATTCTCAATACCTTACACATCGGTCGCCTCAGTTCATCAAGATTTATAGCACATTACACGTCGTCAGTCAGTCCTTCAGTTCGTCAAGTTACGCGCAGTAAAAATCATTAAAGATCTAAAATATTATACAGTTAAATATCCACAAAGTTGAAGTACGTGAATTAAAAGTGATAAGTAAGAAGTTATTACAAACAGTTTCAGTTTGGCGAGTATCTAAATCAATATGTAAAAGTGTTAGTGAACGTGTTCGGCAATAAAAATTATAAAACAAATTTTCTTCATCAGTATAATTTTCTGGATAAAAGATTCCTTTCCGCTTCACAACCTGCAAAGGGATACATGTTCTACCAAGATAAGATGATAGCTAGCCGGAGGACAATATACAAAACTTTAAATTCTTTCGAACCCTAATTGATGCAAATTGCTAACGCCAGAGGGAGCTACGAACCTAACAATGAATGACGTCACAAGATGGCAACGCGTGAAGTAAACACATATACATAAACATCACAAGCATCAACATTATTTGTAATACCGTTACAACTTTTTCTCAAATTCGTTATTCATTTTTTTATGTCCTGGACATGCAAAGAGAATGGAATGCGCCACATAGCAACCAGCGATAAAATATTTGACTATCGCTTAAAAGCTACCATATTCCCCTTGCATCTACAAGAAAATTATCAATAAGATTGACATCTTGATATCTCGATTAATATGAAGCATATGGAGAATAGTCGTTTGTAAAAATAGATTGTACAAGAGTAGAGAAAGTCATGTGAGTGTAACACATCAGATTTTTTTTTATATAGTTTCTACAAACTTTCTTACAAAAGCATATTTTTTTATCTGCTACTAATTGAGATAAACATTTGTAAAAATGGTTTCATTAAATATTTTGTTATAGGTATAAGAAGCGTACAGGAAACTGAAGTGATAGTCAAATGCTAAAAAGCTGGTTGCTACATACTGAGTTTGAAATTCCATATTCTTTCTATGATATTGTAAGAAACAACTGAATGTGACAGCACTTCAAAAAATTGTAATAGTATTGAAAATTTCAAACCAGTAACAATAAAGATCTTGGAACTGGCTGATGACACAAAAAGTTATCGAAATAAATTGTGTGGTTTAAGCAGACTTACACTTGTGTAATAACTTTTTGCTAATCTCTTGTGGTTTACCAAGTATACAATATTAAGGCTATTTGTAGAAAAATCAGGATATACATTTTAATAGTCATGCAAATATCTTTTAAGATATGGTGCTTTAGTCAAAATCATCAGGGCATTTTTAAGAAAATAAAAATTCATGAACAATTTTCCATGTAAAGCATGGTTTGGGATGGGGAGATTTTCTTGAAGATCTTCATGTTGCATCCTTGAAAGATGCTGAGCTTACATACCAAGCTTAATATTCATCCAGCTTTTCACTTTTGAGTTATTTTGCACACACACATGCGCATGCAAAATGTTTTTTTTTATTCAGGGAACATCAGAACATGAATTTCTGTGAAATCTTGTTATCAAACACCACTTCTACTTACTAATAAGTGGGTCCTAGAAAGCACCTGAAATAAAATTGTGTTTTATTTATGGACACTCATTAACTCCTTGGTCCTTAGTGTCCCATTCTATATTGGGCGTGAAAGACTGAAAAGTTTGCCCAGAGGCCTCTTTATCAGGCTTGAGGTTCTTTTACGTGCCGTAAATATACAACACGGGACCACCGGCTTTACTTCCCTTCTGAAGGGAGCCATGCTAAGGATTTTTACGCCTGAAAAAAAATTCCTCCGCCAGGTTTCAACCCGCGACCTCGGGAACTAGAGGCTAGCATGGAGACCTAGACCACGGAGGACGACCTACTTATGAGTGCACCTCCTTATAGCATTGAAGATGAGAGTCATTCTTCTCATAGATTGTAGAAGGTATTCATTGGCTGCTACTGCTTTTCTATATTCATCTTTTTGAACTGTTGTCAATGCTGGAAGCTACCATCATGAACAGAGACTTATCCATAAGTTCTGTTGATTTTATGCTTCCATTTGCAATGCTGGGTTTTCTGATTCTTTTTAAACTCAAGTAAGCAATGACTTATAAAAACTATATAAAACTGTCAGCACAAGCAATTGGAATGCCTTACTTGAAATAAAAATATACATCTCTATAAGCTTAAGAGTCTGGCTGAGATAATAACACCACCTTCAGTCACTTTCATTGTTATAAAAATTGTTCTTTGACTTTTTTGTTTATTTATTTCCTGAATAAGGTCTGGTGATTCTTAGCTTACTCTACATCAGTGACTGCCAAGTTTGTTGCATTAAAATATTATATTTAATTTTTTAATGTAGCATCATAATTTTTAAAGCATTATGCTTCTCCTATTAGATAATATTCATTATGGGATTTGTCTAACACAAAATAAAATAACCTAAAGTGAAATTGTATTTTTGTTATCATACTGTTTCTTACAGTCATTGTTTCATTTCAGGTCAGCGCCAGATTGAGCATGAGGCTGTGTTAGTAGCAGTGTACAAAGAAAATCCAAATGCACAGTGGGTACTTCACTGCCATCATAGGAATGCAAACAATGCACCTACATGAGTGAAGTAATTACCAAGCAGTTAACATAACGTTACGCTCTTTTAATGGCAATTAATGTTTTATATGTATTGTTTATCGTACAAATGTTATGCAGTTAATGTATATGTATGAAAATATGTTTAAGATACTTATCACTGAACCCTTTTAAGCCAAAAACAGCTTAATGTATGTAATGGTTTTAATAATGTGTTGAATGAGCTCAGCAATGCATTGAGGTAGAGGATTTGTCTCTTAACTTCTTTCACTTATATGCTACCTTCAGGAGTTCTGCATGCTTTTGCATTTGTTTGAATTGCAATGGCATGTTCTAGTCCCTACATCATTCTCAGTCATATACATTGCAAATTTGAATAACTCTATAAGCTAGTTTTAAGCTGAGTTAATAATTATTCCAAAGAGGGAACTTAGTGTATAAACATTGTAAACTAATAAATGTTTGTTACGGAGAGCCATAATATTGCTGTAAGGACTCTCTCATCATGTTAGCAAAATTTAAATATAAATAAATGATTAGTAAACTTTTATAGTTAGTCTGATTTCTTGTTAAATCAAACCAATTTGAAATTGCTCTTGGCTAATGTTTTCTTGAATATTCGGTTTCTCAGTTGCCTTTTTTTTACTTTCTCTACTACGTATAGTAAGTAGAGGAAGTATTGTATTCCACCCAAAAATTCGATACCAAGATTTCACCGGAAATACATGTTTTGAGACTCCCTGAATCCAAAAAAAGCATTTTTAGAAACATGTCCGTGTGTGTGTCTGTGAACAGCATAACTCAGAAACGAACAGTCGGATAAACACCAAACTTGGTATTTAGGTTCAGTATCTTCCACAGATGCGACACGAAGTTTTGAAGAAAATCCCCCCACCCCAGACTACCCTTTACATGGAACATTTTTCGAAAATTTTAATTTTCTCAAAAATGGCTCTAACGATTGTGTGTCATATGTTTAAGATATTGGCATGAGAAATGAAATGTATATCTCGAATTTTCTGGGAATGTCTCCAAAAGTATTCTTCATTGTGAACGACTTTTGCATAACTGGTAAACCATAAGAGATAGACAAAATTTTACTACACAAAAAATGTAGACCGCATTAAAATACACAATTTATGTCATATACATTTCTTTTGTTGAGTGAACCGTTTTCGAGATATTGCTTGTTATTTCCTTAAATTTTCCAATACTTATACTTTTTCTCAAATTCGTTATTCATTTTTTATGCCCTGAACATGCAAAGAGAATGGAATGCGCCACATAGCAACCAACGCTTAAAATATTTGACTATCGCTTAAAACCTACCATATTCCCCTTGCATCTACAAGAAAATTAGCAATAATATTAACATCTCGATTAACATGAAGCATATGGGAATAAGCGTTTGTAAAAATAGTTTGTACAAGAGTAGAGAAAGTCATGTGAGTGTAACACATCAGATTTTTTTATTTATTTTTTTATTATTAACTGTGTAACTTACATCAGATGATGAGTGGATGAAATGGTACTTAAATGAACGCAGGGTCCATAGAGCCAAGAGTTATCATGTTTTCAGGATAAGGGAAAACTTTGAAAAAAACTATATCCATGTAATTCAGAATTGGTAGGTATTGATTAACTTGGAAGTTAAAGCTAGCAGTGTTGAAATGTAAAATGCACATTGAACAGGTGGAGCAATAGAGCAGAATTTTCTGGTAATTAATGAAAATACCAAGACTGCATGAAAAATATTAATATAGTTATTCAGTAATCTTATCACACTTATTTCCTATTAATAACTAATAATACTGGGTTTATTTTGATGTTACAACTGGTGGCTCCAGGGTCTGATTTATAGCAGAGAAGCTCCGTTGAGAATATATTTTTTTTGGAAGAAAGCAGAGGAATAAAGGGGAATAAATTAATTTTAAACTAGATAATAAATTAATCCAAAGATAATTGGTAAGAAGATAATCGTGAAAAGAATTTTGTTTGAATAAAAAATTAGTGACCTCGTCTGTGATAGCTCATGTACATATATAGGGTAACAGCATTCAGTCTAACATTGTTTGCATGATGTATAGTCGAAATAATGGTATGTAAAAATGCCCAATTATTATGTAGTTGTCTTTTTGTATGCTAATAGAACAGCATGTGTTAATTTTTGCTCAAATTGAGCTACGTTTATACTATCAGCTTGAATTTATAAAGAAATTTCCTAGTGAATCCTCAACTTATAGGTTAGCAAATTTAAATAGACTGAATTTATGTTTAACAAAAAGAAACATAGACAGCCATAAATTGTGAGAAACCATGAAAAAACTAAATCAGACAGGTGCTGCCAAGCAGCCAAAAAAATTGCTGCCTCAAGTTACAACTTGTTTTTGATGACAGAATAATTGACTTGCGTGCTCACTCTCCAGATATAAATTATGCTAAAATCTTCATATACTAAACAAATTTGATAACAGCATTTTTCAATATTTCAACTGCAGAAATCCATCAGGTATTCATAATACGTTCAATATGTGCTAGGCATGTATGATGCAGAGGGGCATCATTTTGAACATCTTTTAAAATGAAAGATAAGCACAGCATATAATTCATATTTTTTTTTTGCATCATTAACATTATCTAGGGGAGAAATGACAGGTTACTGCACAAACAGGTTCATATAGTAGTGCCATTAGAGCAGCACACTGCTAGTTGCATCATTCAGGAGAAACCCAGTAGTTTCTCTGAGCATGGTGTGATACTTTCATGCTGTTAAAACACACAATTTTATAAACATAGTGCAGAACATGACTTTGTGTAGAAAGAGTTACTACACCAATAATACCCATTGTGCATGATGGATACATTAATTAATAAGTGTTTTTCTGAATAATTTAACATGAGAAAGTAAAGTTTCAAAGCCACAAAGTGGATGCAAAAAAGAAACTACATGGAACTACATTACTTTATATTTCTATCTAGTTATTTTAATCTCCCTCCATCTTATTTATGTGTATAAAGTAAACGTGGGTGCATGCATTGTTCAGAATGAGCTTGTTTTACATTTTTTCTGTACTTGTTTCACTCATTTCAATTGGTATTAGTGCAGGAATAAATGCTTAAGCAGCACTCTTTTCCTAAACTTGTGCATACTTCCCTGCATAGCCAACACAGAATAAATCTTGTTCTGGTGGTGTATAATACAGTTATATAATAAAATCATTCTTCTCAATCTTCAAGTGCTAGCATAGGTATGTAAAGTAATTTTGGCAATACTGAGTGTAAAACAGATGATGCTAAATTTACAAGAAGCAACACTATGGTTTATTATATAAAAGGAGAAAGAGAACACACTGCTGTCCTTAGATTTAAAACTGATTAGGAAAAAAAGAAAATAAATAAATAAATTAAAAAAACTGGAATTTGCCATACATGCAAATGAAACCTACAATGAGAAATAGATAAAAGCAGATGCATGAGCATGCAGCCATCTACAATCTTACCCATCAATAAGTAAACATTCCACTAAGCAACACAGAATATAAAAATCTGATGTGTTACACTCACATGACTTTCTCTACTCTTGTACAAACTATTTATACAAATGCTTATTCTCCATCTACTTCATGTTAATCAAGATAAACATTTGCAGACTCTGTCTTATTGCTAATTTTCTTGTAGATGTAAGGGGAAAATATATTTACAAGGGCAGTATAGAAAAACAGTAGCCTTTAAGCATATACATATCTCTTAATAGCTCATTGCTAGATGCAGCACCATTCCCATTGCCACAGATTAATACTCTTTGCATATCCAAGACAAAAAAAAATAAATAATGAATTCCCATTTGAGAAAATAAGTATTGAAAAATTTAAGGGAATAACAAGCAATATCTCGAAAATGGTTCATTGAACAAAAAAAAAATGTATATGACATAAATTGTGTATTTTAACATGATCTACATTTTTTGTATAGTAAAATTTTGTCTATCTCTTATGGTTTACCAGTTATGCAAAAGTCGTTCACAATGAAGAATACTTTTGGAGACATTCCCAGGAAATTCAAGATATACATTTTATTTGTCATAAAAATATCTTAAACATATGATATTTTAATCAAAATCGTTAGAGCCATTTTTGAGAAAATTAAAATTTTCGAAAAATCCTCCATGTAAAGGGTAATCTGGGGTGGGGGGATTTTCTTGAAAACCTTTGTGTCGCATCCTTGGAGGATACTGAACCTAAATACCAAGTTTGGTGTTTATCCGACTGTTCGTTTCTGAGTTATACTGTTCACAGACAGACACACACGCACCTACGCACGCACGCATGGACGGACATGTTTCCAAAAATGCTTTTTTTGGATTCAGGGGGTCTCAAAACATGTATTTCCTGTGAAATCTTGGTATGGAATTTTTGGGTGGAATACAATACTTCCCCTACTTACTATATGTAGTAGAGAAAGTAAAAATCTGAATTCCTTCCAAATGAAGATGACTTAAAAGGCTTATTCCCAGAAAATTCAAGATATACATTTTATTTGTCATGTAAATATCTTTAATATATGGTGTTTTAATCAAAATGGTAACAGCCATTTTTTAGAAAATAAAAAATTTCGAAAAATGTTCCATGCAAAGACTAATTTGGTGCAGAGGGCTTTTCTTGAAAATCTTTGTCACTCTTTTTGGAAGGTACTGAACTTAAATACCAAGTTTGGTGTTGATCCAACTTCTTGTTTTTGAATTATGCTGTTCACAGCCACCACACACAAACCATTTCTAAAAAAAAAAATTTTTTTTTTTTAATGTATTCAGTTTGCCTCAAAACATGTGTTTCTGGTGAAGTCTTGGTATCAAATTTTTGGGAGGAATGCAATACCTTATCTACCCTCTAGGTATGTGACAGAAAAAGTAAAAATTAATACAACCAAATAATCCACCCTGCAGAACACAGTGGTTTCAGTGAAAAAATAGTAACAAGAAAATAAAGAATTTCCAAACACACCAAAGATGCACATTGCATTTTATCCACATGAAACCAAAACAGCATACAAAAAATTTACATACCATCCCAAGACGTGCACCATTATCAAAAAATGTTCAAAGAACATAACATATCATTGGCACTGTGGAAACAAATTCAACATTAAAAACTTGCTGGGATCCTATAGAACAGACAATAAGCCCACGGTAAAAGGTTAGGCATTTACCAAAACAATTGCCAGGAATGCAATAGAGCTTACATTGGGAAAACTATTTAACTAACTAAATTTGGACATTATGCTCAAAGAGCACTTTAGGAACACAAGGAACAAGGAAACTGACAAATCAGCTGTGATTTAACATTTTTAGGAGGGGAAACATTATATAGAAGATAGACTCAGCTTACCTAAAATATTTGGGGACCCACAAAATTGACCACATGGGAGAAGATCTTCATAAACATGTATGATGGTGGACTCGTGTTCTTTGATATTCCTTGCGAAGAAAATCCTAACCTTAAGTTCGTTAAACCACCGGCATCTTGTGCCACACCAGAAAGATCTTTAAGCCTTTAAGCCTACTTCCGAGATCCAATAGCTAGTTCATGATGTGAGCAATAATTCTGAAACATGTGCTAGGTAAGGTATCAAAAGTCAGTGTAGCAATGAGTCTGTGTTTGACTCAAAATTAAATTATGAATTTAAATGTTTAAATGTTGCTTCAAGCTAAAAAAGGTTAAATATTTTGATTGTTCTCAAGAACCTTCAGTGACAAACAATGGTTACCAAAGATGATTAGTTGCCTGTAGCCTCATTACTGCTACAATAGGTATTTCGATGATGAAATACATTATTACTGAGTACATAAAGAATATAACAAACAAATCCATGAATAAACTAGAATAAAGTGATTTTACTACTAGCAGTAGGCTTCAGAATCTTTGGAACAACATGACACATGGGTTTATGATGTGCAGTTACCAAAATAATAAGGAATTCCTCCAGCCCCCACAGGGGGAGGAGGATGGGGCTGAACAACATTCAAGTTTCCTCTAAAGACGGTGGAGAGTAGTTCTTTAGTTAAAAGAAGCGATGGCCAGTAAACACAAGAATATTACTGGGAAGAAAGTTATCCACAGTTAGGTGAGGGAGATTGTGTTCAATGTTTACCTTTATATGAAAAAAGAAAAGGAAATGAAATGAGCGATCTAATAGATTTCAACAAGCTTCAGAAAGAGTTTCTGCAGTTATAGGCTTAAACTACATTATACAGGAAGGTAAGAATAATTCAGTTTCTACTGCACACAAAGAGCACCTGAAGTTGAGCATTAAAAGTAATATTGATAACTTCGACAAATGTGTTGTGAGAAGAGCTATCAAGGAGTTTTCCTTCTGTTTATAGGGAATGTCCAACATTGCATTCACTTCTTCAGGTTCATAGAGAAAAAATAGTCTACTTATTCAGAAAATCCATGATCAGTTGCACCCTCTCTAACTTGCTGGCTTTCAGGTGGTTTTTGTCTGGGTTCCTGGCCATCGTGGCATTGTAGAAAATGAACAGCCAGATCTAGCAACGAAGGCTGGAATTCTACACCCTGATGAATGGGTTCTCTGCTGCCTATTATGCATTTGAAGCGTTTTTTATGCAGAAAGATACTTATGCAGGATGTATACCTGGTGTCAACCTGTTTTTGAAATCTGGACAAAAACTGGAGACTACCACAATGATATGAATTTTGAAAATTATGAAAAGTGGCTACAGACTCAGTTAATCCCTAACTTGCCACCCACACAACTATGACCACTACCACTACCGACAATCAAAATTTCAAAAAATGCTCCATATAAAGGGTAGTTTGGGGTGGGAGATTTGCTTGAAATTCTTCACGTTGCATCTTTGCAAGATACTGAACTTAAATACCAAGTTTGTTGTTGACTCGACTATTGGTATTGAGTTATGCTGTTAAGTAGTGTGGTTAAGCAAGTATTAGTAATTGGTAATGCTCCATACCACAATATACAGCTGAGTAAAGCTTGCACTTAAAGTTCAAGAAGAGCTGAAATGATACAGTGGTTAACAGCACGCAGCATGCCATTCTGCAGCATATGTACAAACCAGAGCTTAAAGCACTTATAAAGTTACACAAAGCTCCTTTTGCCACTTACAAAATCGACAGAATACTAGCAAAGCATGATCATTTAACCCTCTGCTTACTGAGCGGGATGGCTCATGCGGAACGTCTATGGCCTGCATTCGAGAAGTCTCGGGTTCGACCCATGAGGTGTTTTTGGGTTTTTTTTCTTGGTTCATTAGGAGTGGTTTCATCCCCAAAATTTCCCACCCCTACATTTCATTCCATTCATCCTTCACCCCTTTGGTTTATTTCAGTGTTGGAAGTGTGACAGGGAAAAATGATGCTCTCAGTGAACTTTCTCCATCCCTCCACCTTTGGCTGGTTTCTGGGGTATAAGGACCGCCCTTTGAGGGGCATTGGACCCTGTGCGGGGGGGGGGGGGCGGGGTCCCCGGTCTGCCTGTCCGACTGCCATAGGTTCTCAGTCTGGAAACTGTAGAGTCCTGTCATTGCTGTGCCATTACTCCCGGTTCCGGCCACCCTGTGTTTCCCTCCAACTCATTCGTCGGTACAATATCCTCATTCTGGATTGGTGCTGAATCCCCTTCGCTTCACAATCCAACTCAACCCCCCCGCTTACCTCCATATCCAGACTTAAATCCCACTGAGCTTACATGGGCCTCAATTAAAAACCACGTAGCCAACAAAAACTTAACTTTCAATCTGGACGACATTATAAGGCTCATAAATGAAACATTCAGCAATGTAATGGAAGAATGGGCTTCAACGTGCAGACACTTTCGAATATGAGCAGAACTATTTGAAGCTTGTAGGAATGGTAGACGAATCTTCAGAATATGTCATCATTAATCTTGAAGGAGAAGGAGGAAGAAGGTGGTGGCGATTTTACTTGAGCGGTATCGAACTTAGCCTTAAGAAAGAAAATAAAGGAGTGTTAATTAGCTTTATTTATTTTAAATTATGACCTCTCTTTAACTGCTGTGGTCCTTAGCGTTCCTATTCTATACTGGGCGTGAAAGACCGGTAATTTTGCTCAGAGGCCTCTTTATCACACTTAAGATTCTTTTACATGCCGTAAATATACGACACGGGACCATCAGCTTTACTTCCCTTCGAAGAAAGCCATGCTAAGGATTTTTACACCCGAAAAAATCCATCGCCCTCCGCCATGAATTAGCTTTATTTATTATGAAGGTGCAAGGATATGTAATTTGTATCTTGTAGATTAAATTTTAACCGAGTGGGATGGCTGAGGCATAATGTCTGTGGTCCACATTCGGGAGGTCTCGTGTTCAAACTCCGGGGCTGACCAGTCTAACCAAAGGATTTTTTTCTCAAGGTTTTCCTCGCTCGCTAGGCGAATGCTGGATTGGGTAATTTGATCTGCAAATTTTCCTATCATCCCTTTCATCACCACATTTCATCTCCTCCATCACCGTACTAGGCATTGGGCTGATCATTCATCCTGGGTATGCTATGATGTAGAGTTTGCTTGCTCCTCAACAGGCTACTGACCCAAGATATTAGCTTGTAAGCCCTACAAAGATGAGGGTAATCCGTTAAAGAAGAAGATTAAATTTTATGTTTGGTGTAATCTTCGGTGTTCTATCAAGGTTCCCAAGATTTGCCCTATTCCGTCAAAGGAAGAAACATTATGCGGTACTTGCAGAGTTTTGCCATTCCTGCTCCAGTATGTTAAGCTAATTGTCTGCTGTCCCTCTTAAACCTTACCCTCCCTCTCTTGTGCGTTGGCTGTGTGCAACCCATGTGTCATATCATTCTGAACGAGCTATACAAAATATAAACCATAAAGATGCTGTATGTCACACCTCATTTAAAAGAATTATGGATGGTCAACCTATCAAACCGTTTTAATGAGTAAAGCTCACTCCACCAATATTTGCTCGTTATAATGAATACAAAATTCTGGTATTTTATTCTATAAAGAGGGCAATGTACGAGGGTTAGTCAGAAAGTAACGCCACCTAATTCTCTCTCTCTTAATTTTGAACAAAGTTAAATGAAAATTACATAGCATGATAGCCACAACATTCAGGCTTAATTGATCACTTTTCAGGTAATCTACGTCTTTTTCAATTGTTTTGGTCCCTATGGAAATAAGGGAATGTATTCCAGTGCGGTAAAAATCACAGTCTTTCTTCCTTAACCATTGGCGCACAGTTTTTTCAAGGTCTCCTCGTGTTCAAAGTGCATTTCACGATGAGCTTCCTTTACTGGCCCGAATAGATGGAAATCTGTTTAAATGAAATTGAGTTTTATTTATGGACGCTCTTTAACTACTGTCTGTGGTCCTTAGCGTCCCATTCTATATTGGGCTGAAAGACCGGTAATTTTGCTCAGAGGTCTCTCGATCAGGCTTGAAATTATTATACATGCCGTAAATCTACGGCCTTACTTCCCTTCCGAAAGAAGCCATGGCAAGGATTTTTAGAATGAGGCCAGAACCGTATGGGGAATGAGGCAATTTTTGATTCCTCGACGAGCATGTGTGATGCCATTCCATTGACTGACTGCCTTTTCGATTCAGGTTCAATGAACCCAAGTCTCATCTCAGTCATAATTTTCGCCAAGAATGCCTCTCCCACTACATTGAAGGGCTGCACGAGATTGTAGGCTATTGTTTTTCTTGTCTCTTTATTGTGGTCTGTTAATATTGGTACCTATCGTGCACAAACTTTTAAGCATCCCAGTTTTACAATAATCTCCATTACAACTACCTCTACCAATGGAGAGCATGAGGCAATTCATCAGTTGTTACCCGGAGGTCTTCGCGAATGTTCTCGTCAACTCGCTGAGTGATGCTGGGGGTCACTGCAGTTGCTGGCCTGCCATTCATTTCATAAATCAATGATATTTGTCCTTCATCTTCTCTACACCGACGAATCCATCGTCTAACAGTACTGATGTCTACTGTTGAATCCCCATAAACGTTTTCAGCCTTTCATAAATACGAATGGGTGTTTCACCTTCTGCATTCAAGAATTCTAACACATAACACTACCTGAGTATTTTTTTTCTTTTTTTCGAGTGGAGGAGAAAATGATTTAATCACTTACCCCAGCCCCGATGGGAGTCGGGACTGAGAGTGTGGGACTCACCAATAGTCGGCATACCCACTAAAAACTCCTCCACCGGAAGAAATAAGGAAGAAGGATAAAGATGCATTCGGGAGTGATAGTGAGGCTGTACCGCTATTGCACCAGCGCAGTCGTGGAGAGGATATATTGGCCGGCCACAAGGGCCTAAGCCAGGTGCAGAATGGAGCCTGGACGCAAGCATGACCTAGGCCCTACTTGCGCCCTAGGGAATTTGGAGCGAGGAGTTGAGGATTGAAGCACTGTGTCTCCGGATGGAGACCTCGTCTACTTCACTTGAATTAATGTGCACTGGTCTGCTGTCCTGAAATTTAGGGCAATGTCATTAGTGCTAAGTGGTAACATTGAATTTATATTAAATGCTTGGACCTCAGGCCGTCAACACCGGCTAACCGTTCTTGGCGGCCTTCAATCCCGTCGTCAACCTGTAAGAAATTACTTGGGAGATTATGTTATTCTTTTGGCTGCAAAGCCTCGTCCATGATCAATAAATTGATGTGCATTACGTTTATATTAGTACTTAGTGATTGTTATTCTTAGGCTGCAAGACCTCGTCAATATCAATAATATTGCTTAGCATTACGTTTACATTAGTACTTAGTATTTATCTAGGCTGTGAGCCGTGTCAGTGTGTAGGAATAGAGTGGTGTTTGTAGTCAATTCCATTAGCAATGCCTTGGTTGATCTTTGGGTGCCCGCCTGCAGCGCAGCCCAACCAATCCTGGCCCAGCTGCACTCAGACGTCACCCTGGTAAGGGGGCCCCCTCCCCCGGGACCGCCTTGACAAAAAAATGTGCAAGGACTTCAAGGGTCACTGTAGTCTAGTTAGATAGAGGGTGCCATTGCAATGGCCAGTTCACTGATAAAATCGTTGGTTACGTTAGCAATAAGGCGTCTAAGTATGCCTGAATATTTACCTCTGGTTCCCCCAGGCCAATGTTTCTATCGAATAGCGATAGAGGTCTTTTGTGTTTGTCCCTCTCGTTGTTGTAGGTTCCTAAATCGCGGATGAGAGGGTTATAGTTAGTGCCCTTTCTAGTATATAAATTGAAGCTTTGAAGCTTTATGAATTCCTCAATAGAGTGCAATTTCAACTCGTCGTGTATGAGGTGTGCAGGTGTGACCTGCGGGAGTTTCGCTATTATTCTTAATATTCTGTTTTGAAGAGTTTGTAGCCTGTGTAGGTGCGATTTCGCCGCATAGCCCCAAACCGGGGCTGCGTACGTCATGATGGGCCTTATTAGAGTTTTATATATCGTGAGACCCATGTTTAATTGAAGTTGGCTATTAATGTTAATAACCGGGTAGAGTTTGTTAAGCTGGCCATTGGCCTTTGCCCTTACGCTATTTATGCGTTGTTTCCAGGCGAGGCCTTGGTCCATAGTTACGCCAAGGTATATAACCTGGTCCTTCCATTCGGTCCTTTCGCCGTTATATGTCAGCGGCGGTTGTGCATGCCTTGATAGTCTATGCTGTATTCTCTTGGTAAAAATTATTGACTGGCATTTGTTGGTGTTTATTTTAATTCGCCACTTCGTGTACCTTGGCTCGAGCTCGTTTAGGGCGCTCTGTAGCCTTTGGTGTATTATCCTAGGTTGCGTCGATTGCGTTACTAGTGCCGTATCATCGGCATATATGTACTTTTCTGTACGCGTAAGTTCTGGCATGTCGTTTATGTATAGTTTGAAGAGGGTCGGTCCGAGCAAACTTCCTTGAGGGACTCCCGCCCTGATAGGCCTAAGAGAGGAGGAGGAATCCTCCACCGTTGCTCGGAACTGTCGATTGCTAATATAATCTTTGATTAGGGCGATCATAGAATCTGCAAAGTTGTAAGACTTGAGCTTGTGAATGAGGCCCGCATGCCATACTTTATCGAAAGCGCGCTCAATGTCCAAGAAGATAGCGCCCGTCGATTTATTTGTGTTGAACCCCTTAGTGACTTGTTCGGTTAGTCTTAGTATTTGGAGCGTCGTGGAATGTTTTGACCTAAATCCAAATTGCTCCTGGACTAGAATACTGTTCTTCATAATGTGTGAGTTTAGTCTTTTTAGAATTACTTTCTCTAATATATTCCCGATTGTGCTTAGAAGGCTTATTGGCCTGTAGCTGGAGGGTAACGCTAGATTTTTCTTTTGTTTCGGAATCATTATTATATTGGCCACCTTCCATTGTGGCGGAAATCTACCTTCATCAAGAGAGTAGTTGAATATTTTAGCTAGGAGCAGCAGCGCTCCCCGCGGAAGATTCTTGAGTACCACATTGGGTATTGAATCCGGCCCAGGGGCCTTCCTATTGGGCAGGTGGGCGATTATCCAGCTTATTTCGCCCGCATTAGTTTTTCGCATTTTATTGTGTGTAATCGAGTAGTCTGTTCCATTTGTTTCATTTTCGATTTCTTGCGTTCGTTCTTGGTTGCCTTGCCCTACTACTGGGTTTGGCCTGAAGATGTTTTCGAGGGCCGCAGCAAAGACATCAGCCTTGGCCTGGGGGGTTTCAGCTATCGTATTGTTTAGGTTATTGATTAGAGGCGGTATGTTGGTTTTAGTGCGCGTGAGGCATTTCGCTATTCGCCAAACCGTGTTTGACTGCGGGTTGAGATTTTCTAATGTTTGGTTCCATTGGTTCCCAATATACTCCCTAGTCCGAGCTTTAGTCTCGTTTCTAGCTTGAATGTAATCTTGCTGGTCAATGGGATTTCTAGATCGCTGCCATTTACATCTGGCCCTATTACGATTCTGATGTAATAATTTAATATCCGCCGGATATTGGGCGTTAGTTTTTGGTTTGTATTTTAACGGGACGCATTTAAGTGTCGCCAGTTTTATTGCTAAGTCTAATCTATCCACAGCATTATCTTGTGTTTCCGGCGAGTTAACTGCTAGCTCCGGTAGATAGTTGTCTACGGTGTTTTTGAACTCCTCCCACTTTATTGTAATTGAGCCTGGGAGGTTCAGCTTCAAAAGTAATTGGCATCGCCACCTCCATAAGTACTGGTAGGTGATCTGACGTAAGTTCATTTAAAACGTTAAATTCCACATCAAATGAGATATTCTTCAATAGTGCGATATCCAGAACGTCTGGTGCATGATTGTTGTATGGAATATGAGTGGGCTCTTCTGGCCCTGATATTAGGTAATTTGTGTACAACGATGTCTGCCATTTTATAACAGACTGCAGTGGTGCCACCTGCTAACTTATGAAGCTGTTATTGCAGTGGATTGCAGAAGGTTTGATAAATCGCGCGAAAATAATTTTTTTTACATAACTAATGTATTTAAGGATTAAAAAAATAGGAGGCATTACTTTCCGACTAACCCTGATATTTATTATATATGCTTCTCCCCACAATCTTTCTCGAAAAGACTAACTGCAAATAGCGTCCTGCTCTTTTCAATTATCGCGCGAATCATTTGCTCGCTCTTTCCATTCAGCAGCAGCGAATATGGAAGCGTCTGCTCACTTTTAATTCCCTTATTTGCACAAAATTGTTGAAATTCTTTATTGACATATTCCTTGCCATTGTCGCGTATAAATCTCGAGATTTTGGAATATAATTTTGCCACCGCCATCTCGCATATTCTTTGAGATACTTTGAGACTTCTGTTTTATTCTTTAATAGATATACCATCACAAAGTGACTATAAACATCGAGGAGCGTCAACGTTATCTCTTATTATGTGTAACAGAATTTGTAGGTCCAGTAAGTCTGAATGGGTCAATTCTAAAACTCTTCAGAATTTAAGATATTTTGAATTATTAAAGGGTAGCCTGGTCTGTTGGCCTTTTAGACATGGCTCTTATAATGATAATTGAGAATTTTCACACTCACAGTTAATAAGATTTCTTCCCTTCAAATCCTTGATTTTCTCTACTGAATAGCTGCTGGTGCTATATCTCACCTTGTAGTGCCAAACAGCACACCTTTTTTCTGCTGTCTTTTCTTTAATCCTGAAAGTTATTTCACATAAGCTGTTTTCCCTAAAATCTTTAATAATCTCGTCATTGTTTCTGTAAATTGTTACTTAATTCTTTTCAAACTTAACCCTAAGTCCTGATTCCTCTATTCTTGCAGAAAAAAATTATTTGCCAAATCAGGTGTGTAAAGCACATTTCAGCACTAATAACACCTTTTTTCTCTTTATTTATTTTACATCGCTTTAACTACGTGGTCATATCGCGACAGGTCTGTTATGGGTTACCTCGTGGATCGATATGTGATGGACAGTTAGCCTCCAAGGTCTCATCCTTGTACCGTACCATCTTGCCTCGTCACGTATTAACAGAGTGCATAGCATAGCAACTGTACCTCTCCTTCTGCGACTAGCATAATGCAGCTTCGACACGTGTCCACAGAGACCTTAGTGCATAGCAACCGTAACTCTGCTTCTACAGATGGGAAATGGGCCAGGTGGCATTAGGGTGATATCCAGTCTACCTGCTTTCATTATCTGTAGATAGATGGCAGAGTATTCGCTATTACCTTTTATTTTGATAACTGTTTTAGACTTAAGGTGGAACTTTGGGTCGTGGTATTAAATATCCAATCCGGTATTTACCTTGGCGACTGAGGAAAACCACGGTAAAATCCAGTGAAATTGGTGGCACAAGAGATTTGAACCCGGGACCTTCCAAATGCCGGCCACAGAAGTTACCGGCCGAGTCATCCCGCTCGCTAACTTATATTCTTTTTCAAGAAAGAATTATTGCTTTTCCGTTTATATTCTGCTTTATGAACCTGTTTTAATTTATCGTTTCTGTTAAGAATTTTTGTGTGTTATTCTGCATCAGACATGGGAAACACATTGTGGGTCAGATTCATAAATAAATAAAAGGAATCAGGAGGGTGATATTACAGAAGCTTGGTTCTTGGTTATTTTGTGGGTTAAAAGGGATTTGAAATGGGATAGATTATAAACGTATACAAATTTATTTAGTCATAATTGCTATGCTAATTAGTTACCGTGCTAGAAAGACGTAACTATGCATGATTTTGGCCGACATAACGTGTTTATAATGTTAAGATTGCATAAAGAAGGTGGAATTTTCGAAAAGTGCATCCACTTTATTGCTAAACCACTGGCGATTCGAAGAGGGACAGACAGATTCTGTTGTGTTGGATTTCTTTCATTTGGAAAGTGATGATACGTGCGAAGGACGGACGCAGTTTTATCCCACTTCTTTCCTTCGCGTGTCAGCAGTGAAATCGTCTCTAGTAGTTATTGCAGTCACTGCTGATAAGACTCGCAACTCGTAAAACTTTCACTCCTCTTGCAATAAGTTACTCAGCTTTCCTATTCGAGAATCAGGACGCATTTGAATTTCTGAAAATTTTGTCAGAAACCAAGTTTCTTGTGAGTGGGGACTGGCTTCCTTAAATTACCCTACGTATGATACTCTTAGGCACCTCCTCAAACGGGTCTCCACCTCCAAAACTACAATCCCACGACTTTCTCTACCAGTAATAAATTCAAATCCATCCATTATATATTAAAGCCATAAACTTTCAATGTTTTTATTATTATAGACATGTAATATAATTTTTATTTACATTTTTACCCTTTAAGACTTTCCTCTGTCTTTACTTATGTTTTCATTGCTTAATACCTACCTACGCATTTAAATTACACACATGTTGATTTTCAAATTACCATATCAGACGAAACTAACCGAAGGACCTTAATTTCATTCTTCTCATTTAATCAATTTTTGAATAAAGCATATGCTCTATAGTACCTTGATTTGGATTTATTAGGAACAAAGAAGAACATCCTATTCGCCATGCCTCTTCAGTTTCCGCCATGATAGCAACTTCTTAAAGTTGTTCTAATATCAGGCGAAAGTATCGATAGCGATGTACTTTCGTAGCTCGATTTCAATCGATCTAGCGTTTATTTAAAAATAAAGTTGGTCATGGAACAGGCATTCATATGCAGTATTACTCTTTCCACTACTTTAAACACAGGAAGTATTGTATTCCATCCAAAAATTCGATGTCGACATTTCACAGGAAATGAGGAGCATCGTTTCAAAATGTATTAAGTCCCCTTTTCCTAATTTTGCAGGAAACGACAAAAACATTTTTCTTGAAAAATATGCAGTGTTTCAGAAAAAACGTGGTGCGTAAATATTTGTATAGATAATTGTAACTAAATCATATGAAATTTGAAATATGTTTACCAGCTTATTCTTAAGTAATTTTAAATTCAAGATTCCACTGAATACGTTTTGAAGCAGCACATTGGAATTAAATGCATTTTGTTGCAATCATGAGAAAATTAATAGCCATTTAATTTCATTGAATATATATTGATCCGTCTATGGGACTTAACAGCCTTTTGGCATTTTGAGGTGACATTCAAGCTCAGTGTATGTTCCATTACTATAGTTGTCAGTGTTTAATCATGCTCAAATTATAGTATGAAACAATATATCGCAGTTAAGACACAAACAATGAGGATTTGAAATAAGAAAATAATATAATAATAATAATAATAATAATAATAATA
Source organism: Deroplatys truncata (assembly GCA_030765065.1). Lineage (NCBI taxonomy): Eukaryota > Metazoa > Arthropoda > Insecta > Mantodea > Mantidae > Deroplatys > Deroplatys truncata. Next base: position 23,463,532 of record CM060976.1, on the reverse strand, counting down.
ATAATAATAATAATAATAATAATAGAAAGAACACTGAATAGAATTGAGAACACTCCGGATGTTATGTTGTCTCACAATCTCCCTAAACCACCTTCTTTATACTGATAGTCGCATGCTTCAGCATCCTGAGTACTACTGCCACCAGGTGCAACATCGATGTTGAAAGCAGAAACATAGAACTGTAGAGCGTCTACCCTTTACCAATTATCTCCAAATCTCATTTTGAGAAAAGTTTCTACACCAGACTTCTTTACATCAGGTACAACTCTTCAGGTTGACGGGACAGATGGCTCACGTATTTTTCTTATACCTCTTTTCGAAATCGTGGTATAGAGCTTGTTTGGATCATTGCATCTGTAAGTTGGCTCCATGTTGAGAACTATCTGTACTTTTCTGCCTCTGTGGACTTTCTTCAGCATTACCCTCTTCATCTCCTTTATTCCTTCCACTTTCTTGAGCTGTGATGCCAGTTCTTTATAGTCCCTTACCACCCAATTCTCTCCAAATGTTTTGACGGTGCCTACAGTCTGGTAGATAGCCGGGTATTCTTCCGGTGTAATTATTTCTTCTTTCTTACGCAACATATTTTCTAGGACTCCAAAAATTCTATCGGCTGGTAGCAAAGAGTGTCCCCTGACTGGAAAGTGCATTATAATTTTACGATTATGCGAAGGTGCTTTGCACAGAAGGCAAGAGCTTGGACAGTGTGGATATTTTTATTCTGCCCTCCGCATCCGTCACAGAAGAACCTGACACATGTGGTGCTTTCATCAAAATTTACCTATCCTAAAAAATGACAGTACTCCTGATGCAACCTCATTTACTCCCCTTCCTGCTTCAGTCTCGTTCCATGTGAAGAATACTGGAGAAGTTGTAGTGATATCAGTAACGCACAAAGAGTAGAATGCTAATTGACGGGAGTAGTATGTCTCGCCAATAGCCAGCTTTGGCAATGGTTGCACCTACTGTAGATCAAAGCAATATGACACTGTTCCAGAAGGACCTTCTTTCATCAGTTTGTAAAATGCTTTGGATCTTGCTTTGTGTATACCCAGTTCAGCCAGGTGGCGGTTCTTTACAGATGTGTCTTCTGTATTTTTAATTTGAAAAGTCGTGCGGCTACAGTAACCACATACGTCAGTTGCTGGTGATACAAAACCGATATTGAAGTTTTTGCGGAAAATGTTTTGAAAGTACCACTTTTTGACTTTCAGGTTTTCAGAAACACTTGAGTTATAGGTTTTGAATAATCTGCTGATACTTGAGTCAGCAGGTAAGTAAAGTTGCTGGATTTTATTTCGATTATAATGAGACTCCTTCGCTTCTAATTTCGTGATTAATTCAATTACTTTTTTCTGTTTCTCTGCATAGCGTTCACTTTTACGGTTCCCTTCTCTTTTATCTCATACCTTCACCTGACTTTAAACCTTTTGCAATATTATTAAGTTTCGTTTGTCCTATGCCAAACAATTTCTTGAAAAATTGGTCACACACAGGCTGTACTTGATCTCCCATTTTCACCTAAAAATTAATTATTGAATTTATTCAAGATAAAGAAATAACCAAGTATGGAATTTTGTAAAATATGCAGTTTTCAAAGTTAATAGAACATTAATATTTTTATTTGTTAAAACTCTCAAGGTAGTTATTACTTTAACTAAGGCCGATATTACAGGAAAACAGGCTAAAACAATGATTAGAAAAAGAACAGGAATATGAAATTAAATTCAAGTTACGCAACAGTGCCATTCTCCTTATATTAATAATTAAATAATTATTAGAAGACTATATTGTTAATCTTTGCTTAGGAAACTTTATTTCAATTGTTCTATTCATTGTTAACTAACAAGTACAAACCTCATATTTTACAACAATACTCGATAACTTTTCGGAACTTTTCCTGGTTTCGGCTTCTTTGGAGAAGATAGTATTATCATTCGGCTCAGTAGAACATCTTGGCCTAATTTATTTGGTATGCAGTACGCTATATACCAATGTCCTTGCTTTCACCAAATAGTATGCTGGTATAGTGCCACATTTGTATCGTCCTTCCTTATGGCGGCATGGGACTTCAAAATTTTGTTAAATGTGGATCCGAGTTTGCGTACCTATAAAGATTATTTTGCAATGCAGAGGCTTATAAATTATGAGACACAAAAATTTAATTGTTGCTGTAACGCAAGATGCTAGTAGTAAGGACCCTCGGCAAGCAGAACCGGAAGTCGGGATCAAGCAATTTGACCTCTAGAAATCTACCGGCGCTAGAGGCGCTGGTAGTGTTCCGGTTCCAGTTTTACCAACCGAGGGTTTATTTTTATTGAAAAAATCGTGTTTTACAAATTCTTAGAGTTCAAAAGCCGCAGCTATTGACTAGAGGTGCAGGACCATCGACGTGGACCCTTTGTGAAGGTAGATTGTACTGTTTGGTGCACCTTAAGAAGGGGCAAAATGTCGTTTGGCAAAGTTCATCTGAGGACGGCCACACTTGGTTGACATCACGGGGCGGATGCATGCGAAGGAAGGCAGGATCCAGCATGGCTATGACTCGACGCTCTTGACGGTTTAGGTCGGATAGACGCATACAGCTTTGCATGTATTTCACCAACTCGCTAAATATGAGAAGCAAAAGAGTAAGAAATTGCGGGGTGAAGCAAAAAAGAAGGAAGAGACAAGGAAACGCTTACCTTGAAAGGTTCTGTACGGAAGTTGGACACCAACTGACAGGTTTTGGGGTGGAAAGCATGATTTGATTGGACGACGGGGGAGTATAAAAGGAAAACGCAGGGAGAAGGATATAGTGTACAATGAAGGGGTTTTGGATGGTGTTGATGACAGTTACAATAGTGGGAGGGAGGAAATATGTGTGAGTTTTGGAAGATGTGGATTTAAAGTAGATGACGAGACAGGAGCATTGAAGAATGCTACGATGTGTAAAAAAGACCACGAGTTGATACCGAATTATTCATGTGTATACAAAAAGGGGATGGGGTTGTAGGTTTAATGCGACAATTATGAACATGGAAGGATTGACAAATGTGTCTAATTGTTTGACACCTATAACGAAGTGTGAAAGCAGGAGCGGGTGTGGATATTTATTTTACGGGGATTTCCGGAAGCTTATGTAGTAAACAAAGTATGTGAATGTAAGAAAGGAGGAAAAAAGGGTGAAAGGTGTAAGTTTTATGGATCACCGGTGAAAATGTATGCGAAAGATAATTTAAGTATAAGGGTAGAGATAATAGAATGTGATGGTAGATGCTTTAAATTTGACAGATGGATTGGAAATAAACTGGAAACTATCACCTGAGGAGAGTGAATTGATATTTGCGTGTAGTATAATTAGCGAGATGTCTAGTTATTTTTCGGAAAATTATATGTATTTGTTTGGAGGTTGTGGGAATAGTGAATGGAATTTAGATATAGGCGGTGGAAGAAAAGTAGTTGGGTGGGTTAAGCGCGGTTCGCAATGGAGTCCTGAGGGTAGTTTGAGGTTAAATTCCGAATGTGGAGGATCGGAAACAAATGGGGAGGCTAGGAAGATACCTATAAGTACACTTAGGAAAGCTGCACTGGAGATATGTAAGTAGGAAATAAACGCAATAAAAGCAAAAGAAAGAAAGATATGTGACACAAAGATTAAGACGATAAATGGGAAAATGGAAACAGTTATTTCGGATAAAGAGGAATGCGAAGGAAAAACTAAAGAATTAGAGGGAGAGCTAGAGAGAATAAAGAGGTTGGTGGAAGAGAAAACGGAGAACGTAAGCAAACAATACGAACTGGCGAATAAAATAAAGGGGAACGTAGAAAAGATGAACGAGGAATTTCAAGGGTTAAAGGATCTTATAGCTAAACTTGGTGAAACATGCAGTGGGAAAGGGAAATAGGGCAGGATATTGAACAGAAAACTACGTACTACCTATGAGTTACCTACAGTTGAGGAGGAAGAGGAGAGGGTTGAGGAAGAAGACGACTTTGAATACAACACAAAATAAGATAAGATAATTTTATTAAATGAAATGAATACAACACAAAAAGGTAAGATATTTTATTGTATAAATAGTTATATACACTTGTAAAATGGAAATATAATAAATATACACTTTTAACAGTTGACAAATGAAAGCAGACAACAGAATATTAATGAGTTACAAGGATGTAGATGGTAGGCTAATTACAAAGTTACCAGGATCGTCGTTTAGTTGACGAACAATCCGGCAATGTTGGTCTGTTGGAAGAGCAGAAAAATTAGGGTTTATAATGGGATTTAAAATAAAACCCTTAGAGGGAGCAGCTTTAGAAATTTGTGATTTGTTTCCCCCTCTAAAGGCATGAGCAAATAAAACGTTTCATGGTGTTTCTGTGTTTCTAAAACTAAATTATTTTCCAAACGTGCAACGTATTCAGATAAAAGACGAATTTGGTCCTGCTGCTGCTGAACACGTGTAGTTATGTTGAAGTTGCATGCTTGCAACTCGTTAATATTTTGCTGCTGACATTGAATTAAGGTTAGGTGGTTGTTTAATATTTGTTGCTGCTGCTCTTGAATAATATGATGTTGGTGTTCTTGCAACAACTCCTCTGCTGCTCGCTGTTGCTTCTCATGCAGCATTTGCAAAGCCGCAACGGCCATCTCCTCGTCGCTGTGGTACGGGGTGTTAATGGCGGGGGTGGTACTCATCTGGAAATAATTTTTCAAGATAAGCAAAGGGAATTGTAAGCTAGTGATTTAAGGGAAGGAGGAGAAGGTAGACAGAGCATGCACTGGCAATTGCGGTTATTTACGGGGTGAGTATACAAAGGGTTAATACCGTGAATATGGCGTTGGGAACGAAAAAAGTGCAACCCTTGATTAAGAGAGTGAATATGGCGAAGGAAATGTAAACGAAAGCAACCAGAGCATCAAAATAATACAGTATTAAGTAAAAAACAGTTATCCCCTTGTTCGACATACCATGTTATATATTATATTTGTGAGTATGAATTATAAAGGTGGCGCCGTGGCCGAGTGGTTAGACCGCTCGCCTCTCACCGAGGCGGCCCGGGTTCAATTCTAGGGACCCGCATGTGGGATTTGTGGTGGACAAAGCGGCGTCTCCGGTTTCCCCCGCCATTCCAACAACTGCACCATCATCACCTTTCCTTTCATCCATTTCACTATCATTTCGTTTCATCTACTTCCTTCCTCCCATACTAGGCATCGGGCTGATCACCCATCCTGGATATTCTGTCTGATCCATGAGTGTCTGCTCCTCGACGGGCCTCTGACCCCAGGCATCTGTAAGTCCTGGGGGGTGTAAGTCCTACATAAGAGGAGGTTAAACAGAGAAAGAAGAGGAAGAGTATGAATTATAAAATCGTGTGCAATAGAGAAAACTATGTCTTCGTGGGTAAAGCTGTGAGATGGATATAAACGAAAAGAATCGTTAGACCAATGAAAGAATTTATAAATAAAGAGTTTTGATTTAAGATTTGTAGCCGTAGAAAAGGATATGCAAAAGAAACCGACACTGGCAGCACAAATATTATCATTAGCTAGGAATAAAGGATACGTATCAAAATGGGCCAGTAGGTAGGAAGCAATATGGGGGAGTAGGATTCAAAAATAGTATAGAAAGGGTAAAAGTGGGAAATCACTAGAAACTTAGAGGTTAAAGGAAAATTACAGGAGCAGGACGACTTGTGTGAAGGGCCATAAGCTGAAAAAAAAACACTTACAATACTTTCTGTACTGTAGAGAGTTGACGTTTACTAATGAAGGTTTTAAGGTGCAAGAACGGGTTGGGGATATTATAAATGTGACACATGCAAATTGCCTGACATTGTAAACATTTAGGTGTAAGAATAGGAGAAGGGTAGTCATGCAAAACTATATAGGGGTAAAAACTGTGAAAGTGACAGGAAATGCAACGCCTTTTAAACATGTTTACTCTAGAAAATGTTTGGTTACAGCAAGTGGGTACAGAAACACGTCAAGGATAGCCAAACCTCTACAGAAAGAATCATTGCAAGGTTTGCAATACATTCCATTACAATTGATATAATCTAAAGAGAGGACATATTGATTAGAGAAATATATACAAAAAATAATCAGGACAGCATGTGAAACAAAAGTATTTGGGGAAATTGGGGAAATAAGGAACATACAAAATACCCCGATCAGAAGATAAAGTTACTATGTTGGCACCGGAGGGAATAGCAAGGAAAAGGACGAGCAGCAATGGAAGGTATGTGGAATATTACAAATATACACCGTTATACATAGTCATGTCATCACAATTATGCCTGTACCATTCCGTAATATTCCAATAACCAGTCAATGATGAATCGGGAATAGGAATAGGAAGTTGTTCATGGTAATACCATAAAGGGGTACGTAATGTAAATGAACAGAAAGTGTAACAACAGGATAAGAAAAATTTGGGGTAGCGTAACATAAACAAACAATTGTGATCACCAAGGCAGCATAGCATGTTATCAGAACAGCAAAACACCCTAACGCATTTAACTTTCCTTTTCCATAACGGTAAATTTAAATCAACTTTTGTGGGGGTGATATTGTCTAAAGAAAAAAAAATGTACACTCTGGGCAACATGGAGGTTCACGGTGGTGAACAGGTACATTATAAATAAAAATGTGTGCATTGCCTGCATACACTAATGATCCACATAAATAACAGGTAAGCCATTGACAAGGGGAACAGGTATGAGCGGAATATGAAAGCTTCTGAAACACGGAATGAAAAAAGCACATGAAGGACATGAATAAGGAATAGAAACAAGTTATTATAAAAGAAACAAATATTGTACTTACGGGTGGAGATAACAACACCAACAAAACAGCAACAACACGAGCAAAAGGCGACACACCACAAAGCTGAGAAGATTTAAAATTATATTAAAATAAAATATTATTAAAACGCACTTTTTAGAAAACATTTGTAGAGAAAAATATTATAAACACTTACAGTTGAGAAAAGATGCAGATTACGCAGCAGCACTTAGCACACAACACGAAAAAGCTGCAAAGAAACGATATGATGTTAAAAATAAAATATTAACAAAACCACTTTTTAGAAAAATATATATAGAGAAAATTTTATGAAGACTTACAGATGAGTAAAGATTCAAAATACGCAGAAGCACTTGGCACACAACACGAAAAAGCTGCAAAGAAACGATATGGTGTTAAAATGCAATATTATTAAAAACCATTTTTTAGAAAAATATATATAGAGAAAAAATATTATGAACACTTGCCGATGAGTAAAGATGCAAAATACGCAGGAGCACTTCGCACACAACACAAAAAAGCTGCAAGGAAACGATATAATGTTAAAAATAAAATATTATTAAAAAACACTTGTAGAAAAATGTATAGAGAAAAGATATTACGAACACTCACATCTACGTAAATTACACAGCAGCACTTAGCACACAGTACGACTGGTACAAGTGTAAAAGTAAAGCTTTACGACTAAATTTGCCCGCTTATATATCACACAAAATGAAACCCGGGGTGTTAAACTGTAGCTTATGTCGCAATATAAGTTCCCACAAGTGGTGATCTACATGACGCAATATGGATCATGTGGCATGATGATGCAATAGGTTAAATGTCAGGTTCTCACAAGTGTAGATGCGCGATGATGTAATAGGTCAAATGTCAGGTTCTCACAAGTGTAGATGCGCGATGATGTAATAGGTTAAACGTCAAGTTCCCACAAGTGTAAATTAACATGACGCAATGTGGAGTATCAAGTATACATGCAGCTGCAAGTATTGAGTTCCCACAAGAGGACATGTACAGTGATACGCACGAATGCCTTGTAACATTGGAAAAGTATGTAAAACGTGATTACCTTATAGTATTGATGAACAGACGGTTACGTGTTATAGAGGTGTACTGATGGCAGAGGAGGAAGAGGATTTATGCCCATACTTTCGGGATGGGTATGATATATCTGTTCTAGAGGATTAATGCCTCAGGAGGATGGAGAGGCTGTAAGTGTTGAACATTTATTTGACATTATGGAACACAGGGGCAGAACAATGAAGAAAATTTATTCTGTATATTCAGAAACAGACATTGCCGTTCGACCTATGCCCGAAAATGCAAATCCACAGGAATGGGTAGTCAATATGCTTAGCGAGTTTTTAAAGTTCGCGAAAGATAAACTTTTAAACAACTGCCCTGGGTGGTTAGGAATAAGCATAACGGATTCCAGAGATTCTAAAAAGGTGTTTAACATGAGTGTAGGCAAAAACGATCAGGTGAACAGAAGTTATAATGCAATCTATAGAACGTGTAATCAGACAATCAAGAGTTCTTAATAAATGCACCTATAAAAATCACGTGCGTGTGGACTAGAGAGATTGTATGTTCTTGTTTTAAAAAGTGCAAACATAATAAGGGGGTTATAGAAATAAAGAAGATAGGCAATTTATGTTTACCGAGGGTCATTGCTATTTGCATGGCGAAAATCGAATGGAATGATGAATATGATACCATTCGACGAAGCGAATATTTTCAAAAGGAGAAGAGCGTTTTTATTGTGTGATACCGTGGATAAGGTAGGAAATACGTTTACACTGGATGATGTACAAATGTTCGAGACGGCGTTGCCAGGGTATTGCTTTACTGTATTTCGGGATCATACTGGGAAGAACGTACTGTTCAAATAAAAAAAACACATCTGATAAACCTATAGATCTTATGTATCACGAAGGTCATTTTAATTCTATTGTAGATCTACACAGGTGTTTTAAGTGCAAGTCGTACTGTAGACACTGTAGTATTGCAACTAAACAAAAAATGGAAAAACATCGTTGCGAACGGAGATGCACAAAATGCCACCAGCAAGTGCACATTAATTTTGGGGCTTATGTACATTGTGAGACATGTAAAAGGGATTTTAACGCAAGGAGTGTTATGAACTTCATTTGAAAAAAGGAACGTACAATAGTAAGAAAAAACCTGTGTGTGAAATGGAGAAAATATGCGTATTGCCAATAGATTTTATAGCATGAGAAATACAACGACACCACATAAGTGTGGAGAAAAATATTGTACTTGCTGTAAGAAGCATGTGGGTGGGAATCACATATGTTTTAAAACGACTTTTCCTGTGGCGTCGCCATTTTCTCGTAAACAAACACAGCGCCGCTGTAGGCACACAATGGAACTAATAGGTGGGGCTTAAAACTTTTAACTTTCCTCTATTCAATGATGTGTCATATGTGTCGCTATCTATTGTCGCTCATTGGAAATAAATATTTAAAGCCTGTTCCTTCTTTTTTAATAACTCTATATGTCATGTTGCATTCCAGATTATTGTACAGGATTCTTCAGTAACTGCTTTCTCCTGTTCAATGGAATTTTGTTGTAGTCTATGCTGGTTCTATAGCTTGCGACTGGTTTGGCTAGATAGTGATTTCTTTGTAGTTCAGTATGTCCTTTGACCCAATGGAAGTTGACTGAGGCGTCGTACTTTTGTAGGTTTATTATTTTCGTGCTAATATCGACAGCTACTGGTTGTCCGGTGTGTTCATCCACTATTGCCAGTAGTGCTGCTGTGGAGTCTACGTTGATTGCACAGGATGGGATACTCTTGTTTTAGTATTCTATCCAGTCTATTGCCATTTTAATTCCGCTGTTTAATCCCATCTTTCTAATTTATATTTCTCTTATGTTTCCATAGCAACCATTGCTGCCCCAATGTGATTATAAGCTTTTTAACCGTCCGTGCAATCCCTAAATTGCCTTTCCATTCCAGTTAAGTTAATTGTCCTTCGGATGGGTTCCTTGTGTTCTTTTAGGGATTTCTATCTTCTGTAAATGGGGAAATGCTCGTTTTTTTATTTTCTAAAAATAACGATTTTGATTACAATGTTACACGTTTAAGATATTTTTATGTCAAATAAAATGTATATCTTGAAATTTCTCAGAATAGGCTCTGAAGTTCTGTTCATTCTGAGTGACCTTTGTATAATAGGTAAACCATAACAATAGATAATTTATGTCAAATAACATGTTTGTGGCGTTAACCATTTTCGAGTGTGTGTAGACAAATCTGTTTATCTGTGAACAGTATACTTAAAAAAAGAGAAATGTCGGATAAATACCAAACTAGGTATTCAAGCCCAGTATCTCCCAAAAATGCGGCACTTAAGCTTTACAAGCAAACATACCGCCACCTCAAACTATCGATCATTATTCGTTACTTTTTATTTTCTTAAAAATGGTTCAACGGTTTTGATTAAAATACCACATTTAATACATTTACATGACAAATAAAATGTATATCTTGAATTTTCTGGGAACATGTCAAGTCCTCTTCATTCGGAAGGAATTTTGTGTAATTTTGTATAACTAGTAACCTTAAGAGACGTACTACATCAAGCCTGCAGAACTCTTTAAAATGCACAATCTATTTCACGTATCTTTTTTGTGGTATCAGCTATTTATGAAATATTCCTTATTATTGGTTTACTTGTTCAATACTTTCTCTGCCACGTGCTTATAGTAGTAGGAAAGAGGAAGCACATATTCTACCCAAAAATTCCATGTCGAAATTTAACCGGAAGTGCACGTTCTGAGGCTTCTGAATAAAAAACATCTTTAGAAAATGGTTTCTGAATCTGTGCGTGTCTGTGAACAACATAACTCTAAAATGAAATGTTCGATAAATTACTAAATTGGAATTACAGTTCAATATCTTCCATAGATACGACATGAACACTTTCAAGAAAATCTCTCCCACCCCAAACTACCCCTTACATAGAAAAGTTTCGATATTCTTTTTTTTTTCTCCAAAAAGGCTCCAAACGAGTTTGATTAAACGCCTTAAATTTAATATATTCACATGACAAGCAAATTATATCTGGATTTTCTGGGAATATCCCGTGACATATTTATTCGGAAGAAATTTTTCATAATTTTGTTTAACTAGTAAACCACAAGATATAGACAAAAAATACTCCACAAAACATATAAATCTCTTTAAAACACACAGTTTGTTTCAAATCAGGCATTTCCGAGATGTCCCTTATTATTAGCTTGAATTCTTTCAGCACTTCAGTTTTTTGAGATAATGTCGCTCTTCGGTTGTTTCTCATGATGGCGTGGAAAGACTAAGAAGTCTTTTTTTAACTTTAGCGTCCTTTAAAAGGTTAGGCCATATCGGACGATGATTGAATGAAATGACTGAAAGGATACTCAAATGAGCTGGGGATCCATAGACCTTCAAGTTACCCGACATTTATCTTTTCGGGATAAGGGAAAAACCCGGAAAAACATTATCCGATTAACTCACCCTAACGAGATTCGAACTCGGGTCCTCTTGAATGTGAGACAGACCCCCACACCACAGAGGTGTGCTATGGAACTTTAAGGCCTGCATATAGTTTCCCGTTTCTAAAGCTCTGACTGTTCATTCAGTTTCCTCTATTCCCTACTTTCTAAACGAAATGTCTAATGTAACTATTTCTGCAAAGGCTATCTCGATTGACCTGAAGTAGATAGAAAACTAGGCTTCCCTAAGAATAGCTTGTAGACGGCATAAAAATAAACAATAGCGGGTGAGCAACACATCACAGCTATCTGCAGAATTCAAGATATACACTCTATTTGTCATGAAAATATCTTAGCACTTGGTAGTCTAATCAACATCGGTAGAGCCATTTTTTTTAAAAAAATAACGAAAAATGTTCCATGTAAAGGGTAATTTGGCTTGGGGGAATTTTCTTGAAAACCTTCGTGTCGCATCCTTAGACACGATGTGTAGATAGAAGAGAGGAGTAGGAGAGGTGGTTAATAAACAAGTAACAAACGGTTGTCCATAGGAATCGGTCCAAGGCCAATTTTCTGGGATTTAGTGATGAAAACCTTATTAAAAGAACTAAATAATGATACAGATGTGAAAAATACCATCGTTTATGCAGCTGTCGTTATTTTTATTATTGAAGAAATTTCAAAAAACGAGTTGGAAAAACGAGCCAATAATTTAACACGGAAATTAAAATTATGGTGTTCTAATTTCAAATTACATATTTCCCCCTTAAAATCATGATATATGATCCTTAAAGGAAGCCTAAAACGAAACCCGATAATAAAATACAATATTGTTACGATAAAAAGGAAAAAGGGAAGTAAAATATTTGGGAATGTTTTTAGACGAAAAGCAAAGTTTTAGGAATCACATATTACATGTTAAATCCAAATCGGAAAAAATCATGATGAAATTAGCCAGACTAATACAATCAAATTTTAAAATCTCTCTAAACGTCTTTACTACGTACCATAACACAATCTCTGCAACAATAATTACATATGGAGCTGGGGTGTGGTCTATAAGAATGCATGATGTAAAAATCAGGAATAAATTAAGAAGTATATAAAACATTTTTATTACGTTATACAGGGGCAGTTAGCACCACCCCACAATGGCTTTATTGGTCTCTACAGGAATTTGGTGAATTGATTTATTAGTAAGATTAAGAGGTGCAACTTTCTGGCTTAAGAGAAGAAACTATAGGTTCACGATGCAATTTCATATACGAAATAAAGGAAAAATTAAAACTAATTTGGCAACTAGAGTGGAATAAAATGAACAAGGGGAGAAGAACCCATCATACATTTGGTAATATAAATGAAAGGTTAACATATTAAACCATTTAAAGCATATTAAACCAATGAAAGGATTAATACATTATCTGATAGGACATGGACCTTATAGAACTTATTGGAAAAAGATTAAGAAGTCTTAGAATGACATCTGTACACAATATGGCACACAAGACACACTAGAACATGTCCTGTTTGAATGTGCAAGATCAAACATTAGAAGAATGAACAAAATTAAGCAGCTATCAAATTGGTTAAGTGTTAAGGAATGAAGATTTAGGCATTTATCTTGAAAAATTAGCGCACAAAATTAGCAAGTTAGCTTGGGAAGAAAGAATAGAGTGGGAGGAGATAGCAGTATTAGTTGGAGCAGAAGAAGTTAGAAGATCAGAAAGAATAAGCATACAAAATATTTCTAATCAGTTAAATAATTTACCATTTAGAAATGACACATAAACCAGAACCGGATGATGAAGGAAGAAGAAAGAGGAGGAGGGAGAAGATGGTACTAGGGTGCGAGTGGCGAGTTGCAGGAAAAGGGGCAAGGAGTCCGTCAAGGAGGATGGGAAGTGACCGACCGGTAGAAGATTAGTGTGAAGTGTAGTGAATTATAGTGCTAATTTAAAAGGCTAAAAATAAATAAAAATGTGCTTTAAGTGTGAATTAGATTATGCAAAAGTATAATGAATTAAGAGTTCTAATCCATATGGTTATAAAATATTAAATTTAAAGGTGAAATAGTGAAGTGAAGTACGTTAAATTATAAACCCAAGAAGTTATAAAGTTAAATTACAAGCGAAATAGTGCGAAAGTAGTTAAAGTGAGTTAATGAAGGGTAGTGAATTATAATTTTAAATTTAATAAGGAAAAGGGATAAGGAATATATTGTATTGTCAAGTTTTAGAGTAGTAGATAATTAAGTAATTTAAACCTAAAGGTAGATATAATAATAGCGAAAAGTGATAAGCAATATGGTGAAATTATTTAAGATGATAAATAAGTAAATAAAGGAAGTATAGTTGTAGAGAAGTATAAATTATATAGAATCTAAATAAAATAAATAATAGAAACATATAAATAAACAGATAACTAAAGATGACAATTAAGTAATTTAAACAATTTAATGAAATCAAGTAAAAACAAACAAACAAATAGCATGATGAAGTGGTTAACACAATAATAATAAAATAACTAAATTAAACAATTTGAATAGGATTAAAAAATGGATCTAGTGTAGAATATTGTATAGAAGTAATAACATTTTAATAGTAAAATTTTAAAGTAAAATAAATTTAATTAAGACTAAATAAATAAATTACACACATAAGTGCAGAACTCATAAAGAAATATAGAAGAAGGAATATATTCTTACTGCTTACCAGTACGGGTTTTTTTTTACCGGATACCAGTAGATAATATTAGATCTAGTATAAATAGTTTAGTTAGGGGTAGTAGCTGGCTTTCAGTTACTTATTTTTGCTGGCTTCCAGCAGATAGAAATTAGTTGAAATATTGATGCTTGTTTAGGTATTAATAATTTTCCTTTTGTAAGTTTTTTTTTATTTAGTTATAAGTGAAATCTGTAAAATGATAATGTATATGATGCTTTTTGGTAACGTGGAATAAAGGATAAAGGTTTGCAATGTACGTCCCGGTGTAGGAAACCAGGTGCCGGTACGGAGTATTTCACATTTTTATTTATTTATTTATTTGTCGCATGCTTGGAATATTTGAACTTAAAATACCAAGTTTGGTGTTCAGCCCACTTTTTGTTTTTGAGTTATGCTGTTCACACACACACACATACACACACACACCCACACACACACATACACACACACACCCACACACACACACACACACACACACATACACACAGACCTTTTTCTAAAAGAGCTTTTTTGGATTCAGGCGGCTTCTAAATCTGAATTTCCAGTGAACTCTCGATATAGAATTTTTTGGATGGAATGCAAGAATTCCGCTACTTACTATAAGTAAACAGTAGAGGAAACAAAACGTGTAGTATAATTTATGAAAATGTTTGACATACGTTTACCAAACCACTATCCAAGAGTGATTTTAAAGAGTGTTTTAACTAGAGGGTATAAATTTATTCTGAATCTGGTGTTTTAGACCATTTAAATGCCGAAACTAAAGACTGTTGACTTCTACAATAAGATTAATACTTTCTCTGCCATGTACCTATTTTATAGAGAAACTATTGCGTTCCGTCCAAAAATTAAATTTCGGAAATTTCACCGGAAATACACATTTCCTGTGCGTGTTTATGCCTGTGTGTGTGTGTCTGTTTGGTAATAATATAAATGCCTGCCGGAAATGTTAGAAAGTGACAAAAAGCAGAACATGTTCAAAAAACGTGGGTTCAAACCCGGCGGAGGGTGGTGGATTTTTTTTCGGGCGTAACATTCCTTAGCATGGCTTCTTTCGGAAGGGAAGTAAAGCCGGTGGTTCTGCGTCGTAGATTTACGGCACGTGAAAAGAACCTCAAGTTGATAAAGAGGCCTCTGAGCAAAATTACCGGTCATTCACGCCCAATATAGAATGGGACGCCAAGGACCACAGCAGTTAAAGAGCGTCCATAAATAAAAATCCAATTTAATTTAAGTTCAGAAAACCGGACACATTGCACCCCTATGCAGAACCGACACTGACGCAATGCAAACGAATACCCACGTGCTGGTGTAAACTATTTTCATGTTGAAACTGAAACTTAAACTTTAAAACTATTAATAAATTGTATACTCCATTTTCCAATGTTGTATTTCTGAAGCACAGACATTGCATTGTTCTTCGCCCTTTTACAGAGTTTCAGTGGGGTTTAAAGCACGGTTCTTTGATACATGATATTTCCTTACGCTTTTATTCTCGTAGAAGCAACTGTTCTATAAAAGACTGTAGCTTTATTTTTCTTTGCGGTCAGTCGTGACATCGCCATGCTTTATTTCTGACTTTGCGTGACTTATGTAAGTAGTTCTCTCAATCTTCTACAGCTAACAAGATATGGCAATAAAAATTGATCGACGGCTCGGTAAAGCGTTTCCATGGAAATGAGGGTAATGGCACAAAATTCAAACGCTAGCTTCGAAGTTTGACATGAAAATTAATGTTCTGGCGAAGGTCAAACGTTTCTTAATTCACCTGAGGGAAAGCAAAGGGGAAGATGGCCACGGCTGATGAGGACACAGAGGACGAACCTAAACCTGGCAAGAAAAAGTCCCAGGAGATTGAACGCTGGAAATGTGAACTTGAAATTAATTTCCCGGAATTGTTTGCGTGGGATGTTTCAGCAGATCCCAGCTACACTTACCTTGGTATAAAATAGTAAGTATCATTAGGCATGTGAATCAGACAATTATTATTTTCATTATTTAACGGTTGTTCTCCAGTCCTAATTTTATTTTAACATTTAGTGAAATATAAGCCAGTGATCGGGCAACCGACTTAATTAAATTGTAGGCTTAATAAATCTTTTATCTAAGGCTTAATCAGTAACCTCGTAACTTTTACTTTATCGCTTACCAATGGAAGGCAGAGGGAGTATTGAATTCCACCCAAATATTCATCAAGCGCGCGCGCGTATTTGTGTTCGAACAGCATAACTAAACGAAAAGTAAGATAAACACTAAAATTCATAAACTTAAGTCCAGCATCTTACAAGAATGCAACACAAAAAATCTCACGAAATCCTCCAACATAAACTAGCCTTTATCTGGAAAATGCTTCGTTATACACATTTAGTTTCTCTACTGCGCATAAGTAGTAAGTAGAGGAAGTATTGCATTCCACCCCAAAGTTCTGAGATTTCACCGGAAATTCAATTTTGAGCCTCCTGGGACAAAAAGATTGTAAAAAAGGTTCCTGTTTGTTTGTGTGTGTGAACAGCATAACTAAAAAACGAAAAGTTGGTTAAATGCCAAACTTAGTATTTAAGTTGAAGTAGGTAAAATAGACGAAGTAATACATTCCACCCAAAATTCGAATTTCACTGAAAATATACGATTTGAGGCTCTCTGAATAAAAAAATTCTGATGCGTTGTACTCACATGATTTTCTCTACTCACTCTTTCTACAATAGCTATTCTATCTACGTCTTGTTAGTACAGATGGCATACGTGATAAAGTCGGGTCCCTGCGCTTACCTTCCATATCCACCAAATTCCACCTTCCCCTCCACGCAACATGGTTCCCCCACCACTGCCTTATACACGCAACATGGTTCCCCCACCACTGCCTTATACTGCCTTACTGAAACTGGCAATAATAGCGTGCAATAATGCAGCGAGGGGGTGAGCTGTTTATCATTATTGGAAACGTATTCATAATTTTCATTGGATATAAAAATAGACGCTAATGTTGGCGCGTTTTATTAGCCAATTGCAGTTCAGTTATAATCTTTAGGCATATCGGTGTGTAGGAGCACCACGCACTGATACGTGAAATAGTCGGGACCCTGTGCTTGCCTGGCATATCCACGTTAATGACATGCAATTTATTTTATTTCAAAGAATTGGGGCACAAAGAAGGAATAGTTTGCACGCAAACGAAATCTAATTGATTGACTGCACCTTCTATGGTAGCAAATTGACTTGTAACTTCGAAAAAATTCATGTCGAACGAACAGGTCTAAATGTGCTAGCAGAATGAGGCATTCGCGCTAAAGTTTTCAAACGCAGAGGTGGAGAACTAAATTAGGGGAAAAGGTAATCACGTGATCATTATGGTGGGGGCTATCACGTGGTTAAGAGTAGTGGGGGCACTCTTACCGTTCGCGCGAGGAGAATGACGGGTAAGCGCACGGGCCCGACTTTATCACTATTACCGTACAGATAAACATTCATTACAAAATTATACATTTAATTGTAGGTTTAAGAGGGAATTTCGTTGTACATTTGTGATTCACGGGAGGTTAGGTTAGGCTTGGTTTTTATTATATAAGCTTATGTTACTGATTCATGGGAGGTTAGGTTAAGTTTAGTTTTTTTTATTTAAGCTTAGGTTACTGATTCACGGGAGCTTAGGTTAGAGTTAGTTTTTTTTATATAAGTTTAGGTTACTAATACGCAGGAGGTTAGGTTAGGTTAAGTTTAGTTATAAGCTTAAGTTCCTGATTCACGGGAGGCTAGGTTAGGTTTTTTTATGTGAGCTTAGGGTACGGATTTACGGGAGGTTAGGTTAGGGTTCGTTTTTTTATGTAAGCTTACCTTAATTAGCTACCAGTGGTTACATAAAAGCACGTGAGCGTGCGTTCCTAAGCTTAGGTTTCTGATTAACGCGAGGTTAGGTTAGGTTTAGTTATATATAAGCTTAAGGTAGATTTAATATCATGTACCTATATTGTATTTTCACATTCTCTGCCAGCCATTTTGTTTCTGTAATGTTAATAATAATGGATTGCGTTTATATCAGCGGCAAAAGAAAATGAAGAAGAAGTAAGAACACATCGCTTATTCTGCGAATTTCACTTCTCATTTAGGTTGGCAGCTCCCACTGCGCATGTGCAATAGCGGCAAGATGCTACTTTCGTTGTCTTCACACCGTAATTTTGCTATAAAAGTAAAACACCTAAAACAGATGGGCATATGGGCACCAGCTATAGAACAGACAACTACTCCTAAAATCCACTCCTAAGGTAATTTATTCACTTTCCTTTAGCTTTTATTAACGTTTTCAATGAAGACCAAAGTAATGGAAAAAAGCCGAAAATTCAAACCAATAACAAAGAAATGGTCAACGCTTCAAAAATATTATTTGACATAAACTGAGTGCTTTAACGAGGTCTACATTTTTATGTAGTAGGATTTTGTCTATCTCTTATGGTTTACCAATTATGCAAAACCATTAGTATGAAGAGGACTTCAAGGCCATTCTCGGAAAATTCAAGATATATATTTCATTTGCCATGAAAATATCTTAAATGCGTATATGGTACTTGAATCACAATAGGTCCCTTTTTAATAAAATAAGCTTTTTCGAAATTTTGTTCATATAAGGTTAGTTTGGGATGGGGGATTTTCTGGAAAGTCATCATGTCACATGTATTTCCGGTAAAATTTCGACATCGATTCTTTGGGTGGAATGGAATTCTGCTCTGACTACCAGGTACGTGGTAGAGAAACTTGGTAGGTTTATCCGTGCATCTTCAGTAGTTGCTGGACGACTGAGGTCTTCGTTTCATTTTGGCGTGATGAGATTATGGCGGCTGGCGGATAGTGGACTAAGGTGTGTTGCGGATGTAAGATTTGAAGTTGAGATTGCTATCCAGGATGGAATCGGGAAATAGTTTGGTATGTTTGAAAAGTTCAAATTATACAAGAATGTTCAGTTTGTTTTTCTGCATTATATGCAGTATTTTCATGTTCTTGTTTATGTTTTTGTAACTATGATTTTCTGCAATTATCTACTTTGAGAAATATGATTTACTGTTTGCTCGGTGAATGGCTTTTTTGTGTTCTTTATATCTGGTGCTGAACGCTCTTTCTGTCTGATCTATGTAGAGGTTGAAGCTATACCGACATGAGTTTGTATACCCTTGTGTGCTTATATTTGCTTGTGTTTGTTTGCTGCGAGGCGTTTTTTGAGTGTTGTTTGTTTTGTATGCTATTTTATATATCGCGTCTCACGCTTAAAATACAGTATAGGTTAAAAGGGGCACATGGTTGCCATATGTACTATACTTAGACACGCTTGCAACTTTGACGCCCAGCTGCGATCGGTCTACCAATCTAATGTCGTTTAAGGCTATTGTAAGACATTTAATTTTCATTCTCAATTTATGTCTCCTCTTTGTGCGTTTAGTACTCTTAAATCAATTTTACAGGCATGAAAATATATATTATCAAAGAAATATGGAGATATGAAATGATAAAATGTAAATTTGGTTAGGTATCATTCCTATTTACCATTGACAAAATCACATTCAACGTGGATGGAATGTTTTCAAAAAGCAAAGAGTGAACAATGCGCCACACTCCGTTTTGTGGAAACTTTTCTATTGCATAGGAATATAATTTTCCGAAAATATTTAATTTAAAAATTATAACGCTCATCTTATTTAAGACAGAGAACTGAAACTGGACAGCACTCTAGTTTACTCTAGCAAAGAAAACATATTTTGATGTTCTACCTTTTAGTTTATTAGTTACTGCGTGATAAGCGTAGAAACAGCAAATATCGAACTTTTAATGAAAAAATCATTTTCTTTAGCAATTTGTACCCACAGAAATCTATAAAGACTCTCAAAATAATATAATCTGATAGAGAAAAACTTTCTGCATAGGATAATATTTTCTAAGCTGACATTTATAACCACTGAATATTTACATCAAGTTATTAACAACTTGGCAACAGCGCGTGAGCAGAAAAGGACGAAGCTAATAACAACATGCATGCGTTAGATAGAGACAGAGATATCCCATTTACCTCAATACTGTCTTTTAAGGCTGAGTAAGCTGTAGTATTTGAGCTTCTTGAATGAGGTGGCAGCTTGGTGGATGCGTGATTATGAAACAGCTGAGAGTGATGAACCTATTTTCTTCTTCTTTATGTTATGGGTTGATGTTTACTTGTTTAGCTTCTTTATGGCTTTGTTCAGCATTGAGTTCGCTATTTCTCTGCCACGCCCATCTTCTTGGGCCAGATATTTATTTAATTTCTCAGTTCATTGTTGTAGTCTATTTTGTCCATTGGTGAATAGTTTGGTAAATTCTGTTTTCTTATCTTGAGTAAAATTTAAATGCATTTCTGCATGAGCAAATTAAACCATTTTTGGACACCCTCTGTTTTAAAATTGGTGGTCTTATTGTCAATTTTCCACCACCTATATAATAGGAGGGCCAGTCTCCTTAAGTCTCTTGTGGATCTCACATCCAAATATTGGGAAGCAGAAAGGAAGATAATTCATTGTTAAATCCTGACCGTTAGAAAACACACACACACACACACACACACACACACACACACACACACACACACGCACGCACGCACACACACACTTTCTCTCTCTTTGTCCATTGGTATGTTTATGGGCCTCGGATCATTCAATGAAAAGCAACATATTTGTGCTGTATGGGGTGGTTTACATGTTGTGCATGTGTGATATTGGTTTGTGGCCTTCTTGCATACTTTCAATTTGTATTTGGTTATGGTTAGATCCAGGAAGGTCTTTCATTTAATGTAGACTTACCATCTAATGTGAAATAATTCTGTTGTGTGATTGCGTCCGTTATATGCATTATTTCCTTTACGTTTTTTTTCTGGCAAATTGCCATCTTCAAGCATTTGTTTTAGTATTGCTTAAGTTTCTGTTACTGACACGCTACTACACCGATTTATTTTGCCAAATGAATCTGTATGATGTGTGGAAAATGTTTTTTTGATGTTACTAATAGGATCTATGTTGTTCTTTATTGAGTTGGCTTATTGCATTTTAAGTTTGTTCTTATTTGTTGTTCATATGTTTTTATTAGCTTATGTTGTGGTCAATTGGTGTATTCATATAGTTGATTACTGGCCTGACAGGGGTGTTCTGCTTATGTATTTTGGGTAGGGCGTTCAATATTGGTGCTTGCGAATTCTGTTTGAAACATGATTTGTTTTCATTGGGTATTGTGTGACTGGACTTGTTTATAATCTTCTTTATAGTATTTTGGTATTGTTTTGTGGGTTATTTTTTAATTCAAATGTTCTAATGAAGTTATGACTTTACTTTGCAGGTCTTTAGTTTTCATTATTACGCTTCAGTTACCTTTGTCAATTTTACGAATGTGAGTCTGTGTGTTTATCGTTATTATTTCAAATCTCTTATGCGAGTTCTTTGGTTTACAAATGCTATTTGCGTTTCTCGTAATTCCTTACTTCATATATTTAACTATTCTTGATGTTTTTACTTTCTACATCACTTAATCTTGTGGCAGATGGGCAAAGCATTCTTCCCTAAAGGTCGATATCAAGATTTCACAATAAATGCACGCTTTGACAAACCAAAAACGGACTTTTTTTTAGAAAAGGGCCAATTTGTCTCTCTCTCTCTCTGTAGGTATATGTTTTCGCATGAGATCAGAGTAATTGGAGAATAAAAATAGGTTAAGTTTCAAATTTGTGTTTAAGTTCAGCATCTTTCAAGCATAAGGCACGGATATTTTCAAGAAAATCCTGATGAGTATTAGGATTGATAATCCCAAATTATCCATTATATGGAACCGTATTCATTGATTTTTTTTATTTTCTCAAGAATGACTAACGATTTTGATTAACATTTAAAAATACCATGTTTGACATACTGACCGAATAAAATATGTCTATAGATATGTTGAATTTTCCCTGAACAGCCCATGAAGACTCTTTCTCTTTGATTCAATTTTTTATGACTATGAAACCACAAAGGACTGACAAAAGCTTACTCAGAAATAAATATTGAGTTCTTTAAAATGTACAATCTGTGTTAATTTTGCTTTTTTGTTTTTAGCTTTAGCAGTTTGCAAGACATTTCCTATTATTTTTCGGAATTGTGTTATTTGAAGTTGCTATTTTTTAAATGTTATGCTTAGTTCTTTGCTTCTCATCAGGTCATGCATGGAGTATTCAAAATATTAAGTCACATCAAGGCTCCTTTTAAACTTTTGACAATGGTACTACTGAGTGTTCATTTCAAAGTGTGTGCCATGACGTTATTATTTTGAGCCAATTTTTTTTAAGCACGTAACTGCTCTAAGGGTAAGGAAGCGTAGTACACGTGTGATGGAAAAGTTGCCTAGCAAGCACGGCATTCAATCCGTAAAGTATTAATATGGTAACCACATTAATTATAAAATGTAGACCATAAAACGTGCCTCGCATTGTATCATGCAAAAGCATAAAATAAAATACTAAATAATCTTTCTTGCGTAACCCTACCAACGTCTCCACAAAGATAAGATTAATTTACATTCGCATTGTTGACAAAATATTAATATTGACTTACGATAACGATGATAACTAGACATCGGATTTGTATGTAAATGCTATTTAGTTTGCTTTTACTTGTAATATGGAATTAGGTTTTGCAGTATGTCTGTGTTCTTCTGTGTTTGTATGCTAGTTTTATAGTGCATATAATTGCATATATCCGGTATTACTGCAAATTTCATCATTTTTGCATGCATCGAGCATATAATCTAGTATTTTTCAATTTTTAGTTTTAAAATTAACATTTAAACACACTAGTGAGGAAAAAGATCCTTACTATGGAGGTTCGATGTCAACTTGAGAGCAGGAAAATTAAGTGGTAATTTGTGCAATGTTTTAGAGAGAAATCTTGAAATAAAAGTTTTGTGTTCTGTGGATAATTAATATCTTAAGGTAAAAACGTAATGTTTCCTGAAGTAAATTTCCAAGAGTTAATGAGCGCTTTCTAATTGTTGCCAATAATATCTGTAGGTATGGAAAGATCCTTCTTACTATACAAACGTGTTAACCAACTAACATCATAATCTTACACCTGCACATTTGCAGGAAATGAATTGTATACTGCAAATCAAATTACAAGGCCGGAATGATGTCTATGGAAGAATGTATGTTCTAAGTACCAACAATTTAAGCTTAAAGTTAACCAAGTTTAGTGCATGATTAATGCATATTTTAGAAATTATACAGCATATTTTAAGTATTTTGACAGCATAAATACATGCATATTTTAGAAGCTTTTAGTGCATACAAATCCGATGTCTAATGGTAACAAGTACCCCACTTACAACTTTCATGAATCTTCCACATCGACTAAACAAAAGAGAGCGAAAAAGGTTTTGGTAGGATACATACCACACCTAGAACGCCATCCGTTGTTACGAAGTGCAAGATTCTCACGTCCAGACTGAACGCCTTACTGCCAGGCATCTTCTCCGACACGCAAGTCGTACGCCTCTGTGGGAGTACTGGGCAGATTGAATTCTAAACTTAGCTGCTAGACAAATGATGTACAGCATGTCATGGCACACTTTGAAATGAACACACAATAGTGTCCCGTGCTAATGAGGCTACAGCAAAATGTATATTGAAACCATTTCAGAACATACTATGATTAACAGAAATTAGAAAAATAAGGCGTTTCTTGCAAGTAATTTGTAGCGCAGACATGTAAATAACAGGAATAGGGGAGCTCGTGTAGTTGTAACATAACAGATTTTTTCTTTCTATTACGTATAGTAAGTAGGGGAAGTATTGTATTCCACCCAAAAATTCGATACCGAGATTTCACCGGAAATACATGTTTTGAGACCCCCTGAATCCGAAAAAAGTATTTTTGGAAACATGTCCGTGTGTGTCTGTGAACAGCATAACTCAGAAACGAACAGTTGGATAAATACCAAACTTGGTATTTAGATTCAGTATCTTTAAAAAATGCGACACAAAAATTTCAAGAAAATCCCCCCATTCCAGACCACCCTTTACATGGAACATTTTTCGAAGTTTTTTTCTCTCAGAAATGGCACAAACGATTTTGATAAAAAAATCACATTTTAAGACACTTTCATGGCAAATGAAAGGCATATCTAGAATTTTCTGGGAATATCCCCAAAGGTCGTCTTCATTCTGAATGAATTTTGCATAACTGGTAAACTGTAAGAGATAGACAAAATTTTTACCACAAAACACACAATTTATGTCATATACATTTTTACTTTCTCTACTACGTATAGTAAGTAGGGGAAGTATTGCATTCCACCCAAAAATTCGATACCGAGATTTCACCGGAAATACATGTTTTGAGACCTCCTGAATCCAAAAAAAGCATTTTTGGAAACATGTCCGTGTGTGTGTCTGTGTGTGTGTCTGTGTGTGTGTCTGTGAACAGCATAACTCAAAAACTAACAGTCGGATAAAAACCAAACTTGGTATTTACGTTCAGTATCTTCCAGAGATGCGACAAGAAGATTTTCAAGAAAATCCCCCCACCCCAGACTACCCTTTACATGGAACATTTTTCGAAAATTTTAATTTTCTCAAAAATGGCTCTAACGATTTTGATGAAAATATCATATGTTTAAGATAATGTCATGAGAAATGAAATGTATATCTCGAAATTTCTGGGAATGTCTCCAAAAGTATTCTTCATTATGAACGACTTTTGCATAACTGGTAAACCATAAGAGATAGACAAAATTTTACTACACAAAAAATGTAGATCGCGTTAAAATACACAACTTATATGATATACATTTTTTTTGTTGAGTGGACCGTTTTCGAGATATTGCTTGTTATTTCCTTAAATTTTCCAATACTTATAATTTTTCTCAAATTCGTTATTCATTTTTTTATGTCCTGGACATGCAAAGAGAATGGAATGCGCCACATAGCAACCAGCGATAAAATATTTGACTATCGCTTAAAAGCTACCATATTCCCCTTGCATCTACAAGAAAATTACAAATAAGATTGACATCTCGATATCTCGATTAATATGAAGCATATGGAGAATAGGCGTTTGTAAAAATGGATTGTACAAGAGTAGAGAAAGTCATGTGAGTGTAACACATCAGATTTTTTTGTATGCAGTGAACCATTTCCGACATATTCCTTGTTATTTGTTTGAATTTTCCAATACTTAATACTTTTTCTCAAATGAGAATTCGTTATTCGTTTTGTTTTTCTATCTTTTTTTTGTATATCCTGGGTATGCAAAGAAAATGGAATGCTCCACATAGCAATCAGCTCTTAAAAGATTTGACTATCGCTTAAAGCCTACCATATTCCCCTTGCACCTACAAGAGAATTAGCGATAAGATCGTTTCTGCAAGTGTTTATCTCGATTAATATGAAATAGGTGGAGAATAAGAGTTTGTAAAAATAGTTTGTACAAGAGTAGAGAAAGTCATGTGAGTGTAACACATCAGATTGTTTTAATTAAAAGTGAGCGAAAGTAAGACTATTTACATATATATCAGCGGGATAACAGTTATGTTTGACATACTGATATGAGAAATAAAATGAAAGAGGATAGGAAGAGAGCGAAAGGAAAGAGAAGTGCAGAGGTGGAGTTTTGAGGAGAGGGAAAGAAAACAGTGAGAGACAGTGAGAAAGTGACAGAGAGAGAGAGACAGACAGACAGACAGACAGGAGAGAATAATCTCCGCATTGAACCAATAACGGGAGCAGGATTGGTTGAATGAAAATGTTTAATGAAATTATTTCACAGGTTCTATATTTACGCATCACTTGCAAATAGAATAAATAAATCGGAAAATACAGTGTTTTAAATAAAGTTGTTTAATTTTTAACAGCTACGTGCTCTGTGAAAGGAGGTACAAGACAAACAGCAAGTTATATCGACGGCAGTTTGCAAGGGAGCTGAATTATTTGGAGCTGTCCCAGACGAGAGCCTTTGAAGGGGTGAAGGTTCATCGCATTTTCAGCATGGGCATTCATCACGCCAAAAGTAAAGGAGATTTGTTGACGGATAAGGAACGTCAACGTCTGAACGTAATTCTCAGGGACTGAGAAGAACGATTGTCAAATCACTCACTTCATGTTTATTAAATGTTATAAACAAGCAAATTTTTACTTTCCTTAAAACGTGATATGTATGGTGATCAGCTGTGAAAAGTGAAATGCGTGCTGTGTAAACTAGGGGAGAGAGAAAGTGTGTAGAAGTTTATGTAAATCCAATAAATGTGCAGAGTATCAATATGAATAAAGATATGAACCACAATTTCTTACGCTTATTAGGATAGGGAAAACAAGTGACGGTTACATTGTGATACGATTACAAAATTAACAGAGACAAAGTAATGAGTTACTCAGAAAGGGTTATGAAAGTAACGGGCACAGAATAACTATAGTGCGATCCAAACTTCCTGATGTTTCGCGAGAACCAACAGGGTGCAACCGCGTCGTTGCCAAACTTCACTACCCTGCGGCAGAATGTTCCGCAATTGAGGTAAATGCCATCGCAACTTTATAAACGCTAGAACAGATATCACTGAAAGAACTCAGCAGTATTACACTGAAGTTTAACTCCCAACTGAGATGTCTATAACCCTTCACTACTCATTTTGGTTTTTGTTATCCTTAACTACTTATAGCTGGAGGAAGTTACGATCATAGAAGTCTATCTACCTGATGTTCTATATACCCTCTTTAACTATTAAAGGACTGCTTCAAACACTGCATAGCTTTCGTGTGAAGGAATGTTTCCTGAACTGGGAGCTTTGGGTATTTTTTTTAGAAATTTGCAATTTGTCTCAGAGCAGGCGTTATTTATTTGATAGTTAAATTTGACCATTTAAATCATATGGTCTTTATTCCCTTTATTTGTTAATATTTACTTTAAGGGAAATTTAACTACTTGGGATTCTAGGCAGAGAAAAATATTTCCGATCCCTTATTTGGACATGAATGTACCAGTAAATAACCTACAATAAACATTACTGTAACTCAATAATAATAATAATACTATAACAAACACGTGCATATCGAACTCACCGAACCCAAGTCAGACAACAGTGATTTACGGCGTGCTTTCTTTGTTGCAAACTCGTCGATCACATCTTCATAGTATAATTTTATTGCTGTGTGAGTAGTTATAAAATGAGAGGGTTAGGCCATTGAGCGCGAGTTCGAAAATTGTTAGAGGCACAAAATTAGCATACCCAATCCCTGCATTCCAGAGAACACTTTTGTGTCATAAATTTTGTATTATGTGTCGAACAAAAGGATAACAGTTGGCATTGCCAGGTGTTATACCCCTCCCTCACATGTATTGTTTGTTGAACAATGGATGCTTTCCCGAGAAAAGACGCCTTCCCTTCTTTTATTATCCTCTCCAACAAAGGGAGACTGGATTCTATTCCATACGACACCTGCATATTGTTTTGGTGAACAATGAATTCCTTGCTTCGACTCTTCTTCTTTGTTATCCTTCCGACAAAGGGAGATTCGATTCTATTCACTGCGACACCTGCATATTGTTTTGGCAACTTCGAAATCTCTTCTTTGTCATCCTCACCGACAAAGGGATTCTGGATTCTATTCACTGCGACACCTGCATATTGTTTTGGCGAACAATGGATTCCTTCCAATATACTAATGGATTCGAAAATTCAATAGAGCAAACTCATGTCCCTTAGGACCGATCTGCAGAGGAGCATTCGGATGTCTAGTAAGAACGGATTCATTGCCATTGACAGCGATAGTGTAACTCACTGTGATAGAAATCACAAGCATAGGTACCCGCAGTAGACTGAGCTGAAACTCTGAAACCTCTGCTATTATACAACACCTTATTGCTCCTTTCCCATCTGTCCCGCCTGGGACAAGAACCATCAATTTACCTAAACGATCATAAACACCAACATTATAGAGCAAATCGTCTCCGTGCAGTGGACCAGAACGGGAATACCATCGACTTTATAAACGAGGGTATAAACATGACTTCACAACATCGCAATGGCTATAGATTTTAGAAGAAGGCAGTGTCGCCGAGGATATAATAATGGAGTAATTCGTCGCACACATCATACTCTGCCGTTGACGTCTCGAGTGTTAACATCGATCAATCGCAAGTTCCTCCTTACATTGGGATACAAAATTCTATAATCATGGACATCCTCTATGTTACCGAGACACCCATATTCGACGACTAGATCACAAAAGAAGAGGATCATGTGTTTCTGCCATATAATACATCTGCTCTGGACGCTAATGACGAGATTAGAATCCCTTGTCAAGCTGAGAATTTATATACTTTACCTAACCGAAGTTATCTATACATCGAGGGAAGTATTACTAAACCTAATGGAGCAGCCTCTACTGCAAAGCTTACCAATAACGCCATTGCATTTATGTTCGAGAAGATTCGACTGGACATGAACGGATCAACTATTGATCGTACCAGAAACTCTGGGATAACATCAACTCTTCGCAACTATGCTGCACTCAACCCCATGGAATCTGCTAGCCTGTTGAATGCTGGACGATGCTACCCAGGAGAAGAGATGGACATTGTACATGCAGCAAATGGAGCCTTCAATGCTATAATGCCGCTTTCGATGCTTCTGGGATTTGCTGACGACCACAAGGAACTCATGCTCAATAGCAAGCTTGAGTTGGTGCTGATTCCATCCAAGGTCTCTAAAAACTGCATTATAGTGCCTCGTGGGAAAATAATGCTAGCGTTAAACTTGGACGAATAGAGTGGAGAATCCCCGTGATTCACCTTTCTGATGTTGAAAAGGTTGGAATCCTCAAGACTGTCAAGTCAAACAAAGCACTGTTTCTCCCCTTTAGGACCATGGATGTGCATACTCAACCTGCTGTGCCGCAAACCAAACCAATCTCCTGGAATGTCGCAACCACATCGAAAATGGAGAAGCCCAGATTTGTCATTTTGGGCACTCAGATTTCAAGATCGAGTAATGCATCTAAAGGCTGTTCCCTTTTTAATCATTATAACATAACTAATTTGAGGCTTTGTTTCAATAGTGAATGTTATCCCTACCACGACATGAACTCGGACTTTGATAACTCGAGCTTTGCATCATTGGATGGAATTTATTCAAAGCTTTAAAACTCGTATTATGAAAAGAGAATTGTCCCCCTTTTTTGAAGAAAATAGGTTTTCTTAAATATGCACCTATATTTGTTATAGACTGCTCACATCAACTCGAGGAGGTTGTAAATGGGGCTGTCAACATTAGACTCGAAATTTAAGCTAGTACAAATGTTCCTGTACAGTCATAATATTGTCTGATAATTAATGGTAAAGTCTTTACATACAAGCCCCTAACTCATGTGATGCAGCCTTTATATTAAACGAATCATTGTAATGTAGGGATTTCCTTTTTCATTAGGAATGTAAGGATTCTTATAATGATAAAACATGTTGTAAAAGCATAGATTCGTTTTTTTAATTATTTTTATCATACAATTCCAGTACTTTCCACCTCCAACTCCTTGTTCCTACGTATCGCATTACACTTGCAATGTATACGTTACCTATATGGTAATGTATACACGACTTAAGTCTTTTTAGATTGCAAGTTTCGTCGTTATTTAAAAGTATCTCACAATCATTTAAATTAGTATTCGCAAATCTTATTTTATCCTTTTCCATATAAACAATGCCATTATAAGAAAAAACAATATTTTCACTATATTCCACTTTCAGGCACTTTCTCGATTGGAGGAATGTTTGGAATATAAGGAGACTCTCTTGAATTATCTCCCAGTTAAGCATTGTCATGTATACAGAGTTGTGTGTGTGCTTTTCACGATAAGCACTAGAATGTCGTAGAAGAACCCGATCTTAACGCTGTGGCTTTCGAAATGTAGACTTCTCGGAGCGCGCTACTTGCATGCACGTTACTTGGGGTTGTCGATGCTGACTCTTTTATCCTCCAAGAGTTTCAGCCTCCTTTGTAGATGCGCAAAGCTGTTCTTGTTCTTATTTCCGCATCTGAAACATTACACAATGAAGGTCTTAGAAAACGCGCTTTTTTGAAAATGTAAGTAGCCCGAAAAAGAATTAGATTTGTTAGATTATTAAATGGAAATGAAACGCAAAGATTATTTTTTCTTACAGTTATGAAAATACCCACATAAATGTTTTCCCGAGTTCTGCCTGCTTTCCGGGGGGAAGGCTCTGAAGTCGTCTGTATAAGATCCCCGTCCACCAGGGAATATAACTCCTACTACCCCGTCTATACGATTATTAGCCTGCGCTGGTGCTGGCTGCAAGGGGGTATTCCACTATATTCTCTGCTCCTCTATTGCGCAAATCTATCTCGTTTTAGGTGCGGGCGTCGTCATTTGAATTCTGCAAATATATTGATTTCCAGGGTTGGTTATACCTAGACACTAATCTATAATAGTACTAATGTATCAATATCCCAATGCATGATAGTGTTGCATATGCAATTAATTTTTTACGTTAATGAAGTCCGAGGTCACTTATACAGGGATACCAATGTGCGATAATTCTAATATATTAAGACACCAATGTACGATAATATTGCATATGTAATTAATTATGTGCCTTAATGATTTCCAAGGTTACTTATCAATTGATACTAATGTACGATCGTATTGCATATGCAATTAGTTTTACACCGGTACTTACTTTAAATTTCTCTGCCTGAACATGTACACGCTATAGTTCTTATTGCACGGGAAGTACGTTGTCATCTGATCGCGCAACTGCGCTTGTCGCATGAGACAGCGCGAGTATATCAAAACAATATGCAGGTGTTGCAGTGAATAGAATCCAGCCTCCCTTTCGTCGGAGAGGATAACAAGGAACGGAAGTCTAAGGAAGGAATCCATTGTTCGCCAAAACAATATGAGGTGTCGCAATGATTAGAATCCAATCTCCCTTTGTTGGAGAGGATAATAAAATAGGGGAAGGCGTCTTTTGTCGGGAAAGCAACTTTTGTTCAAAAAACAACACAGGTGGGGTGGGTTATAACACCTGACAATGTCAATTGTCATCCTTTGTTCGACAAACAATACAAAGTTTATGACACAGGTGTTTTCTGGAAGGCAGAGGGTGGTGGGAATGCATACTTGTGCCCCGTCTTTGGGTAAACGCTAGTGAAAGTGGAATGCGGTATTAATTAACATACACAAGTGGTCCAGAACGCTCATGATAGCATTTTAAATGGGATATAACCCGCAATGGTTCGTAAGAATGAAAGTATATCCCACCTCCTCAATATAAAAAATACCAACAAAGAATGAATAGACGGAACAACAAAGCAATAATAAACACTCACACATCTTGATAATAGCATGCAGGGGGTGGTAGAACACCCCGCAATGCCTACTGTCATCCATTTGTTCGACAAACAATACAAAATTTATGACACACAGGTGTTCCTGGAATATAGCGGTGGGTTATGCTAATTTTGTGCCTCTAAGAATATTCGAACTGACGCCTCCTAGTCTCTCTCATTTTATAACTACTTGTGTAATATATTGTCACAATTCATAGAGAGGTCGGCAAAGGTGTCGCCTCGATCTTGTGACATGGATGATCGTAAATAATAACTTCTTCTAAGTCGTTTTTGTAATGCTATTGCTATTTTCTAGCACATTTTAATAGATCAGTGTTGTCTCGTCCAAGCAAATTACCCAGGAACTCAAATCTGTTATAAAACTCTGTCAATTATTTTTTTCCTCTTCTCCAATCTAGTTATCAATCTCCAGTCCTATATTTTACTGTAACCCTTTGAGATTTGTCTTTTAAATTAATTTCGAAGATGGTGTTATTTCTGTCCAATTAATATTGAGACTATGACAGGCATCATGACACCCTGACTAGCGTGTATCTGAAGGTCGTTTTATGGACACTGCACTAATTATTCTTGATTGCACAATACTCCAACAACTACTCGAAGAAGAGAAAAAATGTTGTTGCAATAAAAGGAAAAACGAAGCCGCTTCAGGACAACACTCTGTTGCACACGATCCTACCAAATTAAGGAAGTGTGCTGCACACGGATAGTAAGAGAGATGTATGCACTGTCTCTGGAGACCAGAGTGCTCGCATTGTCATACTATTGACTGCTGCATAAATGAATGTCCAAATAATAATAAGCTTAATTCATTAGGTAATTCTTTTATTTATGCCCTATAATTGAGGCAAAATAGAAATCTTCCAGCAGGAAAACCAATAAAATCATGTTTTGATATATACCCTATAGGTAACAAAGATAGCTGATCTACATGTGTAATATCGGGATTGGAGTCTAATATAGTGCAAAAACATTTTGGTTTCTTCACTTCATCTATAATGTACTTCACACTTTCTGCCAGAATAGACATAAACTGTTCATATGTTTGAAAAGAAAGATATGATGTGCTCCCTTTTCCTTTGTTTCCTTAAAGTTTTATATGTTTTGCTGGATAGGGATCGAATTCTGATATTAGCTCTAGGACCATCTCGAAATTTCCAGTTTCTGTTGACCCAAACGCATAGTTACCCCTGAAAGATAGGTATTTTATAGAATGTTTTTTGACCGCAGCAGTGTCTCGTTTTAACACGTCCCTCAAATATTTAACTTCCATTTCAAATTGAGATTTAGTTATAATAGATAGGGGAAGTACTTCATTCCACCAAAAAATTCGTTACCGAGATTTCACCGGAAATACATGTTTGAGCCCCATGAATCCAGAAAAAGTTCGTGTGTGTCCATCCGTCCGTCCGTGTCTATGAACGGCATAACTACAAAATTAAGAGTCGAATAAATTCCAAACTTGGTATTCAGATTAAGTACCTTCCAAAGACACGACTGCGAATATTTTCAAGAAAATTCCCCCCACCCCATACTACCTTTTACGTGGAACATTTTTCGAAACTGTGTGGTTTCTAAAAAGTGCTCTTAACGATGTTGATTAAAATACCATATTATAGATATTTACATTACAAATAAAATGTATATCTTGAATTTTCAGGGAATAGCCTGTGAAGCCCACTTCAATCCGAAGGAATTTTGTACAATCTTGTATAACTGGAAAACGTTAAGCGACAGACGAAAATGTACTACACAAAAATATAGATCTCTTTAAATCGCAAATCTATTTTCAATAACATTGTGGTATTAGGTGTTTCCGAGATATCCGTTATTGATAGTTCGAATAGTTCAGTCATTCTTTTGAAGCCACATACAATACTAGCCGGACAAACTAATACAATAACTCATTAATGTAACAAGATATCCAATTCACAACTTCTCAGCATCAACACATTAACCATTTCTTTCTTTAATATTTTGTTCTAAGCTTTACGTGTTATGTATTTTCTTTGCTAATATTGTAGTATAATGATGAAGAAGAATTTAAAAACACACATTCATAATGTACACATGGTAGAGAACAAGCATGTAACGTTATAACATGTAAAATATTATATAAGAGGGAAAGGCCATTATTAGCTATATAACTAGTAATATAAAATAACGAGAAATGCAGTATTACCAACGTAAGCATGTAACGAACTTCGGATTCATGATTAAGACAATGGAAGTCTGAAAACATTTGATGTTATATATATATATATATATATATATATATATATATATATATATATATATATATATATATGTGTGTGTGTGTGTGTAACATAAACTGTTATTGGATGTTGTTGGATAGTAGCACCAATCAGGTACATTGATACATGCCGATAATTCCAATACGTACGCCAAGAAAACGGCTGAAGGGAACGCTAACAGAAGCTTGTGAGTCTTCGAACAGGAAGGTAGTGTATAAGCTCGTCTCTAAATAGACGCTAACACTACGTATTTAAAGTCTACCAGTTATACATATATTAACATGACAAAGCTGATAGTGAATTGTGAAAATGTACATGCGGTTTATCTAAAATACAAGTGAAATAGTTAACAGACGTGTGTGTAAAATATTTTAACATTATCCATACCTAACTCTGACAAGACACAATTGCTCTCCGACTCAAAATACAGCAGCCGTGGTGCACTTATAAAATAATAATTACAACATATTAATACACACACACACACAAGAATACAGATATACGATCATCAGATTCCAGTCTACGAGAACGTCGTGATACATCACAAGAGTACGAGCATCATGACGACCTATAGGTACGTAATACAGCATCCATCATCTTCCAACGGTCCATCATCATCAACATAGTGAGGTCCTACTAAGGAGGAACCGCTACACTTTCAAAGACCTGTCAATTTTCAGCTGTTTCTCGCGTTTTTGTTGTAAAGAGTAGGTATGGAATTTGAAGCCTAGCGTATAGCTTCTTGTTTTAATACATTTGACTATCGGTATTCCCTTTAATGCAGTGGAATTTTTAATATAATTGTGGGTTCTTTTTATAATTCTCGAGCTATGAGATCTCTTTATATATATATATATATATATATATATATATATATATCTATGGGGCGATGGTAACAGGTGAGATTCCTTAATAAATGACTACAACACAAGTTTATTTCCCAACATAAACTTGCTTTTATTAAATGAAATCACTTAACGTTTATAATTAATTCATGTTTTCCATCTTAATTCGCGCTGACTTTATAATTTACGCATATGTCCATGATTATTTAATAAAGAATGATAATATGCACAATATGATAATTAAGAATACGAATATAAATTGTATGAGTGTTAATGGAGAACTAGATGTGCACAGTTTGAGTGACAATTGACAACTAACTGGTAACTTTATTGATGAGAATGTTCTTTACTTCTCCTTGACAACATCTTATTTGTTTAGTTTAGTTTTCTCTGTAGAAATAACAACCTAGTTTATTCCATTGTCACATGAAAAGATGTATATGGTTTCTTCGTTTATAAATTAAGCCAAGGTTGGTCATGATACACTTTAAATTACTGTTTTGTCAATAAATGATTTTAGAATATAGATATATGCGCATTAATAAAGAGTATATTCATAATCAAATACAATAATCATAATGATAACAGCAAATATGTGCGAATAATACAATATATTGAATTATATATAACAAATAACTTATGCTTCAGCCATTTCCTATATACACAGATAAGTGAAGTATGCCAGTAAATGTTTCTGCTACAGTATCTATAAGTAATGTGTAATATAGCTATTTCCGAAAAGGTTTATCTCGATTAAAATGAAATAGGAAAATAAACTTTCTAGGAATAATTTGTATAACCACTAACAAGATAAAGGGTAGAGAGAGACATGTGAATGTAACACATGAGATTTTTAAATTTAATTTAATTTTTTACTACTATTACAACTGGAATACAACCATAATGGAATCTAGGATAGTTGCCAAAACGTGTTTATAGGATCTTACTCCAAACATTTGTTGTTTGGTGTTATAGTTTATGCTCTCACTTGTTACGCAGGAGACCGAGGTTCCATTCCACATCGTGCATTAAAATTGTGATCTACATCTTAAATGAGTTAAACGTATTATTAACTATCTGCAAATCGACTGAAGGACATAACTATGCATTTATTTTAAATATATTGCCAGGAATTGAGAATTTTTAAAATATCGCAGGCCCATCGGAATCGCCCAGAAAAGCCAGATTTGTCAGAATTTACGCTCTAAGATATCTTCACAAATTAAACCAACACAAAAGGTACCATGAACCTTGGTGAATCTCCTAGATTTACGAAAAGCACTATCACACAACGGAACGACAAGACCGCACACCAATGAGTCTAATGAAACAACATAGTGGTTATGGTGTTATTGTTTAAATGATAGAATAAGTGAAGCTGTAAATAAAGAATATTAATGGATGTAATTTGTTTGAAATCGTTAGAAATATAGGAGCGGTTTATTTGGGAGTCCGACAAAAATGTATGATTATTAGAAATGTGTTCAAAATGTTTATTAAAAACTAGAACGCGAGACACATAAGTAGTGAGAAATCACGAAGATCAGCACATCTATGTATGTGAGTTTGAAGCCGTGTTATAAATAAACGGTGTTAGAAACCGCGTATGCGAGTAACGTATGGGGTTACGTGACGTTGGGAGTCTGAGGAGAAGTGTGAAGCCCGTCCCTCTCTCTACGGTACTCCCGCTATATGTTCCCACCCCTTGAAGTTGTTGATACACTTTATTGTATGTTGTATAGTTAATGAATAATAAACATAATTAAAAGCCAAAAAATATGAAATCCCATCGGTGCGTGTTCGCGCGCGCGTGCGCTCACGTCCCCCCGACCGCGATTTTTCTTTTTAGTTTTGCTAAAACGAAATGTATGCCTCTGAAAAAATTGCAAAAAGAAGAATCCCGTTCAGAGGCAATGAAGTAGATATATGAGAAAAAATCTGATGTGTTACACTCACATGACTTTCCCTACTCTTGTACAAACTATTTTAAAAACGCTTATTCTCCATCTACTTCATGATAATCGAGATAAACATTTGCAGACTCTATCTCATTGCTAATTTTCTTGTAGATGTAAGGGGAATATATATTTACAAGGGCAATATAGAAATACAGTGGGCTTTAAGCACATACATATCTCTTAATAGCTGGTTGCTAGGTGCAGCACCACTCCCTTTGCCACAGATTAATACTCTTTGCATATCCAAGACAAAAAATCTAATGTGTTACACTCACATGACTTTCTCTACTCTTGTACAATCTAATTTTACAAACGCTTATTCTCCATATGGTTCATGTTAATCGAGATATCGAGATGTCAATCTTATTGGTAATTTTATTGTAGATGCAAGGGAAATATGGTAGCTTTTAAGCGATAGTCAAATATTTTAACGCTGGTTGCTATGTGGCGCATTGCATTCTCTTTGCATGTCCAGGACATAAAAAAATGAATAACGAATGTGAGAAAAAGCATAAGTATTGTAAAATTTAAGGAAATAACAAGCAATATCTCGAAAACGGTTCACTCAACAAAAGAAATGTATATGACATACGTTGTGTATTTTAACGCGATCTACATTTTTTGTGTAGTAAAATTTTGTCTATCTCTTATGGTTTACCAGTTATGCAAAAGTCGTTCACAATGAAGAATACTTTTGGAGACATTCCCAGAAATTTCGAGATATACATTTCATTTCTCATAACATTATCTTAAACATATGATATTTTCATCAAAATCGGTAGAGCCATTTTTGAGAAAATTAAAATTTTCGAAAAATCTTCCATGTAAAGGGTAGTCTGGGGTGGGGGGATTTTCTTGAAAACCTTCGTGTCGCATCTCTGGAAGATACTGAACCTAAATACCAAGTTTGGTGCTTATCCGACTGTTCGTTTTTGAGTTATGCTGTTCACAGACACACACACACAGACACACACACACACACACAGACACACACACGGACATGTTTCCAAAAATGATTTTTTTGGATTCAGGAGGTCTCAAAACATGTATTTCCGGTGAAATCTCGGTATCGAATTTTTGGGTGGAATGCAATACTTCCCCTACTTACTATACGTAGTAGAGAAAGTAAAAATGAATAACGAATTCCCATTTGAGAAAATAAGTATTGAAACATTTAAGGGAATAACAAGCAATATCTCGAAAATCGTTCACTCAACAAAAAAAAATGTATAAGACATAAATTGTGTATTTTAACGCGATCTACATTTTGTGTGAAGTAAAATGTTGTCTATCTCTTATGGTTTACCAGTTATGCAAAAGTCGTCCACAATGAAGAATACTTTTGGAGACATTCCCGGAAAATTCAAGATATACATTTTATTTGTTATAAAAATATCTTAAACATATGATATTTCAATCAAAATCGTTAGAGCCATTTTTCAGAAAATTAAATTTTTCGAAAAAAACTTCCATGTGGAGGGTAATCTGGGGTGGGGGGATTTTCTTGAAAACCTTTGTGTCGGATCCTTGGAAGATACTGAACCTAAATACCAAGCTTGGTGTTTATCCGACCGTTCGTTTTGGAGTTATGCTGTTCATAGACAGACACACACACGGACATTTTTCCAAAAATGCTTTTTTATGGATTCAGGGGTCTCAAAACATGTATTTCCGGTGAAATCTCGGTATCGAATTTTTGGGTGGAATACAATACTTCCCCTACTTACTATACGTAGTAGAGAAAGTGCAAAATCTGATATGTTACACTCACATGACTTTTCTACTCTTGTACAAATTATTTTTACAAACGCTTATTCTCCATCTACTTCATGTTAATCGAGATAAACATTTGCAGAGTCTATCTTATTGCTAATTTAAGGGAATAGCAAGTAATATCTCGAAAATGGTTCACTCAACAAAAAAATGTATATAGCATAAATTGTGTATTTTAACGCGATCTACATTTTTTGTGTAGTTAAATTTTGTCTATCTCTTATGGTTTACCAGTTATGCAAAATTCGTTCACAATGAAGAATACGTTTGGAGACATTCCCAGAAAATTCAAGATATACATTTTATTTGTCATAAAAATATCTTAAACATATGATATTTTAATCAAAATCGTTAGAGCCATTTTTGAGAAAATTAAAATTTTAGAAAAATCTTCCATGTAAAGGGTAATCTGGGATGGGGGGATTTTCTTGAAAACCTTCGTGTCGCATCCTTGGAAGATACTGAACCTAAATACCAAGTTTGGTGTTTATCCGACTGTTCGTTCCTGAGTTATGCTGTTCACAGACAGACACACTCACAGACAGACACACAGACAGACTTACAGACACACACGGACATTTTCCAATAATGCTTTTTCTGTATTCAGGGGGTCTCCAAACATTTATTTCCGGTGAAATCTCGGTATCGAATTTCTGGCTGGAGTATAATACTTCCCCTACTTACTATACGTAGTAGAGAAAAAAAAAGACATGGTCTAAATAATATTCGAGTCATGTGTACGGTTATCTCGTTGCTAAAAAACCTAATGTATGGTTCTGAAATGCATCAAAAACCCCATTCAGAGGCAATGAACTATATGAGACAAAAAGACATGTGGTTTAATAATTTTCGAGTAAATGTGTACGGTTATCTCGTTTGCTAAGAAACTAATGTATGGCTCTGAAATGCATCAGAACCCCGTTCAGAGGCAATAAACTATATGAGATATGGTCTAATAATATTTTGCTAAAACTAAATGTATGACTCTGAAATGTAGCAAGAAGAAAAGAAACCCGTTCAGAGGCAATGATCTATGTTCTAATAATAATCAAGTTATGTGTACGGTTATCTCGTCATATCAAAGATTTTGTTTTGCTAAAACTGATGTATGACTCTGAAAAAATGCATCAAAGAAGAGAAGATCCCGTTCACACTGGATCAGTTAGAAGGCAATGAGCTATAAATAAGAAAAAAAAACACGTAAACGATTTCTAAGCGGGCTAATAATATTCGAGTCAGGGGTACCATTACGTCGCCATAACAAAAGTACGTTTTCGAGTCCCCGCAGCTAAAAACTTGGAATCTTTCATCAAGAAGGCAATGAACTATAAAATAAGAAAACCATGTGAGTGATTCCTACGAGTCTAATAATATTAAAGAAGAAGAGATCCCGTTCACGCTGGATCAGTAACAGAAGGGGCAAGAACTATAAATTACTAAAATTAAATGCTTTAAAAATCGAAAATAACCATGTGAATGATTCCTCGGCATATCGAGCTCACAGCTACCAGTACGTAATGAAAGTTAGGCTGCATGAGTATGTTAAAAATCTGATGTGTTTCACTCACATGACTTTCTCTACTCTTGTACAAACTATTTATACAAACGCTTATTCTCCATCTACTTCATGTTAATCGAGATAAACATTTGCAGACTCTATCTTATTGCTAATTTTCTTGTAGATGTAAGGGGAATATATATTTACGAGGGCAATTTGGAAATACAGTAGCCTTTAAGCACATACATATCTCTTAGTAGCTGGTTGCTAGGTGCAGCACCATTCCCTTTCCCACAGATCAATACTCTTTGCATATCCAAGACAAAAAATGAATAACGAATTCCCATTTGAGAAAATAAGTATTGAAAAATTTAAGGGAATAACAAGCAATATCTCGAAAATGGTTCACTCAACAAAAAAACTGTATATGACATAAATTGTGTATTTTAACGTGATCTACATTTTTTGTGTAGTAAAATTTTGTCCATCTCTTATGGTTTACCAGTTATGCAAAAGTCGTTCACAATGAAGAATACGTTTGGAGACATTCCCAGAAAATTCAAGATATACATTTTATTTGTCATAAAAATATCTTAAACATATATTTTAATCAAAATCGTTAGAGCCATTTTTGAGAAAATTAAAATTTTCGAAAAATGTTCCATGTAAAGGGTAATCTGGGGTGGGGGGGTTTCTTGAAAAGCTTCGTGTCGCATCCTTGGAAGATACTGAACCTAAATACCACGTTTGGTGTTCATCCGACTGTTCGTTTCTGAGTTATGCTGTTCACAGACAGACACACAGACAGGCACACAGACACACACACACACACACACACACGGACATGTTTCCAAAAATGATTTTTTTGGATTCAGGGGTCTCCAAACATATATTTCCGGTGAAATCTCGGTATCGAATTTTTGGGTGGAATATAATACTTCCTCTACTTACTATACGTAGTAGAGAAAGTAAAAAGGATGTGAGAAGACTATGTATGTGAGCAAGAGCCCACGTGCGTAACGGTATAAACAAGGTCAGTGGAAGAACGAGCATGTTCAATCTCCACCACCCTATCCATTAAATGTGAAACGAGAATGGATCAACGTTCACAGTCGACTGTGAGTCAGCACGATGAGTAGTGAAAATATCAGAATCGCGAGCGATAGTGACAATTGTTGCTGGCTGAATCTCGAGGAGTACGAGCAAATGAAGCAGCACTGTCTCGATAAGCATGAGGAAATATGTGATGGCAATACGCATACCATCATCTGTAAGGAACCATCACAGCATCAACAAATGTCGTCATTCTTCCGTTGTGGAGAGTGCTGCGACGTGTATTTCAAAGCAAAAGGGTAAGTAAAGAACATGTGATAGAATAGATGTAGTAGGGGAGAATAAAATAGCTAGCAAAGAACTGTACCTTTTTTTTACAGAACGCCTGAAGGAGATGTGCCGCCGCATCGCGACGTGGATCAATCGGTGTCGACGTCCGAGCCCGTGGAGGAGAAAGAAGAAGAAAGGTAAGCAGAATCATTGTGAATAAAAAGAAAGAGTTTTTTAATAATGACTCGCGTGTTAAAACAGAGATCTTGTGTATATGTCTGCAGGTCCGAAAAACAGCCTGACAAGAAGAGGAACAAGGCAAAGGCTGTAAACAAGAAGAAGATGTTGGAAGCCTCTCGAGAAAACGTTATAGTACTCATCTTTGACCCCATTCAAGAAAAGTCAGAGAAAGATGAATCCAAATAGTGTGTTTATGCTCGACGACATCTCCATCAGCTCCAAGCATCGTGTGAATATAGGACTACATTACGAACTCGCATCCCTTTTCATCAAAGCAGTTGACGAAACTTTTGTATACATAACAAAAGAGGACTGGCAGATAATAGTTCGAAATATAGCTTTGATTGAAACGTATGTGAAAGACGGTAAGCTTCCTCGTTTATCGCATAGTGAGAATATAATCTATGCATATAATGTAACAGTGCATATGAATAAAGTTAATGAAATAGCATTTGTGAATACGTGTCTAAACGAAAATGCCATAAACCTGGACATTGTTGCAATAGCAGGACTGAAGAGAGTAATTCCATACATTGAAATATATTTATTTCAATTGTATGACGTTCATAAATGAATGTGTTCATACGATGTTAGAGGTAGGAGTGTCAGAAAAAAGTTAAAGGAGATGTATGCTAAAATCAATAAAAAATATAAAAATTTCATTCTGTATTGATATAAACAAAATACATTTTGATTTCTTATATGGTAGATTGAACAACATGAGTTAGGGGTTTATAAGTGAACAATTTATCATGAATAATTAAACAAAACAAAGATGTTTGTGCAGGAAAATTCGCCGATGCTTGAACTTCCAATCTGATGTTAACGGCTCCAGTCACGGTCTCCTCCGGTTGATGAGAACAGTCGATGACGAATAGTGGTGCATATTTCAGAAAATCGCCTCACTTCAAAAGAGGGTAATTTTCTTTGCCATAATAAGAGTATTGAAATTTAGAATACTGGTTATACAGATATGCAAACTTTGAATTTGCAAAATCCAAATTCACGCCATGATACGGATAACATTCGCTGTTGAGATAAAGCTTCAGATTGGTAATATTGCAGTGATCAGATAGAGCTATATTTAGCAAGGTAGTTCAGTCTGTCGGTCTGTGCACCCACTATGACAAAACGCGGTTTCTCAAGCATCGATGTCGTTGCAACGTTCCACGTGAACGCTTTAATCTGCGGTACTGCAGGTTGAATGTGAAGGTCCAGGGTTCGAAAAGCAACGTGCAGCGGGCGATCTGACTTGACGAGTTTAAGCTTCTCCACCCTCTCGGCATCGGAGGGTCTAAGTACGGGCATCCTCCATTCGATGCGGTTTAGTTTAATGATAGTCGGATCGTTGCCCATCACACAATGATTAGAATTTTTAGATCTAATGAGAACGAGTTCAAACTTGCTATTAAGTATGAGCTCCTTGTGATCGTCTGCGAAACCCAGAAGCATCGAAAGAGGAACGTTAGCGTTGAATACACCATTCGATGCGTTCACGATGTCTACAGATTCTCCGGGATACGTCCATCCGGCTGTTCTGTAGGCGATTGGAGTCCAAAGTATTGAGAGCTGCATAGTTGCGCATAGTTGTAGGAAGTCCGGGATTTCTCGTTCTATCTATAGTAGTACCATTCATATCTAAGCGAACTTCATCGAACAGAAACGCCATGGCATTGTTGGTCAGTGTTGCAGATGAAGCTTCGCCAGTAGGTTTTGTCACAGATCCTTCTATGTAGAGGTAACTTCTGC
The DNA here is from genome assembly GCA_030765065.1 of Deroplatys truncata. Classification (NCBI taxonomy): domain Eukaryota; kingdom Metazoa; phylum Arthropoda; class Insecta; order Mantodea; family Mantidae; genus Deroplatys; species Deroplatys truncata. The sequence continues at coordinate 23,420,484 of CM060976.1, read as the reverse complement.
TAGGAAGCTTGTAAAAATCCTCAGCTTGGCATGGTATTCTAATTTCATCATTCACATCTAGAGCAGACGTATTGTAAGGTAGGAAGACATGTTCCTCCTCCTTACTAATCTTATCGTCAAACGTCGGAACTCCGGTCACATCTAAAACATCCATTACAGAACCTTGAATATCAGACGCTCGAGGAACTCTCGGTTGGATGGTGATAGCAGTTTGGGTGTCGAAGACTGAGTAGATATCAATCTCGAGAGAAGATTTTTATTATAGTAATGCGTTTTAAAATTTATTCCCATTCCGTCTTATGTGCAGTCTCACTGTTATAGTTTCGTTTCTGAAGTCAAGCGTATCCCCGTTCTGGTCTACCACACGAATACTGAGATGATCAATGAGATTCCTGTCGATGATGGGTAGATATAAGGGACTGGACGGTTCCTACGAGATGTGGTAGCCCGGATGAACCGACGGAAAAAACTCGTAGAGAGAATGCCCGCTTTTACCGTTGATGAAGGATCCAGTGGCAAGGCTGCACTCGACGCGTATGATGTTGACCTTAAAGATGTTCACCAGTTCGTCAGACTCGGTCAGTACACCCGGCTCCACCGTGCGCTTGCCGTTGAAACCGAGAAGAGAGCCCACCGATCTCTCTCTCTCTCGAATGAAATCGATAACGTAAGGGCACCGAACCTCAGCCTTCATGGTGTTATTATTGGGGCGGAGAAAAAACTCATCGCCGGCTTTGAGTCTATCCTTGAGGAAGGTGTTTATATCTTCTATTTCATAAGTTCCAGGTGGAATTTCGATGGTTTCAAGTTTTCCATCCCGCACGTAATGGAAAAGGTTATTGCTAGGATCAACATTTGTATCGAGTAAAATGTCTCGAAATTCAGTAGAGCAATCTCGTAAACTCCATCTGGATCCAGTTAGAGTGGTGGATTCAAATGGGTAGAGAAACTAGAATCAGATCCGCTAACAGTGATAGTGTAACTCATTTTGACCATTCGAACATCCTGTCGAAAGTGTTTTATAACAGAAACTGTAAGCACAGATGACCACAAATGACAGAATCGAAATTATGATACCTGTGTCTGTTATACATGATCTTAACACCGTCGAGATAGGATTCGATCTCTCTTGGAGGTTTCAGATTGCCGAAACTGTCAAAATAAAAGGCTAAATTTCCAACCTTGCGTATAGCAACCCAATGGGTACCGGGATTCTGCGAGTTGTCCAAATTGACGACGATCCTCTCCGCACGTCTAGGTCTTAGAGGCAGTTTATTTAGCATGTATACGTCTCTAAAATTAGGAATGCGTAGACGTTCAGCATAAGTTTCAATCTTCGCACCGCTTAAGGCTTTTTCCGTGATAAGTACAGACCTCGTTCCGAGTTTCTTGGACGTAGATACAAGCCCCTTCCCTTCCTGCGTCGTCCACCTCCTTTCTTAAGACCTCTGCTCTTGCCCGTGGCTAATGCTTCCATGTGCTGATTGTGACGAACCAGCTCGTTCAGTTGCTTCTCCGCAGCACGTTTCTTATTCACCGAGGTAGCGATCTGTGCGGCTCCCCCTGCCAAGCTATCTGCAACACCCAATGCCGCCAAAAGCGGTAGCAAAGGTAAGATCCCACCTCTAGCGGGTGGCGGTAGTATTCTCTTCCAACGTTTGCGCAATCCAGCACCCATGGCCAGCTTTCCCTTCATGATTGCGGTCACAAGTCTAGCGGCAAGCTTCTCGCCAAAAGTAGCGTCAGCAGACTGCACCCGATTCCAGGTTTTTTCCACAAGAACCTTGTCAGCCAAATGCCTCGGAACAATATCCTGATGTGCGGCGTAGGCGATATCGTGTTCTCGACACGCGGTGTCCAATTCGTTTATAGGCGGATCCCCTCGCTGCAATCACTTATGTAGCTTAGTTCCGGGACCGCAGTACCTGTAGCCGGGCAAATGAGCCTAAAACGGTAGAGAATTAATCAAAGAATTAAGTACTCCGGAACCCTTCCGAACGCGTCCAGAGCTCATGATACACTATGAAAATAAAAAGCAAAAGATATAACTTATAATCTTAGTCGCACGATGGAAGTAGTGAAGCAAAAGTGCTCGTTACCCATACAAGTTTTAGACTTCTACAATGACATTCGCGAGGGAAGGCACGGCTCTCTCTTCCCGAGCAACGTCAGAGCGCTCATTCTGGGTAGCTCAAATGCGGGTAAGATGAATATCTTACTCAACCTGCTAATCCACGAGAACGGACTAAGGTTCGAGAATCTTTACATTTACTCGAAATCACTGCATCAACCGAAATATCAGTACCTGCTCAAAGTGCTGAAAACCATACCCGATATAGGAGTGTACACGTTCGAGGACGGTGAAAAAGTACTGGAAACCTCCAAAGCCAGAGAAAATTCCATATTCGTATTCGATGACGTCATCAACGAGAAACAGGGTAAAATAGCTTCGTATTACAGCATGGGCAGACACCGTAACGTCGATGCTGTATATCTAGCACAATCTTATGCAAAGGTACCCAAACATCTAATTAGAGACAATGCAAATATGATCGTACTATTCCGACAAGATAATCTCAACTTAAAGTACATATACGACGATGACGTAAATACTGACATGTATACGGAATTCAGAGAGTTGTGTAAGCTAGTATGGGAGAGTAATGACAGATCGAACTCGAGACCCTTTGTTGTCATGGTACCTGAATTTCCGCTGAATGAAGGACGATACAGAAACGGTTTCGATGTATTTATCAGAGTGAATAAATAGAGAGTACCGCTCATTACCGTTATGAGTATCGACAGATTCGGATCCCGCAGGATCATCGCATCCAGGGATGTGTTTAACCGTTATATTATAAATCGAGATGACACGGGAAACGATCAATTCAAGAAAAAGCGATTATGCAACATTCAGGATCCTGAAGAAGACGACGATGCAACGACTAAACACTATGTGGATACGCTTACGACTATCGTCGAGCATCGAATGCAGACGTTCACCGAAAAGACTTCATATCAGCGTATGGGCGAATTTGAAGCTATGCTTAGGCAGCACGTGCAAACATCACTCGAAGGTCAACATCAGAGCCTAATGGAATACCTGAGTAAATATGCTTTCAAACGCGATGCAGAAAATAATGTAATTCTGGATACGATAAGAATGAAGGTACTATTACCTCCAGTTCACGATCATGATGTTCCGAATAAAAAGTATATTTTGGATTACATAAATGCACGCACACCGCTTCCCGATTCGAACGGTAACGTTTTCTTTCGAAAGAAACGGATAAGGGAGATAGCCGATCCCGTGGATGATAACGATGCCGCAACTAGAAAATATGTTAGACATTTAGTTCTAAAGAAAAATGCCGAAACACAGACAGTTTTAAAGCGAACTCTATCTTCTATGCCTCAAGAAATTGTTGTAGCAGTAGAAAGAAATCTGGATACCGTGGTAGCCTCAATTATGACTAGTATTGCTAATCTTAATTCGCAAGTGTAAAAATGCTATTTTAGAGCAAATGAGAGGACAGTTCATCATTACATTCAAACGAAACCGTACAGAGGTAACTCACTGAGATACATGCTAACTTCGGGACTCGAATACTACAGGTCCTCGGTTAGCGGAGAGGTGATTGGCTGCTCTATGATTTCATCATCGCATCCCAATAAGAGAATGGATGCAATATTTAATATAAATGATAGGCGAGTTGAAATTTATCCTGCACCCATCATGATAGGCGATAAGTTGACCTTCACAGCTCCAGTTAATCGTGCTAAAGATGGACATATTCTAAGTATCGAATTAAAAATCTCCTATATATTGACGGCAGCAGCTTAAATCTGCATTCATTTTAAGATGGATGTAAAAGGCATCAGAATCAAGCAGTGCATCGCTCTACACAGAAAGCGATAAGGGAAAAGTTACGTTCCTTGAGGGGTCTCAAGTTCGAAACCCAACGTGTGATGTCCGAGGTTCTTCAGCCCGTCACCGTTCCTCTGAAGGATATACTAAAGGATCAAGAAAAAAGCAAAACCCCTCTCTCTCACCCCGAAGAAGAAGAAGCCGATACCCTCGTGAATTATCTGAAGAAGGTTCGAACAGCTAGCGGCAGCGATCTGGACGTTACCTTCGGAGTACGGTACGAAGACGGGGATTATAAGATAGGAAATAAATTAATTACATTTGCAGATAACAGTGTTCAGATAGGAGATGAGACTTATATGGCTAGCCCGGGGCTGTACGAATTATTATTCAAGCGAGTACTTCAGACCTCATCGTATACGGAAGACGATCTGGATATTTATTCTCAGATTTTGAAACAAACTCTAGTTCACAAACAGGGCTACAGCAGGAGCGGTCGTCTGAGATCGAACAAGGGGTACAAATATAAGAATATCATACGCAGGCTAATCGACACTGCGACCGGTTCCGGTCTCGAATGGAAGCAGCACGTTCCGGGTAGGAAGTTGGACTACGTATACTGGTCCGATTCTAATAGTCTGATTAGCAGACTCAGATTGCTAATTGCATCGAGGGAGGCTGGCAATTTGAATCATACACCGGAAATTCAAGAGATCATCACAGAATTGAGAAACTCGAAAATAATAGCATGATTAGACGAAACATCGTTAATGAATTACATTCCCAGGCCAGAAGGAAATTTCTACGTAGAAAAATAATTAGTAAAGGTCTTAATGACTTATTACAAGTAGACCTTATTGACCATATGTCTTTTTTTCTCATATATATATATATATATATACTCCATTGCCTCTGAACGGGGTTCTTCTTCTTCTTGCAATTTTTTCAGAGGCATACATTTCGTTTTAGCAAAACTAAAAAGAAAAATCGCGGGCGGGGGGTTGTGAGCGCACGCGCGCGCGCGAACACGCACCGATCACCGATGGGATTTCACATTTTTTGGCTCTTAATTATTTTTATTATTCATTAACTACACAACATAACAATAAAGTGTATCAACAACTTCACGGGAGGGGACATGTAGCGGGGAGTACCGTAGAGAGAGGGACGGGCTTCACACTTCTCCTCAGACTCCCAACGTCACGTAATCCCACACGTTACTCGAATACGCGGTTTCTAACACCGTTTATTTATAACACGGCTTCAAACTCACATGCATAGATGTGCTGATTGCCATGGTTTCTCACTACACACAAAATCTGAAATTTAACGCTATGTGAACATTTATGATACTGTTATATGAGTTTAGACATATGCAGGTTGTTTCAGAACAACCGACAAACTTTTAGTTTGGCGAGCACTTTGATATAGGATACTTATGGTCGTTGAGTTCATGGTTATTTGCAATGGATCAAAATCAATAACGAATACGCCACTGATAAAACTTCCATGAGTTGCTGCTACTTTCAGCTAATAGTGGCCATGTTATTTCAAACATTCGATGTGAATACCTCCGCAACATGTGCTTAAACTTTGAAAGAAACGTGAGAAATTAAAGTTGGGTTCATACCAAACGCACACCATTTATCTGGGAAAAAAATGTCGAGCCGCTTGTGTAGAGTTTGAATCCGGCTCCACAGATAGCCGAACAAGCAAATGACTGCGCTACTACTAGAGCTAACTGTTGTGTGTCTCTCTGATACAAATGTTGATTATCATGTAAAAGTGAGGGTATTAATGGTGCACTGGCCCTTGCTGACGAAACATTTTTCAGACGAAGCAAAGTTAATGACTTTGGAAATATGGCAATAACTATGTTCACCCCTATGGAAGAGAAGTTAATTATTTTATAGTGGAAATCAGTACCGCTTTTTATTAGGTATTTATTTGCATTTATCAGAACGAATATTCAAATAAAGAATAATTGCTTAACGCCAAGTTTGCCATTTCAGATCATAGGTGTCCCATATCAATGTGTTCCTACACCATCCCTCTGTAATCCCTGAAAGTTTGAGGTTGAATTCTGTAACATTCTATGTAAGGCGAGTAAGTATGCAAATTTGCAATTGGTAAAAAAATTCGAGTGTGTCGCATCACATCACACATTTTCTCTTTTACTTTTTATAGTAAGTAGAGGAACTATTGCATTCCAACAAAAAATTCGATACCGATATGTCACCGAAATACAAGTTTTGCGGCTACCTGTCCAAAGTCTGTGGACAGCTTAACTAATTGACTGACTGACTAAAAGATTAATACAACAAAGGCAAATATGCCCCTAGGCACCTTTCCATACGCATTTAAGCAAATACATTCTACCCATGCCCGTGCCCAGAAAAAAATATCGGGAGGGCTTCCATAATTAGATCTAAATTGAACAGTGCCCTACACAGTTATCATGCACCTACTCTGTAGTATATAGACGTTATGGGGGCAAGAACATTCCTTGAAGGCATCATGTAGACGAAAAACTCACCAGAATGAAGACCTTACAGCACAAAACACTGAAACTGCTTCGAAAACCAGGGCGTATGGTCACCTTGCCTATGTAAGGCGAGAATATTCAGTTTCCCTTTTCCTTGTAAATGTGATACTAGCTGTAGAGCTACTGTTATCCAAAGAAGATTTCCCATATTGGTTTGATATGAATTTAAATAAACAAAACTGTCGGAAGTTTGGGGGGTTTGAACCCTAAACCCTCTAAATACGACTCTGGCTCTATCCACAATATATGACACGGGTATAATACCGTGTTAAACGTGGGGAACAAAATCATTAATGTGTGGGGGGTAACGTGTCTCTCTCATAGTTACGAGGTCCTGAGATCGAATCTCACTTAGGGTGATTTGCCAGGATAAGGTTTTTCTGGGGTATTCCCATATCCTGAGAAGATAATTTCGGGTAACTCTAAGCTCTAGGGACTCCGGACCCATTTGAGCATTTCAACCATTTCCTTCATTCAATGTCCGTTATAACCTACCCGGTTAAAAGACGTTAAATTTCAATAAATAAATAAAGAAGGAAGGAAAGAAAAAATAAAAGTGAAATCTCTCGTACAGCCCGATATAACTGCTTTACGTCCTCTGCTACAATCAGGGTTGTCAGGTTTTCAGAATGTTAATAAGGGACAAGATCACGTTGACGACTAAGGCTTGACCTTTATGCAATTAATTTGAGAGAACCCCATATCCAGAACATGTCATATTATTAACAAAGTTTGTGTAGATCCAGGCGGCGCCGTGGCAGAGTGGCTAGACCGCTCGCCTCCCACCGAGGCGGCCCGGGTTCAATCCCAGCGACTTGCATGTGGGATTTGTGGTGGACGAAGCGGCGTTTTCTCCGGGTTCTCCGGTTTCCCCCGCCATTCATTCCACCAACTGCTCCATTATCACCTTTCCTTTCATCCATTTCACCAACATTTCGTTTCATCTACTTCCTTCATCCCATACCAGGCATCGGGCTGATCACCCATCCTGGATGCTCTGTCTGATCCATGAGTGTCCTCGACGGGCCTCTGACCCCAGGCACCCGCTTGTAAGTCCTGGGGGGTGTAAGTCTTACATAAGAGGAGGTTAAACATAATGAATGTGTAGATCCACCATCTACAGAGACCCAATCCTAATGGGATAGCTGCCCTTTTAATTATTTGCCATACGTCACAGCAATTTGCTGTGACGTATGGCAAATAATTTTTTACTTTCTTTTCTGCTTATTTACAGTAATTAGATAAATTCCATACCGAGAACGTTTTGTGGCTTCCTGAATCCAAAAAGGCATTTTAGAAAATGATGTGCGTATGTCTGTACATCTAACTACACATAAATAGATCTAATTAAAGTATGCATTTTGTGTAAAAGTTTTTGGTGAGTTAACCATTTCCCAGATACTCCTTTGTTATTGGTTTGAAATTTCAAATGCTAATGTACTTTTCTCAAATAGGGAAGTCGTTTTGCTTTTCTCCTGATTTCAAAGCCAACACATAGTAACCAGCTCTTCAAATATTTGACTATCGCCTAAATCTACTGTTTTCTCTAATTCCCAATGCAGCTACAAGGAAATATGTAATCAGACCATTTCTACAATTAATGCTTTTCTCAAAACTGAATTGAGTTTTATTTATGGACGTTCTTTAACTACTATTGTTCTTAGCGTCCCATTCGATATTGGGCGTGAAAGATCGGAAATTTTGCTCAGAGGCCTCTTTATCAGGTTTGAGGATCTTCTACGTGGCGTAAATCTACGACACGGGATCACCGTCTTTACTTCCATTCCGAAGGAAGCCTTGCTAAGGGTTTTTGCGCCTGAAAAAATCCACCGTCTTCCGCCGGGTTTGAACCCACGACCTATAATGTTGATAATGTTTTTCTTCGATTAACAAGAAGTAGATAAGAGGAATAAGCTTTTTTATGAATAGTTTTTTGAAGAATGGGTAGAGAAGGTCATTTAAATGTTTTTTACACCATGCAGATTTTCACAGAGGTCCGTGTGTGTGTCTGTGAACACACCAAAAATGAAAGGCGGTATAAATTTCAAACTTGGAATTTAAGTTCAGATTGTCATCCTCTGTGGTGTAGTGGTTACCATGCTAGCCTCTAGTTCCCGAGGTCGCGGGTTCAAACCTGCCGGCAGGCGATGGGTTTTTTTTTCGGGCGTAAAAATCCTTAGCATGGCTTCCTTCGGGCCGGTGGTCCTGTATCGTAGATTTACGGCACGTAAAAGAACCTCAAGCCTGATAAAGAAGTCTCTGAGCAAAATTACCGTCTTCCATGCCCAATTTAGAATGGGACGCTAAGGACCACAGCAGCTAAAGAACGTCCATAAATAAAATTAAAAAAGAATGTTCAGTATTTTCCATAGTGGCGACACAAAGATTTTCAAAAAACTCCCCACCCCAACTACCCCTTACGTGGAAGCATTTTCAAAATTTTTTATTTTCTCAAAAATGACTAATGATTTTAAAACTCCATACTCTTTCCATGCAATCACGAGAAACAGATCGACAGGACTTAATGACAAAAGCATTGAACAAATCGAAGCATTAATAACGGATATCTTGGAAATGAGTGACACCACAAAAAAGTCATTTCTAATAAATTATGTGTTTTAAAGAGATACATAGTTTCTGTGTAGTACGTTTTCAACTGTCGCTTATCATTTACCAGATTATACAACATTTCTTCCGAATGAAGATGACTTCACAGCTATTCTCAGAAAATTCAAGATATACATTTCATTTGTCATGTATATGATGTAAATATCTTTAATATATGGTATTTTAACCCAACACGTTAGAGCGATTGTTGAGAAAATCGAACAGTTTGGAAAATCCTCCTTGTAAAAGTAGTCTGGGATTGGGGGATTTTCTTGAAAATCGTGTCACATGTTTGGAAAGTATTGAACTTAAACACCAAGTTTGACTTTTGTTTTTTAAGTTCTGCTGTTTACGCATACACATACATGGGTGTGCAGACCTTTTTCTAAATGTGCCATTTTATTTCAAGGATCTCAAAATATGTATTTCCAGTGTATGGTGATATTGAATTTTTGGGTGGAATACTACATATGTGGTAGAGAAAATAAAAATCATTAGTCATAGTAACTAAAAAAACCATAAAACCAGGAGTTAAAATGGTATGGATTGTCATTAATACATATATGTTTACCCACAGGCGCTTCTCCTTAAAAATTTGAAAAAGAGCTGGTCTCATGCTTGTAATGCTTGCAATAATATGAAGCAAAAACCTTAAACAAAAATGTCTGAATTTATTAAGGACTATCAGAATATCTAAAGTTTATATCATAGTTCCATTTAAAATTCTGAAGTTCACCCCCTCGACCCACTTGGGGCCTACTGGGATGCTGCCCCTTATGCTGTCTCTTCGCCCTTACCTCCCATGAGAATCAAAAAAAGTCAGAACTTAACTTTAGTGATCCACTTAAAAGTTATGGCCAATACTACATACTTATTGTTCACTCAGTATATAAAAGCATATTTTAAAGAAAAAAAGATATGGTGTTAATTTAACATGAAATAGTTATCTGAAATGTGTATGTGCCACCATTTCAGTTTCTCAACAAAACATATGTATAGCTCTAATAAGTTCACCTGAAATATGTAGCTGAAAAAAAAATGATAACAGCTCAGCAGGAAGCCTTGTCACCTGTTTGTAATGAATGTGCCAAGTACGTGATTTTTCAATTGTGTACATATAAAAGAAACATTTTTCCACATTTGTAAGTCACTAAAGAACACAAAATAGGCACACAAGAAGCCCAGGATATAGACTGTTAGAAATAAGGTCAGTTGTACGTTTTCTTCAAATGATGTTTGGTTTTTAGGTTTAAACTATGCAATGCTTTTCTTTTTTTAGCTTAAAACTTTACCTGGATTGCTAAAGTGAGTAATAAAATAATCATAGTTTTGTGTAATAAAAGACACCAGACAAGATTCATTTTTAAAAATATAATGTTGAAGTGTACTAAGTGCCTTCATAGCTGCAACTAGGATTTGTATGTCCTGAGACTTTACCCAATAAATTGAGCTAGGAAATGTGTTAGTTCAGCTTTCTGTTACACAATGGATCAAAAACTGATTTTAAATGATTGTGTAAATATTACTGTGTGAAAGAACAACTAATTAACATTTATTGGTCTATTAGTAGTACATTGGTATATTTATCTCAAAATGAATTTGAGAATGCCTTGTGGTTTATTGGAAAAACTGTGGGTCAGTTGGAGAATATACTGTGGTGCTGGTATGTTGCCATGGTAGCTCAATTGATTAGAGCAGTGGCATGTTAAGCTGAAGATCCGTGGTTCAAATCCTACCTATGGCATTGAATAATTGCTCATTATTAAAGGTGTACAAATGTATTAACTTCAACAATGAGTTTCTTTCTTACAATATTTTTTTCTTCATTTGCGTAGCCTCCTTTTACTTCTATGGTTATATTTGGAGCTTTGACTTAAGAAACAATGTTTATTAGTCCCTGAACTGTAGGTTTTAGCATTAGTTTTATTTATTTTTACCAGAAGTGCACTCTCATTATTCTCACATTCATATCTGTAAACAGTGAAGAAGGTAGGTAATAAATGTTGTGAAAGAAAATCCTCTCCAACCAGGAATCAAAATGTGAGACCTGGTTGAGAAACCAGAGGGTTGGCCATTCAACAATGGAGGCAGTTTATTGTTTTGTTTTATCAAATTCTGGGTTAGTTAATACCACTTGACTGATTTGCAACAACATAGGATTCACAAAGATTCTCAAATTTTCAAAATAATTTGCCATAACATTTTAGAAACTGAATACTGCAACCCTCCTTGAAAATAGTGTGCCTTTAACTAGTCATGTTGGCTAGGGGTGCAACCCAGTTATTTTCTTTCTGTTAGAGTGCTGCTCTTACTGAGTTTAGAAGAGTAGATTTTCAATTAGTACATTGCTTATTCTTAAATATCAGTGGGTGTTTAGATTTCTAACAGCAGGCATGTTGACATTGTAAGCATTTAAATCTGCCTGAGCTATCACTAAAGCTGATAAGATTACTCACGCTACATGATAGGCACCAACTTGAGGGGGAAGGGCAAGGGACATTTTATTGAAGGGGCCTGGCTCTCCCAAAATTCTAAGATAGATCTTGCATTAAATAAACAAAACAAGAAAAATTATTTTAATAGACCAAACAGAGTTATATAGGATTACCTTTATTTCAAATGCAGAGTTAACTGTTAAACAAAGGTTTCAGTTAACAGAGTACACAAATACTGTTGTTCTTTTGTTGACACATCCATAGTTTCATTCCCTATTATTATATCTGTAATATCTATCATCAGCTTTCAAAGCAATGTGTGATAAAAATGCAACCAATTTTGTATGTTATGAGAAATCCAATTATAGGAATTGCATTGCATCCATTTTTTGAGTTCATGACTATCCTCACACCTAAGTACGAGTAAAAGCAAACTTTCAAAATTACTTTTGTCATTTATGTGGCTAAGGATTGAAATTCTTTGTATTCACCAAAATGCTGTTGCTGTCATCCATTGTTATCGTGAAGAAGCCATGAGGTTAAATCATCATTCACTGGCAGATGAGCTTATAAGCAGAAAGAATGTTTTTTTAGTAGTGTTTAATGCCTGTTCTTACTACATATGATGCCATAGGCAGTGGACACTGATGATAGGTGAAATGAAATGATAATTAGGGAAGGAGACATTCCAAGTCTAAGTTTAGGGTAGTTATGAAGATTGAGAAAAATTTGAAAAAAGCCTCAGCCAGGGAGTATGGTCCTGGTGGAACTTGAACCACAGATCTTCCATTCATGAGACCATGTCTTAACAACCTTGGCCACCCATGTCGGTAGGAATGAACTGAGATGCAATGCTTTCATTGGAAAACAATAAGGTAGGACTCAACAGACCTAGCATTATTCTTCTTCAAACTTTAAATTAATGAACCAATTATTTAATTTTAAGGTAATTGAAAGCATCTATGCTATACTATGATTAAATGCCTTTTACTTTAGAAACTGCACTAAATATTTTATTAACACCCAACTTATAGCACAATCCTACCACCTTCCATAAAATGTATAACAGGTTGATGCCTATGTGCTACACATTTTCCATTGCTGGAGGAGCAAAAATCCTGACATGCTGAAATTATATATAAATCACAGTGTTTACAAGAAGTGCTTAAGAGTAGTAATGAAATTGGTATTGAATTCCATAAGGATGAAGACCATGTTGTGGAGCTTTGCATCATATGGAAGAAGAAGAAGAAGAAGAAGAAGAAGAAGAAGAAGAAGAAGAAGAAGAAGAAGAAGAAGAAGAAGAAGAAGAAGTTGATGAGGGGGAGATAATTGTACCAATTATTATGTAGCCTAAGAGAGTATGGAAGAAAGAAAATCCACACAGGGCCATTATGTGGAAGGGCCAAGGACAAGTCTAGGGAAACAATATTGCAAGTGTCAGTGAAAAATCTGCATTGAAAATTCCCAGCATGTCATACCAATTTTTCATAGCTTGGGAAATAGTACTTAGCATAAGGAACTGATGCAAGTTTAATATGCAAGATTAATTGGATTAATTAATGCAATGCAAGATTAATAATATTGCACTGAAAGAGAGAGAGAGAGAGAGAGAGAGAGAGAGAGAGAGAGAGAGAGAGAGAGAGAGAGAGAGAGAGAGAGAGAGAGAGAGAGAAGAATCATCTCTATAATTGAATCATGAATTTCAGAGACCCATACATCCACTGAACAAAAGTTTTCAGAAGTTATAATAAAACTGTTTCATTTAAGAACAGAAAACCCTCCAACTCTCTTTTTTCATACATAATATATTGTAACACGATGCTCTGGCATATACTTCTCTATTTTTATCAAGCATGGCTATGGACAAAAAATGTTAAAGCATATTGGATACAAGGTGCTTTTTAAACTCATGAAAGCTTTTCTCAAAATTAATGATTTTTGGGCTACAGTAAACACATTAAAATGGACTAAAAGTAAAACGCTATGGAAATTATACAGCAAAATATTTTCCCACATCAATTTACTGGAGTTATAACAGCTATAATGGAGTTATAACAGAGAAATATGTTAATAATCTTGAAATTGTTTTATATTAATTCATAAACTTTTCATTCTTTGTAATAGCAGACCAAACATAGATTTCATCCATAAAAGTCTTTGTTTCAACAGTGTCAGGCAAATAAGGTCTTTGATTTTGTCTTCTACTTTCTGTGAGTTTATTGATAGTCTTTCTTTAGGATAAGCTTTGTTCACAGGCGGAGTAAGTATGCTTCTTTGCAACTCTGTCAGCACAAAAGTGTGATCTTCCATACAATTAATAGACTTTTTGGCTTTCACTGCTCCAACATGATCCTTTGAATATGTAAATTCCATAAAATCTATAATGTTGAAGTGTTGTTTCTTGTCTCGTGGTGTACCTTTGCATTTGTTTCAAAGAAAACTGCATTTCAGTGATAGAAAGTTGGCTACAATTCTTGAAGTCATACGATGGTGATACTGAAAACTTTTAAAATGCCATATTTCTAAAACCAAATGGAATGTGTTTATATTTGACAGATACTTTCTAATGTTTTGCAAGTTGATTGTCATGTAGGTTGTTCAATTTGTCTAATAGTTTGTTAATTATCAACATTAAAGATTTTGTGTTCATCCAAAAATGGATTTGACTAGAGGACATTTCCATGTGATAACTTTTTACAATTATAAATCATCAATAATGCCTAATGAATGTGAAAATCGACTTATAAATGCATTTGGCAAAGAAGCCGCATCCAAATCAACAATTTGTAATTCATACAGTGAATTCAAAACAGATCAGTTGTTTCTTAATAATGAATTTCGTGAAGGATACCCAAGAACTGCTGTTACTGATGAAAATATTGCCGCTATTTGAGCAATGCTTGAAGAAGATCGACGGACATCTTATGAATTTATTTGGGCGACTTTAGGTATTGGTATGAGTCAAATCAAAAACATTTTACATCAACATTAAAACGTGAGAAAACTTTGTTGTTGATGGATTCCACATAAACTGACTCTCAATCAAAAACAACAATGCACTGACTGGTGCAGAAAAACTCTGCAAAAATTGCAAGGCGGCACTTCAGATTTGATTTGAAATATCATTACTGGTGATGAGTCTCAGATTTATTGTTATGAACCTGAAAAGAAAAGTCATTTTTTTTTTAATGGGCCATATTACTATTATAGCATTAGAAGATGGATGTGCCATTTCTGTCAATTGATACACAAATGTCTGTTTACAGGAAGTTTTGAAAAAGTTTGTGAAAAATGCCCAAAAGGAAAAATACAGTTACATCATGACAACGCATCGTTGCATACAGCAAAACTAACAACTGAGTATCTGGATATCCTGAAGGTCAGCACCATAGACCCTCTACCATACAACCCTGGCCTAGCACCTTGTGATTTCTTTTTGTTTCCAAAAATTAAAGGTAAAATGTATGGAATCACTTTTCATCATCAGATGAAGCAGTGCAACACTATAATCATATGAGACAATGGAATATTATAAAATCCTGGTTTCTGAAGTGCCTCAGGAAGAGTGGCACCATTGCTTTAAGCACTGGTTTCATCAAATGCAAAAATGTATTGATGTCAAAGAGGAATATTTTGAAAAACAATAAAATCATTTAAATTGTTTGATTATCTAAAAATTTCAGTGTCGCCCTCACTAACACTTCCTTAAAGAACATTCACCTCAAATCCATTGTTAGCATTTGAATGTACTATCAGCTCCACATATGCCACAAGTTTATACCTTTACTTAAAACAAGTTCTGAATGAATTTCATTAACCCTACATGTGCTGGACATGTAGGATTTCTGCACTTTGTTGAAACTTCAACACTGTATAAAACCAATGTGAATACATAGACATTACAGATTACTGTGCTAAATGACATATGTATTAAAGAAGAATTCCGTTTTAATGAAAAGTAATTATGTGAAAAAGTGGATATTTAGGATTTCTGATATTGAAGATTCAAAAATAAGAGTACAGCTGGAGATTCTACTAGTTGGCAATATTTTTTTTTTCGATGGAGGAGAAAATGCTGTTAAGCACTACCCCAGCCCCGATGGGATTTTGGGACTGAGAATGTGGGACTTGCTAATAGTCGGCCATACCCGCTAAAAACTCCTCCACCGGAAGAAAAAGGAAGAATGATAAAGATGGAAGTAAAAGGTGAAGGAGCAGCATCCTGCATAGCACTTGCATTAGTATGTGGAATCTGCTGTCCTGCCGCCTGAAGGATGGGAGCGGGTAAACCTTATTGCTAGGCTGGCAGTCATGAAACCTGACTGCAACCTAGTGGTTAAGAGGTGAAAGTAGAAAGAAAGTAAAGGTGACATATGGGTTTAGGATGCTTCGTGATGTGCTGGTTGAACTCATTGCATTTCTGCACAGGAAGTGTTGCACGTTCACTGACGTGTGCTCAGACCTCTGCTTCCTGTGTGACTACACAGGTGCGCTGGATGTGTCTGGTCATTTGATCTCTGTGACGTTGTCCATACCCGAAGGATCTGGTCAATGATCTCCAGTTGCTGAGTTGTCTGGTTGATGGCCTTGATGATGCAAAAATGATGTGGTTGTTGAAGTCTGGATTTCCCTGATGAGGTCCTCCAGGGCTGTCAGTTTTGCCACAAGATTCAGGAACTCCATGTGGATGTCCTGGACCGTCGCTTAGGCCTGGATTTCCTGGTTGGCATGTTGATGATGTCGGCACTGACGGCTGTGGTGTTGTTGCTGGAACCGGTGGCTTCGGCTGTGCCTTCCTGTGAGGATGCAGCGGACAGAGCGACTGTCCGGTGAGTGGTGATTCCCTCATGTTTCACAGTGTCGGTGTCGGCGGCGGTAGTCGTGTAGTTTGCACGTAGAAATGCTGCACAGTAGTGGCACTTCGGTTCGGCTATGCAGTTTGGCTCACGTGCCCGTAGGCACAGCAGCGGCGGCATGAAGCTACCTTGTCCTCGACGCGCAACTGTCTCCCTAATAAGGGAAGACTAGACGCCAAGGCAGCCCAACACATACCAGCGGCGTAGATCCTCGGTCAGAGATGATCCCGGTGGCCTTCATAGCAGTTGCACAGTGTATTCGCGAGACAAAAGTGGCCTAGGGTATGAGTTCCGCTTCATCGGCAGATGCTGGGGGGGGGGGGAGGTTGCGGCGGCTCTGCGTTCATTCTTCCTCTTCGTTATTTCCAAGGGGCAATAAAACTTAAGATGTACTCTAAAAAGAAAAATTATTTTTCATGCTTATTGGTTCATACACAATGATAGTAAAAGTTGATGTGTTGCATTCACATATCTTTATCTGCTCGCCCTTCTGCAAACTACTAAAAACTAAACAAATGTTAAAACTCTTTGCACCTGTATATACAGTTGTATATACTTATCTGCAACTGACTGACAAAACCTATTGCTTTTATAAGCTTCAGGCTCCTTTCACACTGGGACACTGGTGACGGTCACTAGTGATGGTCGCTGATAGAGATACATTCGTTTGAATTGGAACATTCACTCTGGGACACTATACTGCTTCACCCAGTCACTGTGAGTGTCTCACCCTCGCCACATTTGACGGACAAGGTCACTGTGTTCAGAGCAGTTGCTGTCCTACATGCATTAGTTTGAACTGGAGTGTTTGCACTAGGACAATGATCACAGACACAACATTGCAGATTTGCCAACAAAAACAAAGTCTTTGAAACAGGCAGTCATTTTTGTAGCATACTTGAGCACAGTGATACCTATGGTAGTCATAAGTTTAGATTTGATTAATACAGAATAGGCTAAGTATAGTCATTTTGCTATACGAGATATCATTTTTTTCTTCTGCTGAAATCCTTTCTCCAGCTGATCATGCAGCAGTGGATGCATGTGTAATGAATGTTTTCTCTTCATTCCCCTCCTCTTCTTAAATAGAAGTACTAACAACAAAACTTTTCTCCTCACTCGAGTCCATTTCACTAACTGATCAGTTGGCAATATCTGCAGTGTCCAACACCAGAGACATAGGAGTGTTCACTGCAATCACTGGTGTCCATCACTAGCGACCATTATGGTGTCCCAGTGTGAAATGAGCCTATTACTGAATAAAGAGTCATATCATATACCGTACCATATCACATCATATTCTTATAAAAGCTTATTTTCTATGTATTTCTTGTTACAGAGATAAACCTTCATTAAATATTTACATGTTTCATTGTAAGTATAAGAAAACATACAATAGGTTGAAAGCAATGGATTTTTAAAAAGCAAATCACCATGTGACTATGACTGTGAGGAAAATAGCAACTTACCACTTGAAATGTATAAGTATTTAAAATTCAAACCAATAACAAAGAATATCTTGGAAATGGTTAATGCCACAAAAAGTTTTATTTGACATAAATTATGTACTTTAATAAGACCTACTTTTTTTTATCCAGATAGTAAGTTTTGCCTATTTCTTATGGCTTACCAACTGCACAAAAGTAATTTATAATGATGAGGATATCACATGCTATTCACACAAAATTCAAGACATTACATTTTATTTTGTCATAGTAGTTTAATCAAACTCATTAGAGCCATTTTGATTAAAATACCATATGTTTGAGACATTTTCATTACAAATAAAATGTACATCTTGAATTTTCTGGGAATAGCCTCTGAAGTCCTCTTTCTTCTGAAGACTTTTGACATAACTAGTAAATCATAAGAGATAGACAATATTTTATTGCACAAAAAGTGTAGATCTTGTTAAAGTACACAATTTTGCTCAAACAAAATTTATATATCTGGAGTTAACATTTCCAAGATATTCCTTGTTACTGATTTGAATTTTATAATACTTATACTTTTCTCAAATGGGAGGTCATTGTTCATTTTTTTCTTGTGTATTTATTTTGTATTTATTTGTATTTATTGTGCTAAGAGTTTTACAAATTTGACTGTCTACTGCATTTTGACCCTGGTCACTTATTCAGTAGACAATCACTACAGTTTATTTACATTTTACAATCTCTTGTCACTAAATTAACACATTCACTATAGTTTTCCATTCAAAGTAAGATGCACTACCTCTTACTTTTCTCTTTCCACTGTCCAAAGCCATTTATTTTTTACTTTACACAAAAACTGCCCAATGCTTCTACCGTCCTTGCATATCATTTCAATTATAAGTGTATTTCTATCCTCCTTCAACCACTTCTTATTAAAAAATTCTTTTCTCCAATTTTCTGTTCCTTGGCACTTAAATACTATGTGTTCAATGTCTTCATTACCACCACATATCGGACATTGGTTCTGAGGAATACCCTGTCTTAGCCCTTTTAGCCTCCATGCTCCGGTTCTTAACCATGCAATAGATTCTCTCTCTTCTTTATTTACTATGTCTATATATTTTTCCCTACCCCATGTATTTTTCATTGGCCTATAATAAACTAATGAGCTCTTTTTGGCAATCTCACTGAACATGATTTGTATTTCTATATCTTCCAGTCTTTTCCTTGCCTTTTTCCAAAAGTGTTTTACGTTATGTTCTCTCCTTCTCCATATATCTCCTAACCCATTTTTCTCCAAAATATTCCGTAATTTACTTACCCATCCATCATTCATTAAGCTCTTCTCTTGGTATTCAATACATTGTCTTAACACATTACTTTTTCCTAGATTTAAACTTCTGAACCAAAATTTCAAAGCTCTTTCCATTATCTTCCCCTTAGTTGGCACCCTGCCCATCTGTAATTGTGCTACCTGTCTTACAATTGACTTCGGTAGCCCTAGTATTTCTCTACAAAACATCCTGTGCACCACATCTATACATTCCCATCCTCTATCTAATCCCCATGTTTCTATACCATACATCATTTTTGCCTCCACAACCATCTCATAAACTTTTTCCAGCCATTTAACATTTATATTAGGTACTTTATATTTGCAGCTTCTAATTGCTGCCATCGCCCCTTTACCTTTTGCCAATGCAAACTTCTTTTGTTTCTCCCATTTATTACCTCCATCTATTTTTACTCCTAAATAGATACAGTCATGCACTACCCTGTAATCTTTATTCTTTCCCTTCCACTTTTCATATTTGCCTAATTTTCCCCCCTTTTTGAAAACCACAATCTGTGTTTTCTCTTGATTCACTTTTAACCTCCATTCTTTACAATATACATCAATTGCTTGTAATGATTGTTTTAAACCACTTACTGTAATAGATCCTACCACTAGGTCATCTGCAAAAAGAAGTCCTGGAATTTGGATGTTGTTAATTACTGGTGCACAGTTATTATTCCTTCCAATTTCTAGTAAGACATCATCTATGTATAAATTAAATAAAACTGGGCTTAACTTACATCCTTGCCGAAGGCCTTTCTTTTGTGGAATTTCGTTTGTTACACAGCCTGTCTCCACCCTTACACAGAAGGTGTTCTCAAAATACAGTGCTTTTAGAATATTCACCAATTGCTGACTTACTCCCTTACACACTAATTTATGCCACAGAAGTTGTAGCTCAATTCGGTCATAAAGGCATCACATAATGACATTCTCTGTAAAAATCTTAACCTTCACTTTACCTACTGTATCATACAATGAAATGTGTAAATGTAAATTGAAAGTTTATCTGGATTAACAAGAAATAGCTAGAATAATAATATTTTGTAAGAACAATTTGTAGAAGAGTGAGTAGAGAACTTCAAGCGAATGCATCACATCAGATATTTTAAATTTTTTGGTGGAATATCATACATCCTCTACCTACCATTGGTAAGCACTAGAGAAAGCAAACAATCTTGGAAGTGTACCTTCACAGTTTTCTTACATATTAAAAATAATGACATGAATAATGAAATTTATCTTAGTGGTTCATGCCAGACATTAAAATTCATAAACACTTTAGTGCATCTTTCATTTCACAGAATGAATATTAATAGCAGGTGAATACCATCTCCTGAATTCAAGAGGAAGTAACACCATTCCTTCTGTTATGAAACAAGTGTGCTAGCATTTGCTAAGTGGTTGTTGTCGTCGTCATCATCATCATAATCATCATCATCATCATGTTTTAAGTGGGTTAGGAGTTTTCTTCTGTTCTGACCTCAAGTTTGTTAAATAGTAATGATAGATATTTAGTCATAAAATAATTTATTTGTTAACAGCTGAAGCATGGAGAGAAAAACCTGTTAGGGTTCTTTTGTTTCTTCAATCCTGATCTATTAAAATAAATTATTATGAAACATTTTACTTTATAACTCTTGTTTGTTTTTGCAGTCTATGCACAGCAGTCCTTCAAGACTACATTTCTCTTCAGCCATAGCTAAGCACCAACATTATTTCATAACATACTACATCTGCGCTACATGATGGATCTTCCAGAACAGATTCGCTTATTAGATATTGACACTGATATGCACAATGTTATACAACATATAGCAAAACATGATGTAAGTGCTTTTCATTGTAATTAATATATTTACTGTTTTACATAGGTTTTATGTTACATTTTAATAATTAAAAATTACTTTATAGGATACAAGGAGCACTGAATTAAATTGCACTGTCAATAAAAAACACTTCTCAGAAGATAAAAGAAACTTGTATCTACTAAACTTTCAGGTAGGCTTAAATGTGTTCATATTTAACTACAGTGCAGAGCTCACTTTTCTAAATATAGCTATCAAAGAAATAATTTGTTTATTTAATACATTTCTATTAAAACTATTTTGGACTTAGTGCAGTTTGAGCCAATCAGATCAAAAATATTCTCATGAGTAATCAGAAAATTGGCAAAAACGTTGCTTATTTTATCCACTTTTAAAGCTTTTTCAATACCATGTACAATTAAAGATTTTACCCTATACTTTACACATATTTTGGACAGGAAAATAGAGAGCTTTTGGTTCTTTTTCAGGATGTAATACAATAGTCTTGATTACTTTGCAGGCATTCCATTGATTTTATGTGCATTAGTGTAACATAAAGAATAGATTTGAATGATGTAATATAGATTAATTTCCCTCAATTTTACTTCTTCATTTTTCTGCATTTTCATTCTCTAAGTTTGTGTGCAACAAATCTTTACATTAAGCTGTCTACTAGTGCGTCCTTAGCTTTCTCAGAACTCCAAATGGACATACATATGTACTTACTGTTTTCATTGATTCAGCATATGTAACATCACAGACAATGCTTGAGAATAGGATACCTGATGTTGTTTGGCATCAATACGTGAATGTGTAATAATGATAGAATGTTCCACAGAATATCTGTTGAGAGGTGAAATGCTTTAAGTCCTTATGGATGATTTTACAGGAGAAAGAGTTTTGCATTTCAACTTATAAAATATTTTGTATAGAGAACCTTAATATGCATGATTTTATTCAAAGAAATGTACCTAAGCATAGTCTATGTTATTTATACCATTGTATCTCAAATGCTACCAAGCAAGATGTGTTCTCAGGAATGTGTCAGACTTACATTCAGGAGGCCCCAGATTTGATTCCCATTGGGCCAGCCATTCTGACCCTGAATTTTTTCACAGTTTTCCCTGGTTGGTAGTGAATGCTGAGATGGATTATATAATGCCACAAATTTTCCTGTCCACCATTTCCTGTTTTAAGGTCAAAGGACAAGACAAATGGACAGGGGGTAAGGTATATGGTGGTGAAGTTGCTTTTGAAACTGTCTGTCCTGACATTTGGTGTGAGAAAACTCTCTCTACTATCTTACTTCCAAAAAGGTGTTTACTATGAAACAATTAAGATGTTGTAATTCCAGTAATCTCAAGGAAAAAATTAGCAATTTCAAAGTTTTTAAAGTCTTCCTAAAAGAGTACCTCTGTGATAAATCTTTTTACTCTCTAGAAGAATATTTAAACAACAATTTAGCCTGTTGACAATTAAGTTCTAGTATACTACATTTTATATATATTTGATATTTTTATCTTAATACAAAATTTTTGACCATCTTTTCATATAAGTAAAGATGTAATTTTTGAGCAGTGACACAGGCTGTAAAGGTTAACCGAAGTGCATTTTATTCTCAGTACCTAACCATGCTAGCTTTCAAAGTAGTAGAAATTTGATATTTACTGTATATATTTAGCACCACAGTCCAAAACATTGTGCACTTTATATTCATATATTTTTTATATGCAAAATTGTTTTATTGTACATATTTAATATTTTGTAAATGTATATCTTAAAATTCTGATGCTCTTTGCATATAAGCAAAGAGTGTAAGCACTGAAGAGAAGAAATTTTGTATTCGGTAGATGTGAAAATTTTTAATGTAATAGAAATTTGATGCTTGCTGTTTAAATTTTAGCATCATAACTTAAAATGTTGTAAACTTTATGTGTGCAAAAATAATAAGTTTATTGTACATAATTGACAAGTTTGTAAAATCCTGACACTCCTTGGATGCAAGTAAGGATGTAATACCTTGTGCAGTGACACAGGCTGTAAAAGCCAAGTTATATTAAGTTCAATACAATAGAAATATAAAAGCTTTTAACATGTTCTATGTTCAAGGCCTTTTGGCTAACAAAGAACTTACAGAACACATTCTAATCTAATGTAATCTAATCTGTGAGGAGAGGTAGGCCTGTGGGAGGAGGGTCCCACCAGCATCAGGATGGAGATGTTAGAGATCCTGACTGTGTCCCTGCTGCTCCAAATCAGGTTACTCTCTGTGTCTTCACTTCATTTCTTCCTCTCTTCCTCCTGGAGGTTACCAGCACATACACTACATGATCAAAAGTATACGGACACATGTCTGAAAATGATGTACAAATTTGTGGCACCCTCCATTGGTAATGCTGGAAATCAATATGGTGTTGGCCACACTTAGCCTTGATGACAGCGTTCACTCTCACAGGCATACTTTCAATCAGGTGCTGGAAGGTTTCTTGGGGAATGGCAGCCCATTCTTCATGGAGTGCGGAACTGAGGAGAGGTATCATTGTACGTTGGTGAGGCATGGCATGAAGTCAGTGTTCCAAAACATCCCAAAGGTATTCTATAGGATTCAAGTCACGTCTCTGTGCAGGCCAGTCCATTACAGGGATGTTATGTCGTGTAACCACTCCGCCACAGCTGTGCAGTATAAACAGGTGCTTGAGCATGTTGAAAGATGCAATCGCCATCCCCGAATTGCTCTTCAACAGTGGGAAGCAAGAAGGTGCTTAAAATATCAATGTAGGTCTGCGCTGGGATTGTGCCATGCAAAACAACAAGGGATGCAAGCCCCCTCCAGGAAAAACATGACCACACCATAACACCACCACCTCCGAATTTCACTGTTGGCACTACACACGCTGGCAGATGACGTTCACCGGGCATTTGCCATACCCACACCCTGCCATTGGATCGCCACATTGTGTACCATGATTCGTCACTCCACACAACGTTTTGTCACTGTTCAATCATGTAATGTTGACGCTCCTTACACCAAGTGAGGATGGTTTGGCATTTTCCTGCGTGATGTGTGGCTTATGAGCAGCCGCTAGACCATGGAATCCACGGTTTCTCACCTCACGCCTAACTATCATAGTACTTGGAATGGATCCTGATGCAGTTTGGAATTCCTGTGTGATGGTCTGGATAGATGTCTGCCTATTACTCTTTACGACCCTCTTCAAATGTCGGCGGTCTCTGTCAGTAAACAGACGAGGTTGGCCTGTACGCTTTTGTGCTGTACATGTCCCTTCAAGTTTCCACTTCACTATCACATCAGAAACAGTGGACCTAGGGATGTTTAGGAGTGTGGAAATCTCGCGTACAGACTTCTAACACAAGTGACACCCAATCATCTGACCACGTTCAAAGTCCATGAGTTCCATGGAGCGTCCCATTCTGCTGTTTCACAATGTCTAATGACTACTGAGGCTGCAGATAATGAGTACCAGGCAGTAGGTGGCAGCACAATGCACCTAAGATGAAAAACGTATGTTTGTGGGGTGTCCGGATACTTTTGTTCACATACTGTAGGTGACTGTCCGCTTAGCTCCATTTCTTGATAACCATAACCATCTCATATGTTATTTAGTAATAGTATTTTTACTCTTTGATAAGTGCTGTTGATATGCAACCATCATAAAAGTTTGACTTATTCCAGTTTGACATATATATCATATCACCTTTTCAACAGTTAATTTTCAAAATGTCACATAAGCAGATTCTTTGTTAAGAGTTTGTTTTGCTCCTCCCCCTGCCCATTTTATATCACTCTTGCTTTGGAATAATTTACATTTGCAATGATATCACTAGTTTAAATTTCTGTTGATCACTTGGATTTTGTTTTATCTAGGTATCCTCTCTCTTTATTTTTAAGTTAAAATTACACATCATTCACACTCTGGTTCATACTTACAGACTTTAGGGAGGACAGGGAATAATCCTTGATAAAGAGAAACCCCACTCTTCAGCCAGAAATTGAATGCAGAACCTTTGAATTTGAATGCTAGCATTGTAACCTCCAGAACACAGACACTTCACCCTTTGCTCGATTTATCTGAGTAAAGTGAGCACTTTGTGAGCCAAACATTTTAAGACATGAAAAAGTGCTATTTGAAACAAAATGCACACAGAATGCTTTTGCATGACCTACTGCTTCCCCTCTTCTTGTTCCACATAGTTTCTCTCTCTTTCAAAGTAGGTTTCTGCAGGAAGGGCATTTTGTGTGAGGAGAAACTTGAAAAAATTACTCAATTCTGGTTGTCTGATATCTAAAAATACAATAATATAATATACTAGATATAAATGCAAAGTCTAGTTAGTAATGTTGCAGCTGTGGCATAGAAATCTGTTAAGTGCCTTCTTTTCCAACTTTTCCAATGTAGTATCAAACAGTCAAGCACATATAAATCACTAAAACTTGCATAAAGTGTCAACTTGTATACTCTTTCTTGATTTACTTATCAGTTTTCCAGCTGTGATAAAAGGTACATAAGAAAAATAAAAGAAGTTTAGACATCCGATTAAAAAAACCCTGAAGGAACAAAAATACAAAGAAATAGAAGAATTCACATTGACAACCCTACTTCTGGGAAAGGAACCACGACACAGAAAGACTGAAATTAAAATTGTTACTAAAAGCTGAAAGAACTAGACATTCAGGAAAAAATCTACATCAAGAAACATGAATCACATTTAATGAAATTTGGCACTCCGAAAGCTTTCATCCCCCTTTTCAAGTTCATCAAAAAACCATCAGAGACCTCCAGCCATAACAGGAACTGTCCTGGAAGTCCCTGACAGTCAACAAGTAGCTGATGATATGAGCCAATGCATTTGAAACTTGTCTTAGGAAAACTGGTAAGCAAAGCAAGAAAGAACATATGACTCGTTATGTAAGCTTTACACATTCTT
Organism: Deroplatys truncata; assembly: GCA_030765065.1. Classification (NCBI taxonomy): domain Eukaryota; kingdom Metazoa; phylum Arthropoda; class Insecta; order Mantodea; family Mantidae; genus Deroplatys; species Deroplatys truncata. Next base: position 23,394,646 of record CM060976.1, on the reverse strand, counting down.
TAAAATTTAATAATTTGTTTGTAACACGTTTATGATAATGTTAAAATGCAAAGTAGTTTCACATTAATGTATTTCTAAAATGATAATATGTTTTGTTAAAGGATGAGATGGAGTCATACTATGTCTGTGATATTGGAGATATTGCGACAAAATACAGAAAATGGCAGCAGTATTTTCCATGCATCACACCATATTACTGTATGTATGACTAATTTATTGCTTTACAATTTGAAGCTGATATAGCAACCGATTTTGAAAATATTGAGTATCACTTTAGCTTAACATTATATTCTTCTTATACCTACACTACTGCTCATTAATTTCAATAAATGTATTATAATCACAATTAAAGGGAATGTGAATGAAACTAATTGTCTTATTTCACATAAAAACATTTATTATTACTTAATAAGTACAATGAAAGCAAAAACCTTACAATGTGGGATAACAATATAAACTTTTGTCTCATCAAAATACCCTTCCTGAGCTTTGATAACAGCAGTGCATATTCTAGGCAGTCTGTTTATCAAGTTATCTAGAATATCTGCATTGATTTGATTCCATTTTAATTGTAACACATCTCACAGATGAGATTTGCTTGGCAGTTGACAAACTGCACAGTTTAGATGATTCCATAACAGCTCAACATGGTTGCAGTCTGGGCTTTGAGGTGGCCAAATCATGTAATTTTTAAAGAATTTTGCTGCACGTTACATTCAACATACCTCTTGCAATACAGTGATGTGTGTTTGAGGTTGTTGTTCTACTGTAAGACAAAACCACTGCCTATTAAATGAGTCTCACTTGGTATGGTATGGTATTAGAGGATTCTATGATACTGCTTTTGTTCCAATTTTTCTTCAATATTTACAATATCTGTGACTGAGCCACCACTGAAGCACCCCCAAAGCATCAAAGAATGTCCTCCATGCTTCACAGTTGACTGCTGCACTGGGAAATCATATGCTCCGCTGCACAGCGGTGACCAAATGTCTGAAGCTTTGGATTAAACAGCTGGAACTGACTTTCAAGTATAAACAGGCCCTTTTTCCACTCTTAAGATGTCCAATTCCTGTCTTGTTTTGCACAGGTTAGGCATTTCTTTTTGTTAATAGGATGTGACAGTGGTTTCTTAGATGTTACATGTCCATTTAGGCCCTCACTACAGAGTCGCCATTTATTGGTTGAAACTGATATTTGTATATCGCTTGTTTCCATTAAGTCAGACCGTATTTCAGACACTGTTTTCAATCTGTCTATTTTACTTATAAATGTGATGCACTTATCTCTTAGAACTGAGCCTTTCTGGGCCTGCCCGACCTTGAATGACCTTTCAAAAGATCAATATCTGCATATCTGGAAACTGGTGTGCATCACCAAGAACCTTCTGCGTTGAGCTATTTCAGTCATGGTGTACCCTGCATGTGGTAGCACTATAATTATAGAACGTTTTTTTACTGATATTTCTTTCCTTAGAGTCGTTCTACTGTGATGGTTACTCACTGTTTACACTGAACCTCAGGCAACCTCTGTGCGCGTATTACTGCCTGTTGTGACCTGGAACAGCCCTCAAATGATTGTTTTGTGTGCACATGCAGTTGACATCAACTCACAACTAATGCCATCTAGACAGTCATACATCTATTAATTAGTGCAGTGACTGAAAACGAACTTCTTATTTGTTTTGCTCTTTGGTTTCTAATTTCGAAAATATGCGGGTTTTTAAAACTATATACAAATTTGAGTCATGTTATGTAAGTGATGTAAGTGTAAAAACATCTAAATGATGTTAAATGTTTCAATTCTGAGTCAAATGTTCCATATAATTTCAAATTCACATCACTGTTACTAGCTCATTCATATTTTATACTAATGCAGGTTTTTGTTTTGACTTGGTTTTATTTTGTAATAATAAATATATTTATGTAAAATAAAACAGCTTATTTCATTCACCTTCGCTTTAATTGCAATTATTTTGCATTTATTGAAATTACTGAGTGATAGTGTACAACAAAAATGTGTAAATGTGTATAGAAGTTTATCTGTTATAACAAGAAGTAGATAGAAGAATAGGCTTCTGTATGAATAATTTGTAAAGAGTGAATAGAGAAAATCATGCAAATCCAACAAATAAAATATTTAAAAAAGACCAGGTACCATTAGGGGTTAGTGAAGAAGATAATTAATGCTCTTAATGTTTGGTCTCTATGAGATTTGAAAGTAAGATGACCAACCATCTGGCTTTTGCTGGAGAAGTCCTTTTTATGAATTTGCTTTGATCCATAGGACGTTAAATATTCTAGAATATGTCCAGCTTTTTAGTTTTGTTTCCCGCACTCTCATTTATGTTAAATAAATGTCAAAATATTTTGTCTGATTCTGTATGTGTCCAAATCACATGATATCATACATCACACTAGGCACACTCACTTACCCTATTGCTATCTTGCACCATCTAGCCAACGTCAGCTAAAGGCTTGAATTGATAAGCACAGAAAGGCAAAACAGTAGTGTTTCACAGTGTAATGCGTTCACTACTTTGTGCTCGGTTTTGTAACAAGTCAAGTGATTATTGATTGTGTGGCTGTAAGAAATACATTTCTTTCATTTTATTGATTTTGTTTAGCAACACTTAAATGCATATGTCATCTTTAATTTCTAAAAGTAGTGAAATAAAAAAAAAAAGAAAGTGCAAATTTTTGGACAAGTTGAAAGAAAAATATCCATGCTTTAAGTATGGTCATAATGAAAGTAAGGCGAGGTGTAACATTTGTGACTGTTACATGACAGTTAGAAATAAAGGTACAGGTGATCTTGAAAAGCTATCAACAGTAAAAAGTACAGGAAATGTATTACAGGCAACTCTTCATTGTGTAATATTGAAACTTTTTTCTCCCCTAACTATTCTAATCTGGGCAAAAAAGGTTCAGACAATGAAGGTAATATTGGCATTTCAAACAGTTTGTCACCTTCAGCCTTACAAAGCTGACTGTACATCCAAATTAAATAAAGTGCTTTATTCAAATTCAGAAGTAGTAAAGAAATTATTTTGTGAAAGAACCAAAACTCAAACAATCACAGCTAATGTATTGGCCCCTCATTCCATTGATGTTTTCACTAACACTTTGAATAATAAAGTGCCTTACTTTGGTGTAGGGACTGACGCCAGCAATCATGGAGTGTTGAAACTTCTCCCTATTGTACTACAGTATTTTGACAATGAAGAAGCTGGCATACAGGTTAAAGTGTTAGTACTAGAATCATGTCCTAATAAAACTTCAGAAACAATATCCACATATGTTTCTGAGACTTTAAAGAAACACAATACTTCTGCTAAGTGTATTGCTTTTGTGGGGATAATACTAATGTGAATTTTGGAGGACTTTCTCGTAAGGCAGGCAAAAATGTTCTTTCAGAACTTAAAGGGGCTTAAACCAGAACATAATAGGTGTTGGATGTCCAGTCCACATTTTGCACAATTGCTTACAAGATGGTGCTGATGCACTTCCAGTGATATAGAGAGTATAGTTCTGAAAGTATTCAATTACTTCCACATTTATGCGATCTGCACTCAAAGATTTCTGTGAGTTTGTTGAGATAAACTATCAGCATCTTCTTAGTCACAGCAAAACTAGTGGTTAAGTTTATTTCCAGCTGTGGAGAGAATGCTTAAACCATTTCCAGCTTTGAAATTCATATTTTCTGTCTCATGCAACAAAATCTGTTCCTAATACATATAATCAGAATTTTCTGCGAAAATGAGTTCTCTGAACTTTATTTGTGGTTCCTTCATTCCACTATGCAGATCTTTCACTACAAAGTTTCAGCAGTTTAAAAAGAAAATAATTCTACAGTATGAGTCCATGATCTTTTAATGTTCAGCACCAACTTCACTAAAAGATAGAATCGAAAATCAATTCATATCTGTTAAAGTCAAGCAGTCTCTTAAATCTCTCTCTGAAAATAGTTTTCAGAGTGAATGCAAAGTGTTTTCATGAAAGGTTATTGGTTTTTATGAAATTTGTTTTTAGTACCTGGAAAAGTGGATGAATCCTATGGAGGAGTTTGAGTGTTTTCAGTGTATGAAACTTCAAAATATAAAATATATTAAGTTTGAAGAAGTCCTCCCTTGTCTTGAATATTTGCAATCCAAAGGTGTGCACATAGACAATTGTATACTATTTGATCTATTCTGCAAAGTGCAAAGGTATACTACCATTTCTGACGCAGAATCAAATTCAACACTAGATAAGCAGTGGAGTGAGTTTTTTAAAAGTGCTCAAAATATAGAAACATGTACTGAGTTACTGAAAATTTACCAGTTTTATTTTGCTATCCCAAGTGGAAATGCAGCAATTGAAAGGGTACTTCTCTAATTAATGCTCAGTGGATAAGAGAAAGAAACTGCTCCGTGACAAGAGTCAGTTAAGCATATTATAATGGTGAAACATAATTTCAAAAATATACCATGTGTGGAATTTTACAACATGTTACAAGAGAAGAATCCATCTCTTCTGACAAAAGTAGGTTGTGTCAACAAGTATAAAATGCCTGCTATGGCTTCAGTATATTCATGTACACAGACTACACAAAAGTAAGGTAATATACGAGGGTGGGTAAAAAACTAACAGGAATTATTTTTTCTGTTTAAGCACGTGCGTATAAAATATCACCAATCATGATAATGGAGAGACTGACCTTGACTGAAGCTGGGATATGTGTGACATTGCCCATGTGCTCTTCAGTTTGTCTGAAGGTGCCATTGTGTAAGCATGGGTTTCAGTGATCCGACATGGATTTTAAGTTAGATCAATGAGTGTCAATTCAGTTTTGTGTTCTTCTGAAGAAACAAGGAACAGAAACACTGTAAGTGATACAGGAAGCATTTGGAGACCAAGCTTTATCAAAAACATGGGTTTTTGAATGGCATAAAAAATTTCAAGGTAGCAAAAAAAACGTTTTGCAGATGCTCCACGTCCAGGATAGCCCTCCACATCAAAAACGGAGGTGAACCACAACACCATTGATGTCATCTTGCAGTAAGATCGACGATTAACAATAGTAAAGATTGCAGATTTTATGCACATTTTGTATGGGTCAGTTGAAGATATGATTCATAATGATTTGGGCTACAGAAAAGCGGCAGCAAAATGGGTTCCATGAGTGCTTCATGAGGCACAGATGTCTCATCGTGTATGGTCCTGCCAGCAATGGATCACAAGGCTTTGCAGAGTATCCAACTTTCTGGACAAGTGTTGAGAGCTGGTTTCATTGCTACGATCTAGAAACCAAACAACAAAGTGCCCAATGGAAACATCCTTCCAGACCAAGGCAAAAAAAAAAAAGAAAACAAAGCAAAGGTGCAACCAAGTGCAGAGAAAGTCATACAATTTATGTTTTTCGAAAAAATTGGGGTAATTTATGATCACATGGTTCCTAAACATACCACAGTAACCGTTCAATACTACAGCAACGCCCCTAAAGGACCACTCAAGATGAAAATGGCTAAGTAGAGAGAGCAGAATTGATGGATCTTCCACCAGGACAAGTCCCCTGCTCATCGAGTCATAGCACCACAAGTGACAATCACTCAACTAGGTATCGAAATCATGCGCCACCCACCATATTAGCTGGATCTAGCACCCTGCTATTTCTACCTGTTTCCATGAATGAAAAAAAAAACACTTCACGTGTGCCAATTTCAAACTGATAAAAGAACTAAATAGTGTTATTTCTGGTATACTGAACAAGATGTCAAACAAAAGCTTCTCTGAGTGTTTTGAAAAGCAGATAGAACATTGGAACCAGGGTGTAGCCTCATAAGAAAGGTATTTTGAAAGTTTGTAGTTAAATTTGAATAAAAAAAATCATGGTGTCCAAACAAAAACAATTCCCGTTATTTTCTGACCCACCCTCGTAATATTGTTACTTTTACTTAATGTTTTAATTGTGCTCCATTTATGTCAAAAGTCCTCCTTTTTTAGACAGAATATCCTCCATTTGAAACTCTTCACCTGATCACTTTACTTGAAAGCTGGAGAAGCACAACTGGCCCCATTTACACTTCAGTACATGGTAGTTAATATTATGGTAATACTGTGCAACGACTCTATTTACTATGGCGACCGCGCGCACAGCCTTATTGAAGTGCCAACATCAGAACTGTGTATTCGCAGCATGCCAGCCGCTACCAACGTAATATTTAACATCGCTAGAAGTTAAACAAACATGGAACACACACACACACACATTATGCCATCCGCGAGGTGGAGGACTGTCTTCAGTCATCGACTTCGCGATCACCAAGCAATTCCCAAATCATCTCACCCTCACGTCAATCAACGCACTACATTCCGATCATAATCCGTGTTGGCAGAAATCAACACTAGGGTTGCCAGCCACAACCCCTCGTTTCGCACACGAGAAGTCGACTGGGTAGGCGTTAGGAATTGCCTTCGCAGGGGGGGGGGTCCGAACCCTTCAGCTGCCGTGGTGCGAGCGCTGCGGACCCTTAGCACTCGTGGTACTTCTAACGTTACTAGAAGAACGCCGGGCCGAGCATTTGAGCCCCTCCCGTAAGGGAGTTGTTCGGATTGGGTTGGACTTGGCGGGGCAGTTGGTTCCCGATACCCATGGGTGATTGGGTACGCTTGGCTGGTTTATCCGCCCAGGTGGGGTTGTGAGACGCCCCGATGTTCTCCGGCACCAGCCATAAGGGATAGCTGGTAGACGGTAGCTAGGTACTGTCGCCCCCACCGAGGTCTTCGGTAGTCTCCCCCAGTAGGGTTTTCCCCTATTGGCCTGACGCGCGTAAGTGGTGTATCCACTTCCGTCCCTGTTTGGAAAGGATGAGGTAAGGACGTGTTCCTGACTCAACCCCGACCAGGCATGGGAGGCGGGTTATAAAATAGGTACCGCCCTAATGGAAAAAATCCGCGAGCTTGTTCTCCCGGGTTGCCGCGATTCAGCTGGGCTCTGAGTAGTCAGAGGTCCAGTCCCATGCGTTGGTACTTCCATACCACTGAACCCCAGAATCACAAACATCCCATCCTTGGATGCCGCGGTCTCTTACTTCATCTCCATAGTGACGCAAACTGCACACAACCTCACAGTCTTTGCTCCAGCCCCCCTACATTCCGACGTCCTTACAGTGGACGTCATTGTTCTCATCCGCCGTTCCTGGGCTGCACGGAGACTGTACCAGCGCCACAGCACGCCACACAATCGGGCGCTCTTGCGGCGTCTACGCCGACAGGTCCGTCTCCACCTGCGCGAGCACCATGTGCAAGCGTGGTAGGATACGATGACCAGACTACGTATTGATGGTGGCGACGTGTGGAGGATTACAAAAAGCCTCTGAAACCGTCGAGGCCAATACACCTCTCCTCTCCAAGGCACCCAAGGCCTCGCCTATGAACCCCAGGCCAAAGCAAATGTGTTCGCCGATTATCTTGAAGTATCTTACGTCCGAGAGAGGACCCCCAGGACGACATATTTTTCAAACACGTCCATCGGAAGGTACGCCGATACTTTCGGCGCCCTCCGGACGACGCGGATCGGCTATCCATCATTCACCCGAGTGAGCTCCATGGCGTCTCAACCCCAAAAAGGCGGCCGGACCTGACGGGCTAACCCCCCCCCCCCCTCATGCTCCGGCACTTTCCCTTCAACGACGTGCTCTTTCTAACCCGAGTATTCAATATGTGTCTCACTCTGGGTCACTTTCCATGAAAGTGGCGAGAGGCCCGGGTGATATGCATCTTGAAACCGGTGAAAGATCGGTACATTCTTCAAACTACCGATCCATCAGTCTCCTTCCGACCCTCTCGAAAGTTCTCGAGAGGATGATCCTCAACCGCTTGTCCCCACTTTTGATAGACATTCAAGCCATCCCGGACCACCAGTTTGGATTTCGTCCTGGGCATTCGACATCCCAACAGCTGCTGCGAGTGGTGGAGACGGCCGCCCTTTTCTAGGAAGGTTGCTTCACCGCCGCGGTATCGCTGGATGTCGAGAAGGCCTTCTCAACGACGTGGCACGCGGATCTCCTGTACAAATTCATCCACCTGGGATTACCAACACAGGTTAACAACATCATACACAGTTTTCTACGACACCGCACATTTAAAGTTTCAGTTGCGTGGAAAACATCTACACTTAGGCCAGTTAGAGGAGGAGTCCCTGAAGGCTCTCTCCTATCCCCCACGATTTTCAGGGTCTTCATGGCAGACCTTCCAACACAGCAGCAAGTCGAAATGGCTCAGTATGCTGACGACGTGCTGCTGTACTGCTCAAACAAAAACCTAATCGAAGCCTTCAACCCAATACAGAGACACCTCCACCTCATCCAGCAGTGGTGCCGGCGTTGGCGCATGTCCGTTAACGCGGACAAGAGCCACGTCATGCTACTAACGAAGCACCACATCCCCGCAGACTGCCCCACATTTCAATTTCGAGGTGGAAGGATTGAATGGAGGAATTCTATAACCTACCTGGGAGTGAAGTTGGATAAAGGTCTAACTTTTCGCGAGCACATCCGAGACGTCTCGGCCCGGGCGCAGGGGGCAATTGCCTCCTTGAGATGCTGAGATCCGGGATGGCTGTTCGCCTAAAGATACACCTTTTTCGAGCCCTGATATTCCCCTCATGCTATACGCCTACGAGGTCTGGGGCATGGCCGCATAGCTGGCTGCTATGGCTACAACGGGCGTAGAATAGGGGACTCCGGTCCATCTATTCTGTCGGCCGCGCCTTCCCCGTGAGACTACTACACGAAGCCTCATCTCTTCCATATGGGGAAGATGAAATTAGGCGCCGGGCTACTAAATTCTACGCCAGTTTACGAAACCATCAGAGTATCCTGGTCAGATCACTTGGGGATTACAACCCTAGAACTCGCCGTCTTCGGCGTCATCGGGTTCCCCGCATGGCATGCGGGTACACAAGATAACCAAGGAGTTACACCAACAGCAGCTAAAGCTGAACTACATAGTAATCCTACCCAAGAGATGATTGGTCTCAAAATTCAATCCCAGCCAAAGAACAATTGATAAATACACACACACCAGGGTGCAGAAGGGCCGCTGCATCCTAACAGGCAGCTGTCGAGGAGTTACATGCTTCCTCCCTTCTTTCATTACTACCTAAAAATAAACCGTCATCCTTAACCACCATTTCCTATTGAAAATAATCATCCTGCGGTTAAACCCCGTTGAGGGTGGGCATGCAGCAAAAATTCACTCGGGCTAAAACTTAGCCTGCCAACAGTTCGTCGTGATACACATTGTGCTGAAATGTCTATGATATTTTGAAATGCACATTTCGAAAAAGAGACGAACCTGGATAACCAATGGATGTCACACAATAATTCGTGTTTTCTGTAAGGGGAAATAAAAACGAAATATGCATAAACATGGATGTAACGCACAAAAATGTGCGCGGATTGTGTGCGAAAACACAAAAATGAAAAGCTATGACGCCGAAAAACAAAACACGTAGGTGAAGCCAAACATAAATGATGTTTAAAGCAAAGCATACGTAAACTACACAATAAATATGCATGAAATTTTGGGAAAATCTGCAATATATGAAGTTTAGAATTGTTATTTTTTAAAATTAATTTTTACTTATTCTTTTTCTCATTCATTATTGTATCACGTACATAATAGGTAGAGGTGGTATTGTATTCCACTCAAAAATTTGATGCGGAGACTTCACCGGAAATACATGTTTTGGGAACCCTGAATGAGAATAAAAGAAACGTTTTCTTATTCTACCACGTACCTAGTAGGCAGAGGAGGTATTTCATTCCATACAAAAAATTCGATACCGAGATTTCGCCGGGAATACATGTTTTGAGGTCCTATAAATCCAAGAAATGCAGTTTTAGAAAGCAAAACTGACGAATACCTTCTCTGCCTACAGGTACGTGATAGAAAAGGTAAACATGTTTTTTCTTTTCAGGTTGCCTCAGAACATGTATTTCCGTGAAATCTCGGTATCGCATTTTTGTGTGGAGTGTAATATCCCCTCTATCTACTAGCTACGTGGTAGAACAAGTAAAGGTTATTTTTCTGTTCATTCTGGTTGCCTTAAAAACACGTATTTTCGGTGAAATCTCGGAATCAAATTTTTACGTGGAATGCAATACCTTTTAAAGTACGCGGTAGAATAGGTAAACGTGGGTTTTTTATTTATGTGGCCTCACAACATGTATTTCCGGTGAAATACCTCCTCTGCCTACTAGGTATGTGGTAGAATAAGTAAATGTTCCTTTTATTTTCATTTGGGGGTCTCAAAACATGTATTTCAGGGTCCCAAAACATGTATTTCCAGTAAAGTCTCTGCATCAAATTTTTGAGTGGAATACAAAACTTCCTCTACCTATTATGTGCGTGGTACAATAATGAATGAGAAAAAGAATAAGTAAAAATTAAGTTTAAAAAATAACAATTCTAAACTTCATATATTGCAGACTTTTCCAAAATTTCCTGCATATTTATTGTGTAGTTTACATATGCTTTGCTTTAAACATCATTTATGTTTGGCTTAACCTAACTGTTTTCTTTTTCGGCATCATCGCTTTACATTTTTGTGTTTTTGCACACAATCCGCTCATATTTATGTGTGTTACACCCTTGTTTATGCACATTTCACTTTTTATTTCCCCTTACAGAAAACATGAATTAGGTAGTTATTTTACGCGTGTCTTCATTGCTTGTGACATCCTTTGGTTAACCAGGCTCTTCTCTTTTCGAAATGCGCATTTCAAAATATCATGGACATTTCCACATAATGTGTGTTTCACGTTTGTTTAACATCTGACAATGTTAAATATTACGTTGGTAGTGGCTGGGATGCTGCGAATATACAGTTCTAATGTTGGCATTTCAATTAGGCTGTGCGTGCAGTCACCATAGTAAATAGACTTGTGGCACAGAATTAATGCTCCAAATGAAACTAATTGCTAACTACATATGACCACTACATTAATGGCTCATTGATCACCATGTTTATACATGGCCCACAGGGAGAAAATTCAAACAAAAGTATTAATAAAGAAATCATAAATAAACTCTTGAGAACGTTAAATTTATTTATTGGACTATAGCTTTCATGTAAATATATAAGGTGATAAGAGGTGAAAGTGCTCATCAAAATAAGAAAACAATTCCATTAATTGTTCAAAAGTAAATATCTTCCAAGACAACAGATGAAGTACATAGTTCACTTAAGTTTGTAAATTACATAAACAGAACTTTACAGTAGGTATTTCTTCTATTTAACTGACTGCTTGCTACAGGAACTAAACATAAATGATTTCTATTTATGCAGTAAAGAGAGATAATAGATAGCTAAGTGTAATTAATAATGTTAGCTACTGCAGAATCATATCATTTGCTCCAGTATACTGCAAAGTTGTCATATAAAAGTTTTGTCAAGTAAAATTAGGTATCTGTAAATCTAATGATACAAACTAATTTGCCCAGATCTGGATTACGTAGGTACTAGGGCACAGAATACCCGCAATCAACTGTCTCCCAAGCCAGTAAAAGAGATAAATGACTACATACATTGTTATTCTTTTTTTACTTTCTCTACTACGTATATAAGTAGGGGAAGTATTGCATTCCAACCAAAAATTCGATACCGAGATTTCACCGCAAATACATGTTTTGAGACCTCCTGAATCCAAAAAAATCTGATGTGTTACACTCACATGACTTTCTCTACTCTTGTACAATCTATTTTTACAAACGCCTATTCTCCATATGCTTCATGTTAATCGAGATGTCGATATTATTGGTAATTTTCTTGTAGATGCAAGGGGAATATGGTAGTTTTTAAGCGATAGTCAAATATTTTAACGCTGGTTGCTATGTGGTGCATTCCATTCTCTTTGCATGTCCAGGACATAAAAAAAATGAATAACGAATTTGAGAAAAAGTATAAGTATTGGAAAATTTAAGGAAATAACAAGCAATATCTCGAAAACGGTTCACTCAACAAAAGAAATGTATATGACATAAGTTGTGTATTTTAACGCGATCTACATTTTTTGTGTAGTAACATTTTGTCTATCTCTTATGGTTTACCAGTTATGCAAAAGTCGTTCACAATGAACAATACTTTTGAAGACATTCCCAGAAAATTTGAGATATACATTTCATTTCTCATTACATTATCTTAAACATATCATATTTTCATCAAAATCGTTAGAGCCATTTTTGAGAAAATTAAAGTTTTCGAAAAATCTTCCATGTAAAGGGTAGTCTGGGGTGGGGGGATTTTCTTGAAAACCTTCGTGTCGCATCTCTGGAAGACACTGAACCTAAATACCAAGTTTGGTGCTTATCCGACTGTTCGTTTTTGAGTTATGCTGTTCACAGACACACAGACACACACACAGACACACACACACACACACAGACACACACACGGACATGTTTCGAAAAATGCTTTTTTTGGATTCAGGAGGTATCAAAACATGTATTTCCGGTGAAATCTCGGTATCGAATTTTTGGGTGGAATGCAATACTTCCCCTACTTACTATACGTAGTAGAGAAAGTAAAAAGCATTTTTGGAAACATGTCCGTGTCTGTGTGTCTGTGAACAGCATAACTCAGAAACGAACGGTCGGATAAACACCAAACTTGGTATTTAGGTTCAGTATCTTCCAGAGATGCGACACGAAGGTTTTCAAGAAAATCCCCCCACCCCAAACTACCCTTTACATGGAAGATTTTTCGAAAATTTTAATTTTCTCAAATATGGCTCTAACGATTTTGATTAAAATATCATATGTTTAAGATACTTTTATAACAAATAAAATGTATATCTCGAATTTTGTGGGAATGTCTCCAAAAGTATTCTTCATTGTGAACGACTTTTGCATAACTGGTAAACCATAAGAGATAAACAAAATTTTACCACACAAAAAATGTAGATCGCGTTAAAATACACAATTTATGTCATATACATTTCTTTTGTAGAGTGAACCATTTTCGAGATATTGCTTGTTATTCCCTTAAATTTTCCAGTACTTGTACTTTTTCTCAAATTCGTTATTCATTTTTTTTATGTCCTGCACATGCAAAGAGAATGGAATGCGCCACATAGCAACCAGCACTTAAAATATTTGACTATCGCTTAAAGCCTACCATATTCCCCTTGCATCTACAAGAAAATTACCAATAAGATTGACATCTCGATATCTCGATTAACATGAAGCATATGGAGAATAAGCGTTTGTAAAAATAGTTTGTACAAGAGTAGAGAAAGTCATGTGAGTGTAACACATCAGATTTTTTTTTACTAAGTTCTATATAAGAAACAGGGCAGGATCTTACATTAATAAAGGTATGCTTTTCTTGAAAAGGTTATGTGTTACATTCACATGACTTTCTCTACACATCATTTATTTTTATAGCTTCTAGTAACTATTCTTATGAAAGCTTATTTTTCTGTGTTAATCAGATAAACCTTTGGAGAAATAGTTTTATTATACATTTCAATGTGGTTACAAGGGGAATAGAGGAAACTGAATTGACAGTCGGATGTTTAAAAATGGGAAGCTATATGCTGGCCTTAAAATTCCCATTCTTTTCATGAAATCATGAAAAAAACTGAATAGCAACAGAACTTAAAAAAAAGAAAGAAAAGAAAAAAAAAAGATTTTGAAAAATTCAAACGAATGATAACAGATATCTTAGAAATGACTGATCTCAGAAAACATTTATTTAAAATAAATTGTGTCATTAAAGAGATCTACATTTTTTGTGTAGAACATTTTCATCTAACTCTTAATGTATGTCAATTATACAATTATACAAAAGTATACAGAATTCTTTTGAAATGAAGAATACCTCACGGGCTGTTCTAAGAAAATTATTCAAGATGTTCATTTTATTTGTGATATAAGTATCTTAAGTATGTGCTATTTTAATCAGCCATTTTTGAGAAAATAAAAGATTTAGAAGAACTTTCTATGTAAACGGTGGTTTTAGGTGGGGGGATTTTTTTGAAAATCTTTGTATGACATCTTTGGAAGGAGCAGAATTTAAATACCAAGTTTAGTAGATACTGAACATTTAATTTTTTAGTTATACTGTTCATAGATACACACAGACATTTTTCTAAAAATGCTTGTTTTCAGTTCAGCAAGTCTCGAATTCTAATGAAATCTTGATATCAAATTTTTGGGTGGAATGCAGTAGATACCTTCTCTACCTATGAGGTATGTGGTAGAGAAAGTAAAAAGAAATGCATTTATATTTTAATTGTTAAGAGAAGCATTATCACATCTCAAAATATTAGACTTCAATAATTTTATTATCCTATACAGTGGCATACAAATAAACTTAAAATATTTTTCAAGTTGCTCACATTATGTTAATGACTGTACATTTTTGTCTGCAGCTGTCAAGTGCAATAATAATCCTATCTTGATGGAACTTATGGCTGCTCTTGGCGTGAGATTTGATTGTGCATCAAAGGTAAACTATTAATAGACTTTTAGTCAATATACATGTATAATAAACTCTCAGCTATGGTCTTTAGTTGGAGAATCTAAAATATAAGCTAAATATGCTGATAAAATGCTATTTAATAGGATTCTTGATTATGAAAAAGGCAAATAGGTGTACTAATGCTGAAATGTCGCAAACAGCAACAGTAAAGGATTTGTTTGGGAAGAGGCAAAGTTAATAAGTGATTTTTAATATCTTTGCTGCATGGAAAATGGAGAAGTTACATATACATATGTCACTTGCTTCAAATTTGTTACTGCATTACTGTCAGTAGAAAGGATTCATAAACATGAAGCATGCAAATTCAAAATCATTAATTAATAATTTGTTACAGTTACAGTGTCCAATAAAACATGATAGACCCAAATGGCATATCAGTTAAATATTCATCTTCTGCCTCATTCTCACTATTATGTATTATAGGCAGCTTAACCTGAGAACCTCAGTGGCAACAATGCCAGTTGGTATAAAAATCAAACTTGTTCATTCATAGCTATCATATACAAAGGTAGAAAGGGTAGATGTCCATAGCTTAAGTGGTGATTCTACACAATATACTGTTAAAATACTACCAGGAGTGCATGCAAGGGAAGGCCCTCAGTGAGCTCAAGTCCCCATCCCCAGTTATCCAAAGTCATAATATCAAAGCACTGCAGTCTCATTTTTGTTTTCTGTAACTCCTGTATACTTACATGTTTAGTATACCACATTATACCTGTTAATAGCAAGTAAATAAAAAAATACTATATACATTAAACAGTGGTAAATATTGAGGGATGACTTATCATTCCACACATTGGTTGGCAACATTGTAAACAAGTCTCATTTATCCAACATCTTGTATTATCCAATGTCTCACTAAAAAAAAATGCCTGAACAGAAAGCACAAATGAAACCCAAAAAACCATTCATTCTACCCTTAGGACAACATATTCCTGGATGTGAGGATGCATATTTGTAAGAAATAAAAGTTGGATGAATAGTATGAAATAACTGCTGGAAAAATTGTAGCTCTTGTCAATTACAATGACAACAAAATTGAAGATCAAGTACCAACTGTTAAGCTTCATTGTGCTAAGAGAGTTTTACAAATTAGATTGTCTACTGCATTTTGACCCTGGTCACTTATTCAGTAGACAATCACTACAGTTTATTTACATTTTACAATCTCTTGTCACTAAATTAACACATTCACTATAGTTTTCCATTCAAAGTAAGATGCACTACCTCTTACTTTTCTCTTTCCACTGTCCAAAGCCATTTATTTTTTACTTTACACAAAAACTGCCCAAAGCTTCTACCGTCCTTGCATATCATTTCAATTATAAGTGTATTTCTATCCTCCTTCAACCACTTCTTATTAAAAAATTCTTTTCTCCAATTTTCTGTTCCTTGGCACTTAAATACTATGTGTTCAATGCCTTCATTACCACCACATATTGGACATTGGTTCTGAGGAATACCCTGTCTTAGCCCTTTTAGCCTCCATGCTCCAGTTCTTAACCATGCAATAGATACTCTCTCTTCTTTATTTACTATGTCTATATATTTTTCCCTACCCCATGTATTTTTCATTGGCCTATAATAAACTAATGAGCTCTTTCCAGCAATTTCATGGATTTTCGCATAATGATGGAATTTAAAGCTCCGTAAACTGAAATTAAGTACATTAAGCAACAAGATGAAGCTATAGAAATTAACATAATGATGCTGCAAAGATGATGAGACTTGGTAGTGAAGAAATAGCACTTGTCAGGAAAGCAGAATATGATCAAAATTTTCTTTAAATTATCACAAAGTGTATGTCTTTAACTTCAGACAATTCTGTACCTGTAAGATCATTTTTTTTTTTCAGTTTAACATAGGTAGTTTGAAATTACAACATAGTTTGATGTTTAGTAGGCTTTTTCATAATTCTTCCCTATTATCTGACACTTTCACTTATCCATTGTTCTGTCTGCCCATTTATGTCAGATAAGCAAGACTCTAACGCACATTAAAACAGTGGTAAATATTGAGGGATTACAGGGAATTTAGTCTGTTCTTTTGGAAAATTATCATTCCATGCATTGATTAGCAATATTGATTAAACAGCTTGCTCTGCTTATGTTGCTATGTGCACATGTTTGACCACAAGTAGTTAGTATCAGATGATTACAGAACACCTCCTGTAGTTGTGAAGTGAGTGAATCTCCCTGTAGTTCAGTGGTTAAGGTACCTGATTGGATATGAGTCCTGGCTGGGATGTTTGGTCTATGTACTCCTGTTTGCCTTTTGGTTCTATAGTCCCGTACAAATTAATCGGAAAACAAGGTAAATTGTGCTGCATTTTCCCAAACAATTGTCAGCACTGTGCTTATAATGAAATCAAATGCTCTCAGGCCATTGTTGCTTGTTGTTTTACATGTCAATTGTTGCGTGGCAGTTGGTTTTCATCAATTGTTCTGTGGAAGTTGGTTTTCAGTTCAAATGTGCATTTATTTGGATGTGGTCGAGTTCTATAGTTCTCTTGTAATATTTGTAAATTTCGCACTTCAATGGATATAACTCCCAGGAAGCAAAGTGCGATTCTAGCATTAGCACAAAATACTTCTATGATGCAAGGAGAGATAGCTACAAAGTTCGGTGTTAGTGTGGCTACTGTACATATAATTATTTATCAGTATAAAGAGACTGGCTCCATTACACCAAAGAAAAAGGGGAAATATGGTCAGAAAAAGAAAACTTCACCAGCTGATGACCACTTTCTCCTTAAGAAAAGAAAAACAAATCCTAGGCTCACTGCTGTGGACTTGCCTCGTGACCTGAGGGACAGGGGAGTGAATCTAGATGCATCTAATGTCTGTCGTTGACTTTTAGCAGTTGGAAGAAAAGCCCAAAAACCTGTGAAGAAACAACTTCTTACACAAGCAATGCATAAGAAATGCCTCTTATGAGCACATGCTCTTTGGAATTGGACACTGCAAGACCGGAAAAAAATTATTTTCTCTGATGAGACTCATTTCGAAGTGCAAGATCAGAGGGTTCAGTATGTGTGCCAAGCAAATAATGAATCTGCAAATTCAACACATTTTCAACAGGCTGTAAAACACCTTGAGAAGAAAATGTTTTGGGTCTGTTTCACCTATGAAGGACTAGGACCTTTAATTCCAGTTGAAGGCATGATGAAAAGTGATCAGTACATCACAGTACTGGTGAAAGTTGTTCATGAACTCCAGAAAAGGTTCCCAGAAGGTGACAGAATTTTTCAGCAAGATTTAGCTACCTATCACACTTAAAGAAAGTAAAGAAATTCCTCAAAGATAACAATGTTTGAGTGCTTGACTGGCCACTGATATTAACCCCATAGAAAATTTGTGGACTATTTGCAAAAAGAGACTTGCAAACTTTGACTGTTCCACAAAAGAACATTTGAGATTGACTTTAATTCAAGTGTGGTTTCTCATGATGATCCCAAAAATGTGTGTTCCAATCTTATGAAGTCAATTCCTAATCGTGTAATGGAACTTATAAAACAGAAGGAGGACATATTAAATAGTAAAAAATGTAAATTGGAACTAATTTATGATTAAATTCATGAAAGCATGTAAAATGTGTTATCATTCTGTTTCGATTAAATCACATGGGACTGTATTAATACTTTTTGTTGGTCATGCTAACCCATTAGATTCTTTATTTAGTCAGCATATCCTATTTAATCATCCAGTTGTATGCCCCTAAATTGGATAAATCTTTGAAAGTGACCATGGAATGAAAGTAAGATTGACATCGTGAATTTCAGCTATTCCTGTTTCAGTCCCTCACTCCCAAATGCACTCTTTGCATATGCTCCTGAATACTACAGTAATATTTACCCTCACCCCCCACTCTCTTAGCAGCAGATTCACTATCAAAAACCTGTTTGATACTGCAATACTATTCAGTAGCAAAGCATGCATAAGGCTGCAAACAGTTTAAAAGAAACTTAACAGACCTTTCTTTCATCTTTTTCCTCTTCCGTTTTCTTTGTTTGTTTTTGCTTTTTTTCTTTACCAATGCATTATGCTCAATTTGCTATTGACCATTCCACACAGTCATAATCTTCATAATGTACTACATTTTATTCAGTGCTGGAATGTGATATTTATGTCACATAGCCATGAATCTTAATCAGATAGCTTGATTAGGAATGAATTGCTGATCATAGAAAACAGCTGTTACATTGAGGTGATATTGATGGTAAATGGAGTGTCATCGAAGAATTTAGTTATGAAACCATTCACAAATCAAGACAGTTAAAAATAATTTTAGCGCACTACAAACTTGGATGCAGCACTGGGTATGCAAGTGAAAGTTATCAAGCTAAATATTCCGGCAAAACATCTCCACAGTGTCAGACAATCATTATTGCTGTTTAATGAAGAATTGGAAAGCATTCCATTTACATTAGGAGAAAAGACTAATATGGTCACCAAATATCCTCAAAGCAGAAAAGCAGATATTGTAGCTGAGAGGATTAATTCAGTTCGATTCAATTTATTGTCTGCAGATATTGCAGAAATAATCTATTAGACATTGTCAATTATGTGTTCTGTATACAACAAGCAATAGAAACACATCAATTAGTAACAAAATCCAATTACAAACAGTAAAATACAAGAAATGCATCAGTTATAATTTCATCAGTCAAACAGAATGTGTTATTTACTAAATATGTATTTACAAAGTTCTTTTTTAAGTTATTTTCATTGGTTATTGACTTTATTTCTTTAGGAAGCTTACTATACAATATAACTTCTTTATACTTTGGATTCTTATCAAATGTTAAAAATGAGAAATGTCAAAGTGAATTGTGTTTCTCAATGAGTTGCTTTATGAACATTTAACAAATAAAAGAAATCATAAGTTACTGGAAGGACTAAACAATGATAAAACCATACTGTGGGTTTGGTGGTAGGAAGAAAACCAATACTGACCTTGTGAGTAAAGTAAAGGAAAATGTATCATCACTCCACAAAATTATTGAGTTATTGAACAAAGACTAAGAAATGAAAATAATTGTTTGAGAGAAGAAAATGTAATTTTAAGTGAATGCTTATATAAATGTGAATGTCAGAGCAGTGAAACCTATGCAGAAGTGGTAAAGGTTAAATCAAACAAATTATGACAAGAAGGCATGCAGACAATAATAAATCAATCATGTGGTGTAACTACTTAAAATAGGTTTAGTGCTTTGACTGATGTGAAAGATGAAATTGGTCAATGTGATAATGAAGATGAGACAGAAATGAATACGCATGTGCTTTTAAAAAGCCAAAGTAAGCATCATCGGTACCAGTAGAAAAGTGATAGCTGCATAAAACAGAATGGAAACAAGAGGCTACTGCTTGTTGGTGATTGTATTGTCAAGCATGTGCTTTTAAAAAGCCAAAGTACGCATCATCAGTACCAGTGCAAAAGTGATAGCTGCATAAAACAGAATGGAAACAAGAGGCTACTGCTTGTTGGTGATTGTATTGTCAAGCATGTGCTTTTAAAAAGCCAAAGTACGCATCATCAGTACCAGTGCAAAAGTGATAGCTGCATAAAACAGAATGGAAACAAGAGGCTACTGCTTGTTGGTGATTGTATTGTCAAGCATGTGCTTTTAAAAAGCCAAAGTAAGCATCATTGGTATCAGTGCAAAAGTGATAGTTACATAAAACAGAATGGAAACAAGAGGCTACTGCTTGTTGGTGATTGTATTGTCAAGCATGTAAAAGAATCAAGATCAAGAACTGAAGTAAGAAGAGGTATAAGAGCAGACCAATTAAGTAACCTCATTGGACATAGCAATGCTGATGATGCTAAATGTGCAATTGGAACAGAATTCCAAGGGATAATGCTGCAAGTCGGAACCAATTCGGTGAGAAACATTAATCCAGAAGTGCTACACAAAATGAATCAAGAAGAGTGGTGAAATCTAAATTTCCTTTGTCGAAGATTATAGTAAATGGTATTTTGTATAGACAATCTGTTGGAGCTCATACATTGATGAGCAAATAGTATAAGTGTAGCGTGTGATGAGCAAAATGCTATGTTTGTAAATAAAAACAAGTTTTGAAATAGTGGCTGCTTAGGCACTGATGGTTTCCAATTGTACAGGAAAGGATCATTTATGTTTGTAAAATGGTAGGCAAAATTATTGACATTTTGCAGGAAAACTGCAAAAGCAGGTAGGTGATGAAACTGAGTTGAAAAAGTGTAATCTAAAAAGTAGCATCTTCCACCAGAATGTCCAATCCCACAACAATAAACTAAACTATTTTGACAAATTGCTAAATAATGAATTAAAAAATATCAGTATAATAGCTTTAAGTGAACACTGGATGAAGGAAGAACAATTGAACAAGTACACATTCTGGGATTCATTAGCTAATAAACTTTTGGAGCCTAAAATAGTCATGGGGGAGTGTGTATCTTTTAAAAAAATGGAACTGAATTTAAAAAACACAGATTAGAAATTGATCAAATCATAACAAATAAGAATACCATATGCACTACTCAAATATTTAATACCTACTGGATTTAGTGATCATGATGCACAAATTATTGAAGTAAATATTAAACAACCAGCTGAAAAGAATCTTAAAATTATACAAAAATGATAATATGACACTAATATAGATTACTTGAAATTTTCATTAAATGAAAAAAGCTGGGGTGATGTTTACAGTGCAGTAAATGTGGATAATAAATTTCGAAGTTTTATCACAACATTCCTATACTGTTTTAACATTGCATGTCCCTTAAAAAAGGGTTAAAAATTATAGCTCTAATAATTCCAACAAAAATTGGGTCAATGTTCATAAAGCATACAGGCCAATATTATCAGCAATATTGAAATCATTTAAACAAAACAGTGGCTGCATGAATTACTCAAATCATAAACATGTACTTCTAAATTTACTTCCTACATAAAAAAAAATACAATAAAATACTTAATTTGGTAATAAATGAAGCTAAGTATAAGAATTATACAGGCCTGCAAATTTGAATTTTTTTTATGCGGCACAGAGTTAAACTGGTCTATAAACCTAATTTTGAATGCAGAAATCAAATCTGCTTTCTGTTTTTTCATATCGTGTAATATTTATTTGGCATATAGAAAGGAAATATGTAATATTTGAGTTTATTTCTAATTTTAAGTACAATTTAAAATGCGTGAAATCATGCAAACTAGGAAACAATCTCAATACTGCAGATGGAATGGTTTACATTGAACTATGAAATTTCAAATATACCTTATGATTTTAGCATTTGTGGTCCTGACAAAGGTTGTCTCTAATTAAACACCAACAACTGTCGGCCATCATGGAGACGTCCCATCGACCCAGGTACCTTGTTTCCATCTCCTTTATGTCCTCCTGGTGGAATCGCTCTCCCTGTTCTTCACTTAGTGCACCCAAGTTTTCAGGAAAAATTCCAAGATGCAAATGCAGAAAATACAATTTTAAGCTCATATTGCATTGAAGTGCCTTTAACTTTTCGAGCATGATTTTTAACAATATGCTCATATTGGTGATCTTTAACATTACCAAAAATTTGTTTATAACTTCATTGAATGAGTCCCAAGCTTGAAGCTCTATGTCTATCAGATGTTTCTAAAATGAACATCGTTCATGAGTTTGCAAATCTGTAGGCCTTCAGAAACGCCTTCTTTTACTTCTGATTCAGACAACACTGGAAATTTCTGAATAAGATGTTGGAAACACGGACCATGTTTATCCAAAGCTTTGAAAAATTGCTTCATTATCCCTAGTTTGATATGTAACGGGGATAGCAAACATTTTGTGAATCAATCAGTGGGTGATTTATTACATTTTATGTCCCTGGCACTAAATCTTTTGTTTTTGGCCAATTAGTTTCACCCCATTGTCTTTCTCTGACTCTAGAGTCTCTTTCACACAAAAAGCACAAGAATTTCTTGTACCCTGCTTGTTGGCCCAATAAAATACTGTACACTTTAAGATCACAGCACATATAACACTTGTGTTCATTATATTTAATTTTTTCCAGGACAATATACAAATCTTGGTATGTTTTCTTGAAGGATGTAAAGTAAGCTATTGGAACTGAAGTAAACATATTGCCATTGTGCAGCAGAATACCTTTCTCTTACTTGAGTCAATATAAATATATGCCAATCTTTTGCTTCGTAAGCTGTTCCAAGATGACCTATCAAGTTAGAGATATATAACAATACACTAGTTCCCCTTCCTTTGCAAAATATTTCTGGAACTCTTCTTCTCGATGTCTATACCAGTAGACAGTTGTTCCATCCCCTAAAAGATTGTTTTCTTTCAGCCTTGAACCTAAAAGTTCACTTTTTTCTTTGGTAAGACCCAAATCACATACCAAATCATTTAATTCCAACTGACTCAATGGATTTGGAATGTCATCTTTTAAGTCTGGGGACCAATTTAAATCATTTTCTACACTCAAAGTATCAGTACTATTCTCTGGTGATACTGTAGGTTGTGATGGAACAGGAACATCAGGTCCATGAGGCACAAGCCTAATTTTTGATGGCAAGTTTGGATATATAATGCCTCCCTTATTTTTCCTTATGAATCCAGATATATTACACTGACAAAAATAACAGTCATTAAAATTATTTTGTTGTTCACATCATACCATAGGAACACCAAAGGCATAGATGAGCAACCTCCCTTCTACTACTGTCTTAGATTTTCTACACAACTTTTATACATGATATGAGGAGCAAAATTCTTTCTTGATCTAATTTAATTTTAAAATAGGCCAGATACAAACTCTTGATAAATACAGTAATGTTTCTTTTCTGCTGCTTTATTACATGTATACACAAACATAACAGAAGTTTTTAAGATTTTTCACACAGCTCCTCCTAGATATACCACTCGAACTTGCTATTTTGTTCCATAAATAAAATTCACAACACAATATGGCTTCAAAAGAGACTCCCTGAGAAGAAGTTTAAAACTGTACTGAGGATTATAACATAGGTTCTTGTTGATATCTTAGGCAATAAGTGTTTATGAGATAGATTCAATATTACCTGTAAACAGAGATAGAAGTGGTACAATATGACATCATATGATTTAACGTGTTTACATATTCTAATCAACCATGCTGTAAGTTGGATATGCAGTGATGTAAATCTAGCATACTGAGCTTTCAATTTTATGTTGAAACAGAATTGTTAAAAATCTGTACGTGATATGCAAAAACCATTATTATTTTTGTAATCAATTAACCAATTTGACCATTATGATGTAAAATATTCCGTGCTACAAAATCTTTGCAGGCTTGTGCTATTCTACTTCTATTGCAAACTTCAATTACAAAACTATGGTGATATGGAATATGGTATGTAAGGGGACTGGAAGTCAATTATAATCATACTGATAAGGAGTTAATTCATGATACAATAACAGTTTTAAATCCATTGCACGTTGCAAATATGTTTAATACACACTTTGTAAATACAATATATGAATTAATCTCATTAAATTAAAAAATCTGATGTGTTACACTCACATGACTTTCTCTACTCTTGTACAATCTATTTTTACAAACGCCTATTCTCCATATGCTTCATATTAATCGAGATATCGAGATGTCCATCTTATTTGTAATTTTCTTGTAGATGCAAGGGGAATATGGTAGCTTTTAAGCGATAGTCAAATATTTTATCGCTGGTTGCTATGTGGCGCATTCCATTCTCTTTGCATGTCCAGGACATAAAACAAATGAATAACGAATTTGAGAAAAAGTATAAGTATTGGAAAATTTAAGGAAATAACAAGCAATATCTCGAAAACGGTTCACTCAACAAAAAAAAATGTATATGATATAAGTTGTGTATTTTAACGCGATCTACATTTTTTGTGTAGTAAAATTTTGTCTATCTCTTATGGTTTACCAGTTATGCAAAAGTCGT
Organism: Deroplatys truncata; assembly: GCA_030765065.1. Taxonomy (NCBI): domain Eukaryota; kingdom Metazoa; phylum Arthropoda; class Insecta; order Mantodea; family Mantidae; genus Deroplatys; species Deroplatys truncata. The sequence continues at coordinate 23,370,174 of CM060976.1, read as the reverse complement.
TCATAATGAAGAATACTTTTGTAGACATTCCAAGAAATTTCGAGATATACATTTCATTTCTCATGACATTATCTTAAACATATGATATTTTCATCAAAATCGTTAGAGCCATTTTTGAGAAAATTAAAATTTTCGAAAAATGTTCCATGTAAAGGGTAGTCTGGGGTGGGGGGATTTTCTTGAAAATCTTCGTGTCGCATCTCTGGAAGATACTGAACGTAAATACCAAGTTTGGTGTTTATCCGACTGTTAGTTTTTGAGTTATGCTGTTCACAGACACACACACAGACACACACACACACAGACACACACACGGACATGTTTCCAAAAATGCTTTTTTTGGATTCAGGAGGTCTCAAAACATGTATTTCCGATGAAATCTCGGTATCAAATTTTTGGGTGGAATGCAATACTTCCCCTACTTACTATACGTAGTAGAGAAAGTAAAAAGTACTACAACAACCACATGGAACTATTCCATGTTTAAATTATGTATGTGTATGTGTGTGTGTCGGTTCATTTGGTTGGTCAGTCGGTCTATTGGTCTGTCTATCTGTATGACGCTAGTGAAGATGAAGTAACTTCTATTGTGAATAAGCTGCCCAATAAATTCATTGAGGGTATTGATGGTATCCTGGATATGATAATCAAAAAGGTTGTATTGTCTATAATAATAGAGCCATTAACACATATATACAAAGCATTGTTAAACATGGGAACATTTCCAGATATTCTAAAAATATCCAAAGCAACTTCTGTACACAAAAAGAGAGACAAAACAAATCCTAGCAAATATGGACCCATTTCAATTTCATCTATTTTTTCTAAAATCATTGAGAAGCTTATGTTTAATAGGAGGATTTCATTCATAAACAAAAATAAATTAATAAGTGATGCACAAAATGGCTTAACTTTTTGAATAATATTATGAAATCAGCTGATCATATAGAAAAAGTATTAGGAATATTTTTAGATCTAACTAAGGCATTCAGTACAGTGGAACATAAAACATTAGTTCAAAATTATCTAATTATGTGATCGAGGTGTAGTATATGTATTAATTCCCATCTGAATAATAGAAAATAATTAATACAAAATTAAACATGCTAATAATTTGGGAACTGTAGGGAACTATTATTCACTGATGGAAATGATACGACATGGAGTAATGCAAGGCTCTGTATTAGGTGCACTTCTTTTTATACTGTATGTAAATGATATACATTCTTATGTTAAGTCAAATGGCAGCATTTTATTTGCAGATGATACTAATGTATTAATTAAAGAGAAAAACAATGAAGAGCTCCAAACATCTGCCAATCGTATTCTTCAGGAATCACTGCTATAGACTAATGCTAATAATTTAATAATAAATACGGATAAAACAGTATGCCTAACATTTAGAAATAAACAAATAAATAATGAGTCTATTCCCACAATAAAGCTAAATAATGAAGAACTGCAATTAAAGATGGTCTGTAGATTCAAATAATTTAAAATGGGAAACTCATGTAAATAACCTGCCCAAAACATTAAATAAAAATCTGATGTGTTACACTCACATGACTTTCTCTACTCTTGTACAAACTATTTTTACAAACACTTATTCTCCATATGCTTCATGTTAATCGAGATATCGAGATGTCAATCTTATTGATAATTTTCTTGTAGATGCAAGGAGAATATGGTAGGTTTTAAGCGATAGTCAAATATTTTAATGCTGGTTGCTATGTGGCACATTCCATTCTGTTTGCATGTAGTAAAATTTTGTCTATCTCTTATGGTTTACCAGTTATGAAAAAGTTGTTCACAATGAAGAATACTTTTGGAGACATTCCCAGAAAATTCAAGATATATATTTTATTTGTCATGACAATATCTTAAACATATGATATTTTAATCAAAATTGTTAGAGCCGTTTTTGAGAAAATTAAAATTTTCGAAAAATGTTCCATGTAAAGGGTAGTCTGGGGTGGGGGGATTTTCTTTAAAACTTTTGTGTCGCATCTCTGGAAGATACTGAATCTAAATACCAAGTTTGGTGTTTATCTGACTGTTCATTTCTGAGTTATGCTGTTCACACACACACACACACACACACACACACACACACACACACACACACACACACACACACACACACACACACACACACACACACACACACACACACACACACACACACACACACACACACACACACACACACACACACACACACACACACACACACACACACACACACACACACACACACACACACACACACACACACACACACACACACACACACACACACACACACACACACACACACACACACACACACACACACACACACACACACACACACACACACACACACACACACACACACACACACACACACACACACACACACACACACACACACACACACACACACACACACACACACACACACACACACACACACACACACACACACACACACACACACACACACACACACACACACACACACACACACACACACACACACACACACACACACACACACACACACACACACACACACACACACACACACACACACACACACACACACACACACACACACACACACACACACACACACACACACACACACACACACACACACACACACACACACACACACACACACACACACACACACACACACACACACACACACACACACACACACACACACACACACACACACACACACACACACACACACACACACACACACACACACACACACACACACACACACACACACACACACACACACACACACACACACACACACACACACACACACACACACACACACACACACACACACACACACACACACACACACACACACACACACACACACACACACACACACACACACACACACACACACACACACACACACACACACACACACACACACACACACACACACACACACACACACACACACACACACACACACACACACACACACACACACACACACACACACACACACACACACACACACACACACACACACACACACACACACACACACACACACACACACACACACACACACACACACACACACACACACACACACACACACACACACACACACACACACACACACACACACACACACACACACACACACACACACACACACACACACACACACACACACACACACACACACACACACACACACACACACACACACACACACACACACACACACACACACACACACACACACACACACACACACACACACACACACACACACACACACACACACACACACACACACACACACACACACACACACACACACACACACACACACACACACACACACACACACACACACACACACACACACACACACACACACACACACACACACACACACACACACACACACACACACACACACACACACACACACACACACACACACACACACACACACACACACACACACACACACACACACACACACACACACACACACACACACACACACACACACACACACACACACACACACACACACACACACACACACACACACACACACACACACACACACACACACACACACACACACACACACACACACACACACACACACACACACACACACACACACACACACACACACACACACACACACACACACACACACACACACACACACACACACACACACACACACACACACACACACACACACACACACACACACACACACACACACACACACACACACACACACACACACACACACACACACACACACACACACACACACACACACACACACACACACACACACACACACACACACACACACACACACACACACACACACACACACACACACACACACACACACACACACACACACACACACACACACACACACACACACACACACACACACACACACACACACACACACACACACACACACACACACACACACACACACACACACACACACACACACACACACACACACACACACACACACACACACACACACACACACACACACACACACACACACACACACACACACACACACACACACACACACACACACACACACACACACACACACACACACACACACACACACACACACACACACACACACACACACACACACACACACACACACACACACACACACACACACACACACACACACACACACACACACACACACACACACACACACACACACACACACACACACACACACACACACACACACACACACACACACACACACACACACACACACACACACACACACACACACACACACACACACACACACACACACACACACACACACACACACACACACACACACACACACACACACACACACACACACACACACACACACACACACACACACACACACACACACACACACACACACACACACACACACACACACACACACACACACACACACACACACACACACACACACACACACACACACACACACACACACACACACACACACACACACACACACACACACACACACACACACACACACACACACACACACACACACACACACACACACACACACACACACACACACACACACGGACATGTTTCCAAAAAGGCTTTTTTTGGATTCAGGGGGTCTCAAAACATGTATTTCCAGTGAAATCTCGGTATCAAATTTTTGGGTGGAATACAATACTTCCCCTACTTACTATACGTAGTAGAGAAAGTAAAAATACATATGCAATAAGAACTTTGGCATGTTGCACTGATCAAAAAACTTTAAGAACCATGTATTTTGCATATGTTCACTCCTTGATAAGATATTTTATTATTTTCTGGGGTAATTCACCAATAGCAAAAAGAATATTTATTATTCAAAAATGGATTCTCTGAGTAATGATAGGGAGTAAAGTAAGAGATTCTTGTAGACCAATTTTTAAACAATTGGACATCTTGCCCTGGCATGTATAAATATTTCAGAAATATTAATGTTTGCAAAATGAAAGAGCTCTCAATTTCAATTTAACAATGAAATTTATGCCTATAGCACTAGATCATTAATAATATGCATATTCTTTCAGCAAATACTAAACTAATGGAAAATATAGTAATTCATGCAACCATAAAAATATACAATGCTTTAACAAATGAAATAATAGCTGAAGACAAATTTGAAACTTTTAAAGAAAGACTAAAATATTTTTATATGAAAACTGATTTTATAGTATGGGTATTTTTGTAAACAATTTGTGTAATTTGTAAACGGAAATGTTCTATATTGTTGTGCATTTGTACGTTTTATAATCTAAATGAGCAAATAAAGTATACATACAGAATTCGTGAGTGAGGTACTGAAGATGCATGAGATATGTTTCATAAAATGCTTTTATCTTAATTTTCACAATAAGTGTACATGAGCAGAGGAGAAGATGTCAAAAGCAAGTATACTTTCAAGCATTTACAATTTACTAAAAGTTTACTTTATACCAAACTTTTAATTTTCACATATAAACTGTTCATTAATATAAAAATCTGAACATTTGTTTAGTAATGGGTGATATAAATAAACACAAAATACATCTTCCCACTTGCAAACTTTGAGATGCATCTAGTTTATAGATGAATAAAAACACTTCATCTCAGCAGTGACCTTGTCCCCTGAGATGAATCACGGAGCGCATCCAATAATGAGATGCATCTTGAATTGTATATGAATAAACTGCATCTTTATCTCACTGACAGGCAATGCATCTTTGTATTTCTTGAGAAAGTAGGCGACTCAAGGTGATAGAGAGCAGGTTAAAAGTGAGATGCCTGAGTTTATGATGGTTTACTGGCACAGAAGAGAAATTTATAAAGTAGGAGAAATTCTCTTGAAAAAGATTATAAACATCTTTAAAGCTTCAGGAAAGAAAATGTAGCATAAAGTGTTAGCACAAAATGTTTTTTTTTTGCATCATTGCATCTATGTCATTAACAACTAATTGTATTTGCTTATTTCTATTGATATGTTTTATATTTTCTTAAAAAATTTAATCTATTTCAGACTTTTGAATATGTAGTTTTTCCTAAAATTCCTCGAACATTAAAATTGTGCAAAATTAACTCCCCCATATTCATTAAAATGATTAATTAACATCACTAATTACTGATCAGTTTTTAATACCTCAATGATGAAGGGTTTTATGAAGCAAAATTTTGAAAATGTACCACAATATTATGGATGGTACTCCACTAATGATGAACATCGTAAGTATTAAAAACTAATTATGATATTTACACAGTTTGTTACCTGAATGTCACTAACAATGAAGTAATTCTTTTGATTAATTCTTATAATTTTATAAAAAAAAAACAATTTTGAGAACTTTTGAAGATCTGCAAACTAGACTGTTTATATAACGGAATCTTTAAAATATGCAACATATATTCATGCTAGTTTGTTATATGTAGAAATAACTGAAATATCATCCCTGTTGTGTGAGAATTTATTAACTCCGAAATGTAATTTGTCATGAATTAATTTGTATCACACAATTTAAAAATGAACATTAAAGACTATTTCAAGTTTGTTTGGAAGATAGGTTCTATAGGATAGATCTTTTTAATATTTATTACGTTTTTTTGATATTTGGGCCTTCGTTAACTCGCTGTTTAATAGGTCAAGAAACTTGAACTTATGCAGTCCATTGCAACAGTTCTCCTCCCATGCCTGGAAGCTGAGACTTCAAAAATATAAATTCATGAAGTTCTTATATTATATCAATGAAACATGCCTTTGCTCTTTTTTCCTTCATCACTAAGATTTTGAAGTAAACTATTCATTCATTCATTATCTGTTTACCCTCCTCTTATGTAGGACTTACACCCCCCAGGACTTACAAGCGGGTGCCTGGGGTCAGAGGCCCGTCGAGGAGCAGACACTCATGGATCAGATAGAACAACCAGGATGGGTGATCAGCCCGATGCCTGGTGTGGGATGAAGGAAGTAGATGAAACGAAATGTTGGTGAAATGGATGAAAGGAAAGGTGATGATGGAGCAGTTGGTGGAATGAATGGCGGGGGAAACCGGAGAACCCGGAGAAAACCCGCCCAGACGCCGCTTCATCCACCACAAATCCCACATGCAGGTCCCTGGGATTGAACCCGGATCGCCTCGGTGGGAGGCGAGCGGTCTAACCACTCGGCCACGGCGCCGCCTGAAGTAAACTAAACTAGAAGAAATCTATAAGGTGGAGGAACATAATGGAATTTTTTAAAATCCTTTCCTTGTTAGGCATTGTTTGTTTATAAATGTCAGTTAACAGATACCAGAACCAGAGCACTTAGTGACATGTCAAGCATAGGAGATGCATTGCGCTCACAGGAAATAAATATTATTCATCTAAATCACAAGATGCATCTCACTGGTGACTTGAATCTCACATGTAACTTGGGATCTATCTTATGAGATGCATCTCATTTTTATTCATATCAGCCATTATCACACATTTTTGTGATAATTCATGAGGTAATTATTCATTATTGTAATGTAAACACTACATGCAGACAATTCTGTTTTCCCAAATGATAAGTAGAGAATGTACTTCTTATGTTTATTCTTCTGAGAATTAAATTGTATCCTTTATGACCTTCAGTATATTGCATCTCACCAGAAAAGATAGGACATGGATTTAGAACAAGCCTTGGGGTGCACAGCTTTCAAATATTGCATTGGAAATATTTCATTTTTAGATGAGTGCTTGGTGATGGACAAGAGGTTTTAAGGTTTTCCTGCTCCTTTCTGAGACTTTTCTTAGCATATTAAAATGAACATCTACACCCCTTACAAAATGCAAGGGTTGAGCATTCATGAACAAACAGACAGATAGTAAAAGTTGAAACAAGGAATAAAGAAGTTTAAAAATTGCAGTAAACTGAAAAGAATCTTCCCTATCTTAATAAACTAGGTATCTGACACTACTAGCATAATTTTATTGATATGAATGTAATATGCCCTCATGCCTTATGTTGGTTTAAGTAAAACAGGTTGTAATAACTTTTTGTTATCCTCTGTGATGTCCAATCTAATTTTAAGAATAATTATTTACATAAAAATTTATCTGTTATTTATGATCAAACCTTCAAATTATGACATGATTGTAATGGAAATTGTTTTAATTTATTCCTCTTTTCAAACCATTTTAAAATAAAAAGCATCAACTCGATTGCTTTATTACATGCAAATGCGTAATCCAACAGATTTTCTACTTTTTTTTCTCTTCTGTCTCTCTGACAATAGAAAGCTTAAAATAAAGAGAGTCAGAGGTTGTTACACTGCATCACTAAAAGATGATTTGAACCTGTTTCGGGAGAACTGTTTGCTCACATTGACAGCTTGTTTCCAATGATTTTACCAGTTACTGTCTGGGGGATGTGTGTGGTTAGTGGTGTTCTCTGATGCTGGGTTGATGAACCTCCAAAGGCTGCTGGGTAATGGTAGTTCGAAATTTATTAGGTGATTTCTGTATTTGACGATATGTATTTTTTCCCAGATATCAGATATATATCATTAAACATAGGAATCATCTAATGAATTTCGAACTATCACCACCCAGCAGCCTTTGGAGGTTCATCAACCTGGCACCAGAAAACACCACTAACCACACACATCCCCCGGACAGTAACTGGCAAAATCAATTGTAAACATGCTGACAATGGAAGGAAATCCTTCTTCTGAAATGCATTCAAAGTAAGTACATTTTAGTGATGTAGTGTAGCAACCTCCAACTCTCTCTATTTTAAATTATAACACATCACTTTTACTAGCTTCTCAATCTCCAAATTAATTAGAAAGCTTAATTGCAAAAAGCCATTCCATATAAATTTCCTAGCCCAATTGCCTTCTGCCTAGAATATGCTTTATCTTCTATGTATATATATTTTTTTGTTTTTAAAGCTTCTAGTTCAGTTTAATTTTCACTAGTTCAAATATTTTCAGGATGAAATCAGAACAGTTCTTAATTTGGGAGTGAGTCCAAAACACATCATTTTTGCAAATCCAGTAAAGCTTGATTCTCATATTCGATATGCGGCTGCTGTAGGAGTCAACCTATTAGCCGTTGACCATGAGACAGAAATGTACAAGATCAAGAAATTGCATCCTGGAGCAAAGTAAGTTAACGTTCATTAGTTTTGAAACTAAATAAAAATAACCTAAGTTTTACAACATTCTGTTGGTATCATCATCTTTGATTTTTCCAAAATCTGTATAGGAGCTGCACAAAATCAAACAAAAGTAGACAGAAAATTAGCTTAAGCAAAGATAAACATAGTCATTTGATATTAATATGTTGTAATATGAGAAATACTCCTATTTATTTTTTTGTAACGTTAAATACATCCTGAAAGGATGCAAGTTTGCATCATCACTGCTATTGTATTAAAAAAAAAGCACAGGAACAAAATTCAGTTACAGCTCAGCAATAAGCTAGGTCAGGGGTTCTCAACCTTTTCCAGTGATATACCATTTCATTCAACATAGGATATTTGATGTACCAGTAAGCAAATTTTGTAGGGAAATGTGCCATTTTGTGGTACAAGGGTCAAAATGGGCATTTCTACACATTTATAACAGTACTTGCAATTTATTTAGTTATTTCTTGTATGTAGTATTTAGAATTATATATTTATTGAAAAGAAAGCTGTTCAATCTAATCCTACTAAATAGATTGTTCTATGAGATTCCTTAAAAATTAATTTTGTTAAGGATAAAATATACTGAATGAATATACAAACAAACTTCAACAAACATATGAGGAGCATCATTTCAAAATGCAATAAGTGCGCAAATATCAATTTTACAGGAAAGCTGAAATGTAATAACTCCTAAAGTAAACAATACCTTTGAAAAGTAATTATGTTTTGTGCTTTAGAAAATGAAGGACTAAAATGGTGCTGAATGTCAAAAATCAGTGTCTTTATGTAAAGCTACAATTGTGGGTTAAAATATGAAAAATTCTGGACTTATCCTATTTAGCACCGAATAAATGGACAAAAAGCGTTTTGAACCATTCTTCCATATAAACAATGTTAACTTCAATAAATGGTTTTATTGCAGAACTTTAGCTCTTACATGCCATTGTAATTTATAGTTACACATTTTGCTGTTCTTAAAGGGTTGCCTAAGACAACGTAATTTCAACTGTCTGAAACAATACAAATTTGAAACCAAGTTAATATGATAATTATGCGCATTAGACATAGATGTGCAGAAAATCCTTACTAATGGTCATATTTTGTTAATAATAATGTGCTATAACTATACTATATTCATAATTGAGCAAACCTAATGGAAAAAGTTAAAGCGTGCTATGAGTGCACTTAGAATTTCTAAAAATTGTGATTGATAGTTATCAAGGTGAAAGAAAATTATTTTAATGATAAACAATGATGAACTTTGACACAGCTCTCAAATTGAATTAAAACCATGTTCTTCTTCCAAACAATCACAGTCTTCATTCTCACTTCCTTCCTCCATTTGTTGTGCATCATCTTTGTGCTGAATTAACCTTGTATAACATTTCAGCTCATTGTTACCATACTAATCTTCACCTAAACGTTATTTTAAAAGTGTTCAAATCACTCTTTTTTTTCAATTTGATGGGCTGTCCCAAAGGCAGAACCGGGGGATCTAGTAAATTGTTATCCTCATTTAAGCATGGAGACGAATTTCTTGGATTCATCATTTAGTCTGTACAACATTTCCATTTTCAGAGAAACATAAAATTGATTCCCCTTAGTTTCCTTTTTAATATAACCTATTTCATTTCCCATATATCATCTGTTTCTTTTTAAGTAATTATGAAGTGTCTTGAAATCATACACATACCAATCCTTGCCCAGTTGGCAAACAGTACCAACCTTAGAATATGTTTCAACATACTTCTCTAGAGTTAATATCTCAGACTGTTTTCTAAGATCCTTTTCCAAAGATGCAGTCTGCAGGTAAGAAGGAATGGCCTCTCACGGAAAATATCATACATATTTCCTTCAGATAGTCTGAAGACCTTTTCTAAAGCCACCAATAGAGTGCACACACTACATGGGCTTCTGTTTTGGCCAGCACAGCCATCAGAGAAGAGCCTTAATTTGGATACTCTGTCTTCAAATTACTGTTTGTTTAGAAAATTTGTTAACTTAGAAGCCACTTCAATAGCTCCATGACCTGTTTGGTTTCCGATGCACAGAGCATGGAATGATAACGGTCGAGCATAGTAGGTTTCGCCTATAGTAAGCTTGAGCAATGGTTGCACCTGCTGCAAATCGAAGCATAAAGACATGCTAGATGAGTCTCTTTCTCTCATCATTTTGTGGAGTCCTTTGCTTTCAGTTTATGTGCTGTGAGTTCAGCTTGTAACTCGTTCTTTCTACAGGCATTTTCAGTGACTTGCAGTTCATGTTTTGTCCTACTGCAATAACTGCAAACATCTACAGCTGGTTCACCAAACCCCAAGTTAAATTTATTAGAAAAATGCTGTGAAAAACCCACTTCTTTACTTTTAGTGATTCAACCACACTATATTTTAAATAACCTTATTCACATTTAACTCTGAAGGAAGGTAGAGTCGCTTACTTTTTTGTCTTGAATAATGACTTCCTCTAGATTTTAGCTTGGATAAGAAGCTAATTACCTATTCCTTTTTTTGGGCATACTGTTTGGCTTTCTGATCACCTCCCCTTCGTTTCATTATTGATTTACCTGCTATTAGAGAAGCTGCTATGTTTTCAGTCTTGTGCCAATAGCAAAAAGAGTTCAAAAGAACTTAGAACAAAGCAGAATATGTTTGTTTACTTCAACTTGATATTTAATAACCACTGAGTTAATCCTATCTGATTTTCTCAATCTGCGCCTTTTGGGAGGTGATACAGACATCATTGATGCCAGAAGCCTATCTTGTTGTGATTTGTTGCTGTAGTTATTCACTAATTTTCTTGTTTTAATAAGGTGATAGGCAGGAATGGTGCAGCATTTAAATCTACCCTTTCTGTGCACACATGGAGATTCAAACTCTAGCATGCAAGGGTCTTGATCAGAATACCTGAAACACACCAATGAATGATGTGGTAAGAATTATAGTTATCGCAAAGTAGCTCTGAATACATTCCAGTTCCCGTGTTTTATTTAAAATAACACCAATAATAATTCTTTTTATAAAGTTTAATTAGTATTTACCTTTCTTCTTGTTCTCTTTTCCTTTTTTGTCATACCCTTTTGCCTCTTTCTGGGACTTGCAGAACACTCACCCATAACCACACTTTCTTCCATATTCATAGACACAACTGCACAAACTGCTTAGAATGCTTACAATAATAGCAAGACAGCTGTGGAACAATGCAATCTGGTCAAACAATGAGCTACAATGAAAACAGATGTTTCTGTCATGCAATGATGAAAGAGGTGAGAATTCCTCCACATGAGCCCAATAATGTGCATAAGAAAGTAAACACTGGAATTTGATCCAGTCTAGACATTGGACAAATCATTTTTTTGCACCAAACACACAATTTCGTTTGAATTTTAATAAGTTAAAAACGTGATTAGAAGTAAACAGGGACTTAAGCACGATGCAGGGCATGCTAAAGAGTTCAAATTTGCATCAAACTAATTTTCAATCATGAGTGGACTTGTTGCATTCTGAAGTGATGCTTCTCATGTATTCTTGATACTGATACTCCAGCACTCAGATTTACAATTATAAAAAGCCATTTAATTTACAAATTTAACTAATTTCTGACTTTTATTTTTGTTTTAGTGCAAAGGTTGTGCTTGTTTAGCTAAACAGTTCTTTAATATTTGGTTCCAATTAACTTAATTTTAGACTTAAATCAGAATCAACACTCAATTCATTTTTATACTTGTATTTTAATATAAATTAGAGAAGAAAATCCACCAACAAAAATCTTACAGCTCTTTCTGAGATCATTGGATATTTGTTTTTTCTTGCCAGCCAGAAATCTGTTATATTTGTCTTCTTGATCATTTGACTGGGACATCTGTCACATCTTAGCTCAATCAATTTGTCTTTCTCAAAAGGAGTTAAGGTTTCTGGTAAGGTGTCAGCAATATAAAACCAGTCTCTAATCTAAAATTCTGAATCAGATTTTCAGGGCAATCAGAGATGAGACTCCCAAGGTACTATGAGGAGCACTGAATCAAAAAGCACTAAGTCAACAATAACAAAAGTTTTCAGGAGAGAGGAAAAACTGGTATCTCCTAAACTTACCAGTACTTTTTAAAGTTCTCCATACCTAACTGTAGTGCAGATGCCACTTTCCTATATACTGTTAATATCAAAATAATTGTTTGTTTAATACCACATTTATAATTAAAAATGCCTTGGACTTAGTGCATTTTGAACCAATATACTGAAAATACTATCATGAACATTATGAAAAAAATGGCAAAAAATCATATTTAATGATATTTAATAAACATTCAACTTCACTTACAAAATCAGTTTTATACTTTGCTTTGTGAATTTTTTGGAAAAAAAATCTGATGTATTACACTCACATGACTTTCTCTACTCTTGTACAAAGTATTTTTACAAACGCTTATTCTCCATCTAGTTCATGTTAATCGAGATAAACATTTGCAAACTCTATCTTATTGCTAATTTTCTTGTAGATGTAGCGGAAAATATATTTACAAGGGCAATATAGAAAAACAGTAGCCTTTAAGCACATACATATCTCTTAATAGCTGGTTGCTAGGTGCAGCACCATTCCCTTTGCCACAGATTATAACTCTTTGCATATCCAAGACAAAAAAATGAATAACGAATTCCCATTTGAGAAAATAAGTATTGAAAAATTTAAGGGAATAACAAGCAATATCTCGAAAATGGTTCACTCAACAAAAAAAATGTATATGATATAAATTGTGTATTTTAACGCGATCTACATTTTTTGTGTAGTAAAATTTTGTCTATCTCTTATGGTTTACCAGTTATGCAAAAGTCGTTCACAATAAAGAATACTTTTGGAGACATTCCCAGAAAATTCAAGATATACATTTTATTTGTCATAAAAATATCTTAAACATATGATGTTTTAATCAAAATCGTTGGAGCTATTTTTGAGAAAATTAAAATTTTCGAAAAATCTTCCATGTAAAGGGTACTCTGGGGTGGGGGGATTTTCTTGAAAACCTTCGTGTCGCATCCTTGAAAGATACTGAACCCAAATACCAGGTTTGGTGTTTATCTGACTGTTCGTTTCTGAGTTATGCTGTTCACACACACACACACACACACACACACACACACACACACACACACACACACACACACACACACACACAGACACACAGACAGACACACAGACACACACACGGACATGTTTCCAAAAATGCTTTGGAAAGTAACATGTATTTCCGGTGAAATCTCAATATCGAAATTTTGGGTGGAATACAATACTTCCCCTACTTACTATATGTAGTAGAGAAAGTAAAAAGTTTTCAGGAGAGAGGAAAAACTGGTATCTCCTAAACTTACCAGTACTTTTTAAAGTTCTCCATACCTAACTGTAGTGCAGATGCCACTTTCCTATATACTGTTAATATCAAAATAATTGTTTAATACCACATTTATAATTAAAAATGCTTTGGACTTAGTGCATTTTGAACCAATTATATTGAAAATACTATCATGAACATTATGAAAAAAATGGCAAAAAATCATATTTAATGATATTTAATAAACATTCAACTTCACTTACAAAATCAGTTTTATACTTTGCTTTGTGAATTATTTGGAAAAAAAAGTGAGTCTTCAAATTTCTTTTGTCACTTTTTCTGTAAACAGCTTTACATCAGTGTTTCTTTCAAAAACACAACTATGTTTCTATATTTAAAGATGCCAATTTTTCCTACAAACAGTAAAATTCTTCTTCATTCTGGTTTTTGCTACAGAAGGCAGATTCTACACCCACAACCTTCACATAAAACTGTAGCTCAACCTCACTTCTTCATTCACTCCTGAACCTCTTCTGTAAGAGTGCATCAACATCATCCTTATTTAATTCAGTGACTCTGCTTTGGAGTTTTAAACTCTGGATTCATGGTGTACACTCAAACGTAATTACTGGTTCCAGAGATATGAATGGTTTAAAGGGGTGAGAAAAAGTTCACTAGGTTTGGATCTTTATCGCTGTATCTTAAGGATAATACAAGAAAAAGAGAACTTAATATTGTTTGTTATCTTTTTAAAACTAGCATGGAAGACAAAACAACACAGAAAGTCATCACAGTATCCTTTCCAAGCATTCTTCTGTATTTATTTGCATGAGAGTAAATATTATATACATTTTAATGACATGGCACAAACTATTTATGCCATTTTACTTCTTTAATTTCCTGTATTTTCGTTCTCTTTCTAGTACCTCTACTGTTGCCTGCAGCAATTATTTCCTTTTCCATGCTGTAATACTCAGCAATTCTACTATCAGTGCTTCCTAGACACAGCTCCCTATCTCAGACCTTCAAGTAAGGAGATTCGTTTTCTTAATTTATTCATTCATTCATTTAGCATGACATAACATTGCTAAAATGATCCAATGAAGCAATATCTGATATCGCTTGACAGCAAAACGTACATTTCTAGTTCCACAGAATGCAAACATAGCAGTCAAAGCATGTATATACAGCATCGCATAAGCGATTCTTTGCTTTTATAAAATGGGGCATTTTGTTCTGTTCATCTCAGTGGACTAAGCAGTTTTTGAACAAACCCTGTATTTCAAAGTCACTTTACAGCAGGAAGGAGTGCTATTTGAAACAAATGGATTGCAGGTTGATTCAGTGCTACCAAAATAGAAGGAATCCATATCAAAAAACATTTCATCCATGGGTGGACTTAGTGCATTATATTCCAATGCCTCTCATATATTCACCCACTTCACAATGGAGAGGAATTTAATTTTCACTTAAGAAAGCATCCAACAATGGAAAGGAAGACGTGTTTCTCATACTGATTTCTGTTATCATAAAGCTTAGTTTTTTTTTAAAGGCTGCATTGTCTTGTACCTTATAATATAGAAGTAACCAATTCTTGATCAGCAATATACATCTGCCATGTAAGTCAACTGGGCAAGCCACAGCTCATCAGTGAAATAGCTGAAGTCTTAAGATGAGCTGGAGAGAAAAATCTGCTTTTCTGAATGAAGCTCAAATGGCTCAGCACATTTCCCCTTGACAACCAACATATTTATTCCAGTCTATACCATTAATTTTCATAAATTGGTCTAATTTTGAAAATATTTCATTGGAGCTTGTTCAGCAGGCACTGATTCAAAAATAAGAATTCTTCCTTTGCTATTTCCCATCTATAGATCTTAAGATAAGTAAGAAAATGGACTATGTTCATGTCAGTATTTCAGCCAATTGTATTGTAGTAGAATTGCTTATTGTGTTCTTTTTTATTAAACTGAGCTATGAGACCCCTTTTACATCTGCAGGGCGATAGTTATAGGTGAGATTCTTTAAATATAGAAATGAAGTACAATTATTTATTTTCCCAACATAATTTTGAGTCTGTCAATTAAATTCTGTTTTATTGTTTATAATTTTAAAATTATCCAATTTCTTATTAATGTAATAAATTGCACAGATATTCAGAGAATACTAATATATGCAATCTGATAAGCTGGATGTACTCTGGATGAAAGCTGACTGAGAATTGATGTGCTCTGGTTAAGTGCTGCAGGAGAACTGGCTGGTAATTACATAATGGAATGTATTCTTAATTTCTCCTTGACAATATCTTATCTGTTTTATTAATTTTCTTTGTAGGATTAATTAATTTTGTTTATTAAATGGTCATATGAAGTAAAGTATATAATTTTTCCTTATTTATAAATTTTATTATAGTTGGCCATGATATCCTATGTAGTGATATTTTATTAATAAATAATTGTAATCTCTGGATATATATATATATGTACACATAAGCAAAAATACATTCTCAATTAAACCAATAAATACAATAATCTCAATGATAAAATAAAAAATATTTGAATAATATAACATATAAATGTATATAACATATAACTCAGGCTTCAGCCATTCTGCACATGTAAAGCAAGTGTAATAAATATTTCTGCCACAAATGAACCATATACATATGTAAGTCAAATATTATTCATAAATGTTTCTGCCACAGTGTGGAAAAAAATCTGATGTGTTACACTCACATGACTTTCTCTACTCTTGTACAAACTATTTTTACAAACGCTTATTCTCCATATGCTTCATGTTAATCAAGATATCGAGACGTTAGTCTTATTGCTAATTTTGTTGTAGATGCAAGGGGAATTGGTAGGCTTTAAGCGATAGTCAAATATTTTAAGAGCTGGTTGCTATGTGGAGTATTCCATTCTCTTTACATTACCAGGACAAAAAAACAAAAATGAATAATGAATTCCCATTTGAGAAAAAGTATAAGTATTGGAAAATTTAAGTGAATAACAAGCAATATCTCGAAAATGGTTCACTCAACAAAAGAAATGTAAATGACATAAATTGTGTATTTTAATGCGATCTACATTTTTTGCGTGTCTCTCTCTTATGGTTTACCAGTTATGCAAAAGTCGTTCACAATGAAGAATACTTTTGGAGACATTCCCAGAAAATTTGAGATATACATTTTATTTGTCATGAAAATATCTTAAACATACAATATTTTAATCAAAATCGTTAGAGCCATTTTTGAGAAAATTAAAATTTTCGAAAAATGTTCCATGTAAAGGGTAACCTGAGGTGGGGGGATTTTCTTGAAAACCTTTGTGGTGCATCTCTGGAAGATAATGAACCTAAATACCAAGTTTGATGTTTATCTGACTGTTCATTTCTGAGTTATGATTTTCACAGACAGACAGACAGACACACACGTGGACATGTTTCCAAAAATGCTTTCTTTGGATTCAAGAGGCCTCAAAACATGTATTTTCGGTGAAATCTCGGTACCTATTGAAGTTTTTTAGTGGAATGCAATACTTCCCCTACTTACTATACGTAGTAGAGAAAGTAAAAACTGACTAGCATACACCTTTTTTTTTTTATGTCAACTGATGCTTAACATTTGCAGACAAATCTAAACCTCTTTGGGATAATGGAATAACTTCAAGTTGTTTTGCTGTCTTGTCCCCCAACAATATGTAAACCATATCTACAGCTGCTGGTTATATTAAGGACTATTTGATGGAGTGAGGTTTTCCCGCCTTAGCTACTCTTAAACTGACTTCATAAGACGCCTCCAGAGCCCTCATGTTAGATACTGCAAATGAGAGTTATTTGTTCTTTCCTTGATGACAAATCTGATAGTTTTCTGTCAATGGTTTGTGTTTCAAATCACCATGCTTGTTGCCACAATGAGGTTTCAAAAGAGAAGGTTTTTGTCAAATGATTTTAATATATCAGGACAAATCACACACTGCAGTATTGGGATGGTTTTCTCTCTATCTCTAATATATGTGAAACCATAGGACAAATAACTTATATTGTACTTTAAGTATTGCTTGTGTATAGGACTTTTTGTTGCTTTCTTGCACAGTGATTCCTTGTTGATTGCTAACATTACAAGAAGTGGCTTCTGGCAGAGTGGAATTATTTACAGTGCCCACACTCTTTTCTCCCTTTGAGCTTTAAGAGCAAAGTCCTTTAATTACCACTTGTTTAAGTTCTGGTTTATTTCTTCTGAATCTGGCACATATAGCTGGGACAATTTAACAAATAAAATATTGCATTCAACAACAGTAATGTAATTCCACTGTAAATGCATCTCACAGCTATGCAAATGATAAAGTGTTTCCCATTGTTGCCTGATCAAATATTATATTGAAGTTGCTCTCTGTAATTGCCGTAAGATGAAATTGAACTTCTGCATTATGTGTTCAGTATCACACAAAACTTTTTACAATAATATAAAATCTATTGTTTCAATTTAGTTTAGCTAACTATTGGCTATAACTTACTACAGTTAACTGTCAAATATTTGTTGTTTGTAAAACAAATGTTAATTTAACTTATTTGCTAAAACGTTTGTGTACCCCTGGCAGTAGCTCACATACCATACATTGTACCCCAACTGCAACAGAGGATAATTTGAAAATCACATTCCAACATGATGGTGTGACATCTAACTGTTGCTGTGATTATCTGAATAATGCAGATGTTCCACGTCTCACATCACCCAATTTCATCTTCTGGGGCTTTATGAACAATGCTGTGTATACACAGACTCATCAATATTCATGATCTCAGAGAAAAAATGTAAATTTTTAGAAGAGTTACACCTATAACCACATATGAGAGAATATGAATTGCCCTACATATATAATGGTGGGCACATTGAGGTCTACCTCCTTATAACATCTCAGGTCTACAGAAACTAGACCACAACCAGGAGATAGCACTGGATAGCAATGATAGGAGATTTGGAAGATTACTCTGATCTTCCTTGGGGCTATAATCCAACTAGCCTTGAGTTTAATGTACTTTCTTTTAGATTTGTCCTTTTTTAAGATGAATCCAATTGAAATAAATATCACAGAACATCCCTGAAAAATTTGATGTGTTACACTCTTACATCTTTGTCTACCCATTAATCATTTATTTTTATATCTTTTATATAAACTGTTCTCATAAAACCTTATTTTTCCATCTACTTCATGTTATTTGCAGGTACAAGTGCAAAGTGATAGCCAGGTGCTGTATTCTGGCTTTGAAATTCAGCACTCTTTGCATGATATTATGAGAAGCAAATGAATGGTGATCAATCATTTCAATAAAGCATTGCAAAATTTAAAACAATAGCAAGATATATTTATGTGACATAAATTATGTGTTTTAATGAGATTTTGTGTTAGTAAGTTTTTGTCTATGTTTTATGGTTTAGCAGTTATAGAAAGTTATACAAAATTCATATAAATGAAGAGCACTTTTAGACTATCATAGAGAATTCAAGATAAATATTTTATTTGTTATGTAAATACATATGATATTTTACTCAAAATTTTACATCCCTTTTAGAGAAAATCCAAAATAAGAAAAAGTTTTGAATGCAAAACTCATTTGCCCAGAAGTTAGGCAAAATGCCTTTTCCATTTGGGTGGATATATTAAAGAGATAGAGATGAACACATTTCCGTACATTTAAGGATGGTAGGGCCAGTTTTTATTTTGCCTTTTTTGATTATTTTGGCTTCTGTTGCATATTTTAAGGTTTAAAGCCTTTTTGGTCTGTTTTGGATTGTTATGGCTTTTTTCTATGATTTTTAACAAGCATAAAAAGAATTCAGTGTATGAGAGTGAAAAAAGTTACACAAATAATGAAATGACACATTCACATGGCAAGAGGATCTTGTTCCCTATAAATGCATTTATTCGTTTTAAGCAGTTGAAAGCTTGCCTCCTCAAATGATTTAATTAAGCTCTTTAAATAAAATGAAATACCAAGAAAGAGACCAAATTGTTCCTCACATGCTGCTCCTTGTGTTGCTGATGATACATTTTTGTTTTTTTCTGATTTCAAAGAGATAAGGTATCTAATTCAGAGAAAGAAGGAAAATAATTCCTTTTAACTGCTAGTCTGCTGCTGAACTTGTTAACGGCAACTTGATTGTTTGTGCTGAGTTATGTATCATGCTGAAACTAAGTTCATTAATGAGTAGTAAATTACACGGCTTTGTTTGCAAATTTGGTTCAGACGCACTTTCTAGTGATAGAACAATACTCTTTTGCAAAATCTGTGAAAAATCTATAAATCATAAAAAAACCAACATCAAAACAAGTGTAGGGTTTTTAAAATGGCCGGGCCTAAGACCACTTTAGTATCAACAACAGATACAACATCCAGCAGATAATCTTAATTTTCCCTGGATCTTTGCAACGTTTTCTTGGACTCGGGAATTCCTTACTGGAAACTGGAAAATAAATCCTCAGGACATTTCTGCAGAAATATACTAAAGAAGAGATTCCATCAGAATCCACACTAAGAAAAACTTATTGCATATTTGCTTTGAAGAGAAGATTTGAAATGGAGTTGCAGAAAAGAAAATCTGGATCTCCATTAATGAAACAACTGATACATTGGGATGTTACATGACTGTCATCATTGAAACCATGGAAGCAATACAAAATGACCCTGCAGTATTTCTTTTGACACTGGAAGAAATGAAGAGAGCAAGTAGTTCCACAGTGGCACAATTGTTTACAAATTCCTCAATGCTACTCTTGCCACATGGAATAAGTATGATATTTTTGTCACAGATGGGGCACCTGACATGAAAAACTTAAGCCTTGAAAGTTCTCTTCCTGAAAATGCTGTATCTCACATGTCCCACAGGTTACACGGAATCACTGAAGAAGTAAGAAGTGTGGAGACAAGTTGGTTTCAAACACCAAGAAGGACTTCCTAAAATCACCCTTCTGAATGCTGGTTTTTAATGATGCGACACCAGAGCTCACTTTACCTCCACAACCAATTCTCACCAGATGGGGCACCTGACATGAAAAACTTAAGCCTTGAAAGTTCTCTTCCTGAAAATGCTGTATCTCACATGTCCCACAGGTTACACAGAATCACTGAAGAAGTAAGAAGTGTGGAGACAAGTTGGTTTCAAACACCAAGAAGGACTTCCTAAAATCACCCTTCTGAATGCTGGTTTTTAATGATGCAACACCAGAGCTCACTTTACCTCCACAACCAATTCTCACCAGATGGGGCACCTGACATGAAAAACTTAAGCCTTGAAAGTTCTCTTCCTGAAAATGCTGTATCTCACATGTCCCACACAGAATTGCTGAAGAAGTAAGAAGTTTGTATCATCTTGTGGACAAGTTGGTTTCAAACACCAAGAAGGACTTCCTAAAATCACCCTTCTGAATGCTGGTTTTTAATGATGCGACACCAGAGCTCACTTTACCTCCACAACCAATTCTCACCAGATGGGGCACCTGACATGAAAAACTTAAGCCTTGAAAGTTCTCTTCCTGAAAATGCTGTATCTCACATGTCCCACACAGAATTGCTGAAGAAGTAAGAAGTTTGTATCATCTTGTGGACAAGTTGGTTTCAAACACCAAGAAGGACTTCCTAAAATCACCCTTCTGAATGCTGGTTTTTAATGATGCGACACCAGAGCTCACTTTACCTCCACAACCAATTCTCACCAGATGGGGCACCTGACATGAAAAACTTAAGCCTTGAAAGTTCTCTTCCTGAAAATGCTGTATCTCACATGTCCCACACAGAATTGCTGAAGAAGTAAGAAGTTTGTATCATCTTGTGGACAAGTTAGTTTCAAACACCAAGAAGGACTTCCTAAAATCACCCTTCTGAATGCTGGTTTTTAATGATGTGACACCAGAGCTCACTTTACCTCCACAGATGGGGAACCTGGATCTCTGCAGCCATATATTACAACAGCAATTTGGGCAAGATATGCGAGGTATTTAATGCTCTATCAGAAGACAAAGCTTCTTCAGTTCACGAGGTAAAGAAGTTACACAATGAAGAACTCAACAATGATCTAGTGTTTACAGCAGTACATTATAGTGTGCTACTGCAAGCAGTTTTAAATTGGAGATACCCTAGTGTTATCCATGGCAATCTTTGAAAATACAATAAATCAACTGCTGCAAGTATCAGGAGAGAAAGGAAAAAGTGTTAGTGATAAGTGTAAATGTGTTTTGAGTGCTAATATGGGCCTAGATAAACTTAAGAACTTTTGTGATGTCCTGAGAGGTGAAAGTTTTGTTGCAACTGATATGCATCCTTCCAAAATAGCTTGTTTTAAGGATGCTCCAGTCACTTCAGTGGAAGTAGAACATTCTTTTTCCATGATGAAAAATGTGCTCTCTGACAGGTGGCTGATTATGGCAGTTAACACCTTGAAAAAGCATTGTGTTGTGGCTTGTAATCAAGAAAAATAAGTAAGTACTTTATGTGATAAATAAATGATTAAGTATCTTAGATAGCTATTTTCATTAACAAAAAGTGGGATTGCTCTCCTGTTTTCACTTTTAATAAATGCCTATTTTGATTGTATTACTGCCTATTTTCGGTATTGTAACTGTCTTTTTGCTTGCTTATTTTAACCAAAATAAATGCCGGTACTTCCACTTTCTAACGTATAAATATTTGAAAATTCAAACCATTAACAAAGAATATCTTGGAAATGGCAAATGCCACAAAAAATATTATTTGACATAAATTGTATGCTGTAACAAGATATACATTATTTGTATAGTGAGATTTTGTATTATCTCTTACAGTTTGCCAATTAGACTGCTCTACAAATTTTCAAAAGTTGAATGTTATGCAAAAGAAAATAAGATTTCTTTATGTATTTTGGGTCACTGGGTCTGAAAATTATGTTCAGATGTATTTATTGGCTCTCATTTTTGAGATAATGATATTTATTTTATGTATCTTACAAGAAATGAAATGTAAAAAGAATCAAAACCTGTTTTTGGCCTATCTCTGACACTATGTTGCAGGAATGTACAGCAATAATCACTTAATATGGCAGCACTCCAATAACCTTTGTACCTCTGCTCCCTCACTGAAACATCTTAAAAGAAGTGTTCACCATGTTCATTGCTCAAACCACCACACTTTGACAGGAAGAAATCTAAGTGTGATTTCAAAAAGTGCATTTTTAGTGATATATTACACTTCAGCTGTTCATACGAGTGCATCAGAACATCCACAAGTTATTTGAAGCTATCTGCTTTGAAGTTTCCCAAAAAACCATTAAAAACATTTTTAAAGGATTGCCATGTTGTCTTCTCCTTGTCCTTTAGCACTAATTCAAACTGAGTGTGTTTAAAAAGTTCTCTAATCTGAGGACCGACAAATACACCTGTTTTCTTTTTAGAAACTGAGCCTGGAAAACTTTCATGTAAGTGCATGCAGAGCCATTTATATCTAAAGCTTTTATAATATTTTCCATAAGCCCCTATTTTATGTGTAGTGCGGGGGGCAAAACTTTTCTCAGGTCTATCAATGATTCATGCAACAGATTTTTCATTATAGGAGCTAATGACTGTGTCTCCTGGGCCAAATTTTCTGAGAACAGTGTTTGTCTCTAGTATGACTATCCCACACACATAGAAACAACAAAATTTGGTGTAGGCAGATATTAGCATTCCTAACAAAATGGCAATAACTTTAAAATTACCACAAATTTCCTATTGGTATCTCACATAGTCTGTTTCTAACAGGATATTTCTCAAATTCGGATATGTTTCTTTTGTATTGTGGCATAACCCCAGGAATAGAAGAAAACACCTTTCCATTATGCACTGTTTCAAGATCTGTCTTTGAAGCATCACTGAACATTCGCCAATGATCAGGACTGTGCATCATATTCATTGCAACCATCAGACCGTGTAGTCTTTGCAGAATGTGTGGTCACCTTCAGTTTTAAAAAAGTATTCCAATTCTTTATTTCTAGTGCAAAATGTTGACACTGTAGATACTTCCAGTATTGTAAATGTTATGCCAAATGTTCTGCCTTATTTTTAGGAAATTCTAGATCCCTGATGAGGTCATTGAGCTCCCATGTCATCTTGTGAATTGAGGAAGATGTGCTTGGGAGTAGTCTGCATCTCTTGGTGTTGATGGTTGTTCAATCTTCAGTTGAGGAAACACTACTATTTTCATCACAGGTTGCAGAAACCTTTTCTGGAGGTTCAGAAATAGGAAGTTGTTTGTCAAGAGGTACAGGGCAAATTGCAGAGGCTATATAACTGTTGATGTTTTCTTCATGGGGACTCCTTTGTTTATAGAGGGAACCATACAGAAATAACATCTGCAGTATGGTTGGTGAGCTTCCTCCAAATGGCATATTATATCCTTTTTCTATTCATCCACACATTCAGGTTGGATGAACATGTAGCGTGGCATACATGCAGCACCCATTTTTTGCCCTAGCCCCTCCCTATCTTGCAGCCAAAATACAAAATGTGCCTTTCTTATAGAAGACATAATCGAACACTTTCTTGAAACAAATGCCATTTCACCGCAAATATATCAGAAGTTATCTGCATTATTTACCCATTTACAATATATTTGTATACTTGTCTGTAAATAGTAGATTGATTGCCAGCTGGAGGTAAATCACAACGCAATTATCATTACAGCTCTTCAAGAAACGTCAAAACATGACCACTTTCTTATCTGTCCAAAATGCTATTGGTGATGTGATGAACATGTGCAGGGAATGTACCCTATCATGTGATGATACTCTGCTGTGAGATTTATGATATGCTCAGGCAGTGCTGCCAACTGCCCATACATGGGGACCTGAAAGTTAATGAAAAAGGCATGACAGATGACTGAAATTTGTAAACTAGAGCTAACATGTGGCTTTTAACATCAGTTTCGAATTCAATGGCACTGAATTAGTTAAGTTTAGCTTATTTCATTTCCATAACATTTTGTGTGTTGAACAGCATCATACAGCTCATTCAGAATGAAGTCTTTACAGGCCATTTGCAGAAAATTCCTAAATGTACATTTTAATTGTCATGCAAATATCTCAAACATATGGTATTTTAATCAAAATAGGTACAGCCAGTTTTGAAAAAATCAAACACCTGACACAATTTTACCAAACGTAAATATCACCTAACCAGTTTCTAAGCACCCTGTAATCTGTCATTATAAAGCACGTAAATTGGGCAGGGAAAATCACTCGCTATCATATAAAACAACAAAATATCCTGCAAAAATATTAAAATGAAAATAAAAGCAGGGCAGAAATACCATTATGGGTTTACTTATGCACTATTATTGCTAATAACCAAAGATGAAAAATAGCAGTATAATACAAACAGACTAAAATTGTTAGAAGGAAGGGGATTGCATACTCAAATGTACTACATTTGTTCATCACTGATGTAACCTTAGCATTCTGCATCTTGTCAACCAGTTATGTACCAGTGCAAGTAATTCCAAGAACTAAATGTAACAGAAGTGGTAAATTTAAAAACATATTTTGAAATTGTTGCACCTGCAGCATGGAAATTGTGTATTTTTAGACATGGATTCTTATTAAAGCATTATTATTCATTGACCTCTACAAGCCCTAAAAGCTTGTTCAAGAGAATTTCCAAACAGTCTGTACATTGTTGAACAGATGGCTATAATGAGTAAATAAAGATTTCATTATGAAAGCAAGCATACATAAATATGAAGTGCTGTGATGAAGAAGGGGGAAATGTGAAGAAAAGGTATTTTTCAGAAATAGTTTGAAGTTTGAGTATTCCATCTTTATAGCTTATAAGACTAAATTAGAATGCTAATTTCTTGTGAATGTGCATCTTTATTGTATGAATAACACTTTTAAAAACTTATCACTTAAGATAATAGAAGATGTGGTAATTTCAATTCTGATTTTTTTATAACATTCCACCTTTTGTACTTTCTCTGCCACCTGCCTATAGTAGGTAAGAGGGAGTATTGTATTCCAACCAAAATTTGATGCACAGATTTAACCAGAAAAGCATATTTTGAGGCATCCTGAACCCGAAAATAATTTTAGAAAAAAGTCTCTGCATGCGTGCGCATGTGTGGGCGTGCGTGTTTGTGCGCATGTAAAATGAAACATTCAATAAATATGAAACTTGGAATTTCAGTTTCATTTCTTCTAAAGATACGACATGAAGATTTTCAAGAAATTACCCCACCTCAAACTATTCTTTACATGGAAAAATGTTTGATATTTTTATTTTCTCAAAATGGCTCTAATGATTTTAATTAAAATACCATATCTCCTATTTAAGATATTTACATGACAAATAAAATGTATATCTTCAGTTTCTGGGATTAGCTTTGAAGTCTTCTTCATTCAGAATGAATTTTGTATAATTCTATATAACGGGTAAAACCATAGGAGATATACAAAGTCATAGTACACAAAAAATGCAAAAGACAGTTCATTTCAAACAGTGTTTTTGTAGCACAGGCATTTCTGAGATATTCATTATTACTGGTTTGAGATTTTCAATTTTTGACATTTATTTTAAAGTACCATCACTATTCAGTTGTTTTGCACAGTGTCATGTAAAGACTATGGAATTTTAAGGCCAGCATATAGTTTCTGGCTTTTAAACATCTGACTATCAATTCCCTTATCTCTATCCCCCTTGTACATACAACAAAATGTGTAATCAAACTATTTCTGCAAAACTTTATACCAAACTGACAGAAAGTAGATGGAAAAATATGCTCCCCTAAGAATAGTTTGTAGAAGCTGTATTAAAATAAATGATAGTGGGAAGAGAAAATTGTGTGAACATAACACATCAGATTTTTCTCTATACTCTACAATTCTGCCAGAATAACTGAGGAGATGAAATTAAGTGCTAAAATAATAAGGTATAAATAAACAGAGATAAATGAATAATATGTTATGAGCATTCATAGATGATACCTAGTTAGGATATATCCTCAACATATATATATATATATATATATATATATACAGGCTGAGTCACCTAAAACTGCATCACAGATATCTCTGAAACAAAAATAA
Organism: Deroplatys truncata; assembly: GCA_030765065.1. Taxonomy (NCBI): domain Eukaryota; kingdom Metazoa; phylum Arthropoda; class Insecta; order Mantodea; family Mantidae; genus Deroplatys; species Deroplatys truncata. The sequence continues at coordinate 23,342,538 of CM060976.1, read as the reverse complement.
GAACTGAAAAACTACTTTCACAGGCATAAAGTTGGAGGAGGAGCTCAATAAACTAAATGATTTTTTTCCATTAAAAACATAAGCAAATATTATTTTCAACGTAAGCTTTTGTTTGTTAAATGGAAAACTCATATTACTTTTTATGCATTTGATAACATAAAAAATAACACTAAGAATGGCATTTGTTGCATTCGAATAGGTCGATTACATCCTGATAAATTGTAATGTGAAGTTGACACTTAATATACAATGGAATGCACCCTGAAACTCATCTGCATCATTGAGTCTCAAGTGCAAACTTCATATTGCAGTTAGTTGTGATGTGACTGACACACTGCAATATAACAAAAGCTGCTCTCAATGTTATTTTTGCAGTTATTAATTGTGCTGGAAATAATACAGTCATGAAAAAAAAAGGAACATAAATAAAGGTTTATCTCTTTTGCTGTATCTCAAACTTCAACTTCACATTGTAACTTCTTGGTATTTAATTGACCTATTGCAATGCAACAAATAGCATTATAATGTTTCTTTCCATGAAATCACTTGCATAAAAAATAACACAGAGTTTCCATTAAAAAAGAAAAGAAAAATGTAAGAAAAATTGTCCATGTGAAGGGAAGTTCGGTGCAGAGGAATTTTCTTGAAAATCTTCATGTTACATCTTCAGAATATGCTAAACTTGAATACCAAATGTATTTTTGAGTTAAGCTGTTCACAGAGAGAGAGAGAGAGAGAGAGAGAGAGAGAGAGAGAGAGAGAGAGAGAGAGAGAGAGAGAGAGAGACAAGCAGACAGGCACATGCATATGCAAACTTTTGTCTAAATTCTTTTTATTCATGGGGTCTCAAAACATGTATTTCTGGTGAAATCTCAATATCAAATCTTTTAGTGGAATGCAATATTTCCTATACTTAATATAGCTAAGTAATAGAGAAAATAAAAATTCATTAAAACATTTCTTTTACCCAATGAATACCTGCATTATTCCATCTTACCTTATCTATGCATTATACAAAAATATTCATTTGCAGGAAAAGTAGCCTATAAAGGACTGCAAAATTCTCTTTCCATAATCATTTTGGAAATGTAAATTAATATAATTTGTTTCATCAAGTTTTTATATTTTCTCTTTAAAATTAAATTACAGGCTACTGATTCGCATGAAAGCCAGTGCAGCCAGAGCAGCGCGCACTTTTGACGAGAAGTTTGGCTGTGAACTGGAGAATGATGGACCCCTGTTGATTGACACTGCCCAATCACTTGGTTTGGAAGTTGTGGGAGTATGTTTCCATGTGGGTTCTGGCTGCATAGAATACGGAGCATATCAGCATGCCATTGCAGGTGCCAAGAGTCTTTTTGCATATGGTGCCAAGCTTGGCTATAAATTCAATATTTTGAATATTGGTGGGGGATTTCCTGGAAACATAAGCACAACTTTCACCAAAGTAAGTACCTAATAGTATATCATAAAATAATTTGACAAGAGAGAGACAGAGAGAGGGATAGAAGCAAAAATGAAATTTTCAAGAAATTATCAACTAGAAACAAAAGTCATGTGTGCACAGTCCTATAGTTTTCAGTATTCATTATCAATTATTTGTATAGCTATTCTAAAATTTTGCATAAAAACTTTATTTTTCTATTAATGGTGATAAATACCATCTAAGAACTGCTTCAGTTATGTCATTTTATGGTGATACACATTTTGTAGTATGCAAAAGACTGAGATAGCAGTCAGTTAGTAAAAGAAATCAATACATCAACCATACACTCATGAAAAACAAAGGAATAGAAAGTTAATATTTCAAAATACACTGCATTTAATATCTGGAAAAATTTAAATGTATAACAGAGAGTATTTTAGAAATGGTCAATGGGATAAAAAAGTTATTTGACATAAATTGTATGTTTTAACTGGAGAAACATCTTATCCTCTAGTATAGAATAGAATATACTTTATTGTTAAGGACATTTACAACAAATGTATAGCAATGTCACAAAGAGATGCACACTAAAAGTGCAAGTCTAAAGTCATGGACACTATACAAAGGATTAGCCAAGAGAATAGATTTAATTTGCCTTTTAAAGGCGATAGATTTTAACTGTCTGATCATCTTAGGTAAATGATTAAATACATTTAATGCTACACATTCAAAGTTATTTTGAGTTTTAGAACATTTACATTTGTTAATATATAATTAGATATATTACAAGTCAAAAGATTATGAATATTAAAGCACTCAATATAGTTATCAACTTATCAATATTGCTTTTAACATCCTGCGAGGATAAAGATTGATGGGAGAGTTAAAATACAAAGTTTGATAAAGACTGGTTTACAATGAAATAAAGGTGGGTATAACAAATAATTCTTAATGACCTTTCCTGTAAGGTAAGAATCCTTTTAGCACACAAGTGACCCCCCCCCCCATAGCAGTATACCATAACTAAGATGGCAAAGTACATATCCATAATACACCAATAAAAGAGATTTTAAGTCAACAGAATGTCTGAGCACTCTAGACCTTAGTTAATCTTACCAGCAACATACTCTATGTGAGATTGCCAGTGTAAATTAGATTGAAGATGAGTACCTAAACAGCAAACAGAAGTGAGTTATCATAAAACTATACCTCATATCAGTAGTTTTATTAAGATTAAAACTTAGGTTATTATCATTACACCGTTTACCTTTTAATATGTCCCAACTGTACACAGTTCAAGGAGAATGAAGAGGAATGCATCAGTTGTTTACAGTCAATTCAAGACACACATTTTATTGCATCCTGTATGGGACCAGAAAAAGAATAATTCTACTTTGTGAATCATAAAACGCAATGGAAATGAGTTTTTAAGGATATAACTGGACCATCCCAATTCCCAGGAGGAAATTGATATTTGGGGAGTAGTTGTCCAAGGCAATGGGCTTTCAACACTGGTTTATTAGCTTTTCTGAAATAGGTACTACAATTTAAAGAAAAAATGACTGCTTGGAACTGTAAAGGAAACTATACAGCTGTATAAGGAAAATGGAATACAAACTGAGGAAAAAGGAGTACAAACTATCATACAGAATAGTATGGCATTAGCTGGAAAGGAAGTAGAAACAGCTGAAGACAAAAGTATTAGATATAGGAGAAGCTAGAAAGGAAATGGTATTCAGATCTTGCAAAACAATTGCATATTAATAACGAGGGGTGATTAGAAACCAAGGTTACAAATCCTGTAGTGAAATGTGTACATTTTATTTCATACAACCAATACAACCAACTGATAGTACATACCTACATATGTTATTTTTCAACATAGTCTCCATATCGGTTTGGGCAGCTGTCGCTTCGTGAGATGAGTTTGAATATTCTTTCCTGGTAAACATCCTGTCTTTGCATGTTCAGCCACATTGTTGTGAAGTGTTTCACCTCCTCATCTGGAGTGAATCGTCAGCCTGCTAGGTGCTCCTTCAAATAAGGAAAAAGGTGAAAGTCGCTTGGAGCAAGATCCGGACTGTAGGGATGGTGTCGATGATGTCCCAGCGAAACTGCTTCAACAGTGTGGTGGTCTTCTAGGCTGTATGAGGTCGCGCGTTGTCGTGATCAGCTCCTCCACGCGAGCTGTGTTCAAATGTGTTGATGTGTGCTGGGTCGGCCACTGCGTTCCTCGTCGGTGATGTTTTCTCTACCGGCCTCATACTCTCGACACCATTTAGAGACTTGCTGACGAGACATTATAGACCGTAAACTCTACCAGCTGGCGGTGAATTTCAGCCGTTGTTGAATGTTTCGCTCACAGAGATCGAATAAACGTAGCAGATTTCTTTGCGAGACCAGTTTTCCAAACGAGTCGCCATTTGTGTTTACATATTGTTGTTGTTGTTGTTGTTGTTGTTGTGGGATTATTTTGTGACTTTACATCCAGCACACTCCGGATATCCGCGTCTGGGTCCATCGATGTAGTGATATTAACTGGAGAGTGGCCGATCATAATATGGACTTGCAACCGTTATCTAATTTGTATGTACACACTGCATTTTGTAAACCCTCAGAACAATTTATTGGGCTTTTTTGTATGAAAGAATAGCTTTAAATAGTAAAATATTATTTAATGATGTTTTATGTTTGTAAGTTACAATTACAGTGCTATATGCATTTATATATGTTCATTAAAGCATATTCTAACAAGTAACAATTAGTGTTTTAATGAAGTTCACATAAGCCAAATGACATAGCTGTCGACGGGCCCTTAAACTCCACACCACCACCACCACCACCACCACCACCACCACCACCACATAATTAAACTGATTAAGTGAAACAATACTTCCATGCCAAACTATAATTTCTCGTTAAATTTACTGTACATAAAAAGTACCTTCAAGTGGCAGTATGTGAATCTGGGACCTTCACTACTGAAGGCCAATGCGCACACTGTTGCGCTACGTGTGCAAGTTACTGCATGCGCAGCGGTGCAAAGCAGTCATTTCGGCCGAAATTGATACGAAGCGATGTAGTGGACAGTATTTACGGCATAGCATGTACATCGCCGGGACTGCATAACTTCTCAATCCGCAGGCTGAGAAGATTCACCCGATATGTATATCCAGTTTCAGTCTTTATAAATTTGAAAACAATGGTTCACTGAAATTAGTATTACTTACAAAAATAATAACACACTCATTCCTCTCTGAACTCATATTTTGCTCTTAATTTGGTAATTATTCACAACTAGTTTATGCGCTCTATCTCTCTTTCTCCCTCTGCCTTACAGCAGAGAAATTGCAATGTTCTGATTTTCCGCTATATCTGAGTTTGCAAGAAGAATGCGTTGGGAATTTCTCTTCTTTTGGTAGAAAAGAGTCTTTTCTGTGGCACAATGTTTATATATATATATATATATATATATATATATATATATATATCTTCAGTTTTGGGCATGAGTACTTGTTCATTTTGGTGGCGAACTGCTGCTAAAGTCAGTTTCTTTTCTACAAGAGAGAGAGAGAGAGAGAGAGAGAGAGAGAGAGAGAGAGAGAGAGCAGCAACTAGTTGTGAATAATGATCAAATCAAGAGCAAAATTATGAGCTTAGAGACGAATGTGTGTGTTTATATTTTTGTAAATAATATTAATTTCAATGAATAATTGTCTGCTAGTCTATTTAGTTAAGCAGTCACTCTCAGGTACTGTAAATGCAATTTGTTCGCTTAAATTAGACTACTTACAAAATTAAAGTTTGCACTACCATTATTGCCGCTTCTTTCTCTGACAGCCATTTATTGAGTGGAGGTTTGGTAAAGAAACAATACTATAGGTGTGTCAAGAGCATGGGCGTCGGCAAAAGGGGCAAATACTGAAATTACTAATAACATTGTATTATTATTATTATTATTGTTGTTGTTGTTGTTGCTATGCCCATACTGTTGTCTTTATCATTGCCACATTTAGACTATTTTCATTGAAAAGTGACTTCGTATTTTGTAGTATAGCGGTTCAAGATATCCCCTTTTATTAGGTTCGTTTAACCAAGTCTGACAGCATTATTCTGCGCGCCAGTTTCATGTTGTTTACTGTAAACAGTTTGAAACAAAAGCAATGCACAAGCTCCGCAATTTCTTGTGCAGTCGAAGGAATAAAGAAATTGAATTCTTTCTAGCTAACTCGTAAAGAACATAACAATCCAACAACACTCCATAGTATGACTTACCAGTTATCATTCGCTAAGGTCTGAGTTACTTTGCTTTCTTGTGATATGTTTAGTTCAGTTCTAAAACACACTTAATCTTGTGCAAGTGATCAGGGATTGTGTCGCTTTATTTATACTTTTCGTGATCATCTTGGATATTAGGACTTTTTTAAGAGAAAGAAGATGAGCGAAGACGATGCTTTGCAGGATTTTAGTGCTATAGCCACCGCACCTAAGGATAATCCTGATTGTGTTAATCCGTTACCAGGAGGAGCAGCATATCCATCAAATTCAGTGAACGAGGATAATAGTTACTCCACAGGTAGTGGTGTTAATATTCTGGATGTAGGATGTTATTTAAACCATAGTCAAACAATAACTTAAGGTATGAACTTATCAACAGCCCTGGGCTCCTTCCACAACATAAAACTTCAAATCGGATGTAGCAGTAGGAAATCGGCAATTCCGATTACAATGGCTTGCTGAACACTCATCTTGGCTGGTATACTCCGCTAAACAGAAAAGTGATTTGTGCCGACACCGTGATTTATCAACCGAAAGTGCATCGTATTCAAGGTGCATTTATACTGCGCGTTTTTATTAAATGCAATAATTTCCACGAGGGAGCTCGAGAACATATGAAGTCATGTTGGCATCGTGATGCTGTAAATAAATCTAGCAATTTCATGTATATGAAAAAACAAATCACTCAGTGTGGCGCAACAATAGATCATGCTTACAAAAGAGAAACTGAAGAAAGTAGGCAAAAGCTTTATCCTACAGTTTCTTGCATTGCTCTTTTTGCTTTCTCTACTACGTATAGTAGGTAGGGGAAGTATTGCATTCCACCCAAAAATTCGATACCGAGATTTCACCGGAAATACATGTTTTGAGGTCCCCTGAATAAAAAAACCATTTTTGGAAACATGTCCGTGTGTGTGTCTGTGTGTATCTGTGAACAGCATAACTCAGAAACGAACAGTCGGACAAACACCAAACTTGGTATTTAGGTTCAGTATCTTCCAGAGATGCGACACAAAGGTTTTCAAGAAAATCCCCCCACCCCAGATTACCCTTTACATTAAACATTTTTCGAAAATGTTAATTTTCTCAAAATGCCTCTAACGATTTTGATTCAAATATTATATGTTTAAGATATTTTTATGACAAATGAAATGTATATCTCGAATTTTCTGGGAATGTCTCCAAAAGTATTCTTCAATGTGAACGACTTTTGCATAAATGGTAAACCATAAGATATAGACAAAATTTTACTACACAAAGAAATGTAGATCACGTTAAAATACACAATTTATGTCATATACATTTTTGTTGTTGAGTGAACCATTTTCGAGATATTGCTTGTTATTCCCTTAAAATTTCCAATAATATTTTTTCTCAAATTCGTTATTCATTTTTTTTTGTCCTGGACATGCAAAGAGAATGGACTACTCCAGATAGCAACAGCTCTTAAAATATTTAACTATCACTTAAAGTCTACCAATTCACCTTGCATCTACAAGAAAATTAGCAATAAGATTAGCATCTGGATTAACATGAAGCATATGGAGAAGAAGCGTTTGTAAAAATAGTTTGTACAAGAGTAGAGAAAGTCAAGTGAGTGTAACACATCAGATTTTCTTTTCGTGTGTGTGCTCAAAATGAACTAATTACACTCTACGGACAGATTGTTTAGATTAGAAGATGTTGATTTCCTTACTCAATGAAAGTAGTATATTCTCAGTGCTAGCTGACGAATCCGCAGATATAGCAGGAAAAGATCAGCTCTCTATTGCGCTTTGTGTACAGCAATAGCAGTGGTTATATAGTTCGAGAAAGTTTTTGATCTGAGCGTTAACAGTATAGCAAACACTATTACTACATTTTTAATTGATGCTGGTGTTGACACGAACAGCTTGTTGGCCAGGGATACGTAATGCGACGGTTACTCAGTTATGGCTGGTAAACAAAATGAAGTGCAAAAGCTTATTAGTGATCAATACCCAAAGAATCTATTTTTCCATTGCAGTGCACACAGTCTTAAATTAGTAGTCAATGACCAAACCAGTGTTCCAGAAATAAGAAACTGCATCGGAACAATAAAGGAAGTAATACAATTTTTCGAGAAAGTCCGCTTCCGAGAAAATTGCTTCTGAACATACCTCTGTTATATGAAACTAGGTGGACTGCAAAATATAAATCCATTCTCATATTTTCAGAGCATTTTGCTTCCATTATTGAAGCTCTCCAGACATTGTCAGTTGATGGAAATAATAAAACACGACAGCGTGCGCATATGCTGCTTTGCTCAGCCTCAACTTCTGTGTTTCTGGTGTCATTTCACATTATTGCAAAATACTCTTCCCAGTTGGAGTCTGTGGCTAACATTCCTCAGGGAATTGGAAGCGATCTTTTCGATGTGCATTTTCTGTGTAGTAAGATTTTATCTGTCTCCTACGGTTTACCAATTATAAAAAAGTCATTCAGAATCAAGAAGACTTCACAGGTTATTAAGATAAGCATTTTTTCTGTCATGCAAATATTTTAAACATATGGTATTGTAATAAAAATCATTAGAGCCATTTTTTGATAAAATAATAATGAACATTTTTCCATATAAAGGTTAGTTTGGGGTGTGGGTATTTTCTTGAGAGTCTTTGTGTTGCATCCTTGGAAGATGCTGAACCTAAATACCAAGTTTGGTATTTAACCAACTTATTGTTATTAAGTTACACTGTTCACAAACAGATATACAAAAACACACACACACACACACACACACACACACATATTTCGTGTTCGAGACCTTGAGGGGAGAGGTCGTGTCAGGACGTTCCAAGTACACGCAGGTATAAACAAGTAGCGGCCATGGGGGTGTAGTTGATGGTTTACCGAGCAAGGATCGGAATGCGGACGGGTAGGGGATCGTGGATAGCAGGTAGTCAGCAATTAGGTAGGACGAACGTAACGTCCAAGTGTTATTTTATGGCGTTTGTTTTAGTAACTTTGCTCGTGATAGGAGGTGTTGAATTAAACCCAGGACCTGTGACTGATGAAGGATGTGGGAGCTGCAACAAAGCTTTAAGGACAGGACTACAATGCAGCAGCTGCGCGAAGTGGTACCATTTTGGCTGCCTAAAAATTAAGAGGGACCAGAACATCGAGGAAAACTGGGAATGTAAGGACTGCAGGGGAACTGAAACGGTCATCGCAAATCAGAAGAAACTGGAGAAGCTGCAAGAAGAAGCACGGGTGTTACGCGAGAAGCTCCAACGCGCGGAAGAGAAAATTCGGAAGTTAGAAGAAGAGAATAGCCAACTCAGGGAGCTCAGGAAAGAAAATGGACAAGAAAAGGGGAAACCATGTTTGATAGTCGGAGATTCTATTGTGAGAAATGCTGGGAACCCGAATGCAGAGGTAGCTTGCTATCCTGGCATAAGGACTGAAGGACTGCTGGGGGAAATCGAGAAAAAGCAAGAGGAGATGGAAGACAGCTATAAGACGATTGTATTGCACGTTGGGAGCAATGACCTGCGGAGAAGTGTAAACTACGTGATGGGAGACATGTACGACTTAGTTAAACGGACAAGGCAGCTATTTCCCTCAGCGAAGATCGTCGTTAGTGGAGTTTTGAGACGACGCGATGTCAACTGGAGGAAGATAATGCAGGTAAACGACTCGTATGCATGGGTAGCGGAGCGACTGGGCGCGAAGTTTCTGGACCCAAATTCGTGGATTGAAGACTGGGACTACGGACGGGACGGTGTGCACTTAAACCGAAGTGGATCTTCGAAGTTGGCAGCTTTGTTCGGGAGGGTGACGACGTGGAGCGATGGCAGCAAGCGGCAGAAGCAACAGTGACAACAACCTCGGAGAAACGAAGATTCACAGGTAGGGGCTGGCTTTTTAAGGCTGTTACAGGTAAATTGCCGTAGTATTATGAATAAAGTTGTAGAGTTTTGGAATTTAATGGAGATATGTAATCCAAATGTAATTATAGGTACGGAGTCATGGCTAAATGTTGATATAAATGATGCGGAAGTTTTCAGCTCAGATTACAGGGTGTTTAGGAGGGACAGGGACGGAAGGGGAGGGGGAATTTTTATTTGCGCTAAGTCAGAGTTACAAAGCAAAGCGCTATGGGTAGAAGAGGATGTAGAGATTATGGCAATTGAAATTATTGATCAAAAAAACGAAGGTAATAATATAACAATAATAGCTTGCTACAGACCACCTAGCGAAACTAATCACAAAACGTTGCATAAATTAATAGAAAAAATCTCTTCCGTAAAGGGAAACGTTATTGTAGCAGGGGATGTAAATCTGCCAAATGTAAACTGGAAAGGTCAGTTAATAGGAGGCGAAGACCAAAATCTTGTTAATTTTCTGGTTTGGGAACAGGGTTTGTTGCAAGTCGTTAACACAAGTACTCGGCAATCAGCCTTACTAGATGTATTTTTATGCAGGCCTCAGTCTTTGTTTGCTGAATGTGAGGTCTTGCCAGGTATCAGTGACCACCATTGTGTGCAATTAGAAGTAAACTGGGGGGGACGATTAAACCGGTTTGAATTAGAACAAACATCAATTAGCTGGAATTTCCAGAAAGCGGACGGGGCTGCTATTCAGAATTTTCTACGCGAGCAATATTGGTCTTTCGTAAAATCTGCCACTAGTGTAAATGAAGCCTGGGCTAGTTTCAAAACACTTACTTCGGAAGCAATTATGAAACATGTACCTTTTAAAGTTATGAAAAATAACGCTGATGCAGAATTTTATACAAAACGTATTAGGTCACTTAAAAGGAAAACAAGGCGCGCGTATCATAAAAGGAGGAAATCAAATTGGCATTTTATTAAATTTAAAGAATTAACCAAGAATTTACAAAACGAAAAGTTGCAAGCGCAGGAGCGGTTCTTAGAACAAATTTTAAATAAGGAAAGTGATGGATGGAAAGCATTTTACAATTATGTGAGGAGACGCAGGGGTAATAAAGAAGGCATACCAGATTTCAAAGTTAACGGGACTGCCGTAATAAATGATAAGGAAAAGGCGAACATATTAAATGCACATTTTGTATCGGTCTTTCATCAAATGGATGATAGTCCTGAACGGGAAAATAGGAGTGGTGGAGAATCGCTTTTTCAAATAATGGCGCCAAAATTACGTAAAAGGATCAAGATGCTACAGAATCGAAAATCAAGAGGGCCGGACAACGTACCTACTGAAATATTAAAAATAGGGGGAGAAGCCATGATTCCCTACCTAATGCTCTTGTTTAACATGTCAATTAACAACCGTGCACTACCGGAAGACTGGAAATCCGCTATTGTAGTTCCAATATACAAAGGGGGTAATAAAACAGAAATAAATAATTATCGGCCTGTTAGCCTAACGTCGGTAGTGTGTAAAGTAATGGCGCATCTAATTGCAGAATACATACGGGAGGATTTAGAAAACAAACAGTGGTTCAACAAAGCGCAACATGGGTTTAGATCCGGGTATTCATGTGAAAGTCAAACAACTTCATTAATTCAAGATTTGGCAGATGAGGTGGATGCAGGGGGAAGGACTGATGCAGTGGTGATAGATTTTTCTAAAGCTTTTGACGTAGTGCCACATAGTTTACTCATCCGGAAACTAGCAAATGCGGGACTTGATAATCGCGTTGTATTGTGGGTAGAACAATTTTTGAAAGGGAGGACGCAAAGAGTAAGAGTAGGTAGAGAACTGTCAGAAGGGGGGACCGTAAGTTCGGGCGTGCCCCAAGGCTCGGTACTGGGCCCGTTACTGTTTCTTATCTTTGTTAATGATATCCATATAAACATTAAATGCCAGATAAGACTGTTCGCAGACGATTGTATTATTTACAATAAGATTAGGAATTCCATGCATGAGATTGCTCTTCAGGACGACCTAAATGAAATCAGGCGGTGGGCCGAAGCAAACAAAATGACAATTAATGCTGGGAAAAGTAAGTCCATTGTTTTTAGCAGAACTAAGGGGAAGATTATACATAACTATCAAATGGGCGGGGAACCAATTCCACAGGTGGACAGCTGCAAATATTTGGGAGTGTGCTTATCAAGTAATGCTGGATGGGGGGAACAGATAAATAGTACATCTAGGAAAGCGTGGAAAGCATTGCATTTCGTAATGAGAATACTGAAAAAGGGGAGCGCAAAGACCAGGGAACTAGCCTACAAATCTTTAGTGCGGCCGGTTATGGAATATGGAGTAGCATGTTGGGACCCATACAGAGTCAATCAGATTGATTCCTTAGAAAAAGTGCAGAGAAGGGCTATAAAATTCATAAGGAGAGGTAAAGATTTTGGGTTTACAAAAGGTGAAGAGAATGAATGGGAACCGCTAAAAGTTAGGCGTAAAAAACATAGATTAGTTGCGTTATTTAAAGCTTATACTGGTTCAAATGCTTGGGCGGATGTTAGAGAAAGGTTAGAGAATCCAGCACACTACGGTCGAAACGATCATCTGTTTAAAATTAGGGGTAGAAGGTGCAGAACCGACGTGGGAAAATTTTCTTTTGTTAATAGAACCATTGAGGAATGGAATGAATTGCCTGTAGCAGCCTTTCAGGGCTGTCCTCTGACCTTAAAGCAGTTCAGAAATAATATTAGCAGAATAAATGTTAGTTAATTAACTAGTGTACTCATTTCACAAACTATACTATTAAAGTTGACACTACCAGGTTGAAAATACTGGTAACTAAATATAAGGACCAATTGTAAATAGTTAAGTACCTCGAAAATAGTTACGTACTTTGTAAATTGTTAAGTACTTTGTAGATAGTTAAGTAAATTGAGAATAGTTAAGTAAATTGTGAATAGTTAAGTAAATTGTGAATAGTGAAGTAAATGGTGAATAGTTAAGTAAATTATAAATGGTTCAGTAATTAGGGATTTTAAAAGCTTTGTTAATATTTAAAATTAATCATTTTGTATTGTTAGTCTTGTTTATTATTATTATTATTATTATTATTATTATTATTATTATTGTAAGCTAGTCATGGTGATGTAAACTTTGTACGGTTTAATTCTGCCACCGGGAAGTGCCCAATTGCAGAATAAATAAATACATACATACACACACACACACACACACACACACACACACACATTTACAAAAATGTATTTCTGGTGAAATCTCAGTATCAAATTTTTAGATGGAATGCAATACTTTCTCTACTTACTATACTGCCGTGCAAAGCAAAAGTGCCATATCTGCAGGAAAAATGAATATTCAGGCTTTCATGATGTCGTCTGCCGCGGTGTAGTAGTTACCATGCTAGCATCTAGTTGCAGAGGTCGCAAGTTCAAACTCGACGGAGGGTGATGGATTTTTTCGGGCGTAAAAATCCTTAGCATGCGTTCCTTCGGAAGGGAAGTAAAGCCGGTGGTCCCGTGTCGTAGATTTACGGCACATAAAAGTAACTCAAGCCTGATAAGCCTCTGAGCAAAATTACCGGTCTTTCTTGCCCAATATAGAATGGGACGCTGAGGACCACAGCAGTTAAAGAGCGTCCATAAATAAAACTCAATTTAATTTAGATTTTCATGATATACAGGGTGAATCACCTAAAACTTGCACCGCAAATATTTCGGAAATGGAAAGTGTTATTGATGTGCAGTTTTCACAGCATTTATTGGTAGTCAGGGGCTCGTACATTTATCCTATAAACAGATTTTAATAATACTGAGAAAGTGTAATTTTTTTAGCAAACATACAATTTTTAATTGGAACAATCCCTAGTTACATCAACAGAATAAAGGTAGGGTAAATTAGAATGTCAATGGTCTTTGTTGCAGGATTCTAGTGCAAGTGGTTTACGAGAGATGGTATTTTGAAAAGTTTCCACCCCGACAGTTTGTCCCATTCAACCTGCTTAGTTGCTAGGTACGATGTGGTTATGTTTGTTTGCATTGCGTTTTCTGTTTATTGATTGCACCGCGATTTTCTGGTCAGTTAGTTTGTGACAGTTCAAGCAGTAAGTCGTGAGTGGAAGATGGGGTTTACTAATGCAGAAAAAACCGACATGCTCATGGTGTATGGAGAGTGTAATCCAGATTCATCATGTATCTTGTTTAGTGATGAGGCAACATTTACTAATCATGGCCAGGTAAACCGCAGAAACATGCACTATTGGTCTGTTGACAATCCCCGTTGGCTTCGTCAGTTGGAACGTCAGCGTCCATGGAGTTTAAACGTGTGGTATGGGATAGTGAACCATCAGTTCATAGGCCCTTTGGTCATAGATGGAACAATAAACTCGCACAAGTATCGCAGCCTCCTGACAGACCATCTGCCACAGATGCTAGAAGACGTTCCTTTGCAGACTAGGAGGAACTTGTGGTATCAACATGATGGCTGTCCAGCCCATAGTGCACGAAGTACTACAGCTTGTCTTAACGGATTGCTTCCAAATCGTTGGATTGGACGAAGAGGACCTGTACATTGGCCGGACCGTTCACCAGATCTGACTCCTTTAGTCTTTTTTCTGTGGGGAAGGCTGAAAGACAATGTCTACAAGGATGTACTAACTACACCAGACGATATGAAACACGTATTACTGCTGCCTGCTCAGAAATTTCCGCTGAAATGCTAGAACGTCTGCAGCGGTTTTTCCATAGCAGACTGGAAGCTTGTATTGAAGCTGCCATTTTGAACACAACCTTTGAAGGGCTATGTTCTCTTTACTTGTAAGAATCCACAGAAGTATTGTAATTCCCTTTTGTTTTTCTTTAGTTTGTGCTACCCTAGGTTGTACAAGTGTCGGTGCATAAAAGTTTCAAAATAAGATTTTTCATAAACCACTTGCACTAGAATATTGCAACAAATGCCACTGATATTCTAATTTACCCTACCTTTATTCTGTTGATGTAACTAGGCATTGTTCCATTTAAAAAATTGTATGTTTGCTCAAAAAATACACTTTCTCAGTATTATTAAAATCTGTTTATAGGCTAAATGTACGAGCCCCTAACTGCCAATCAATACTGTGAAAACTGCACATCAATAACACTTTCCATTTCCGAAATATTTGTGGTGCAAGTTTTAGGTGATTCACTCTGTATAAGGTTTTAGGATGTCAGAAATTCAGTGGGCTAGGAAAAAATGTGGCATCTGCCTTGGAAAGCAGAGTATAATTACATGGTTTTGTTGTATCTACATAAAAGCCCTAGGTAAACTAAGCATGAATGCAGTATGTGTCGCTCACTAACAAAAAGTGCAGTATGTGAGATGCAGATACTACATTGTTGTTTAGTACTAAGCTTATAGGCAGTTTTGCTTAGCATTGTCATCTGATATTGATTCGGATGCCGCTTTCTCCTCCTATGAATGTTACCAACAGTTTTTTGATAGTAGTGGAATGCACATTAGTAATTGCTAGGGACGATTATATGCAAGGGAGGAACTCACATAATTTATTGTTAGAACAAAAGAAAAAGGACTGGAGAGAAAGTAATGAAAGGAATTTGATAAAAGTGTCTAAATGAAAATAATGTTAATAAGGTATGGCAGGTTCTTAAGTCGACCTATAATAAACGTGTAACTAAACCCAATATTGAGCCAGGACAATGGATGGAGTATTTTAAAACATTATATGGGGAAAACAGGAGTATAGGAATTATGGGATTTCTGGAAATAGGGAATGTTTTTGTAGAGATATTGGATGGTGAAATTAGGAATGTGGAAATAATAAAACAAGTTAAGTTACTGAAGAAAAATAAAGCTACTGGAATTGATTGAATCCCAACAGAGTTTCTCAAGGAGTGGTGTAATGAAACAGGAAGAGTGAAACTTTTATTAGATTTATTTAATGTAATTATTAGAAAGGGTTATGTGCATAAAATGATGGAGGGAAGCTATCATCCATCCTATATATAAAGGCAAGGGTAATGTCGATAAACCTAATAACTACAGATGTATTTCTTTATTATCTAATATAAGAAAACTTTTTGCGGGCATTTTGGCAGCGAGACTACAATCTTGGGTTGAAGAATATAATATTCTTTCGGAATTCCAGATGGGCTTTCACAAGGGAAGAAGAACAATTGATAATTTATTTATTATAAAGAGATTAGCAGACAAATATTTAAAAGAAAAAAGGGGTAAATTGTATATGGCTTTTGTAGACTTAGAGAAAGCTTATGATCGAATTAAGCTACAACTTCTGTGGCATAAATTAGTGTGTAAGGGAGTAAGTCAGCAATTGGTGAATATTCTTAAAGCACTGTATTTTGAGAACACCTTCTGTGTAAGGGTGGAGACAGGCTGTGTAGCAAGAGAAATTCAACAGAAGAAAGGACTCAGGCAAGGATGTAAGTTAAGTCCAGTTTTATTTAATTTATACATAGATGATGTCTTACTAAAAATTGGAAGGAATAATGACTGTGCACCAGTAATTAACAACATCCAAATCCCAGGACTTCTTTTTGCAGATGACCTAGTGGTAGGATCTATTGCAGTAAGTGGTTTAAAACAATCATTACAAGCAATTGATGTATATTGTAAAGAATGGAGGTTAAAAGTGAATCAAGAGAAAACACAGATTGCAGTATTCAAAAAGGGGGGAAAATTAAGCAAATACGAAAAGTGGAAGGGAGAGAATAAAGATTACAGGGTGGTGCGTGACTGTATTTATTTAGGAGTTAAAATACATGAAGGTAATAAATGGGAGAAACAAAAGAAGTTTGCATTGGCAAAAGGTAAAGGGGTGATGGCAGCAATTAGAAGCTGCAGATATAGAGTACCTAATATAAATGTTAAATGGCTGGAAAAAGTTTATGAGATGGTCATGGAGGCAAAAATGATGTATGGTATAGAAATATGGGGATTAGATAGTGGATGGGAAAGTATAGATAAAGTGTACAGGATGTTTTGTAGAGAAATACTAGGGTTACCGAAGGCAATTGTAAGACAGGTAGCGCAATTAGAGATGGGCAGGGTGGCGACTAAGGGGAAGATAATGGAAAGAGCTTTGAAATTTTGGTTCAGAACTTTAAATCTAGGAAAAGGTAATGTGTTAAGACAATGTATAGAATACCAAGAGAATAGTTTAATGAATGATGGATAGGTAAGTAATTTACGCAACATTTTGGAGAAAAATGGGTTAGGAGACATGTAGAGAAGGAGAGAAAATAACGTGAAAAACTTTTGGAAAAAGGTGAGGAAAAGGCTGGAAGATATAGAAATATAAATCATGTCAGTGAGATTGCCAAAAAGAGCTCATTAATTTGTTATAGGGGTAGGGAAAGATATATAAACATAGTAAATAAAGAAGAGAGAGAATCTATTGCATGGGTAAGAACTGGAGCATGGAGGCTAAGAGGGTTAAGACAGGGTATTCCTCAGAACCAATGTCTGATATGTGGCGGTAATGAAGACATTGAACACATAGTATTTAAGTGTCAAGGAACAGAAAATTGGAGAAAAGAAGTTTTTAAAAAGAAGTGGTTGAAGGGGGATAGAAATACACTTATAATCAAAATGATGTGCAAGGACGCTAGGAGCATTGGACAGTTTTTGTGTAAAGTAAAAAATAAATGGCTTTGGACAGTGGATAGAGAAAAGTAAGAAGTAGCGTATCTTACTTTGAATGGAAAACTATGGTGAATATGTGATGGTAAAGTAATCAATAAGTTAAAAGTGAAAAACAAGTGGAAATTGGACATGAAAAACTGAAAAAAAAAAACAAGATAGTTTATTGATGAGAAATTGCAAAATGTAAATAAACTGTAGTGATTGTCTACAGAATGAGTTGACGGGAAATTGTAAAATGTAAATAAACTGTAGTGATTGTCTACAGAATGAGTGGCCAGGGTCAAAGTTCAGTAGACAATCAAATTGTAAAACTCTTAGCACAATAAAATACATATACATATAACAGAAACTTCTTTACGTTATTATTTCTTCAAGTGAAACAGCAATTATAACACATGTCTTTAAGATGTAAATGTTTAGTCAATTAGCATTGGAACTAGAGTAGTGCTGATGGGAAAATAAATTTACAGAGCAATCTTGTTAAGCTCAGAAAGCATTTACTGAATTTAATAGAAAGGAGAAATCAGAAGCAGATCAACAAGTTCTGACCTTGTGTAATTAGTGTAAGAAAACATGTCAGACAAAAGTTAGTGAACATAGGCTGAATATTGGATGTTTTGAATTATTCCTGGTTTGACAATGCTGTTTCATATTAAATTCCTGTGAATGTATGACTGCTAAAGGATAAACAGCAGAGAGCGAAAGGAAGCAAAATTAAGTATTTTCTGCATGATAACAAGGATCAGCATCACGAAGTTTGTAAGGTTTTTTAATAACTCTAGCCTAAAGAAAAGTAATAGCAGGGTTTTATATGATATTTTGAGTAAAAGAAAACCCCAAAGGGAAACATTCGGCCGCTGCAAGATCATGATAAATCCCCTGCTGTAAATAGAGATCATCTTGAAATCAATGAACATATTGAATCATTTAACCCAAGTATTTCGCACTACTGCAGGGAACAAGTACCACTTGTAAGATATCCTCCCAGTGAATTTACTATAAACATGATGTATGAAGACTTTTTAGGAAAGCACCAGGATCTAAACATTTCTTATGCTCTGTATCGAGTGTTTGTTAAGAAGAAACACATTTCTTTTGCGAAGCCAGGCATGAAGAATGTGAGCAATGTGAGGGATTTAAACTTCATCCTCAGCCTGAAGCAAACATGAATGCCAATTGTGACATCTATAAAAGCTGGGAAAAACACATTGGCATGGCTTCCAAATCCAGAGATCTTTATAGAATTTACAAGGAAAAGTAAGGAGTGTGAAAGATAGTAAAGATGTATTCAGAACACAAGAGTAAGAAGTACTGGAAGAGTAGAGGAAGCACTATAAAAAAAAAAAATTAAAGAAATAAAAAGCATACCTACCTATGAGTACAGAGTCACTGACAATCATAAGATACAATACACTCAAAAGGAACAGGAATGCATTGACTTTGGGAAAAAATAGTCGTGAAGCTGATGAAGAATGGAATAGATAGAAAAACTTTGGCAGCATGAGAATATCTGAGAAAATAAGAAGGAATAGAATTAGGAAAGACAGGATAAGAGGTACTACAGCAGAAACCAGTAAGCAGGAGAGAAGAGGGATGACAACTTGTCTGGTATGACATGTTATTCAAACAGAAGAATATCAGAAACTATACAAGTTCATGGAGGCAAAGCTGCAGGGACAAGATTGGTAGGGAGTCCCAGGATAACATGGGAGGAAACAGTGAAGCAGGTGACAGGAAGAAGGGGGGAAAACAATGCATCAACTAAAAACTATTTGTTAGAGACAGAGAAGGTTATAAACGATAGATATGGGGCAATACTCTAATGCTACATTAATTGGCATAAATAGGGTAGTTGAAGAGGAAAAGTTATTTAGTAATACTCTAATGGAGTTAGTGTAACATATTTCCTCATCCATTTATGTTATAATTCCATTTTCTGTCTGTTAGAATGGCATCCAACTATAGATTTAACTGTTAATTTGAAAATAGTTTTCTCTTATTAGATTCCTCACTCTCTTAGGTCTTTGAAAATATGATTTAAAAAGCTGAAACAAGAGAAAGAAAATAAATAGCCTTTCACTATAGATTTTATTGTGATTATTACATGGGTCTATTGTTCATCTAATAGTAAATCACCTGTATTTCCAGACTTTGACTTAATGTTATTGGAAATATTTAGTTTCCTTAAACTACATGTTAATGTCAGGGCTAAGTAATGAATAAGAAAGCAAAATATTTTACACACTGGAACTACTGAATAATTCCACTTACTGTAAAAAGAGAGTTAAAATTCCATTCATTTCCTTTGCTTCCCTAGATAAATGTTTATATTTACATTCATTTTTACTGTGCTTGACCTTGTAATTCATAATAAACCAATAGCTACAGCAGCAATGAATTGGCATAGTTGTGGCTACTCCTAATGTTTGAAATACAAGCCAGGGATAAGGTGCATTGAGAAGCTACCCACTTGTTTCTACTGCACTCTGGCATATGTATCTTTTATTTCTTTTGCAACACTAACAAAGAATACATGCCAACCTGACAACTCTTAATGGTGATAATATATGAAAAGCTCGTTTTCTTAAAGAAACCTAAATGTAAAAGTCATAATGTAAATTTATAATACACAATCATTTACTTTTCAGTAATTACTTTAGGCTATTGCCAGTATCCTTGGTAGCCATAAATAAACCTTTGTCCTAAGGCAGTGCTCTAAACATAGTGATTTTAATAGTTGCTTAGGCACATTATTCAAAATCACTATATGTTTAAAGCATATACAAATAAAGCTTATATAATATCAGAATTTTATGTATTACATAAGCATGCAATGAATTAACGGTTTAGTATGAGTAATGAAATATGACAAATATTACAGAATACGTAATAGTAAAGGATGTTGAAATGAACTGAGTTTTCCTGTTTGTAATGATACACAAATTGATGCATAGTTTGGAACTTTTAATGTATTTTAAAATATTTGCCTTATGTTGCTTACAGGTAGCAGAAACTGTGAATTCAGCACTTCAAGAACACTTTCCAGACCCCAGCTCAGTGGCTATTGTTGCTGAAATTGGTCGTTTCTATGCCACTTCTGCATTCACCCTTGTGACCTGTATTCACTTGAAAAAGGAGCTAATCTCCAAGGATGAGGACCAGAAAATAACCAGTATCAAGTACTACATCAACGATGGCATTCACAGCAGTTTCAGCACACTGGTCTATAAAACTAATACTTCTGAACCGGTTCCTAAAGTTATCACAATGAAAGTAAGTTTTTAATGAAAATAATGAGTCATGTCAGCAGAAAATTTAAATTTACTAAATTCATTACTGGCCTGGACTTGAACTATAGATTGCTGATGCTCTGCTGCTGAGCTACCATGATCAGTGTATCTAAAACACACACTGAACTTTCTCTCATCATTGTCATTTTATTCATATACTGCAGCATATCATAACGTAACATCACTTTGAAAGCTGGCCATTGCCATCAGATGTGACAACACCATTGGTACCTTCACTAGATGTGACAAGAATGGGAGGTAATTCAGGTTTTCATATGAGAAGGTTAATCTTGGCGGGGAGCTGCAGGGAAGAGAAGTGGTGAGGGGTGGTAATTACTGACTAACTCTGATTTCAGGTTTTACTTTATCTAAAGTATTACTCTATACTTCAACAAATATGTCATTAAGATTTAATTATCTAAAGTACTATTCTGCCCTTCAGCAAACATGTCAGCAAATGATCAAGCAGTCAGAATTACCTAAGGTGCAACAGATGCATGAAGTTCCTTCTTTCTTTGTACCTAAATCAAAGTTGAAAAATAACATAAAATGTACTGCTTGTACATGATAGGCAGAGAGAGCAATGTCCGAAAACCTTAACTTTAAATACAGTCAAGTAAGCTGAGATTGTGTTATTTTCATTGTTAACATAAGCATGATTTGCATATTACACATACGAGTACATCAGTCCCTTTGCAAATATTTGGCAGATAGTTCCTCTTAAAATCATGCGATACTCCCCTGCTTACATAAGCATCCAGGAAATTACTTGCCAGAATTTATAAAGCCAATTTCATCATTCCTCTTAAACAATTTTGTCCTAAACATCCTTGGCCTAATAAAATTATATGTCACAATTTTACAAAAATATATACATCACAATAAGAGGATCTCAATTATTCTATGATGTAATTTAAAAGTGACTTGCAATGCTGCAAACACTCTTTAACCCTTGTAATGAAAATTAAAAAGTGTTTTTAGCTTGCAAATTGCCTTTAAGATACATTTCAGAGTGATTGCAATTATCTGAAAGATATGCTGAGCTATATCAATCAGGTGACAGAAATCCAATGTGTGTTCAGAGGCATCAGTCATGGTAGTTCATTAACTATAGTTCAAATCCAGCTATGATACTAGATTTTTCAAAGCCGATTCAACTATGCAACGTTAGCCTATAAGTGACCAGTGTGAAAGATCAATTACTAGAACCATATTTTGTATATTACTACACTTAGTTGGTCCTTGCACCTAGGCTGCTGTTTAGCTAAAACAGCTTGAATTTGGCAGGGAACTGCTTTATTTTAAAATGTTTATTTCTTTTAGTGTTTTACATACCCAGCTGTGTCACACTCTCTCTCTCTCTCTCTCTCTCTCTCTCTCTCTCTCTCTCTCTCATAATCTTAACAAAAAAAAACAACAAACAAACAAACAAACAAACAAACAAAAAGAAAGAGAGACACTTTAATTTATTCAAATTCTTTTCAGTCCTGACAACCGTTGAAATGAAACACCCCTACCAGAGGAACAAGATATAAATGATTGCTAAGTAAGATGGCTGCAGGATAGCAGTGACTAGCATTGTTGTAATTTGAGTTAAACAAAGATTGCTAAGAAGTATTTTAGCCTACCACCTATTTAAATAGTGAGCAGTGATTACTATTATTTGCTTACTCAGAGTGGTCATTTTAAGGCCCAGCCCAGATCGCATGTATGCATGCTCCGTACACTGTCTTCTACACTGAGGGTTCTAAACCTCCTGCATTACATGTTCATGAGCAATAAAAGCATGTACTATAATGAGTACTCACCTTGTTATAAGTGGTGTTGAAGTGGAATAAGGACTATTATTAAACAGCTGCAATAAATACTTCAAGAAATGCTAAATTTGAATGAATAATGAAGCACAGAAAGATCAAGTCCCCCCCCATACTGTGTATATGTAGGCCTAAGGTTGGAAGGTTGAATCAGGCTTGAAAAATTCAGTGCCATAACCAAGACTAACAGTAACACACACACACACACACACATATATATATATATATATATATATATATATATATAGCTTTATATTAATCTTCTACATTTAAATGATCCCTAAGTGGTTATGATAGATTATGAATTTTGTCTAGCAGAAATGATTAGTTCTGTTAACACACAGAAATATTTTATGTTTCATGTTATACATAATTCTTTTTCCTTTCTTTGTAAAACTTTTGTTTTTGTTTCTCCTCCTTTTTGACTCAGGAAACTACAGATAAAATGGTAGCATCAAGTATTTTTGGTCCAACATGTGATTCTAATGATAAAGTAATGAAGAACATAAAACTTCCAGTAATGGATGTTGGAGATTATATTGTCTTTGAGAACATGGGAGCTTATACACTAACCACAGCCTCTACATTCAATGGCTTCCCTGTTCCCAAAGTGCATATTTTTGTTGATAAAAATTTATGGTAAGTTAAAATTGGTTTTATGTCACTTTTTTGGCTTACTTCCATTAAGTTAATTATATTACTTCCATCACAGATTCAGTAAATCATCAATTTAGAAGAGCAACTGCCCTGATACTTTGTGATTTCTTGGAAATAATTGTCTTTAGTTTATGGGCCTTCACAATGTTTTCTGCAAAGCACACAGATACAAATATCCAAGGGCCATCAAAATCTCTTTATGAGTATCTTCTGTGATGAAAACTATTTATTGTCAATCTTTTGTTATTCTCTACAATTTCATACAACCAATAAACTCTTCTGCACTTTTATTACTCAATCTAATTTTTGTTAAGTTGTTCTAATTTTGATGACAGTACAAAAATTTTCCAATTAAATGGCCACATTAACTTTAGAAAGTAACCTGAAAGTATTCTACTACATTACTGTGTTAGTCAGGACTTGAGGTGTGGGAGGATGGCATCCTGGTTTGATTTTAAATGTCTGGAAACTATTTCATACCTTTTGGTTATAGTGACACCATTCACTTCCCTCAAATAATAATAATAATAATAATAATAATAATAATAATAATAATAATAATAATAATAATAATAATAATAATAAAGGTGGTTGATTAATTAGATCAGGATTCCCATTCAACAAACTGCAATATAACATAACTCATTGACTTGTTATGTCACTATCATGTACAATTTGAAATATAAGTTTTTGTATTGTAAATGGTTGCCGCCTTCCACCCAATTCCTGAGCAATTGTCGGTTTTATTACATGGGCAGGTCAGATGTTATAAAGTAGTCTGTGTGATTTTCTGTTGTGCGCACATAGTTGTGAGCCGAACAAACACACGTGGCGAACTATTAGTGTATGTCATTTGATTTTACCACTGGTTTGCAATCACTGGTCAAAATGATTAAGTGGCTAATTTGCAGTAAGGAAGTCAAAGTAAGAAACAATGATCAATTGGGAGCATGTGAAAATACAGCTGAAACAAACACCAGTAATGCAAGTACACGCAACAAAGTGGAAACCCCCTTCGGCAACAGCAGTGATAATGTGGCTAGAGCATAATTACAATAAGATAGTGCTATATATTTCCCTATTACTGGATTCAGGATCAGTGGCTAGGTAAAATAAAAACTTATTAATTGTTGACAGTAAAGAAAGGTTAGGCTGTACAATTTGTAAACCTGTAGGAACTCTAAGGGTTGACAAAATGCAAGGTTTGAAATTAGCTATGTATGGTCAAATTGTAGTGTGAAATAGAGTACACAATATTTTAGTATTAAGTATATAGAATAGTGATGGTTTTGTTGTGTAGGGAGGACTGTGTATACCAGTATCACCTCAGTGTACTGTAAGCAGCCAAATCATACATGTTTTAATGGCAGAGCAGTCGAGTTGCTATAAGCCAGAGGGGGGGGGGGACCATCCCAATTCCTTTATCATTCCACCTCAAGCACTGGTTATAGCTATATAATAAACACTTTAGCATGGTGGTGGTCAGTACTCCTGGAGAGCATGCAGAGAGACTTGGGTTTGATTCCTGGCTGGGCAAGGATTTTTCATTAATGGAAAAATTTCTGTTTACTTGTTTCCGGCTTAAAACTCTATCTCAAATCCAGTGTGTATTTAGATATCAGTTTATTGTCTATAGAGTATGATAAATAAATGGTAATAATTGCTTTAAAAAAAATCTAATGTGTTACACTCACATGACTTTCTCTACTCTTGTACAATCTAATTTTACAAACGCCTATTCTCCATATGCTTCATGTTAATCGAGATATCAAGATGTCAATCTTATTGGTACTTTTCTTGTAGATGCAAGGGAAATATGGTAGCTTTAAAGCGATAGTCAAATATTTTAATGCTGGTTGCTATGTGGCACATTCCATTCTCTTTGCATGTCCAGGACATAAAAAAAATGAATAACGCATTTGAGAAAAAGTATAAGTATTGGAAAATTTAAGGAAATAACAAGCAATATCTCGAAAACGGTTCACTCAACAAAAGAAATGTATATGACATAAGTTGTGTATTTTAACGCGATCTACATTATTTGTGTAGTAAAATTTTGTCTATCTCTTATGGTTTACCAGTTATGCAAAAGTCGTTCACAATGAAGAATACTTTTGGAGACATTCCCGGAAAATTCGAGATATACATTTCATTTCTCATGACATTATGTTAAACATATGATATTTTCATCAAAATCGTTAGAGCCATTTTTGAGAAAATTAAAATTTTCGAAAAATCTTCCATGTAAAGGGTAGTCTGGGGTGGGGGGATTTTCTTGAAAACCTTCGTGTCACATCTCTGGAAGATACTGAACCTAAATACCAAGTTTGGTGCTTATCCGACTGTTCGTTTTTGAGTTATGCTGTTCACAGACACACACACACACACACAGACACACACACGGACATGTTTCCAAAAATGCCTTTTTTGGTTTCAGGAGGTCTCAAAACATGTATTTCCGGCGAAATCTCGGTATCGAATTTTTGGGTGGAATGCAATACTTCCCCTACTTACTATACGTAGTACAGAAAGTAAAAAACTGATGTGTTACATTCGCATGACTTTCTCTACTCCCCATCACTTATTAGTGGGTATACAAATTATTATTATGAAAGTTTATTTTCCTATGTACTTCATTTTAATCGAGATAAACCTTTCCAGAAACAGCCATATTATACATTTTGTTACAGATACAAAGGGAATGGCAGTGTGATTCAAATTTTTATTTGAATAGCGATAATCAGAGTTTTAAAACTGGATGCTATATGCTGGCCTTAAAATTCCATTTTCTTTGCATGACATCACAGTAACAACTGAAAATCGACAGAACTTTAAAAGAATGGCTAAGTATTGAACAATGCAAACCATTAATAATGGATATCTTGGAAATGGTTGATGCCACATAGGTTATTTGAAATAAATAGTGTGTTTTAAAGAGATCTATATTGTTTTGTGAAGTAAGTTCTCGTCGATTGCTTAACATTTAACAGTTATATAAGATTATACAAAATTCCTTCCAAATGAAGAAGACTTCACAGGCTACTCCCAGAAAATTCAAGATATAAATTTTATTAATCATGTAAATATTTTAATATATGACATTTTAATAAAAGTTGTTAAGAGCTGTTTTTAGAAAAACCAAACATTTTGAAAAATGTTCCATGTAAAGGGCAGTTGGGGTTTGGAGGATGTTCTTGAAAATCTTCATGTGGCATCTATGGATGATATTGATCTTAAATACCATTTTTGGTTGATAAAATCTTGAAACAAGTTGAAATCCTTTAAACACAATTAAACGCCACTTACATGATGAAATTCTCAAGACTGGTTTCAGGGAGTGTCCTCCCTATCTTCAGTTGCCAAGTCGACTGAAGCTCTCGTGCACAAATTAATAGAGTCTTCTGCTTTTCAACTTTACCACTAATTAGTAGAAGACTGTGAAATTATTGAATTTACAAGAAAGATCCATAAAATTTACAGTTGAAATAGAAGCACAAGGATATTTACCATTTTTAGATCTGAAAATCATTAGAAGTCAATTGCCATTAGAACTTGGAATTTATAGAAAACCAACACATGCAGACAGTTACATCAAAAAGAATCAGTTTAATCCAACACCACATAAATATACCATTTTTCATAGTTTCATTTACAGACTAATTAATATTCGATTGACAAAAATTGAATATGAACGGGAACATACATATGTATATACACAAAGTGGCAGAGATGAACAAGTTCTATCCAAACTTCTTAGACAAATTAATTGCCAAACATAAAAGATAAAAAGTACAAAAAGACATCACCACATTGCACAAATTGAACCATTCCACAATGGGATACTATAAATTCACTTTCACCCAAAATATTTTTGGAAATTTAAAACAATTTTCAAAGAACTGGATACTGAGTTTGTGCCACACAATAAATACAATATTAGAAATTCATTAAATCATCCTTTGAGTGATGTTACACCGAAAACAAAATTATTAGGGATCTATAAAATGAATTGCCAGGATTGTAAGAAAATATACATTGAAAATATGCAGAGAAATTTAGATACTAAGGAATGAACATATGAGAAATTTAAAATTTAAATACATTGATAAATAGGCCATAGCTCGTCATTTTTGGACTGAAAATCATAATATTGAACCAGGGATTAAATTGTTAAAACATGTTAAGGAAGCGGTCGAATTGGAGACATGGGAAAATATTTTCATTACGAAAAACAAAGGAGAACTTGTGAATTTTGAGATTCCGGAAGTAGATGACCTCATCTGTTTGGCAGAGAAAATAGTTGGTATTACACCCACCGATAGATCTGGCATGACATGAGAGCTTCGTCGACTCGGCAACTGAAGACAGGGAGGATGCTCCCTGAAACCAGCCTTGAGAATTTCATCATGTAAGTGGAGTTTTATTCTGTTTAAAAGATTTCAACTCATTTCAAAATTATATCAAGCATCATGCTCTACTGTATAAAACGCTTCCTCATCTACACCATGTTTGGTATTTATCCAACTTTTTGGTTTTAAGTTATGCTGTACACACACACACACACACACACACACACACACACACACACACACACACACACACACACACACACACACACACACACGCACGCACAGACCTTTTTCTAAAAATCTGATGTGAAACATTCACATAACTTGCTCTACTCCGTATTTTTATTAGTGGATATACAAACTTTTCTTGCTAAAGCTTATTTTTCTATATACATACTACATTTAATCCAAATAAACCTTTGCAAAAATAGCTAGTTAGCTACA
This sequence comes from Deroplatys truncata, assembly GCA_030765065.1. Classification (NCBI taxonomy): domain Eukaryota; kingdom Metazoa; phylum Arthropoda; class Insecta; order Mantodea; family Mantidae; genus Deroplatys; species Deroplatys truncata. The sequence continues at coordinate 23,314,745 of CM060976.1, read as the reverse complement.
TTACACATTTCTTATAAATACAAAGAGAACAGCAATAGTCAGTGTTTAAGAACTGGACGCTATTAGCTGGCCTTAAAATTCCATACTGTTTCAATGCAATCAAGAAAAACAACCGAAAATCCATGATACTTTAAAAGAATCACAAATATTGAACAATTTGAACCTTTAATAACAAATATCTCAGAAACGGTTTGTGCTGTAAAAAACTTATTTTAAGTAAATGTGTGTTTTAAAGAGATCTACATTTTTTGTGGTACGTTTTCATCTATTGTTTACAAGTTATATTCCTTCTGAATGAAGAGGATTTCCCAGAAAATTCAAGATATACATTTTATTTGTCATAAAAATATCTTTCATATATGTATTTTAAACCAAATCATTTGCCATTTTTTAGAAAATTAAAATATTCAAAAAATGTTTCATGTAAAGGGTAGTTAGGGTGGGGGGATTTTCTTTAAAATCCTTGTGTCGCATCCTTGGAAGATACTAAATTCAAATACCAAGTTTGGTATTTATCTGACCTTTTGTTTTTGAGTTATGCTGTTCACAGACACACACACGCACGCACACGGACATGTTTCAAAAAAGGCTTTGTTTGGATTTAGAATGCCTCAAAATATGTATTTCCGCTGAAATCTCGACACTGAAGTTTTGGGTGGAATGTAGTACTTCCCCTACTTATATGTAGTAAAGAACATAAAAATGATTTTTGGGAGGGGCATTCAGGGGGCCTCAAAGCATATATTTCCGGTGAAATCTCGACACTGAAGTTTTGGGTGGAATGTAGTACTTCCCCTACTTATATGTAGTAAAGAATGTAAAAATGATTTTTTGGGAGGGGTTCAGGGGGCCTCAAAGCATATATTTCCGGTGAAATCTCGACACTGAAGTTTTGGGTGGAATGCAGTACTTCCCCTACTTATATGTAGTAAAGAACATAAAAATGATTTTTGGGAGGGGTTCAGGGTGCCTCAAAGCATATATTTCTGGTCAAATCGTGACTTCAAATTTTTGGATGGAATACAATACTTCCCCTACTCACTGTATGTAGTAGAGAAAGTAAAAGAAGTATAGAAAAACTTATGTCATGGTTAAAGTTTTGGTGTAGGCCAAAGTAGGCATACATTCGTACAGTTTTTATCTTATTATGCCGGCTCTCATCCCCTGAAGTCTGTCTCTATAGCACTCTCTAAAGAAAGGTGTAAATATAGCTCTTCTTAAAGTAAACAGTTTGACATGAGAAATAACTTTGGTCTAATCACTGATTGCAGGATGAAGCTGAAGGACATGCTACCACTTATTAAAAGGGAATACAGTTTTACAACCATTCCTGGAAATTTAATGATTGGTCTACACAATGCAGTCAGTTCAGGACATGAAGAACTGCACAGTTAAAAAAAACTTATTTCAATATGTCAAGGATTTAGTCATTAAATGATTAGAAGCATCTTTGGAAATGTGAATACCATAATGGCTCACCTGCAATAAAGTATGTTAAGATGCGGAATTTAATTTTGTGCAGGAAAACAATGTGTAAAAAATAGAGATTAGAAAGGCAGTATCAAAAACACTTTGAGTATAGAACAAAGGGTCGCAGAATTTTTTTTACTGCACTACATGCGTCAAAATTAAATCCATCATATTAGTCTCTAATTGTGAAACGTATTTGTGGAATTTCATATGTAAACAAATTGCACTCTTATACGTACTAGTCACTCTTAATAGGTATGTCTTATGTATTGAACGAGATGAGCATTTGGTATTGCAGTACCACCTAGGCTTTACAACACAAATGTGTCATGAACAGGAGACACACTTAGTGATAGTCAAGAATATGTTTTTTCACATCTGCTTATTTTGGTACTGCTCTTCTACTGTTACATTGTTTTTCCACATTCAGTATATATAAATACATTTTGTCATAAGTCAACTACATAAAACTTATAAAAGTTGTGGTTATAATCAGCCTTGGCTGCAGTATGATTAACCGCCTTGCATCTTAAGAATAAACTTAAATGAATGAATATTTATTTTGTACTCAACAGCATACAAAAATTTAGACACATTTATACTCAGATCTTAAAGTTACTTATATTCCAAGTGCAATTTGATTTCAGTTTTTCCTTTCTTTAAAAGGCTACCTTGCACTTGGCATCATGGCCCTTTGGCTTTTATTTAGCCCTTATTCTTTCTCTTTCTTTCCCGTTTCTTACTTTCTCTCTTTCTCATTTCCTTTGTCCTTCCTGTTCCACTCCACTTAAAACTCAATCATAATCTTGCTGTTTTTTCTTCTATGTTAACATTTTTATGGCTGCCATGCTCATTTTGTGTCACTTTGAATTCCTAAACATCCCACCTCCATTTCTTTAACTCTCTGCATCCTAATAAGTCATGTAGGTAGTTTATTTTCCTTTTCTCTGCATATGACACATGTTTCTGGCAGTAGCGGCTCATGCTTTGTAAGCTTGGGAGGGTGATGCTTTTGTATTAAGCACGTTTACACCATGCCCGTACCCCCCCCCCCCAAAAAAAAAATTCGGGGGCTTCCCATAACTAGATCTAAACTTAACAGTACCCCACACAGTTACCATGTACCTACTCTGTAGTGTATATACGTTATGTGAACAAGAATATTGCTTGGAGACATTTTAAAGACAGGGAAAACTCACCAGAATGAAGATATTCCACCTTACAGTACAAAACACTGAGGCTGCTTCGAAAACCGGGGCGAATGGTCACCTTACCTATGTAAGGCGAGAATATTAAGTTTCCCTTTTCCTTTTAAATGTGCTACTAGCTGTAGAGCTACTGTTATCTAACGAATTTTTGTTTCCATATTGGTTTAATATGAATTTAAATAAACAAAACCTCAGAAGTTTCAGCTGGGTTTTACTCTAAAGCCCCGCTCTCTAAATATGGATTTGCTTTACACGACAGGTTTTATTCTACGGTTTACCAAAAAATATATGTAAATAAAACAACCATATAAACCAAAGTATTCAGCTATAATTTCTTGTTTGTTCAGTTTACTGCGTGTATTTTTCAGCATGTACCAAATCCTGTGCATTAGTGCAGTTCAGAAATAAAACGTGCAATAAAACGCTTCTATCAAAGCGAGCCTAAATTAAACTTTATTAATAATTATTGTATTATTCTCTTCAATAGTAACAGGAAGCCTTTTGTCATTTACATTACGCGGTGTTCTCGTGCGTTAATGAATATCCGTTAAAATTTCAGTGGAGAACACAGTTTTATAACAAACGATTATTTTGTGCTTTGTTTCCACAAAATAAAGGAATTACAAATCTTAACTGCACATACTTGCACATCGTAAGCCTGCGTTTCGTGAGCATACGCCGAGGTCGGGGGTTTAAACCCGGAGGAGGGCAATGGCTATTTTTCGGGCGTAAAAATCCTTAGCATAGCTTCCTTCGGAAGGGTGATCCCGTGTCATAGATTTACGGCACGTAAAAAAACCTCAAGCCTGATAAAGAGGCTCTGAGCTAAATTACCGGTCATTGACGTCCAATTTGAATGGGACGCTAAGGACCACAGCAGTTAAAGAGCGTCCATAAATATAAGTCGTTCGTGAACACACTTCTTCTAAAGTTCCTACCTTTAACAATAAGAGACGTCAGAGTAAGAAGATGAATTCCTAAGTGGGAACGCGTGGAGTTTATTTTTGCTCGTTGGCCAACCTTATATCTTTGTCTAAACGTGTATGTCAGTGGTGACGAAAGCGCGATTCGCGAGGCACTGTGACTCGCAGGCGCAACTCCTTTTCTAGCCGTCTGTTCATTTGTTTTCCATGTGCTGCTGAGTGGTGTAGTGCGTGTTGCATATTTGGTGACTCGCGGAAGGCAGGCGTTTTCGTCACCCTTGGTGTATGTGATTCAAGCAATCAACAACACACATTGAGAAAATGTTCAAGAGTATAAAATGAATTGCAAGAAATTTATTATACATCTACTTGCCTTAAAATAAAATAAAATAAAATAAACCTTGGCTATAACTAAAGTAACCTGATTAATATCCTTGTAGATGAAGTCCATTCTCCTCTCCTTTTGTTCAGCAAAATGGTTGAAATCAGGGCCTTCTCAATATAACATGTGGCTAAATTATTAAATCTGTTTTTTTCTTCTCTATTTACACTGTTCATTATTATTTCTTCACTAATTAATTTAACTTCACTTGCACTAAATTAACTGGTTATGTTAGATATTTTACACAACACTTGCTTCCAAACCCTGTACGAGTGTGAATCACAGCAATGCGCGCGTCCACTGTGATTATGTGACGCGCAAACAAAACAGTGGCGGCTTTTTGGGGTGAAGAGAGTGAAGGTACTCCTTACCTTCTTTGCGCTTAAAAATTAAAGAATCATGCAGTCAACACATTTGAAAATTCTCGGCCCAGTTGCCTCCAGAGGACTGGGTTGCGACAATGCCTTTACTCTGCACTGCTTCACAAGGAGATAGGCTGGCAAGGAAAACGATACTCCACATAGAGGGAGTGTGTGCTCTCTCTCTCTCTAACCACCTGCTTAGTAGATGTGAAGGGACACGTCTGTCAAACACTGTCTCTCCCTCTAGATTACATGGCTGCTATGACAACGCGATGTCAAATATCTTTTCTGCTTACGATTTTAAACTTGTAAAGTGCTAGGATGGCATCAACAGACAGTCCTTTCACGTCCTTCCCAACTAACTGTGAATCCTGCTTGCTGTGGGGCCTAGGGGCCAGGGGAGGGATATACAAACTCGCACTCAGAATCAAGATTTCCTATTGCGAGTAAGGTGTTTACAAGTGCCTGTGGATGTTATCCTTTGTGTCTGCAAAATGAATCCAATTAATGACATAGTAATATACTTGAGACGCCGTTCTCCAGGTGGAAAGATGAGGATAAGAAAGACATGTTAAGAGTTGGAAGACCTACCACACAATTAAGTCTTTGTATAAAAAGGAAAAGAACGGCAAACTATATAATGTTAATTTTAAAAGATCTTGGTTGTGCAGTAACTTTAATTTAGAAAGACTGCTTTGTTGGCCCTGTTTACTTTTTAATACTAATCATAATGTCTAGGATGAGGAAGGATTTCCGGATTGTAAAAGCATTACGCGAGCGCTAAATAAGTATAAAGAGTCCGGTCAATACTTGAAAGGCAAATTACAATTGAACACTTGTTAAAGAATAGAAATGAAATTTCTGACACCCTACAGGGAAACGCAAGGCTATTTAGGGTCCAATTCAATGAAAATTTTCGTATTAACACTATTTTTCCAGCTGATCCTAGATGTCTTATATTTAGGTAAGCAAGAAGTTGGATTTGGGGGCCACAATGAAAGTGTAAGTTCAATAAGTCGTGGAAATTTCAAGGAACTGCTTCCTTTATTAACATTGAAAATCACTATTTGAAAATTAATAGTGTATTCACTGGGGGACTCCAAGACAATTCAAAATGAAGTCATAAACTGCATAGGTATCTGAATACATACAAGATCATTTAAAAAATGAAATTCTTAACAGTAACTTGTTTGCTATTGAAGTTGATGATAGCATAGATATAACTCAAACATCATAATGTTCTGTCATAGTAAGATGTGTGAATTTTGAAGGAAATGTTTTTGAACGTTTTCTAGATTTCTATGATGTCAATGCTGATAGAACATCTGAGGCTTTGTTTAATCTTCTGGGTGGGATTTTGTTGAGTTTTCATACGAGAACGAATTAGTGGCTTAATATTATGATGGGGCAACGCCTAATGGTAGGTCACTTAAACGGTCCTCAGAAGAAAAATACATCTGTTTTTTGTGCATTGCTTAGATCATCAATTAAACTTGGCGCTTCAACAAAGTTTAGATTGCATTTCTAAGTGTTGCATTTTTTTTGCAAGTATATCACCCTATATCACGTTTATGTTTACTCATATAAGATGGATTGGATGCATCCCATAATTCTGGAAGTGTTTCGTAGATTGCAATTAAATGTTGCAATTGCTCACGGCCATCTTCAAAATTTAACTCTGATTGGCCTTGAGAACTTGAAGCACATCCATAGTAACTACTGTAATACAGTGATGAGCACGCACACATGGTCATCATCCCCAACACTCTGCCAGTATCGCCAATACTGATGCTATAGTATTTCCGGTCGAGAATGGGTCCGTACCATGCTAACCTCTCGTTCGCGGGTTCAAAACCTGCGGAGGGCGGTGGATGTTTTCGGGCGTAAAAATCCTTAGCATGGTTTCCTTCGGAAGGGAAGTAAAGCCGATGGTCCCGTGTCGTAGATTTACGGCACCTAAAAGAATCCCAAGCCTGATAAAGAGACCCCTGAGCAAAATTACCGGTCTTTCACGTCCAATATGAATGGTACGCTAAGGACTACAGCAGTTAAAGAGCATCCTTAAATAAAACTCAGTTTAATTTTTTAGCACCATGGGTGGGCAGAAAATAATGTAACGGTTACATTGTAACAATTGCCTTAATGTAACGGTTACCAAAGTAACGATTCAAAGTAACTAGTTACTCGTAACGTTACCAAGGCAACGAATAGAAAGTAACTAGTTGCTCAATAACGGTCATCAAAGACAACTAGTTATCGCGTTAACGGTTATTGGAGATTGTTACCGTGCCCGGGTGAATCATTCACTGCATACCTATGCATCGGAATCGCTGATCAAGAACTAGTTACCTCAACCTGTTTACAGCTTGAGTCATCGCCGCACGGAGTTGTAGGTACATATTTGCTTATTACAGCGTGTTGCTCATCGCTTCGAAAATAAGTCACAGATAACAAATGACAGATCAGTCATTCAGGCAACTAAGCTGCATGCATTCCATTAGACGGTTATTCACATACAATTATAGGTGCACGAGTTTTTAACCTTCGCGGGTATGAATAAACAATTAAGCTGTTGAGTATTAAAATCTGCCCACTAAGCTCAAACAAAGGTACGTCAATTTTAAGAATGGCGAATCAAATTTGCACAATTTCATCAAGTCTTCCCTCTAAGATTGCTTAAAGAAACGTGAAATGTCTCCGACTTTCGAATTCGAAAAGCACCTGTGAAAGTGTGTGTCTCCGCTCTTTTGTATTTGTGATTATGCATATTTACACCTTTAAACAAATACCTTCATTTTTATGTATACACATCTCGAATGAAATTCAAAGTTGCGCCGGACCGCACCCATATATGGCTAATACAACTAGTTTAATTGTTCCTCCGTTCAAATTGCGAGTGTTCTGAATTTAGATAGAATGTATTAAATTGAATGTTAGAACTCAGTAACTTTAACGTTGCACCAAGTGCCCCTAATATGACGATAAGCGCTTACATGATTATAACCAACCCTCTCCTATTGAAATTACCTTTAGAAGTCTTGGTTTTTACCTCCTATTTAAGTTGGTACCAATATCCTGGAGTTCAGTTCAGATATTTACCAAAAGAGTGCAGCAAAGGGCAAAGGAAATCGTATTGTTTTTATCCTTTTGTCAAGTCTTGCGTGATTACACGTCAGTCAAGTGATACTAATAAAGCGAGTGTGGTATATTAGTGTATCATTAATTCAACCATACCGGGGATATCATGAGTGCAGTTACTACAGGTATTGCAAGCATAGTTGAAATGTATTTTCATAACTTGCCAATTTTCGATGCTAAATGTTGTTTGATATGCGCTTACATGCCAGCATGTTTATTTGTGAGAAATATTGTGGCATTTCCCCCAAAATATGAATATTTTAGTCTACCGGTAGAATTACGAGGTTCATTACTTTGTTCGCCGGTAGCGACATTTATCGTATTTTAGCCTGCAATTTTCTGTGTACCAGGAAGATGCAAGGAGAAGACTGAAATTTTCGTTAAGAGTAAACTACAATACCCACCCTAAAATTAAAGAAAAATTAAAGTAAATAAAGCTTTATATTTTGCTTGAAAATCTACCATGTAGAATGGAAGTCGCAGTGTTTCAACACAGAATGGTTAGGTTAACAAGCAAGAGGTTGAACACATATGAACAAAATGCTTTTATCATGCCCAGTATGGCTTTATTGGCATTAATCACAATGTCCATAAGTTTCCAAATAAGCTGTCATGATTATTATCTGTTTTGACAACAACCATGGATATTTTACCGATTGTTTCAACATTGCTCTATGAGGGAGGCACTGAATGGAATGATATTCCAACTCAGAAAAAATTACAATTTTTAGGAGCATAAATGATGGTTTAATAGCATAAAATTGGTCTTCCTGTTTATCAGCAAATTTTTCTTTTTAATTGGAACCCATAGTAAGCAATACTAGAGAAATAGAACAAATCATGTAATGTATAACAAATGAAATTACTAAAGGTTAACAAAATGTAGTTGGCAAGTTAGTACATGTAATTGTATTTGTGTGTTCTACTATTTTAAAGGGGTTTAAGCTGCAGATGCACAAAATGTGTCACCAGTAGAAGGAGAGAGCATTAAGCCTGATTTGTGAGGGAAAGTGGTTTACAAGCCTCTTTTGTGCACATGTAATTTTGGCTCCCTTTGCAGGTCCTTCAGATTACCTTTAGCATTGTTAGACACTGTGCAACTCTGCTTAAATGAAGGGAGTGGTAATTAGAGGCGTGAACATTTACTTCTGTGCCATCTAGGATTGTCATGGCAAGCTTTTATTCTGTGCACAGATAATTTAACCAACATGGGTGATCAAGGTTGTTGAACAGGCTAGTGAACAGGTGGTCTGCAGTTTGAATCCTCCTAGGATCTTCTCCTTGCTGGTGGCTTTATGTAGATTTGCTCAGACCTCATAAATGGCACATGCCACACAGGTATAGGTCGCGCCACAGTTTTTTTGTGTGTGAAAATATTAATGGAAAGCTATGATGCGAGTCACTTACCTTATAGATGTATGAGTGTATGGAACTGCAGCTCGAGGAATGGTACAAGTTGAGACGGGAGTTGTATACAGTGGAAGGAACTGAACAGTTAGTATAAAACATAGTAACCTTTGGGACGTCCACACACGATTAAATGTTTATAATGTGCAATGGTACAAATGTTGAGCTACACCTCTAGTTCACTCACTGTCTTCCAGTTCTGCTACTCCTGACAAACTACCACCCTCATTCTCCTCCTCCTCCTCCTCCTCCTCCTCCTCCTCCTGCCATGCCAGAAATGCTCGCTATTGTATCTTCGCTGCTGTCACTGCTTTCAGCTCCATTATCCTGAATAAGTATTCGCTCTATCGTGTTTTCTACGATGCACTCTTTTTCAAAATAATGCTGCTTAGTTGTTTCCATGTGTTGGCAAGCTTTTCCGCATTCCACAGGACCAATTTCGTCAAATCTTTGACGGCACAGTTTTTCCACATCTTTCATCTTGAAGGTTGTGTTTCTACTTGCTACCCACTGTTTTACATCTCCCCAGATTAATTCAGTAGAATTTAAATCTGGGTCGTAGGGTAGGAGTCTGAGCGCACTGTGTCCATTTTCTGCCAATATCTGATCTATTACATACACTGTTTTGCTGGGCTTATGCAACTTGACCAAATCGTAAGGTTTTGTATTTGAAAATGACTCTTCAAACGCAATACCGTTTTTTAGTAGCCAGGCTTTCATATCAGTTTTTATGGAGTTGGATGTTGGCGGTTTATCTACCTGAGCATTGTGATAGGACACGTCAACTAATATGACAGAATTTTGAGGAAGATTAGGAATGAGCGTGGTTTTCAGCCACTTAATGTCATTTTCTGTGTTCATTTCATGGTGGAAATCTCCAGACCTTTGCTTTGACATTGAAGTAGTATTAACACAAATTTGTATATATGCTTCAGAGCACCACGTGGTGGATAATGTTTCTCACGTAATGTTGCTTACCTCACGCGTGCAGCCATCTCGTGTGACGTCATTCGTTGGTCTGTCTCGTAGTTCCCTCTGACGTAGCAATTTTTTTTTATGAATTAGTTTTAAGGTTATGTATATTGTCTTCCGGCCAGCTATTTAGGTAGGCATTTAATTCTTGCAGGGTGTGAAGCGGAAAAGGAATCTTTTATCCAAAAAATTACTAGTGAAGAAATGTGTTTTATAATGTTTTATTGTCGAACACGTGCACTAACACTTTCACAAATTTATCTTGATAATCGCCATACTGAAACTGTTTATAATAACTTCTCACTTTTAACTCACGTACTTCAATTTTTGTATATAAGTGACTTTGTAATATTTTAGATCTTTAATGATTTTCACTGCGTGTAACTTGGTGAACTGAGCGGCCAACGTATAATGTACGGAGAATTTTGTATAACTGCAGGAGACGATGTGTAGTGCTTCGTGAATCTTGCCGAACTGGAGGACGATCTCTTTGATTCTACACTATTTATAGACTTGCCTCAAGCTACACCTAAAGATTATAACTGAATTACCATTGGCTAATAAAACGCGCCAACATTAGCGTCTATTTTACTATCCAATGAAAACCACTAATACATATTACTTTTATAGAATATTCTGGAAGCTTTTACCGAAAAGGCGCGAAACATGACGTAACTTCCTGGTTCCCGGTAACGATAAACAACTCACTCCCTTGCTAAAGTATTATGTTATTGTTAACAGTTTCAGTAGAGCCGAAAATTATTATTTACCATTAATAATTACAATTATTAAACCTCTGAAATCAATGTTACATAAAAATACATATTCATATTATTATCGTTAACCACATCTGAGTAATTTGTGATACAAATTACCGTCACATATGCCCCACTAGAAACATAATTATAAATATTTATAACCTGTTTAGAAATTTTATAATTTTGTTTTTAGTCTCCTAAATCTTGTAACACACGCTATTCACTTTCACTTAACACTTCACACGCGTTTAACACACGACATATGTTTTATCTCGCCACTACTTACTGGCTCTGGTTTAATTAATTTAGATATTCATCTGATATCACAAAATTTTTTTTTTTTATAGCAAATACTATACCCTAAACTATTTATTTACTACTACCAAATTGTTTACTTTAAGCTGTTGACAAAATTTATACATTTAAGATTTTTGTAATTACCATACATATTTACCAAAATATTCACCCTCTACACAAATATTTACATCTCTTAAATCTAGCCTTTGTTTTACATTTTCTGTTTGCTACATAAGTATTTGTTTTGAATTATTTTTACCATTTTTGTTATTTTGAATTTTATTTTAACAATACTTTTTGAATTGTATTTCCGTACTTTTAATTTAATATCATATTAAGTTTCAATTATTACCTTCTTCTTTTCAAATACTGTTACAGTTACTAAAAATTTATTTATTTATTTATTTTTTTTTTTATAATTTATTTTTCTTTTCAAATGACATATATAAATATTTAACCCTCTTACGTTCCAATACATTTCTCTGCAAGTCGTCTTCAACTATCCAGCATTTACTTTACATCACATTGCTATTTACCCTCCTGGATCAAATTGTGTGTGGCTAAACATTACTCGTAGCCGTAACCTAACCTTCAAATTTGTGTTAATGAATAACCTCTTGTATTCATATGACATTTCGTTCCCTGATAACATTTGAAAACAATCTACAGTTTCTTGAACAATACATCTTTTAACAACTTTCATTTTCAATTCTTCTGCTATCTCTTTACTTTGAGAATACTTTGACAAATCTGTACTAAACTGTACTGGACTGGAGTTTTCATTTTGAACATCTTGGTACAATTTATTTCCTTGCATTTCTGATTCTTTCTGTATTTCTGATATTTCCCCACTGAAATTAACTTGTGCCTCATTTACATCTACATTCCTAACCTCTTTTATCTCTCTTAACTCACTTGAAATACTACTCATTTGACTTCCTAACTCTGCGCCTTCTACATTAACCTCACTTTCTTTGTTACATATTTCCCTGCTCATGTCTAGCATTTTCTTTGAAATTTCTCCTATCTCACTTACTATTACTTCCTCATTTTCATCTCTCATTTTTGACACACTAATATCTAGCTTCATAACTTTCTTTTCCATTTCTTCACTGCTTTGATCTACTTTTTGCTCTAATTTCTCATTACTCCTACCAATATTTTCAATTGATTTCCTGTTTTGTTCAAAGCTTTTACCAATATCTTCTCTTAATTCCCTATGACTCTTTTGCATATCTTCCCTTAATTGATCTGTAATAATCTTACTAATATCTTCCCTATTTTGATCTATTTTCTTTTCTAATTTCTCAATATTTTCCTTCATTTCCCTACTATTCTCATTATTCTTATCTAGTTTTTCACCAAATTTTCTAAACATTTCCATAATCATAATAGTATCAGGATTAACATTTCCTGCTATTCTATTCTCACTTTCTGCACTAACATTTTCATCCTCAAATCCCAAAAAATCTGGGCTATTCCCTGTACTTTGTATTGGATCACAGCTAACTATTACACTATCTCCCTCCATAATTATTTCCTCCGTATTATTGGTAGCCATTGTTTTTATTATCCTACCACTTCTCAGTTTCATTTAATTACCTTTTTGATGCTGTCTGATGCTGCAGTTTTGATGTCCAGCGTTCTGCCCCATTCTCCTAGGTTTGTATGTCGCTTCTGCGTTGTATCGTGATGAATCTACGTTGTTTCGATGTTTTCTTGTAGCTGAATTACCCTTCTGTCTCGGAATCTGCGTCTATAGGTCGTTTCACTGCTGCTTTCGCCTCTCTGGTTATTCTTGTTCCTTTCCTAGTCGTCTAGCCTTCCTTTCCTAGTTGTCGCTCCACGTTGATGCGCCAATTTGCGAGAGTATTGCAAATTTTGTGTTTACTTCACTTGAACTGCCCCACGTATGGGAGCCAATTTGAAGTAGTATTAACACAAATTTGTATATATGCTTCAGAGCACCACGTGGTGGATAATGTTTCTCACGTAATGTTGCTTACCTCACGCGTGCAGCCATCTCGTGTGACGTCATTCGTTGGTCTGTCTCGTAGTTCCCTCTGACGTAGCAATTTTTTTTTATGAATTAGTTTTAAGGTTATGTATATTGTCTTCCGGCCAGCTATTTAGGTAGGCATTTAATTCTTGCAGGGTGTGAAGCGGAAAAGGAATCTTTTATCCAAAAAATTACTAGTGAAGAAATGTGTTTTATAATGTTTTATTGTCGAACACGTGCACTAACACTTTCACAAATTTATCTTGATAATCGCCATACTGAAACTGTTTATAATAACTTCTCACTTTTAACTCACGTACTTCAATTTTTGTATATAAGTGACTTTGTAATATTTTAGATCTTTAATGATTTTCACTGCGTGTAACTTGGTGAACTGAGCGGCCAACGTATAATGTACGGAGAATTTTGTATAACTGCAGGAGACGATGTGTAGTGCTTCGTGAATCTTGCCGAACTGGAGGACGATCTCTTTGATTCTACACTATTTATAGACTTGCCTCAAGCTACACCTAAAGATTATAACTGAATTACCATTGGCTAATAAAACGCGCCAACATTAGCGTCTATTTTACTATCCAATGAAAACCACTAATACATATTACTTTTATAGAATATTCTGGAAGCTTTTACCGAAAAGGCGCGAAACATGACGTAACTTCCTGGTTCCCGGTAACGATAAACAACTCACTCCCTTGCTAAAGTATTATGTTATTGTTAACAGTTTCAGTAGAGCCGAAAATTATTATTTACCATTAATAATTACAATTATTAAACCTCTGAAATCAATGTTACATAAAAATACATATTCATATTATTATCGTTAACCACATCTGAGTAATTTGTGATACAAATTACCGTCACAACATATACATGAGTAGAGCATTTGGTATGAAGCCATACCTCCCACCAACGTGAACTATGATTAATCTTTCTCCCTTAGATATGGGTGTTAATAAACCAGCATTACTTTCATTAGTCTAGCTTTTAGGATTTGTATGGCTACTATGCATGTAGCTCTCGTCTTCATATACAATAGGTCTGCCATCGTTCCTACACTGCCGAAGATAGCAGATAATTTTCTTGCTGTGAGCATATATCATACTTTGCAATAAGCACTTTTCTGTTACTTGTGGTTTTCTTCCACTTGAATCCCAAATCACGAAATATTCTCCTAAGGCTTGTGCGACTTCCTTCATATCTGTTTAGTTCCTTTAACCTTATCTGCAGTCTTCCAATTGTAGGCACAGTTCCCTCTTGGGCGTAGAAATTGTGGATTGTACGTCTGATAACACATTTGTCAAAGTCATCAATATCTCAGATTTTTTAGGCACATTGTGTTTTTTTCCTGGAGTATCAAAAGAAGTACCTTCTTGAGAATGTTTCTCACTATCGTTTAGAATCCTAGAAACAGAATGCACTGACACTCCAGTAGCTTTTGCAACCCTGACTTGCACCTTCTGTATTTTCTTTAAATAACGAGATGAACAAACTTCTTCTGTATTGCTCGCTTCTTGTTTCATAAACTCATAAATGTTGGATACTATTTTGCAGCTCTGGCTGTGCAAGGTTTTTACCTTTCAATTTCAAAATAATAGGAAGCATAGTATTGCAATTAACTTACTAAAGCCAGACACAACTCCCGCGTAACAATTTTAATAGAGACTGTATCGCCATACTGCTCGATGTATGTAACGTAGTAAACATTCCAATGTTGAGTTCGTCTAATCAGCACCACGTGCTGCTTGCAAGGGAGGTATAGAAACATCAGGGAGCTGGCTGACTGGGCTAGCCCTGAAGGACATATGCCAATATCCCTGGCGAGACCTGCACCATAAATTTAGCATAGAACGTCTCCTGAAATTTCCTTTCCCAGCTATCATTTTATGTATCATCAATATCCATTGCCTTTCCTGTAAGAACAGATGTAAAACAGTATTTTTTTAAAACTATATATCATTTACCATATATCTTTGCGCATTGTCACAAATAGACTCAAAACTTGAACTTTTTATTTTAGGTGTTGATCATGAACTGAGTTCCCAGGCTTGAAAACCAGTTATTCTTTGTGTCAGTCTTGTCGTAAGTCAACACCAAACAATAGGCTTAACACTGCTTCAACATCTCAATTATACCATGGTGTGGCTGTAAATGTATTGTTACACACAATTCTTTATGTATCTGACGTATAGAATTAGTCACATAGTCATCTTCCTGTGCCATAGTTGGTTGCTATGGATTAAATTGGAAGATAGTTTTTTTATTGTGGCCATGTTAAAATTGAGTTTTATTTATGGACGCTTTTTAACTACTATGGTCCTTAGTGTCCCATTCTATATTGGGTGTGAAAGACTAGTAATTTTGCTCAGAGGCCTCTTTATCAGGCTTGAGGTTCTTTTACGTGCCGTAAATCTACAACATGGGACCACCGGCTTTACTTCCCTTTCAAATGAAGCCATGCTAAGTATTTTTACGCCCGAAAAAATCCATTGCCCCCCGCCGGGTTTGAACCCGCAACCTTGGGAACTAAAGGCTAGCACAGTACCACTAGTTCACGGAGGATGACATTGTCATGGCATGTGATTACTGTCAGTGGACAAAAAGGCCGTATTTTCATAATTGCCTTTCTGTAGTAGCTATTTTATTTCTCCTGTTCTCTGCGTGAAAGTTTGATTTGTGGCATTGAACATGCATTTTAGTGTATTATTTTCAACTGAGGGAAACCACAAAAAATCCCAAATGGGATTTGAACCTCCTGAGCTATTGTCTGAGTCATCTCACATGGTTCTGTTTACCTTTACCTTTTCATGTAGGACTTTGATAAGACTGCAGAGTTCAATTGTCAGATTTTTTAAAAATGTGCCACTATGTTCTGGCTTTGAAATTCCATGCTCTTTGCACGATCATGAAGAAAGAAAAAAAAAGGGGGGGCGACTTACTGCTTGAAAAAAAGTATTTGAAAATTCAAACGAGAAACAGAATATTTCGGAAATGGTTAATGCTACAAAAAGTTTTATTGTACATAAATTGTGTACTTTAACATATATTTCTGGTGTAACATCTGTATAATATTACACAGCAATAAATTGAGATAATTAACAATTGTTTTTCTTTAATTAGAAATTACCAATTTCATTGTTTTATCCTGCATACACGTGGCTAGTGTGAAACAACAATTATTGAATATAAATTAATCCTAACAAAGGTTAACTATAAAGTCTGAAACTTAAAAGTAGCAATTTGCAAGTCAGCTTTGAGGTATGATACCTTGAGCATTCTAGATCTCTTGAAAGTTTATTGGAGAACGACAATCAGATTAGAACTGATTGTGGTCCCGAGTCGTAGATTTGCGGCATGTAAAAGAACTTCAAGGCAAATTTGACTGCAGTTGCTGAGACTCAAACTAGATGCATTTGGCTTTGAATGGATGACCAGTCCATTTTGTCTCACTCTAACGATCATGACTATTCAAATTGCTTCAGTTATAGTGCCAGTGAAAGTGATATAGGAATTAGAGGAAGAGTAGCATATGTAGCAAAATAATCAAATTCAATAAAGGGTTAACTGTTAACAATATAAAGCAGACATATACTGAGCTTTCGTCTGTAAACTTCATAGGCTAAAGGTGTCTAAACTCGGTTTAAACAAAATGCAAAGCCAGATGAGATGGAAAGGGGAAAATTTAAAAAGCAACACTGGTCATTAAATGGAACTGAAACTAAATAGTTATTTAGGCTGGGATGTTATCACATTAAAGTCCTATAGAATGCTTTCACAGTAATTACTACTTACCTATAGAACTAGATTTCGCTGCAAATACATATTTTGAGATTCCCCGAGTCCCCCCCTCCAAAAAAAAAAAGCATCTTTAGAAAAAGGTCCCTTTTTTTTATGTTAGCATATTCCAGGGATGTGATAACAATTTTCAAGAAAAGACCCCCACCAAAGCTACCCTTTACATGGGTAAATGTTCTTTATTTTTAGTTTGCTAAAATGGGCTTTAACAATTTTGATTAAAGTACCATGTGTTAGGATATTTTCATGACAAATGAAATTTATATGTTGAGTTTTCTGAGAATAACGTATGAAGTCCTCTTCATTCTGAATGACTTGTGTATAATTGGTAGACCATAAGGGCTAAATAAAATGTTACTAAATAGATGTCATCCTCCGTGGTGTAGTGGTTACTATGTTAGCCTCTAGTTCCCAGCAGAGGGCGATGCATTTTTTCATGTGTAAAAATCCTCGGCATGGCTTCCTTCAGAAGGGAAGTAAAGCCCGTGGTCCTGAGTCGTAGATTTACGGCACATAAAAGAACCTCAAGCCTGATAAAGACTGCTTTGCCTCTGAGCAAAATTATCGGTCTTTCACACCCAATATAGAATGGGACGCTAAGGACCACAGTAGTTAAAGAGCATCCATAAATAAAACTCAGTTTAATTCTTACTAAATAGATCTTATAAGGGCACACAATTTATGTCAAATAAAATTTTTTGTGGAATTAACTATTTCCGGGTTATTCCTTGTTATTAGTTTGAATTTTCAATGGGAAGTCGTCATTTATTTTTTTCTCTGGTCATGCAAAGAGCATGGAATTTTAAAGCCATAGATAGAGGCACTTTCTTTAAAAATCTCGACTGTCGCTTTACCTGCTGTATCCTACAACAAAATGTATAAATAGGAATTGAAAAATCTATCTGGATAAACAAGAAGTGGATAGAATAATAAGTTTTTTTAAGAATAGTTCGCAGAATTATTAGAGAAAGCCATGATTAGAGAAATGCAACACAGAGTTTTTCATTTATATAAATCCTCAAATGAAAAACACCTGATGTGTTGCACTCGCATGACTTTCTCTACTCTTGCACAAATTATTTTTACAAACAGTTGTTCTCCATCTACTTCATGTTAATGGAGATAAACATTTGCAGAAATTATTGCTAATTTTCTTGTAGTTGCAAGGGGAGTATGGTAGGCTTTAAGCAATAGTCAAATCTTTGAAGAGCTGGTTGCTATGTGGAACATTCCATTCTCTTTGTATGTCTAGGACATAAAAAAAAAACAAAAAAAAAACAACAAATTCACATGAGAACAAATATAAGTATTGGAAAATACAAACAAATAACAAGGAATATGTCAGAAATGGTTCACTCAACAACAACAAAAGATGTATGTGACAAACTGTGTGTTTAACGAGATGTATATAGTGTAGTAAAATTTTGTCTATCTCTTAAAGTTTACCAGTTATGCAAAATTCATTCAGAATGGAGACTTTTGGGGACATTGCCATGAAATGCAATATATGCATTTCATTTCCCATGAAAATGTCTTAAACATATGATATTTTAATCAAAATTGTTAGCCATTTTTGAGAAAATACAAATTTTCGAAAAATGTTCCATGTAAAGGATAATATGGGGTGGGAGGATTTTCTTGAAAATCTTTGTATAGCATCTTTGAAAGATGCTGAACCTAAATACCAGGTTTGGTATTTATCCAACTTTTCGTTTTTGAATTATGCTGCTCACACACACACACACACACACACACACACACACACACACACACACACACACACACGGACATGTTGCCAAAATTGCTTTATTTGGATTCATTGAGCCTCAAAACATGCATTTTTCTGGTGAAATCATGGTATCAAAGTTTTAGGTGGAATGCAGTACTTCCCCTACTTACTATATATAGTAGAGAAAGTAAAAAGATCAGGGCCTTTATATTTACTTATGTTTTTAACATGTCTGACAGAAAGCTCTATTTTTGTCAGAAGAATCGGCGCGATTCCCACTCCACTGTCCTAAGAGACTTGCTGTAGAATATTTCGTTTTTGGCATATCTGGAAAAAGAAAAGTCTAGAACACAATTTGAAGACACTGATACATTTATTCTATCACTTACAGTTAAAATATCAGAAGACTGGACAAACTGCCAAAAGTGAAAGCTGCTTTCTAAAAAGCATTTAATGGCTGGAAATATAATCATCACTTTTCAGAGACAAGACCAAAATACATTCCTGTCTATTACATTGTGTCTACAGCCGCTTGGAAGGTTGTGAACAATTCGATAGCAGCATAATATGTGCAGTCTGAGCAAAAATAAGTGGGCTTCCTAAAACACCTGGTAGCGCTAAATCAGTTCTTAATTGCTTGGCATTAGTGACTTTGGCTTGCAGTCCAGAGCTGTTCAAATCCTGTGTACTAACAATCAGAGGCCTGTTCATGGCTTCCCTTACTTGCCAGGTGGATACCAGATTGCACATTTTATACTGTAATTGAATGTTTCACCTTGTGGTATATTAGTAGATATTGTCATACCAGACACATTATTGCATCACATTGTCGACAGTATTATTGGGGTGACTTATTTCTTTCGGCTGAATGAACCCTGTTCTTTGGCACCAACCATGCCAGAGAGAGTAGGCTCTGTTGCAAGTTCCATCTGATATGATGGCGTCAACTCTGGCTTGCATGCCTAGCCAGGGTTGGAGAGGAAGGGGGGTTAGATAGCATTACTTCTTTGTGTGTTAGCTTCACTTTGTAAGTGTATAAGGAGTAGGTTGCGTGTGGCCAGTCCTCGACAGCGTGGCATCTCCCCTCAATCCTTTATCCCCCTGTGTGTAATGTAGGGCCTCCAAGAGCATTATCAATAAATCACAGGTAATGTGTGTGATGTGAAATTTGTGTATTTTGTTAAAAAAACCTCACGCCTTCATTGGAATGTAGACACCAAGGTCCTGGTCCTCCCGCATTTCTGAACTACGTTTTCCCCATGTGCGTGTTGGGGTGATTAAAATTCAGTATTTTGCTGGGTACCTTTTGGCCCTCACCCCAACATGTAATATTTTTGGTGTATGGCACTGGGTTTATAACATTTTTGGTTGAGGCGTCTTTTGGTGTCACATTGCTATGAAAGTTTCCGTATGTTTGTGGCGTGCGAGTGTTTTAGGTATGTGTTAATATTTTGTGATTCTGACCACGTGGCAGGTGCAGTCTTGTAATTTAAGGTAAGTATTGTGATATGTGAGCGTGTGTGGGATATCTTTTTGTGTCTTGGCGTGTGCTGTGTGTTTCTTTTTATACATGGGATTACAGTGGATTTATTTATTTATTTTCTGTTTAGGGGTTGCATACCACACTTAGGTAGCACATTTCAGCTTTGCAATGCAACCGTTACATCCGAAATTCAAAATTGCTCCAGAGGTTGGCGTGTTGGTTCTTTCTTTGGCATAGCAAACAATTTTTTTTTTTTTTTTAATTCTCCATTTCGGCCCTGAAAATTCTTAACTTTTTTTAGTAGGTAATACACAAATTTCACATCACACTCAGTACCTGTGATTTATTGATAAAGCTCTTGAAGGCATTACATTACACACAGAGGGATAAAGGATTGAAGGGAGATGTCACGCTGTTGAGGAGTGGCCACATGTGACCTATTCCTTATACACTTACTCACAAAGTGAAGCTAACACACAGAGAAGTAACGCTATATATATATCTGTCTGTCTATCTATCTACCCATTCCCCATTCTCCAACTCTGGCTAGGCATGCTAGCCAGAGTTGGCGGCATCATACCAAACGGAACTTGCAACAGAGCCTACTCTCTCTGGCGTGGTCGGTGCCAAAGGAGAAGGCTCATTCAGCCGAAAGAAATAATAAGTCACCCCAATAATACTGTCGACAATGTGATGCAATAATGTGTCTGGTGTGACAATACCTACTAATATGCCACATGTCCCCCAGTTCAAAAGTGAGGCGTACCCGCTGAAAGGGGGGGGGAAGAACAGAGAAAAACATGGAAATACAAATTACTTGAACATAAATGAATTGTAAAACCCCTAATGAATCCCCACATGAACATTAATACTGAATCAATGGATAATGTAGTCCCACAGTAAGCCCCAGCTCCCAAATTCTCTTCTGCACAGAAATAGTTTATGATGCAAAATATTCTGGAGAATGGCGCAGAAGCATTGCATTGTTCGGTGAATTTCAACCACAACTAAACCACACCTGCCGACGAAAGAGTAGAAGAAGTATAGCATGGATGGTAAGTGTTTTGGAACAATTTATTGCACACATAGTCCATAACAGTCACCATGGCGAAACACAGCAAGGTTGCTGTATATTTGAAGAACTGTTTTGTGACTGACAGGCTCTGTCTGCACAGACGAAGACAAAAGGGGTTACACCCTCATAACATGCCATGTGAGACAGTCCATAGATGGCGATATGCTGTTGAATGACCTGTGCGTGCGGCAATTCTCCGAGTGAGCTGGAGTTGTCCTCTTCTGTAGAGGGGAGCGTTACCTAGGGCTACCGGCTGACTGCAACAAGATTCGGGGAAGCATCAGGTTTCACAATAGACAAAGAGAAATAGATACAAAATAGAAATGTTACAAAACAAAACAAAGGCAGGGGACACACAAAACTAATAAAGCTTAAATCTAGAGCAAGACCTTGCAAAAAAAAAAAAAAAAAAAAAAAATACATTGAACACTCAACTATTGGATATAACAAACAAATACTAATCAGTATATTTAAACTAGAGCCAACCAAACGAAAATGAAATGACAAACAATTTGAATAATTTGACATGACACAATGAAATTAAGCCTCTTGATACTTGACAATGGAAGCTGTAAATAATAATGGTGTTATCCTGTGACAATTAACACAGAAATAACTGAGACACTGCTCACATATCTAATATACTCATCAAATTAAAGGACGCTAACCTGCTGTCGCGAGCGCTTGAAGCTGAATTTAATGTAAAAGAATGAAAATATAAAGCAGGCAAAACTGAAAGGGAACTATGGTTATTAGAAAATCACATAGCACCATACAAAGAAACTTGCACACACACGCACGCACACACAGAGACTAAAAATCGAAGGAAACAAGAAGTGATGTATCAATAACAAATGTGAAAATTTTGTAGCAGCAAGCACCCCTACAATTTGCAGTTGCAATTTGAGTACAACATTCTTACAGAGCTAGTATAATTATAGTACCTTTTTATATGGAAAGTGTTTTACAGCCTATATTATTGATAAGCTAAATCATTATTTCACTTTACACTGATTTTGTAACGTAGTGCGGAAATGAGCAACTTAACTTTTTCGTATTTGTATTTGGTTACTAATTTATGGAGCTATCTGCATGTTCCAGTTTTCATTGAAGTTATCAAATGTCTGTAGAAAAAATAGAAAATTCATTTATTTACTTAATGATTAAGTCATATAATAATGTTAATAAAAATAAAGAATGGAGGAAGCCAGTATGGTTTTGTACTATGCTCTCTCAAACTCTGCAGGTAGGTATACTAAAATTTTAAATTTCTGGATTTTTATTTTGAATAGGTAAACATTTTGACAGGATTTATGGAAATGAGTAGGAAATAATGTGATAGGCTCGGTTGGTTAAATTTGAGGTTTTATTAGCCTTCCGTTTTGTTTAGTCGGTTAGATTGGATTTCTCTTTGGTAAAAGTTTCCATTTCGATCCCAGATTTTAATTAGTAGGAAGCAATATTAAAGTAGGAATACTACAGGGAGAGCCAAAAAACTACGAACCGGCTGCATGGTGTTTTTCCTGTCTGCGTCGTCAGTGCTCATTTTTAAAACTACTTTTAAAGGCTTTACTTACCAAATTTATGAAAGGAGATGCTGAAACTGGGCAACATCGTTGCTCATAAATTTTTGGCACCTCTTTTGGAAACTGTCCATCACTCGCCATAGTTCACGTTGAAAAATGCTGGCAATTTCCTGGCGGATATTTTATTTTGATTCTTCCAGGGTGTGTGGGTTTGTCTTATACACTTTGTTTTAAGTTACCCCAGAGATAGAAATCACAGGGGGTTAGGTCGGGGACCGAGGGGGCCACAACTCTCCACAAATAATTCTGTCCTTAAACACACTTTAATTGTTCTCATCGAAATATTGGCCGTATGAGCTGAGTCTTATTGAAAAAAGGCAAAACCACGCTCACTGTTAATTCTCTAAAAACTGGGAGCGAAGTTGTATTCATGTATGCACGGTCTTCAACTATTGACTCGAAAAAATTTGTTTCCTGTAGAGATGCCAAAAATGTATGGACAATGCCGCTGGCCAGTTTCAGCATCTCCCTTCATTAAAGTTGGTAGGTAAAGCCTTTAAAAGTAGTTTTAAAAATGTTGTATGGTTTCATCCGCGCCTTTCTATGATAGCGGCAGATGGTAACGAGCGCCAAGGATGTGGAGAGAAAAACACTGCGCAGCTGGTTCGTAGTTTTTTGCTCTCTCTGTATTAATATAGTTATTTAAAACAAAAGTTTGTTACCTATTTACTTACCATTGCGTTCCCCCTTGTTCATTTTTAACAGAAAATGAATTTCAGAGCTCAGAAAATATTGAACATTTTGGGAATACAAGTATTGTTGGCTAGAGAACATAGACAAAATTTAAGTACAGAAACTATTGAGAGAAATGAAGATAAAGAGAATGACTTTCAACTTTCCTCAGAACTTGTGCAAATAAATAAAAGTGAATGTATTATTAATGATTTAGATATTGAAAACATTGAAAAGGTGCTTCATGGTTTAGATTCAAATAAAAATACAAGTGAAAAACATACGGTTCTAGGTATGGAATGGAATGAGAAATGTCTCAATACTGGAGAAACTGTGATAGAGAAAAGGAATTTTCATGGAGAATTTTTTGTTGATGAATTAGGCAGTCTAGTTGCATTAATTGGGGGTGAACCTGAACCAGATTCTTAGGACAACAATTGTCAATTTATTCAAAGTGATGCTGCTTTTGATATGTAATGCCACAGAAAACATGAACAATGACATTTGTATTAGAGGAAGAAAGTGAAAAAGAAATTTAGTATGAAAACCTACAGGAGTGGAGATGCATGGTAAAGCATATAGGGGGACCAGAAGATCTAGAAGTAAATGGGAATATGATGTTGAAAGACCAAGTAGGATAACAGTAACTATATGCAACTGTAAAATGAGCAAGTCCAAGAAGATGTATTGCAAAACTCTTTAACAAATAGTGACAGGAAAGAGCTTTGAAGCTTTCTGGAGGAAGTCATGGGACGAAAAAAAAGTCATGGTGCAATATCTCATTGATAAACATAATGCAAAGGATAAGAAAAATGAAGTTTCCAGAAGAACAAATCATTGTATTTTTCATTTACACAAAAACAGTATAAGAGTAAGGGTCTGCAACAAAATGTTCCTCAATACATTATGATTTGGGTAATGGGCAGTCCTAAACTGGATTAAAGAAAGAAGGTGTAAAAATGAGGAATCCATGAATAAAGAGGGAACTTTGAATGCAACAAGTGAACAAAATGGGCATGTGAGATATGAAAAGGAAAGAAAATGCGAAGAGGTGAGCAAAGAAAAGAAAATACATGTATCATTCCTTTGAAAAGTTCCCAAAGATGGAATCTCGTTATTGCAGAGCTACGTCTTCAAAAAAGGTGCAATCAGCTGCAAACCTGAGCACAACACTTTTATGTCAGCCCATACTATGTGTATCTGGAAATGTAACTTATTTCAACAGGTGTCTTTACTTTTTACTTATAAAAAATTATTTATATAACAAGTGTATAATCTTGCGGATTATAGCAATGAGTGAATATATAGTGCACAAGCCATAGCAAGGGAGTTAATTTTCACGACAGCCATAATCAAGATTAAACACAAGTTATTTACAATGTTTTGTGCAATTCTAATTCCTAAATTATCGGAGGCATACTAGGGAGGGGTTTTGGATGTTGGAACCCCCCTCCTTGCTAAAGGCATTTAAAAATTAATAGCAAAAATAGCTTTGTTAAAATATAAGCATCTTTCTATGTGGGCAGAAACGATATACTTTCTAATCAAATCACTGTTAGCGCTATATTTGCGCCACATATCTTAGACAATATTGCCAAAGGTAACAGCAACAAAAACTGTACTTTAGATAGTGTGGGTACAAACAAGATATCAGGGGTGTGTTTAAATTCCAGTGCTAAATTTGAGTGGTTTTCAAATGAGTGCAATATCTCTGCATTTAGAACATAACTAGAAGTCCTATTTTGTAGTGAAATAAAATGGCCCGCAGCAGTAATGTAAAGTACTTTACAGTGGTCATTAATACTCCTGTCACAACATATTGCTCCTTAGAATTTGCAAAACACCCTATCCTAATTTTAATTTCAATTTCTGCACCTTAATCTGTGACTATAAAATCAGTTTTTTTAAATATTTCAATTTAGGATTAATTCATGTTATCATTTGAATTGATAAAAATTGTTTAAAGAATGGATCCCTATACATAACAGGCCCCTAATATTTTTCTGGCTCTGTCACTGTAAATTATTAATTAGTAAATAATGTTACAATATTATTTGATTTCAGACCAGGATTGTGCACTACGTTAGGTCAATTCAGCAGCCAGTTGATTGTTGTTGGCAAGGTGATGTTTATTTGTTTTTGCTAGCTGTGTGTATGGATCTGTACAAGTTATGTAAAATACTGGTTAGTTCAGTAGCTGAGTTATAGTAGGAGCAATATGTTGATAATATGTTCTAACGTGACAAACTGCACATTTAATATCTATGGACAGGCATTATTTGTTTTTGTTATGTTAAAACTTGTTTTGCACAGAAGTGTTTTTCTATGTCAAAAAAATTATTGTCTACATTTTGTTTCTTAATGAACAGTCTTTTAATAAAGTAATTATTGTATTTAAATGTTGACATGCTTTTCAAGGCGACTGAAGATTTTAGCTTTTTCATACGGGTAACTATTAAATTGTGAACAGAAGACTGTAATCATATCATTCCTTAATAATGATTATAGCACACATGCCATAATTAGACATTTGTGCATGATTTTGAATATAACTACCTATGAATAGTACAAGGATTGCATAATAATTTAAGAGTTCTTTAAATTTTATGACCAAAACAATGTTTTAGTGTCCTTTTTATTCTTAATTTTAAGTCAAATTACTTCCTGCTCCTGAAGATATTTTATTAGTAACTTCTTAAGATTTAGCAAAGGAATGTGCTTTTATTTTCCTGGAATTCCATTTCTTACAGCAAAATAATTTGGGAAGGTGTTCAAGACAGTGGAATGGAAAAATAAGCAAATAAATAGAATAGCAATGTAGAAAGCAAAATATTATGTATCTCATAGGAAAAGATGTGCATGTACTTTGGATCAGTGCTCCACAGGTGACTAAGCAAAACTGTTTTAGAAAATCTGATGTATTACACTCATGACTTTCTCTACCCATTATCATTTATTTTTATATGGATAGCTTCTACAAACTTCCCAAAAGCTTATTTTTCTATCTACTTCACATTAATCAAGGTAAATGTTTGCAAAATAGCTTCATGGCACATGTAAGTACAAGGGAAAACAGGAAATTGATAGTAAAATGTGGTTCACTATATGCTGGATTTGAAAATCCATGCTCTCTCCATGAATTGTGTTGTGTAAGAACTGAACGGTGACCACTTCAAAAATGATAAGAGTATTAAACAAGTGAAACCAATAATAAGGGATTTGTTGGAAATGCTGCTGCAACAAAAAGTTATTTGAAATAAATTGTGTTTTAAGGAAATCTGCATTTTCGGTGTAGTGAGTTCTATCTGTCATAGGATTTACCAGTTATACAAAATGATACAAAACTCTTTCTGAATGAAGAGGGCTTTACAGGCTATTCCCAGAAAATTCAAGATATGCATTTTATTAGTCATACAAATAATCTTAAACATGTGGTACAGAAGGATCCAAATGTTTTCCTGTGGACCTTGGGGTGTAGAGGAAGAGGGGGAAGGAATGTCTTCTAGACTAGTCATGTCGGTATCGTCTCAAAGGTCACATTTACTTCTGCGGATGCTCGTATAATTCAGCGATCTGATACTCAAGAGGAAAGAAGACGAAGCTAAATACTTTTCTCTTAACTAGATCTATCCATGCGAAATAAATTAACATTTTGTTTATATAATATGTTGTTTAAAAAGCAAATATTGCACTATTTATGCGGGTACTACAGAAGTTTAAGGTGCATTATTCAGTAATGTTCTTGAGAAACAAGGTGCACATAATGTGTAACTTGTTTTTAACGTTTGTTGCTAGTAGTAATAATAATAATTTCATAATTACCACAATGGACTTTCTACACGAACTCTGACAGCAGAGGGTATTTATTATCTTGGATATAAGTTTTGTTTTTAATCTTCACAGAGATTGATCACAAGGTTTATCCTTAAGTGTGTAGTTCCATACAGTTGGCACATTCAATTCTGGTAATATTCAATTAACGTTTTAAATATACAGAAGGAAAAGTAATATTAATGTATGCAACATTCAGTTTTCTTCAAAATGAGACATATTTTGCGTTTGCTACTGAAAAACGATTATAGTTTGTTTTATTTGAAACTCACAAGACAAAGGGAGAAAAATCATGCCAACACTATAGTGGACGTAGATTAAACACAGCTGTTGTATCTAAACAGAGAAAATGTTAATAGATACAAGGAAACGACGTTTAGCGCAAAATATGCAGTTTCTATATAGCTGTTTTATTCGGTTTGGATAACATTTCAAAATAGTCAAACGAAAGTGTTAATGCAAAACGGTTGATGTGCTTTTGTTGCAACTGGTTCCTCATTTGAAATCACTCTATTCTGAAAATTCAATTGCTTTCAGAAGTAAACATGCTTTCAAATTAAAACTCCGAAGAAAGCAAAAGAATAACAAAGAATATTTCGGAATAGATTAACACCATAAAATTACTCATATTTGACATAAATTATGTGCTTTAACAAGATCTACATTCGTTGTGCAGTACGTTTTTTTTCTCTTACAATTTACTAATTATCATTAGTCGTGTTTTATTGGAGGACATTGTGATGGTCATTTTAGGGTCAATTTAATTTGACCCTAATTGTAGGTTTCTGTTTAAAAAATTAAATTGACCCTAAACTGACCATCATAACGTCCTCCAAACAAAACATGACTAATGGCATTTACTTTCCCCCAGAATATCAAGCAACTGTTATTAAAGAGCTTTCCTTCTGCAACACTTAGTTTTGGAGATATTGTACAATCTCAGCTTAAATGGTCCACCCTGTATAAATGAAAGCATACAAAATAATTGACAGGTTTATTCTAATACCATTAGAAGGAAAAGGAGTATATAGAATACAATTATCTTGTTTATCTGGACTAAATGGGACCAAAGGTAATCAGAATTAATGAAAATCTAGATAATCCAGAAAAAATATCTTAAATGAATACAGACTTTGGTGTATGATAGTGAAATATTGATCACAGCAAAAGCAGAAGGAAAAACATGAAGGCTGTCCAGATGAGACACATACGATCTCTATTGAGTTTGTCATGAACTCTAATAAAAGTTAATCTCACACACATATTTTGTTGTCCTGCGACACTGATCATGTAATGGTACTTATGCAACTGACAGTGATCTCTATGCCATTTGCAATACCAACATTATAACCATATAAATTCATAGCTATTTATCAAAGAATGCACTTATTTTTGTGGTGAAAAGGTAAGCAAAACTCAATCCAGTTAAACTGAAATTCTGGATTAATGAGGGCCAGATAAACAAAGTTTTTGTGTAGAGTGTGTGCGTTTGTGTATATGAGTTCATTTCTGAAACCTCCATTAATGTGACCATTCCGTGGTAACAGTGTAGACAGGGACCATTTAAAGAGTAAAAGGGCATATATACAGGGTGTTAAAGAAAAAGTATTCCATATTTTGAGAGGTGGTAGTACGGAACTAAACAAGAAAAAAAACATGGACTCTAAAATGCATACCTTAAGAGTTATGAGCACTTGTTCAACTTCGCTACTGTGAAACATCACTTCTACTGCAAGTTCTTTGATATTATATAGAAGAGGTGTTCTTAAGGTATGCATTTTAGAACCTTACTGGACGTTTGTTCTTGTTTTGGTCCATACTATCACCTCTCAAAATGTGGAATACTTTTTATTTAACTCCTGATATATATATAGGTATATATAATTAATAATAAGGAATATACAGTACATAAATTGTATTTCCACTTTTAATTCATCTGCTTGGATGTACATTTAGTTAACTTGGATATCTAGAACATATTATACATTAACCTTTCACCAACAATCTCATAACAGTAAAATGGCAAAATTGGTAATTTGTGTCAAGCATTGGTGCCAGTTGCTATTGTTATGCATTTTCAGCAAGTGATAGATCTTACAGTTTAAATAATGATAAGGGTAACTTACATTATTGAAACCATCAATGAGCTAATTTAAGAAATGAGAGACAGGGAGCATAAGCAGTTAAATACTGCAGTTTGAGAAGTCTCCTTTGGGATCTACTGTCCCTAGTTCAGAATTTTGGGATAAATTATCTGATATAAATGGTTAGTGTTTGCAACAAGTATGACCTGTAGAATGGTGATGCAAAGAATTGCCCCAGCACGATTCATTGCCTTAACATTAATGATTAATGCATTTTTTGTGCAAGAACCTCGTAGCATGAAACACATTAGTTAACAAAAATTGGTTTTGTCCTATTTGAGTCAAAAAAAACGATTAACTTGAAACATAATAATGAAAACTAACATACAACTTCATAAAAATTATTGTTTATCTCATAGTGATTGATTGGTACCAATTGAAATAATGTATTTGAAAGCCATGTGTTTTGTATATATACTGGTACAATAATTCTTCTTTTGAAATTAGTAGCAGCTAAGTTTAACAGCATTTTAATGGATGATGTAAGGAATATATGCCTTTCATCTGCTTAACTGTAACCTATGCTAATCAATAGCAGATTTTAGGAGATTCATTTTTGTCTCATTATGGTTTGCATTACTGTGAAAGGACCCTGTATTGTCCAATTAAATTTCACATATCTGAATTTAAATTGTCTTCATTTCTTTTTCTTGCTGTTTTAGTACAGTTTAACTGTTGCAGGGAATTCTTGAGATGCATGAAATGGCATAAAAGAGCCAAGAGGCCTTTGAGTGTGAATGAAGTGCTGTTAACCTTTTTCAGGTAAAGAAGAACTCAGAAGCAGCATTGTCTAAATAGCTGTCTCAGTCTTCTTTATTCCTTACTGAAAAAATTCTGTTAGATGTACATATGTTAAAAACATTGTCAATACTAATTCACATTATAAAACAGCATAGATACTTGAAAGGAAACTCAGATCATCATTTACACAAAGTTGATATGCTGTAGTCATGATCTGCAATTTGTGTTTAAGTTTACTGTGCAAAGCTGGTCGTTTATTTGAGCTTTCCTATGAACCAATTTAAATTGATGGCATGATTATTTAACAGTAAATTTCTATTGATATAATCAGTAATAGGTTGTTCATTTTCTGAATGGTGCAAAGAGCAATAGTGTCAGAGAGAGAGAGAGAGAGAGAGAGAGAGAGAGAGAGAGAGAGAGAGAGAGAGAGAAGAGGTAATACAAAAGCTTAGTGTCTCATTTGTATGTATTAGCAGGAGTGCATTAGTTCTGCTATTTATTAATGCATATATGTACCAATTTTGAAATGAATCGTATTATAGATTTTTCTTCTCTATCCCGCCACACACACCGGATATCCTGGAATTAAACTGAGCGTTCCATTTCAAAGAGAGTCATGACTTCACTGTTTTGAGTCAATTTTATTGATGCGCGTGTCGACTCTAAGGGGAGGGACGTAAGGTAGTACACATGTGGCGGAGAAGTTGCCTAACAAGCACGGCGTCAATCCGAAGAGTACTAATACAGTAAGGACGTTTATCATTAAACGTAGACCAAATAATATGCAAAGCAATAAAAAAGTTAACAAGTTACAGTACACATTTCAGTGTTAAGAGTTTACTACAATGTGATAAAATGTTATAATTTGTAAATATTTATACTGGAATTCTAAACCTACCCTATGGTAATAAGTTGTTGAATTCAGAACTTTTATAGTAAAGAATGTTTAATTTTTATAGATGCCTATTATTTTCAGCATTATGCCCTTTCATTATAGAAGTTAAATAAAAGGGGAACATAGTCTAAACAACACATTCTAGTACTGGAACCTGCCGCTTAGTTACAGACTTGTGGCACGTTTCCTTGTCATCTCCCCGTTAGGTGAAGGTGCAGATTATGTAATTCAAACGGGATTCGCATGAAGAGCTGGAATAACTTTGATCACTGTATACGGGAACAATTTGTTTTTAATTGCGGTGTTCCCTTTGCATGTATGAATACCATAAACTACAAACGTTTATTGAGCGCTACTGGAACTTTAATTATGCTCGTCCTATCAGCACTATAAATTGGATGGTTTTGTTAGACGTCTCATGCAATTCTGTGTAGTTAGAATTCCTCTAACGGTTCACTCTGAAGTCAAGTAAATATACGATACAGGACCGTTTTAGTCGTTTGGCTCGGAACGCCTGGTCACAGTTGATGACACAGTGGGACACACTGTCCATGTCCAGTGATATTTGTTTCAATTATTTACTCTGAAGTCCTAAAATCGCGCGCACTGTTTGCAGACTTCAGACTGGTTGTCTAGGAATAACTTTCGGAGCTGGTGGAGGTCCATAAGAATATTGCAGTCAACTGGCATTTCTGGGGATGTTTCATCCTAATGTAAACTTTAAGAAAAACTGATGTGTTGCATTCACATGTATTTCTCTATTCATACTTTTACAAAATATTTTCTACATGCTTATGTTAATATGGATAAACACTTTCAGAAATGGTTTTATTACACATTTTGTTGTGGGTAGAAGGGGAAACAGTACGCTTATGCAATAATTTCTCGCGAGCGTCTTTCAGCCAATGTACCCATTCATTGTTGCCTTATTCACCAATCAGAAACGAACTTCATATTTTTAAAGCATGGTGTTCAAATAACTGATACGTGTTTTGTTTTCTCTTGCATTCATTTTTACTTTCTCTACTACGTAGAGTAAGCACGGGAAGGGTTGTATTCCATCCAAAAATTCGATGTCGAATTTCACCGGAAATACATGTTTTAAGGTCCCCTAAATCCAAAAAAGGTATTTTTAGGAAAAGGTCCGTGTGTATGCGTGTCTGTGAACAGCATAATTCAAAAACGAAAAGTCGGATAAATACCAAACTTGGCATTTAGGTCCAGTACATTCCAAGGATGCGACAGCAAGATTTTCAGTAAATCCCCCCACCCCAGACTACCCTTTACATGGAACATTTTTCGAAGTTTCTGATTTTCTAAAAAAATGGCTAAGGATTTTGATTAAAATACCATATATTAAAGATACTTGCATTACAAAATGTATATCTTGAATTTTCTGGTAATAGCCTGTGAAGTCCACTTCAGTTGGAAGAAATTTTGTATAACCTTTGTATACCTGCTAAACGAAAACGTACCTACTACACAAAAAACGTAGATCTCTTTAAAACACGCAATTTACTTCAAATAAGTTTTTTTTTATTTTGGCATAAACCATTTCTGAGATATCCGTTATTAAAGGTTGGATTTTTTTAAAGTTTCATTTATACCCCGCCTTTAAGTGCATTGGTCTTATCGGTGGCCATTCCTTTGGAACTTATTGCCTATTGGCAATGGTGTTAACTCTTGTCGTTGAATTTCTTGCACCTTGATTTTTAAACATTAGATCATATACACATTCACGCTCTCATTCATACTTCCAGGTTTCCTCCAGACCATTGTTCTTCCATCTGATCCGATAACGTTAAATTTGCTTTCATCTGCAAAAAGAACGTTCTCCCACCAATGTTCTTCTTTATGAATGAACTCCTTTTCATATTTTAGCCTTTTCCAGTTTTTTTCCATTTACATAGGGCTTCTTTCTGGCCACACGACCATAGAATCCCTTCCTTTTCAGTATATTGTTAATGTTGGTGGGGGGGGGTTACTATCTTGCCAGTAGTATAGCCTATCTCGGCACACGGTTTGGTGGCACTCAATTTAGGATATTTTTCACACTCCTAACAATATTGTTTCCTCTCGGTCAGTAAATGTTTTTGGACGACCAGTTTGAGGTATCAAGTCGATTCTGTTCTCATTTGCGTATCTTTTAATTATATTTCCAACTCTACTTTTCTTCATTTTTAACATATCGGCAATCATTTTGTAACTCCTACCTTTTTCATAATGAAAGATGACGAGTTTGCCTTTGCTCAAAGGTCTTATTCTTACCTCTGCGCCCCATTTTTGTGTAACTGAACTGTTTGTTTTGATTACATAGGTAAGACTGTTTACTACCCATAGTTAGACCTGTTGTGCCTCCCCCCAGTGAGCATTTGAAACACATAATAGGGCATACGAAATGAAGTGTCGCAATATTTTGCCTGAAATTGTGTGAATATTCGAATATACAGTTGTTACAGTTAATGCAATAAGACGTATAACAATTATAAATACATTTGCCGAGATTACTGAACTTATAGAAAGCGAAATTATGATTTTCAGTCTCAGGTTTCAGTTATACAGCTAAAATAGAAGGGATACTATTGGGTGTCCCAATACTTTTTTTACTCACTGTATATGTTTGAGCCTCCCGCATTCTTTTGTAAGTAATTTATTAGCTACCTTCATTAGAATTTGCGAATGGCTCTCACTCTTATAAACTCAATTTCATTTCTTTGTCAAGCATGGAAGCTTATCTTATAGAATGATGCAGCCGATAGAAGGAAGCTATCATTAAACTACTACAGTTTTTAATAGACAACCCGGTACTTTCTCGTCTAAACCATTTTATAAAGTCTATAGAGGCATCTGAAGAACTTGGCACTAGCGTAGGCATTCCGGTTTTGCCTAGCGACTGCGTAGGAAACGTTCGAGTGTTCCGTCACGAAGTTAACTGCTACATTAAGGTGTTATAGTAGCTCAGGTCCTATGCATGTAAAGGGTCCATTAATGTAACAAATTCATAGCTTATATCTCCATTACCAGGATCTTCTTCTGGCGGTACCACAATCTTTTGTTTGCAGACTGTTTAAGTGAAGCAGCGGAGAACTCAGGGTCTTTAAAACTTGTGATGTTTTGCAGTTATTCGACAGTTCTAGCAATTCCTAGGCGTGTATAATCAGAAGCCGGGCTTGGGAAATGTGTGTTCTTTCCCACCAAAATCCATGTTACTCCTATTTTATTAAGGTCATACGTGAACTCCTTACTGAGCGGACAACTTATAATACGATTGTAGAATTTTTAGTTTCTCTACCATTTACTTAGACACAGGAAGTAAATTGTATTCCACCCAAAAATATGATATCAATAAACGGACTACTGGAAGCTTTTCTAGTATAACGACGTCTTTTCCTCGAGGAAAACGGGATGTAGATATATAGGCAGCTGACTCAATTAGCCTGTGGTTAGTATCGAGTTTCCCTCGCAGAATATGTCGATCAACTCATCTGATCAAGCACAAAGCCTAATAGGATTATTTTCAGCAAAGCAAAGAATGTTTCTACAGGCAATCAGGCGCCGTAGTGTGCTGCATATATTAATGTTGCCTAGTTTCGACGAAATGAAACGGGAACGCATCGATCGCCGTAAGAGTAATACTAGACGGTATTTGTATAATAACTTTCCCATGTATCTGTAATCCGTTAAGCTAGGGAGAAACCTAGAGTATTAACTTATATGAGATTCCTCCATTTACATTGTCTCTATAGTTAAACGGGATTGCAACGTATTCAGCCACGCATAAAACCACTTTTAGAAGAAACGCATTGAGCACAAACTCCGCAATATTTAGGTATGTATCTTTCAAAATCCCGGGCCATCGCAGGCCAATCAAAACTAATGCTCTAAGACGGTGGTGGCGAAAACGCGACTCGCAATCGCAACTCCTTTTCTAGCCGTCTATTCATTTGTTTTCCATATGCTGCTGAGTGGTGTAGTAATGCGTGTTGAATATTTGATGACTCGAGAGAGAGAGAAAGGCATTTTCGCCACCCTTGCTCTAAGATATTATCGGGTTTACTCAATTAGAAGACGTACGTTATTTAAATCCACGGATTTCCATAACTATATGCACAATTTCGACACATCTTTTTAAAAATCAGAATCGACAGAATGATAAGCGTTTCATTTAAACTTACAAAACATAAGCATTCGTGTTGCTGTAGGTATATTGTCTATGCTGCTATGCTAGTGGCCTAAATTAGCGTTTCCGTAAATGAGACGTTAGCTCCTATCCCTCCATCTTGTTTATTATTACCAGGCGTGTTGGACCATAAACAAGACAACCACCTGTATGCATTCCCTTCAAGGGAAAGAAGTGAGCAAGTGTTACGGACAGTGGAATCTATTATTATCAGCATAGCATGGTAAGTATTCATAAATTCAGATTTTAATTATTCTATATGTAATAATGTACAGAGGTTTTGCGTCTTCGTTGCTCAGAAAAAAGAATATTACAAATGGTTACTTCGTCTCTCTGTAAGCCAGGGCAATTTGGAATAACACTGATTACATGATTGCTATAGGAAATGCGCCATAGCTGTTATCGACATGCGTGCCATAAAGAGCCAATTAAGTACGATATTGAATACGTTACAAGCTTTTTGTGAATGTAGGATTGTATAATAGTTATTTGTGATACAACTATTAAAAGTAGGGTTTTGTTTGCGAAACGAGGCCGTAGACCGATTGTAGCAATAAAATCGCTTTC
Source organism: Deroplatys truncata (assembly GCA_030765065.1). Classification (NCBI taxonomy): domain Eukaryota; kingdom Metazoa; phylum Arthropoda; class Insecta; order Mantodea; family Mantidae; genus Deroplatys; species Deroplatys truncata. Next base: position 23,279,113 of record CM060976.1, on the reverse strand, counting down.
AACATGTGTGACGTACGCTAGTTTTTTTTAGACAGCCTTGAAATTTGCAAAATAACAATAAAATAATACTATATTGATTCCAGGCCTATATGATAAGAGAAATGGCGCCTTTAGGAAATCAACAGATGCGTGCAGCGAGAATGTAGATGTTTTGTTGATTCGCTAGCAGTGCTTACCTTATATCAGTCGATGAAAAAATTAAATTGAGTTTTATTTATGGACGCTCTTTAACTACTATGGTTCTTAGCGTCCACTCTATATTGGGCATGAAAGACCGGAAATTTTACTCAGGCCTCTTCATCAGGCTTTAGGTTCTTTTACGTGCCGTAAATCTACGACACGGGACCACCGGCTTTACTTCCCTTGCTAAGGAAGCCATGCTAAGGATTTTTATGCCCGAAAAAAGAAAGAAAAAAAATATCGCCCTCCGCGGTTTTTGAACCCGCGACTTCGGGAACTAGAGGCTAGCATGGTACCGCTAGACTAGGGAGGACGACCAGTATGATTATATGATGTATCATACTGTTTTCGGATGTTTACTTTCCTACCACGTAATACCTAATAGGTAGAGAAGATATTGCATTCCACTCAAATTCGTTACCCAGATTTCACAGGAAATTATGTTTTGGGGTCTCTGAATAATAAAGTACTTTTATAAAAAGGTGCATATGTGTGTGTCTGTGAATAGCATAACTGAAAAACGAAATCTCGGATAAACGCCAAACTTGGTGTTAAGTTCAGTACCTTCCAAATATGCGATACGACGGTTTTCAAGAGAATTCCCCACCCTAAACTACTCTATACATGGAATATATTTCAAAACTGTTGATTTTCTAAAAATGACTAACGACTTTGATTAAAATACCATATATTAAAGATATTTAGATAAAAATAAAGTATATATCTGAAATGTTGTGGGAATTGCCTGTGAAGTCCTCTTCATTCGAAAGGAATTTTGTAGAATGTTGTATAGCTGGTAAACGCGAAGCGATAGACAAAAACCTCCTACGCAAAAAATGTAGATCTCATTAAAACAGAATTTATTTCAAATAACTTTTTTAAATGGTATAAGGCATTTCCGAGATACCCGTTATTAATTGTTCGAAAGTCCTGTCGACATTCAGTTTCTCGCGATGTCATGGAAACAGTATGGAATTTTAAGGCCAGCGTATAGCGTCCAGTTCTTAAACAGTTGACTATCGCTATTCCCTTTGTATCTATAACGAAATGTGTAATGTAGCTATTTCTGCAAAGGTTTGTCTAGATTTAAATAAAGTAGATATGAAAATAAAGTTTCATAAGAGAAATTTGTAGCGCCACGAATAAACGATAGAGGGTAGTGAAAGTAATCTGAATGTAACAATCGGAATTTTTTGTAGCAATTGCAATGTTACGCTTTCGGCAGCTTCCAGATTTCGTCCGCATCTTGGAGTTCAGTTTCATCCATATTCGTACCTGCCGCCATTTTATCGATTATTCAGGTCATAAATAAAAGAATAAATATTTAGATCAAAAATTGCAAGGCTGCCTAACACAAGGAACAGGTTAACTAGACAATGCATTGCGACAAATTGAAGAATGACGATTTGAATTGTAGACAGATGAAAGATAAATCACGTAAAAGCACAATGAAATGTAAAAGCTGGTCAAACCAAGTCGATTTATTAAACATGTGCAAATACAGATGGTAATTGCCATGTGATTGGGCTTGAAGTTTGTTGGTAACAACGGGGTGACAAAAATTGTATCCCATTAGTGCGATAAAGTACAATTTTAATTCCTGTGTTGTGCTAAAACCTCTAATTATAGTTCCAGCTGTCTAAAAATATCTTTGACACCGGTAAGTTGATAACCGTAAATATTAAATATTACGCAGCTGCATTCTATCAATCTATCGTGCCATTCTCCTTCCTATCTTAGTGTGCGTGCGAATTTCTGAAGTATCTGTAGTAACAGCCCTCTGTTGTAACTTCTATCGAACATTTGGCTTGCTTTTATACAGGATTACTTAAGGAAAAATCTTATGTGTTACACTCACATAACTTTCTCTACTCTTGTACAAACTATTTTTACAAACGCTTATTCTCCATCTACTTCATGTTAATCCAGATAAACATTCGCAGACTCTATCTTATTGCTAATTTTCTTGTAGATGTAAGGGGAATATATATTTACAAGGGCAATATAGAAATACAGTAGCCTTTAAACACATACATATCTCTTATTAGCTGGTTGCTAGGTGCAGCACCATTCGCTTTGCCACAGATTAATATTCTTTGCATATCCAAGACAAAAAAATAAATAACGAATTCCCATTTGAGAAAATAAGTATTGAAAAATTTAAGGGAATAACAAGCAATATCTCGAAAATGGTTCACTCAACAACAAAAATATGTATGACATAAATTGTGTATTTTAACGCGATCTACATTTTTTGTGCAGTAAAATTTTGTCTATCTCTTATGGTTTACCAGTTATGCAAAAGTCGTTCACAATGAACACTTTTGGAGACATTCCCAGAAAATTCAAGCTATACATTTTATTTGTCATGAAAATATCTTAAACATATGATATTTTAATCAAAATCGTTAGAGCCATTTTTGGGAAAATTAAAATTTTCGAAAAATGTTCCATGTAAAGGGTAATCTGGGGTAGGGGATTTTCTTGAAAACCTTCGTGTCGCATCTCTGGAAGATACTGAACCTAAATACCAAGTTTGGTGTTTATCCGACTGTTCGTTTCTGAGTTATGCTGTTCACACACACACACGGACATGTTTCCAAAAATACTTTTTTTGGATTAATTAGGGTCTCAAAACATGTATTTCCGGTGAATTCTTGGTATCGAATTTTTGGGTGGAGTACAATACTTCCGCTACTTACTATACGTAGTAGAGAAAGTAAAAAGCTGATGTGATACGTTTACATGACTTACTCTACCCTCTATATTTATTGGTGGGTGTATAAACTATTCTTACTAAAGCTTGTTTTTCTATCTAAACATTTTAATCCAAATAAACCTTTGTAGAAATAGCTACATTACACATTTCGTTATAGATACAAAAAGAACTGTCCTTTAATCTACTTTTACCTTCGAGAACAGCGATAGTCAAAAACTGGATGCTATACGCTGACCTTGAAGTTGCATACTGTTTCTATGCAATCGCAGAAACAAGTGAATAATCACAGGACTTTGAATTACCAAATAATGAACAATTCGAACCATTAATAACGGATTTCTCAGAAATGGCTGATGCCACAAAAGAGCGTGTTTGAAATTTGTGTTTTAAAGACATCACATCTTTTGTGTATACGCTTTCGTGTATCACTCAAGTTTTAGCTGTTACACAAAATTGTACAAAACTCCTTCCGAATGAAGAGGACTTAACAGGCTATTCCCAGAAAATTCAAGATACACCTTTTATTTGTCAGGTAAATATATTTAATATATGGTGTTTTAATCAAAATCGTACGAGCCATTTTTTTTAGAAAATCATAATTTACAAAAATGTTCATATAAAGGGTAGTTGGGATGGGGGATTTTCTTGAAAATCATGTGTCGCAACTTTCAAAGGTCCTGAACCTAAATACCAAGTTTGGCAGTTATCCGATTTTCCGTTTTCGAGTTAGGCTGTCCAAACAGTGCGCCCACATACACATAGACCTTTCACCCCTCAGTTTTTTTATTCAAACCTCAAAACATGTATCTTCGGTGAAATCTCTGTACCGAATTTTTGGGTGCAGTGCAAACCTTTTCTACTTACTACGTACGTGGTGGAGAAAGAAAAAAATCTAATTTGATACATTCACAAGACCTTATCTGTCTTTATTAGTGGGTTTTGAAGTAAGATTATTTGTATTATGTGTTTACTCAACATGGTGAAGCCATCTTGTGACGTGATTCATTTGTTAGGCTTGTTAGCTCCATCTGGTGTTAGCAATTTGCGGCAGTATTAATGTTCTTTTGAAAGAATGCTACTATTATTTTATTTAATTTTGGTTCTCTGTCCTCCGGCTAGCTATGATCTTTTGGTGAAGCACTTCTCTTTATACAGGTTGTGTAAACGGAAAGGAATCTTTTATCCAAAGATAACACCGATGAAGAAATTTGTTTTACACTTTTATTGTCGAACACATTAACTATCACATTTACACATTGATCTTGACACTCGCCAAACTGAAACTGTTATAATAACTTCATTACTGATAATTCTTAATTCGCGTACTTCAACTTTTTGTATAATTAACTTTATAACACTTGAGATTTTTCATAACTGTTACGCGTAACCTGCAAATTGAATCCGACGTGTGCCGTACAAATACTTTCGACGAACTGACTGACTGAAGGCGACGTGTACTTTACAAATATTTTCGATGAACTGACGGGGTCTTTACCTCTAACCTACCTTTTATACACCTTCATCCAGATATGCCTAAAGATTATAACTGAGCTGCAATTGGCTAATAAAACGCGCCAACATTAGCGTCTATTTTTATATCCAATGAAAATTATGAATACATATGCTCTAGGGAAATGTTCCAGCAGATTCTAAAAGAAAAACGCGCCAACAATACGTAACTTCCTCGTTTCCAATAATGATAAACAGCTCACCCCCTCGCTGCATTATTGCACGCTATTATTGTCAGTTTCAGTAAGGCAGTATAAACTTACTTCTCAACAATAATTACAATCAATAAACATCTCAAATCAATGTCACATAAAAATGCATATTCATATTACAATCATTATTTACATTGAAGTAATTTGTGATACAAATTACTGCATCAGTTTACAAACTATCCTTGCTAAAGCTTATTTTTGTATCGACTAAATTTTAATCCAAATAAAATAGCTACATTATAATTTCGCTAAAGATACAAAGAGAACAGAGATAGTCAAATGTTTAAGAACTGGTTGCTATATGCCGGCCTAAAATTCCATACTGTTTCCATGGAATCGCGAGGAACAGCTGAAAATCGACGAGACTTTAAAAGAATGACAAGTATTAAACAATTCGAACTTTAATAACGGATATCCCAGAAACGGCTTATGCCACAAAAGAACTTATTTTAAGTAAATTGTGTGTTTTAAAGAGATTACACTTTTTGTGTGGTACGTTTTCGTCCATCGCTTAACGTTTACAAGTTACAAGATTATACAAAATTGCACCGAATGATGTGAACTTATTAGGTTATTCCTAGAAAATTAAAGATATACATTTTATTTGACACCTAAATATCTTTTATGTATGATATTTTAATTAAAATCGTTGGAGCCATTTTATAGAAAATCAGTAATATCGAAAACTGTTCCATGTAAAGGGTAGTTGGGGTGGGGGATTTTCTTGAAAATCTTAATGTCGCATCCTTGGAACATATGGAACTCAAATACCAAGTTTGGTATTTATGCGACATTTAGTTTTTGAGTTATGCTGTTAAGACACATAGACATGTTTCCAAAAATGCTTTATTTGGATTCAGGGCGCCTCAAAACATGTATTTCCGGTGAAATTTCGTATGGAATTTTTGTGTGGAATGCAATACCTTCTCTACCTACTATGTACGTGGTAGAGAATGCAATAAGTTTCACACTCGAATGGGAAAGGAAAGTTCGGTCCTTATAACCCATTTTTAGACAGCTGTGAGCATAAATGTAGCAGCAGCGCTAGGATGATTTAATGTTATGCAGCAATATCAAGTTACACAGAAGAATTGGAAACTGCTTTTACCCAACAATTTGGTGTTTGGTAGGAAATTATTCCTTCCCCAAAGTGCCCTTTACATGGAGGATGTGTTGTATCTTCTTAACTAAATTTGTATTGGATGAGCATGTCTGGTATATTGACATGAGAACTAAAACGCATATCTGAATTTTCTGTAAATAGCCGCGGAAATTCCCTTCATTATGATAGAATTTTGTATACTTTTATATAACCAGGAAACCTTTGAGAGAGAGGCATAATACATTTGTGTCAAATAATTTTGCTTTCTCTAACACCTACTTAGAGTAGGTGGAGGAACTACTGCAACCCACCCAACACCTGCAGATTTCACCGAAACACATGCTTTAAGGTCCCCTGAATAAAACATCGGTTACGTTCACGTGGCACTCTACCCTCTTGGTGTCGCATCCTGAGAAGATGCCGAACTTAAATACCAAGTTTGGTGTTTAACAGGTTTTTGAGTTATGCTGGACACAAAAAAGACTGAAATTAAGTTTTATTTATCATCGCTCTTTAACAGCTATGGTTTTTAGCAGGGATGCCCAACTTCACAGGGAGAGGGGATGAAGGGAGTTTCGCTTCCTACGATTTTCACTCGTGCTGCCAAGGACTGAAACTTGATTGGTTCAGCTTGTCAGTCTCTTCATATATAGTAAGTGGCGTGAACTATGGACTTTGAAACCTTCGCTCTTAAGAGAGAACAGGTTGGGCTTCATTGGTTCTTAGCGTCCCATTCTATATCGGACGTGAAAGACCGCAAATTTTGCCCAGAGACGTCTTTATCAGGCTTGAGATTCTTTTACGTGCCGACAAGGGATTACTTCGGCTTTGCTTCCCTTCCGAAGGAAGCCATGGTAACGACTTTTACGCCAAAAAAAAATACATCACCCTACGCCGGGTTTGAACCCGCGACCTCGGGAACTAGAGACTAGCATGGTACCCCAGACCAAGGAGGACGATGAACGGACACAGGGCCTCAAAACATTTTCGGTGAAATCTCGATATCGAATTTTTGGGTGGTATACAATACTTCCCCCTAATTTACTCTACGCAGTAGAGAAAGTAAAAAGCAGTTTTAGATGAAAGTCCATCTTATGTGTTTGCGTGAAATAAACAGAGAGGGGGGAGGGAATAACACAACTCAGAAACGGAAAGTTAGATAAATGCCGTGCTGGTATTCAAGTTCAACCTTCCAATGATATGACACGATTTTCGAAAATCCTCCATCCCAAGATACGTTTTACGTGGAAAAGATTTGTTTTGATTTTCTCAAATGACTTGGACTGCCATTGATTTGTTTTTGCATGCCGTAGAAATAGTAGAGTTTCAAAGCTGGCATATGACGACTTTTTTTCCCTTCCTTTCTTTCGTTTTAATTAAGATTTGACTATATCGAGCGAGGTGGCGCCGCGGTAACCTGTGCTACTCCATTCGGGAGGTCGCGGATTCAAACCTCCGGGGCCGACCAACCTGACCAAAGGTCTTTTCGCGGTTTTCCTCGGCCGTTAGGCGAATGCTAGGTTGGTAATTTTATCCGCGAATTTTCCAATAATCCCATTCATCATTACATTTTATTCCCTTCTTCACTTCCATTTCGGGCATTGGGCTGATCACCCATCCTGGATATGATAATCCAGAGTTTGCTTGCTCCTCGACAGGCTACTGATCCAAGACATTGGCTTGTAAGTCCTCCAAAGAGGAGGATGATGCGACAAAGATGATGATTTGTCTTTTGCTTCAGCCTCATATATATCTTTTGTACCTAAGACAAAATAAATGAGCAAGCCAGAGAAGGGGTTACATTCGGAAAACATCGGAAGCATTGTCGTCCTCCGTGGCCTAGGGGTACCATGCTAGCCTCTAGTTTCCGAGGCGCGGGTTCAAACCCGGCGGAGAGTCATGGATTTTTTGCGCGTAAAAATTCTTAGCATGGCCTGCTTCGGAAGGGAAGTAAAGTAGGTGATCCCGTGTCGTAGATTTACGGAACGTAAAAGAACCTCAATCCTGATAAAGGGACCTCTGAGCAAAATATCCGCACAATATAAAATGGGCCGCTAAGAACCATAGTAGTTAAAGAGCGTCCATAATTAAAACTCAATTTAATTAAATTTTTTCGGAAGCATTCGCTGACGCTGCGTTCTCAATACAAATTTAATACCTCCTTGCGTTCATTTCAAAGCTATGTGATATTTTTCAGTGTGGTTGCACGCATGGTAGCCGAGCGGTGAAACGCACGTGTCTCGTAATTAGAACAGCTAGGATTCCAATCTTTGGTGTAATGTTTAGTATTTAAATGTTAATTTGTTAAATATATGGTAATGCTCCATGTTTTCCATGCATAAGATATTTATTAATCTTAATACATTCGTGCATAAAAACACATTACTCTTTTCGTTTTCAAAATAAACGCCATATTAAAAATGTTAAAGTGAAAAACTAAGCCAAATATGTAATTGACTTAATATTGGATGTGCAAGCTCTGCCTCATTCTTCATTTATGAATGGTGCTGGCGTGATTATGCGTTTTGGAGTTTTAGAGTTCTGTATAATATGTTAGCAGTCATACTGACTTTTGCTATGGCTGAGCGCACACATGAAGACGAAGCTACAAGATCTCTCCTTACGTTAGTGAACGTTTATGGATACTCTAAATCTTAGGCTACAAGAGCACGTGAAGTCCCTATATCTACGGCTACGCGGTGGGTACGATCATCCAGGTAAGGGATGGTTCGTCATCGACCTGGTTCGGTCGAAAACGTTTGTCCACTCCTCAGTAGGATACTGCACATATAGAAGAGGCAAGCTGAAGAACCCCTTCCTCCATGTGCGTACAATTAGAGGTAATTGTAATTTCCCGGGTCTAACCGCACAACCTTGCGTTGTTGGACTGTAGCAGGGCTCTTTGCTCGATCGGCAGCTAAGAAAAAGCGTCTTATAGACGATCACAGATTTTCTCGCCTCGAATTTGCAGAAGAAAAGGTCAACCATGACCGGAATAGGGTTATATTCACAGACGGGGTGGCATCTACAACTGGGGGGGGGGCTTATTGTCTGCCGCCCCAGAGGAAAACGTTGCGATGCAAAATATGTGACACAAATGGATCGCTAAGGTTGCGTATCTGTGTCGTGTTGAGGTTGGATGTCACGAAATGGCCTAGGTGTGTTGTGGCAGCTTGATAGCGGATTAAATGGCCAGTAGTATAGCATCTTCGAAAACACTATAGTTCCTTTTGTAAGGACTAGATATTCCAACGGAATGATTGAATTCCAGTAGGATAACCACTCTGTCCGCGCAAGTCAGGTTTCACACTGGTTATCGCATAGGCAAGATATCACTGTGTTGATTGGCCTCTCTGCTCACCGATTTGAATCGCACGGAAAATGTGTGGGCAGAGTGAACGGTATGTTGAAGTTAAGACGAACTAGGTTTTGTGGGATCAAACACAGGATGCTTGGGAGGAAGTATCCTCTTATGAAAATTTGACTAGGCATCCGTGACCGTAGATTGAGGTCAGTAATAGAAGCAGAGGTTTTACATACACGATATTAAATTACTATTTTTATTTGCTTTTTCATTTAGGAATGTACTATTGTCACGACCCTAGATTAATTTAACAACTTTAACTTTCCTTACTTCAGGTCATGGCAAATGGGGAGACACTCGCTTCGCATGCGAAACTACGAGTTTCAACTCGGAGGATTACCAGGATCATTATGGGGAGATACAAAAGAAGTTATTTCAATTTTAATAACACAAGATCTCCTACCTTAAAACTCACATTAAATCCGTTATAATAACATCCTCAACACAACAATCCCCTCGCCCCCAGGCAGATGCCGGGAGCACTTTACACTACTAAGGTCCCATAGTTAAAAAGGTCGAATCAAGATAACTCACTTATTTTATAATTAATCAATCCCACCACAACTTCCGGTCAATACGTCACCCTAAGCTTCTCAAATATTCAGAATCTTTCCGGCTCTTTCTAGAGCAAGTACAATGTTGCCAACGTTGAGTTGATCCTTTCGGAAATAGGTCTACCAACTATTCATTGAGAATCAATTCAAATAAGGCCTACCAAACTAAATTTACATGTGCTCGCCAGATCTCCCACTAATGTCGACGTCCTCGTCGAAACAAAAAGCGAATGACATACATTACAAAAGTATGGGAAAAATTTCAGAATAGTTTGAGCATAAGATTATATAAGAAAGACAAAATAATTTAAGTGACACCGTGTAATAAAGATGACAAAATTATTTATGTATGAATTAAAGTGTGTGTTTGTCACTATAAATTTCCACAGGGGTAACTTTTTATTTGGATTTTACAAAACAATGAGAAAATTACATCAACGCAGGAGTCTGAGTGCTACACGAAGCCAATATATATAATTTGCTAATATAATTTTTTACAAGCTTCGCTACAAGTTTCAAGATGAGCACTGCACACGTACAATATAACCTACTGCTGCACGGGCAAAGTAAAGGATGCACTGTTACTCCACTGGATGACTGAGAGGTTAAATATACTTTGGAATTAATTGTTTTGTACAGGGTTGGAAATGTAGAATCAGATGACTGAAAAATGCAATGCCATAGCCGGGATTTGAACCACGGATCTCCCGGTCTCCGTCCGGTTGCTCTAACCACTGAGCTACCATGGCAACATGCCGACACGACATTAAATTCTCCAACTGATTCGCATTTTTCCCGGTAAACCACAAGGAGATAGTTTGTTATGGTTCGTCGTGGTGAAAGCGAGGGGTAATCGCTGACTTGAATTGAGCCCCCAAAGTGGTGCAGATGACTGGTACAACTGACCAGGAAGGCATGCAACCATCCCCGCATATGGCATGTTTTCCAAAAGCAAGCTCATTCAGGCTGGGCACTCGTGCTCGCCATATAACAGATATAACTAGAGCAAATAATTGTGTCGCAGTGTATAAAGTCTACTTCAAAGCCAAAGTTACAAATATAGCAAGAAAACAAGTGTATGTCGTTATGTATAAACATATGGAAATGTAAAAATATACCAAGCATACAACTACATTTCACAGAAATGAGTACAATTTGCAGAAGAAATTATTACACAATGACGTAAGCAATGGATTTAAAAGCAAAATTTTGACACTAAATCCCTAGAAGCAGTACAAATATGTATGACAGCAGCAAAATATATACTTTTTGTGTACATAACTCTAATTATTTTAACACAAAACAGAATACCAACATACCAATTACAAGAAAATGTTTGAATTTATCACAAAAAGTCAAAGGTAAAGCCAGAATTTAGAACCATAAATCAATACGATTTCTAATACGCAAATACTAATGAAATTCACACAAGCAAGAAAAATGCACTACAAAATAGCAAATAAACAATGAAATACACCGAAGGAGCTGTGATTTAAATTAATTTAATCCATCATAACTAAAACAGTGCAACCGTGACGGGAGAACTTATGGTGCCAACCAAAATCCCAATATGCAGAAAATTACTCAGTAAAACAGGAATGTCGCCCAAATACTTTTAAAATTTGCCAAATTATAATAAAGGAGTTACCTTCAAGGCATAGTCAATCACACAGGTAATTAAACCAACAAAAATGTTACTTTAAGAAGCACGTGGTGACGCTAAGAAACGAAACCTTTCACAAGTTATCTCCAAAACAAGAAAAACGAGAAAATTTCAGAACAAAGTGAATGTGTACCTTTGTTATGAAAATTTCGGATAAATTTAAAGCAGAATAATAACATAAACTTAGACGAAGAGAACATAGAAATTCAAAACATGTGGAAATTAAAACCCCCTAATAAGGAATTACACAAGTATACTACCACGCCAGAATCAGCAAAAGTACAGAATTTCGAGATCAATACATTAAAACCCAAACCACAATAAAATCACATCAGAAAGAAAGAGGACAAAAGAAAAAAAATTCCACGCTGCGGAGGATGACTTATTACCCAAGAAACTGATGCAGTAATTTGTATCACAAATTACTTAAATGTAAATAATGATTGTAATATGAATATGCATTTTTATGTGACATTGATTTGAGATGTTTATTGATTGTAATTATTGTTGAAAAGAAGTTTATACCGCCTTACTGAAACTGACAATAATAGCGTGCAATAATGCAGCGAGGGGGTGAGCTGTTTATCATTATTGGAAACGAGGAAGTTACGTAATGTTGGCGCGTTTAGAATCTTCTGGAACATTTCCCTAGAGCATATGTATTCATAATTTTCATTGGATATTAAAATAGACGCTAATGTTGGCACGTTTTATTAGCCAATTGCAGTTCAGTTATAATCTTTAGGCATATCTGGGTGTAAGTGTATAAAAGGTAGGTCAGAGGTAGATCGCCCTCAGTTCATCGAAAATATTTGTAAAGTACACGTCGCCTTCAGTCAGTCAGTTCGTCGAAAGTATTTGTACGGCACACGTCGGATATCAATTTGCAGGTTACGCGTAACAGAGTTATGAAAAATCTCAAGTGTGATAAAGTTAATTATACAAAAAGTTGAAGTACGCGAATTAAGAAATATCAGTAATGAAGTTATTATAACAGTTTCAGTTTGGCGAGTGTCAAGATCAATGTGTAAATGTGATAGTTAACGTGTTCGACAATAAAAGTGTAAAACAAATTTCTTCATCAGTGTTATCTTTGGTTAAAAAGATTCCTTTCCGTTTACACAACCTGTATAAAGAGAAGTGCTCGACCCAAGAAAAAGATAATAGCTAACCGGAGGACAAAGAACCAAAATTAAATAAAATAACTAGCATTTTTTTAAACAAAAAAACTAATACTGCCGCAAATTGCTAACACCAGATGGAGCTAACAAGCCTAACAAATGAATCACGTCACAAGATGGCTTCAACGCGTGAAGTAAAAACAAATACACAAACATAAATTTACCATCGCAAAACTTACCTTTCTGAAACTAGCAAAAACATCTGTGTACCCGGGGTTCAACAACCAAACTTTTCACGACCCTAGATTAATTTAGCAACTTTACTAAACTTGCCTTACTTCAGGTCATGACAAATGGGGTACTTACACTTGCTTGGCATGCGAAACTACGGATTTCAACTCGGAGGATTACCAGCATCATGGAGAAATACAAAAGAAGTAGTTATTTCAATTTGAATAACACAAGATCTCTTGCCTTAAAAATCACGTATTAAATCCTTTACAAGAATATCCTCAACCCAACAACCCCCTCGCCCCGAAGCAGATGCCCGGAGCACTTTACAATGCTAAGGTCCCACTGCTAAAGAGGTCGAATCAAGATAACTCGGTTATTTTATAATTAATCATCGCCACCACAACCTCCGGTCAATACGTCATCCCAAGCTGTTGGATTTTTCCAGCTGGTTCAAACCCGGCGGAGGGCGATGGATTTTTTCGGTCGTAAAAATCCTTAGCATGGCTTCCTTCGGAAGGGAAGTAAAGCCGGTGGTCCCGTGCCGTAGATTTACGGCACGTAAAAGAACCTCAAGCCTGATAGAGGCTTCTGAGCAAAATTAAAAGTCTTTCACGTCCAACATGGTGTGGGACGCTAAGGACCTTAGCAGTTAAAGAGCGTCCATAAATAAAACTCAATTCAACTCTTTCCAGCTCTTTCTAGAATAAGTACAATGCTGCCAACGTTGAGTTGATCCTTCCGGAAACAGGCCTACCAACCCATTCTGGGAGGATCGACTCAAATCAGGCCTACCAAACTAAATTTACTTGTGCTCGCCACAATATTTACTTATTTCATATTTAGTTTGAAAACGAAAAGGAGAGAGTTTCAGTTTTTGTAAGAGCATAAATGCATTGAAAGCAAATAAACCGTAGTAATTGGAAATTATATTATAATGTGCGTAGTAAACATCGCGTTTTTATGCAAAAAAAGAAAGAAAAAAAAATATATACATATAAGCTCGGGATACGAACCTCGGTAGGCTTTATTGCTACGTACTCGCTTATAACCGCTCGCCTGTCAGCGCATGTTCTGCAGCTGGCACTCGATATGAAAGGGGACAATAAAACGAAGCTAAAGGCACGCGTACCTAGACACCATTGTGGAGCGACCGCGGAAACGATTTGACTTACACGCTTCAAGAATCTGCGGGCTTTTTTTGTTTTTGTCTTAGGTTGTACCTATTAACTTGAAGTAGATAAAAGAAATCAACACCCGAGAACACATTTCTACTACGACTCTCAAATTCTACGCTCACCTTCCTAGTACCTGGTGCTGCACACTTTGAACTGGGACGCCGTACAAGTGCTGAGCCTCGACTGAAGTCGCGCTTGCCGCAGGATATTTATCTTAAAGATATATAGTGCGGTACTTATTTCTTATTTTCTTTTCTCATTGGTTGACTTGTGTTCGATTTGGGGACTCGCATATGAGCATCCCCTTCAATTTGTATTCTTTAGTGATATTGTATAGTATATCTGCAATTTAACCGTGCTGCGCAATTGATTAATTTTTTTAAAAAATCTGGTGTGATACATTCACATGCCTCTCTTTATTATTTGGTATACAAACTATTCTTACTGAAGCTTACTTTTCTATCTACTACGTTTTAATGCAAATAAACCTTTGCAGAAATATCTAGCCACATTACACATTTCGTTATGGATACAAAGAGAACAGCGATAGAAAAATGTTTAAGAACTGGTTGTATTCGCTGGCCTTAAAATTCCAGTTTCCACGCATACACGAGAAATAACTGAATGCTGAAAGGACTTTAAGAGAATGGCCAACAATTCAAATCATTAATAACGGATATCTCAGAAATGGCTTATGCTACAAAAAGAAACTTATTTGAAATAAATTGTGTGTTTTAAAGAGGTGTACATTTTTTTGTACAGTGTGTGTCTTTGTACAAAATTCCTTGCGAACGAAAAGGACAACACAGTTTATCCCCACAAAATTCAAGATTTACAGTTTTGTCGTTTAAATATCTTTAATTATGGTATAGGTATTAATCAAAATCGTTAGCCATTTTTTAGGAAATCAAAATTTTCGAAAAGTGTTTCATGTAAAGGATAGTTAGGGGTAGGGGAAATTTTCTTTAAATCCTCGTGTCGCTTCCTTGGAAGCTACTGAACGTAAATACCAAGTTTAGTATTTATCTGACTTTTCGTTTTTGAGTTATGCTGTACACACATACTCACGCGCGCGGACGGTCAAAATGCTTTATTTGGATTCGGGGGCCTCAAAACACGTATTTCCGGTGAAATCTCGATATGTATTTTTGGGTGGAATGCAATACCTCCTCTACCTACTATGTATGTGGAGAGAAAGTAACAAATATAGAAAAGTATAGTTTTTATAACAATACTATGGAAATAATAAACGTTAGTGGGTATTTCAAATGTGTGTCATCTGACAGAAATTGGTTGTTGAAAATTTCTACATTTTTCTATTCTTTTCAATAGTTCTGAAGGAATGAATTCCGATAAACGTTTGTACTGTTTTTCCCTGTAGTATATAATTTGTAAGTACTAAATAGCTTGAAATAATTTCTAGACAAAAATGTATGACGAATAACTAGTGTGGGTAGAAGAATAGCTTTTTACTTTCTCTACTACGTATAGTAAGTAGGGGAAGTATTGTATTCCATCCAAAAATTCGATACCGAGATTTCACCGGAAATACATGTTTTGAGACCCCCTGAATAAAAAAAAGCATTTTTGGAAACATGTCCGTGTGTGCGTCTGTCTGTGAACAGCATAACTCGGAAACGAACAGTCGGATAGACACCAAACTTGGTATTTAGGTTCAGTATCTTCCAAGGATGCGACACGAAGGTTTTCAAGAAAATCCCCCCACCCCAGATTACCCTTTACATGGAAGATTTTTCGAAAATTTTAATTTTCTCAAAAATGGCTCTTAACGATTTTGATTAAACTATCATATGTTTAAGATATTTTTATGACAAATAAAATGTATATCTTGAATTTCCTGGGAATGTCTCCAAAAGTATTCTTCATTGTGAACGACTTTTGCATAACTGATAAACCATAAGAGATAGACAAAATTTTACTACACAAAAAATGTAGATCGCGTTAAAATACACAATTTATGTCATATACATTTTTTTTTTTGTTGAGTGAACCATTTTAGAGATATTGCTTGTTATTCCCTTAAATTTTTCAATAATTATTTTCTCAAATGGGAATTCGTTATTCATTTTTTTTGTCTTGGATATGCAAAGAGTATTAATCTGTGGGAAAGGGAATGGTGCTGCACCTAGCAACCAGTTATTAAGAGATATGTATGTGCTTAAAGGCTACTGCATTTCTATATTGCCCTTGTAAATATATATTCCCCTTACATCTACAAGAAAATTAGCAATAAGATAGAGTCTGCAAATGTTTATCTCGATTAACATGAAGTAGATGGAGAATAAGCATTTGTAAAAATAGTTTGTACAAGAGTAGAGAAAGTCATGTGAGTGTAACACATCAGGTTTTTAATAAAGTATGTTTGCGATTTTTAGTTGGGTAAAGATATTTGTCTGTACCATATGCGATATTTTGCTTTCAATTTTAATTTAAAAGTCAGAACTGCGAGACAGCTGCAAACTAACATACCGTAGCATATTATTTACGTTTGCTTGCATAAGCTTTTTATATGCTCTAGAAATTATGTAATTTAAAAATTAGGGTTATGCGCAACGCAAACAACGGTGACACATAGAGGATGCATAGGGGAAATAGTTTGTGATTATTGTTGCAGAATGAATGTAGATTACAGCGTAAATAATGTTTCTACTCTTATTTCGCACGATGTAGAGGGCTGATAAAGTGATTATGAGCTTCTGGAACTAATAACTGTTGTTTATAATCATGTGAGAGTCGTTAACCCTGTTTACAAAGAAGTAACATACTGCACTGTCCTGGTTTATTGGCCGTGTTCAGCAGGAAGAATAGTGTTAGTGCATTGAGCCACGCAGATTTTATTACCCTTTGAGACGAGTGTTTTCCATCAGTCGATTTGGTGGTGAATCACCAACCCAGTCCATTCACTTAAGATGATTGTCACCGGCCTTTGATTTGATAAACATATCCCTCTGTTATCTACAGCAAGCCACTTGCAAACATTGCTCATATCCCTTAGTTGGAATTAGAGAATCCCTTTAACCCTGGTTAGAATTTCTGTTTTCTCAACCCATGGTAGATAGAATTATTATTTCCCAACCAAATTCGATACCGAGATTTCAAATCTACATATTGAGGTCCACTGAAAAAAAGGACATTTTACAAAAAAGTGATGTTACTCTGTCCACAATGGTTTATTTTTATGCAGCTGTTATTTTTGCGAAAGTTTACTACGTACTTGCATAAGTAGAGGAAGTATGTACCTATCGTCTTCCACCCAAAAGTTCGATACCGAGATTTCACCGAAATGAATGCTTTGGGACACTCTGAACCACTAAAAAGCATTTTTAGAAAAAGGATCGCGTGGGTGTAATATGTGACATCATAATTCAAAAACGAAAAGTCCAAACTTGTTATTTCACTTGAACATCTTCCAAAAATGCAACACACAGATTTTTCAAGAAACCCCCACCCCAAACAACACTTTACATGGACATTTTTTCGGAATTTTTTATTTCCTCAAAAATTGTTAACGATTTTGATGAAAATACCGTATAGATATTTACACGACAAAATAAATTGTATATATTGAATTTTCTGGGAATGACCTGTGAGCCTTCTTCATTCGAAAGGAATTCGTATAATTTTGTATAACGGGTAAACCACAAGAGATAGATAAAAGCCCTAGGTCTCGGTTTCCAATCCGGCGGATGGCGATGGCTTTTTTTTCGGGCGTAAAAATACTTAGCATGGTTTCCTTCGGAAGCGAAAAGAAACCGGTGATCCTTTGTCGTAGATTTACGGCACGTAAAAGAAACTCAAGCCTAATTAAGGGGCCTCTGAGCAAATATTTCTGGTATTTCACGCCCAATATATAGGATGGGACGCTAAGAACCAAAACTAGTTTAAGAGCGTCCATAAATAAAACTCAAATTAATTTTTAATAGACAAAAACGCACTGCACAAAAAAATGCAGATCTCTGAAACACACAATCTATCTCCATTTTTTTTTGCATCAGCCATTTCCGATATATCCCTTATTATTGGTTTGACTTTTTCAATACTTTGTCAAAGAGTATGGAATTTCAAGGCAGTGCATAGTGACTTGTTAAACTTAACGACTATCGATTCGTTTCCTCTTTTCTTTGGTATGTACGATACCTATAACGAAATGTGGAATGAAACTATTTCTGCAAAGGTTTATGTCGATTAGCATGAAGTAGATAGAAAAATAATTTTCATAAGAATAGTTTGTAATTTCTATAGTGAATAGAAAAAGTCATGCGAATGTAAAACATGTTTTGTTAATAGGAACCCATGCAGAGGGAGAGGGAGTGGAAACAATCGCGCAAGCTGCTTCGTCGATGCCGCGCTTCAACATGGAAAAACTTAAATAGTTCGAAAACGGATAAAACTAAAAGAATTGTTGGAAATAAATTGTATATTTCAATGAGCTCTACATGTTTCATGCAGTAAGTTTCCATCTTTCCCTTATGGTAACATAACATTCATTCATAACAAGAGGACGTTTCAGAGACAATTTAAGATAAGTGTTCATGAGTTAAGTCATTTTTTGACATCAATGGCGAACGAACGTTTTTTCATGTAAAGATTAGTTTAGGGTTGGGGAATTTCTGAAAATCTTCGTCTGGAACACTTAAACGGTGTCTGAGACTCAAGTGTGAATAATTTTGGTACCTACCGAATTTTGTTTTTTAGTTATTCTGTTTACACACACACACACACACACACACACACACACACACACACACACACACACACACACACGCATTCGCTGACGTTTTTTAAATGTGTGTTTTTTTTGGGTTCATGGGACCTGGAAAACATGGGAGGTAAAAATTGTCCGAAGAAAAGGATTGATTGTTGTCAAGCAAATTATCATATACTTCTTCTAAACCGCCGACTTACTCTCGTCTGATACGTTTATATAAGCAGTATCTAGAGAGAAAGGGAGAGGGGCAAAAGAAATAATTGAAATGTTGAGTAACGGCGATTTAAACATTTCCATTCGTGTGTAAATATAGGCACCCAAGGTTAAGTAGATACGCACCTATATTTACAAGCGAAGTATGGGATCTTCAGAACGACAAATTCAGAATTTGACTAGCCATTTTGCACGAACTCTAACCTAAAGTTAATGCTGTGGCGTTTGCTGATGATGTGAATAACTGAAGCACATGATTTATGTTTGAAATGACTCATTCTAGCAGTTACTCCTGTGGTTCATGTGACCTCAGGAAGTGAAATTGCTTCAGTTCTCTCTTGCGGAGTATTCCCGTTAGGCCTACGCAACTTTGGTTAACTCGCATGTTCTAAAAAGGTAAGTCTTGAAACTCTCTAGACAAACAGAATGGGAAAGGTTAAGAGTACCCTCTTATTCGCGATAGACTGAACAACAGGATCTTATATGTACTACAATTTGTTGTGTGAAGGTCCGTATGGCTATAAGTTAAATGTTAATATTCATCAGTTTTTATGCCATAAATCAATTAAGCAAAATTCAATGTCAAGATTTCGCCGAAATACATGTTTTGAGATCCCTGAACCTAAAAAAGCATTTTTTTGAAAAAGATTGTTGTGTGTGTTGGTGAACAGCGTAACTCAAAAACGAAAGGTTGTTTAAATACGAAACTTGGTATTTAAGTTGAGGACGTTCCAAGGATGCCACACGAAGAGTGTGTAGAAAATCCCCCCACCCCAAACTACCCTTTGCATGGAGAATTTTCGTTATTTTTTATCTCAAAATGGCTGACGATATTCATTAAAATATAAGCTATTCTCAAAATAGCTGACGAGATTGATTAAAATATAAGCTATTTTCATGTCAAATAAAATGTATATCTTGAATTTTCTGGGAATAACCTTTGAAGTTCTCTTTATTCTATGCCACTTTTTATAATGATATACCGTAAGAGATGTACAAAATCTTATTACACAAAAATGTACTATATCTCGTCGAAGAACACAGTTTGTCGAAATTTTTTGCGACATTAACCATTTCCGAGATACTCTGTGTTATTGGTTTGAATGTTTCAGATACTTTATACTGTCGACTACACATCGCTATTCTTTTTCTTTCTTTTCTTTCGTGTTCATGCAAAGACAACAGAATTTCAAAGTCATCACATAGCGACCGGCTGTGAAAAGATTTGACTATCGCTTTAGGCTACCGTATTTTTACTTTTTACTTTCTCTACTACGTATAGTAAGTAGGGGAAGTATTGCATTCCACCCAAAAATTCGATACCGAGATTTCACCGGAAATACATGTTTTGAGACCTCCTGAATCCAAAAAAAACATTTTTGGAAACATGTCCGTGTGTGTGTGTGTGTGTCTGTGAACAGCATAACTCAAAAACTAACAGTCGGATAAACACCAAACTTGGTATTTACGTTCAGTATCTTCCAGAGATGCGACACGAAGATTTTCAAGAAAATCCCCCCACCCCAGACTACCCTTTACATGGAACATTTTTCGAAAATTTTAATTTTCTCAAAAATGGCTCTAACGATTTTGATGAAAATATTATATGTTTAAGATAATGTCATGAGAAATGAAATGAATATCTCGAAATTTCTGGGAATGTCACCAAAAGTATTCTTCATTATGAACGACTTTTGCATAACTGGTAAACCATAAGAGATAGACAAAATTTTACTACACAAAAAATGTAGATCGCGTTAAAATACACAACTTATATCATATACATTTTTTTTGTTGAGTGAACCATTTTCGAGATATTGCTTGTTATTCCCTTAAATTTTCCAATATTATACTTTTTCTCAAATGGGAGTTCTTTATTCTTTTTTTTCTGTCTGGTAATGCAAAGAGAATGCATACTCCACATAGCAACCAGCTCTTAAAATATTTGACTATCGCTTAAAGCCTACCAATTCCCCTTGCATCTACAAGAAAATTAGCAATAAAATTAACATATCGATTAACATGAAGCACATGGAGAATATGCGTTTGTAAAGATAGTTTGTACCTACAAGAGTAGAGAAAGTCATGCGAGTGTAACTTTACGAAAGGAGATGCTGAAACTGGCCACCGTCGTTGTCCATACATTTTTGGCACCTCTTTAGGAAACTGTCCATCACTCGCCGTAGTTCATGTTGAGAAATTTCCTTGCGGATATTTTGTTTTAATTCTTCCAGAGTATGTGGGTTTGTCTTGTACACTTCGTTTTAAGTTACCCCGGAGGAGTATTTTATGAACAGTATTACCGGCTGCGTGGTGTTTTTCCACTGAGCTTGTGGAAATATGATAAAAACATGATAACGCACTGCAGCAATAAACAAAGTCACGCTGTTGTGGTTTTGCTGTGCAGTGTGAAGTGCAATTTTGAGTTGACGGTGATGTGATGTAGTTCAGTTATTACGAGTTATTTACTATTTTGTCCTGCGCTTAGTCACAAGTATATTATGGCTCAGTATATGTTTTCTACTGCACAGCGTGTATTTATTTATGATTCGGTCTGCTCGCCAAGTGAAAGTACGATTTGAGAAAGATTTCTAGGTGTAAAAGTTCCAGGCCGTACAACAATCCATGAACTTTGCAGTTAATTTCAGGCCACAGGAAGTGTTCAGGCTAAGAAATCTAAAAGACGGCGTTCGGTTCTTACCGAAGAAACATTAGACGACATCGGTCATCGTTTGGAAAATTCCCCCCAATAATTGCATGATGCATAGTTTCCTAAAGAGGTGCCAAAAATGTATGGACGACGACGGTGGACAGTTTCAGCATCTCCTTTCATAAATTTGGTAAGTAAAGCCTTTAAAAGTAGTTTTAAAAATGTTGTATGGTTTCATCCGCGCCTTTCTATGATAGCGGCAGACGGCAACGAGCGCGAGGACGCAGACAGGGAAAACACCGCGCAGGCGGTTCGGAGTCTTTTGGCTCACCCTGTAGTGCTCCTAAAGGTGAGTCCACACAGTTCAACATATCAATAGTTAACATTCAACAATTAACAAAATATCTCATTCAACATGTTAAGTGCCTTCAACATGTAACTGTGAACGTTTAACATTCTATCCACACCAGTTGACTTGTTGGGACAACAAACTCTCTTAACTAAAAGCAAAATGGACTCCAATGATGAGGATTTGACTATCGCTATTTGTATCTGTGTTTGATACGTAATAAAAAGAAAAGTGGAAGGTGATGAGACTCTATCTTGTTAATAGGCACGGGAGTGAAAATATTTATAATGAGTTTAAAATTCGGAGCTGGTTTGACTTCAATTTCTTGAGAACAAGTCAAAGTGACTTCAACTTTGTTTTGAGCAAGATTTCTAACCTATAATTCACAAAAAGGACACATATTTGAGAGCAGCCATTCCAGCTGCCAGACTTGAGCCCTTTTTGCAATTCTCTAGCAAAGTGAGGTTATTATTTTTCTTTTTCTGATATTGCCTCTGGAACAACAATAAATTGCATATAGTTTGGTATAACTGTCCATCCTTTTTATTACATATATTACAATGTTCCATAATGATAGTCTCAACAAAGATTTTATTAATGAAAGTGACTTTTCTTTCATCCATTCCATAACTTCACATGAAGCAAACCAAATCAAAGATATAAACACAGAACGAGTCAACATGGAACTGCCGAACACAATAGCTGCCATGTTTACAGTCTGGTTACTTCCGAAATTCATCCAATCACATACACAGAGAGCAAATTGACTTAACAAGTTTTCCATTAAAAGTGGAAAACATCCAACATGTTAAAAATGTCAAGCACAACTCTTTACATTAACATGTTAAGTCAATTCTGCAATCGAAATTTGGCCAACATGCAAACTGCTAACATGTTGCACTTGACAAGTTTTGTTAAATGTTAATCAGTGTGGACAGGGCTATATACAAATTATGTTTGTAGTCCAACGTTTGTATCATACTTGCATTCCTCTTCTAATGCTATAGTTCCTACTGTGGAGGTGGAGTCAAGTCTTTTAGAATGCGCTATGATGGCATTCGTAATAGGGGAGAATTTGATACTGAAGTGGTGACAACTTTAGGGGACTCGACATCTGACCATGCGCAATGTTTCGCAACGAGGACACAAATTTCAAACGGTCAAGCGGCTAACTTTCCTCTTATATTGTACTGGTTAACACGCACAAAGTTTAGAGATGGCTACTGCTGTCTTACTTCAGGATGACTGTTACAAATTCCTCTCCGAAAAAGTTTTCTTCCAGTCTTCTTGTTTGTTCAGTAACTAAATTTAGAAATCTGACGTGATACATTCACATGACTTTCTCTACTCTCTATCTTTATTAGCGAGTATACAAACTATTCTTACTAAAGCTTGCTTTTCTGCCTACTACGTTTTAATCCAAATTAACCTCTGCGAAAATACGAGAAATCTCGCATCTACAAGATCGTATCGTGTCGTATTGTATGTGTATCTACATTACACATTTCGTTATAGATACAATGGGAACGTCCATAGTCAAATATTTAAGAACTGGACGCTATACGCTTCCATACTGTTTCCATGCAATCGCGAGAAAAAACTGAATGTTGACTAGACTTAAAGAGAGTGACCAAGTAATGAACAATTCGAACGGATACTTCAGAAATGGCTTATGCCACAAAGAGCTTATTTGAAATTGTGTTTTTTAAAGAGACCTACATCTTTTGTGTAGTATGTTTTCGTCTATCGCTTAACGTGTACCAATGTACTAGATTATACAAAATTCCTTACAAATGAAGAGACTTTACAGGCTATTCCCAAAAAATTGAAGATATACATTTTATTTGTCATGTAAATGTCTTTAGTATATGGTATTTCAATCAACAGACATTTGTTTACAAAATCAAAATTTTCAAAAAAATGTTCCATGTAAGAAATAGTTTGGGGTGGTGGATTTTCTTGAAAATCTTTGTGTCGAATCCTTGGAAGATAGCGCACTTAAGTACCAAGTTTGGTACTTATCCGACTATTTCCCCCCCCCCGTTTTTGAGTTATGCAGTTCACAGACACACTCGCGCGGACCTTTTTCTAAGAATGATTTCTTTTTATTGAGGGGCCTCAAAACATATATTTCCGGTGAAATCTCGGTATCGAATTTTTGGGTGGAATACAGTACTTCCACTATTACTACATTTAGTAGAGAAAGTAAAGAGTGGGGTAATCACAGCTTACTTCATGGGACTGCTCTTGGCAACGTTGTGGAAAACTGTTTTCTTTAAATGCCGATCTTCTATACATGCGACGTTGCAACTTGGTGTTATAAAAATATCATTAATGATTTAAATAACATTCACAACATTGATTATAGATTTTTACTTTCTCTGCCACGTACATAGTAGGTGAAGGTAATTGCATTTCACCTAAAAGTTCTATACCAAGATTTCACTGCAAATACATGTTTTAAGAACCCTAAAAAACATTTTTAGAAAAAGGTCCGTGTGTGTGTGATTGTGAATAGCATAACTCAAAAACGAAAATTCAGATAAATACCAAAGTTGGTATTTAGGTTCAGTACTTTCCAAAGATGTGACACTAAGATTTTATCAGCCTTTCCGAGATACCCGTTATTAAGATTTGAATTGTTCAATACTTAGCCATTCTTTTAGATTTTCAGCTGTTTTTCACGATGTGACGGAAAGAGTACGGAATTTTAAGGCCAGGGTATAGTATCCAGTTCTAAAACATTTGACTATCGCGTTCTCTTTGTGACTAATTAAATGTGTAACGTAGGTATTTCCAGAAAGGTTTATCTTGATTAAAATGAAGTAGATAGGAAACTAGACTTTAGCAAGCATAATTTGTATATCTACTAATAAGCACTGGAGGGTAGAGAAAGTCATGTGAATGTAACACATCAGAAATTTTTTTAAGTTCATTCTCTCGTTTCTGCTGAAAATTTGAGCAAGGTATGGAACACTTTTAATGTGCAGACATGTAAGAAAAAAGTCGAGTAAAGCGCATTGGAAGTATTTGTACAGGTCATTAGACTGTGTGCCCTTGGGCATATAAATTGGTCACGTGTTGAATTTTTAAAGGGTTGTAGAGCAAAAGCCACAGTATGTAATTGAAGTTCTAGGTATTTTAGGATATTAAAAATGTAAGAATTTTTTAAAACGTTTTGCGAAAAATTCGGCTGTAGGTGTCTTTAAAAGCTAACAAACAACGTGTTTAGAAAGGAATAGCTGCAACGACGTTTCAAATCGTGAGTTGATCGGGACGATTTGAAGTTATTTCGTTAATAAAGCGTTTGTTAACAGGAATGAAAACTCAAAACACCATTAGTTATTGTCTACATTAATGGTCTCCTGCAGAAGAGCCCTGGAACTCGCATATTGGCGAGAAATGTTTATTATCGAACTTAGTACTGTAGCTGCTCGCTCTGACTTTAATTTTGTAACTACTTCACGTAGCGCAGGTTGCGTTACCTGTTGTCTGCTGCGGTGTCGGTCTCGGCTGCTGTCGGTGAATCTGATGAGCTGGGTTTTAGTTACACTGTGTGATCAAAAGTATCCGGACACCCCCACAAACATACGTTTTTCATCCTAGGTGCATTGTGCTGCCACCTACTGCCTGGTACTCATCCGCGACCTCGGTAGTCATTAGACATCGTGAAACAGCAGAATGGGACGCTCCGTGGAACTCACGGACTTCGAAAGTGGCCAGGTGATTGGGTGTCAGAAGTCGGTACGCTAGATTTCTACTCTCCTAAACATCCCTAGGTCCACTGTTTCTGATGTGATAGTGAAGTGGAAACGTGAAGGGATATGTACAGCACAAAAGAGTACAGGCCGCCCGCTCTGTGACTGACAGAGACCGCCGACATTTGAAGAGGGTCGTAAAGAGTAATAGGTAGACATCTATCCAGACCATCACACAGGAATTCCAAACTGCATCAGGGTCCACTAAAAGTACTATGACAGGCGTGAGGTGAGAAATCTTTGATTCCATGGTCGAGCGGCTGCTCATAAGCCACACTTAACGCAGGAAAATGCCAAACGAAACCTCGCTTGGTGTAAGGAGCGTCAACATTACACGATTGAACAATGGCAAAACGTTGTGTGGAGTGACGAATCACGGTACACAATGTGACGATCCGATGGCAGAGTGTGAGTATGGCGAATGCCCGGTGAACGTCATCTGCCAGCGTGTGTAGTGCCAACAGTGAAATTCGGAGGTGGTGGTGTTATGGTGTGGTCGTGTTTCTCCTGGAGGGGGCTTGCACACCTTGTTGTTTTGCGTGGCACGATCACAGCATAGACCTACATTGATATTTTAAGCACCTTCTTGCTTCCCGCTGTTGAAGAGCAATTCGGGGATGGCGATTGCATCTTTCAACACGATCGAGCACCTGTTCATACTGCACGGGCTGTGGCGGAGTGGTTACACGACAATAACATCCCTGTAATGGACTGGCCTGCAGAGTCCTGACTTGAATCCTATAGAACACCTTTGGGATGTTTTGGAACGCCGACTTCGTGCCAGGCCTCACCGACCTACATCGATACCTCTCCTCAGTTCCGCACTCCATGAAGAATGGGCTGCCATTCCCCAAGAAACCTTCCAGCACCTGATTGAAAGTATGCCTGCGAGAGTGAACGCTGTTCATCAAGGCTAAGGGTGGGCCAACACCATATTGACTTCCAGCATTACCGATGGAGGGCGCCACGAACTTGTACGTCATTTTCAGCCAGGTGTCCGGATACTTTTGATCACGTAGTGTACTTCTAAAAAGCACGGAAGCAGCTTATTTAGCCTAAAAAGAGACAAATCCTATCCCCGGAGTTGAACACGCGACCTCTGCAATGCCAAGCCATAACACTCCCCTTTATATCAAAAAGGAGAGTGCTAGAACTGTGCTTATTTTTAGATTTGATGTGTCTGATACCATCGTTTCCCTTGTGTCGAAGGGGTGAACAAAGTACATGGAACAGCTGTGCGTGTTGCGGCCACCAGATACATTTTAGAAAGTGTACCCAAGAAAGTAATGTTTTCTAAGATCCGAAGCCATATAATGTGTAGTATGCAAACAAAAATTGACTTACAAACTCATAGGAAGCGCAGTATGTGCGTGTTAGCTGCACGTACTAAGCGGAGAAATTGTACGTGTAAGAGAAGAGTATGTAGTGTTAAAACGTTTCGCTTTTTTAAAAATATTTCTTTCCGAATTACACAACACCAATAATCACACGATCTAAGCATTTCAAATTATCTATCACTTGAAATTTCGGCCTATTATAATTATAAAGGGAACATGGTTTTGAATAGCTTCAAGTATTATAGAGTTTACCAAAATAGTTGCCTTCTAGAAAGGTATTTTTCTGTTTTGTGTTAACCGAGGTAAACGTTTCTAGAAACGGTTTCGGCACATTTGGTTATTAATACAAAGGCTATATAGGAGACCGAAGCGTTAGTCAAATCTTTAAAAAAAGCGGATGGCTATTCAGTGACTTTGAAATTTCACACTATGCATGAGCACGACAAACAAGCGAATGGAGAGTTAGCATTTCTAAAAGGTATAAAGTATTTGAAAACTCAAGCCAATAACAGAAATAACTTGGAAACGGTTGATGCTAAAAAAGTTGTTTGACAAATTGTGTATTTTATGATCTACATTTTTTATCTGCGAAGTTTCTATATGTCTCTTACGATTTACCAATTATATAAAATTGACAAAAATCATTGAGAAAATAAGACACACAGAAAAATTTTACCTCTAAAGCATAGTTTGGGATAGGGTAAGTTTGTTGAAAATCTTTGGAAGCCGCTGAATTTAAATCACAGTTTGACATTTATCCGACATTTCTTTTTTACTTTCTCTACTACGTATAGTAAGTAGGGGAAGTATTGTATTCCACCCAAAAATTTGATACCGAGATTTCACCGGAAATACATGTTTTGAAACCCCCTGAATCCAAAAAAAGCATTTTTGGAAACATGTCCGTGTGTGTGTCTGTGAACAGCATAACTCAGAAACGAACAGTCGGATAAACACCAAACTTGGTATTTAGGTTCAGTATCTTCCACAGATGCGACACGAAGGTTTTAAAGAAAATCCCCCCACCGCAGATTACCCTTTTACATGGAACATTTTTCGAAAATTTTTATTTTCTCAAAAATGGCTAACGATTTTGATTAAAATATCATATGTTTAAGATATTTTATGACAAATAAAATGTATATCTTGAATTTCCTGGGAATGTCTCCAAAAGTATTCTTCATTGTGAACGACTTTTGCATAACTGGTAAACCATAAGAGATAGACAAAATTTTACTACACTAAAAATGTAGATCGCGTTAAAATACACAATTTATGTCATATACATTTTTTTTTTTTTTTGAGTGAACCATTTTCGAGATATTGCTTGTTATTCCCTCAAATTTTTCAATACTTATTTTCTCAAATGGGAATTCGTTATACATTTTTTTGTCTTGGATATGCAAAGATTATTAATCTGTGGCAAAGGGAATGGTGCTGCACCTAGCAACCAGCTATTAAGAGATATGTATCTGCTTAAAGGCTACTGTATTTCCAAATTGCCCTTGTAAATATATATTCCCCTTACATTTACAAGAAAATTAGCAATAAGATAGACTCTGCAAATGTTTATCTCGATTAACATGAAGTAGATGGAGAATAAGCGTTTGTAAAAATAGTTTGTACAAGAGTAGAGAAAGTCATGTGAGTGTAACACATCAGATTTTTTAATTATGCTGTTGTCTCTCTCTCTCTCTCTCTCACACACACGCACGCGCGCGCGCGCACGCACGTTCTTAATGTTAATAAGGAGCTTTAATTTGATCAAATACGTATATACATTTTTGTGAATATTAATTTATATCTTTGTCCTAATCTTTGAGATTTCGTTTGCCAAACCAGTTTATTAAGCCTAAAGACCTGTATTACCTAGTTTGCTAATGAAGACTGGTCATTGGTGCAATGCTGGTACACAGACCGTAACGTGAACCTCACAAAAGGGATATAGCTGTAGAGATAACACAACATTGAAGAAGCCATACTCTAAATAACCGGAATTTTGGCAAGCCTTGCAGCAACGAAGGAAGAGGGAAGGAGAGAGTCGATTCTGAATAATGCTTAAGTCATCTCTTCTTTACCAGTTCTTTTTGCAGAGGCAGATGTTGCGCCACTGGCCTTAGCATAAAACAAGTACATTTCGTTTAGGAGTTCAAACTTTGTCTCACCGTGCTTATGCAAACTAGAATTCTCGTTACTGTAAGAATGCTCTCACAACATTGGGCAGATAACATTCAAAATACAACAGCTCGGATCAAACTTTTCAGAAATAAGAAAGGGGGGGAAAATGGGATCTCGGATAAGAGCGAGTTACCCGAATAAGGTTTTTTTCCGGGGGTTTCCCGTTATTCTATAAAGACGAACGTCGAGTAAGCAGTTTGAGCATCATTTCACCCATTTTATTCATTCATTGTCCGACATGACTACCACGTTAAAGGACTTTAAACTTAAAAAAATATATTCTTGTGTTACATTCACATGACACTCTAGCCACTGTCGTTTATTTGTATGCAGCTATTACAAAGCATTCACGCGAAAGCTTATTACTTTCTTTACTACGTATAGTAAGTAGGGGAAGTATTGCATTCCACACAAAAATTCGATACCGAGATTTCACCGGAAATACATGTTTTGGGACCCCCTGAATCCAAAAAAAGAACTCTGATGTTTTACACTCACATGACTTTCTCTACTCTTGTACAAACTATTTTTACAAACGCTTATTCTCCATCTACTTCATGCTAATCGAGATAAACATTTGCAGACTCTATCTTATTGCTAATTTTCTTGTAGATGTAAGGGGAATATATATTTACAAGGGCAATATAGAAATACAGTAGCCTTTAAGCACATACGTATCTCTTAATAGTTGGTTGCTAGGTGCAGCACCATTCCCTTTCCCACAGATTAAT
Organism: Deroplatys truncata; assembly: GCA_030765065.1. Lineage (NCBI taxonomy): Eukaryota > Metazoa > Arthropoda > Insecta > Mantodea > Mantidae > Deroplatys > Deroplatys truncata. The sequence goes on along the minus strand of CM060976.1, from coordinate 23,249,335 downwards.
ACTCTTTGCATATCAAAGACAAAAAAATGAATAACGAATTCCCATTTGAGAAAATAGTATCGAAAAATTTAAGGGAATAACAAGCAATATCTGAAAATGGTTCACTCAACAAAAAAAAAATGTATATGACATAAATTGTGTATTTTAACGCGATCTTCATTTTTTACTTTCTCTACTACGTATAGTAAGTAGGGGAAGTATTGCATTCCACCCAAAAATTCGATACCGAGATTTCACCGGAAATACATGTTTTGAGACCTCCTGAATCCAAAAAAAGCATTTTTGGAAACATGTCCGTGTGTGTGTCTGTGTGTGTGTGTGTCTGTGTGTGTGTCTGTGAACAGCATAACTCAAAAACGAACAGTCGGATAAGCACCAAACTTGGTATTTAGGTTCAGTATCTTCCAGAGATGCGACACGAAGGTTTTCAAGAAAATCCCCCCCACCCCAGACTACCCTTTACATGGAAGATTTTTCGAAAATTTTAATTTTCTCAAAAATGGCTCTAACGATTTTGATGAAAATATCATATGTTTAAGATAATGTCATGAGAAATGAAATGTATATCTCGAAATTTCTGGGAATGTCTCCAAAAGTATTCTTCATTGTCAACGACTTTTGCATAACTGGTAAACCATAAGAGATAGACAAAATTTTACTACACAAAAAATGTAGATCGCGTTAAAATACACAACTTATATCATATACATTTCTTTTGTTGAGTGAACCGTTTTCGAGATATTGCTTGTTATTTCCTTAAATTTTCCAATACTTATACTTTTTCTCAAATTCGTTATTCATTTTTTTGTGTCCTAGACATGCAAAGAGAATGGAATGCTCCACATAGCAACCAGCGATAAAATATTTGACTATCGCTTAAAAGCTACCATATTCCCCTCGCATCTACAAGAAAATTACCAATAAGATCGACATCTCGATATCTCGATTAACATGAAGCATATGGAGAATAAGCGTTTGTAAAAATAGATTGTACAAGAGTAGAGAAAGTCATGTGAGTGTAACACATCAGATTTTTGTGTAGTAAAATGTTGTCTATGTCTTATGGTTTACCAGTTATGCAAAAGTCGTTCACAATGAAGAATACTTTTGGAGACATTCCCAGAAAATTCAAGATATACATTTTATTTGTCATGAAAATATCTTAAACATATGAAATTTTAATCAAAATCGTTAGAGCCGTTTTTGAGAAAATTAAAGTTTTCGAAAAATCTTCCATGTAAAGGGTAATTTGGGATGGGGGGATTTTCTTTAAAACCTTCGTGTCGCATCTGTGGAAGATACTGAACCTAAATACCAAGTTTGGTGTTTATCCGACTGTTCGTTTCTGAGTTAATGCTGTTCACAGACAGACACACACACACACACACACACACACACACACACACACACACACACACACACATGTTTCCAAAAATGCTTTTTTTGGATTCAGGGGATCTCAAAACATGTATTTCCGGTGAAATCTCGGTATCGAATTTTTGCGTGGAATACAATACTTCCCCTACTTACTATACGTAGTAGAGAAAGTAAAAATCATTTTTAGAAAAAGGTCCGCATGTGTGTCTGTGAACAGTGTGAACTAAAAAACGAAAAGTCGGATAAATACCAAACTCGGTGTTTAGGTTCAGTATCTTTCAAAGATGCGACACGAAGATTTTAAAGAAAACTCCTCCCCACCCCAGACTAACCTTTACATGCAACATTTTTCGAAAATTTTGATTATCTCAAAAATGGATGTCCTGGACATACAAAGAGATTGGAATACTCCACATAGCAACCAGCTCTTAAAAGATTTGACTATCGCTTAAAGCCTACCAACTTCTCCTTGCACCTACAAGAAAATTGCCAATGAGACTAACATCTCGATAAACATGAAGTATATGGAGAATAAGCATTTGTAAAAATTGTTTGTACAAGAGTAGAGAAAGTCATGTGAGTGTAACACATCAGAGTTCTTTTTTTCTGTGTACCTCATGTTAATTCATTGCAGAAATAGTTTATTTACACTTTCGTTGCAGATACAAGGAGGATACAGAAAACAATCGATAGCCAGATGAAACTATATGCTGGCCTTGAAATCAGATGAATAGCGACAGCCTTTAAAAGCGCCAAGTATTGAAGAATTCAAATACCTAATGGCTATTTCAGATATGGCTGATGCGATGACACAGAAAAAAGTTATTTGAGATAAATTATATGTTTAAAAGAAATCCTACGCATTTTGTGTAGAGGTTTCTTTCACTTCTTATTTTTTACTCCCGTTATACAAATTACACAAAATTGCTTCCAAATGAAGAGGACTTCGCAGGCTTTTCCCAGAAAGTTCAATGTATACATGCATTTTAATAAACACCATTAGCCACTTTTAGGAAAATCAAACATTTCCAAAAATGTCCATGTAAAGGGTTTAGGGTGGGGACATTTTCTAAAATCGTTTCGCTTCTTTGGAAAATACTGAACTTAAAAAGCAAGTGTGTTATTTATCCGGCAGGTTTTTTATTTCCCTCTCTCTCTCGCACCTTTTTCTGAAAATATTGTTTTTATTCAGAGGGCTTCATAGCATGTCTCGACATCGAATATTTACGTGAAATATAATGCTTGGTTTTACATACAATAAGAAATAAGTATTTAAATACCCTTAATAAATTAAAGATACTTAATACTTACGGATACCTGCAGCACAGAGCACGTGTGGAAAAAATCGTTTTACATTTTGTACCTCAAATGTTTTGATTTTACAATTTTGAACTTGTTGGTCTCTTTATCGTCATCGATTGGGGGGAGGGAGGGGGTCACGGGTTTGGTTGAGAATCATTTGGATCTATTCGGTGTGTTAATCTTATGGAGCAAATGTTGGTGAAAGCGCACCATTTTACTTAAAATCACATAGTTCGATTAATTTTTACTACAGCTTCATGAACGTGAATATTGCGCTCATTATAAGGTGAAATACAGATAGTGCACAGCGAAATCTGTCCACAGCTTGTTTTTAGAGAGCTTTGAAATACTTGTGTGCCGATTTTACATAAAACACACTAAGAGCTGTCATGAAACGCTGGAGAATTTTTTCTTAACACAGTTGAAAATTCCATAAATAAACTTTTATCTGCGACATTGAATTAACTGTATATTTGTGCGTAATTTTCAAAATTTCATTTCTATCTTCAAGTCAATTCGTTGTTAGCCATAGATTGGAGATAACCTTTTTGTAATATTAAATAAATGTGCAAATTTGAACAGATTCCATTTGAAACAAAAGTTTTCTTTAATTAGACTCATTTTCTCCGCAGCAGTGTGAATGTTTCCTAACGAAAAGGAACGAAATAAAAATTTAAACGTACAGTCAACAATTCCTAAAATCATCAGTTGTTTCTAAGTTCATAGAAGTTAAACGGGGTTATACAAATGAAACAATAAACAATGCTTATGTTTTTATTCACTTTCGTTAATCGTGATAAATATTAACAGGCATTATTTCAATATATCCGTACACAAAGCATACAGTAGGCTGATACGATAATCAGGTGTCCTGTATATGACTGCCTTGATACATGCTCTTGCCATGAACTCGGGAGAAACATAAGAAAGACACTTGAAAGTGTATTGCTTAAAATTCCGGGAAACTTTAAAGACAGCAGCTAGTAATACGAGAAAGCTTATTTAGCAAATTGCATATTTTAATGCGCTTGATCTTTTTACTTAGTAAACATGTATCTCTTACAATAGCTCCCTAATTTTATATATACAGAGACAGACGGAAATATCCAATATCAACATTATGCTACTAAAAGAGGACATTTAAATACCAAAACATACACAATAAAATAAACAAATCTCTTCTATGTTTTTAACACACCTTTATTTGGTTTTAAATGTCACATGTGTTTACTGAAATTAAACAAATACATTCATAATGAAAACCGAAAAATGTTCTCCCAAGAGTTAAGACATGATTATTCAAATAAACAACACACAGCACTGTAGTACTTAGATATGTCTTTCCTATGAATAAGTGCTGTCAAACGCCTTGGCATTGAATGTACGTGCTTGCTAGTTAAGTCTATTCTTGCCGAATAATGTCTTTCAGTCTTGTTTTGCTTGTGATGTGGTGTTTCCTGATCCTATCTTCCAATTCTTGCCAGAGGTTCTTGATCGGGTTTAAGTCCGGTGATTGAGGTGGTGTTTTGAGTGTATTGTAGATTATCCATAACTAGCAACTTCTGAAGTGTGCCTAGGATCATTGTCTTGTTGGAAATAAGCGTTTTTGAGCGCTTCTCTTCAGATGTTCTTGTAGTATGTTGTTATAATCATGTTGCCATCAATAAAAGCTAGCTCACCCACACCACTTGATGCCATACATCCCCATACCATTACGCTGCCGCCCCCATGTTTGACCGTAGCTTCCATATTTTTAGGATCCCACTCAGTATTCCTCTGTCTCGGCCATCACTTCGGTGTACATTGAACATGCTTTCATCTGACCACAACACATGATCCAAGAACTCATTGTTCTTCCTTACATACTGATTGGCAAATACTAAACGCTTTTTCTTGTTTACTTTACTTACATAAGGTTTTGTTTTTGGTGTTCTGGAATTGTACCCAGTACTATTCAGGACCCTACGAACTGTTCTTTCATGAGCCACCTTCCCAAAATGTTCTTCCAGATGTACTGTAATTGCTATGACTGTTATTTTGAGGTTTTGCTTCACCATTTTCACTACTTGACTTTGATCTCTGGAAATAAGGTTTGCGCGGAGCACCTTTCCTGGGCTTATTGACAATGGTATTCATTTTATAGCGTTGGATGACACACCACACAGTACACGCATTTCTGTGTACAGCTTCTCCAGTTTCTTTACCTCTTATTTTGTTCATGCATACGCAAGATGATTTTTCCCTCGTGTAGAGTCGTCGTCTTTCCTTTCCGCCCCATTTGCACTGTGGCCACATGTAGCTGAAGTTGCTTGTGTACTGTATGACAGCAGTCACGAATAAGGGGTTCTAAAGGTATTAACGTCAACATTCCCTCGTTTACTGTGTTTTACTGCTGTATCACAGAGCACGTTTGAATACTTGTGTCATAAGGTAACGTAACGTTTTTAAGGGAAATCACATGTTGAATAATACACGCGTATTCTTATCATTCGTGAACTGTGTATGTGTATGAAACACACAATAACGCATCAATGGAACCACAAAATAATAAATAATTCCCCTGCTGTGTCGATTAATTCAACATTTAAAGCTGCGTATCCATAGATATGAATACTTCTGTCCGCCTCTATGTATACAGAGTGAGCCAAAAGACTCCAAACCGGCTGCGCGGTGTTTTTCCTGCCCGCGTCCTCGGCGCCGTCTGCCACTATCATAGAAAGGCGCGGATGAAACCATACAGCATTTTTAAAACTCTTTTAAAGGCTCTACTTACCAACTTTACGAAAGGAGATGCTGAAACTGGCCACCGTCGTTGTCCATAATTTTTGGCACCTCTTTAAGAAACTGTCCATCACTCGCCGTAGTTCATGTTGAGAAATTTCCTGGCGGATATTTTGTTTTAATTCTTCCAGGATGCGTGGGTTTGTCTTATACACTTTGTTTTAAGTTAACCCAGAGGGGTATTTTATGAACAATATTACCGGCTGCGCGCTGTTTTTCCACTGGGCGTGTGGAAATATGATAAAAACAGGATAACGCAGTGCTGCTATAAACAAACTCACGTTGTTGTGGTTTTGCTGTGCAGTGTGAAGTGTAGTTTTGAGTTGACGGTGATGTGATGTAGTTCAATTATTACGAGTTATTTATTATTTTGTCCTGTACTTAGTCACAAAGTATATTATGGCTCACTATATGTTTTCTACAGCACAGCGTGTATTTATTTATGATTCGCATGTGTTAACTCGGTCAGCTCGCCAAGTGAAAGTACGATTTGCAGAAAGATTTCCAGGTGTAAAAGTTTCAGGCCGTACAACAATCCATGAAATTTACAGTAAATTTCAAGCCACAGAAAGTGTTCAGGCTAAAACATCTAGACGGCTTTCGGCTCTTAGCGAAGAAACATTAGACGACATCGGTCATCGTTTGGAAAATCCCCCCCCCAAAATTCCATGATGGTTAGTTTCCTAAAGAGGTGCTAAAAATGTATGGACAACGATGGTAGCCAGTATTTTAGCATTTCCTTTCATAAAGTTGGTAAGTAAAGCCTTTAAAAGTAGTTTTAAAAATGTTGTATGGTTTCATCCGCGCCTTTCTATGATAGCAGCAGACGGCACCGAGCGCCGAGGACGCGGACAGGAAAAACACCGCGCAGGTGGTTCGGAATCTTTTGGCTCAGCCTGTATATATTCATAATAAACAATGGGACTTCGCAGGCCATTGACATAGAATTCAAGACACTTTTAATTTATCATGTTAATATCCTAAGCATTTTAATCAGTTTTTGAAAAATAATTTTCTTCCTCGTTTACGGCGGGGCGGGGGGGAGCCCTTAGAAGTGACCTGATAACCGTAAACATTTACTTGGATATGAAATCTTGTGTTATTCTTTTACAATTTATGCTGTTCTCTCTCCCTCCCGCCCGCCCTCTCACGCAGAAAATCATGCAGATTTTTAATGATAACAGATTTTGAACTCAACTTGTATTTCCGTTGAGCTCTCGAAATCATATTTTTTGGTGGAATTCAATACTTTCTGTATCTACCATTAGGTAAGCAGTAGAGAAAGTAGAAATGTGATGAGTTGCTTTCACATGACTTTCTCTGCTCCTTCTACAAGCTATTCTTAACAAAACATTCTTCTGTCTAGTTATGCATCAATCGAGATAAACGTTTCTTACTCAATTTGCATATTCGTTTTAGGTGTGATAAAAATACAGTAGACTAAAGAAATAGTCAGATTTTTAAAAAGCGCTTACCTATGTGATGTCTTTGAAATTCCGTGCACTTTCCATGACCACGAGAGAAAACGAATAGCGGCTTACCATTTGAAAAAAAAATCTGATGTGTTACACTCACATGACTTTCTCTACTCTTGTACAAACTATTTTTACAAACGCTTATTCTCCATCTACTTCATGTTAATCGAGATAAACATTTGCAGACTCTATCTTATTGCTAATTTTCTTGTAGATGTAAGGGGAATATATATTTACAAGGGCAATATAGAAATACAGTAGCCTTTAAGCACATACATATCTCTTAATAGCTGGTTGCCAGGTGCAGCACCATTCCCTTTGCCACAGATTAATACTCTTTGCATATCCAAGACAAAAAAATGAATAACGAATTCCCATTTGAGAAAAGTATTGAAACGTTTAAGGGAATAACAAGCAATATCTCGAAAATAGTTCTCAACAAAAAACATGTATATGACATAAATTGTGTATTTTAACGCGATCTACATTTTTTATGTAGTAAAATTTTGTCTATCTCTTATGGTTTACCAGTTATGCAAAAGTCGTTCACAATGAAGAATACTTTTGGAGACATTTCCAGAAAATTCAAGATATACATTTTATTTGTCATGAAAATATCTTAAACATATGATATTTTAATCAAAATCGTTAGAGCCATTTTTGAGAAAATTAAAATTTTCGAAAAATGTTCCATGTAAAGGGTAATCTGGGGTTGGGGGATTTTCTTGAAAACCTTCGTGTCGCATCTCTGGAAGATACTGAACCTAAATACCAAGTTTGGTGTTTATCCGACTGTTCGTTGCGTAGTTATGCTGTTCACACAGACACACAGACACGCACACGGACATGTTTCCAAAAATGCTTTTTTTGGATTCAGGGAGTCTCAAAACATGTATTTCTGGTGAAATCTCGGTATCGAACTTTTGGGTGGAATACAATACTTCCCCTACTTATTATACGTAGTAGAGAAAGTAAAAATTAAGTATTTGAACATTCAAAGCAATAACAAAGAATGTCTTGGAAATGTTGACCGCCACAAAAACATTTGGCATAATTGTGTGATTTAACGAAATTTACATTCTTTGTGTAGTAAGATTTTATCTCTCTCTCTTACGGTTAACCAATTCGGCAATTATACAAATGTTATTCAGAATAAAGAGGAGTTCGCGGGTTATTCGTAGAAAATTCAAGATGTACATTTTATTTTTGATGCAAATATCTAACACATGGTAGTTTAATCAAAGTTGTTAGAGCCGTTTTTGAGCAAATCAAGAATAAGGAAAACATTTCCTCGTAAAGGGTAGTTTGGGGTGGGAGGCTTTTCTTAAAAATCCTCGTGTCGCGTTCCTTGGAAGACATTGAATCTTAAATATCCAGTTTGGTATCACACACTGACCCCCACACGCAGGCCTTTTTCCAAAAATGCTTTTTGTTGGATTCAGGGTATCTCAAAACGCGTACTTCCGGTGAAAACTGGGTATCGAATTTTTAGGGGATGCAATACTCATTCTTAATATAGTAAGTAATAGAGAAAGTAAAAATCTGATGTCTCACATGACTGTCTATACACTATCTTTAATACTTTGCTACCTACTATATACGTGGTAGAGAAAGTAAAAATGGGAAAGTGCAACAGTACTCCTTCACTTGACACTTCGTCTCCTCCCTAACAGCCATATCAAAGTATCAGTAAAATGCGGCGTTTGCATTCTCACCTCGTTAGCTTAACATAACGTGAGAACAGGGAACCTGCAAACGCAGCCTTCCCGTGATCAAGTGCTCTTGAATTTTTTGTATGTAGGCGAAGAAAGGGGTTTCGATTGCATTGCAGTACTTTTTGTTACCCTTGGTCGCAATGCTCCGGTGATTCACCCCTTTAACAACCATGTAAAGAACGCGTTGCCCTTCACTTTGATAACTGGAGAGATGCTTGTGAGGATAGGAGCGTTAGGCTCATTTTATGCATTGTTTAACTAACTACCTACGTAACTACCACCTACCTACCAACTACCACCTACCTACCAACTACCTACGTAACTACCTACCTACGTAATTACCACCTACCTACGTAACTACCACGTACCTACCCAGCTACCTACGTAACTACCACCTATCTACCTACGTAACTACCACCTACCTACGTAACTACCACCTACCTACCTCCCAACTACCTGCCTGCCTACCTACCTACCTACCTACCTAACTACCTACCTACATAACTACCACCTACCTACCCAACTACCTACCTAACTACCTATGTAACTACCAACTACCTACCTAACTACCTACGTAACTACCACCTACCTACCTAACTACCTACGTAACTACCACCTACCTACCTAACTACCTACGTAACTACCACCTACCTACCTAACTACCTACGTAACTACCACCTACCTACCTAACTACCTACGTAACTGCCTACCTAACTACCTACCTAACTACCTACGTAATTACCTATCTACGTAACTAACTACCTACGTAACTACCACCTACCTAACTACCTACGTATCTACCACCTACCTACGTAACTACCTACCTAACTACCTACGTAACTACCATCTACCTACCTACCTACGTAACTACCACCTACCTACGTAACTACCTAACTACCCACCTACCTACCTACGTAACTACCACCTACCTACCTACCCACCTACCTACCTAGTAACTACCGACCTACCTACCTACGTAACTACCTACCCACCTACCTACCTAACTACCCACCTACCTACGTAACTACCTACCTAACTATCCACCTACCTATGTAACTACCTACCCACCTACCTACCTACGTTACTACCTACCCACCTACCTACGTAACTACCACCTACCTACCTAACTACCTACGTAACTACCACCTACCTACCTAACTGCCTACCTAACTACCTACCTAACTACCTACGTAATTACCTATCTACGTAACTAACTACCTACGTAACTACCACCTACGTATCTACCACCTACCTACGTAACTACCTACCTAACTACCTACGTAACTACCATCTACCTACCTACCTACGTATCTACCACCTACCTACGTAACTACCTAACTACCCACCTACCTACCTACGTAACTACCACCTACCTACCTACCCACCTACCTACCTAGTAACTACCGACCTACCTACCTACGTAACTACCTACCTCCCCACCTACCTACCTAACTACCCACCTACCTACGTAACTACCTACCTAACTATCCACCTACCTATGTAACTACCTACCCACCTACCTACCTACGTTACTGCCTACCCACCTACCTACGTAACTACCACCTACCTACGTAAGTACCTACCTAACTACCCACCTACCTACCTACGTAACTACCACCTACCTACCCACCCACCTACCCACCCACCTACCTACCTACGTAACTACCTACCCACCTACCTACGTAACTACCTAACTACCTACCTACCTACCTACCTACCTACCTACCCACCTACCTAACTACCTACCCACGTACCTACCTACGTAACTACCTACCCACCTACGTACCTACCTACGTACCTGATTCCTATTCAAAGTTGTTACTACAGCTTTTAATACAAATATCGCATATTTCGATTTCGAGCGCGGTTTCCTCCCAGAATGGGAAACTGTCAATAGTTCACATTCCATCTTTTCACTTTCTCTTCGGCCTACATGTTTTGAGAGTGTATTGTATTCCACCTAAAAATTCGCTTTCGATATTTCACCGAAAAGTGAAGTGACATAAACCCAAAAATGGTACTTCTAGAGGAGGGAAGGGAAGAGGGAGAAGATATCTCAAAAACAAAAATTCGGATACACATGAACCTTCATATAATCTGACATCTTCTCAGAAACCCTCCCATGCCAAATAACTACCCAACACGGTTCCACCCCCACAAACTATCAATTCAGAAAACTGGTAACTGGTATAGTGCGACTTACCGATGATAGGATGTGAGGAAGGAGTGTGTTAGACATGTTCCTAATCTTTATTACATTATTGAACGTAATTCTGCATGTTCTCTGAGCTCCGACAGAAGCCTGCGTTTATCCGAACACATTCTATGAAGCGAGGCGCACGGCGATGAAGTTGAATGGTAACATAGCGTTCTCTTGATTATCTCGGGGGAACATCATTCCACAGGACAAATCCAACACACGAGAAAATGATTAACTATCCTGCAAGAGATTGATTCATCTCACGAAGGAAAGTTCTCTTCACAGCAGAAGTAAAAGCAGACTATCTACTTTTCTTTATTCGTACTTAATGCAGATTAAAATTGTGAAATTAAAAGACACAGTTTCATATTACATACAGAACAGTGAGATTGTGTACAAACTAAGCGAACCCGCTTCCTCTAGGTTTCTTGTATAGGAGACTCCATGTTCAGTAAAATTCATTCAAGGAACAAAAGTTGAAGATCGTATCAAAAACATAATACCTTCTACTGTACATCAGTTTTCTTGCCAGTTTTGTAAACTTTTACTATACAGAACACATTGCTACTCTCCTTCGAAAACATCGTTCTCTGCAGACTATTGGTATCATGCTAGCCTCTAGTTCCCGAGGTCGCGGGTTCAAACCAGGCGGAGGGCGATGGATTTTTTCGGGCTTAAATTCCTTAGCATGGCTTTCTTCGGAAGGGAACTAAAGCCGGTGGACCCGTGTCATAGATTTACGGCACGTAAAAGAACCTCAAGCCTGATAAAGAGGCCTCTGAGAAAAATTTCGGGTCTTTCACGCCCAATATAGAATGGGACGCCAAGAACCATAGCAGCTAAAGAACGTCCATAAATAAAACTCAGTTTTATTTAATCTCCGAAAGCTCCCATTGAGCGGCCAGTCAGAATGGAGATGTATACCCAAAACGAGTATTATTCAGTCCCAAAGAATACATTAATATTTTAATTCATTTAATATTTTGACATACGGCATATACATTTGACATAGCATTCATTAATAGCTTGTGTAATTTGATTGGTGATATTAAATAGTTTAATAAAGGCTTAGGTGGATGCTAAGAGGCTAAAACATGGAAGCAAAGTTTCGAGGTGATACATGTAGCGTCAAACGAGATAATTTAAAACCCACCCAGTTTCAAGGTTCATAGCAGCTGATAGATTTTTTTGGCCGTTCTTTTATGGTTAAAAAAATATCATAGGTCTGAATCTTCGGCAGTAGTTACATCTGAAGGGGTTAGTCGAAGAAACGCCTAACCAATGATTTTTCGAAAAATTATTTTTTTTTTCCATTTTCTTGAATTTCATCAAGAGATGCATCCAGCCAGTGGAACGAAGGCTCTACCATGTTATTAATTTATGGAGAAAACATACATTAAAGGACAAGATTGGTAGAAAAAGGGCCCAGTTATTTCACTTCGGACTTTGTTTTGATTCCACCATGTATAGCTTTTAGAAGGGCCTAAGAATGTGTAGTTGGACCCTTGTTCTGTCAGAAGGTGTCAATGATACTACATTATTCTACTTAAGTATCTGAATTAATTTTAATACTGAGCTAGAGCCATCCCGCATTAACGCCTACCCGAACCAAGGACTCTCACTTCCCTGGACGTAAGACAACGCTCGGGGCAGAGGGCGTACGGATCAGAGTGAGAGACCAGGGTGGGTGGGCAATCAGCCACACGCCCAGGATGATAGCGAGGAAGTGGATGATAGATGGAGATGAGAGATGAAGGATAGGAAATGTGATGATGGAGGACCGGTAGCATGAAACATGGCGGGGGAAACCGAAGAACCCGAAGAAAATCGCCTAGACGCCGGTTTGTCCACAAATCCCACATGCGGGTCCCGGGATTGAACCCTTGGTGAGAGGCGAGCGATCTAACCACTCGGCCACGGGTCAGATAATTTTAATACTATAGTATTTTTGTAGATCACGTTTTGATCTATTCCCCTAGATGTCAGGCTAGCACCTTGATATAGATGGCAGACAATGACGGAATAAAAAGATCTGGTGTTACACTCACATGACTTTCTCTACTTTATACAAACTATTTTTACAAACGCTTATTCTTCATCTACTTCATTTAAATCGCGACAAAAACATTTGCAGATATCTTATTGCTAATTTTCTTGTAGATGCAAGGGGAATGTGGTAGGTTTTAAGCGATAGTCAAATATTTTAAGAACTGGTTGCTATGTGGAGCATTCCATTCTCTTTGCATGTCCAGGACATTAAAAAAAAAGTATATGACGTAAACTGTGTTTTAACAAGCTCTGCATTTTCTAAGTAGAAACATTTTTCTATCTCTACGGTTTACCCGTTATGCAAAAGCTATTCAGAATGAAGAGGACTTTTGGGGACATTCCCAGAAAATTCAGGATATACATTTTATTTGTCATGAAAATGTCTTAAATATACGATATTTTAATCAAAATCGTTAGCCGTTTTTGAGAAAATCAAAATTTTCGAAAAATTTCCATGTAAAGGTTAGTCTGGGGTGGGGGGATTTTTCTGAAAATCTTCGTATCGCATGTTTGAAAGATACTGAATCTAAATACCAAGTTTGGTATTTATCCGACTTTTCGTTTTTGAGTTATGCTGTTCACAGACACACGCACACCTACCTTTTTTCTAAAAATGCTTTTTTTTTCTTCTTCTTTTTTTGATTCAAGAGGCCTCAAAACAAGTATTTCCGGTGAATTGATATTGAATTTTTGGATAGAATGCAATACTTCCCCTATTTACTATATGTAGTAGTGAAAGTAAAAAGGAAGGAAAGGTTATAATCTGTTCCCATAGATGTCAGCTTAGAATCTTGATTAGTTGGTGATACATTCACATGACTTTTTCTACCCTCTATCGTTTATTAGTGGGTATACAAATTGTTCTTCTAAAGTTCATTTTTCTGTACTACGTTTTAATCCAAATAAACCGTTGCAGAAATAGCTACATTAGACATTTCGTTATAGATGCAAAGGGAACAGGGGCAGTCAAATGTTTAAGAACTGAACGCCGTATGCTAGCCTTAAAATTTCCTACTGTCTCCATACATTCGCGAAAAACAGTTGAATGTTGCAAGGATTTTAAGAGAAAGCCCAAGAAATGAACAGTTCGAACCATTACTAACGGATATCTCAGAAATGACTTACGCCACAAAACACTAATTTGAAATAAATTGTGATTTAAAGAGAAATACATTTTTGTCTATCGCTTAATGTTTATCCGACATTTCGTTTTGGAGCTAAGTATAATTTTCATAGTAGGGATGGGACCTCGATACTGTCGATATATCGATACTCTCGATTCCCGGTGGTATCGAAGTTTGTCTAATAATTTGAGATATGCATTCAATAGTTTTTCGGTAGATACTTTCAAAGTTTGCATTACTGAAAGTTTTTGCATTTGGCTTTATACTAAATAAGGAATGAAAAGAGTCGAGACTTCACGTTATTGTCTCGCACGTGTTCCCAAAGGGTTGCTGGACTGTAGTTCTTGATAGACCTTTACTGCGTTTCCTGTGGGTGAATCAATGCAACATTCCATAGTCTTGTGTCTAAACGAAAACCTGCAAAACAATGGGGGAAGGAGTAGAGGTACTGATGTAACATGCAGCATTAACTGAGTTGTGAATGAGCTGATTTAGCTGACGCACTAAATCACTTTTCTGCAATAGCCTGGCTCGTGACTCAATCTCAGACATTACATTTACCTACTCCTGTGACCAAAATCTGTGAACCCAACAGAAACTTATCAGAACTTAAGACGTGGGATAATACAGCGCATGGAACTATTTGTTCTTTCCTTCCATCTGTTTGTGTTTACGCAAGTCAAACTCGGGTCAGAAGCATAGCTTACAGGTATACCGTACGACTAATTTCTTTTATATGGGTAGAAAATCCTTTAAAAGAAGGTTTTTAGCACAAACTCTAGTTGCATAAAAAGGGAAGCAAGAAATCTATTATTATTATTATTATTATTATTATTATTATTATTATTATTATTATTATTATTATTATTATTATCATCATCATCATCATCATCATCATCATCAGCCTTGACTAACAATATGCCCAACAAAAACAAACCCCTTTTAGTTTCTAGAAAACCAATGTTATATACTTAAACGTGAGCTGCTTGCGTTTCATATGGTAACATAGTTCTTACTAGCCCTATATTTGCATGTCTGCTTACGAGAAGGAAAGAAAAGGAGTCAAGAAGTTAACATTCAAATGGAAGTGATACACGTGATTCAATTATAAAGCTGCACCTGTAGCCTTGATTTTAGTGAATCTTTTCTAACATATTGTGTAAATATCACTTCTGTTACTGTAATGCTTTCAAAACTTTGGGAATTAGATCACTATATCTAATTAAAATAATGCATATAGTTTACATTGTTTTACTCGACTTTCCTAACGAAACTGGCCAATAATATCCAATTCAGATAATCTTATATCTCAAAGCAATAAAGTTAACGATGCTACTAATGAGTCTTGAGTTCGTTGTTTAATCCTCCATGGCATTTGTTTACGTACAATAAAAAAAAATATCCCATTTTAACTTTCTCTACTACGTATCTGTAGAAAGAAGTGGAAGCATATATTGCACTCGACTCAAAAATTTGATACCGAGATTTCATCGGAAATACATGTTTGAGGCTCCCTCAATAAAAAAAAGTGTTTTTAGGAAAAAGTACGCGCGCGTCGGTGCCTGTCTGTGGGCAGCATCATTCAAAAACCGACTAAGTGAATTTGTAATGGGTAGAAAAAATCATTGGTGCACTGCATCCGTTTTTTAAATTATTTTTCAGCCTTTCGGGCCGAATGAGAGTTTGTTTTGTCTCTCCAGGCGCGCTATATCGTGAACAAGTCTATTAAATGACGGTTGTATCTATTGTGATATTCCCTCAAACTAGCCTTCACTTGATTCCACAGTTTTTCATTGCAATTCTGGTCTGGGGACTGAGAAGTTATTTTCAGATCACAGGTGTGTTGAACGTGATGCAAATAGTACAGTTTTAGCATTGTATTTGATCATCCCGAAAGTAAAAGAGAAAACTAAGCCATCTGTGACCAAAGAAATCAAGATATCTTATTCCCTGACATTTTTGTCATGGAGACGCTTCTTTGTGGACTCGTCTATTCTAGTGTGCGCCCAGCCTACCGGTGTTCGTCGCTACTGTATGCATCTATTGGTTCGCAAGGAATTTTAAAAATAAATAAACTAATGAGATGTCCTTGAAATAGTTACATAACTGCTGTATAATCCTTTAGACGGCACAAATTTAGCAATTCTCAGGAGTGGTATGAGTATACCAAAATTGCACACGATATTTTATGTAATGCTAACGTTATTTATAAATTTGTATAGGTATAATGTGACCAAATATGTAGGAAACCTCTGGGAAATTAAGAGCACGCAGATGCTCATATGATATAGACGTCTATCGCGCTTATTTTCTGAGCTAAAGTGATCGTTTGAGGGTAAAGACAAAATATTACTTTTTTTTAAGCAAAGGCTTGTGCAAAAGGTGCTCGAAAAGACTGGCATGAGCCCTAAGACGGCTTCTAATATCCAGTTTGAGATGGTCAAGTATTCTCTGGGATATCTTGTTTTTGGATAAACATCTTGTCGGAAATTGTTCAGCACACCAACGCCTTACTTTATTTGCATTGCAATAGCACGTGCATGCTAATATGCATAATCCCAAGTGATGTCTGCTTATGAGAACTTTTTGTTTTGCTTGTTTTCTTGTTTTTATATCCGCTATCATTGATTTCGGCCTAGGTCTATTTCAAATAGAGTTACAGTCCGTAAAACAACCTTCGAATAGGCATAAAGATAAGGTTATAGCGTGACTTGTTTCCTAAGGAATTGTTTAATGGCTACCATAAAATTGAAAGAAAATTGAAGAGCTAATTAAATCATTCTGAAGCATATATTTGTACAGCCTCAGACAAAAATGGTTTTAAAATAAATAAGCAGACTTTCGAAGCTCAAATTTATCTAAGTTAACCTAGGCTTTGCACTGAGAATTTCACAAATATGAGTTTTAATAATTCTTTCCAACAGACCACAAAAATCTTTGCTGGTGCAACTTATTTGTAACTTCCATATAATGGCATTTTAAGTACTGTTATCCAATCCCTAGGAAACACATGAAGCGGTTAGACGAGGAACGGCCAATCTATTGGTTTTAAATTTTACAGGAGAGGCAAAAAGCTAAATATATTATCATAGACTGATTCAGATTGATTTATTAAATTATGATGAATAACTCTTTCATGAAGCTATAATATTATTTAGATATTACAGTTTTTAAATTGAAATAATTACTTTCAAAAACTAGAATTGGTGCTTTTTCTATAATCCTACCTTTCTAAGAAAATTAATTGAATTTTAGGCACTCTATAAACACAGTCACTCTACAATACTATGTATAGTAATTAGGGGTAGTATTGCATTCCATTCAAAAATCCGATATGGAGATTTCACCGGAAGTACATATTTTGAGGCGCTGAATCCAAATAAAATATTTTTGGAAATATGTGTTTGTGTGAACAACATAACTAAAAAACGAAAAGTCGGGTTAATACCAAACTTGGTATTTGAGTTTAGTATCTTCCAAGGATGCGACACGAATATTTTCATGAAAACCCCCCACCTCAACTGCCCTTTACATGTAGTATTTTTCAAAAATTTTATTTGCTAAAAAATGGCTAATCAGTTTGATTAAAATAGCATGTGTGAAAGATATTTACATGACAAATAAAACGTATATCTTGAATTTTCTGAGAATAGCCTAGGAAGTCCTCTTCAATCGGAAGGAATTTTATGTAGCTTGTAAACGTTAGGCGATAGACGAAAACGTACCACACAAAAAAATGTAGATCTCTTTAAAATACACAATTTACTTACAGTAAGTTTTTTTTTTTGCGATATAAACCGTTTCTGAGATATCCGTTATTAAAGAATTGTTCAATACTTTGTCATAATTTTCGAATCCTATAAATTTTCAGTTGTTTCCCGCAATTGCATGGAAAGAATATGGAATTTTAAGAACAGCATTTATAGCGTCCGGTTTTTACTTTCTCTACTACGTATAGTAATTAGGGGAAGTATTGTATTCCACCCAAAAATTCGATACCGAGATTTCACCGGAAATACATGTTTGAGAGCACCTGAATCCAAAAAAAAGCATTTTTGGAAACATGTCCGTGTGTGTGTCTGTGAACAGCATAACTCAGAAACGAACAGTCGGATAAACACCAAACTTGGTATTTAGGTTCAGTATCTTCCAGAGATGCGACACGAAGGTTTTCAAGAAAATCCCCCCACCCCAGACTACCCTTTACATGGAACATTTTTCGAAAATTTTAATTTTCTCAAAAATGGCTCTAACGATTTTGATTAAAATATCATATGTTTAATATATTTTTATGACTTGAAATGTATATCTCGAATTTCCTGGGAATGTCTCCAAAAGTATTCTTCATTATGAACGACTTTTGCATAACTGGTAAACCATAGGAGATAGACAAAATTTTACTACACAAAAAATGTAGATCGCGTTAAAATACACAATTTATGTAATATACATTTCTTTTGTTGAGTGAACCTTTTTCGAGATATTGCTTGTTATGCCAGAATCTCCCATAGGTTTTCGAAAGGGACTTCTTGATGACCAACTCAGAAGTTTGATTCCTTTCTATTGAAATCGTTCCTTCGATTTGGCAAATACGTGAATGGCAGCATTATCTTATTGAACAAAATCAGGTGATCACCAAATTCTTCATATATCGCGACCAATGTAGATTCAAGCTTATCTTACACAGATATTCTTCGAATAATACATCGTGGTGCGCACGCATGCCAACGGTGTACCCAGAACTTGATCAGGTCGTAACACTTCCGTGGACATTTTTAATTATTCGAAGAGGTCGTGTCAGTAATACTAAAATTCATGCGGACCATCTAAATTAAAGCACTTCTCTTCGCTGAAAATCACCTGACGCCATTCCAGCACATGTGTGTTTCAGCGAAATACATTCCGACCTCCTTGTGGCCAGCATTTAGAGGTGATTTACTCAGGCAACATTCTAGGCAACATTCATGTCTCCTGCCAGAATATCTTACACGTCTTGCAGTGAGTTATAACTTAAAATCAATAACTATGTGCGAAGAAACGTGTTCTTGACTTTTGCTTTGCGTAGAGTAATTGTTTGAGGTTCTCAGACAATTTTCGTGTCCGAATATACTTCCATTTTTACTTTCTCTACTACGTATAGTAAGTAGGGGAAGTATTGTATTCCACCCAAAAATTCGATACCGAGATTTCACCGGAAATATATGTTTTGAGGCCTCCTGAATCCAAAAAAGTATTTTTGGAAACATGTGTGGGTGTGGGTGGTGTGTGTATCTGTGGACAGCATAACTCAGAAACGAACAGTCGGATAAACACCAAACTTGGTATTTAGGTTCATATCTTCCAGAGATGCAACACGAAGGTTTTCAAGAAAATCCCCCACCCCAGATTACCCTTTACGTGGAACATTTTTCGAAAATTTTTATTTTCTCAAAAACGGCTCTAACGATTTTGAATACAATACCATAAGTTTAAGACATTTTTATGGCAAATAAAATGTATATCTTGAATTTTCTGGGAATGTCTCCAAAAGTATTCTTCATTGTGAACGACTTTTGCATAACTGGTAAACCATATGAGATATACAAAATGTTACTACATAAAAATGTAGATCGCGTTAAAATACACAATTTATGCCATATACATTTTTTTTGAGTGAACCATTTTCGAGATATTGCTTGTTATTCCCTTAAATTTTCTAATACTTATACTTTTTCTCAAATGGGAATTCGTTATTCATTTTATTTGTCCTGGTAATACAAAGAGAATGGAGTACTCCACATAGCAACCACCTCTTAAAATATTCGACTATCGCTTAAAGCCTACCAATTCCCCTTGCATCTATAAGAAAATTAGCAATAAGATTAACATCTCGATATCTCGATTAACAGAAGCATATCGAGAATAAGCGTTTGTAAAAATAGTTTGTACAAGAGTAGAGAAAGTCATGTGAGTGTAACACATCAGATTTTTCCATATTGTATGCCCAAGTTTACAAAATTATGTATAACTTAAAACGTCCAAATTACTTGACAGTTTGATGGCAGGAGAGACCTAGCTCTTTATAAAGATGAGTTCTTGCTTTATCGGTATCTATTAGTGCAGGGATTCTCAATCTTTTCCAGTGAATTACATTCAACACCGGATATTAGATGCAAAAATTAAATTGTGTTCTATTTATGGACGCTGTTTAACTGTTGTGGTCCTTAGCGTCCCATTCAATATTGGGCATGAACGACCGGTAATTTTGCTCAAAGGCCTCTTTATCAGGTTTAGGGTTCTTTAACGTGCCGTAAATCTACTACATGGGACCACCTTCCGAAGGATGCTAAGAGTTTTTACGCCCGAAAAAATCTACCGCCCTCCGCCGGGTTTGAACCTGCGACCTCGGGAACTAAAGGCTACCATGGTAACCACTACACCACGGAGGAAGACTTGTTAGATGCACCAGTAAACAAATTTTATAAGGGAAATGCGTGATTTTGTGGTACAAGTGTCAAAATAAGCATTCCTGTACACTTATAACAATACTAGCGATTTATTTAGTTATTTCTTGTATGTAGTATTTATAATTAGATATTTTATTGGAGAAAAAAACTGTTCAATCTATTCCTATTCAATGCATTGTTTTGTGAAATATCTTAAACTTATTTTGGTTAAGGTTAAAATATAGTGTATGAATGCATAACTTCGACTGGCACTCCAGTAGTCAGATTTACAATCAGTAAAAGCTATTAACTTTACAAATTTAACTTTTTCTGACACACACTTATGTTTCAGTGCGAAGGTTTAGTACCACACGGCAGCAGCTCACGTACCATTAATGGTGTGTTTAATGGTACATGTAGAATAGGTTGAGAACCCCTATGTTAAGAGTTCCACGTGGTACTATAGCGAATAAGACACGTGCCTCCAATACATCTATAGTGAGTTGCTTATATTGAGGCATAACAGTGATCCCTGTTCTAGAATGCACAGAGGTACCTTTCTACCAATTTCCACGTTTAAGTAGATTCTGATTCTTGAACAAGGCATCAATGAGACTGTAAATTGGTTAAAAGTCACTCGCGTGTAATTATCAGTATAAAACCTAGGTGCCGCTAGATTGTCTTTGACAGCTATAGTTCAGTTCCCGAGCGGCAACACATTAAAATATGAGCAAGATATGTGAAAATATGAATGAATTACACAACATGCTTAAAATCTAGCGACTTTCTGGAGATTTTTACTTTCTCTACTACATATAGTAAGTAGGGGAAGTATTGTATTCCACCCAAAAATTCGATACCGAGATTTCACCGGAAATACATGTTTTGAGATCCCCTGGATCCAAAAAAAAGCATTTTTGGAAACATGTCCGTGTGTGTGTGTGTGTGTGTGTGTGTCTGTCTGTCTGTGTGTGTGTCTGTCTGTCTGTCTGTGTGTGTGTGTGTCTGTCTGTCTGTGAACAGCATAACTCAGAAACGAACAGTCGGATAAACACCAAATTTGGTATTTAGGTTCAGTATCTTCCAGAGATGCGACACGAAGGTTTTCGAGAAAATCCCCCCACCCCAGATTACCCTTTACATGGAAGATTTTTCGAAAATTTTAATTTTCTCAAAAATTGCTCTAACGATTTTGATTAAAATATCATATGTTTAAGATATTTTTATGACAAATAAAATGTATATCTTGAATCTTCTGGGAATGTCTCCAAAAGTATTCATTGTGAACGACTTTTGCATAACTGGTAAACCATAAGAGATAGACAAAATTTTACTACACAAAAAATGTAGATCGCGTTAAAATACACAATTTATGTCATATACATTTTTTTTTGTTGAGTGAACCATTTTCGAGATATTGCTTGTTATTCCCTTAAGTTTTTCAATACTTATTGTCTCAAATGGGAATTCGTTATTCATTTTTTTGTCTTGGATATGCAAAGAGTATTAATCTGTGGGAAAGGGAATGGTGCTGCACCTAGCAACCAGCTATTAAGAGATATGTATGTGCTTAAAGGCTACTGTATTTCTATATTGCCCTTGTAAATATATATTCCCCTTACATCTACAAGAAAATTAGCAATAAGATAGAGTCTGCGAATGTTTATCTCCATTAAGATGAAGTACATGGAGAATAAGCGTTTGTAAAAATAGTTTGTACAAGAGTAGAGAAAGTCATGTGAGTGTAACACATCAGATTTTTTTGTCTTTGATATGCAAAGAGTATTAATCTGTGGGAAAGGGAATGAATGGTGCTGCACCTAGCAACCAGTTATTAAGAGATACGTATGTGCTTAAAGGCTACTGTATTTCCAAATTGCCCTTGTAAATATATTATCCCCTTACATCTACAAGAAAATTAGCAATAAGATAAGACTCTGCAAATGTTTATCTCGATTAACATGAAGTAGATGGAGAATAAGCGTTTGTAAAAATAGTTTGTACAAGAGTAGAGAAAGTCATGTGAGTGTAACACATCAGATTTTTTGTTATGAAATTGTTGACAAACGAAACGCCGTATTCAGTTTTGCTCCTATGGAGTTTTTGATGTGAGGTGTGGGAAAGTCAGCATCCTATGTTTCTAAGTACATTATGTAACATTTGTCAGAAATGCGATATACGAATAGATAATTTTGTGTTTTAAAGCAAACAACAAGCACCTTCACACTAATTTCCACCAGTATACTTTCTATGCTGGCTTTCGAGGTGAATGGTATAAACAAAACAATGCGAAAGGAGTACGCAACCTCTAAGTAGAAGGGAACGTGAATTTGTAGAACAGTCGTTGCATAAAAAGAAGTGAATTAAAAATATTTTTACCATACTCTTAGTTCACTGAAGATCAGTTTATAACAGCTTACTTCAACAAGAAAACATGTGAAAGAATGTTCACGAAACATCCTGTGCTTGATTAAAAAGTCTGATGTGATACATTCACATGGCTTTCTCTACCATCTATCATTTATTAATGGGTATACAAACTATGTTTACTAAAGCTTCTTGTTCTATCTGCTATATTTTAATCCAAATAAATCTTTGAACAAATAACTACATTTCGTTACAGATTCAAAGGGAACAGCGATAGTAAAATGTTTAAGAACTGGACGCTATACGTTGACCTTAAAATTCCATACTCTTTCCATGCAATCGTGACAAACAACTGAATCCTGAAAGGACTTAAAAGAATGCAAAGTAATGAGCAATTCGAACCTTTGATAACGGATATCTCAGAAATGACTTATGCCACAAAAAAACTTATTTGAAGTAAACTGTGTGTTTTAGGGGGATCTACATTTTTTTTGTGTAGTAGGTTTTCGTCTATCGCTTAACGTTTACTAGTTGAACAACATTATACAAAATTTCTTCCAATTGAAGTGGACTTAACAGGCTATTCCCAGAAAATTCAAGATATACATGTTATTTGTCAAATATGGTATTTTAACCAAGATCGTTAGCCATTTGTTATAAAATTAAAAATTTCGAAAAATGTTCCATCTAAAGGGTAGTTTGGGGTGGGGGAGTTTCTTGAAAATCGTGTCGCATCCTTGGAAGGTACTGAATCTAAGTACCAACTTTGGCATTTATCCGACTTTTCATTTTTGAGTTATGTTATTCACAGACACACACACATACACCGACTTTTTCTAAAAATGCATTTTTTGGATTCAGGGGGCCTCAAAACATGTATTTCCAGTGAAATATTGGTATCGAATATTTGGGTGGATTGCAATACTTACCCTACGTAGTCCAGTAAGGAGTAAAACGAACACGCAGTAGAGAAAGTAAACAGATAAATAAAGCTAAGGGTGGCGAATTTGATTAAATTTACATTCGTGTATGTACATTACTCTGCTAAACATAGCTCGCCATGAGGTTGATTTCGTTTTTTTTAAAATTTATTATTATTTATTGTTATTATTTGTTATTATTTGTTATTATGGAATGCTGAAAATCGTTTATAGCAGATGAAAATGAGTGAAGAGACTTTGGTTCAGTGATACTTCTAATACTGCCAAATCTAATATAGAAAAAATGATTGGAAATAAACTCGTATACGAATTCTAAAATGTAAATTCATTAGAAATGAAAGATGTACAGCCTTCATCCTATATGCTGTATGGATTAGTATGTTTGTATTCAGTAAAATAATATGTAGCAAGGGTATCAATTGAATGTTTGCGACATCCCTAGCCGAATAAAACGATTTGTTTCATGTAACTGTGAAAGGACACGAGCTATTATTTCATTGTGTAATAATTGAAAGATAAACAAGTATTTTTATACTGTACTCAGGCACTTCAAGATTTCCCAAAATTTGTAACAACCGTAACAGAAAACTTCATTAATAAGACTAAAATTGTTTATAATAACCAAATGAACATTTAGCTCATCAAGTTCCTGGATGATTATTCCTATATCTTCAACTGAAAAGGAAACGTGTATATTTTAAAAGCAATTGAGCAAATAGCATGTCAAATTTAACATTTTCAAAGCTTCAGAATTCTTATTATTCACTGGCAAAGGTGAAACTAACATCTGTGATGTATTGGATAAAAACTGCTCTTAGTTTCTCTTTCGATTGGTACAATTTTCATTAATAAGCAAACATTCCTCTCGATACGACCATTCAGATTCAGTTAAGGCACACGCAGGTTCTCTTTGCTGTACGGGAATTAGCAGTGTCCCAGGATCTAAGCTTAGTGATGTTGATGTTGAGGTAGTGCTTTGTAACTCCTAAAGGTACAATTTGTAGTGTTGATACAAGTGCAGAGTGCTGCAAAACATCCTCCAGTGTTTACTCAACCTTGTGACGCAACTCAGAAACGTGCATTATTGATTCAAAACAAAGCACTGCGCTTCTGGCTTCAAATATACGCATTATCCTGAAAAGAGAGATCTTTCGAGGAGGGTGGGATATTTTGTATTATTATTATTATTATTATATCTCATTAGAAAAATTGTTTTGAATTGCAAATTTTGCTGTATGGATTGTTTAGTGTTGTATAAAATTACCTGCAAATTCACGATTCTGTGTACTGTCACGTGCGGGTCCACTCAAGGGTCTGAACCGTGATGTTAAAGATTCACTGGATTTTTGTATATATTACTAATATACACGAAATGCATTGAAAATCCGGATGTTTATAATTGTATCTTAAACTCCATGAAGAAAATGTAAACTTCCTAAGTTAACCGAATGTTAAGATTTGCAGCCTCACCTATTCATTCGGTAATCTTGTGCACTAGAAATTAGTACAGAGAACCTATTTTAGACATCCGTGCGGGGGGGGGTGAGTTTGCTGCCTACTACTACATTCTCTTGCTCACTTTGTGCAGTTGTTTAGATTCATTATCATATCTAAACTTCATATCGCGTAATGGAGTGTAACCTGTTGCCCCATTTCCTGCCGCGTCAGTGCAGGGAATACGAGAAGAGAGAACGAACGGTATTACAGTTCACAGATCAGAAGAATGCTGCTGCTATCCAGGATGAATAACAGCCTCCGAGAGTTTTACCTGCTCGGGTTGACAGTTTACGGAGCTGACATACAACTGACAATTCTAAACGCAAGCATCGATTGAAAAAAATAATCAGTAGCAATAAAACTTGCACCTCATAGGCTTCTTTGGACACATCGTTAAATATTTGGTAACGGAATGTAAGAAATGAATATATTTCTGGTATTTCGTTAAAAATCACAGATACCTGATTGATCGGGCATTAAAATAACCATGCGTTTTACTTGTAACCGCATCCAGGTATTAGTTTCAGCGATATTTTTATGCTGTAAAATTAAACTAATTAAAATCGCCTTGTCTCCGCTAATTTTTGTGTACCGTTACTTTTTCTCAGCGCATTTTACGAGGAATTGCAAATCATCATTGCGATTATTAAGGCAGTTCGTAAATGTTAATATCACCGGCAGTTGCTTAGTTGTTGCCGGACGGGGTTTCCTGGAACAGCCACGCTGCCTCAAATGTTTCACAGTTCCTGTTTAAGGACGCTGGAAAGGGATGTGAGTGCTAACTTCTTGTTTCTTCAAAACTGCTTCTCAGATTAGAACCAACTTCATGTAGCCATAGCTTGTTCTATTCAGTGATTAAGGCTCCCCCCCCCCAAAGAAAGGTTTTCAGATATGAATACAAAAGTTACCTAAATGACATTATATTCGAAGAAATATCACGCAGTTTTATTTAAATCCTCATTTTATTAGTTTCTCTACCACGTAGGTAGGGAAGGTATTGCATTCCACCCAAAATTTATATATCGAGATTTCACCGGAAATACATGTTTTAAGGCCTCCGGAATAAAACCCACATTTTTAGAAAAAGATCTGCGTGTGTGTGTGTGTGTGCGTGCGTGCGCGCGCGTGTGCGTGTGCGTGTGTGTGTGTGTGACTTACTCGAAAACGAAAGTTGGTATTCAACTTCCAAAGAAGCGACACGAAGATTTTCAAGTAAATCCCCCACCCCAGTTGCCCTTTTATGAAAGATTTTTCGAAAATTTTGATTTTCCGAAAAATGGCTAACGATTTTGATTAAAATACTGTATGTTTAAGATCCTTTCATGACAAGTGAAACTTGTATCATAAATTTCCTGGAGATAGCCTCTGAAGTCTTCTTCATTCTGAATGACTTTTGCATAACTGGTAAATCATAAGAGATAGACAAAATCTTATTGCACAAAAAACTTAGGCCTCGTTAAAGCACACAATTTGTCATAATTTTTTTATTTATTTATCTTTGTGGCTTATTAATAGGTATACAAATTATTCCTTCGAAAGTCTATTTTCCTATCTACTTCATTTTAATCGAGATAAAACTTTCTGGAAATGGCTGCATTACACATTTCGTTAGGATACAAGGGAATAGCGATAGTCAACTGTTTAAGAATTGGACGCTATATCCTGGTCTTAAAATTCCATTCTGTTTCGATGCAATCGCGAAAAGCAACTGAAAATCGACAGGACTTCAAAAGAGTGGATAAGTATTGAACAACTGGAACCATTAATGGCCGATATCTCGTAAACGCCTGATGGGGGGGGGATATTTGAAATAAATGTGTTTTAAAGAGATCTACATTTGTTGTGTATTATGCTTTCGTCTATCGCTTAAGTTACCAGTTATACAAGATTATACAAAATTCCTTCCGAATGAAATGGACTTCATGGCTATTCCCAAAAAATTCAAGATATACATTTTATTTGTCATGTAAATATCTTTTATATATATACATATATATATATTCCAGAAAGATGGAAAATGCTGAACTAAATACGAAGTTTGGTACTTAAACGACTTTTCGTTTTTGAGTCATGCTGTTCTCTCTCTCTCTTTCACACACACACACACACACACACACACACGAATTTTTGGGTGAAATACATTACTTTCTGTTCTTACTGTAGGTAGGTAGTAGAGCAAAAATGGCAAGATATTGAAAAATTCAAACCGATTACGAATATCTCGGAAATGGCTGTCACAGAAAAAGTTTTGGAAATGAATCTTGTTTTGAAACAGATCTATATGTTTTGTGTAGCAAGGTTTTGTATATCTCTTATGGTTTACCACTTATACAAAGGTTATTTCGAATGAGCAGGACTTCATAGGCTATTCACATACATTTTGTTAGTTATGTGAATATCTTAATCTTTTGGTATTTCAATGAAAATCGATAGCCATTTTTGAGAAAATAAAAACACCATTCTTTTTGTTTTAATATCTTTGTGTTGCATGCTTGGAGAGTGCTTACGACATGTAAAGTACCTCCGCTTAACTTACCTACTTGAGGCATTGTAAGTTGCAATTGTGGTATAGCATCTCAAAACAAATTTGAGATCTTCATGTGGTTTGCTGGAGAAAATGCTAGTCAGTTAGGGAATTTAATGTCATGTTGCCATGGTAGTTCAGTTGGTTAGAGCAACCGAATGTAGATCGGAAGATCCGTGGTTCAAATCCCGGCTGCGGCATTGCATTTTTCAGTATGATTCTAACTTTCCAAAATACCTATGACTATAACATGTTTTGAGCTGAGCGTACATATTTTTATGAAACTACATTAAAATATTAGCCTGTTTTATATCCGAACATACACCAGATTGTTTGAAGATGATGCCTAGCTGGCTATACTGTATTTTAAGACCACAATGTGTGTTTTTGAAGGGACAGTTCATTAGCATTTTAAAAAATCATTTCCCATTAGTTCGCCAAGTGCCGCGTTGGCAACGATCCATATGAGATAATAATTTTAAAAATTCAGTAACGAAAGATAAGATAGTAAATTTATGAGTTCAACCTAACATTAATATCAAATATAATAAAAGAAATTGCTGCAAACGGTTTTTTCTTTCAAGTGCTTCAATTACCTTTTGGCTCATTTTAAATGCGGATGTCCATCATTTGCAGCTTCACACCCTACGGTAGCTACTATTTCTTGCTATGAAGTAGTTAATTGGTATACTAATCAGTTCCTTGATTAGGAATCAGCTTTGAATTTTGGTATACTCTTCACTAAAGCTTACGGACCACCATCATATTACGAGTATGTACAGTTCTACAAACAGTAATCGAAACCATAGGCGGTTTGTTCACCTAACCGGTTTCGGAAGCAAATGTTGAATTCACTATCGCAGATTGAGAGTGAACTCAGACCGTATCGGCGTTATTACATAAAATAACCTGGACACTAATAGTAGGAAATGAGTTTAGGAAAGAGCTCAAAAGCAACGCTCAATAGAAAATACAAGAAAATTGTCTAGGTGTATATGTAGCCGAAAATGACTCTTACTTCCAAAAGGAGTTGTTTGCATGATCTAGAATCGCTCGCTAAACGAAATTAGGAATTAATTATTATGGAAACTGGCTTGCAGTTTGGCCAGAAGGGGGCAATAGTGCCAGATGTTGAAGTAGTGTGTAGCTTTTAAAGCTAAGGTTGTTTTTAAATTGAGAAACATTTGCTGAAAACGAAACGTAAGAGTATCATAATACATCAGAAATAATATTCATTCTAGAGGTATAATCTTACTTAAAAGAGCAGTAAAGTAACCCATGACCTAAATTAACATTACAAGTATTTGAACAGAAAAAAATAGTTTTAAATCTATACACAAAGTGTTATTGTAAACAAAATTGTTTGGTAATCGATTTTGTATTAAGTTCTGCTAGCCTATGTAATGGGCTACCCCGGCGCCAAAATTTTCCTTTGTATTTATGCATGCATTTGATCTTTACAGTTGAGGACTGTCAAGCCGATTGTTATGACATTTGGTACATTAAATACCTTGGATACCACAGCATCTTAATTACTTTATACATCAGAGATCCCATTACATTTTGTGTAGTATTTATTAAAGTTTATAAACAGTGCCTCTGGAAGGTGTGATACTTTGTAAGAGATTTCGATAGAGTAAATATTACAAAAAAATGTGCTGTGATACATTCACATGACACTCTACCCTCATTAGTGGGTATACAAACTGTTCTTACTAAAACTTATTTTTCTATTTGCTGCATTTTAATCCAAATAAACCTTTGCAGAAACAGCTACATTACACATTTCGTTATAGATATAAAGAGAACAGCGATAGTCAAATGTCTAAGAACTGGACGCTATACGCTGGCTCTAAAAATCCATACTGTTTACATGCAATCGCGAGAAACACTTGAATGTTGACAGGACTAATAACGGATATTTCAGAAATGGCTTACGCCAATATATATATTTAAAATAAATTGCGTGTGTTAAAGAGATCGGCATTTTTTGTGTAGTACGTTTTGACTATCGCTTTACGTTTACCAGTTACATAAGATTATACCAAATTCCTACCGAATGACGGGGACTTCACAGGCTATTCCCAGAAAATTCAAGATATACATTTTATTTGTCATGTAAATATCTTTAATGTATGGTATTTTAATCAAAACTGTTAGAGCAATTATTTAGAAAATACAAATTTTCGAAAAATGTTCCATGTAAAGGGTAGTTGGGGATGGTGGGATTTTCTTGAAAATCTTCGTGTCGCATCCTTGGAAGATACTGAAATTAAATGCCAAGTTTAGTACTTATCTGCCGTTTTGTCCTTGGGTTAGGCTGTTCACAGACACACGGACCTGTTACTGAAAATGCTTTTTGTGGGGGATTTAGGGGCCTCAAAACATGCATTTCCGGTGAAATCTCGATATCGAATTTTTTGGGTGGAACTGTCTACTCTGTCTACAAAGTATGTGATAGAGAATGTAATAAGAGAGATTCCATGGGAAACAGTACTGTTGCGACCGCACAATTATAAGGAAGGTAGACTTTCTTATATTATTACCGATTTGCAAACTCTCATTTCATGTACGGTGCATAGAGAGTAGAGGACTGCACGGGCTCGGCAGGTTTGCACCGGCCGTGTGTGGGTTTAATTTTAAACAATATTTTTCGGACTCGGGCCTGAAAATAGACGAAAAATTAATTTTTAGACAGCGTGGCTAAAAGCAGAACTTCTAACACAGTGCACACGAGCTAAAAGCTTTGCATTGTGACCAACTTTGTTTTGAAGTTCAATCACATGGCAGTTTAACCTTTCTATTTATGCATGCTTAATAACTTGACTTGGTTTGATTAGGTTTACTTTTCATTGTATCTTTTTACATTATTAATTTCTCATGGCGCTCGCATTATCTGTTCACAATACACATCGTCATACTTCAATTTATCGCAATTCTTTGTAGAGTTGGCCTGTACGTTATATTGGCAGCCTACTGCTTTCTTTTATCTATCTAACCTACATTAAGATTAAATGGGGAAATTGAAGAAACTGAAATGGAAGAGCCAGGTGAAATCACAGAAACAGCAGAAAGAATAATACTAGAAGTACTTGCCCAAAAATCCAGAAAGCAATTAGATATAGCACTTAATTGCTTCATTGGCTAGTGTAAGGCAAAACGTTGAAAATAATTTCACTGAAAATGACCGCTAGCGAAACAACAAAACATCTGTGACATCTCGCTTTTTACTTTCTCTACTACGTATAGCAGTAGAAGTATTGCATGCCACATAAAAAATCTGATATCGAGATTTCACCGAGGTACATGTTTTGAGCCCCCCCCTGAATAAAATTTTTTTAGAAAAAGTTCCGTGCTTGTGTCTGCCAGTGTCTGTGAACAGCATAAGTCAAAAACGAAAAATCGGATAAATACCAACTTGGTATTCAGGTTCAGTATCTTTCAAAGATGCGACACGAAGATTTTCAAGAAAACCCCCCACCCCAGACTACCCTTTATATGGAATATTTTTCGAAAATTTTTATTTTCTCAAAGAACGCTAACGATTTTGATTAAAAGCATCATATGTTTAAGATATCTTCATGGCAAATGAAATGTGTATCTTTAATTTTCTGGGAATGACCCTAAAAGTCCTCAGTAGTATTAGTCCCGGATGAGCCAATTGTTTTAACGATAATCCTGCCGCTAGGGGCGCTCGTGTCGCTAGTGTCGGTGCGTGCGACGGCGGCGGCGGTAAGTTTGAAAAGCGCCCTGAGCGGAAGGATTATCGTTATTGCAATTGGCTCATCCGGGACTGTTTTCTTTATTTATAATTTGAATACAGTACATTGGATAAAGATATGTATACATAGTTTTTTGGTTAACATGATGTATTATTTGCTTAACATATGAATACATAGTTTGAGAATAACATAATGGATTATTTAATTACAGGAGATTAACATATGAATAGAATAAATGGACAATATAAGAAATATTAGGAGAAAAAAAGCACATTAAAATTCATAGTTTTTGTTTGAGGCACTAGGACACACAGATTTCGCGCACAACAATGATTTTAAAGTACGTGGTGCACTTTGAGTCCTCGTCATCGCTGCTGCTGCTATCGGCGGTAAATTGGTGGATAGGTTTGGTGATGCAGGTGACGAGCAGGTGAGAGAAACTTTCGTTGACGAACGCGGTGAAGGTTGGTATATAGATGGGGATGGTAAATTCGTTGTAATGGCTGGTTGAGAAGCATCCTGTGGATGTGACTTTGTTGGTTAGAGCAGGAATGTTGCTGTTGCCGAGGTATATGACGAATAGTGCGTCTTGTTTATGCTGGTGTACTTTGGTAGGTACGCATTTGACGTGGACGGCGTGAGCCCCTTGGACGTCGAGTGTGATGGTGACAACTCTGCTGTTGCGGAAATAGGAGTTGGAGATGCAGAGGATACGGATAGGTGAAGCTGCGTTGAGAATGAGTTGTAGGTTAAGATTGTTCCCCACGGGGACGGGGTAGGTTTCGTCGGACATTATTTAGGGTTATATGGGGAGAACGTGACGATGTGACGTTTGAAACCGCTGCGTAGTTTTTCCTCGCCTGCGTATATGATGCAGAATGAGTTAGAGTTGAGTTTGTTGACGAGTTCTGGAGAGGCTTTTGCAAATCTTGTTGGTAGGAAAACTTCTGTGTCGTTGTCGAGTTTGGCGACGAGCTTTGTACCGTGAACGGTGTCGATTGTTTTGACGCCGACGACGCGATATGGTACGTGCTGTTGAAGCGTAGATACGCTGAGAGTGTGGGCGCTGCTGGAAAGTTCTTCTAGCTCTTTAAGGACGTCCTGTGACATTCTGACGGCACAGATGGCAGTTTTTGATAAACGGGGGAGGACCGTCTATATGAGTGGTTTGATGAGGAAGGTTGTAGTGTTGTTTACACCTGCGATAAGGTGCGCAAACTACCTGTGCGTCTGCGGGAAGTTGGTTCCACACAAGGTCGACGTCGCTTGGGGGATAACGTTCGAAGATGTATATGCCGTTCTGCAGCAGCACTTGGCGTTCCCTGGGCAGTAGCAGGTGGATTCTTCGTCCGTTATCGAGATACCGATAGAGCACGATGAAGCAGTTCATGTGGTGTTTCTAGCGGAGTACCTTCGAAGGAATTGCTGAATTTGCTTGTTCAGATGATCGAGGTCTTCGTAGAAACCGTGTTGACACTGCGTGCACAGGAGGGTGAGACGGTGCTTAAGTTCGCAGCTGCACGTTTGGTGAAAGCAAAACGAGCAGTGGAAGTCTTTACACGACGGTCCTGGCATTCCCCACGGCTGGCTAGCACCGAATGAAGGGGTAAAGAATGCGCGTGCATAAATATAACCCAACTGCCGGAAGCAGGAAATCACTGGTGGGGGAAAAGTTCGTTGGAGATTTACCACATCAGGGGAAGCACTGGTGGGGGAAAAGTTCGTTGGAGAAACACCACATGAGGGGAAGCAGTGGTGGGGGGGGAACGTTCGTTGGAGGTTGGCTACATACGCCGGAAGCGCTTAGCGATTATTGCACAACATCCGCAGGAAAAACACTGTGTCCGTTGATTTAACGGTTTTCGCCTTGGAGGAGAACTCTGTTTTGAACGGTGCTGAACATGCAAACGACCACATGAGGGGGAAGCACTGGTGGGGAAAAGTTGGATGGAGAATTACCACATCAGGGGAAGCACTGGTGGGGGAACGTTCGTTGGAGGTTCACTACATCCGCAGGAAAAACACTGTGTCCGTTGATTTAACGGTTTTCGCCTTGGAGGAGAACTCTGTTTTGAACGGTGCTGAACATGCAAACGACCACATGAGGGGAAAGCACTGGTGGGGAAAAGTTGGTTGGAGAATTACCACATCAGGGGAAGCACTGGTGGGGGAACGTTCGTTGGAGGTTCACTACATCCGCAGGAAAAACACTGTGTCCGTTGATTTAACGGTTTTCGACTTGGAGGAGAACTCTTTTTTGAACGGTGCTGAACATGCAAACGACCACATCAGGGGGAAGCACTGGTGGGGAAAAGTTGGTTGGAGAATTACCACATCAGGGGAAGCACTGGTGGGGGAACGTTAGTTGGAGGTTCACTACATCCGCCGGAAGCGCTTAGCGATTATTGCGCAACATCCGCAGGAAAAACACTGTGTCCGTTGATTTAACGGTTTTCGACTTGGAGGAGAACTCTGTTTTGAACGGTGCTGAACATGCAAATGCCGTGAATGTGATCGGGTATGATATAGGATGCTTCGCGACCCGAATGCGGGAGCGAAGGGCGCGAGATGTTTGGGTGAGGTGCGGTTGGAACGCTGGTAGAAAAACATGCGCACTAAGAACTATTTTGTGAGATGCGCAGTGCGAAATGGGTGTTGAGGAAATGATGAACCTCGAGGAATGTTCTAAAATTGGCGCACCGTATGTACTTGGTGAACTGCGTGAAATTCATGTCATGTAAGGGAACGTTGGAGGCATGGTTGTGAAGCATGTACTTGTGGTATGCCATGATTTGATTTTGCACGTCCGTCTCTTCCTTCTTTTTGTGATAGATGATGTCGGTAATGATGCGCTGCAGGGTATGCAACACGTGCCATTCTTGTTGGTTGAGCGTAACGGATGCGCCTTGCGGTTCTTTGAAAACGAGCTTTAGCTTTCCGAACACAAACTTAAACACGATGGTGACGCTGTCGCTGAACTGAAATTGCTGTAGACGTCCCTGCGGGTCATTCAAGCGTTTGTGAATGATGGGGATGGCTTCGACGAGTTTGTGCCACTGCGAGGAACTCATGACGACTGCGTTGTGCTGTCCACATTTGGCAATGGTGACGACGAGATGGTGCGGCGGCCGGGGGGGGAGAATCCCACACTGACGAATTTAGTTTGTTGCGGGTTGAGGAAGTAGATATCCGCCAGAGGACCCACAACTGCACTGTGTTGGAACTGTGCTGGCGGAGCAGGGCTGTCGGGATGCTGTTGGAGGTCGAAGATGGGTAGTTTCCTTTTTTCCCCGGGTTTTGAGGTGGTCGGGGTTCGACATCCGGTTATACTGGAACACACAAAACAATAATAATAATGTGAGGGATAGAGAGAGATAAACAGGATAGAAAAAAAGCAAGCTAATACATAGGTGCGGACCTACCTGGTCGGCGTGCTGCATGGCAGCAGGACTGTATCCGCGCGCTGCATGGTACACTCTGAATGAGGCGAGCGGCACCGTGACGTTGCTTTTTATATGAGCAGGAGCGTCTTCTGAAAGCACGTGCAAGACGATAGATTAGCTTAGATGTGCTGAATAGTGACACACACACACACACACACACACACACGTACTCACCTTCAAGGGTTGACAAGTTTGCGGAGCGTCAGAGCACTTTGCGCGGCATGCGTTTTTGAACGTTTTGCGAATGACGACATCATTATGCGCGTGATTGCTGACGTGAAATTTTGAGAAGAATGTATGCTTAGGCAAGCCGGAGCAGCGGTGGGTGAGGTAGGCGATGACGTAATGACCGCACGTGGTGCTGTCGAAACCTTGCAGCCTTCTAGCGTTGGTGGACCAATGCGTCCCGCAGACCGAATTTAAGAACCGGAGAAAATGGGGTGAAAGCGGTCCTATGCCGTAACTGTCAAAATATTCTGCATGCGAGTTTTTGTCCACAAAGATGCAAACCCAGTGTTGCCCTGATTTGGTGCTGGGGTCGGTGTTAGCCACTAGCGCCAAGGGAGGCGTTGGAATGCCGTGAAGTACGGGTAGTTTATCGCAGGGGTAGACGCCTAAAAAGTGAGAGCGCGTAGAGGGACATGTCGATAGAAACCGTTGAATTTGAAAGGTGTTCATGATACCAAAATGGATCGGTTGGCGTCGATTTCGACCGTGCGATGTATTTCCGCTAGCAGCAGAAGTATGACCGGTTCTGTCAATTTATCGGCAAAACCGATGCTTATAGAGACGGTTCCGTGGCGCTGACCCGAGATGTGAGACTCGTTAGCGCTCATGTCTGCAGTGAGATCGAAAACCATTATCGTATACCCTTGCGGGTAGGTTTCTCTGGAGATGGAGTGTCCCTCGTCCTTGAAATGAATGCCTAGGCCGTCCTGCAGGGTTTGAAAGCATTGCAAATAGTGTCCTTTTGTAAAGTCGGGTTGCAGAGGTTGGGAGGGAACGGGTTGCCCATTCACGTAGAGCTGAAAGAAGTTCATTTTAAAATGTTTCAAGTTGTACGGATTTGAGTTAAAATGGCCGGAATAGGCCTTGTCGGTGACCATGGCTACTACCACTCTCCTTGGAACTTGCCCTACGCACACGTCGCTAAACGTCATTGCCCTGGACTCCTTGGGGATGCTGAGAGCGTGAAAGCTGACGTCTTTGAGATGGTACTTTGCGTTGCCCTTTGCGAGCACGGCCTGGTGCGCGAGCTTTATGGTCGGCGAGGGCCGCACCGATTTTAAGCGCAGCGTGGCAGACACGATGTCGGCGTACCCCTTAAAGGTATCTACGTCGGAAAACAGATAAAACTGGGGAGAGGCGGGAGTGAGCTTGACGGTCATGCTAACGTTGTTCAAAAGCAGCTTCTCCTGTCTAAAAAGAGCGTTGGACAGAGGACCGATGAGCTGCACGACGTTGCTCCCTTTGGTAAACCTCTGACGCCACTGAAAGCCCGCATTGGCGATAAAAGTGTCCATGATGCCTGCCGTGTCCTTTCTCCAGAGGGTAGATTCTAGTTTGGTGTTCATGGCATCTTCGGAGTAATTGAGAAGCGTCTCGAGGTAGGTTCTATAGGGGTAACCGGCTTGCGGCATGGAGACAATGATGTTATTGAGGGTTACCTCCATCTGTTGAAACAGGGAATTTAAGGCGTTGTTGACCAGAGTGGCGTTAGCGTCAGCGTTTAAGGCCTCTCCTTTGTCATCTACAACGCGCACCATGAGTTCGAGTACGACGTAGGTCAAGTCTAGGTAATCGTCCGCATTTCCGGAATAATGAAAGGTGATGGGGGCATTTTTCATTAAAGTGTTTTGAGGGTTTAGGTATAGGAACCGTGACTCCTCGATGCTCATCTGAACCGGCACCTCTGTAAAGAGGTCCAGTTCGGAACTCATGTGGACGGTCGCGTCTGCCATTACGAAAATACGTCTTGCACCTTGCGCCTACCGCGTTTCAGCTTGTACTGCTTGCTCTTTCCGGATTTGCTCGGTTTTATTCTCTTGAGACGCCTGGCGCCGGAACCGAGCATGGCACCGAGCTTTTCGTCGGCTTTTCGTTTTAAATTGTATCCGGACTCCTTGAGCCTCCGCTGGAGCGCTTGCTTCGGCGCTGCTCCCGCCACAGTCACATCGGACAGAACGTGAGCGCCCGCCTTTAAGGCCTCCTTTCCGACTGCTTTTGCTCCGCTCTTTAAAAACGGTAGCAACCTTCTGAAGAGTCCTCCGAGGGCTGAAAAGAGACCGCTGCCTCTTTGGTTGCGCTTGCCCCTGTAGAGAGCGAAATCGCGATGGTGGAACGCGCCGCCGGTCTGATTGAGGTAGTACAGCGTTACGGCGTGCACGTCCATTACGCCTGTTTCGGACGAAAAGCGAGAACTACAGTAGAGGAAAATCCGTCGGCGAATGGCAAGAGATCGCCGTAACCGTTCCTTAAATCTATGCTGACCGTCTTGAAGTCTTGCTGAATCAAGGGTACCCAATTTTGGGGAAAAAACGTCTTTTCGTCGCTCATGTAAGTGTTGTTGCT
Source organism: Deroplatys truncata (assembly GCA_030765065.1). NCBI lineage: Eukaryota > Metazoa > Arthropoda > Insecta > Mantodea > Mantidae > Deroplatys > Deroplatys truncata. The sequence continues at coordinate 23,211,822 of CM060976.1, read as the reverse complement.
TCTTTCGTATTCCACGGCCGCGCTCTCTATGACTTGGGCGAAGGTGTCGCCCACGACTTGCGAGGACACTAGATTACAGTAGACGAACATTTCGTAAGGAAACCCCATATAAGGATCTACGGGGTGTTTAGCAGCTTTTTCGAGAACGACGTTGACGTAGGGCTCGAAACCCAACATTTTTGCCATAGCGGGCGTTAAGAGCAAACTGTGGATGCGGTGTAGAGGTCCCGGAGGGTCCTCCGATTTTGAAACGTCTCGTTTGGGTCTGACGGAACGAGCCGCCGCGGGTTTCTGCTGCCCCGAAGCCCGGGGCTTCGGTTTCGGTTTCGGCTTGGGTCTCTGGTGGGGCGCATCGTTGAGAGCTTCGTATTCGCCGACCGCGTACGGTACGACCGTGCGCGCGACATTTTCCACAAACCCGTCGAACGGAATGACGGGTAGTGGTTCGGGATGGGCGACGGCGGCATTCACGCCCACCGTCTGCTTGCGCTCGTCGAAGAGGAAGAAGTTTTCCACGTGCAAGTGTTCGAGTAGAACGGCGTTGACGAGGTTCACCAAGTCTTTGGGATTGTGCACGATGCCTTGCGGCATTTGCAAACTGAATTTGGAATGCGTTGGGAGGAGCGTCATGGTGTACTTGGTGCCCGCGAGACGGGCATGGTCTGGCGAAAGGTTATAAAATTTCACCGGATACCTGACCTTTTGCAGGGCGACCTCCCATTCTCCCTGCAGAACGATTCTCTCGGGCAAGATGTTAGAAAATCTAGCCGTGGTGTTGTCGGTAAAGTGTTCCATGGAAGCGTTGCTCACGAGAGTGATGGAGAAGGGCTTGGTCTTAATCATGTCGAATCGACGGTCGAAGCCAGAACCCACGAGTTAAACTTTGCCGGATACCCCTTCCACTTTACCAAGACCTGCTTGCGGCGCCCTCGGCCCTTGGTCTGTAAAACGCTCTCGATCTTAAACGTCCGAGGTAGCGCGACCTTTTGTAGCTCCTGGGTGTAAAATGTGCCGTCTATGGTTTCTCCGGCCAGATCCTTCAACTTATATACCACCGGCCGACCGCGCACCACCTCGGCTATCCGAAATATTTCGTCCGTCCAATTCTGCTCGTAGCCCTTGTCGAATTTCATTTTTTCTTTAGAGATGCGCACGTGATCGCCGACGGAAAATGTGGGTTTCCCTGCGCGAGGTAGGGTCCTATTTGCATAGAGATTGCGGTACACTCGTAAAATGTTAGATTCGTTCACGTCCTTCGGAGCCATTTTTATGGACCTGTGATGCGAGCTATTGTACGACTCGAGTAAGGCCGGAAGGACATCCAGGTATCTGTAACTGTTTTTGTGCGTGAAATACCTCCACATCTTGGTTTTTAAGGTGCGGTTGAAGCGCTCCACGACGCTGGCTTTAACGTTATTTTTGGTTGTGTAATGTTTCACGTCGTGTTTCTTCAGAAAGTCGCGAAAAGTCTTGTTGGTAAACTCTGTTCCCTTGTCCGTCTGGAGGACCCTGGGGACGCGTTGGGAGAATATGGAGCGAAACGCTTGCGCGACCTCGGTACCCAGCTTCGATTTCAGGGGTACGGCCCAAGCATATTTGGAAAATACGTCGATAACGGTCAGAATGTACACGTAAGGTTTGTTATGTTCCCTCACGCTGTTCATGACGTTTAGATCGGCCTCCCAAAGATCGTCCATATTCGTCACGTGATAACATCTGGTGGGGAACCGCTTTCTGACCGGTTTGTGCAGAGTGTAACTGTCCCGGGTTCGAAGGAAGGACTCGATGTTCGCCTTAGACGCGCCCGTGGCCTTTCGAAGGGGCTTGACCGTGCCCAAACCGGCATAGTGTTCCGGTCTGGCATAGTATCGCCTTAGCGCCTTCCATTCCTTCATGCTTTACTTGTACAGGGGCTGCCACACGCGCTTGCGAAAATGGTACGACGCGGAAGGCGATTTCGATTTCTTTTTCGGAGTGGCAGGGTTCGCCCTCTTCTTTTTGCGAGGCGAGAGGAGGTTGACCTTTATGGTTCGGGGTTCGACCTCCTGCTTCACCGGCACGCGCTCGTGCACGTCTTCGTAATCGTCGTCGTCGTCGTCGTCGCCGAGGAAGGGCTTTCTGACTTGTGCCACGAGATCGAGGTAGTTGTCCAATTTATGTTTTACGAGCCGCCACTTTTCGTCGGCAGAGAGTTTTGCGCTTTGCAGGTTCCGAATTTCTTTAGCCAATCTGGATATGGTGCGGTCTACAGCGTGAAGCTTGTCGACGGTCTTCGGTTGCGGTGCAACCAGGATCTGCCTGCCGTACTTCATCCTGTTAATTTCGACACTAGCGCGCCGCCGAGCGAAGCCAGGACGGGTAGGAGGAATGCCGGCAAAAAACCTCCTTTTTGAACCAAGATGCTCTTCTTCTTCTTCAGAGGAACCCGTTTATCCGTCAACTTCCTCCAAGAAGCCTTGTGCTTCTTTAGGCGAGCCAAGCACTTTGCGGGAAGTTGCACGTGACCTCTGCACACGTTGAGCATGCATTCGCTAATGGCCTTGATCAGATCGCCGTCGGCATTTTTTAACAACTTTTTGCGCAGAGGGGCCTTCGCCTTAGCCAGAGCCGCCAAATTACCGTGCTGTCTCGCTATGCGAGGACTGGTCAGCGTCGCGAGCCTTGACCTACCTCTAGCCATGCTTGCGCGATAATGACGTTCGCTCCAAAAGCGATACTTTTTATTTAGACTCGACGGCCTCAGTCGGGCAAGGCCCTGCCGGGATGATATGGAACGATACGAACCCGAGTCCTCTCGGCGGTCTCAGTTGGGTACGAAATAAGAGAGGTTTTCCCCCGGCAGCACGCCGGTTCGATACCTGTATCGGGCGGGCGTGTACTGGGTGCAGTCCAACACGAGATACCCGTGAGGGCGTTCGGCGGCCTTCTCGAAGGCCTCCAAGAGAAACCTAGAGTTCCTGGGTTCGATCTGCTGGCACAGTCTCTCGATCTGCATCTTGTCCCGGTTGTTCTTGAAGACCACGACGTAGTTCGCATTCAGAGAGATGTTGCGATATTTCTGACCCTGCGGAAACACGTTCTGCAGGATGTAGACGATGCCGAAGCGCTTATGATGGGAGTCTCTGGTGAAAAAATTGGACACGTCCTTCCCGCCACCCTCCAGCATCAGATCGTCGAGGACGACGAGGTCGTTCTCGCCCACCGAAGCAAGTTCGGGTATGCCCGCGTGGGTCTCGCAACGCAGAGCCGAGGGTTCGAGTCTCGGCGAATACTCCGGAGGGTGGCACCACAGCACCCTCCTGGGGCGCACGTCGAACATCCGGTGCGCGTGGCGCAACAGGTTTTTCACGAAGGTCGACTTGCCGCAGCGCGACGGCCCCGCCACGAGCATCGTGCTGGGAAACTCGAATCGCCGCAGGTCTCGGGGACCGGGCATCGTCTCCTCAGGGCGCCCGGTTCGAAATGACTTTGGCGCGGCTGCGGACGTCTCATTTATGCGTTCCTCTTGAACCCGTAGGGATAGGAATCGTGATCGCCGGCGAGCACGCGCTTGTTGACCACCATCCTAAACGTCTTCGAGCTGGGTTCGGTGACGACCGTCCAAGACGGTTTCCGCGAGATCTGCGTGCCCGCCAGCTTCACCGCGCGGTCGTTGTCCCTCAGCACCGTGTCGCGAATCACCTCCGCGTTCACCAGCTCCAGGTTGCCCGAATTGAGCGTGATCCCCTTCACCTTGCACACCGAGAAGGTCTTGCCCGTTTCGGGGCAAACGATCTCCATGCAGTAGCTCTTGGGCCCCGTGGAGGCGAACCGGGCGATGTAAGAGCCCCGCCCGTACTTCTCCAGCTCGTCCGTCATGTCCCCCAGGAGGCGTCCGACGGACGGCGTCCAGTCGCCCGGAGCGGCGGCGACGACGACGGAATCGGTGTCGAAGTAGCAGACGCGTTCTCCCAGCCTCTTCAGGTAGGAGTAGAGCACCAGGCGCGCGTGAGCCGTGGTGTAGGCCGCCAGGACGGCGTTGGCGGCGGGGTTGACCTTGCGGCACTCCTCGCGGTACCTCCACACCACGTACATGATCCGGTCGGTGACGGGCACGTAGGTCTGCACTTCCACGCCCGGGTCGTTGAGCAGCTCCAGGAGTCGGTCGTACCGGTCCACCAGCTCGCACGTGGGGAGGTTTTCCCTCTGCCCGAGTTTGCCCCAGAAGCTGTTGAGCATCAGCTTGGCCAGCTCCCGCCTGCCGGGGTTGGTGGCGACGGCCTGGGGATCCAGGGCGACGCCTTCGTGCTCGAAGAATTGCTCCACGTACTGCTGCTTTGCGGCAGGGTCGTCGCAATCCGAGGGCCAGCCGGAGGCTTCGGTCTTGATCTTCAAGAACTGATTCACGTAGTCCTCGAAGAGACCCTTGGCTCCGGTGGTCGGTTCGTGCCGCACCACGTCGTACTCCCAGATCTCGTGGACCCGCAGCAGGCGGTACCCCTCCTCCAGGGCGACCTTCATCTCGTCGATCACCCAGGTACCCGACAACGCCCTCTCGCGCTCTCCGTGGTGGCACTCGTCTTGGTTCTCCGCCTCCGCACAAGCGCGGCATAGCGGGAACATGAGCTTGCCGCCGATGCGCGCCGGTAACACCGGGTGGTACAGGTGTTGCGGCGGTAGAACCTCGCACTTCACCAACCCGCCCCCCACGTCTTCCAAGCGCGGGAATCGATCCACGTGGATCTTGGGGTGGCCCACGGGGTAGGGCTTCGTCTTGTTCACGTACGGGTACAGGCTGCATACGTCGTAGTAGTAGATCTTGCTATCCCCCTTCGCCTCGCAGTACGTCTTGGTGCAGTTGGTGCGACCTCCGTAGAAGGCGTCTCTGGGGTTCAGGGGTTCGGGTACCGGAAAGTCCCTTGCGTGGCGCGCCAGGTCCTGGTTGGCCTTCATCGCGGCGTTAAACTCGCACTCCCACATTTCCACCACGGCGTAGCCGGCGGCCTTGATCTTGGCCGTGACCTTCTCGGTGCTCTCTAACCTGGAGGTCATGGTTTCGTGTCCCGAGTTGTATATCGCCGCATGGCGATTGTGAAAGCACCGCCTGCAGCCGTGGTAAAAGCACCCGTGGAAAAAGTACGCGGTTTTTTCGGCCTCTCTGTACCCGTCCACCTTGTGCCCCACGATTTTAACTTCGCGTCCTCGCATGGCGTGCTGGATGACGATGCGGTTTTGCATCTCTAGCCAAGTTAGCCATATGCATGCGGCGCGAGACTGCCGGTCCGCTAGTCGATACCCGCCCGCTGGCAAGAGGGCAATTTTTTTAAGCGGCATGAAGCGCTTTCTATACACGCACATGCACGCCTGCGCAATGGTGACGCATTCTCTGAACGGGTCTATTCCGTTCTCGTCCAAGAATTCCCTTCTGAATTTGGAAACTCCCTGACTGAGTAGAAATACGTCCATCTTGCAATACGCCACCATTTCCGCCCTCATGTCGAAGACGTACCCGGAGGACGCCTTTTCTTCGTGCCACTGCTCGAAGGCTTTCCGACCCTCCGCCGACATGCCCTCCGGGCAGTAATGCCTTTTGTCGGGAATCGAACCCACGTACCGCTCGTTTTCCTTCGTGTTAAACAGGTACGGGAAATAACCTTTGCATTCCTTCAATCCGAAGGTCTTGGAAAAGCGGGAGAGTGGCATGGGTATGAAGTTGAGCGAGTCTAGAAATGTGACGTCACCGTACCTCATCCTGTAGATCTTGCTGCCGTTCATGATGAGCTCCGGCACCCAGTCTAAGTGCGCCACCATGTACTTTAATAGAAACTGCCCGTCGTAAGCTCTGAGGTTATGCGCCACGACGTAGACGTCCCAGGCTTCGAACCTCGCCTGCGCGATGTGCTCGAAAAGCTGCTTCACGGGCTCGTCCATAAACACCCATTCTTTGCAACCGCATTCGGTACAGTATGCCGTCTTGTGGCGTTGGTCGATGCACAGCGAACAGGCTTGGTACAACACGCACAAGTTAGGTACATGCTGGTATGTGTCCTTTTTGCCGGTATATGGAATGTTTTGCGTGCATTCAAAGTCGATAAACATAAACACGTACCGGTTTCTTTTGTTCTTTGTAGCATACGGCTGCATATAGCACATGTGGCTAGAATTCACGTGTGCCTTGCAATGATTGCAGTACTTTTCCCCGCACTGGTGCGCGGTTTTTCTGTGCCTCGCATTCACGAGCTTATTGCAAGACGTGCACACCTTTTCTACATCGCACACCGACAGCGCCTTTGGGTAAAAAACGCCTTTCTTTGCGTGGTTTGCAAAGCATGTCGGTCCCTTAAAATCTCTGTTGCACTCGGCGCAGCGTATGTAGGCGTCAAATCGCGCATCGCACTGCTGATGGCATTTAGCACACCTGGCGTCGCACCTATGAAATTCTTTTTTGTGTGCCGAGGGATGATGACACCGGCGGCAATACCATTTGCATTTAAAGCACTTGTGAAGGTTCACGATAGCATTAAAGTGCCCGGCGTGGAGCATGACGTCGATGTATTTATCGCATTTCTTATCCGACGCGTACAGCACGTGCTTCCCCGTATGATCGCCAAACACCGTCACAGCGTAGCCCTTTAACGCTGCGTCGAAGCGTCTCACGTCGTCTATCGTGCAGCTGTCGTGGCCTTGACCGATGCTCGCGCACAAGGCTACGGCCTTCGATTTTTGTAGATACTCGGAACGCGTCATCGTTCTATAATTGACGTCGCGATCCACTTTGGCTTTAACTACAACAATGGCTCTTGCTAAACACAAGTTGTCTTTGTTGGCTATTTCGACAATGCCTTTATTGTCCCTACAGGCATCGCAAGGTTGGTGGCACGAACCCGAGACCTCCTTGGTCCACACAAACGTGACGTGAAGAGGCCCGCTTAGCAAGAATTGTTGGTTACTTTGCATTACTTTTTCGATGCTTCCAACAATGACATCCGCATTCAATTGCTCTGTGCGCCTCACGCTCATGTTGAAGGCTTTGGACGTCTCCTTTTCGTCTGTTATGGATATGCCTAAATATCCGGGTTCGTTTTCTAACAGGTTCTCTTTCGCAAAGTTTAGAATATCGTTAAACAAATGCGATACCCATTGCTCCGGGTTAACATCTCTGGGGACCGGGTTTAACGTAATTTGAGACTCTGTAAAGCCGGAAAAAAGCTTTGGCAACCTCCTCTGCTTGTGTCCTATAATTTCGAACGTAGGCTGCAAGGTGTCATCGCGACTTCCTCCGGGTTGTTGGTCCATCTTATCGTCCGAATGCACCGATCGCTCTTTCCCTGCAAAGTACTGCGGCTATTTTGTTTTTATTTTAAAATTATTTTTCGTCAAATAGAACGATTTTGTAGAAAATCACACTATCGCTTTCGTTTCTAACTACGGGCTTTTGCTGTTCGCACAGGGTTTTTATAAGCTCGCTTATTGCAACCGTTGTTTCATCATTTGTGTCGAGTTAAATGCCTCGTTTCGCTAAAAAATTGTCTAGTTTTAAAAACTTAGAGTCATGCTGACACCAACCGCCACTGCACAATTCTCACCGCCGACATAAAGGTTGCATTTATTGTATTGCTGACGAATTTCCGCATCTCTCACCTTTCACTGTCATCAGCACACGGCTCTTTTGCGTGTAGCGCTGAATGCGAACGAGCTGACCTCAGTTATTCCTGATGTTATTAGTGCAATATTAAAACTATGAGTATCGTGTGTAGTGTTTTATGTTGTGCCAGTGCATACGTGTTATGTAAAATGTATGAATTAAATACAATCAGCAGATACTTCCTTTCTAAGGAGTAACACCAACTGTTGAATATAAATTCTCAAAGTGCTCCGTTCGTACGTCCTCTACCCTCTATTTCTTATAGGTGAGTACGAAAGTTTATTTTCATATCCACTTAATTTTAATCCGGATAAACTTTTCGGGAAATGGTTGCATTGCACAACCGTTAGACATCCAAAGGGACGCTATACACTGGTCTTAAAATTCTAAATTCTTTCCATCAACATGGCGTCATGCCTTTTAAAAAAGAATGGCTAAGCACTGTACAATTCCAACCATTTATAACACATATCTCCAAAATGGCTGACGTCACAAAAAAGTTATTTCAAATAAATTGTGTGTGTTTCCTCAAACCTTAGCAGTTATACAAGTTCATAGAAAATTTCTTCCGAATCAAGAGGACTTCACAGGCTATTTCCACAAAATTCAAGATATACATTTTATTTTCATATAAATGTCTTTAATATATGGTGTTGTAATTAAAATCGTCAGAGACAGTTTTAGAAAATAAAACATTCCGGAAAATAGTTCATGTAAAGGGTAGAAGCAGTTTGAAAGAAGCGAAGTAAACGCGATTTTTCACTCACTAGGGGCTAGAAAATCGAATTTCTTGACTTTTTGAATACTCAGCATTTTTCGTATATAGAGGCTTATTATGAGGTGATACATTCATTTATATGATTTTTAAGCAGTTTGAAAGAAGTGAAGTAGAATGGCTAAGCATTGTACAATTCGAACCATTTATAACAAATATTTCGGAAATGGCTGACGTCACAAAAAAGTTATTTCAAATAAATTGTGCGTGTTTTTAAAAAGATCTAAATTTTTTGTGTTCTATGTTTTTCTCAAACCTTAGCAGTTATACAAGATCATAGAAAATTTCTTCCGAATCAAGAGGACTTCACAGGCTATTTCCACAAAATTCAAGATATACATTTTATTTTCATATAAATGTCTTTAATATATGGTGTTGTAATTAAAATCGTCAGAGACAGTTTTAGAAAATAAAACATTCCGGAAAATAGTTCATGTAAAGGGTAGAAGCAGTTTGAAAGAAGCGAAGTAAACGCGATTTTTCACTCACTAGGGGCTAGAAAATCGAATTTCTTGACTTTTTGAATACTCAGCATTTTTCGTATATAGAGGCTTATTATGAGGTGATACATTCATTTATATGATTTTTAAGCAGTTTGAAAGAAGTGAAGTAGAATGGCTAAGCATTGTACAATTCGAACCATTTATAACAAATATTTCGGAAATGGCTGACGTCACAAAAAAGTTATTTCAAATAAATTGTGCGTGTTTTTAAAAAGATCTAAATTTTTTGTGTTCTATGTTTTTCTCAAACCTTAGCAGTTATACAAGATCATAGAAAATTTCTTCCGAATCAAGAGGACTTCACAGGCTATTTCCACAAAATTCAAGATATACATTTTATTTTCATATAAATGTCTTTAATATATGGTGTTGTAATTAAAATCGTCAGAGACAGTTTTAGAAAATAAAACATTCCGGAAAATAGTTCATGTAAAGGGTAGAAGCAGTTTGAAAGAAGCGAAGTAAACGCGATTTTTCACTCACTAGGGGCTAGAAAATCGAATTTCTTGACTTTTTGAATACTCAGCATTTTTCGTATATAGAGGCTTATTATGAGGTGATACATTCATTTATATGATTTTTAAGCAGTTTGAAAGAAGTGAAGTAGAATGGCTAAGCATTGTACAATTCGAACCATTTATAACAAATATTTCGGAAATGGCTCACGTCACAAAAAAGTTATTTCAAATAAATTGTGCGTGTTTTTAAAAAGATCTAAATTTTTTGTGTTCTATGTTTTTCTCAAACCTTAGCAGTTATACAAGATCATAGAAAATTTCTTCCGAATCAAGAGGACTTCACAGGCTATTTCCACAAAATTCAAGATATACATTTTATTTTCATATAAATGTCTTTAATATATGGTGTTGTAATTAAAATCGTCAGAGACAGTTTTAGAAAATAAAACATTCCGGAAAATAGTTCATGTAAAGGGTAGAAGCAGTTTGAAAGAAGCGAAGTAAACGCGATTTTTCACTCACTAGGGGCTAGAAAATCGAATTTCTTGACTTTTTGAATACTCAGCATTTTTCGTATATAGAGGCTTATTATGAGGTGATACATTCATTTATATGATTTTTAAGCAGTTTTAAAGAAGTGAAGTAGAATGGCTAAGCATTGTACAATTCGAACCATTTATAACAAATATTTCGGAAATGGCTATCGTCACAAAAAAGTTATTTCAAATAAATTGTGCGTGTTTTTAAAAAGATCTAAATTTTTTGTGTTCTATGTTTTTCTCAAACCTTAGCAGTTATACAAGATCATAGAAAATTTCTTCCGAATCAAGAGGACTTCACAGGCTATTTCCACAAAATTCAAGATATACATTTTATTTTTCATATAAATGTCTTTAATATATGGTGTTGTAATTAAAATCGTCAGAATCAATTTTAGAAAATAAAACATTTCGGAAAATAGTTCATGTAAAGGGTAGTTTGGGGGTGGAGGGGTTTTCTTGAAACTCTCTGTGTCGTATCTTTGGAAGGTACTCAACCTAAATACCAAGTTTAGTATTTATCCAACTTTTCATTTTTGAGTTATGCTGCTCTGACACATACACACACAGAATTTTCTAAAAATGTTTTTATTCAGTGGACCTCAAAACAAGTATTTAGTTTTCCAGTGCTGTTTCACTTGTGAAATTCCGTTCTCTTTGTATGAAAATGAAAAAAGAAAAGTTAAACGAATGTCGAGTTTTAGTGAGAAAGGTCTAAAGCTTTTAAACATTAAAATCAACATGCAAACTTTGTAAATACACAACGCCACAAAGTAATAATAATAATAATAATAATAATAATAATAATAATAATAATAATAATACACATAAATTGTGTGCTTTAACGTCCTTGTACAGTAAGGCTTCGTTTCCTACGGTTTAACAGTTGTACAAAAGACATTCACAATGAGACTACTTCACAGCAATTCCCAGAAAATTGAAGTTATACATTTTATTTGTCATGCAGATATCTTAAACATACCGTACCGTAATCAAAAGGGGTTAGAGCCATTTTTAAAACAATAAAAATAATGAACTTTCTCCCGCTAAACGGGTAGTTTGCGGTGTGGGAATTTTCTTGAAAATCTACGGTTTGTTAAATTTTTTTATACGCTACTATTTTAGTGTGTGTGTGTGTGTTTGTGTGTGTGTGTGTTTGTGTGTGTGTGTGTGTGTGAGTATGTGCCTAGTGTCCGTGCGCCACAAGCCAAAACGATGACATTATAGAAAAACTTTATCATCTGCCTACCTGCCAGGTAAAACGCGAAAAAACCTGAAAAAAGCTCTAAGAGTATTCTAACGCTTACCGATCTGGAAAACCCGTGAAAACAAGATAGTACACTTTTGAGGTATTGCTTGTTATTTCCTTAAATTTTTCAATACTTTTTTACTTTCTCTACTACGTATAGTAAGTAGGGGAAGTATTGCATTCCGCCCAAAAATTCGATACCGAGATTTCACCGGAAATACACGTTTTGAGACCTCCTGAATCAAAAAAAAAAAAAAAAAAAAAAAAGCATTTTTCGAAACATGTCCGTGTGTGTGTGCCTGTCTGTGTGTCTGTCTGTCTCTCTGTGTGTGTGTGTGTGTGTGTGCGCGCCAGTACGTGCCTAATATCCGTGCGCCGACAAGGTAAAACTTCATCATTTGCCTACCGGGCAGGGACAACCGCTAAAAACCTGAGAAAACCTCCAAAATTAGAAACGCCTTCGTCAACCAGTACAGAAAACGCCTACCAACCAGGGAAAACCTATGAAAAAGCAGAAAGAGCTTGCATTTGTTTACCATCCGCAGAAAACTCCCAAAAAAAAAAAAAACTAGTCATTTTAAAAAAAAAAGGAAAAAGACGAATAATATAAGTATGGTAGAAACAGCTTGCATTCGTCTACCAACCAGAGAAAACCCCCGAAACACTAGTTATTTAAAATTGCTGATGAGTTCTGGATAGGCTTTTGCAAATGTTGTTGGTAGCAAAACTTGCCTTTTCCATCACCTCCAACATACCCCACTCCCACACCTTTTTTTTCTTTCCACCAATCATAATCTCTCTTATTCTCGCCAATCAGCAACTTTCATTTGTTCCTTTCCACCAATAACATCACTTCTTATTCCCACCAATGACAACTTCACACGTCACTTTCTGTTATACTTTTTATCCCTCGTTCGCCATCTTTCCCCCTCTTTCAGACCCCAACCGCCGCACAGTCAACACCTCGCCGCTCCTTAACCTCAACTTCGTGCCTCCGCCATCTTGTTTAGTTCACATTTTTACCACCGCGCCTCTCATCTCTCAACCAGATTGCCTGCAAGAACAGATCTCGTTCATTCGCACCTCGACGGTTGCCTCGGCAGCAGCTACTGCCAACACCTACGTCGTACACGTTTTTGACCGCTTTCGACCGGCTATGAGAACCCTGCTCCTACGTACGCTAGCGACCATCACGATGGTCCAGTACCAGGTTTTTGGTATAGTTAAATTACGCCTCTGCAAAGGGTGTCTGTACCGCTTTAAAAACCTAGGTATATCAGTGCGTAGTGATGTTGGTTGATCTTAAAGCTGGTTAAGCATTTTCAAAAACAGTTTGCTTTTATTTTTCCGTCTCGCGTGCCGCGCTTTTGGTGACGCATCCACACCGGTAACAGGTAAGTAACACACGCATAATTATTTTTCGGACCTGCTTGGCGTAGGAATATATCCTTTCGTGTTTTGGTACTGTAACCTCAAACCTCCTTTCCCACCTCTTGCGTCCGCCATCTTGTTTAGTTCTCACCGCATCTCCTTGTCGCAGACCCTCCGCCATTTTTAGTTCCCGCTATTTTAACCTCAAAATCTACTCTTCTAACCTCTTGCTACCGCCATCTTCTTTTAGTTCCCATTCTCACCACCGCGTCTCCTTACCCCCACCTCTTGCGACCGCCGTGTTCACCACTAACCTCCAAATTTCCTCGTCCTTAAACCTCTTGTCTCAACAACCTTGTCTAGTTCCCATTTTCGCCACCGCATCTCATATCGCCCCCATCTCTCTATCCACTCAAGAAAACTACCATCCGACGTTCAAAAATTGCTGATCAGTTCAAGACAGGCTTTTGCAAATCTTGCTGCTAGCAAAACTTACCTTTCCCACCACCTCCAACATACCCCACTCCCACAACTTTTTCTTTTCCACCAATCATAATCCCTCTTATTCCTACCAATCAACAACTCTCATTTGTTCCTTTCCACCAATAAAATCACTTCTTATTCCCACCAATCACAACTTCACACGTCACTTTCTGTTACACTTTTTATCCCTCGCTCCCCATCTTTACCCCTCTTTCAGTACCGACCTCCGCACAGACAACACCTCGCCACCCAGCTCCTCTCCATCACGCGACCTCCATACTCCTCCATCTCCCTTCCTCCATCTCCCACCCCAAATTAACGAACCAATCAAAAACACTCCACGTCACTTCCTCAATTCTTTCAACTCGTCCCGGATGAGCCAACCGATTTAACGATAATCCTACCGCTCAGGGCGCTTTTCAAACACACCGCCGCCGCCGTCGCACGCACCGACACTAGCGACACCAGCGCCCCTAGCGGCAGGATTATCGTTAAATCAATTGGCTCATCCGGGACTAATACTACTGTCCTCTTCATTCTGAACGACTTTTGCATAACTGGTAAACCGTGAGAGGTAGACAAAATTTTACTACACAAAAAATGTAGATCTCGTTATAGCACACAATTTGTTATATACATTTATTTTTTATTTATTTTTTTTTTTGTCGAGTGAGTCATTTCCGAGGAATCCCTTGTTATTTGTTTGAATTTTCCAATACTTAGACGTTTTCTCAAATGGGAATTCGGTATTCTTTCTTTCTTCTTTTTTTGCGGGGGGGGCCTAGAAATACAAAGAAATTGGAATGCTCCACATAGCAACCAGCTTTTAAAATATTTGATTATCGCTTAAAGCCCGAGGTCGCGGGTTCAAACCCGGCGGTGGGCGATGAATTTTTTTTTCGCGCGTAAAAATCCTTAGCATGGCTTCCTTCGGAAAGGAAATAAAGCCGCTGGCTCCGTGTCGTAGATTTACGGCACGTAAAAGAACCTCAAGCCTGATAGAGGCCTCTGAGCAAAATTTCCAGTCCTTCACCACCAATATAGAATGGGACGCTAAGGACCATAGCAGTTAAAGAGCGTCCATAAATAAATTAAAAAAAACACTCGAACTACCGCATAGAGCCTGCCATAATCCTCTTGCGCCTACAAGAAAATTAGCAATAAGCAAATGTTTATTTCGATTAACATGAAATAGTAGGAGAATAAACGTTCGTAAAAATAGTTTGTACAAGAGTAGAGAGAACCATGTGAGTGCAACACATCAGATTTTTTAACGTAATTTCTCTTGTTTCAAGAACCGCGTTCTAAACATGATCTCCCATAGTTTCAGGAATCAACATAATATAATATTGATGTTTTACACATTCGAGCGGTCTAAAATAGTATAATATGTCACACGTGTGAAGAGGTTTTATTTCGCAAACATTCCTACTCGCAAAATAATACCTTACTTTTACTCTTGTATCATAATAATCTACTATTATCGCGCATGCTGCGTATTTTATTTGCCAGGTCTTACGGTATTTTAATCAAAATCATTAGCACAATTTTTTGAGAAAATCTAAAATAATGAAAACTTCCCATTTAAGGGAAAGTAAGCTCGAAAAAAATTAATTCATCACTTTATTTTTGGTCCTTGATGTCGCCATGCCCGTAATAGGCACAATTATTGCAGCATGCATAGATCCATCGCAGTAGTAGCAATAGTACTAATAAATAAACACTCTTTGGCCAGTTGCGAATAACAGATCACGGCAGCTGCAAACTCCGCCTCCCTCCGTCCATCCTCACCGCGGAGTGTAGTAATAGGGGCGTTATGTGGTCAGTAAGGCAGTATGCCGTCAACATACCTCTAATTACATGCGGATTCCAAGACCTCAACCTCTACTGTTTTTGTAAAGTGGCTCCCAAGGACCTGGGTATATCCCTTTACCAGACCCCCAGCGGAAAAATTCCCATATCGTTACCGGAAATCGAACCCGAGTCCCTCGCACCGCAGTCCACTGCGCTTCGTGAAATAATAATAATAACAATTAATACATGACTGCAAAATAATTTTATTTAAAACAAAATTAGTCGATCAGGGTGGTGCTGGTACAGCACTACTTATTCTCGGGCTCGGGCGGGTTGAACCGGTGCTAAGAATTTCGGCCCGTTCAGACCTATAATTTTTCTAAAATGGTGTGCAAAGTTACAAATTGTACATCGGTAGCATATGAAATAGTTTTTAAAAGGTAAAATAATACCTACGTGATCACAGAGTGTAGCAGACTTTGACGTCCGTGAAATCATGTTATAAACTTTCCATCTTGAAATATTTACTTAACGTAAATACATGTTGTTGTAAAGCAAGAAAATATGATGTACCTTCCAATAATAATTTTAATGCACTGTGTTTTAGGAAATTCCTTTTCGCCTCGTATTTTAACTTCACACGTCCTAAAAAATAATTTTGGTAGAATACGCCATAGCTAGGGGGAGGTGGGGCAAGTTGTGCACGTTAAGGAAAATGCTTTAAGATTGTGGAGTAAATACTACACTCAGAATATACACAGCTATGTTATATATTACTATAGTGCGTCATCAAACAAGTGCTTTCTGTTATTGGAACATGTACGTTTTTTAAATATAATGAATTTATCAGAAGCATGTAAACTGCTGAAGTTGCCCTGCATACCGGGGCAAGTTGGGCATTTTCAGGCAACTATGTACATTACAAAAATGTGGTTATGTGAAGCAATGAGAATAAGAAATCGCTTAAAACAGTGTGTCGAAAATAAAGTCTATTGACTAAATACACTCTTTGTCTATGAAAATTAGAATAACGAAAGCAGTTTGCGTGATTCTAGCTGCAGCTAACGCATATTACTAAACAGGAACATTTTCTTAAATTATGTTCTATACCATATTACAAACTATGTCACCTCACTTTCTAGATCGGTGTAGTCTTCGTGCGCCCACAGTTTACACTTGCCGCACATTACCCGCTCCTCTTGGGTGTGCCATATTTTTCATTGCAGTACGTGATGCAGTGTGTTCGTCATCCTGTTGTATTTCTTTTGAATGTTTCTCCGCTTGAGATTCACTACCCTTACACGATTTTGAGTCATGTTTGTTTTTACCTATAAGGAGTGTTCTCTTGCAATTTTCAGTTTTCTGTGCATTTTCTCTAGCCTTCAAATTGTTTTTATATGGAGAACCAGTCAATTTTTCTGCTTGTTTGCGTCCCTTATTTAAGGTCTTTATTCTGGGTTTTGGTATAGGAAACATGTCAGAGACTTTGATCACACCACGATTCTCTAAACCTGTTGAAACAGCAACAGCAGCAGCAACTGGAGAGGTATAAGATGAGGTTTGCAGATAGTCTGTAGAACATAAAGGAGTGCTTTCTGGACATAACACAGCACTTGCGCCAGTGAAATCGTATTCCTGAAATGCATCCGGATTGAAAGGAGAAAATGCCAAAGCCTTCAAATCTTTTCATAATGTTGTGAGGAGTAATGGCTCTAATGAAGGGATTTTATAAGCGCCCCCGTCGAATAATCTGTAATTCTTTCACCAGGATGATTCAGTATAAACTTATCCATTTCTTGAGGTATTCTTTGAAAGGTCCATGTACGGCAACATCTAACGGCAGTGTTATTACCAGGGTTAGGATTTTTAGGTGCGCACTTTTTTTCTTAGGGTAAGTTAAAGCTGTGCGGAAAGATATCACAAGGTGAAGTTTTGTTTCTAGTTGCAAAAAGAGGCATTTTTTCTCCCACCTTTTCCCCTTTTTTGGGACCTTTACCCCTTTTTGGCACCTTTATCCCATTTTCCCCCAACCATGCCCATAATCCCCTTTGCCCCCCTTTTTCTTTTAAGTTTTATTCTAATTTATTCTTTAACTTTCAATTAACGTTTCTTCAGCTTTCTGTGTACGTGCGAATAGTAAGCCTATCTCTTTCAGTAAACGGCGCGCGGGAATTGAAAGCACACCCGCAACAATGGAAAATTATGTATTCGACGAAAACCTCTTTCTCTCGCTTTACCGCTGTAAAGTAGCCCGCAATAATGCAATTGACAATGAGTAATTCTATCCCACCAGAATCAGTAGCCTGCCTGTTCGTGAATGTGAGACGTCATCTGTTTGCGTGGAGGCGAAGGCTGGGCACGCAGAGACGGAGTAACCTCACCCGCGCAGTTCCGAGAATTATTAAGACTGGGTTCTGCTCACTGAGACTGAAGTTACAGCATGAATGAGAACATTCTGGTAATTGTCGCGGTGTTATAAGAGAATGTGGACAACGAATGGGCGCAAGAGTGAGTTGTGTGACAGTCGCATTGTGTTAGCAAGTGAACTAGTGTTACCTCTCCAAACGAGTGTACTAGTACTAGGTTTTACCATGCCAAAAGTGTCTAGTGCTCGATTTATTGTTCTGACTGAGGAATTAAAACAATATTTCATAGACACTGATGGAACTTTTATGCGATGTAGGTACTATTTGTGATTCAGGAATTTTGTTAGATGAAAAACACCAGCGAGATCGCATCAAACAACACATTTCCAGCTCTAAGCATCAAATGAACAAGACTCTTCAAGCAAACAAATCACGGCAACCTCTATTACGAAATGGTTTCAACGGAGTTCTTCAAAAACCCAAAATTTGAAGGAATTAAACATTGATTTGTGTGCAGCACTTACACAAGCAGAAATTCCACTCAATAAGGTGAACCATCCAGCCTTCAAGGGATTTCTTGAAAAATACACAAAGATGTCAATGCCCGATGAGAGTACTTTAAGAAAAAACTACATGGAGCCTGTTTACCAAGAAATCATAGAAAGAATCAAGGAGAAAATGTCTGATTGCGATGTGGGAATCATTGTGGATGAAACCCTAGACTCAATGGAACGATATGTTTTGAACATTTTAGTTTTTCCCTTAGCAGGGGAGAAAGTTAAGCCCGTGTTGTTAAAAATGTACGAGCTGCAGAAAACCAATGCCAGTACAGTAATGCAATCCATTATGGACTTCTGCCAAAAACTCTGGCCTACTGGTATCGAGTTTGAAAAACTTCTTCTTGTGGTTACGGACCAGTCTCCATACATGATTTCAGCTGTTAACCAATTGAAACCTTTGTTTCCTAACTTGAAGCATGTGACATGCTTGGCTCATGCCCTTTACAGGGTTTGTGAATCCATAAGGAACGAATACGACATCGCAAATCAATTCATTTCTACTCTGAAGAAGATTCTACTGAAAGCTCTGAGCCGTGCTGTTTACTACAGGGAAATCACTGGCCTGCCCCTTCCCGGTCATAACTCGCTGGGGATCTTGGATTGAGTGTGCTGCTATGTTGTGTGAGAATTTTTACAAAATTAAAGAGTTTATGCTTTCTTTGGATCCATCGGACGCAGGTGCAATTTCCAAGGCACAGCAACTTCTGTTACCGGAGAAAATACATAATTTGCAGACAGAACTATATTGTGTCCATAGTTACAAGTACCTGCCTGCAGCTATTAAACGATTGGAAGAACAAGGTCTGGAAAAGGAAAAACAATGGGATATCTTTTACTTCCGTGAGGGAGCAGTTAGATGGCTTTGCCAAAGACAAACTTGAATCTACTCTTCAGAAGAATCCAGACATTGAGGAATTCGCACATCTGTAGAGTTGCCATTCCGAGTGAATACAAGGTTTGCCCCACTGGTTTCTGTGGATTTTGAAAGAAGCTTTAGCATCTACAAAGACATTCTATCTCCTAATATCGACTTACTTTTAAACACGTGGAGATTTTTAATGTCTTGAAGTACAAGAGCTTCCTGTTTTTTCCTTTTTTTGATGAGTGATAATTTGATGTACTTGTTTGTAGTTCAATAAATTAGAATAGAGGAAAGAGAAATCGTCGAATTGGTTAGGGGAATGCACAACTGAAATTAACGCAAAATCTAAATAAATAAATAAATAAATAAATAACAAAAAAATATGTTCCCAAAAAATTCTCCATTGCTTGTAGTTTTAGAATCCACTTTTATTTTTCACCTAGCGAATGCTTCAGGATCGTTACGGGACCTTTTAAATACTCTTGCGCATTTGTTTGCTAGCCGTATATATTTTTAAAACTTGATTTTAAGGCGTTTCTTATTTTCAGCATTTCTGCATATTCAAAATGTTCCACACGATGTAGTTTTCATCTATTCATATTGACATTTTTATACTTATTTCAAAAACCCAAATAAATAAAACTGTCATAATTACTTTCTCTACTACGTATAGTAAGTAGGGGAAGTATTGCATTCCACCCAAAAATTCGATACCGAGATTTCGCCGGAAATACATGTTTTGAGACCTCCTGAATCCAAAAAAAGCATTTTTGGAAACATGTCCGTGTGTGTGTGTGTGTGTGTGTGTGTGTGTGTGTCTGTGAACAGCATAACTCAAAAACGAACAGTCGGATAAGCACCAAACTTGGTATTAAGGTTCAGTATCTTCCAGAGATGCGACACGAAGGTTTTCAAGAAAATCCCCCCACCCCAGACTACCCTTTACATGGAAGATATTTCGAAAATTTTAATTTTCTCAAAAATGGCTCTAACGATTTTGATGAAAATATCATATGTTTAAGATAATGTCATGATAAATGAAATGTATATCTCGAATTTTCTGGGAATGTCTCCAAAAGTATTCTTCATTGTGAACGACTTTTGCATAACTGGTAAACCATAAGAGATAGACAAAATTTTACTACACAAAAAATGTAGATCGCGTTAAAATACACAACTTATGTCATATACATTTCTTTTGTTGAGTGAACCGTTTTCGAGATATTGCTTGTTATTTCCTTAAATTTTCCAATACTTATACTTTTTCTCAAATGCGTTATTCATTTTTACTTTCTCTACTACGTATAGTAAGTAGGGGAAGTATTGCATTCCACCCAAAAATTCGATACCGAGATTTCACCGGAAATACATGTTTTGAGACCTCCTGAATCCAAAAAAAGCATTTTTGGAAACATGTCCGTGTGTGTGTCTGTGTGTGTGTGTGTGTGTGTGTGTGTGTCTGTGTGTCTGTGAACAGCATAACTCAAAAACGAACAGTCGGATAAACACCAAACTTGGTATTTAGGTTCAGTATCTTCCAGAGATACGACACGAAGGTTTTCAAGAAAATCCCCCCACCCCAGACTACCCTTTACATGGAACATTTTTCGAAAATTTTAATTTTCTCAAAAATGGCTCTAACGATTTTGATTAAAATAACATATGTTTAAGATAATGTCATGAGAAATGAAATGTATATCTCGAATTTTCTGGGAATGTCTCCAAAAGTATTCTTCATTGTGAACGACTTTTGCATAACTGGTAAACCATAAGAGATAGACAAAATTTTACTACACAAAAAATGTAGATCGCGTTAAAATACACAACTTATGTCATATACATTTCTTTTGTTGAGTGAACCGTTTTCGAGATATTGCTTGTTATTTCCTTAAATTTTCCAATACTTATACTTTTTCTCAAATTCGTTATTCATTTTTACTTTCTCTACTACGTATAGTAAGTAGGGGAAGTATTGCATTCCACCCAAAAATTCGATACCGAGATTTCACCGGAAATACATGTTTTGAGACCTCCTGAATCCAAAAAAAGCATTTTTGGAAACATGTCCGTGTGTGTGTCTGTGTGTGTGTCTGTGTGTCTGTGTGTGTGTGTGTCTGTGTGTGTGTCTGTGAACAGCATAACTCAAAAACGAACAGTCGGATAAGCACCAAACTTGGTATTTAGGTTCAGTATCTTCCAGAGATGCGACACGAAGGTTTTCAAGAAAATCCCCCCACCCCAGACTACCCTTTACATGGAAGATTTTTCGATAATTTTAATTTTCTCAAAAATGGCTCTAACGATTTTGATGAAAATATCATATGTTTAAGATAATGTCATGAGAAATGAAATGTATATCTCGAATTTTCTGGGAATGTCACCAAAAGTATTCTTCATTGTGAACGACTTTTGCATAACTGGTAAACCATAAGAGATAGACAAAATTTTACTACACAAAAAATGTAGATCGCGTTAAAATACACAACTTATGTCATATACATTTCTTTTGTTGAGTGAACCGTTTTCGAGATATTGCTTGTTATTTCCTTAAATTTTACAATACTTATACTTTTTCTCACATTCGTTATTCATTTTTTTTGTCCTGGACATGCAAAGAGAATGGAATGCGCCACATAGCAACCAGCGTTAAAATATTTGACTATCGCTTAAAAGCTACCATATTTCCCTTGCATCTACAAGAAAATTACCAATAAGATTGACATCTCGATATCTCGATTAACACGAACCATATGGAGAATAAGCGTTTGTAAAATTAGATTGTACAAGAGTAGAGAAAGTCATGTGAGTGTAACACATCAGATTTTTTTATGTCCTGGACATGCAAAGAGAATGGAATGCGCCACATAGCAACCAGCGTTAAAATATTTGACTATCGCTTAAAAGCTAGCATATTCCCCTTGCATCTACAAGAAAATTACCAATAAGATTGACATCTCGATATCTCGATTAACATGAAGCATATGGAGAATAGGCGTTTGTAAAAATAGATTGTACAAGAGTAGAGAAAGTCATGTGAGTGTAACACATCAGATTTTTACTTTCTCTAGTACGTATAGTAAGTAGGGGAAGTATTGCATTCCACCCAAAAATTCGATACCGAGATTTCACCGGAAATACACGTTTTGAGACCTCCTGAATCCAAAAAAAAGCATTTTTGGAAACATGTCCGTGTGTGTGTCTGTGTGTGTGTGTGTGTGTGTCTGTCTGTGAACAGCATAACTCAGAAACGAACAGTCGGATAAACACCAAACTTGGTATTTAGGTTCAGTATCTTCCAGAGATGCGACACGAAGGTTTTCAAGAAAATCCCCCCACCCCAGACTACCCTTTACATGGAACATTTTTCGAAAATTTTAATTTTCTCAAAAATGGCTCTAACGATTTTGATTAAAATATTATATGTTATAAGATACTGTCATGAGAAATGAAATGTATATCTCGAATTTTCTGGGAATGTCACCAAAAGTATTCTTCATTGTGAACGACTTGTGCATAACTGGTAAACCATAAGAGATAGACAAAATTTTACTACACAAAAAATGTAGATCGCGTTAAAATACACAATTTATGTCATATACATTTCTTTTGTTGAGTGAACCTTTTTCGAGATATTGCTTGTTATTCCCTTAAATTTTCCAATACTTATACTTTTTCTCAAATTCGTTATTCGTTTTTTTGTCCTGGACATGTAAAGAGAATGGAATGCGCCACATAGCAACCAGCGTTAAAATATTTGACTATCGCTTTAAACCTACCAATTCCCCTTGCATCTACATGAAAATTACCAATAAGATTGACATCTCGATATCTCGATTAACATGAAGCATATGGAGAATAAGCGTTTGTAAAAATAGTTTGTACAAGAGTAGAGAAAGTCATGTGAGTGTAACACATCAGATTTTTTTTATGTCCTGGACATGCAAAGAGAATGGAATGCGCCAAATAGCAACCAGCGTTAAAATATTTGACTATCGCTTAAAAGCTACCATATTTCCCTTGCATCTACAAGAAAATTACCAATAAGATTGACATCTCGATATCTCGATTAACATGAAGCATATGGAGAATAGGCGTTTGTAAAATTAGATTGTACAAGAGTAGAGAAAGTCATGTGAGTGTAACACATCAGATTTTTTTCTGTGTAATGAATAGTTTTTACGCTACTAATTTTTTAAGAGAACAATGTATACAAAAAATGCAAATACAAAACTGCAAAACTTTTTTTCTCTTAAAGTAAGAATGGTAGAAAAAAAATTATATTACAGCTTTGTAGTTCCTTGACATAGAAGCAACATAAGATTATTATTTATTTTTGAAAAATGCATCATGTGTTGCATTTTGCACATACCCATAGTTTTATACTTTGAAAATTAGTAACTTGAAAACTAATTAAGATTTTAGATTGAAATTCACAAAATAATTATATCAAAAGAAGACCGACATTTGGTTAAAATTTCAGCCCAATTGAATGGATAGTTTAGAAAATAGCAATTTCAGTTGTGCCTCCCCTTAAATAAACCAGCACCTTATTGTCCCCTTTTTCAGCTTATTTGAGCACCTTTTCCCTTTCTTTTTTCATCTGAAATTTGCACCTAAAAATCCTAACCCTGGTTATCACCATGATACCATTGTGTAGGGTAATAGTGATAAAGTCGGGACCATGCGCTTACCCGTCATTCTCCTCGCACGAACGGGAAGAGTGCCCCCACTACTCTTAACCACGTGATAGCCCCCACCATAATGGGCATTCCTTTCTTCCTCCCTTCCTTTAAAATCAATTAAACTCTATTCCTTTCATTATGTAAACTATCCTTTCTTCCTCCCTTCCCTTACAGTGTAATAAATTATATTTCTTTTGCGTGCAAACTATTCCTTCTTTGCCCCAATTCTTTGAAATAAAATAAATTGCATGTCATTCACGTGGATATGCCAGGCAAGCACAGGGTCCCGACAATTTCACGTATCAGTGCGTGGTGCTCCTACACACCGATATGCCTAAAGATTATAACAACTGCAATTGGCTAATAAAACGCGCCAACATTAGCGTCTATTTTTATATCCAATGAAAATTATGAATACGTTTCCAATAATGATAAACAGCTCACCCCCTCGCTGCATTATTGCACGCTATTATTGTCAGTTTCAGTAAGGCAGTATAAGGCAGTGGTGGGGGAACCATGTTGCGTGTATAAGGCAGTGGTGGGGGAACCATGTTGCGTGGAGGGGAAGCGTAGGGACCCGACTTTATCACGTATGCCTGTGTCGGCATTAAGTTCATGGCACCGAGTGACTTGGGCTGTCATGACCATCTGATATAGAATGACAGGCTTTTCTTTTGTAGGACGAACGCAGTTAGTGAAGTGCCTCTAGAAAGAGATCCACACACTTATCTTGAGGTCCATATGCATCCAAACCGATGGAGTAGCAAAGCCAACTGTTCCTGGAAAGGAAGCAACGAGGAGTTGAATATTCATATCTTTCTGTGGATATATTACCATGGGAGATATGAAAGTACCTATAGCGCTAATGGTGCCTACAATGGTTCCTTCCTCTTTCTACATAGGTTAGCCTTCCAATTTGTTTCACTCCTCTAATGCCTATAATTTTTCTTGGGTTTCTGCACAACTGACACTCAATTTAGTCTATGTTAAATATTCTTGCCTCAGGAACATTGTTTTTGGTTTTCACTTGGGCGAGTAGATCAAAGAATCGCCTGACTTTTCCTTTAGTAAATCCCATAACTGGACTCATGTTTGTAGCCTATAGAGTTATGAGGGAGACGTTTTAATTTTTAATGAAATTTTGTAGCCAGCCGGCTGTGCCATCTTTTCTAAACCAAAAGGATGCTGGATAATAAAGGCTTGTGCAAATTGGAATGCCAATATTTGGTAATCAACTTCAGACATCCCATAGAAAATTTTCTGCAATGTCATACGATGTCCTTTTAGCTGACGCGCCAGATCAGGTGAGAACACTGGCTTATACATTGCTTTGTTCTGAACTCCAGCAGCAGGAGGTTCCTTATTCGTCCAGTATAGGAGTGTGGTTTGAGTAACTCCATCCTTTTTTAATTGAATTCAGGCTAGTTTTTTATTCCTTATAACACTGGATTGCTCGCCGTAAATTTTCTTGATCATACCTACCCTTGTCTTTCTCTGATATGTCCACCATTTTGATGCAATAGTAGCCTCTGAAATAATTTAACAAAACATTAATATAGTAAGCAGTAAATCATAACATTGTTTTTATTTTTACTAAGAAAAATATCGATGGGGTAAGACCCGACGAACTTGCCTCTCACGTTACGGTTGAATAGAATTATCCAAGATCTAACCACGTGAACAGAAAACCGTTTTTCCTCTCTAAGATGAAATAAAATGCACAGCATTTTTAAATTGACTATAAAACATTTGTTTTTAAGTAAGTAAAGATAAGGTATTAAAATTACTTGGCTAAAAATCAATTACGTATTATATTAGCCAATAATAACCGAGAGCTACATCAATAGTGCATACATGACACAGTCATATAAACTCAATTACGTAGCCTCTCAGCAGGGCCCTCTTTTATTTAGCTAGGGAGAAACTGCAGATGCTGAAGATGCCCCATCCTTCCCTAACTATTTAAGTACCCTGATAATATTGGATCCCTGCTGTACTTAAAATCAATGGGCATTGTAGATCTCGTATAGTTTTATTGTCGCTTTTGTGATAGGTGTAGTAATAGTGAAATGTGGTAACCACCAAAAACAGAGAAAACAAAAAGTATTTGCGTATCATTTGTGTAGACCCTTTAGCTTCTAGCCTCTAGGGACATATCGGGGGCTTTGACGTGGGTTAATAATTTTGCAGTGAAAGACGCATTTCACTCTGCCATATTTTTCGGATTTTGTAGAGACAGATAGTGATTCTAATTAAGGTCATACCTCTGGGTGCACCTCTGAGTCCTTCAACGTTTCAAATTAGGAGTTTGCAAGTTTTATGCTTATTCAAGAGTTGCTTCCTCCGGACTTCAGTGCCTTTGTGGGAAGCGAAATCGCCCAACCAGCACCCCCACAAGCTAGAATTCTGGGTTCGAGGTTAATTGAACTGGGCTAGGGGAATACCCACTTTGATGTAGCCTTCGTAGGTCCCATCACATTCAATTTCGCCTGTGATACTTTTCCTGTTTCTCTTTGACTGCTGAACTGTCCCGCTTTAGTCTACCTATGTACAGCCAAACTTTCTTTTCCTCTGTTTGAACAACCTCGTTCTCGTTGCTGTTCTTACCAAATTATCTCCTTCGTCTCCTGCGTTCCACTCTTGTCCATTCTTCGTCGCTCAGCGTGACACGATATTGTTATTTTGTTATTTGTTAAATAAAGAATGTTAACAAATGCCAAGCTAATATTCATGAATGTAGTTTAATACGGAGACCACTAAAAATGTACGAGTTTAAGGATTGCTTCTTAAAATATCTATTAAATACCAGAATGTTGCAAGCTCATTTGTAACACTATATGTACTTTTAAGATCATTTTAACTTCCTCTACCACGTGCATAGCAGGTAGAGAAGGTATTGTATTCCACCCAAAGATTCGATACCAAGATTTCACCGAAAATACACGTTTTGGAGACCCCTGAACAAAAAAAAACATTTTTAGAAGAAGCTCCGTGTGTGGGTGGGTGGGTGTGTGTGTGGGTGTGTGTGTATGTGTGTGTGTGCGCGCGCGTGCGTGTTTGCGGCACAAAAAAGTTTAATAAAATCCCCCTACCTCAAACCACTCTTTACATGGAACATTTTTCGAAATTTAATTTTTAAAAAAAATGACTTTTAATGGCTTTGATTAAAATACCGCATATTAAAGATATTTGGATGCCAAATAAAATGTATATCTTGAATTTTCTGGAAATAGCGTGTGAAATCCTCTTCATTCGGAAGGAATTTTGTATAATTTTATTTAACTCTCAAACGTTAAGCGATAGGCGAAAACAAACGTACTACACAAAAAATGTATATCTCTTTAAAACACACAATTTATTTCAAATAATGTTTTGTGGCATAAGCCATTTCTGAGATATCCGTTATTAAAGGTTGGAATTGTTCATTTCTTTGACATTCTCTAAATCCTTTCAAAATTCAGTTGTTTCTCACGATTGCATGGAAACAGTATGGAATTTTAAGTCTAGCATATAGCGTTCAGTTCTTAAACATTTGGCTTGCTGTTCACTTTGTGTCTAGGAAATGTGTAATGTAGTTATTTCTCAAAGGTTTATTTGGATTAATGACATAAACATTCGATACTTTTTCGATACGTACTTTTAAATTTTGCATTATTGAAAATTTTTGCGTTTAGCTTTATACTAAATAAGGAATGAACGGAGTTGAGAATTCACGTTATTGTCTCGCACATGTCCCCAAAGGATTGCTGGACTATAGTTCTTGATAGACCTTGACAGCGTTTTCTGTGGGTGAATCAATGCAACATTCCATAGTCTGGTGTCTAAACGAAAGCATGCAAAACAATGGGGAAGGAGCAGGGGTACTCGTGTAACATGCAGAGTTGTGAATGAGCTGATTTACAGACGCACTAAATCACGTTTCTGCAATAGCCTGGTTTGTGACCATCTCAGCCATTACATTTACCTACTCCTGTGAACCCAACAGAAATATATCGGAGCTTAAGACGTGAGATAAAACAGCACATGAAACCAGGGGCATCATTTCGGTCTCAGGGGAGGGGTCAATTCCCCCCTCCCAAGTTATAAGAAATAATTAGGCTACTAGTTATTATTACTCTAAAAGAAAAATTACGAGAACTGTACTTTTAATATAAGTATTTCACGTTTAAGACATAAAAGATCACCTCTTAGGTTAAATGTATCGTTAAAATTCATACGAAAATTTGGATAACTGCTTCAGGCAATCTTGCCCCCCCCTTCAAGCAGAAGCTGAAATGACGCTCCTGCGTGGAAGTACATTGCCGTTTGTGAAAATTGTAACACCAAGAAGGAAACGCGTGAATTCAATGAATTTAATACCACGGGTTAGGTACATGACAAGTAACAAATGATAAACTTTTCAAATCTATACATGACCTTTGAGCCTTAATATTCAGTATTTGGTGTGGCCTCCATGCGCTCCAATTAGAGCTGTTATAGGTACGCCGTGGCATTGAATCAAAAAGGTTCTGAATAAGTTCCTGAGGGAGTTCCCTCCACGCAGTTTGTATTCGAACCTACAAATCCGTGGCACGGTTACTCATTGTGCACGAGGTTGTGGAAGATATCATTAATCGCTTACTAATCGTGTAACATACCATGTTATATACCTATCATTTTAAAGCTAAGGAATTGTACTTTTTTATAGAATAGAAAACAAAAAATCGATATTTTCGCTGAAATTCACTTCCCGGTGTCCTTAAAAGATCCTATAACATCTAATAATTCAATTACACGAATAAATGACTGTCACTTAAGAAGAATTTAAAGTGAAATTATGAGTGATTAGAAGCATTTAAGTAAACACGTCAAAATGTTATGTTAGCTATGAGTGTTATAAATGAAAATCTGTCTTTACCTTGTCTAAAGTTGAAGCCCGTAATCACAGAACGTTGGTTTGATATGTCACTATAGTAGTCCGTGAAACTCTAATTTTGAAGGTTTTGTACATCTAGTTCTACTGCAGAACCTGCTGTTTAATGCACTCCCGCGCTGTTTTACTATTATCTCAAAGCCACAGACATTGACGTGAAGTATTTTTATGCTTTGTCTTCATACATTCGAGCTGATTGGCTCAACGTAATGCTGTTGTAACAGAAGCATAGACCAAAGGCGATTTCTGCATAATATTGAATGCATATTACAGCAGTAAAATTATGTGAAGAGCTTGATGTCCCACGATACAGTTTCGTTGCACTCATCGTTTTCCATTAGAACGTCAGTCTTCAATACCGCCTTTACTTAGGCAGGGAAATGCATCAAAATATTTTTCCCCCCAGTTTGCAGTCCAGCTCTAGCAGCATTGAGGCGCATCCTAGGATGTGACTGCCGTGCAGACTTAATTATATAAACCTGAGGCATTCGTCGTCATTAAGCGCGGACAGTTCGTAATTTGTGAAGAAGCGCTTTCCCCGATGCGGATCCCGGGTTATTGTTGATGGATGTCGGGTGTGCAAAGCTTCAGGCTTGTGTATGCTTTCATACAGAGGTTTAATATAACATGTTGCAGCTCTACTCATGAGCGATTATGTTAAGAATTGAGTTTTTCTGCCCTCAGCAGCAATTCTGTTATTAACTTCTGTGAAGCAGCTCCCGTACTTCTTGGCTTCCTTTGCATTATGCATTTAAGGGAGATTAAATGCCCTGTTCTGCCAATGTTAAATTATCTTATTTAAAGAGCCGTTAGGAACTACTGAAGGTATCATTTTCTAATTTTTACAGGATAACGTTACAATATTTGCAAGTAAACTGAACCACATTTATGAAGGAATGCCTATCAGAAAAATCCGATTATTATATTTACATGACTTTCTCTACCCTCTATCCCTTATTGCTGGGTATAGAAATTATTCTTACGAAAGTTTATTTTCCTATCTGTTTCATTTTAATCAAGTCAAGTCTTTCCGAAAAAGCTGAATTGCATATTTCATTATAAATATAAAGGAAATAGCCATAGTCATATATTTTAGAACTCTATACTCTGGCCTTTGCCATGCACTTTGCGTGCAATCGTGAGAAACAACTGAATATCGAAAGGACTTGAAACGAATGACAGAGTATTAAACAATTCGAATAATTAATAACGGATATCTCGGAAACGGCTGATGCCACAAAAAAGTTATTTGAAATAAATTGTGCATTTTAGAGAGATCTACATTTTTTGGGTAGTACCTTTTCGTCTATCGCTTAACGTTTACCGTTATACAAGATTATAGAAAATTCCTTCCGAATGAAGTGGACTTCAGAATCTATTCCCGGAAAACTCGAGATAGGCATTTTGTCATGTAAATATTTTTAATATAAGGTATTTTAATCAAAATAATTAGAGCCATATTTTATAAAATAACAAATTTTGAAAAATGTTCCATGTAAAGGGTAGTTGGGTGTGGGAGTATTTTCTTGAAAATCTTCCGTGTCGCTTCTTTGGCAGGTACTGAATCTGAATACCAAGTTTGGTGTTCATCCGACTTTTCTTTTTTGATTTATGCTCTTCATAGACACACGGCACATAGGGCCTTTTTCTAAAAATGCTTTTTCTGGATTCAGGGGGCCTCAAAACATGTTTTTCCGCTGAAACTTCGGTATCCAATTTTGTGGGTGGAATGCAATACCTTCTCTACTTACGATGTATGTGGTAGAAAAAGTAAAAAGTGGTATGATTTTCAAAATAATTTTGATTTTTAAAAATTACATTTTTATGCAAAATAATATATTGTGGCCAAACGAATACAAACAGATGGTTTATTTTGGTCAGTTTCACTGCCATTATATTGTCAATATGTGTTTAAAATTTCATCCTTCTATCAGTTATAGTTCCAGAGAAAACAGGGCATATATTACCAAAAATGTAGTTTTGAAAAAACTGTAAATATTTAAAGGGAATAATGTTAACTTGTTGCAACTTGCATACAAATAAAAATAATTTAAAATACGTAAGATTTGCCACCAAACCTAAATCGTATATCAAAGTAAGCAACAGATTTCAAATATTAATATGACGGTGAAAACAAAAAATTGTAACTTTTTGACCAAAATCATTTAACCACCCCTTAAGTAGGATAAGCTTGAGTTGTAACAGATAAGCTTGTCACCTCTACCAAGATCTTAGCAGAGGTTTTTCTGTTGTTCAGTGCATGGGTCACATTTGTAATACATTGTTTGTTAAACCATACTGCGGTCTATGACTTACATAGCCAAATGTGTGCATCTGAGGGCATATGTACGGATCTGTTTTATTGCAATTTGGCAGTTGTTTGAATAACTGAAAGCGGTGCTTTTTGAATAAGTTACGTTGCTTAGCACCAATTTTCTGCTTTTGAACATCAGCTGATAGCTGCGATACTATTGCTTCAGATGACAAGACATAAAGGAAAAGGTGGTCGTGCGAGTGTTAAAAGGAAACAATGAAGAACGCCATTCAAGCAGCAGTTCATATCAACGGTGAGTTAAGTATTCATGCCATTTATCAGCTGGTATGGTCGATATCAAAATGAAAAAAATATAGGATAACGCGATAAGCAACTTGCTGTCACGAAAATAGTCGTGGGAATTCAGTGCTGGACATCCTGTCATGAAATAGAAGAATTTCTTTCTGATGAATACAACATTTTAGAAAAGGTGCTTTAGTCTTAAATTGAAAGATGGCTTCATTGCATCATACAGAGCTGCTACTCAAAGACGCAGCAGGAAAGGGCAGCATTCTGCAAGAGAAAGTCGCCTTTCTTTGCGGCAACCAGAGGATCCATAGCAAGAGCGTGTGCTCTAAACTTGGGAGCAAAATTTTGAGCTTTTCAATAAGCTGACGACGTATATATAAGCCGGGCAGCCTTTTCCTTGTGGCTTACTGACTTATTCAAATTGGCGCACACATAGGACTAGGAGCAGAGGGGGATTTAGCACCTCGACCTACGAAGATCTTTTGTGCCTAAGCCATCAGTGGGGTGCCCCCGGGAGGGAGAAGTGAGGTGAGAGGAGACAGAAGGAGTCACAACAGGGCAGAGCTCCTGTCTTTTACGGATTGAAGCTCTCCGGATGGCAGCTGGTATAACTGGTTCCCATCCCTCCTGCGGTCTTGTACATCCCCTGGGTGGCTCGGGATTCGGAGACCACCTCCATTCCGAGGGACGAAATGTGACATAGAGCATCCATTTCTCCTGTCATGCAACGCCCAGACTCTCGCCGACACTTGCTACCCTGAAACAACCATGCAGATGAAAGGTGAAGGGAAATTAGAATGGAAGGACAGAAAATTCGGAGAATGTAATGAACCTTCCCAGCATTCGCCTAGCGACCCGGGAAAACCCCGAAAAAACCAATGGGTCAGGAAGGTCGGTCGCGGGAATCGAACCCACGACCTCCCGAATGTGCGGGCCATAGACGTTGCCGCCTGAGCCATCCGCTCGGTGGCGCATACATATCGACAATCTCCAGGGATAGAAGCACTCTTGGACGAATACTTCATTGCTAGTTTCTAGAGATCTTTCCAAATACTGGCATACTCTGTTGAACACATCAGACACGCAAAGCAAGCATATACCTGTGATGTCATGTTATGTTGACGTATTCAAAGCCAGAATAATATTGTACATGGTCATCAAACTTCAGAATCTCTCTCCACACACCACGTTTTTAACTGCTGGTGCTAAATAATTGCCAGTAAAGCACACTTTTTAAACAGTATGTAACCCAATTATTACTGAAGAATATTAAAAAGTAAATGCATTTTTTCCCTTCTTTAAAATGTAGAAAATGTTACATAGGCGTTTTTGCAAGTTTGCTGACTGCATAATGTTTTGGTTTGTTTTTAATTGAGTAATAAGAGTATTGAGGTACACGGTATTACCCTCTGTAACAACTACTATAACAGCTCATCCAGTGGAAATTTAAGAACAGCGGAAAAATCGAACTATCCGATAAAATCAGCTGCCTGGTGTGTTTATTCTCTTTCCTATTCAGATGCATTCAAGGAGGTGGACTTCTCGCCAATACATTCTGGCTCCGCTTTAGAACGGATATTACGAACCATCCAGATTGGTCGGAATTCTTTATTATGAAGTGGTTAGGTTTTACTGCTGACTTTTGTGCATCATCCGTAACTTCCATGAGGGTTGAACACGAGGTTTTGCGTTTACTTATGGAGTTCTTCCCAGTGAAAGCATCCAACCTTCTGTATATTTGGCACATTTGCACTCGCAACTTAGCCTAACTTAAAACTTAACTATGAGCGATACTACTTCTACTATATGCTAGTTGGTGACTCATTTTAAAGCGTTAGGCTTAGTGCGTAATACATTGATAACTACAAGATAAGGTGTGTTGCTATCGAAACTTCCATAATGCATTCGTGCAGAGAAGTGGAAAAATATGGGCTTGTTTATAGATTTATTTTTGTACAAATGAGTAGAGTACTGTAAGGTGATTTAATTTTAGTGCATAATAGTCAGTTCTCGAACAGGTAAATAAGAGAATAAATGCACAGAGGAAAACAAATCATTCTGTCCTGTATTGAGTAGGCAACGGAACAATAATTTGATTACAGCGTATGGACTTCTGTTATGACGCACCTGCTGAGATCATGCTACAGGTGTAGTAGCTGGAGGTGATTTCATTTCTAGCTTGCTTGCCCCTAGCTACTTCCCAATAAACAAAGCAACTGAGCTTGTTCGCCCACAAGACAAGAGTGTACATGTACAGAGAATTCATGACGTCCAAAACTGGTTTCTCCTAGCCTGCCAATTTTCGTAGGACGCGTTCTGACTGCCTCACGTGACTAACATGAACTGTGCTATCCATGCAGCGTGGTAGTGCGCTCTGTGCATATGCATGTCGTTTAATACAGTTCATGTTATGAGCGATACAAACTGCAGGAAAGTAAACAACACTGAATGAGATAGAGGAGACATTAAGAAGTGGGGAATAAAAACTTGAAACGAAAGAGGATTCAAATCTTTTCGCCTTTATTAGCAGATTACAAAACATAAGCCAGTAGAATTTTCACAATACTTTTATGGTGATTTTCTGGGGTAGGAGGAGCTTTCCAAGGTGCTGAATTTATTTTAAAAGTTTAAAAACGTTTAATCATTTGTAGCGTATGTCTTTATTTCTAATCCTCTCGAATAATTATATTGTATGTTATCTTAACGAACTTCTTTGTTCAGAGAATACCTACGTTTTCTCGTGTTGACTTTGTTACAAGATGTACAAGATTTTTTCGACCTGACCCTGCCGAAACGCAGATGAGAAGGTAATCTAGGGTGAGGGTGGGGAGAACGGTTGGCGGTATTCCTCTTGCGTGGAACAACAGGAATGCGTAAAGTTCGCAACCGAAGCACAAATGTACACATGTACAGTACTGTCGAAAGTTGTTGTTTTACTTAGCAAATACCGCGCTATTGCTCCAAAGGTTAGAGGCCAGAGATGAAACGCTATTCCATGGATGTTTCCTTTTCTCCCCCCCCCTCATCTTGTTTATCATCATCATCTCATCATCACTACTACTATCGTCACTGTGGTCATTGAGATGAATCGGCAATTCTTGACTCAGGTAGTAACATTTCAATGATTTAATTAATTGCTTTTCTACCAGAATTGTTCTCTTGTTTCTTGCTTTCTCCAGCCAAGAGTGGAGATGCTGCCTCGGAAGTCTGTTGTGCGCTTTAGTTTGGAATGCAATTTTTTAAGTGTAGGCTTTTGTTTTTCTTCTATGTATAAGTTATTTATTGTTCTGCGTACCACGTCTTCGTTAAAGTCGTCCAGAGATGATTTGAGTGAACTACGAGGCCTTTCCTTATGTGGGATAGAAAATGAAGAGTCAGCTCCGCATTCTATTTTTTAAGCTTCTTTGACAATTCCTTTTACACTGCTCACGGATACACCGGTAGATTCTGCAACTGCTTTGTTAAGTGACTGTTCTTGGTCAAGATTCTTCTTAAAGTAATTATACACATTGTGTATCACTTCCCGTGTCAGAATGCAGAACTGTACTTCTACTCAATACTTTTAATTACAGACATAGTAACACAATTATGCAAGCGACTGTACTACACTCGGAACACTTGGTGATGTCACCTTATCTCACGTAGTACGCGCCTGTTATCCTGTTACTACTGGCTCAACGCCCCTCCCAGAAGATATAACTGGCGCAAAATTTCTGGAATCGTGACCTTGATTGCCACCCCAGCTGCCGAGCCTAGGAATGGTTTATGTTTAGCTTAATCAACGAAAGCGATATAATACCTTTGCTTACTCACAGTGCGTAACACATACAGTCTGCATAGAAAGTAATTTCAAAGAGATCAGTACGTAAATAGTGCTTATTTTATATTTGTGATATTTATAACCATGGCTCCTACGTTTTCAAAGTTAAATGGTAAGGTATTACGTATTCAAAGCAGGGAAATAATTGCAAATGTCCTCGACTTCATGAAGCAAGAAGCAGAGATGATGGAAGAAAATATATGTTTACGCGAGTTCCACAAAAGCCTTAAGAGAGTGAAAGATAGAGTAGCCAAAGTAACTGTTGTTTCACTGAGTTCCGTTTCCAGGTTTCTCAAAGATAAGAAAAACCATATGGATGAAAGAGTACCATTTGACACACCTGTAAAGAAACATAAGGTCCCTAAACGTATTACAGAAATAGACGATTTCGACAAATGCGTCATTCGGTGCACGATTCACAATTTCTATGTGGAAGAAAAAACTGTGCCAACAATAAGCAGATTGCTCATCAATCTGAAAGATGTCATAAATGTTCAAGGTGGTGCTACAAGTCTCAAATCCCGGCTATGGCACTGAATTTTGCAGTCTGATACTAACTTTCCAAATGACTATAATTTTATATGTACTTATATCAGCATAAATTTTCAAGATGCTGCTACAAATCTCAGAAAAATTATAAAAGATTTAGGGTTTAAGTGGAAGGAAACGAAACCAAATATATTTCTAATAGAAAAGCACGACATACGATCTCAGCTGGTAGAGTACCTTACTCAGAGGAACAAATTAGAGGGTCAAACTATAGTGTATGAAGATGAGTCGTACATACACAGCAGTCATACATCTAAAAGTTGAAGTGACGATAGCGAATTAGGTTTTCAGGCACCTGCTGCCAAAGGCAAATACTTATTATCGTTCATGCCATTCGTTCCAAATGCCCTTCTTTTACAAGTCGCAACAAAAAAAACAGGAGATTTTCATCAAGAAATGAGTACAGAAAATTACATGAAGTGAATCAACACCATGTTGATACCTAATATGCCTGCTTCACAATGTGGTAACACTCAAATTGACAAACAACCTACCTCAAATTCCTTGAAAGAAGAAATAAAAACCTGGTTGCTTAGGCATAATATAGCTTTTGATGAAAGCATGAGTAAAACAAATATAACTTAGTTAAAGCCAACAAATCCCTTCAGAAGTCATAACTCATAATACTTGGCCAGATATTAATACAACATCGCCATAATGTACTTAGACTGCCACCGTATCACCCAGATCTAAACCCAGTCGAATTAATCTGGGCTGATGTCAAAAACTGGGTGGCCTGCAGATATATCACTTTTAAACTAAAAGATGTGGAGCAGTTATGTCGCCAGCGATTTACAGAAATTGGAAGGTCAGAATGGGAAAATGTATATCGACATGTTGAATAAATTGAGAATCATTATTTCAAAAAATACGGAATTGCAGAAAATCAATTAGAAAAAATTCTCATCCAGGATAATGGTGCAGAAAGTAGCGACAGCAGTGATGGCGGCAATGATGTGAGTGATTCCGCAGAAAAGGAAGGGCTGTCAGGTGTGGAAGAACTGGAGGCAGATTGTTGACACTGTTTTCATATTAAGGGCATTTTACAGCGGTGGATTTAAATATACTGTATATAACTATAAGTTTTATCGTGTAGTGCAGTGCATAACCGGTGTGCGGATATATTTGACAATGACTGTCCCACGCACTCCTGCAGCATGCAGACGACCGGTGACAACCTGATCTGGTATGTAACTCGCTTCATAGCTGTCATTAAGTTTTTCACGTGTCTAGAACTGTTGCGCCAGTTATAATGAACTTGTCCATCTACTGCGCATGCAAATAAAAGGGTACAGGACGAAAAGAGCAGCCTATAGTTTTGATAACATGATGTGAAATCGCATGTATTCGGGTTGGATAGTAAGGTGGTATCGGCCATTCCATGGTGTTAACATATCCTTGGTTTGCCTCCATGGCTTCGCTTTGTTTTCATTCCTTCCACCAAAGGCAGATTTGCAAAAGAGACTCTCTACGACAGCTTTCTCATAGCGTACTGCCGCGTCTATGCTGTTCGATAGAGAGACAAGTTGATTCGGTCTCAAGTAATGCTGACTTTATTATACACATGCCTCAATTCTGACGTAGGTGTACCTTGAAGTGCTACAGGCTATTTAAAAACGTCGAGGAAACAAGTTAAGTTATTTTCTTTAAAATAAATGAGAAAAGAAGGAAACGATGCTGAAATAGTTTGTTTAGAATTACCATTTCTATCGCCAGTGAAAAGCAGGAACGATAAAATTCCCCCAGAGAGGTGCGGTAGAGTTCACGATACAATAAAATGAGATACTCCGCGATGGCTACTAAGGTATTGCATTGCGTCACTTGTGGGTTTACCGCGCGACGCGATATAGCCACAATGCGGTACTGCGATTTACTATCTAGATACAGGAGGTACCCAACATTCTCAGAATAACCATAGATTTATCATTAGAGGAGGGTTTTCTTGCTCTTCCTTGATGTAGCCGATGACAACAGGACATGCACAAATTCTTTTCAGATTAAGTTCCAACACCTTGCATATTGAGATTAAACACAAAGCATACCCTGGTATAACGGTTGTCTCTGGAATAAGCGACATGCTAAATAGCAATATGGGAAACTGTACTACTGAGTGGTGATTTAATTTCTAGCAATAAAATTGTGAATGGTAACCTCGAACTTCGGGCATGTACAAACTGTTTAATTGGTGGACAAAGTTGAAGATCTTAAGAATTAATTTTTGTTTTGTTTGTTGCATTTATATGTCGCCTTTAGCATCCGAGGTCATGCCGGCGGTTTTTACCATAAGAACAGTTTTATTGCTCATCAGTAGGGCTAGGATATTTATGACCTAAAAATCACCATAATATGCACTAAAGAATATGCTGTTATGACCAGACATTTACCAAAATATGCACAATAACATAATAAATATGACCTAACAATATTAAAATGAGGTAAAATTTCTACTGTAAAATAAATTAGTAAGTCAATTTTGATAATGAACTATTTATTTGAGAATAAAATGCACATGAGAAGCAAGCTAAACTATGCAATTTGACATTCCAGTATATGATTTTTATTAACAGGAACCTATGTGCTTTTTACATCCTCATTCTACTTCATATAAACTCTGAGTTGCAATATACAATGAAGATCTTGTGCAAATTTTCAAATGAAAAAGATTTCCTATTGTCAGCCAACAAAGCCTTGTACTTCGAAAAGCTCCTTTCTACTTCAGCTGACACAAGAGCATATTTAAAATGAACAATATCATTTGAATCTAAATCTGAATGATTAAGAGAGAACTTTTCACCCAACAAAATCATTGAAATGGAACACAGTGTATGATACCCTTGGTTTTTTTCAAACACCTTTTCCATTTTCTTTGACACTTCTTTTCCCACTTTACCACAAACACCCTCTAATTTATTCACAACTTTTTTCACTTGTTCTATCTGCTTCACCAGTGGCACTTCTGATCCCTCCAAAGCAGTTATGACAGCTGAATAAATCCAAAATTTGATTTTATGTATGAAAGTTTGCCTGAAATTTCACCATTAGACATTAATTCTTGAGCTAGTCCAATTGAAGTAGCTTCACTGCTATCGAATGAATCAATGATGCTTTTCACAACGTTGAAGTTCTGGCAGTAATAGTTGCAGGCATCAACCCAGGACCCCCATCTTGTCAAAATGGGATATGGTTGCAAGGGAATGTCTGGAGCTAAACAACTTAAATGCTGCAACATGTGAAGGGACTTTCAAAAATACCTTTTGACACACCCAATAAATTTGTCAACGTCGCTGAATTTACTACGAATCTCCTCTGCAACTCGGTGCAAGGCGTGAGCTAAACAAGTCACATGCACCATTTTACTGTACAATGCTTTTAGAGAATTGGCAGCTTTCACCATATAAGGTGCAGCATCCGTTACGAAGAGAAGTACATTGTCATGCTTAACACCTTCGGGCCATATGGCACCCACAGATCTGTCAAACAACTTAGAAATGGTGGAAAAATTTACTTTTTCTAAATGTTCACAGTTTATTAGAAACTTTTCGCCTGGACCATCTTCTTTCAAAGTTCCTACAATGACATTTGCAATATATCTTCCCATAGAGTCTGTAGTTTCATCAATTGATACCCAATTTTTTTTATTTACGAGCTGTTGTCTGATTTTTTGTATTGTTTTTGCGTAGCTTCGGCTGACAAAGTTCTTTCTTAATGTGGAAGAATTAGGAAGAGGTTTGCCTATGTATTTTTCTAAGAATTCACGAAATTTTGGATGGTTTAGTATACTTAAGGGAATATCAGCACAAAGGAAAGCTGTACAAAGTTCTTCGCAGAATGGTGAATAAGACTGGCGGGATTCCCCTAGGAGCATTTGCTGTAGTGTTTTTTCATTTTCAATCCCTTGTACTCCACGTTTGTGTTTATCTGTCGCCACATGCTGCTGAACATTAAATGACTTCTCCGCAGTTACTCTTACGTCGCACAGTTTACAATAGAGTATTTTACCATCACTTGAAAATACTTTCTCACCATGTTGAGACACAAACGTTTTTAGTTTTACTTGAACATTTTGCTTCACTTTAGGCATTTTTTCTGAACTGTACTGCACACGCTTACGACTTCAATAAGACTGAATAACACAATGAGTGAATTAGACAGTTGTCTGCAGTCCAGAGTCCAGAATGACTTAATCAGATAGAATAACAATAGCTTACACAAACTCACTGATGCGTAAGGGTGAAGTCCATATTGTGAATTCAAAGGAAACAGGGAAGGGATGTAGATACTTGCCATTTTCCAGGAAACAAAATGAGGTGCGCAATTCTGGGAAATGTAACACGGAAAAAATAACTTGCTTGAGAAAGTTCTTTTCTTCTTGAAATAGTGAAAATATGACGAATATGACCATTTACTTACTAAAATATGCTCTATCAGAGAGAAATGGCCATATATGCAAAAATATGACTTAACAAACTAGGTTAATTCATTTCGCTGTTTCATAAGAAGCATTTATATGTATTTAAGGAGCATGTCAGTCCTACCAAAAAATATATGCCCTATCATAAAAATCCTAGCCCTACTCATCAGCAATGATGTTCACTCACTTACAGTGATGTTAATCTTTGGGTTGGTATTACTTTTGGTTATTACATGAAATTCACACACACACACACATTCACACTACCTCTCATATTTCCCTGTAGGCAGGATGGGGATTAATCCTTGTTACGGAATTAATTTTGTTTGAAGAACTCGTGCATATCTTTAAAGCACTAGGATAATCATCTGGTTAGACAAGTGCTAATACTCGTATTGCGAAACAGAAACTTCAAGAGAACGATTTTCATTAGCACCTAACCTCTATACAGCCCGATTGGAGATTGCATTATCAGTTTCAAGAATTGATTTGTGTTTTACATATCCCTAGAACGCTAATCACTAGTGTAGGATATTCTTAAATTAAATAAATGTGTTTTTTCGACGGTCGTTTTTTTTTTTAATCCACCTCCCGCTCATGCTATCACGAGTGGAAAGTCGAAATTCCTGCACTCCGTGGGTTTTGCATGTTTGCCACAGATGCTAATAAAATGTATTTAACCCTCCAATTATTGATATGTATATTTATTGTTGCAGACATCCAGTATACTTAATCATATTTGATAGTTGAATTTTACCATGTAAACCTTAACTCTTTACTTCCGTTTATTTGTTAACATTTACTTACGATTTAATTCATGCAGCATTTAAATATAACTCCTTCGGTGCAAGCAGCCGTCTTACCTTTAGTTGCACTACCTTGGTCAGCATTACCAGGCGTGACGAATCGATCACTAGTTCGCGGTTGATATTGCTTTTGAACAGCTGACTAATTTTATTTTCGCGTAAATATTTCTCGTATTCACTATCGTCAAAAAAATAGTGCCCAATACACCTACGTTAAGTGCTTTGTTGAAACTCAAATCGCAATATATTGATTCAGCATATATTTCAACCCGGTACCTCGGCTGAATGTGCGCTCTTTGAGTGTCATACCGCATACCGATCGCGTTGTGTGGATGTTACAAGAGTATTTAGTATTGCGTTTCGCTGTCATCCCGCGAGCCGTATCGCTTCCATGATGCGCCTGTCTGGGGCAGGCTTTATTTCCATTGCAATCTGTACTTTCGCAACTTTATGCCGTGTAGGCTAAAAGAAAGGTACGATGATTGTTCTGGGTAAGGATGTCGGGCTGGGACAGTAGGCGAGCAGGGGAGCCGGAAAGACGTAAAGAATACATCATAAAGCAGTTGTCGACTCGAAATCCACCGTCATGCGTACGTACCGTCAATGATTGATGTCACATTTCTGCTTTTATTATTAGAATTATGGTCGAAAGATCCACCGTGCCTTACACCAGAAGTCGGTCGCACCAGGTTTCTATAGCACTCGCCAGGTTGTGTCCTCTCCGCCAGTATAGGTAGCGCTTATTATGACTCTACGTCATCACCACCTGACCTTCCCAGTGCGTACCCCGAGCGATGCATCAAGAGAAAAAGAGCGAAGAAGGACTTTTATTGAGCTTTGTGTCTGGTAGTGGCCGTCTCCACACTTTTCGGCCTTGTCTAAATTATCTATATCATGTACTTTTGGCGTAAGTAAAATTTTAAATTCTTGTAGTGTGTGGAGCGGCATTTAATATCTCATGGAAGCGAGTTTATATCATATTATCGCGTGTTAAATTTCATTTTAAAATGGCAAATGTTGTGTGAGAAGGACAAATTCAAATGCAATCTGTTTCGATTGTAACATCTTTGTTTTTACATTTGAGTGTTAATATGGATTGTTACTTTTATTTAAAGCTGCTTTAAATCCTTGTTCAATTCCTTTAAGCTTTGCTAGTACAAAACAATTATTACTCTGCGGGAATGCTTTACTTCCAATTCATTCTATAATGGGCCCGGCATTTTACTTTTCTAGCTTATTTGTTTTTTAAGTAATTCTGACTTCTATGTATCGACTATTTCTAAATCGGCTTTGCAAGAACGTTACATTATTATTATTATTGTTATTATTATTTTGTCCAAATTCTGTCTTAATCCATTGCTGACAGCTGTCAGATTAAAAAAAATCATTTTAATATTTATACAATAGAATGCTTCAGCACGGATTAGCCCTATACGTTTACTGAACGGTTAAAACAGTATGAGAAAGAAACGATCTGGCCTGTGCCACATACTTACCATACAGCTTTAGATCAACGTACAGTTAATTTGAGCAAATTATGTATCACTGGTTTTTGTTAGAGCCATTTTTGAGAAAACTCAAATTTGAAAAATCATCCTTGTAAAAAAATTATCCTTGGGGTTTCTTTTTCTTGAATATCTTCGTGTCGCATCTTTGGAACTTGGTAAACCTAATTACCAAGTTTGGTATTTATCAAACGTTTCGTTTTTTGGTTATGCTGTTCACACGCGCGCGCAGACGTTTTTCTAAAATTACTTTTTTTTAATTCAGGGGGCCTCAAAATGTGTGTTTCCAGTGAAATCTTGACATTGAATTTTTTGGTGGAATACAATATTTCCTCTTAACTACGTGGGTAGATTGTAGATAAAGTAAAAATGAGAATTTTCTTTTCGTTAATTTTGCTGTTAGAATTTTTAAAGTGGGGACGAACACTTTCTGGAGTCACTGCATTGCAGTATGTGTTTGAGATATTAACATAAAAATAAAATGTATATGTTCACTTTCCTTTAAATAACAGGTGAAATGCTCGTCACTCTGGCTGAATTTTGCATAATTTTGTAGAACTGGAAGCTTTAAGACAGAAAAAAACTTATTACTCCAGGAAAAACGTGGAATATATTAAAATACACAGCTTTTGTCAACTTCCTAACCCCGCTCCTTGTAGCGTTAGCTGTTTTAAGAAATATTCCACATTTTGTGCTTTCATTTTCCCAAGTGGAAGTGCTTCTTCGGATCGAACGTGCTTGAAAGTTTGCGATTCATCATCATCTTTTTCTTCGTAAGAACTCGGTGGTGCGATTATTTCTCCATGCTTCTAATATAAACATTCTAATGTTGTATCTGTATTTTGTAGGTTCCTGTCACTGCGCTGACGTAGAAGACACCGTAGCGGTAATTTCTGTAATCAGGTGGATTTCTACAGTCACGGATTCCCCCATTAGGTGCGCATGGTGGCAGGGGATTAGCCCATCGCCCATAGTGTCATGGGAGAGTAACAGGACGATACGTACGTGACCAACAGATTTGCCCAGGGATCTTCTCTTTCAAGGCATAAGGACCTTTTATATGCAAATAAACATTGCATGTGTTCACTTCCCTTCCGAAGGAAGCTATGCTAAGGATTTTTATGCGAAGCAAATCATCGCCTTCCGCTGGGTTTGAACCCGCGACCACGGGAATCAAGAGGCTAACATTGTGACCACTAGACTGTTTTGTATATAAGTAAGCATTTATTGCTCAATTTGAAATCATTTCTAAGCAAAAAGGTATTGTGAGTAACGTAATGTGGATAGAAAAATGACTTTTTGCATGAGTAATGTAATAGAGAGAGAGAGAGAGAGAGAGAGAGAGAGAGAGAGAGAGAGAGAGATCAAGGCCTATTTCTCACTCTGCACTTGTCAATGGCTTCACAGATTTACCTACGTATTATACTGCTGCCAGACAGAACGTTACCTATGGATAGCCAATGCATTCTACTGGCGATACAGTAATAGCTATACAATGATATTTCACATTGATTCAGTAAGTTCCATACATTATTATTTCAGTCGATTTCAAAAACTAATGGGCTTGGACTAGGGATTTTAACTATTTCGGATTAA
This sequence comes from Deroplatys truncata, assembly GCA_030765065.1. Classification (NCBI taxonomy): domain Eukaryota; kingdom Metazoa; phylum Arthropoda; class Insecta; order Mantodea; family Mantidae; genus Deroplatys; species Deroplatys truncata. The sequence continues at coordinate 23,168,394 of CM060976.1, read as the reverse complement.
CATGTAAAACTTATTTGTTTCTCGTTTTCCTATTCTGTATGTTAATTTTAAAAGCTTCTGGGATGGAATTGGGCATATAATGGGCGTAAAAGCTTATGTTTTGATTTTGCCATAAGTAGAAAAGAATCATTGCGAGATCGTGTTACAAATAATGCTTCTTAGGCAGCCTTACTAGAGCCGCTTTGTCCGTCTGTACCTGCTTTCACTGCCACATGTTTCCACACCTGTCTTGCTCTAGTTTCCTGTATCCAGTCGTCAAACAGCGGAACTAATTTTGGTGTTGTAAAAATCTTGTGTCAGTCAAACGACTTTCTCATCCCAATCCGTTATTTTCATAGCAAGCTCTTGAACAAATTGTTCGTACAGAAGCTTATTTGACTACCTATAGATGGTGTCCCAAAAGTAGTGTCGGTTTTTAAGCAAAACTTTATTTCGAACGTTTTCTGACAAGAAATTAAACTACTCTTCAAAGTAGAGACTACCAGATTCTGTGGTCTTTCAGCGAGGTTTGTTATTAGCCCGCGACGGTACCAGTCTCTGGTTTTCTATTCAAAGAATTCGGTGATACCCACTTCCACAGTTTAATATTTTTTAATTTTCTTCCACGCAAGAAATGGGCCATGAATCGAAACAGATGGTAATCTGAAGGCCTAAGATCAAGGCTGTATGTTGAGTGTGGTAGCAGTTCGACTCCTTCCAGCTCCTGAATTTTCGTCATGGTTGTTCGTGCAGTATGGGGTGTTGCATTGTCCTGCTGCAAGAGAACTCTTTGGTTAACTAATGCTGGGTATCTCCGTCTCAAAATTTCATGAATTCGTTCCAGTTGTTGAGAATAAAGATCCGCATTGACTGCACACCCATTTGGACCAAATTCCCAGTGAATCACTTCTTCAAAATTCCACCAGACAACAAAATATTACTTTAGGGCGGAACTGATCTTTTTTAAAGATGACTGGCAGGTTGACAGGGACTGAGCCACTTTTGTTTCGATATTCGGGGTTGCGGTAATAGACCTATTTTTCGCCCCATATGTCAATTCTCCTGATAAATCTATAATCCATAGGATTACCGATAGGCTGACAACAGATATTCACTCTACGTTGAGCCTGTTGAGGTGTCAATTCATGAGGTACAGACCTACAGCTTCTGTTTGATTTTCCAAGTTTCTTAATCTGGCGGTGTATAGTAGTTTTCGATGGGCCAAGTTCTTCTGACAGCCTATGAATCCTTTTTCTTTTTTTTTTTTGAGGATTATCTTCCAAAACTCTGCGTGTATTCTCAATACCCCATAATTTAGGCCTTCCAAAACGTGGTAAATCTTAAGTGTTTTCTTCTCCATTGTTGAAAAGTTGGAACTATCGTTGTGCCACACGCTCACTAACGACACCTTTCACTTAGCATATTTTTCGAGCCGCGGCAACTGTATAATCTTGTTTCCAGTAGTGCTTTAGGAGTTTAATCTCAAACTTTATAACTTCCATTTTGTGATTTGTATTAACAACTGACGACTAGCACAATCTCGCAATATATGCAATACTAGCCATGGTATCCTGTAAATAGCATTGGCGAACCAAGGAAAACCAAATGTATCTCATAAAACACCAAACTGAAAAACCGACATTACTTATGAGACAACCTGATACTTCCTGTCAATATCACGCACGCGCGCGCGAGCTTTTTGTAAAAAACTCTTTCTTGAAATCAGTCGGCCTCAAAATATGTATAACCGTTGAAATATATATATCAAATTTGGATCGACCGGAATAATTCCTCTACCTTAATTGAGAGATAGAAAAAGAAACAGTGAAGACATAAAATTGAAATATGATGTGTTGCATTCACATGACTTTCTCTACTCGCTCTTCTATAAACTATTCGTACAAAAGCTTGTTATTCTAGCTACTTGTAATTGAGATGAACTTTCAATTTACATTTCACATTTCGTTATACGAAAGTAGGCGACGTCATAGTCCGATTTTTAAAGAGCGTTAAAAATGGAAATTGAGTTTTATTTATGGACGCTCTTTCACTGCTGTGGTCCTTAGCGTCCCATTCTATATTGGGCGTGAAAGACCGGTAATTTTGCTCAGAGGCCTCTTTATCAGGCTTGAGGTTCTTTCACGTGCCATATATCTACGACACGGGACCACCGGCTTTACTTCCCTTCCGAAGGAAGCAAAATGAATGGCGTCGAAGCAATTGAGAAAAGTGTGTTTGAAAATTCAAACCAATAGCAAGGAATATGTTGGAAATGGATTAAAGAAAAACATCGAAAACGTTACATTAGCCACCAAAGCCTATATAAAATGGAGCTGGGGTATTTGCACGCTGCTAGAAATGGAGAGATGTTACGTCTGCCAAAGTGGTTTGGCCGGCTCAGGCGCTCAACGTATTCCCGAGACAGCAAACTGGTAACAATTCGAAGCCATAAATGGTGCAGGAGTCCATTGCCCTGAAGACCCATCTGATTTACAAGTTGAATTCATTAAATTCCTTGTACGTTAACGGGTTTTCATATAAGTTGGCTACTCTGCCGTAGTGGTCAGCACTCTTTGACTAGCATGGAAAGCTACACCACTTCGATTCCCTTGTGTATGTGGCGACTTATTCCCACACTTTGTAAGACACTGATAAACTACCGCAGTCAGCTGGCCTATTTAGTATGCCTGAACGATTAGTGGTAGTAAGCTACCATCTACCCTAGGAGTCGGTATCGCATTCTTGAGTTGTATGGGAACTTCCTTTGCCCAGCTTAGTAAACGTTTAGAGGAAATAATAAACACAGAAGGAAATTCCTTATAGGAGGGCAATCCGTAATGCACAAGAACCTCGGTTATCCGGGCTAGGTGGGACCGGAGGTAATTCGGACAAACCAAATCCGTATAATTCGGAAACGCTACTATTAAATGAGTACAAACTTTGATGTACGATAATGAAATATGGATCACTGCTAAAACAGACGAGAGAAAGAATTGAAAGCCGTCCAAATGAGACGTCTACGATCGCTATCTGAACTGTCATGAAAACGAATGAAACAGAATGTCGCATACTTTAGTTTTGTTGTTTTGTGATACGAGTACTGACCATGGTAACAGTACAGATTGAAGCGTGCGACCGACGGCAATCTTTACACTACTTGCGGTGCCAGCATTACAACGTACATATTCATACGTATTTATCAAATAACACATATTTTCGTAGGGAAAAATGGGCAAAAATTAATCGGGATAAACTAGAATAAACTAGTTTCTTGTGTTTTAATGCTCTTGTGCCTCACTGAGCAAAAACTGAGTACACAATTAAGACGTTAACAATCCATCCTGTTTTTAAAACAAATTTGTTAGTTGGCACAGGGATAAGAACATGTTTACAACGCGCATAAAATACTTAGGCAATATTGTTAGTGTTCAGTTATAGTAGGTACATTGCGATATAAGGGTGGTTAGCGGTTTGTAACACAATCAAAGAAACATTTGAAAATGCGAGACGAAGTCTAATATTTACTATTTCCTAGATTCTGATATACACAGCACATGCATATTGCATACTATTTTTTGGGTGATGAATGATGATTATGTTAATTGTGATGTTATCTACTTGATTGCCATTAACAGCTTCTTGAAGTACATATTAACATGACTGGCCAGTACCGAGCACAAATAATGTGTAATGAATCTATTTCTGCAATCTTTATCTCGATTAAAATCAAATAGATAGAAGCATGAGATTTTGCAATAATAGTCTGTAGAAGTTATATAAAAATAAATGATAGTGGGTAGAGAATGTCATGTGAACGAAGCACATGAGATGCTTTTATTCATGAAGCATGCTGTATAAAACCCCCTACAATATATTAAAGAATTTCGGTGTAATTAAATAAAACTGTATGTTTGAATGTGCGTGCACACACTAACGTTTATCTCAAATCAACTTGAAGTGCAATAAGCTTTTGCAACAATAGTGTGTAGACCCTATATAAAAAAAATTTGATGTGATACAATCACATGACTTTCTCTGTCCTGTATTTTTATTAGTGGGTATACAAACTATTCTTACTAAAGCTGTTTCTTTTTTCTATCTAGCTACTACATTTTAACCCAAATAAGCCTTGTCAGAAATGGCTACATTACACATTTCGTTATAGATACAAACGGAACAGCGATAGTCAAATGTTTAAGAACTGGACGCTATACGCTGGCCTTAAAATTCCATACTGTTTCCATGACATCGCGAGAAACAACTGAATGTTGACAGGAATGATCTAGTAATGAACAATTCGAACCATTAATAACGGATATCTCAAAATGGCTTATGCCACAAAAAAATCTATTTGAATTAAATTGTGTGTTTTAAAGATATCTACATTTTTACTTTTTTTTTTACCACGTACGTAGTAAGTAGAGAAGGTATTGCATTCCACCCAAAAATTCGATACCAAGATTTCACCGGAAATACATATTTTGAGACCCCCTGAATCCAAAAAAACGAAAGGATTTTTACTTTCTGTTCCACGTGCATAGTAAGTAGAGAAGGTATTGTATTTCAGCCAAAAATTCGATTTCACGGAAATACATATTTTGAGGCCCCTGAATAAAAAAAGCAACAAAAAAAACAACATTGTGTGAACGGCATAACTCAATGAAAAGTTGGATACACACCAAACTTGGTATTTCGGTTCAATAGCTAACCAATATCCCACCCCAAACTATCCTTTACATGGAACATTTTTCGAAATTTTTTATTTTCCAAAAATGGCTCTAACGATTTTTATTAAAATACCATATATTAATAATATTTTCACGACAAATAAAATGTATATCTTGAATTTTCTGTAGAGAAAGGGACGACATGAGAATATAATACATCAGATTTTTAAATTAGGGGATTCCTCAAAATTTGGGATCACCAGTGGTCCATTACTAAAGTAAGACATAAGGGATTTATCATTTACTTACATAAAACCACAAAGTGTAGCAAAAGCAAGTCTTCGCGTTCATACTTTCCGGACTACATCAAAGAAAGCTTCCATACCTCGTTTCTTTTGAACAGTTTTTGCGATCACTCCGATAGATTGTGGTCTGTCTTGTGGAACGGAACGTGCTGTATCAGTTTAGAACGTTAGTAATGGAGCGCATGTTCAGATGAATTTTCAGCCGTGTTATCTAGGTGCGTGCAAATCAAGTGAGCATGCCCTCAATGGCATAAACTATTAAGTATAAATAAATCCTAGTGAGGTTATATAGCTGGCAGAAGCTAATTCCGTGTCAACGGAGATTAAACACCTTATCCCACCAATGTTGTAAATGCTACATTTATGTCCCATTATCTCAGAGTATATTTAGTGTATGCGGCTGAAATTTTTACAGGATGTAGATGCAAGCCCTCTAAGTTCACTGATCTACTTTTATCCAATAACTTTAATTATTAATTATGATAGGGTTATTTTCACGATTATCATATTTTAATTAAAATGTATTAGCAATTATTTTTTTACTTTTTCTACGTATAGTAAATAGGGGAATTGTTACATTTCAGCCAAAAATTAGATTTCGAGATTTCACCGAAAATACTAATATTGAGGCCCCATGAACCCGTGCAGCATCTTCCAAAGATGCGAGAACACGGAACATTTTTCAAAAATGCTGATTTTCTAAAAAATGCTTTTAAGATTTTGATTAAAATACCATATGTGTAAGATATTTTCGCAACAAATGAAACTTATATCTTGCATTTTCTGGGAATAGCCTCTGAAGTCGTCTTCATTCTTAATAACTTTTGCATAATTGGTAAACCGTAAGAGATAGACAAAAATCTTACTACACAAAAAATGTAGATCTCATTAAAGCACACAATTTGTCTATATTCGAGATATCCCTTGTTTTCAAATACTTACAATTTTCTCAAATGGCTAGTCATTCGGTTTTTTCTCTTGCCCATGCAAAGAAAACGGAATTTGAAAGCCATTGCATAGCAGTCCGCTCTTAAAAGATTTGACTATCACTTAAAGCTTACTCTATTCCCCAAATCCTGTGATACCTAAAGGAAATTATACAATAAGATAGTTTCTGCAGTGTCTTATCTCCAACGTGAAGCGAATAGAAGAATAAGCCTTTGTAAGAATCGTTTGTACAAGAGTGAATGCAGAAAGTTATGTGAGTGAAACACACAAAGTATATCCACAACAGCACTTAGAAGACATTCTTATCATTCTAAAGTTTAATATAACTACGTTGATTAAACGGGTCGTTTATACCTTAAAACGGCATTCACAGAAAAAGCCGTTGAAAGCAAAAATAGAAAACAAACAAAAAAACTTGCTGATATTTGCAAAGAAAGAGATCAGATAGCTTGAGCATACAGAAGCTGCCATACTTAACAGAAATACCGATTTACAGAGCAAACTTTTACCTAAAAGATGGGCTAAGGTTTGCCTCTCTACTCCAAAGTGTGTAGGATTTTATTACTTTCTCTACTACGTATAGTAAGTAGGGGAAGTATTGCATTCCACCCAAAAATTCGATACCGAGATTTCACCGGAAATACACGTTTTGAGACCTCCTGAATCCAAAAAAAGCATTTTTAGAAACATGTCCGTGTGTGTGTCTGTGTGTGTGTGTCTGTGTGTGTGTGTCTGTGAACAGCATAACTCAAAAACGAACAATCGGATAAGCACCAAACTTGGTATTTAGGTTCAGTATCTTCCAGAGATGCGACACGAAGGTTTTCAAGAAAATCCCCCCACCCCAGACTACCCTTTACATGGAAGATGTTTCGAAAATTTTAATTTTCTCAAAAATGGCTCTAACGATTTTGATTAAAATATCATATGTTTAAGATATTTTTATGACAAATAAAATGTATATCTTGAATTTACTGGGAATGTCTCCAAAAGTATTCTTCATTGTGAACGACTTTTGCATAACTGGTAAACCATAAGAGATAGACAAAATTTTACTACACAAAAAATGTAGATCGCGTTAAAATACACAACTTATGTCATATACATTTCTTTTGTTGAGTGAACCGTTTTTGAGATATTGCTTGTTATTTCCTTAAATTTTACAATACTTATACTTTTTCTCAAATTCGTTATTCATTTTTTTTATGTGCTGGACATGCAAGGAGAATGGAATGCGCCACATAGCAACCACCGTTAAAATATTTGACTATCGCTTAAAAGCTACCATATTTCCCTTGCATCTACAAGAAAATTACCAATAAGATTGACATCTCGATATCTCGATTAACATGAAGCATATGGAGAATAAGCGTTTGTAAAATTAGATTGTACAAGAGTAGAGAAAGTCATGTGAGTGTAACACATCAGATTTTTTTTTTCTGTGAAGTGGTGCAGAATTCACAGCATCAAATGCCAGATGCAGTAAGATTTTAAAAGTACGTATATGTAAAATATAAGTAATGTGCGTGCGATGATAAAATATATTAGAGGGATTTCGAATTAATAACTGTACGAGACTAAAAATCTCATGTTACATTCACATGACTTTCTCTACTCTCTATCACTTATTAAGTTGGTATACAAATTATGCTTACGAACGTTAATTTTCTTATGTACTTCATTTTAATCGAGTTAAACCTTTCCGGAAATCAGCTACATTACACATTTCGTTATAGCGGTAGTCAAATGTTTTAAAACAGGACGTTATACGCTGGTCTTATAATGCCATGCTCTTTGCGTGCAATCGCGAGAAACAACTGAATATCAAAAGGACACGACCAAGACAAGTATCGAACAATTCGAATCATTAATAGCGGATTTCTCGGAAATGGCTGATGCCACACACAAGTTATTTGAAATAAATTGTGTGTTTTAAAGCGGCCTACATTTTTTGTGTAGTAAGTTTTCGTCTATCGCTTAACGTTTACCAGTTATACAAGATTATAGAAAAATTACTTCCGAATGAAGTGGGCTTCGTAGCCTATTGCCAGAAAATTTAATATATACTTTTTATTTGTCATGTAAATATCTTTAATATACGGTATTTCGAAAAATTTTCCATATAAAGGGTAGTTAAGGATAGGGCGATTTTCTTGCAAATCTTTGCGTCGCATCTTTGGAAAGTACTGAGCGTAAATACCAAGTGTGGTATTTATCCGACTTTTCGTTTTGAGTTATGCTGTTACACACACGCGCGCGGACCTTGTTCTAAAATTTTTTTTGAATTCATGGGGCCTCAAAACATGTATTTCCGGTGATATTTCGGTATCGAATTTTTGGATGGGTCGTAGATTTACGGCACGTAAAAGAACCTCAAGCCTGATAAAGAGGGGACTGAGCAAAATTACCTATCTTTCACGCCCAATATAGAATGGGACGCTAAGGACCATAGTAGTTAAAGAGCGTCCATAAATAAAACTCAATTTAATTTAATTTCTCTACCCACTAGGTTCGTGGCAAAGAAAGTAAAAATGTCTTTTTTGGGGGGCCAATTTTCGCCATGCAGTCTCCCTAAAGTGAGATTAAATTTGATATTCAGGCCCGTATTTATTACACTTACCAATTTGTGTGGCCATAAGGAAGTTACTCAAAAATCTCCGGGTGGTTCTTAAATCAAAATTTGATTGCTCTTTGCTTGAACTGCGAGTTTAAACTTGATTTTGCAAGCAAAATCTGTCCTTTTCTTTAGTTGCAAAGTGTTCCGAGGATGGAATATTAGCTTCGTCTTCCGTTTGTTTTTTGTTGTTTTTTTTTCAGAATAACGCACATAGGTCATCTGAAAATCACTGAAGTGGTAGTAGATTGAATTAGTTCCACACTCTCTTGTTCTTCCAACTGTCCAACATCGGCACTTCAAACCCTGCTGTCTCCTCATTCCCGATCATGCTTGCCTTACACGCAGTGTGCTGTCACTTCTCATTGCAGAGATACATATTGGATTATTATGAAGTTCGAGATGGTAGTTGCTTCGGTGTACACGTGCGTCATGTAAAGCAAGCAGCGATTGGCAAGGGAAAAGTGTCATTAAAAACAATTATCTGCAATCACCCGAGCTTTAAGAGATAACTGCCACAGAATCAAAGCTGTGTCACAGGTTAATCTAATGTAGCTGCAAAGGCAATAGCTGCAAACAAGCCAACCATTCGTAGCGGAATAAATATAAACCAAGTAAGTTTTCAAGCATGCACATGTACGCACATCACTGTTATGTTCTATTTTGCTACCCTGTGTGGCCACAGGTAGATAGGCCTGTCAGCGGCGTACGTAGTGCATTGGGGGTGCTGAAACATGTCAGTCATACCTTCGTTCCTTGATCACTTTTAGAGATTCGTCCAAGTGAGGGTGATATGAACTGGATCACTGAATATGGTATACTAACTAAATAAAAGGATTTGATGGGTCAGCACAACCAACAAACAACTTTTTAAGTATTTATAGAGCGAAAAGGCAAACAGGAGTATATAGAGAACCAACTCCCCAGCCAGGACTTGTGCCTAGTCAGGTGCGTTAACCACTAGACTACGGGGAGACCCATTCACTCTACTACAACTACACGAGGTACTCTGTAACCATATAATACTAACTACTCTGAATAAACCTGTGCGGATAGTAAAACGAGCTGAGCTAGCCGTTTAATCAATGTTGCCAATCAATATATGAAATAGTAATTTTCCAAAAGAACGGACTAATTCTCTGTCATCCGCTAATATTTACCACTGCTTTAATGCGTATGGTATTCTTATTTACGTACTTGTTTGTACAGTGCGGTATACTACACCTGTAAGTATACCGGAGTTACAGAGACTGCAGAGCTTCGATTCCCCTGAGGTCTGTTAACATCCAGTTATTTTGGCAATAGTCTTAGACTTCGAAATTGAAATTGAGTTTTATTTATGGACGCCCTTTAACTACTATGGTTCTTAGCGTCCCATTCTATATTAGGCGTAACTGTATTTAATTTATTTTTTACCCCTCAAGAAAGTATTTTTCTGCACAATTTTTGGTGTGTATTTTGCGGTGAAAATAGGATTTTATTTGACGGAGGAAAACATGTCAAAGTTGGGAATTCTCAACGTTTTTGTTTTAATTCCTCATTTTCGGCTCATTTTTTATGAATTCAAGAATTTATTTATCCACCAGTTTGTCACATGTCAAAAGAGTGGGGAATGTATGCACAAAAAAATCTCTACCCAGTGCATTAAAGATAATTATGAAAACACCACGCACAAAAAAGTTGCAATTTTGGCATGTTTTTCAAAAATTGATAAAACTAATAAAATGAATGATCCTAAAACCGCCAAAACACGTAAACTGTATTACCATTTGATCTTTATGTCCAAAATGAATTAGATTTTTCCCTCCAGTAATTTGGCTACTAGAATTTTTTAAATTGCAGACAAATACTTTCTTGAGGGGTTGTAGATCTTGACTCGTATATCGCCGGTGTGTGAATATAGATCTCGCCTAGAATTACGCCGTAAATGCTTTTATAGAAATAAATACAGGGAGGGATAGTTGAAATTAAAAGAATCCAATAGAATACAATGTAAGGAAATAATTTTAGAACAGAGTTTATATTATCACAAAAGTTATATTGCCAATAAATTCACGAATGTACTGACTGAATGTATCTGGAAATGTCAAATCCTCGAGTGACGTTTATTAGAACTATTTTGTGAATGAAACAAGAATTTAAATAAAATTCCCCTAAAATTCACTCAAAAAGTTTTAATAATTGCATATTTATGAATACCAATACAATCATCTTGGGGCTGCAATAGACGAATATCAATTATTGTCAGTAATGCCAATAGAGAAAAGCGAGAATTGCACATATTGCGTTTTTCTCTTGTTATTGGGTATAATAGAAATACATTTACATAACCTAAAATCAAATTATATTTCTTGTGCCATACACATTAATTAATGCAACACTGAAAAACAAAAGAAGGAAGCTGCGGTAATCATAAAATAAGACCGTGCAAACTTATCGAGAAGTGCGACTGTGATTAATTAAAATTCAGCATTTCATTGCATTTTGTTGGTAGAACGTGGAGTGACGTCGTATTAAATAGTCAATGGAATATTCCCTTTCTTTTTAGCAAAAAGGTAGGAAAATTAGGTTTCCAATATTTTTTGTTATAATGTTCCGCAGCTGTGTTCATTGTGTAGTGGGCGTTTAAGAAACTTAGGTAGAGATGAGTTTGCCATCACTTATCCATCCGGTTAGCTGGACGCTGGATTTCTGTGCCCAAAATCGCAGATTAAACCCAGTGTATACGATGGCATTTGACCGTGCATGAGGTATTAGCCCTCCAGCAGTTCTGCCTTCGCCCACTAAGGTACGTAGTATCAGTTAAGAGTTAATCGCAGCGAATCTTCGTTCAACAAAAATTGATCAATATTGCGTACAGAAATGTAATAAGTGTTTTACTCTTTTATTAACTCTTTATCATTAATGATTTGTGTGACAAGCTGGTTTAGAATATCTGGTAATTGTAAGAATGTCGTTTTTTTTCCTTTTTTTTAATAAATGCCCTTTTCAAAATAAGAAAGGAGGAAACATGTCATAAATCACGTGATTTGAAATTTAGAGCGAATGATGACACTAGTTGTGGACCCCTAGTTGTCTTTCCTGTCACACTTTTAATTTTATTGGATTAAAGGCTGACTTGCTGTGACGGTTACCAGAAGTCCGAAAAATCCGAGCATGCCCTGCATTTTTACCTTCTGTTCGGCGTCCGGGAAGAATTTCCGAAAATCTGGAATGTCCTACATTTTGAGACCGCTTGTAAACATTCTTTATTTTCAAATTGATTAGCAATTCAAGAAGGATTAGAAAAAGTATTTGTTGGAAATAGTGGAATTACTTTGTTATTCCTGCACTCGACAATTCCTGTTGAGTTATTTCACCGATATCAGCACACGAAAGAGACAGGTCATTGATAGATTCAGTCAAGGTATTGTTCTAGTAAAATATAACTTCTATAAAATATAACATCTAAGTTGTATAGAATGTCATAATTGTATATCAAATCCAGAGGTTTTGTATTAAATAGGTTCTTTTGCAGTTGTTACCCTTTATACTTTCTCTGCTACGTACATAGGTAGAGAAGGTATTGCATTGCATTCCAAAATTCGATATCGAGATTTCACCGGAAATACATGTTTTGAGGCCCCTGAAACCAAAAATCCATTTTTAAAAATAGGTCCGTGTGTGTGTCGGTCTGTGAACAGCATAATTTAAAAACTAAAAGTCGGATAAACATTAAACTTGGTATTTAGGTTCAGTACCGTCTAAAGATGTGACACGAAGATTTTCAAGAAAATTCCCCTTCAAACTACCCTTTACATAAAATATTTTTCGAAATGTTTAATTGTTAAAAAAATAGCTCTAACGATTTTGATTAAAATACCATCTATTCATGATATGTACATGACAAATACAATGTATAGCTTGAATTTTCTGGAAATAGCCTTTGAGGCTCTCTTCATTCGGAAGGAATTTTATATAATCTTGTATAACTAGTAAACGTTAAACAATAGAGGAAAAGTGCTACTTAAGAACTATAGATCTCTTTAAAGCACACAATTTATTTCAAATAACTTCTTTGTGGCATATGGTATTTTCGAGATATACGTTATTAATGGTTCGAATTGTTCATTACTTGATCATTCTTTAAGGTCCTTGCACATTGTTGTTTCTCGCGATTGCATGGGAACAGCGTATAGCGTTCAATTCTTAAACAATTTGACTATCACTATTCCCTTTGTATCTGTAACGAGATGTGTAATGTAGGTATTTCTCAAAGGTTTATTTGGATTAAAATGTAGTAGCTAGAAAAATACTACTACATCTACTAAATAAAGATAGAGGGTAGAGAAAGCCATATGAATGTAACACATCAGATTTTTATTATATGAATACATAAGAAAATGTAAAACCTATGTATACCTTGTTAAAGTAGTAATTTAGGTTTGGAGTTTAATTTTCCTACATTTAACGTTTTTGTGTAATGTCCTACATTTCTCACCTCTAGTGTCTTACATTTCAGTAAAAGAATATGGTAACCGTGTGGTATCTAATCTTACTAGAGTACCACTAACCATTGGATCACTACTCTCTCTCTCTCTCTCATTGAACGCATAAAAAAATGAATAATTATGTACGAAAGCATTTCGTCGGCTTACCTCCCTCCCGTCCGCAAGCATTTCGTTTAATTCTGATACAAATTAGAAAATTATTCTTCCAAGTACAGAGAGTTAACTGCAGGCCCGGAATTTATCCGTAAAGTTTATGCGAGTTGTATTAATTCATATTTTCCAACTAAAGCCCTGACTAAGCTTGAAGGTGCACCACATTTAAATAATTTGTTACAATGAATGCGTGTATGATATCATCGTTGAGAGACGGCAGAGGTGAGGAACCAGTGTCATGCCTCTTGCAGTACCGGTTTTAAACTTCCTGGGAGGGTGGAGAGGAGATGAAACGGATACTCGATCCCGACACGATGCAGTCTGCAGTGTGAGCTGTAACAAGAAACGGACCTGGAGAAACTGGTGCAGAGTTCGATGAACATGGAGAAAAAGAGTACGATTCGTTTTTTTACTTTCCGGGTACGTTATGGCACGACTGGACAGCTGAGCGGCTGTACCTGTTAGCTACGGATGACGTGATTGCTGGGGCAAACGTGGCGGTGGCGGTCTCCAAGCAGTGCGTTCCAGTTTTTTATTTTCTTACATTCACTTAGCAGATGTGGCAGGTAGCACTCGGGAGAATCCAATGTTTGAAAGTGGTGCAGGTTGCACGTTGAAGATGGATTCGTGATCGTACGTTTTCGGGAGACACGTAAATTATGTCGGAAGAGAATCCAATACCATACGCTAATATCGACAGAAGCGTCACAACTAAATACCACAAACATTTTTATGTTAAGGAACTGCATTGTAACTTGTTGTTTGTAGCGTGTGTAAATAGCTTTATGTCGTTAAAGTCTGCTTTATTTGACGAGATAAGATAGCACTACCATCAAGATTTCAGTGATATTAAATCTTGCGGCGCGAATGAGTGAATTTTCTCCTATGGAAATCTCAGCTGTCTCTTCTACAGAAGGAAGCATTGCCAGCAGCCCCATCAGAAGCCTACCAAGGGGTCTTAGGGATGAGGACCTGGAGGAAGATCATGCATCTCTAGAATACGAGGAGGATTGTTACTATGCATATGTTGCTGAATCTGGTACTCCAAGCTTTGATCACGTTTGGCCTGATGACGAATATGTTAATGATGACGATGAATATGTAGAATGTGATTCTGGGGGTATCTTGCCTTTGTCTGGTTTGGATGATGCTTTGTGTGTGGAGGAAGAGGATTGTTGTGTTGAAGCTGAATTCTTGAGCAAATCGCCTAAGGCTGCCAGAAAAGGAAAAAATAAAAAAAGTGTGCGAGTGACATTTCAGAATCTTTCTAAGCCATATCTGGCAAAAGTGAGCAGCCCACGAAACTACAGACGATTTTTACAGTTGGTTAAAGGTAGTGAAGTATATTTTACAGTAATAAAACATATATATTGATAAGAGTTGCAAAGCACATAAAATTCTCTTTGGACCAGTTAATGTTATACTGTATTTAGGCTGTTACAAATTATATCGAGTGAAATGAACCTTTATTTTCAATACATCAAAGAAAAATGTTCATGTTGTTATGCTAAATGATATGGTAACAAAATCATGTTTTTAAACCACAGAAGACTCAACATGATTACTATGTTTAAATTGTTCAAAGAGCTCCATTATAATAGGCTGTTCAGATATCTATTACTGTAACTAACATTCCTAATTTGACAAATCAGAGGTTTCATTATTTATAAAAAATCACCATAGGGACTTAAGTTGTCAATAATGCTTTTATTAGAACAAAAACACACAGTGATGAAAAGTTTGTTTTGTGATCACTATTTTAATCACTGATGCCCTTAAAATATCATAGAATAGAATTTAAGTGATATTAGTGTGACAATATTTATTAGCAACACCAAATCATCTTGAAAAATGCTTTGGTTTATAAAGAGATAGATACTTAAGAGGCAGTTCCCTGAAATTTTCACATAAGGCAATATTTTTGTAAATGTCAGTTATTAGCAAAGATCAGGGTTTTATGCATAAGTTTCCTGTTTGAAAATAATGAATGAAATCATTCTCTTGTTCATCTGATGATCAGATTGTACTATTTATGTTGGAATTTATTTCCTCCATTTTTTTTAAATCGTGAAAGGTTTGAGAGGTGTGGAACTTGATGATTTCATCATTAATCAAGATAATTTATCTGAAAGCAGCTTGCAAAGTGATCTTGAAGTATTACATGAATTTGTTTTCCATAACTATGAACAGTTAAATTACGTTTTGTTCAGGAACCACAAATAATACTGAACATATTGGTGATTATTAAATAATGATTTTAACCTGTTTTGAATCAGCACCTTATTAATTGTAGTAATCCCTTTTTTTATTTTATTTTTATTTTTTTTTGTTTTAATATATTTCAAGAGAGAGGGGAAGTTGTCTGTATAGATATTAAATTATGTAACCAAGAGGCAACTCTGAAACTGTAGTACTAGTTGACATGCTTCATACTTCATCATCACAGCATGGCTCTCTTGCTTTTCCCATTGCAAACATCACATTGGCACAGTTATCTGTGACAGAATGCCCAGAAATATTTTACATTTGCATTCCAACATAGGAACAAAAAAGTTTTAACTTACAATAGCAGAATTTTAAACATTTTTGTTTCAAATTGCTATTTGCAGCAGCATGCTTCTATTTAAGTAGAAAGCTCTCCTTACATAGATGTTACATTGTAGTTCTCTTTATTAGTGTTTCTAAATAGAATAATCTATATTAAACAAATAGATTGTTTTCCACATTAGACATGGAAAATGTGTTTTAATTCTTCAGCATATTTGCAGTTGTATAGGATGGATCTCTAGTAAAAGCTAAATATATATTTAAAGACCCTTAAATAGCTGATATTGTTTTTCTGAAATTTAAAATGTTACCACTGAATATAAATATGTACTTCTCTCTTTTTAAGGTTTAAATAGCTATAATTATTTACTATAGTCATATCAGCAGATTAGAAATGAAAGAAATGACAGTCATGGTGATATGATTTCTGATTATTTTTGTGAACTTTGTTTCCATTTTATTTAAAAAGGTAAAATGGAAATCATATTTTGTGGTGGTGGAGTGGAAATTTAGCTTTGAAACTTATGAATGGTAATTGAGGATAAAGTTGGAAATGATGTTTTTAAAAAAGCTAGAAAAGAGTTATTCTGCCAGCATATTTGCTTTTATTTGCCTGGGGGACATTGCAGCAATCATCAAGTTCAAAAGAAAAGAAATATGTTCATAATTTTACATCTATGTTTGAAACATGACTTACAAAATCAATTCATTTTTCATGCTCATTTTTGTTGCAGCTGAAGAGGCACCAATGGACATGTCACCTGATTCTGGTATAAATGAGCTGCAGGGTCTGACTCCAGAGGAACAAGAAAGACAGCGGCAAGAATGGCAGCAGGAACTTGCCAAGGTAGGGCTCCTTGTGAAGGGTTGTATTCCCACCACCATCACTCTACATATTCGTTTTGCTGCTATTTCTTTTGAGGTATTCTCTCTTCCTGTGAGGTATATAACCATTTATTAAGTGTGTGTTTCTGTACTGCATATTACAGTTAGGAAAAGCAGTAACGTAACCACACAGGTTAGTGTGAAAGAGAAAGAACAATAATCAGTAATGTAACCATTATTTTGGAGTGGTTTGCTTCTTCAAGCCACTCCAAAAAAATAACTGTGAATCCAGTTATGCTATCCAATGTATTTGAGTATTTTAAAAACTTGTTTCAAAAGTAATGCTCTGGTTGTAGAATACATTGCATTTAAAAAAAAAAAAAAAACACGTTACAAAACAAAACAATATACAATGTGAGACCCTGGAGGCATTCCTGCCATAGTGCTGCTAAATTGCAATAGAGAGCTGTTACGCAAAATTTAATTATAGGTGTACTTGCTAACTTTTACAGTTTGCCTATAAAATATGCAGAAGCGGGGATATTTTATGACTTTGCAGCAAAGGAGGTCTTTTTACAGCATTGTGGCTAGATTCAAAGTGTTACAGATTGTCACTACAGACTTGGCTAAGCATTATATTGTAACTTAAGATCACAGACTGAATGCACTGCGCTAATTGGTTTGAAAAGAATAGTCAATCAAGATAAAAGAGAAACTGTTCTCATTCATCATATCGAGAATAAGAATTTAAACAACCAACTCATATCTCTTGAGAAGAAAAGATATAAAATGTGCAAAGGCAACAACATTCTTTGGTCGTTTTGTTGATGAAAACTTAAAACGGTGTAAGCATACAGAGGTATTATTGCAGTAGATAAATAAAATTTGTTTTGCAATCTGATTGGTTTTACCTATATTATGTAGGTATAGGTTC
The DNA here is from genome assembly GCA_030765065.1 of Deroplatys truncata. Taxonomy (NCBI): domain Eukaryota; kingdom Metazoa; phylum Arthropoda; class Insecta; order Mantodea; family Mantidae; genus Deroplatys; species Deroplatys truncata. The sequence continues at coordinate 23,150,932 of CM060976.1, read as the reverse complement.
TTTATGCGTTCCCTATTACTTGTATTTCAATTCAGTATTGTCATATGGAGTTAAGTTCTGGTGCAAGTAAATAATGAGCAAATCAGTATTCAGAATTCAAAAAAGAGTTACTAGAATCATGACAAGAACACCAGCAATAAGTAGCTGTAGAGAAAATTATTTAAGCTGCTACATACTTTACCATTACCTTCGTTTTATATCTATGAAGACCTACTCTATGTTAAAAACAACATAAATACATTTCAGTTCAGTTCACAAGTACACAAACATAATGCATGAAATAACATACAACTTCAACACTGCTCAATGTGAGGGAAGCTTAACATACAACACTACTTACTAACTTATTTAATTCTATACCAACCAATATCAAAAACTTAACCAATTTTAATTCGTCTAACAATAGATTGAAGAATGCAGTCATTGTTTTTATAGCACAGAAGAATATTGCTACATCTAAGAATTGTTCTAGATAGTAATATATTGTAGATACTGTTAAAGTGATGTATATATTGTATATAGTAACTTATAGTTATAAACTTGTAAATGCATTTTTAACATGGCCCATAACATGTACTTGTTTGCATGGACTAGAATAAATCAAATCAAATTGATATGCAGTTCTAAGGTAGGCCAGAGCTTATCTGTGTGTCTATCCTTCATCACGGTCATGCTTCCCCTTCATTGGGCTGCAACAGAATGCATAGTTTGGGAATTTAAAATTTGATTGCACCACTAGTGACCTGTTGTAACCAATGAGAATCAAATGGGCACAAACACTCAGTAATGGATCACGTGAACTGTGAAGTCAACTCCTTCATGTAAATTATCTTATTCACATTCTGTGGCTGTGGGACATACTTTTCCCATTTTTACTTTCTCTACTACGTATAGTAAGTAGGGGAAGTATTGTATTCCACCCAAAAAGTCGATACCGAGATTTCACCGGAAATATATGTTTTGAGGTCCCCTGAATAAAAAAAATCTTATTTGTTACAATCATATGACTTTCTCTACTCTTGTACAAACTATTTTTGCAAATGCTTATTCTCCATATGCTTCATGTTAATCCAGATATCGAGATGTTAATCTTATTGCTAATTTTCTTGTAGGTGCAAGGGGAATTGCTAGGCTTTAAGCGATAGTCAAATATTTTAAGAGCTGGTTGCTATGTGGAGTATTCCATTCTCTTTGCATTATCAGGACAAAAAAAAAAGTAAAATATAAAACAGCCACAATAAAACAAAAATGACCTAAGACTCAGATTTAATTTTTTAAAATTTACGTACAGAAAATTATAAATTAATTTAAACGTGAATATAACTGCTACGAGTAGAAAACATAGGTATAAAAATACTGATTAATTAATTTTCTAAATTATCTCAAGTTGTTTTGTGTACTTGTTTGAAGAATCTGAAAGGAAAATTGTTTTTGAATCAGGTTCTTACAAAACTGTAGTATTAACCTTTTGAGTTCTTGAATTATACAAAATTCATTGCAAATGAAGAGGTCTTCACAGCCTATGACATGACACTACACGACATGGGTAATAGCAATCTGTGTGAACTTATTAACAAGAAAAAGTGAGAACTGATCTATCTCATACCTTAGGTAATCCAGATTTAATGACAATCTTGATAATCCAGAAACAAAATATTGAATGAATATAAACTACTAATCTATATACAAAAATTTATTTTGGCATTAGGAAGAATAAGGAAAAAAACTGATGTGTTGCATTCCCTATCTCTATGCACTATCGTTTATTAATGGATATGCAAACTAGTCTTATGAAAGCTTTTTTTTATATCTGCTTCACTATAATCAAAATAAACCTTTGCAGAAATAGCTACATTACACATTCTTTATGGATACAAAGTGAGTAGCAATAGTCAAATGTTGAAGAACTGGACACTATGCTGACCTTAAAATCCATACTCTTTCCATTCAATTGTGAGAAACAGCTGAAAATTGACAGGACTTGAAAACAATGACAAAGTATTGAAAAATTCAAACCATTAATAACAGATATTTCGGAAATGGCTTGTGTCTCAAAGAAGCTATTTGAAATAAATTCTGTGTTTTAAAGAAGTCCACATTTTTAGTGTAGTACATTTCATCATGTAAAGTTACACAAGATTATGCAAAATTCCTTCCAAATGAAGAGGACTATACCCAGAGATTTCAAGATACACATTTTGTTTGTTAAGTATATATCTTTAATAAAAATTTTAAGTCCTTTTTTTAGAAAATCAAACATTTCGGAAAGTGTTCCATATAAAGGGTATTTTGGAGTGGGGGATTTTCCTGAAAATCTTTGTCAGATCCTTGGAAGATACTGAACTTAAATACCAAGTTTGGTATTTCTCCGACTTTTCCTTTTTGAGTTATGCTGTTCACGGATACACACACACCACAGACCTTTTTCTGAAAATGTTTTTTTTTGGATTCATGGGCCTCAAAACATGTATTTCTGGGTAATCATGGTATCAGATTTTTGAGTGGAATGCAATACCATTCTATCTACTATGTACATGCCAGAGAAAGTATAAAGCACTTTTTGGCTGAAATAACGTGTAAGTGTTTTTTTTGTTTCAAATTTGTGCTGCATTTGAGAAGCAAAACCATCAGTCTGAATAAACCAGGAATCCAGATTAATGAGGGCCAGAGAAACAATTTTCTTATTTTGTAGTTGAATGGTGAAATTTATGATGTTTGAAAAGCTATCCTATGAACGTCAGTAATATAAACATCTTGATATACTCAATGCAAATGCAAGAAAATGACTAAATAAAGATGCAAAGAACAAGAAGATGGTATTAAATGACCTGATAAATATGCATTTTCGTAATCTAGGACCCATACTAAGGATTTAGTACACCCATGGACAAATAAAATGAGTAATCCCCAGATTCCATGTGATGATCAGGAGAGCTTCATGTATCTTCGTAACAGCTGTGTTTACAATGCATATGCAGGAACTGCAGAATGGTGTGTGCCTATGAGGGCAGTGATCACCTTATAATGACATTTATCGGTGGTAACGCTTATAAGCTACTGAAAACACAGCATGGAGCAATGTTTCATTGCCCGAGGGATTAAGAAGGCACTGCTTGCGCTTATAAGTTCCTCGATTCAAATCTTGCATTAGTTATTGTTATTTTATATGTTGTTAATTTTATGACTGGACGTGTAGAACATAATATTGCTTTAATATAACCAGCATTTTAAGTTTTCAACATTTATGTATGCACACAAAAAAATAATTCTATTAAAACCCTTATTTTAAATAACTAAAGAAATAAATGCAAATAAATTATTATCCTGTAAAACTAAAACAGATAAAAAATAAACATAATATCGGGTGTATGAACCCTCAGCATGTATAACAGCCCTCAATTTTTGAGTTGTCCTCCGTGGTGTAGTGGTTACTGTGCTAGCCTCTAGTTCCTGAGGTTGCGGGTTCAAACCCGGTGGAGGGCAATGGATTTTTTTGGACATAAAAGTCCTTAGCATGGCTTCCTTCGGAAGGGAAGTAAAGGCGGTGGTCCCGTGTTGTATATTTACAGCACGTAAAAGAACCTCAAACCTGATAAAGAGGCCTTTTGCCTCTGAGCAAATTTACTGGTTTTTCACACCCAATATAGAATTGGATGCTACAGACCACAGCAGTTAAAGATTGTCCATAAATAAAAAACTCAATTCAACCTCAATTTTTGGGTTACAGATAAAATTAATCCCTGTGGACAAGAAGCTCCAACATCCCAGGTTTCTTGAATTTGTGCCCAGAAACCATCTTTTGTCCTTCGCGCATCTGCAGGGAAATTCGAGTGCAGCACCCTTTACACCTCAGCCCACATATTTTCATTAGGGTTTAAATCTGGTGAACAGGGAGACCACTCTGATATCCTGCCTCTGTGAGAACCAATTTGAAACCTTTTGACAAATGCGGTCAAGATGATTATCCTTTACCAATTCAACAATTCCATCAGGATATCTCATCCTCACAGAGGGAATCAAAATATTCTCAAGTATTACCATGTATTGCGTATCATCAAGCTGCCACAACATAGCTAGACTGTTCCTTGATATCCAACAACATACAGATATGCAACCATGATGAAATTGTGAAGTAACATATTTTGCATCATAGTAACTATTCTATTATATGTTTTACCAAATGCCATGTATGAAATGCAGTATTTCAAAAAAAATCTGATGTGTTACACTCACATGACTTTCTCTACTCTTGTACAATCTAATTTTACAAATGCTTATTCTCCATATGCTTGATGTTAATCGAGATATCGAGATGTCAATCTTATTGTTAATTTTCTTGTAGATGCAAGGGGAATATGGTAGCTTTTAAGCGATAGTCAAATATTTTAACGCTGGTTGCTATGTGGCGCATTCCATTCTCTTTGCATGTCCAGGACATAAAAAAATGAATAACGAATTTGAGAAAAAGTATAAGTATTGGAAAATTTAAGGAAATAACAAGCAATATCTCGAAAACGGTTCACTCAACAAAAAAAATGTATATGATATAAGTTGTGTATTTTAACGCGATCTACATTTTTTGTGTAGTAAAATTTTGTCTATCTCTTATGGTTTACCAGTTATGCAAAAGTCGTTCACAATGAAGAATACTTTTGGAGACATTCCCAGAAATTTCGAGATATACATTTCATTTCTCATGACATTATCTTAAACATATGATATTTTAATCAAAATCGTTAGAGCCATTTTTGAGAAAATTAAAGTTTTCGAAAAATGTTCCATGTAAAGGGTAGTTAGGGGTGGGGGGATTTTCTTGAAAATCTTCGTGTCGCATCTCTGGAAAATACTGAACGTAAATACCAAGTTTGGTGTTTATCCGACTGTTAGTTTTTGAGTTATGCTGTTCACAGACACACATACACACAGACACACACACACACACGGACATGTTTCCAAAAATGTATTTCCTGTGAAATCTCGGTATCGAATTTTTGGGTGGAATGCAATACTTCCCCTACTTACTATACGTAGTAGAGAAAGTAATAAGTAGTCACTATGTGTTGATTAAACATATTCACAGAAGAGAGAAAAAAATGTGTTTATTACATGTGAGAAGTGAACCTGCGATCTAAACCACAGAAGTACCCTATGCTCTGCCAGAGTTCTACAGAGAACACACATGGAAGGTAGCGTGTTTAATAATGCTGTACAACAACTTGCTGCAATGACTACACAGCTGTATTGCATATGGTGTAAACAAGGCGCTGTACCGTGAAGCCTTAGAAATATTTGGCATTCAAGATATGACTCTTTTCTTGTCCACAGATGTACATGTAAGCAACACCTACAAGCAAAAATTAAAAGATGACATCAGTATCTGGGCCCTGGTTATCACTGTTATCTACAAAAATGTGTTAATTATTGTGACATGTAATGCTGCAAATGGCATTCAAATAGGAAGCTTTCTAAACAACTATTGAGCCATTTTGTTATGTGCAGTTTATACATATAAAACTCAAAAGTGTGAAAATTTATTTATTTGTTTGTTTGTTTGTTGGTAGTTTGTAATGAATACAAACTCACACCAATGTACTGATTGTCGACCCAATTTTGTACAGATAATCTTTGACATAAGGTGAAAAGCTTATGGAATTTTATATTCTATCCGGCAACATTTCTATTCCCATTTGTATATTTCTATCCTTTGTACTTCGTTTTCTACTTCCCTCTGGTATGTGGAGGAAATATTGCATTTCGCTCCAAAATTCAATATGGAATATACATTTTGATGTCCCTTGAATCCAGAAGAAAAGTGTCATGCCTCTCTGTGTGTCAGAACAGCATAACTCAAAAATCTGATGTGTTACACTCACACGACTTTCTCTACTCTTGTACAAACTATTTTTACAAACGCTTATTCTCCATATGTTTCATGTTAATCGAGATAATCTTATTGCTAATGTTCTTGTAGGTGCAAGGGGAATATGGTAGTATTTAAGCGATAGTCAAATCTTTTAAGAGCTGGTTGCTATGTGGCGCATTCCATTCTTTTTGTATGTCCACGACATAAAAAAAATGAATAACGAATTCCCATTTGAGAAAAACTATTGGAAAATTTAAGGGAATAACAAGCAATATCTCGAAAATGGTTCACTCAACAAAAAAAAATGTATTTGACGTAAATTGTGTATTTTAATGCGATCTACATTTTTTGTGTAGTAAAATTTTGTCAATCTCTTATGGTTTTCCAGTTATGCAAAAGTCGTTCACAATGAAGAATACTTTTGAGACATTCCCAGAAAATTTGAGATATACATTTCATTTGTCATGAAAATATCTTAAACATATAATCTTTTAATCAAAATCGTTAAGAGGATTTTTTGAGAAAATTAAAATTTTCGAAAAATGTTCCATGTAAAGGGTAATTTGGGGTGGGAGGATTATCTTGAAAACCTTCGTGTCGCATCTCTGGAAGATACTGAATCTAAATACCAAGTTTGTTGTTTATCTGACTGTTCGTTTCTGAGTTATGCTGTTCACAGACACACACACGAACATGTTTCCAAAAATACTTTTTTTGGATTAAGTGGTCTCAAAACATATATTTCCGGTGAAATCTTGGTATCGAATTTTTGGTTGGAATACAGTACTTCCCCTACTTACTATACGTAGTAGAGAAAGTAAAAATGAAAACTTGGTTAAATATCAAACTTGCTATTTAAGTTGTGCATCTTCCAAGGATGCAACACAAAGGTTTTCAAGAAAGTCCTCCCATCCCAAACTACGCATTGCATGGAAAGCATTTTATTTCCTCAAAAGATTCATTTATTGATTTTGATCAAAATAACATATGTTTAAAATGTTTGCATGATAGAGAAAATGTATATCTTGAATTTTCTGCAAATAGCCTGTGAAGATCTTCATTTATAATGAATTGTGCATAATTTTGTATAAGTGTTTACCATAAGAGATAGACAAAAACTTATTGCATAAAAAATAAAATTTATTTTATTTTCCTAGATTAAGTGCAAAATTTATGTTAAGTTTTGTATAGCATTAACCATCTCGGAGATATTTTTACTTTCTCTACCATGTACCTAATAGAGTTAGAAAGCATTCCTTTCTGCCCAAAGATTTGATACTGAGATTTCAAACGGAATTACATATTTTGAGGCCTGCTGAATGCAAAGAGCACAGTTTTAGAAAAAGGTGCGTGTATGTCTGTCAGCGAGTGTGTGCGCCTGTGAACAGCATAGCTCAAAAACAAAAAGTAGGATAAATAGCAAACTTGGTGTTTAGGTTCATTACTTTCCAAAGATGCAACACAAAGATTTTCAAGAAAATCCCTCTACCTCAAACCACTCTTTACATGGAACATTTTTCGTAATTTTCTTCTCTAAAAAATGGCTCAAATGATATTTATTAATTTTATGCATTGAATATATTTACATGAGAAATAAAATGTATATCTTTAACTTTCTGGAAATACCGTGTGAAGTCCTCTTCATTTGGAAGTAATTTTCTGTAATTTTATATAACTGGTAAACTTTAAGCAATAGACAAAAACATAATATACAAAAAATGTAGATCTCTTTAAAACACACAATTTATTTCACATAACGTTTTATGTGGCATCAGCCATTTCCAAGATAATCCATTATTAAAGGTCAACTTTCAGTTGCTTCTCACGATTGCACGGAAACAGTATGAAATTTTAAGGCCAGCAAATAGCATCTAGATCTTAAACATTTGACTAGCACTGTTCTCTTTCAGTCTGTAATGAAGTGTGCATTGTAGCTATTCCTGCAAAGGTTTATCTCAATTAAAATGAAGTAGATAGAAAAGTAAACTTTTGTAAGAATAATTTGTATACCCACTAATAAATGATAAGAGTATAGAAAGCCATTTGAGTGTCACACACCAGGTTTGTTTGTTTTATACCCTTTTTCAGGTGCTAAGTCACTATTTATCTTTATCCCATGATCATGCAAGGAATTTGGAATTCAAAGCCATCACATGGCAACCCGCAAAATGCATTTCTGCAAACGTTTAACATGAAGTAGATAGAAGAATAATCTTTTGTAAGAATAGTTCATGGAAGAGTGGGTAGAGGAAGTTATGTGAATATAACACATCAGAATTTTTTTTTTTTTTAATTATCAGTGAAAGAAAAGCAATCCATATGTGTATCAATGAGGTAACAGCTAAACAAAACAGACAACTGACAAACAAAATACCACCTCCTCCTCTCATTTTTCTCCAAAGGATTCAACATAGCTGTTTACTTCATTCACTGTAAGAAATAAAAAGTGTGTCTGTGGTGCTCAATCATTACCAAAATAAGAATAACAAATAAATCTAAGTTAATATTCATACATTCTGTGATCAAATTTTGATGTTCATATATTAAGCATTCAAATTATTGAATCCTTTTGAGTTATTTTACATTAATACATACATTCTTCATCTTCCGCTCCTACTCCTCTGTTTCTGTTTGGCTTTTTCGTTCTTTTTTCTTCATTAAGAATGAGTAAAAGCAAATGTACCTGTATCTATCTCAATGAAGTAACAGCTAAATAAAACAGACAGCTGATAAAACAAAATATCAGTCCTTTCTCTTCAGTTTATTTGTTAAAACATGTGTAAACTGTACAGATGGAAGGAAAGGAGGGCGAGGGCAAGAGTGTGGGCGATAAAGAGAGGAAGTTGGAGAGAGAAAGGGAAAGGAGGCAACAGGGGGAAAAGTGGCAGAAAGAGAGAATGAATAATTTCTGTATTTAATGCAGTAATACAAGCTTAATTTACTTGATATACTTGTATATAGCAGAGCATTAATAGGAAAATATAACACTTAGACATAATGTTTGTAACATTTTGTTACGTTTCTTTGTCTAATATAATTTACTGAAATTGTTTATTTAATAGGGCTTTATTAATATATAGGGTCTTTCAACAACAGCGTCCTAACTTAAATAAAACACGTTCTATAAATGATAGAGGTTTATTTATTTTTTTTTATTTTGGAACATAATTAATGTCATTACGTGTGGAAGAGAACCTCGTTAAGTGACCGCGCGACTTCGTTGGGTTGCGCGTATACGTTTGAGCCAATTTTCAATGACAGAAGAACGTAAATTAGGTCCAACTTCACGAATAACACGCGTGATGTTATTCATAAGATCATTTACTGTTTCTGGCTTGTTGACATAAATTCGAGATTTAACATAACCCCACAAGAAGTAATCCAACGGCATTAAATCACATGACCTCAGGAGCTAGTTAACACCACCACCACGGAAAATGATGAAACCTCTGAACTTCTCCTTCAAAAGATCGATTGTTTCGAGAGCAGTATAACATGTGGCACCATCTTGCTGTAACCAGATGTTTCTGAGATCCATACCATCCAATTGAGGCCAAAAATAGTCCCTTATAAGAGCCCGGTATCTTTCTCCATTGACAGTTAAAGCTTCTCCATCTTCATCTTGGAAACAATATGGACCAATGATTCCACCATACCAAAATCGAGACCACATAGTAACCTTTTGGGGATGAAGTGGTCGTTCTTGAATCTGCATTGGAGTGTGATTGTTCCAATAGCGGCAATTTTGTTTGTTAACACAACCATCCATCCAAAAGTGGCTGAAGGTTATTTTTCGACAAAAATCCGGGTCAGCTTCCAATTGCTCCATAGCCCAGTCAGCGAATACATGGCTCAACCTATGGTCGTTGGGCTTTAGTTCTTGAGTTAACACCATTTTGTAAGCGTGAAACTTCAAGTCCAGATGCAGAATTCGCCAAGTTATGGTCGGCGAAAGCCCCAATTCTTGCGCTCGACGAGGAATTGATTTGTTTCCGTTCTCGCGTACACTCTCACGAACGGCGCCTATGTTTTCGTTGGAGCGCTTACGTCGATTACGTACAGGCGTTCTTTGATCGCTGACAGAACCACTTCTTTCAAATTTATCGATCAAATGTCGAATCGTTCTCTCGCAGGGACGATTATGCACACCGTCAACTTAACCCAATACACAGAAGGTTTGGCGAACAGACGATCCATTTTGATAATAAATTTTCACAATTTCTACGCGTTGCTGAATACTGTAACGTTTCATGGCTATTTGTCAATAACAACTGCAACCACATGAAAAAAATGACTGCTGTAACTCAGTAACAACGGCAGCTATCACATGTTAAAGATAGGACACTCTTGTTGAAAGACTCTATACTAATTATATCGTGGCTTTATCCATCTGATTATTAGTTTACACTCAGTTAGTATGGCATGGTATCAGTAAACTACTGCTACACCAAATACATTGTCTGAACATTTCTAGAGCTAGGTTCTGAATTTGAATGTAATATAGCCCTTGCCATGCATAAAGGTAGTTGTGATTTTGCTTTTCTTATAGGATTTTACAACAGCTGGTTAACAACTATTTTATATACCACATGCAGCACACTAAACCCATCTTTGCCAAGATGTCCAAACTTGAAATATAAAAGCTCAGAGTTAGTGTGCAAATAGCTATCTCTAAAATATCTTAATATAGAATACTCTTTTTTTTAAATTAAGATAATAGTCGATGTGAGTGTGCCGTTGTATATGTAATGTAACAGAAACTATTTTAGGAAAAAAACAATAAAAGTGTTCATTTTAAACATCACCTTAGTTGCTTATGTGCGTTCATGGTTATCTCAGACTGGCAAACCTAACCAAACCGCCTCAAACAAACAAAAAAAAAATGCACTAAACTCTAAAACATGGAGCATGAGCACTCAGAATAGCTATCCAGTTTGTGGTGCCCAAAAATTGTTTTAATATTGAATTCTATGTTTAAATAATGAAATATTTCTATAGAACTTTATTCTGTCATAAGTGATTAAAATCAGATGAGTAGTTTTTGAGATAGCTTCAATTACTGTTTTCTCTGTAATGTTGTATAAGTTTACAGATGAATTCCATGTTGTAATACTTATGTAAACTTTAATCATTCATATTTTATGTTCTCCGCCACTTAACCTATGGTTGGTAGAGGAAGTATTGCATTTCTGTTAAAAAAAAATTACAGAAGGATGTGTTTGGGCATCTCTTTTTAGTTTTTCATAACTTTGAAAATTTGGTCAACTAACTATACAGCAGTGCTACATAATGGTACTTAATGTTACTTCTTTTTGCTTTTAGGTTGAAGAGGAAATACAAACACTGCGACATGTTTTGGCATCAAAGGTGAAGATGTCACAAGATCTAAAGCGCAAACTGGGCATCAGTGTGTGGAAGGAGTTTCAGGATGACATGAGTCAGGGCATACGAAATGTTAAAGAATCAAACGTGTAAGTAACACACAATGTTAGCATAGTTTCCTTGGAATGAAACATGTTTACAATATGCAGTACCCAGTGACACGTTACAGTGCAGTCTTTTACCACAGTACCTTCTCATGTTCAATAAAATGTTTGTTCATAGGAAACATTTTCCCCCTTCTTTCAACAATGTTTTTATTGCACACTGGTAACTATATTAGTACTGCACCGTACTCAGCCTACTCTATGTCAATGCCACTTAGCAAATGTGTAAATGCTTTGGAAAAGAAGTCTTTCAAGGCTTGTGCAACATGTCATAACTTCATCATCCCAGAATTTTCTGACCTTTAGCACATGCTTCAGTGAACTAGAGACATAGAAACCTGGAAACATGTCCAACAAGTTCTAAGGGTATGTGTGAACTCCAACTGCAGCTCCTTAACCTTATTCATGATTGTTGTTTTAGCAATTTGTATCTCATATTATTATTGTCACATGCTCCTGACCCCACCAGCATACAGTTTTCCTACAGAATTCCTGCCTTTATATGTTGGTTTGAGCAGATGATGCTTCTTTTGCTGATGTAGTGCTCTAAGACCTGTTCCTCATAATCCCAGAAGAAAGTAGAGATAATTGGCTCCAAATCACTGCAAGCACATCATTTTTTGGTTCTGTCAATGGGCTGAAGTGAAACTCTTGCTTTGTCACTTTCATTCTAACTCAACGTATATCCAGATCTCAACCTCAGTGATGACTCACTATAAAAATCTGATGTGTTACACTCACATGACTTTCTCTACTCTTGTACAAACTATTTCTACAAACGCTTATTCTCCATATCCTTCATGTTAATCGAGATATCGAGATGTCAATCTTATTGGTAATTTTCTTGTAGATGCAAGGGGAATATGGTAGGTTATAAGCGATAGTCAAATATTTTAACTCTGGTTGCTATGTGGCGTATTCCATTCTCTTTGCATGTCTAGGACATAAAAAAATGAATAAGGAATTTGAGAAAAAGTATAAGTATTGGAAAATTTAAGGGAATAACAAGCAATATCTCAAAAACGGTTCTCAACAAAAGAAATGTATATGACATAAATTGTGTATTTTAATGCGATCTACATTTTTTGTGTAGTAAAATTTTGTCTATCTCTTATGGTTTATCAGTTATGCAAAAGTCGTTCACAATGAAGAATATTTTTGGAGACATTCCCAGAAAATTCGAGATATACATTTCGTTTGTCATGACAATATCTTAAACATATGATATTTTAATCAAAATCGTTTGAGCCATTTTTGAGAAAATTAAAATTTTCGAAAAATGTTCCATGTAAAGGGTAGTCTGGTGTTGGGGGATTTTCTTGAAAACCTTCGTGTCGCATCTCTGGAAGATACTGAACCTAAATACCAAGTTTGGTGTTTATCCAACTGTTCGTTTCTGAGTTATGCTCTTCACAGACACACACACACACACACACACACACGGACATGTTTCCAAAAATGCTTTTTTTGGATTCAGGGGTCTCAAAACATGTATTTCCGGTGAAATCTCGGTATCAAATTTTTGGGTGGAATACAATACTTCCCCTACTTACTATATGTAGTAGAGAAAGTAAAAATACTTCACTGTTAATCTCATACCAAAGCAAAAACTTCTAACAAACATATTTATTTTAGGCATCAAATGATTTAGGTACTCTTCTTGGAGCAACATAAGCTTGTCATGAATGACACACACATTGTTTCAACACTAATACTTGTTAAGAATGCCTTACTGCTATACGATGGTTTTCTATCTCTTTCTCCAAAGCTTCAATGTGTTGTTGTGTACTCTGGACTGGGATGAGAATAAGCAGCACTGTTCTTGGATTTCTCGGTCCACTCATGTTTATGTACAACTCTAAAATCTTTCACCATATTGAATTTGCATCGTACAAATCTTTCTTGATTTTTTTAACTGCATTAAATAAAAATCTTGTACCACTTTGTTGCTTTTGTTAAGCAAACTGTAGCAAGGGTGACAGCATCTGTTGTATACAGAGACACTGCCTTTAATGCCTAACATACATTGATATTGGTCATACATGTGATCTTTAATTAAGTTTTGCTAGTTTTCCATTGAATGCAGCTTGTATTTTGATGCTCAAATAAAACTCATTATGATGAGGTAAATGGAGAAAGCCTTTCAACAAGTATACAGATTGCACCATTTGTGTGTTCTTGCATTGAGAAGGAATGATGAGGCCAAAACTGATTTCTATGAGAAACAGAATCTCTAAATTAAATGTTTTTATAGTTCATCAGAACTGTAGTTTTCACACATAATGAATATTTCTTAACTGATGGTCAACTAAGTAATATTACATGGTATTTAAGTTCAGTATCTGACAAAGATTTTCAAGAATTAAAAAGACTAACTACCCTTTAAATAAAAACAACATTGTTATTCATCTTCTCAAAAACGGCTCTTAACAATTTTAAGTAAAATACCAAATGTTTTAAGATATTCACATGACAAATGAAATGTATATCTTGAAGTTTCTGGGAATAGCCTGTGAAGTTTTCTTCATTGTGAATAACTTTTGTGTAACTGGTAAACTGTAAGAGATATACAAAATTTTCTACACATAAAATGTAGGTCTTGATAAAACACGTGAGATATGTCAACATGTTTTATGGAGTTAACCCTTTGTGAGATATTCTTTGTTACTTGTATTGGTTTGGATTTTCAAATTATAGTTTACGAGTGGTGAGTCGCTATTGCACCCCCCTGTGTGATCATGCATAGAACATGGAATTTCAAAACCATCACATATTGTCACTCTCTTTAAAAATATGACCATTGCTTTACGTACTGTATCCCATAATAAAATGTCTAAATGTGAATTGAAAGTTTATCTAGATTAACAAGAAGTAGATAGAATAATACACTTTTGAAAGAATCGTTTGTAGAGTAATGAGTAGAGAAAGTTGTATGACTGCAACACATCAGATTTTTCCTCATTATTACAGTAAAGAGAGAAACCTTGCAACAGGGTCTTAGACTCCGTAACATATGAGCATTTATATTGTGTTTTGATGATGTGCAAAAATCTATGTGACAGGACCCACCAAATGGGACATAATTCTTCTTTGTTTGCATTTTTTCCTCCTTTCCGCCTTAGCATTGAATTTTATTTCATTACTGTTCCAAATTCTCTACAAATGCTGTGTAAGTTTCTTATTGATACAGATTCAAGAACATTTTACTGAGGGTGAACCTCTGAAAAATAAAAATGTTAAAAAAATTTTCTCAAACCACTTCAAGACTAATCAGAGAAACTTTTGCGTATTAAATCATTTTGCCGGAATTTGTAATTTTAGAACAGTTTGCTTTTGAAATTTTCATAAGATGTCATATGTACAACAGCAACTAAATTCACAAGCATTTGCTTCTGAAGATGCTCACCACAGGATGAGATGAAATATGGATTCATAGATGATGTTTTGCAGCCAGTGCACTTCACTCTCAAAATTGGAAGCAAATGTTTGGTGTCCCTGAAATGGAGCTATTACTTGTTTCAGCTTCCAAAAGACAGAATCAGTGATTAAGACTACAGCAGAAAAGACTACATCTTTATTGGGCGGCTTTGGCTCCAGTGTTACCATGAAATTAGGCCAGCTCAAGAACTCAGATTCGTTTCGATCTCTTGAGGAAAGAGTTGGATCAGCATATGAGAATGTCAAGGTAATTAATGTCATAGTACAGTAGTAGACCATGTTGCGATAATTAATAAAGTGATAGAAATAGTGAGGGCAGAAATGGAATTTGAAACCTTAAATTGTGTCTTTGTTTTATTTTTATTAACTTTTTAAATTCTTTATCAGCTTTGCTATTTTATTTCTGTAATGATTTTATTTTCAGACGAAGGTAGTGACTTCTCGCTCTAATTCAACACAGAGTTTTGATGAAGCAGTAAGAGAAGCAGAAGCAAATCGCAAATCTAATAATGGTACACCAGCAACAACTCCAACTATACCAGAAGACAGGCCCATCTCTTAATTTTGCCCTAAATCAGAGCTAATTATTGCCACTTGCAAATACTGGATTTAGTCTGATTGTAGTTAATTTACTTGTTTTCAATATATTTTCTTACAAATATTTATTTCATATATGTACTGTTATCTGCCTGTGATTTGTCCTTTATTCTGTTCTCCCTTCCCTGTAAAATTGTTCTATATTTTGTAAAGTATCTAATCCCTGGTACATAATGGCTGTGTAGTTATTTCTGCTTCCACATCACCAATTCTTTACATCATTACAAATCCATAACTTATTAATTACAAGGCTATACCTCAAACTCATTTCATGCAAATAAATGGCTGACTTTTGTATTTTTTAGTGTTTAACATTGAGAGTAACTAACTTGTTATATTCATTTTGGTTTATAACATTGTCTATCCAATGCTTGTAGTAGCTCAAAATAGAGTTGCATATTTCTAAAAGGCTTTGTGTCTTTTATTTTTTATGACTGGGAAAGATATGGAAATAAAATATTTGTGTATAGCTATTTCAGAACAAAATACAAAAAACTGTAGATGAAGAAATTAAGAAAATTTAATAGAAAAGTTTACAAAAACAGTTGGGTGTGTGAATATGAAATCCAGAATGCCTTCTTCTGCTTTTCATTCACACTGTTTGGAAACAGTCATGCTTGGAGTAAAAGCGGTATGATTTCTTGCACATCTCCACATAGTGATAAAAAAAGTGGAAACTGACAAATATATCAGGACATTTAAGTTAGTGTTTTGGGTAATTCAGCACTGCTACATTATCAAGTCATGCTTGTCAAGATGAAAAGGTGAATCACTAGTAGCAAGTGGAGAAAAGTGGGCATGTTCTGTCTAGAATAATTTACTGTATAAAAGTGTGTGATGAAGTCACATTTGCTTTGAGGGGACAAGATGAAATTGAAACCTCAATAAGCCCTAGTGCTTTCTTAGTGGTTAATGGATTTAATTTCTAACAAAGTGCAGTGAAAGAAGATAATATTGAGAGTATTCATGCGTCCAAGGAAACCTCAAATTTTACCCCAAATGAACTGCTGGCTCTTTGCTTTGGAAGTTAATAGCTGTAAAACAAAAGAGATGGCAGACATTTCTGAAAGAGGTGTTAAGTATTTCACCATTAAAAGAATAGAGCTCCACTTGAGATGTTTCTTATTCAAAGGGGCAAAATGTAATTGCACCTCAACATGCATTTTAGATTTCTTCATTCAAGAAACACCACAGAAAATATTTAACAATGGTTTCTACTTCTCCAAATCATTCAGAAGCTATTCTCCTTGTTTTGTTGGGATTTTGTGCTTGTTGCCAAACAACAGTTCATGGAAAAAGTGGTAGCTTGAAGGACTCCATTTCTTCAGCAACTAGCTGGATTTTCAAAGCCCTTAGTCAATACAAAGATGATTATTTGAATGTCTATAAAACTTGCATAATATATATATTCACTTCTAACCTCTAAAATAATTTCTGTAAATGTAGATAGATAATATTATGCAGTGCAAACTAACAGTTAATGACTTTTAATAATGTTGATTAGAAATTAATTTGCATTGTAAAATGCAGTAAATGAAAGAAATGTTAATGCATAATTTTACTACAGAGAAATGCATTTGCTTGAAATTCTGATCCCAAGTAATATGGAATGTTAGGAAAAATATGCGTGTTGCTATAATTAAAAAGCTTTATTTTCCTAAAACATTTAATGCATGTAGTAGTTTTATGTTTAGCTTCAGACGAGTCTTGTCTCAACATTCACTTTTTTGAGATAAGAGAAAACCCTGGAAAAAAGTGTTATCTAAATAATCCACCCCATCTGAGATTCATACTCGGATAATGCGGCAGATGAACCCTCACACTGTGGAGCTGAACAAATCAAATTTTGTGATCATGTTAGCATATTTTTCTCCTTTTTGTTTATTGTATTAAGCAGCATGGAAGGAATGGTCTTTCTGTACACTGACATTTCCATAGATTAAATTTCCTTGGAAAATACTAAGCACTCTGCTGCAGTCCTTTAATCCACGAGACTCATTCTTGCCAAACAAAAATAAACTTTCATATGAGTCAGTAGTCATGGAGGTGTGCTGTTCATTGAAGTTGTGATTCTATAATGAGAACACACAAACATTGCCACATTTTACATCTGCCTTGAGAGAATGATACTCTAACATACCCAGCTGTGCTGCATCATCTTGAGATGTAAAATTGTTAGATTAAGTTTGAAGAATGTTCTAGTCATTTTCGGGGGAAGGAACTTGCTGATGCTACCAGGGCTTACAGCATGTTAGATAGCAAATGGCTACAAGCGGAACATTGCTTCATTTCTTCATGCCAGCATTCTGCAGGCATCATTCTGTAAACTAAACAAACTGTCAAGAGACTTAGTCGCAACACCAGTGCCTGAAGGATGGTTTTCATCACTAAAGAGAATAAAGGTACTTTGCCATGGGTTGGTGCATGGTGTTTTGATTCCCAGCCATGGAATGCAAGTGGTTTCGAGCCTACCCATGGGGGTGAGATTTTTCCACCCATCTATAGGAGGAGTGCCCACTCAGTATCAGGATGCATTTGAGGAGCTGTATTAGGTAGCAGTCTGTAGGTCCCGAAAACCAGATTCCAGCTGGGAGAAGCATGGTGCTGATCACATCCTCTCCCTGCATTAAAATGGATGATCTTCACCTCTGCCATGCACATGTGAGCATGAGGCTGGCAGCTGTGTTGGTAAGCCTAGGCCCACAACGGCACATGCTACATGTTGTTGTTGTTGTTATTATTATTATTATTATTATTATTATTATTATTATTATTATTATTATTATTATTATTATTATTATTATTATTATTATTATTAATTAATTAATTAATTAAAGAGAATGAACAGTGTAGTTTCTAGCACTGCAGAGTTCACAGTAATTGATAAATTCTCTAGCAGAAATGAGTGGTATGGGTTACATTTTTCAGCAACAAGTGAGTAGTCTTATTTGAAGGGCTCCCAAGGAAAGGCTACAGTCACCAAAGTAATTGTGTAAACCCCCAAGCAATATGAATTGTAAAAGATATTACTTATGCAACCAACTTGCAGAGTGGCTCTATATGAAAAGTGCTTAATGCGCTTGCAAAAGTGATTTGTCTAGATAGCATTCATTTCTGTTTTATGTAACCATGCCCTTAAAAGTCATTAAGTGTATAGTAATGCTTACTATAAAAGAATATTCGTAAATAGTATATCCACAACAGGTTTTGACATTCTGTAATGTACAGAATGATTAAAGTATGTGTTCAATGTGGTCAGAAAAGTCATATTCCACAGTTTTTTGTGTTTTATAATATTAAAAATAGCCTAAATGCATGATATAGGGTTAGAATGTCTACCTCGCATTCAAAGTCCCAAGTTAAGAGTCTGAGAGTGTTGGATAACTCTAAGCTGTACGGACATCTAGCACATTTGAACATCATTTTACCCATTTTGTTCATTCACTGCCCACTATAATGTATCCAGTTAAATGATGTTAAACTTTAAAAAAATGTTTAAAAATAAGAAAATAAATAGAATGTTAAGAAGCACATAATAGTCATAGTTTAAAAAGGCAGAAACATGAGAAGATTGAAGCATCTGTTACAACATGCCCACATCTGAGTTTTATGTGCTTTGCACATGAAATTATAAATTAAATGTTTATACACTTTTTGTATTAAACATTAATCAGTGAAGATAAGAAATAAAAACATAATAGAAGTACACAGCAACATTCAGTAAGTTATGTCTGTGATCTAGTAATTGGCAGTGCTCCATGGTTAAATTCCTGGTTTGAAAGCAGTTTTTCTGTGATTCTCCATCCTCCATATAGGAGTTGTTCAATTCCCAGGTATGGGGTGACAATTTTAAGTTACCACTTCTCCAGGCCTTCACATCTGACTACCTCATGTAAAATATTCCAAAGGCCCAGAATGTTTAGGAGTCCACAATAAAAGCTGCAAATCCCCACATCATGCAAGCTTGTAAGTAATGAACATTGCCTGCATGGTGTCTCCAACTAATAAATGAGTCTGGTCATTGCTTGGTGATAACAGGTTACCTGAATATCGTCGACCATATGGGAAATGTTGCAAACAAGTGCTGTCTTTATCCTTAGAGTTTGAAATGAATGAGAGAGTGAATGTATATATGATTCAAAGTTGAAAACAAAGGTAAAACAGCATACTGATGAGCAATGCTTGTTTCAAAAGGCAAAACCAGTTATATGACCTTAGATGTTGGTGACATACGAAAGGAGGGAAAAAAAGCTTCTGTGATTCTACAAGTCTGATGACAGATGAATTGCATTATAGTCGCTTCAGTATGCTCATAGATATATGGATGTTTTTTACATCTTAAACATTGGATGGAATAGCAAACTGTGGAGATATACAGTACAGTATGTACATAATTTCCCAAAGAAGCATATATATTCTATCTTACTTAATTATTTTTTTTCAACAATTTTGGTTTAATAAGCACTCCTAAATCATTTTTAGTTAGCCAACATAAATGTCAGAGTCCATCCTTTTCTTCTAACACAGTTGTAGCAGATTATTACTAGTATATGTGATCATGGAATCTCTTCTCTAAACCAATCAGCCTGGCTTTTTTCTTTGTGCTATTATTACTATAACGAGAACAGCAGTATATATTATAATCCGTGTGTATTATAAACTGCCATTTTGTACTGCAAGCATATGCACACTACCCATTGCTGCAAGTAGCTTGCAGGAAGTATACACCTAGCAAGAAGGGACTTAATGCAATAGGACTAGCTTCTGCAAGCTACTTGCCAGGTAAACATAAAATAGCTCTTATGGGAACTAAATGAAAGCTTCCAAACTCTTTTATTTAATATTTACTGTTAGGAGTTACAGATTTTTATTTGAAGTGGAATATTTGTTATTAATTGGAAGATGCTTCATGTTTATCTGCACCACGTATGGAAGCCAATTTGTCGCGGTAACTCGTCGTGTTATCTATTTCTGAGCGCCTATTATTGTTTCACTATTTTGCATTTTGGGTTCATTGTCCTCCGGCTAGCTATTATTATTATTCAGTCGAGCGAATCTCTTAAACAGGGTGTGTAAACGGAAAGGACTTGTTACTGAAAGATAACACTGATAAAAGAATTTGTTTTTACACTTTTATTACCGTCACAATTAATTAAGTTCACATATTGACTCTTGATACACGCCAGACTGAAACTGTTATATTTTCTAATATCACTATAATCACTTATTTACTGCACATTATTAATTCGCGTGTTTCACATTTATAACAAACTTTAAGACGCGAGAGATTTTGTAGAATTGCGACGTGTAACTCGCGAACGATTCTGATGAACTAAGCGACGTTTAACTTCTGAATGATTCTGTTGGACTCAGCAACGTGTAACGCGTGGATGATTTTGTTTAACTGGGAATACTTGCCTCTGGCTTTAGCTTTTTATACTCCCACACCCTATTAAGCCTAAAGGTTATAACCGAGCTGCTATTGGTTAATAAAACGCGCCAACATTAGCGTCTATTTTTATATCCAATCAAAATTACGTAAACATATGCTCTAAGGAAGATATTCCCTCCATTTCTACAGAAAAGCGTGCCAATATGACGTCATTTGTTTGTCTCTTCTAATTAATATTCAACTCACCCCCTCGTTCATTGTTATCCGCTCCTATTGTCAGTTTCAGTGAGGCCCTGTAAACTTATTTCCTAACAATGCATATAATTAACAAACATCTCAAATCAATGTCATACAATAATGCTTATTTACACTACAATCACTCTGGCATTTACATTATTGTGATACAAATTACTGCCACATATTTATGACTGAATACAGTTCCCACTTAATTTCATTTACATTTTACAATTATCAAACAGCTATTCCTGCAAAACATGTATAGTGAAAATGTTATTGCTTGCAATATTTTTCTCAGGAGCATTCTATTTGTTTGCTTTTCTGTTTTTGGTTGGTCCTTCAAAAAGTAGTGTACTAACTTCTGATTTTTTGCGGAAGCCACCACTCCTTACATGCAAAAAGAAAAAAAGAAAGAAATATGTTACAGTTACAAATGCTATCTTAAACATTGTACTTTAAAGAAAATACATGCACTGCACTTGATACCAGTTCTGTAGTTGTAAACTTTTTTTTTTTTTTTTTTTTATTTTATTTTATTTCTTATTTATGGTAAAATTAATTCAGTTAAGGAGATTTCAGATGGACTCTTATTCATTATCTTAAAGCTAGTCACATTTCCTACATGCTGTTTGCTCTGCTATCGTCCTCGGATCTGAGCCAAGACTGCACATATGGTTGGGGATTAAATTTTTCAAGTAGGGACCCAACACTTTTTTAGAAAAATCAGTCTACTGGTTCGTCTACCAATGGAGTGTTCTTCTTCTTACTGTGGGTCATTCATCATGAGTGGACTGGTCTGGAATCAAAGCTTTGCTCCACCATGATGTCTTCTTACAAACATAACAGTAATCATAAAATGTGTTACCATGCAACTTAGTAAAATATATATTTCCATATTTTTCTTTTAAACATTTCACTTCACATTATTTTATCTTTGTAATTTAAAGACAAAGTTTTGCCAGTACACTGGCAGCTTGCTTGGTTTTTAGGGTGCAACATGCTGCCCCTTGTGCATCCCAGCTACAGCCCTGTTTGATGCTAGAGAGAACATATTAGAAGGTATTTGCACTTCTCATTAAACAATGGAAGGGATGCTTAGACGGATCTTTAAGCTTACTGAGCATTGTTTCTCCTTTTTAAAATTTTAACATCTGTTAGGTGCTCTTATTAGTTCCTTAGAAAAGAGAGAAAAATGGGTGCCTCAGTGTTAATTTATTATTTATTAATTTTAAAAATATATTAATGATTTACATCTCTACTAGTGTTGCATTACCACTGCACATGTGATTGTTCTTTACTTTATCTGTTTATAGGACCATTGGAGTCCTTTCATTTTATATTAGAATTACGCTAATATGCTCATGTAGGAATCCAGAGCTAAAAAACCAGTATTTGCATGTGGCATTGAGAAAAATACACTAAGAACTGAATATTTGATAATTTTCCATCCAAAAGGCCTTGCTTTAGCCTTTATTAAAATAAATCTGTGTTTTTCTATATATTCTAAGTGAAAAGAAATATGTTTTATCAGGTATGTAAATACATACACACATATTTTCACAGTACTATCTCAAACTGTTCCTGCCTTAAACAAAAATATCAAATCAGTTAATTCTGATTTTGAAAATGGTGGATAATATAAGTAGCCATCTTAATGGAAGCTATTTTACTTTCTGTGATGTGAGAAAATCTGCTTTTCAGTCCACATACTGAATCATAAGATATTTTATAGCTCTAAAAATATATCAAGTATAGATTATATGGTAATATGAAAAATAGAGGAATGCAAGTATGTTTATTCTGAAATATATGTCTGCAGTAATTATATTGATATTCTCTGATGTCTTGCAAAAAGAATTTGAAGTTGAAGTACTTTTGCACAGCATTAATTATGTCCGATGAAAGTATAGCAGAGACTGATTATTTTAATTTATAAGGGAAGCTTTAGACAGATTATATGGCTAGAATATATCAGCAAAAGTCAATTACCTATATTATAAATTTTAATCTTAAATGAGGTGTAAATTTACGTTGGTAAATAAAGGGAAAATATTTAATGCAACATTTCATTTAAGTGACCTTATTATAAGTTAAGGAATTATCATAAAAGTATTTTACTGGTGTGTCAGTATGTACTTCAGCAATTTTTTTTTCTAAACATAATCTATAACTGTAGATTTAAATATCTAATTTTGTGCTATAATTGTATGTATATTAACATGCATCAGCAAAGGAATGAAGTTCATGCTACATAGTTAAATAAAGGATATTGTTGCTTATGGAATTGGAATACCTATGTTACACCTTTGAATGAGCATTTATTATGCAGGCTGCTGTATGTCCCTTAGTAATCTTAGAACATTCTAAACAGTAATAGATCATGTGCATCATCATATATGCTTTATATTCTTGGTTGCAGTGTTAATTTAAAGTATTTAATAAATAATGGAATCAAGTTTATTTTGCAATGCACTGATGCTTAGGTTTTTGTGTGTTACTGCAAAACATTTTTGTTAAACATATGTCATGGAAGTGAAAAAAGTGTGCAGATTGAAAGACACAATGGGTTTACTGTAATAGGAATAAAATATTTGTGTGAGCTTTTATTTACGTTCACAATTAAAAGTGGTGCCTTGGCCTAGTGATCAGACCACTCGCCTCCCACTAAGGTGGCCCGGGTTTGGTCCCAGGGGCCTGCATGTGGGATTTTTGGTGGATGAAGCAGCATCTGCGCATGTTTTCTCCAGTTTCCCCCCACCATTCATTCCAATTGCTGCATATCACCTTTCCTTTCATTCATTTTGCATCATATCTTCCTCAATCTCATACCTGGCTATGGGCCGATCCCTTCATTCTCTGATTCAGTGTTCATCTGCTCCTCGAACGCCTCTTATTCTGTGTGGTTATAAGTCTAAGAGGGTGTAAACCTTACATAAGAGGAGGGTAAGCCATTTGAGTAAGTAAGTTAATTAAAAATCTGAGTTCAGAACCTTGAAAGTGTGAATTTGCAAGTGCGTTTCATTGGCTAAACTTTCTAAGAATTGTTACTGATGACAACTATAAATATAAAATCATTAAGAAACAATGCTGGTGTACATTAAGCATGTTTGCATATGATGTTACATAATGCAAATACTACAAACATTTAAAGTGTAATAGTTTTATCTGCGAGTTATTTTCACATATCTGCATCAAAGGAAATGTTAAATGTGGTATGTTATTTCCTAGTTATTGAGCAGATTGGAAAGTTTGTTGACAAAACATTGAATCTATAGTCCTATCTGAAAACCATTCTTGTTACACTATACTTTTTCCAAATTATAATTTGTCCTACCATAAATTAGTATATTTATATGTTGTGCATTCAAATATTTTTCGTACACTTTTGCCAAATTCTGGTAATATAATGCACATTCTCATAGGTCCAGACAAGGTAATTCTCTTGTAACAGTGGCAGCAGCTCTGCTATATTCCAGAATAAGGCAAATTGTTGAAATAGTTTAAACGGCCTTCTGTAAAAAAAAGTTTCTTTTTTATTAAGACAAATATATCGTTCAGCACTAATGATTGGCAGATATCAGTGAACAGAATGGAAATTTAACCCAGGACATAACATAGAGGTTAACCTAAATGGCTCCTCAAACAAAAAAATAAGTGAACAATACAGTAAATAGAAGGCACAGAAAACAATATAAGACAAGAAATAGCACTCTGTATAAAACAAAATAATTAGTGAACACACAAATTGGTGAGTGTCTGAGGTAGAACTGGGATCACTGAGAAGCAAATCTTGTGATGGTTTGAGCTTCAGCTGAGTTGGCCCACGAGTTCTTACTCCGAGGTTGTATTCTACTGCTCCCTGCACTTGCTGAAGGTTGGCGAAGAAAGGTTTAGAGACAGTGTGGATGAACTGGTGTATAGTAGAAAGTCCCAACTCACGGTGAAGCTGTTGACTTCGGATGAAACATGAGGCTTTGATGATAATACGAATTGCTCTATTTTGTATGATCTGAAAGCAGCAAATATGTCTTGCTGGCAGCACCCCATACAGGAGCTACATAGGTCTTTTGAATTTGAGTTTTTTATTTATGGATGCTCTTTAACTGCTATGGTCCTTAGCGTCCCATTCTATATTGCGCGTGAAAGACTAGTAATTTTGCTCAGAGGCCTCTTTATCAGGCTTGAGGTTCTTTTACGTACCATAAATCTACGACACGGTACCACTGGCTTTACTTCCATAGGTGATCAGGGGTCGCAGAAGAGATGTGTATAATAGCAAAGAACATTCAAGAGCCAAAGTTGACCATCGGTGATACAGAATAAAGCTGTGAGAGTCTGGCTGAAGCTAAGGTGACCATGCATTGTACATGGGAACTCTACGTAAGCCTGGTGTCAAGTAGTACACTGAGAGATTTCACCGATGTTTGTACTGGTAACCACGAGAGAGGCTCGTGGAGCCAAACGAGAGGGAAGGGATTCCTGTAAGGCCAGAGGGAGAAGATTTTCGCCTCTTGTTTTGTATGCATTCAGTGAAATGCGCCAAATGGCGAGCCAAGGAGAAGGTACATGAATAGAATATTGTAGAGTCTGGATAGCTGTGCGCAGATTGGAATAAGGGTAATACAGTACGGTATTGTCTGCATACATAGCGGTACAAGTGGGTAGCACATTGGGAAAGTCGGACATGTAGACTTCTGTAAAAATGGCCCAGTATATACTGAATATGATAGAAGTTGCATTGTTTACTACAATGATTTTACTGAAAACTGGGAATGTGCTTAGATGCTTAGGTTAACGCATTTCCTGATGTCCATTTAAACCCCTGTTAACATATTTTAATGAAGTTAAAACTGAATTGAAGGTTAAGCATGGTATACACTTATCAATCTTGTTCACTTGTGCTTACTCAAGGTCTCAATGGATGGGGATATCTGTGCTGAACAAAAAGTTTGTCATGCAGAAGCAAAACTTACACCTTTGGGCAACAAATAAATGTGCAGTTCTGTGTTATGAACACACACAATTTTAGAATGCAATACATAAGATTATTTCAATGAACCTTTTGCTGGTTTTAGACCTGGTAGAAGCCAATTTGCTTGTTGTATTCAGGTCACAATGAAATGTTAGCTGCTGAGAGAAGTAAAGAATAAGTTGTTAAAAATTGTTACCAGTTTTTGTATTTTCTACTTGTCTCTTGTGACGTAGCAGAGAATCTTTTAGCTGAGAAAGGACATGTTTGAAAAAAAAAGAAAATTGAAAACTATTACATCCCAATGGAATATCACATTCAAAATCCACATTGAGCTGAAAAATAGATGTAAATAGAGGTGTATTAGCTCTTATCTTTGACCTACATTACTCAGCTAGACAGAAGGGTAGTTGCAACTTTATCTAATTACAGTTACAAAATGTTGATACAAGAAAGTTATATGTCCCTGAAGAAATGATAAATTTCAAGCCTGATGCATAAGAATACAATATATGCATGATCATTGTTGGCCTAGTGGATCACGTGCTGAGCAAAAAAAGAAGTATAGTGGTACAAAGCTGTTTTTTCATGTGCTGGACATAACTATATTAAATTTTCAGGTGATATAAACCTTGCACAAAACAATGATATTCCTGGACTTTGCATATCAATAGCTCACAGCCTCATTTCAGACTACCAAATTTAGAGGACTGTACAACACGGGCTGAAAGATCTAAACCACCTATCACTCTCAGACCAATGGTAAAATACTTTCTTAAAAGGATACTGCCATCAGTAATTTGTATATATTTTAGAAGTGAGGATATCCCACAATGGTGGAATATGCAAATCAATATGATCTGTGGCAGTTTTGGAAATATGCTGTCATTTCATTATCAATGCTTTGAAATGTATGATTGTAAACATAACTTGTAAAGATAAACTGCAGAGAATTTGACTAGTAAACTTATGAGTTAAAAGCATAAGATGTGCATACACTGGACATCTATGTGTATCCATATTGTATAAGGCATTAATAGCCATTGAACACTGCCTGTAAAAGTATACAATGTCAGCAATATTGTATTAGACGTTTAACCACAGGAGCATTTGGTGAAATCTGTGTGCTTCTTTCTCTTCCACTGTATATACACGACAGTGTTTTTCAAAGATGAGAGTATATTATTTTGGCTTTTGATGTAAAGCATATTCAAAAATGTATTTGGTGAAAATTGGTGATAAATGTTCTCTAGGAAGTAGCTTCTGAAAGTCATCATGGTATTAACTAAACCAGTATGTTTAATTGCTGCAGTATTATGCTTCTGAACTGGATATGTTACAATGATATTGTCAGTCTTAGGGAATAAGTCATTAACTGATAGGTTTTTCAAAACTGATACTTCGACTAGGATGGAAGTATACCTCTTTATAGAAAAAAAGAATGCTGACTTCATTTTCTTTAGTTAAACACAGAAATATTAATGGCTATTATTGCTTAATGAAACTAAACATGAATGATTTAAAATGATTTTGTTCGGCATTACTGTTAGGAAAAGACTTTCTCCTTAAGACGAACAATATATGCATTCCCAATTTTTGTTTTTCTTAACATCAGTGCTTGATTTATTTTGCCTGTTAACAGGAAATAAAATGTACTACTACTACAGAGGGGCAATCTTGGAATGGGCATGTTTTCTGCTGCAAATAACTCCTAACATGTTTCATAGTGCAGTTGGCATAAATGTAACACATTTTGATTCTGCACATGAATATGAAATACACTGAATTACAAAAACCACATGTTTGAAGCTGATAAAGTATTCACCTATCCTTATCCTTTTGTAGATATTGTCCATTATCTGCTACTAAGAAAGCCTTTCTTCTTGTGGCACTACTTGTCCGAGTTGAATTCCATAGTTATTAAGTTGCTGAATGGCTCAAGCGATAAGCTCTCCCAAATTAAGAATGAATGTGTGTGTTACAGCACTGCCGTAGTATTTGTATTTTTTGATTTCCCAGTTATAACAAGCTTTAATAAAAATGAAGAGAACTTCACAGGTTATCTACGAAAGACAAGATATACCTACATTATATTAGCACTGCCGTAGTATTTGTATTTTTTATGATTTCCCAGTTATGACAAGCTTTAATAAAAATGAAGAGAACTTCACAGGTTATCTACGAAAGACAAGATATACCTACATTACATTAGCACTGCCGTAGTATTTGTATTTTTTATGATTTCCCAGTTATGACAAGCTTTAATAAAAATGAAGAGAACTTCACAGGTTATCTACGAAAGACAAGATATACCTACATTACATTAGCACTGCCGTAGTATTTGTATTTTTTACGATTTACAAGCTTTAATAAGAATGAAGAGAACTTCACAGGTTATCTACGAAAGACGAGATATAGCCACATTATATTAGTAAAGTTAGTATCTCAAAAACAATTTGAATAATAATAATTAGTCGATTTTGAGTGGGGGAAAAAAAAGTTTTGTCATAAAAGGTAGTTTGTAGTGCGGGAATTTACTGAAAACCTTTGTGTCACATCCTTGGATGACATTGGACTTAAATATGTACAGAATTTGGTATTTATCTGATTTTTCGTTTTTGAGTTAATGCTATTTATAAATAAGTAGATATACACAGACATACACTAGTGGATCTTTTTCAAAAAAAATGCTTAAAGAAATAGAGTAAGTTTTGTATTCCACCCAAAAATTTGATGTCATTATTTCACCAGAAACACATGTTTTAAGGCACCTTGAATCCAAAGAAGCATTTTTAGAAAAAGCTCTGTCTGTTTGTGTATGTGTGAACAACATAGCTCAAAAACTAAAAGTTGGATAAATACTAAACTTGATATTTAAGTTCAGTATCTTCCAAAGATGCAACAGAAAGATTTTGAAGAAAATTCCCCCATCCCAAACTACCCTTTACATGGAAAAGCATTTCAATAATTTTAGTTTACTAAAAAATGGCTTTTGATTAAAATTCTCAAATGTTTAATGTATTTACATGGCTAATAAAATGTGTTGTGTATATTGAATTTTCTGAGAGTAGCCTGTAAAGTCTTCTTTATTTGGAAGGAATTTTGTATAACAGGCAAACCATAAAAGATAGACAAAAACTGTAGATCTATTTAAAACACAATTTATTTCCAAAAAGTTTTATTGTGGCATCAGCCATTCCTGAGATATTTGCCGTTATTGGTTTGAATTTTTCAGTATTTTTGTGATTTTACTTTCTTTACTATGTACTTTGAGTAAGTAAAGGAAGGACTGTATTCCATCCAAAAATTTGATACCGATATTTCAGTGTGTGTGCGTGCGTGTGTGTGTGTCAAAAACGAAAAGTCTGTAAAATACCAAACCTTGTAAATTCATCTTCCAAGGATGCAACAAAATTTTCAAGAAAATCCCCCAGCCCAAACTACTCTTTATATGGAAAATGTTGATTTTCTCAAAAATGGCTGTTAACGATTTTGATTAAAATACCATATGTTTAAGATGTTTTCATGACAAATAAAATGCATTTCTTGAATATTCTGGGAATACCTCGGAAGTCCTCTCGTTCTGAATGACTTTTGCATAACCGATAAACGTAAGAGATAGACAAAATTTTACCAAACAAAACATTTACCTAGACCTCGTTAAAGCGGACAATTTGTCATATACTTATTTGTTTTTAGCTATTTCCGAGACATTCCTTGTTACTGGTTTTACATAGGTCGAGGTAGGACACGGATTAAGTGGCTTGCCTGGTAATTATCACCGTTTTCCCTCGTGTTTGTTTGCTTTTAGTCGTACTGCATTTATTATTGTGTAAAATAGCGTGCGTCAAAACACGCTAAAGGCGAACATTTAAGTAAAACGATCAACGCCCCTCTGCAACAACTGTAAACATTATACCCGCTGAATATATTCTGATTACAGTACGGAAAAGTGCGATATGTTGAAAGGGAAAATTGGACAAATAGACACCTATTTAATGTGGAAACGGAGCAGAACACACTAAGACGCCTGTGTCTACATATTTATGAAATAAAATAAAACTATAATCTGAATTCAGTAGAATTAATTGCATTTTGGTTACAGTAGTAACATTTTCTTTTATAGAACACAAGATAAATAGTAACGTGTACATGAAGTAACGATCACGTTTCCCACGTACTTCTTCCAATCTGCCCTTAAGGATACTCCTCGATGAAAATAAGACCAAAAATGTTAAACATAAACATGGATTTTGTGTTATTAAATACAACATAACTTTTACTTTAGTTCTCTGCAGTTTTTATAGCCATGTCTTCGTTTAAACGTCTATTAAGCCTAAAAAATTATGGTCAAAAGGGTGCATGCATACAAGAGAACAAACCATTCGAAGAAGCCGCAAGAATTTTCATATGACAACTTAGGTGCAGAGCAGCAGACAACGAAGGAAAGCCTGCGCAAACAAATGTATTTAAACAGGTTACAGGCGAGAAACAACATTGTGTGTTTAGCGTCATAGTTTTAAATGTCGTATATTTTAAAGTTATTCCACATAATGCAGTTTTTGGTTTACATGTGTGAAATTTGCTATACTTTCTCATATATTACATAAAAAATGAAGATTTTTTTTTGTTAGCATGCTTAGTGGTGGAGTAAACAATATCAATGTTATGTAAATGTTTAAGCTAAAAATTTAAGACTATATTTAACATTTTTTCCCAAACTATAGAATAATTAATTAAACATTCATCTCTATGTTTATTCATATAATTTTAAAGAGTGAAATTAGAAAACATTTTTAAAAAAAGTATAATTATATTGTACGGAGCATTTCTTCAAAACAGTAAATAAATGAATTAAATTAAAAAATGTGACTATATCAGGAACCAATTTGAATAGATGCATTACATTTGATATGCATTAAAAGCCTAAATGCTATATTAAATTTCAAAATTAATCTAACTGAAATTTATTAGAAATTTCACAGATGGGTATCCTTAAGTAATCTCATTTTCTTTGTGATTATTATTTTTATCTATCGTATATTTTCATTGTTTTATTAAATTCTCTTATTCTAACAAATGTTTTCATCCTAGTCGATATTCCTAATACTTTTTTGTGTAATGGTAAAAGTTATTTCCTAGTTGTTTTTATTGTTCATTGAGTAATTCCACGGTTGTTTTGATTATATATTTATCATGGGTAATAAAGTCCCCCATGCACGTTTAAAAATATGCTTTCCATTACAGTTAGAGTTTCATACAAGACAAAAGTAAATTTCCTTTTGAAGCAGTGCTAATCCAGTCTTTGTTGTCAGATAGCATCAGTTTTGTACATATTCCTAAGCCGGGATACTGATTGTGCTTAAATGTTGTGTAACGCGCAATATATTTAAGCCCCTGCTGAGTTACTCGCGTTTGTGCTGATGTTTTACAGTTTCTGGTACATTTTCTCCATGTTCTTGGGCTTCTACACCGTCTGGTTTCAGAATTCCTTTAAATAATTTCTGCCGTTGCACGAAGCTCCCATTTGTAATGCACATGCGTTTATTTGTTTTGTGTTTTCCTCCCTGGTTTATATCGCTAGTAAGCACTTGCCCCTTTACAGAAAGATCAGAAGTATTGTTACTTTGATTAAACTCAAACACAAAACTATTCCTGAAATGTAGCCGAAATTGATACGGAAAAACAACATACCTAATGATTAGGGATACTATAAAGTTATAATGTAAAGTGATTACGTAATATGCTATTGTTGCTAATTATAAGTGTCAAGTTACTTAATTTAGGAAGGGGTGTTGCTTTAGGCAACTATGTTCCAATTTTTCACGAGTCTGTTTATCATTTGGAAATGAGAAGTATAGTACCTAGGTATATGCCAGTTTTGTTTTGTTTACCTATAGTAGCTATCATACCCATACAACTGCACAATGACTCATTTTAAATTGGAGCTCAACAACAAAAGAAAAGCTACCACTCCAGTCTCGGTGACATCGTAAATGTCCCATTAACGCGCATAAAACACTAATGCTGAATTGTCACCAAGAGTGTTTGCAAGTAAGGTGTCACCTCCCGCGTAGCTCCGCCCTACATGCGCAGTCCCACACCTTTAGTATGATTAAATTATGGCTTGGGCCTGGGCCACAGGCCTGGACAATAATATGCTACTCGTGTGGCAGCTGTTCTCATCTCCGACAGGCGTGTCCTAATCGAGGTTTTCATCAGCCTAGCAGTATTCAGACAAGGACGACGTCTCACGTTCAATGACCTGTTCAAGCAATACAGCTCCTCGCATGACCCGTGTATCGACGAAAAATTAAATGCGGGTTTTATGTATGGACGCTCTTTACTGCTTTGGTTCATAGCGTTCCATCCGGCTTCATTGCGATAGCTGCAAACGTATTTCTGGAATAGTGTTAAGTCCGGATGTAATCAGCCTGGAAACCGACTTGCACGACGAATTTTTATCAGGAACTTAATCAAGTCTACGAAGTCTGTCAATGCGCATAGAACGTGTCGCGCAACCTAATCTTAACTACCAAAAACTGGAAGAACATCAGCAATACTGTACTTCCGTACGCAGTCCGCTCCTTTTGATACCAAGCAGTCTATGACATCCAATCGGCACGTCAGTGATTCGCAGCTATTCGCCTCAATGTCGCCTTGACGTGATCAACTGAATACACAAACCCATCGCATTGGCACTTGCTCCACCGTGTCTGCTGTTTACACCATCGTTATGAACTCCCTGCAACAGTTAGGTGTTGCCAATTGCACTTCGGAAACTTTTTATCGTCCGGATTTTCAACGTCCTCTTTAAGAGGCAGAACATCTTGCTAGGGATAATGGGGCATACCGTATACTATATACTTTCGCATTTCCTAAGTGGTTTGGATCAGATACAATAATCAGACTACGTGCGAAGAGCGCGGTGGAAGTTTAGAGCTAAGGGCAGTTTCTGATAGACCTTTGGAGATTGCTTGTTAGCTCTCGATCCTTAAAAATGGAGAGTCACCAGCATCACATACTTTTATTTATTTATTTCTCGTTTAATGCCCTTCATGAACTAAACTCACAAAAAAGAAAACAACGAAAAAAATAAAGGTCAAAGATACAGATACTATTTCTGTGTTCATTTTTGTACCTGCGTTATTGGTTAATAAAAAGGCTCAAGGAGCAAGTGGGTTTGTATAAAAACAGTTTGAACCTTCAAATACTTACACTTTTGTTTTTAAACTGGGAATTCATTAGTTTTATTTTTCCCCTTCGCAAAGAGGGAAATTTCAAAGCCATCACACAGCGATACACTCTTTAAATGTGACTATCGCTCTACCTATCATATCCTACAACGAAATGTGTAAACGTGAATTGAAGGTTTATTTGGATTAAAAAGAGGTAGATAGAAGGATAAGTTGTGTGGAAATACTTTGTAGAAGAGTGAGTAGAGAAGGTCATGTGATTGGAACAGTAAAGTGCTGTTGCTATGCAGTTGCTCCTCGCGATGTCATAGAGTATGGAATATCTAGGCCAGCATATGCGGCGCTAGTATTAATGTTTGTAATTGAAAATGCTACTGTTTATTTGCCGCACGTATAAAAGACAATTTATCGCGGTCACTTCGTGTTATCTTTTGCTGAGCGCCTGTTATTGTATTTAATTTTGGGTTCACTGTCCTCCGGCTAGCTATGATTTCTCGGTCAAGCACTTATCTTATACAGGATGTGTAAACGGAAAGGAGTTTTTATCCTAAGATAACACTGATAAAAGAATTTGTTTTACACTTTTATTGTCGTAACACATTATTCACTTTCACCTATTAATCTTGACACTCGCCAAACTGAAACTGTTATAATAACTTCTTTACTGCCCATTATTAATTCGCGTACTTCAACTTTTTGTGTAATTAACTTTACGACACGAGAGATTTTTCACAAATTTGCTACGCGTAACCTTGATAAACTTCGTGCGATGTATACTCCATGAATGCCTCCGTTGAACTACGTGAAACTTGACCCTGACACTGGATTTATACTTCCTCGCCCCAATATGCCTAAAGATTATAACCGAGCTGCTATTGGTTAATAAAACGCGCCAACATTAGCGTCTATATTTATATCCAATGAAAATTACGAAAACATATTGTAGCGGGGTTTTGGTAATTATGACGTTTTCTGGTGTGTAGGAACTTGGCTTAGGGTTTCGGGTACGGAAAGATTATTGCCGGCTACTCAGGTAGAGGATAAGTGATTGTGGGATTCTTATCTCAGGGATTGCGTGGATGGGAGATGAATTATACTCACAGCTCCTCTCAGTGGCCCATTTATTCTGAAGATCCACACTTGTTGTCGTACTGAAGACCCTTTACACAAGACGCGTTCCTATCGGTTTTCCCCGTTACAATATGCTCTAGGGAAAATGTTCCCGCAAATTCTAAGAAAAACACACCACTCTGACGTCATTTGCTCGTCTCTAATAATGATAAACAGCTCACCCCCTCGCTACATTGTTACACGCTATTATTGTCAGTTTCAGTAAGGCCGTATAACACTTCTCGACAATGCTTACAATCAACAAACATCTCAAATCAATGTCACACAACAATGCATATTCACACTACAATCACTCTGACATTTACATTTTTGTGATACAAATTACTGCGTCACATATAGTGACCCGATTTTTAAACACGACTAATCCATTCGGATTTCTCTACCCCTCTTGTACCTACAACGAAATGTGTTTTGAACTATTTCTGAAAAGGTTTATCTAGATTATAATGAAATAGGAAAGTGTCCTTTCGTAAGAATAGTTTGCAGAAGGTATATAAAAATAAACGATAGTAGGTAGAAAAGTCATGCGAATGTAACACAGAATTGTTTTAGTGGAATACAATGTTTCCTCTACCTACTACAGGTAGGAGGTAGAGAAAGGATAAAGAACTATAAACATTATAGATAACTACGAATATTGTTCGATGCCTTTAAAAAGTTAGATTAAAATTATATTTCCTCGTAGATTAATAATAATTGATGACAAGCGGGCACAGTAACCACTACACCACAAAGGAACAGAACAGCATTATCATCTTATAGTACCTACTCCACTAACAAATAACAATACGGTGCAGTAGCCCATACTTAGAATCGGCTGTATTCGGAATCTAATACTAACAAATGGAAAATGAAAAGAACTTATTCATTTTCTCCTGCCGAATTACATTTAGTTCCTTTGGAACGCTAACGATAAGATTCCTAATGCGGGGCATTTAAATAACGAAGTGAGTGATTATCATTTATAGGCTTTCAACATCTGAGCACATGCAGTGTTCTACAACGCGGACTTTCAATTGGCCCATTATTTTTTCTTGCACTGTAAAATATCTGGTTAGAAAGCGTATTTTAAGGAAAGGGTGAACCCGAGTCCATCGTATGGAACTATAAAGACTTAAATTATTATCTCTAGTTCTGAACGTCGAGTATTTGAACTCCCAATAAACTGTGCAGTTTACTATCGTTTTTGTTTTGTTTATGTTTTGTTTTGTTCAATTAACCATGTTAACTTGTATTCTGAATTTTATGTGTTGAAATACCTGATTTGTTTATCGTTAATGTTTTGCATTGCATTTAAATCGACAACGGCTATTTGCTACGCATAATGTTTGCTAACTCCTACCAAAGAGGTTTCCTCTGTGTCTTCACAAGTGTAGGATCCAGACCGCTATGCATATGGGGCAACCAAGTAAGTAGATTTGGGTTATGCAAGAATATAGCAATTGCTCACTTTAACTGGAATATGTTTTGGAATTTCGTGGATTATGAACTCATATCAGCATAATAAGAGGCGGATCCAGGATTCCTTTAGGGAGGTCCTAACTTATTTTGAAACATGTCTTACCAATGAGCGAAATTCAGTCAGTAATACAGCATTGTATCTTTCTGGGTTTTCGAGTAACTATAAATGATGCACGGATCATCCTTTGGATGCAAATTTTTAAGAAAACTTATCTAAAAATATTTATTAAATAAGCATATCTTGTAAAGTAATAGTTAAGTTGTTTGATTACTCAGTTTTACTGTAAGTTTTTGCTAACTATTGTTTTAGAGCTTAATTCTTCTTATTTACTGGTAAATGTAAAGCATATTTGTTTCGGGCTATCTGTTTCTTTTTGTTCTCGAGTTAGTGGAAAATCTTAAGAGATCGCTAAGATAAATTCACTCACTGACTATAAACAAATACATGCTCATCTGGTGTAAGTAGGATAGAGGTAGAAGTTTGATTTTACCAAACCAAAGCAAAACAACACCATAACCTTAAGTATAACAAGTGCCACAAAGTATAACAAATGTACTACGTATGGTAAGTTGGGGAAGTATTGTATTCCACCCAAAAATTCGATACCGACATTTCACCGGAAATACATATTTTGAGACCCTCTGAATCCAAAAAAAGCATTTTTGGAAACATGTCCGTCTGTGTGTGTGTGTGTGTGTGTGTGTGCGCGCGCGTGTCTGTGAACAGCATAACTCAGAACGAACAGTCGGATAAACACCAAACTTTGTATTTAGGTTCAGTATCTTCCAGAGATGCCACACGAAGTTTTTCAAGAAAATCCCCCCCACCCAGATTACCCTTTGCATGGAACATTTTTCGAAAATTTTAATTTTCTCAAAAATGGCTCTTAACGAGTTTGATTAAAATATCATATGTTTAAGATATTTTCATAACAAATGAAATGTATATCTCGAATTTTCTGGGAATATCTCCAAAAGTATTCTTCATTGTGAACGACTTTTGCATAACCGGTAAACTATAAGAGATAGACAAAATTTTACTACACAAAAAATGTAGATCGCGTTAAAATACACAATTTATGTCATATACATTTCTGTTATTGGGTGAACCATTTTCGAGACATTGCTTGTTTTCTTTATTTAAGGGGAGGGAGCTATAGCACCTCCTAGCCCTCCCCCCGGGCTACTTATGAGCATAACATTACCAATAACTTGGTGCACAGGGTATTACAAAGCAGTAGTTTTATCTACAAACGTAATTCTGGCAACCAATGGTTAGAGTTTGTTCTCAAAAGCAAATTAATATCAATTATTTAATTAAAATTGTCGCCCTTGTACGCATTTTAAGCAGGCTTGAGCTTGGACCAAAAAAAAAAGTGCCTGAGTGCGTATGATTTAAATGTTGTATGCATAAACGTTCAATCTTGAGCAGTTTATTTGGCATGTAATAGCATGATGTGACACGTTAACTGCTTTATGATATGTTGTCTCTTTGATAATATGCTTGCTTCAAATGATCATACTACTGTAGTCAACTAAGAAGTGCTGATGGATTCTCTAAGTTGGACGCGCATAATGTCGCTCGGGAGAAGCCGAGTAAAGGCTGGGTCACAACCACCCGGTAACGGTAACCAGAACGGGAAGCAAGGAATTTTGATTCACAACAGCCTGGTAACGAGAACGGGAATGCATATCGATCACAAAGTGAAAGTCGATTTTGCGCATTGGGATTTCATTTGTTTTTAACCGACCAATGACATTTTTTCACCTACTACCAATTTAGCCAAGCCAACGTCAAAATTCGATAGAATAAACATTATCTAAATGCATATTCATTACATTTCCGATCCCTCTACTTATACCAAACTTTCATTCCTTTATTTAATGACATACATCAAAATTGTTTATTGTTCTTTTTTCATTTCCACCGGATTTAGCTGTTCTTTGTAGGTTTTGCCATATTTTTAGGTAATAGCCAGTTTTGATTTGCATATAAACAAACTACAAATGATCCCTTCACCAGAGGAACCAACGCTGATTAGATTTGTGGGTGTCGGGATGAGGTTAGGAAGCACATTTACTACTATAATTCCTTCCAGTTTCATGTTTCCAGCTTGCGACTATAGAGAGCACTAGTGGCTGTTTCATGTCACGGCCGCTTAGAATAACCTATAGAATTAAGAGTCTAATATGCAAAATAGGGATCTAATACGCCGTGCCCGGGAACGAGAATGAGAAAGTTAAAAGTTGGGCAACTCTTCTTTCCCGTTCCCGGGGCCTGGGAAGCTTCATGTCGGTTGTGAACATTCCCATTTGAATACATGTATTTCAACTTTCTCGTTCTCGTTCTGGTTACCGTTCTCGTTGGTTGTGAACCACCCTTAATGCCGGCTTCGCCTAATTTTTTGCAAATGTACTTGGTTACGTATATTCTTACGAAATATTAACTTGTTAAATAAGATAATGTAAGTGTAGGTTATACAACGGAGGGGACCACCTTGCCCATTACGACCTACATCTATTGTGTCTAACAACCCCCAGGAGGAAGGGATGAATTGAAAAAATCACAGGAGGCTACAGCCGCAGGTAAAGAGGCCACAAAGAGACGCGCGGAAGTCCGTGACAGATCCAGGCTCGAAGACCCGTCCCACTACTGAAACTGTCTAGAAAGGCCAATGAACGATCCATCGACCAAGCAGCCCTTTGGTGTCCACGGGGACTACTCTTTCCTTTGATCAAGCATTCGCGTCATCTTTCCGGCATCGCCATACGCCGCCAATCTAGAGGCACACCTGAAAAATCAGAAGGAAACGAAATCATGACAAACCGTCCCAGCATTCGCCTACCCACTAAGGAAGAACGAAAAGGGTCAGAGTGGTTTATCGACAGGAATCGAAGCCGGTACCGCACGAATGCACGCCTCACACGTTACCGCGGAGCCAACTCGCTCGGTTAATAAACATGCAGCGTTTACTACTCAAGCTGTTTTCATTGCACGTATATTTTTGTTGCTTTCTCTGTCACGTATAGTAAGCAGGGGAAGTACTGTATTCCACCCAAAAATTAGATCCCGATATTTCACTAGAAATACATGTTTTGAGACACCTAAATAAAAAAGACATTTTTAGAAAAAGGTCCGTGTGTGTACAGCAGGAACGATGGATTTGTGCCGGTGAAGACTGGGTGCGCAATCGTTTAGAGCCCAGTTGCCGAGCCTATATTCTCGGTCATGCGCAGTATACTGAAATGGCCAGTATCGTGGAGAGCTTTGACCGTGCGACATCCGTCTTCTACCGCTTCGGTACCAGCACGTTAAGTTTTAGAAAGTGATTGTTAATCGCATTCGTGATTAGTGTATTGTGTCTTGTGTGTATGTGTGTGCGGGTGTATATGTATTTGCTTATTTAGACTAAAATGGCTCCCATTCAAAGCAAACTTGGTGGAAAAACACTGCACAGTCAAACACCTGAAGTTGTTAATAACGTCCAATTCTTCATGAAACGGGAAGCAGCTTCTGGCGATATTCTAATTCCATTGAAGAAAGTGCAAGAGAGGGTGAATGCAGCAACAAAAGTATCTGAGAGGACAATACGTAAAATAATTAAAGAAGGGGGAACATGTGAGGAACAGGTAACCTCCTTTGGGACACCTGGAAAGGTACATCGTGTACCAAAATGGATCACAGACATTGATGACTTTGATAGGTGTGTGATTCGGCAAATAATTTACAATTTTTATATTCAGGAGAAAACCGTGCCCACTGTTAGAAATCTGCTCCTGAAGCTTAAGGATTCCATTAACTTTAAAGGGGGAAGCACTAGTTGAAATATTATCTTACGTGACATGGGTTTCACGTGGAAGAAAACAAGGAACAATAAGGTCTTGTTACAGGAAAGACATGAGATAAGAGATTGGCGCGTGTCATATTTGCGTGCCATTAAAAAGTTTAGAGACGAAGGAAGGCCGATTATATATGAAGATGAAACATACATGATAGTGAGCTGTCAGGTGTTGAATATTTGCCAGATGATTAGATACCTCATTGATAAAACTGTGTGCGAGTGTGTCCGTGTTGGAAAAAAGAGAAACGAGCTGTACCACAATATTTAAAATGGTTTATATTAACCTGGTGTTCTGTGAGGAGTGCAATACATTGTTCACCCGCCCGTAGCAGCCGTCATTCTAGGAATGAACAACAATACGGTGAGTCACATGATAGTATACTACTTAGTTATTCTTTTGCCGGTTTATTTTCCCGGGTTTTCTGTTTTACTGTTTGTTTACCGTTTCCATACACCACATTTACAGAGAGCTGCCTGGCGTTAGACATAGACTCGCTTCAGTGCGCGAGGAAGCAAGGTCACCGGCACAGAACTATCGTTTCTACTGTATGTGTGTCTGTAAACAGCATAACTCAAAAATAAAAAGTCGGATAAATACCAAAGTCGATAAGCTCATGCGACACGAAAATGTTCAAGAAATGCCCCCACCTAAACTATGCTTTACATGGAACATTTTTCGAAATGTTTGATGTTCTCAAAAACAGCCCGTTGATTTAATTAAAACTAAAAACCTATACTAAACTCTGTGGCGCAGCAACCCGCAGTCGGACCAAGGCCTGCCACCCGGCCGCTGCGTCGCCCCCTCTGACCACAACAGGCATCATGAGTGGGGTGCAGTACTGGAGGGTGGAACGTGGTCAACGCCCCGGTTTCCTCCCGGCCGGCATGTACGACCTGTGTAACCTGGAGCCGCTACTTTCCAATCAAGTCGCTTCTCCTTTGGCCCCGCAGGGACCTAACGAGGCTGAGTGCACCCCGGGCCAGGTCTCCCAGCGGGAATCGAACCCGGGTCTCCTGCTTGGTAAACAGCAGTGCTACTACCGCGTACTTGATTTAAATACCATGTGTTAAAGATATTTACCTGACAAAATTAAGTGTATATTTTGAATTTTCTGGAAATAGCCTGTGAAGCCCTCTTCATTCGGGAGGAATTTTGTAGAACCTTGCATAACTGGTAAACGTTATGTGATAGACGAAAAAATGTAGGTCTCCTTCAAAAACTCAATTTATTTCAATTTTTGTGACATAAGCCATTTCCGAATATGCGTTATTAATGGTTCGAATTGTGCAATACTTTGTCATTCTTTTCAAGTCCTGTCGACATTCAGGTGTTTCTCGCGACTGCATGGAACGAGTATGGAATTTTAAGGTCAACATATAGTGCCTAGCTCTGACTATAGCTGTTCCCTTTGCATTTGTAATGAGCTGTGTGATGTAGCTATTTCTGCAACGATTTATCTGGATTAAAATGAAGTAGACAGAAAAATAAGGTTTTGGAAGATAAATTTTCAAACCCATTGACAAATGGCACAGGGTAGAGGAAGTCATGTAAACGTAACACATATCTTGGCAAGTTTAAGTTAATATAGAGGCATTGAAATTTCGAGGGGTCTCAGTAATTAGTTCAGCAGTATAGTCATCATCATCTCTTAAGATATATGGTCTGCGTTTCGAGACTGTTTCGTTCTCAAAAATGCTGCTCACAGTGGAGTTTTAAAAATCAGCTCTCGTTTTTTACGTTCTCTACTATACCTACGATAAATAGAGGAAGTATTATATTCCTTCCAAAAATTCCATTCCGAGATTTTACCTGAAATACATGTTTGAGGTCCCCTGAACCCAAAAAAGAAGAATGTTTAGAACAAGAACCAAAAACAAAAGTCGGTTAAATACAAACTTGGTATTAAAGTTCAGTATCTTCCAAGGATGTGACACGAAGATTTTAAAGAAAATCCCCCATCCTTAGCTACCCTTTACATGGAAAGTTTTTCGAAATTTTATATTTTCTCAAAAACGGCTCTAACGATTTTGATTAAAATACCATATGCCAAAGCTATTTTCGTGACAAATTAAATACATTTCTTGAACTTTCTGGGAATAACCTCGAAAACCTCTTATTCTGAATGGCTTTGGCATAGCTAATAAATCGTAAGAGATGGAAAACGTCGTACTACATAAAAAATGTAGAACCAAAATAAAGATTTTGTGGCGTTAACCACTTCCGAGTTATTCTTTGTTATTGATTTGAATTCTCAAATACTTACACTTTTCTCAAGAGGGAAAAAGAGCGCAATATCATGGTCATCACATTACGACCCGTTCTTTAAACATTTGACTATTGCTAAAAGCCCATAATCCCTTTTTACCTAGAAGGAAATGTGCAGTAGGACAATTTCTGCAACTGTTTATCTCGATTATCATGA
The DNA here is from genome assembly GCA_030765065.1 of Deroplatys truncata. NCBI lineage: Eukaryota > Metazoa > Arthropoda > Insecta > Mantodea > Mantidae > Deroplatys > Deroplatys truncata. Next base: position 23,108,897 of record CM060976.1, on the reverse strand, counting down.
AGTAGAAAGAAGCATAAGCTTTTGTAATAACAATTTGTTGAAGAATGGATAGAGAAGATCATGTGAATGTAACACATCACATTTTTCTGCTTATTACACCCCGGAAGTTATTTCTGCCTCGTTAAGAGCTTTGCTCTTGTTTACAAAAAATAAATGGCCGTATTTTGTAACAAAAACAGGCGTTAAACACTATTTTTAAAAATCTGACGTGTTAATTTCATATAAATTTCTCTACCCCTCTTCTACAAGCTATTCCTACAAATGCTTATTCGTCTATCATCTACTTCAAGTTAATCGAGATAAATACTTGCAGATATGAATTTATTACATATTTCATTGTAGGTACAAGGAATATAGTAAGTTTAAGCGATAGCCAAATCTATTAAAAGCGGGTCGCTATATGATTACTTTGAAATTTCGTTCTTTTTCCATGTCCACGAGAAAGAAAAACAGAAAGAAAGAAAGAAAGAAAGAAAGCCCTTGAAAAAAACATTCTGAAGTGTTGCGTTCACATGACTTTCTCTACTCTACATCCCTTATTATTGGGTATACAGATTATTCTTACGAAAGTTTATTTTCCTATCTACTTCATTTTAATCGAGATAAACCTTTCCGGAAATAGGTGCATTGCACATTCGTTATAGATACAAAGGGAATAGCGACGGTGAAATATTTTAGAACTGGACGCTATATGCTGGCCTTAAAATTTCATACCTTTCCATGACACGGGAAACAACTAAAAATCGACAGGACTTTAAAAGAATGGCTAAGTATTGAACAGTACTATCAATAACGGATATCTCGGAAATGGCCGATGCCACAGTAAAGTTATTTGAAATAAATTGTGTGTTTTAAAGAGATCTACATTTTTTGAGTAGTACGTTTTCATCGCTTAACGTTTACTAATATACAAGATTATATAAAATTCCTTCCGATTGATGACGACTTCACACGCTATTCCCAGAAAATTTAAGATATACAGTTTATTTCTCATGTAAATATCTTTAATATACGGTATTTTAATCAAAATCGTTGGAATCATGTTTTTAGAAAATCAAAAATTTTGAAAAATGTTCCATGTAAGGAGTAATTTGGGGTGAGAGATTTTCTTGAGAATCATCATGTCGCATCTTTGGAAGGTACTGAACCTAAATACCAAGTTTGCTATTTATCTGACTTTTCGTTTTTAAGTTATGCTGTTCACAGACACACTCGAACCTTTTTCTAAACGTCTGCGTTATTTTGACATGACTTTCTCTATCCTCTATCGTTTATCAGTGGCTATATAAAGTAGTCTTACTAAAGCTTATTTCTTTCTCTTACTACGTAGAGTAAGTAGGGGAAGTATTGTATTCCACCCAGAAATTCGATATCGAGATTTCCCCGGAAATACATGACCCCTGAATCCCAAAGAAAGCACTTTTAGGAAAAGGTCCGTCTGTGTATCTGTATGTCTGCGAACAGCATAACTCAATAACGAAAAGTCGGATAAATACCAAACTTTGTATTTAGGTTCAGTATCTTTCAAAGATGCGACATGAAGATTTTAAAAAAAATCCCCCACCCCAGACTACCCTTTACATGATTTTTTTTTTTTTTTTTTTTTTTGTGGAGTGAACATTTCCGAGATATTCCCTGTTATTAGTTTGAATTTTCCAATACTTATTTTCTCAAATATAAATTTGTTGTTCGTTTTTTTTATGTCCTGGACATGCAAAGAGAATGAAATGCTCCACATAGCAACCAGCTCTTAAAAGATTTGACTATCGCTTAAAGCCTACCATATTCCCCTTGTACCTACAAGAAAATTAGCAATAATATAGTTTCCACAAATGTTTATCTCGATTAACATGAAGTATGAGTAGATGGAGAATGAGCGTTTGTAAAAATATTTTATACAAGAGCAGAGAAAGTCATTTGAATGTAACACATCAGATTTTTTTACCTTCTCTGCCGCTAACCTATAGTATGCAGAAATATTGATTCCATCCAAAAATTAGATAGACATTAGTGTACATTTTGAAGTCCCATGATAAAAATACTTTTACTTTCTCTACCACTTACCTTTCATAAGTAGAGGATGCAGTGCATTTCACCCAAAAATTAGATATCGAGATTTCAAAAAAAAAAAGTGTACATTTTGAAGTCCCATGATAAAAATACTTTTACTTTCTCTACCACTTACCTTTCATAAGTAGAGGGTGCATTGCATTTCACCCAAAAATTTGATATCGAGATATCACCGCGAATACGGGTTTTGAGGTCCTTGAATAAATAAAAAAAAGATGAAACTTTATTTATAAAAACGTCCGTTTTTGTATTTCTGCGAACAGTGAAATTGAAAAGGAAATTTCGGATAAATACCAAACCTGGTGTTTAAGCTCAGCATCTTCCAAGGAAGCGATTTGAAGATTTTCAAGAAAAATCTCCACCCCAAGCTACTCCTTACATGGAAAATTCTTCGTCATTTTCTCAAAAATGGGTCTAATGAGTTGTATTAAAATGCCACGTGTTTAAAATATTTGCTAAACAAATAAAGTGTACATCTTGACTTTTACGCGAATAGCCTATGAAACCTCCTCGTCCTGAACGAATGTTGTATAACTTTGTGTAATTTGGTAAACCACAAGAGTTGAAAAAACCAACTTACTGCACAAAAACCATAGACCTCATTAAAACACACATTTAGGCGAAGTAAAATTTGTATCATTACCAGGCAAAGGATGTTGGCAAGTAAGCAGAGCAATCATGTTACTGCAAGGAGTAAAGGTGACGTACCGAGCGGGATGGCTCAAGCGGTAACGTCTGTGGCCTGCATTCGGGAGATCCCAGGCTCGATCCCAGCGACCGCCCTCTGACTTTTCGGGGGTTTTCAGGCGAATGCTGGAGTGGTTTCTTTCACCCCCAGAATTTCCTGTCGCTCCATTTCGTTCCATTAATTATTTCATTCATCCTTCACCACGTTAGATCTGTTTCAGGATCGGAAGTGTCGGCGATGGTGTTTTAGTGCAGTGTGGCAGGGGAAAAGGATGCTACCTGAACTTTCTCCGACCCTAGGCCTTCGGCTGGTTTCCTGGCTATAAGGACCACCCCCTGGTGGGGCGGGGGCGCTGGACCTTGTGTGAGACGGGGTCCCCGGTCTGCATGTACAACTGCCGGGTTGTGTATATCTGGAAATTTTAGGGATCCTGTCCTTGCTGTACCGTCACTCCTGGCGTCGTCCTCCATGGTCTAGGGGTACCATGCTAGCCTCTACTTCCCGAGATCGCGGGTTCAAATCCGGCAGAGGGCGATGGATTTTTTCGGGTGTTTCACCACCAATATAGAATGGGACGCTAAGAACCATAATAGTTAAAGAGCAACCATAAACAAAACTCAGTGCTACACTCCTGCTTCCGGTGTCTTCCTTTACCTCATCCCTCACTCCCTCCCTCCCGGGGATGCCCCCTCGTGGGGCGTCGGTACAATATCCTCATTCCTGGATCAGTGCTTATCCCCTCCGCTTCACAATCCAATCCAAAGGTGACGTTATAAGTTATTGTAGGTACTGTGACTGCATTCTCCTCCCGGACCCAACAGGCGGTTTATTTGGGACTGTTTTATTTATTCAATGCATTTATACGAGGCGTATTCCAAAACTAAGGTGGTTTGGTCATAATAACAACATCGCTCATGAGACAAGGTTTTTATTGACAGTAATAGTATGTGTCTACATATATACTTTACTTTTCCACATAATCGCCGTTCACATCTATATACTTGCTGTAACGCTGCACCAGCTTCTTTAACCGTCGACATAGAAGTCTGCCGCCTGGACTTGAACCAGTTGGTAACGCTCGTCTTGAGTTCATCATCGGTTTGAAATCGTTGTTCACCCAGCCAACGTTTCAAATGCAAGAAGAGGAAATAGTCGCTTGGTTCCTGGTCGGAATTGTACGGAGGGTGGTCAGAGAGTTTCCATCTTATCTTTGGTTTTGGTTGTCGTGCACGAGGATGATGCCAGACGACAGTTTCCCGCGGCGTCGCACGTCCCAGTTTGGTAAGCGTTGCACAGCACACGTCAGCTGTAACTGTTGACCCACGGTCCATGAAATCAATCAAAAGGACGCCCTTTTCGTCCCAAAACACGGTAGCCATCATTCTGCGATTCGTGTACGTCAATTGCTTACAATTGTTTGGTTTGGGTGAATCGGAGCGGCGCCACTGCATTGATTGTTGTTTCGATTCTGCGTGGTGTACGCTATCCATGTCTCGTCGCCCGTAACATCTCTATCTTGTCTATAGCGCTCCAAAATCTATCGTGCACTACGTATTCGTTGCTCTTTGTGCTGACCATCTCCAAGCTCTTCAGTGACAATCCTGTAAAGTGAGGTTCGAGCAACATTTGGGAATTCATCAGCCAGACCACTAATCGTCAAACGCCGATCATTTCGAAGTTCTTCGTTCACTTGCTCAACGATGTCGTCGGTCCGAATACTGGGCCTACCACTCCGCTGTTCATCGTGCACATTTGTGCGGCCATTTCGAAATTCTCGACAACAGTGTCGAACCTGTTTGTCACTCATTATGTCCGGTCCATATACGCGGCATAACCCAAGATGGATGTCCGCAGCTGACGATCCTTATGTCAGCAAAAATCTAATCACAACGCGCACTTCACAACTGGCGAGATCTACGATTGTCGCGGCCATTGCGATCTGCTCTCACGGTCTGGAAAACGCCAATGCGTCACGCCAACACTGCGGTAGGTTCCTCAGGAGTCGTTAGACAGCGCTGCAAGCGTGAAACGTCATTCAGGCGTACCATCCGTTCAACATTGTTCACCGGACCTTAGTTTGGAATATACCTCGTATATAGTGGCAATAAAGTAAATAAGAGTTCATACATAAAAAAACTCCATTACGGTAAGCATCGTTTGTAGCGGAATTTGGCATGGAACACTTCATCATAAATGGGGAAAAATCAGATGTTACATTAGAGCTCAAAGGATGTTTAAAAATCATGTTAAACAACTTTTAATTCAATTAAACATAAGGAACACGTAACATTATTAGAAAGGAACAACGAGGAAAGTCAGTTTCAACCTTCTTAACTCCAAACTATGGATCATAGTTTTTCGAGAATCTGTCATACGCCAATGACAACCGATATTGCTTTAAATGATTTACAGCTTACGATGCAAAAGAAAAGACATTGCAACTCAGATTTCTGCATATTAACGCTAAATCATAATGTAAATTTATTGCACACTATCAATAGCTAAACATATCTTGTTTATTTCCGCTCTAATACATAGGTACTCCTTAATTATAGTCTACCTACAATCGAAGTAGGGCGTGCTCCCTTCAAACTGTATATAAATTTTGTTTGCAGAGAACACAGTACAGTCACAAGCTCTTCCACCTTCTCTCGTCATCAACTCTCGGTGCGCTCCTAACTTGACGGTTTGCTTTCGAAAACGCATCTGCCTGGTCATTACCCATTTCCAAGATGTTCGTTGTTGCTGCTTTGGATTTTTAAGCACTTTTTTGAGGTGTTAAGTCGCCATTTGTTTGTTCCTTGTGGTCACAAAACAGAGGAATTTCAAAGCCAGCATACAAAGACCCGCTTTTTAAATATTTTACTAACGCTTCAGCCTCTGACGTATCTCCATTGTACCTGCAAACTTTTATCTAGTTTAACATGAAGTATGGCTGGAAAAATAAATTTTTGTAAGAACAGCCTATAGAGAAAGGTGTAGAGAAAGTGAATGTAACACGTAATAAGCTAATATTAGTTTCGTTAGTATTACGCTATGTGTTACTTATGAAAAACACGCTATAAGCCTACTAGTTATACCTACTCTATTTTAACGAAGGTTACTAAAGTACTTTGACATTTTTTCACCATTATGGAATGTGACTAGAATCTGATATTTGAATTGTTTGATTCCATTGATAACCGGCAAACTCTTGCTCAAATATGCATTTGTTACATGTATTGCGAAGGTTAGTTATATGATGCTGGCATTCTTTTTCTGTCATAGAGTTCAAAGTTTGTACGCCAACCATGTGGTCATTAAAGTTTGACTCTTATCCTCTAATTGCTATGGTCATATCGACTGCCTTTTTACCTTCGGAACATTTTGCCTCGGCAATGGTGTTAACTCAGACACAGTTGTCATTAGATTGCTGTTTTTTCTTAGGGGTTTTGTACGTTAGATCACCCACACTTTCACACTCATTTATACTTCCAGACTCTGGGGAGGATAAGTAGAAAAATTCCCATCCTTCAGCCGGGAATCCAATCTGGGACCCTTCGCACGTGCTCTACAGACTAAGCTACGAGGCCAATATTTTAATCCTCTATATAGCCACTATCATGTATCTCAGTTTTTCGGGTATAGGTCGCGCCACGAATTTTGGCGCGTGAAAATTTTAATGGAAAGCTACGATGCAAGTCATTTACCGTATAGACATATGGCACATACGGGGCTGCAGCTCGAAGAATGGTGCAAGTTGAGACGGGAGTTGTATACAGTGGAGGAACTGGACAGAGAGAACCATGTGCTACTTGCAAGGGAGGTATAGAAACATCAGAGGGCTGGCTGACTAGACCAGCCCTGAAGGTAATACGCCAATTTCCCTGGCGAGACCTATAGAGGAATTTACAGAACCGGTGATAGAATTTAACTGGGTTGTACCTGTGTATTTATTTGCAATTTATACTTATTGGAGACGAATAAATAAATTAAAAGAACTGGCCGCGAATAATAGAGTAATTTGTTGATGCTCCCAATCCTAGTTGTTTCAAGAGGGTAGAGCCTATAGCTCGTATTCGGAAGGTCTCCGTTTTAAATCCCGTACACTGGCCAATCTGCTTGGGATCTTTGTATGGTTTCAAGTAAATATAGAACTAGAATCTTCAATGCCATGAATCAAAGTTTCACCACTCCAATAAAATCAATGATAACAAAATATATTGCATACATAGACAACCTTCGCCACTTTTTAACAGATGGTACAGGAAGGAAACATTAGAACTATAGTACGTGAGGTTTAAGTTGAAACATGACCATTTGAGCTACCTAACCGTTCCAGAAGGGGGTTGTGCGGTAATGACGGTCCGAGTGCTGAGAAACCCTGTCGTAGTCTTCCTTCACTACCTAGTCTCTCAGTATCAGCTGTAGGTTCTAGAATGTGTTCATCGGAGGGGGACACCTCGCGCACTGCGATCAGGTTGATCTATTGTGGCTACACTCCTCGGGAGGCAAATTGAATTGAGTTTTGTTTATGGAACGCTCTTTAACTGTTGTGGTTCTTAGCGTCCCATTCCATATTGAGCGTGAAAGACTGGTAATTGTGCTCAGAGGTCCCTTTATCAGGCTTGAAGTTCATTTACATGCCATAAATCTACGACACCGGGCCACCGGTTTTACTTCTCTTCCGAAGGAAGCAATACCAAGTATTTATACGCCCGATAAAAATCTATCGCACTCTGCCGGGTTTGAATCTGAGACCACGGGAAATAGAGGCTAGCATGGTATCCTAGACCAAGGGAGATGACCTCCAGGAGGTAAGGATGAGGTGAAGCAGCCGTAGGAGATCTCAGGTCTGCAGGCAGACAGGTCCACAGAGATACGTAGAAGTTCCTAATATTTCCAGTTTGAACATCCGCACACCGTAGAGGCGAAGAATCCTGAGAGAAGGCGAAGTGACCCTGAGGGGCAGAAGATCGCGCCCTGGCGTTCACGGGGAGAAATATTTCCAATTCGCAACATCCATGGCATCTTCCTGACATTGCAAGCATCGCAGGACCTGAAAACAACTGAAACGTGAAAGGGAGAGGGAAAAGGCGAGGAGGATAAATCGTGATAGAATGCATCACCCAGGCATGCTCCTAGACCAGGGGATAACTATGCAAAATCCCATAGTCAGAGTGGGCGGTCACCGGGAATCGAAGTCGGGACCTACCGAATGGGGCCACATACGTTGCCACCTGAACCATCCCGCTCGGTGTGTATCAGCTGTATTTGCAATAGTGTTGTTAGCAGTTGTACTTTTGGCAGAAAAATATGGAAAATGTCCTGATATCTTCAGCCATTCTTGCTTCGCTGGCTTTCGAATTTACAGGCGGGTGTTTGTTGTCCTTTTCTCATTACATGTTTCAACGTAACCCAGATTTTAAACAGTAAGTTTCAAAAGTAAAGGTTTTTACACTAGGCAGTTAAGGATTAGCAAGTGTCGTGTGAAATATACTGCTATCTGTTTCTAGTTTTATGTTTCAACTTAAAGCAAATACATTATAAGATCCTTCGTCTGACATAAACTGCCATGTATGATCCCTAAATTTAAGAAATGTGTCTAAAGACATGATCTAGGGGAAAAAAGAAATAATCACGAGGTGAGATGGTTCTTTTATTCATACAGATGTACCAAAGGATCTAAAAGATCCTACATTTGGACCTACCTTTAGTAGTACGTACCCTGCGGTAGCCAGACTGTCAAAGTCCACCCTGACGGCCAGTGAAAGGTAAACAGTCGATGAGGTCACCAAGATCGACGTGGTTGGATGCCATGTTGTTATCGCGCCGAGTTGCCAAGGTTGAAGGTGCATGACCTTGAGCTTTAGCGACATGTCACGATAACAAGGAGGTCGAGAGGTTGACGACACCGATGCGAGGAACCCCATCGATCCCCTCGATATCGTCGTCGGGGGCCTTTCCAGGCGCCAGGGCGGACCTCGGACGTTCCAACTGTCCGCGGGACACTTTTTTATTTTTTCAGAATACAATACAGATGATAAAATATGCTTGATTGCAAAACAGTTTTTAATGAACAAAGTATATAAAATGTACAATAGTTTTGAAACCTTTTTGTTATACATAGCATATAATGCTATTTATACGTATATACGGGTTATGCAAAAAATCTTACAATTCTTTTGTTTAAATTGGTTATTTTTACTTTCTCTACTACGTATAGTAAGTAGGGGAAGTATTGTATTCCACCCAAAAATTGATACCGAGATTTCACCGGAAATACATGTTTTGAGATCCCCTGTATCAAAAAAAAGCATTTTTGGAAACATGTCCGTGTGTGTGTGTCTGTGTGTATGTCTGGCTGTGAACAGCATAACTCAGAAACGAACAGTCGGATAAACACCAAACTTGGTATTTAGGTTCAGTATCTTCCAGAGATGCGACACGAAGGTTTTCAAGAAAATCCCCCACCCCAGATTACCCTTTACATGGAACATTTTTCGAAAATTTTAATTTTCTCAAAAATGGCTCTAACGATTTTGATTAAAATATCGTATGTTTACGATATTTTCATGACAAATAAAATGTATATCTTGAATTTTCTGGGAATGTCTCCAAAAGCATTCTTCATTGTGAAGGACTTTTGCATAGCTGGTAAACCATAAGAGAGAGACAAAATGTTACTGCAAAAAATGTAGATCGCGTTAAAATACACAATGTATGTTATATACATTTTTTTGTTTAATGCACCGTTTTCGAGATATTGCTTGTTATTCCCTTAAATTTTTCAATACTTATTTTCTCAAATGGGAATTCGTTATTCATTTTTTTGTCTTTGATATGCAAAGAGTATTCATCTGCGGCAAAGGGAATGGTGTTGTACCTAGCAACCAGCTATTAAGAGATATGTGTGTGCTTAAAGGCTACTGTATATCTATATTGCCCTTGTAAATATATATTCCCTTTACATCTATAAGAAACTTAGCATTAAGATAGAGTCTGCAAATGTTTATCTCGATTAACATGAAGTAGATGGAGCATAAGCGTTTGTAAAAATAGTTTGTACAAGAGTAGAGAAAGTCATGTGAGTGTAACACATCAGATTTTTTATCTAGGTTATACACTATAATCTTTATGAGTAACTACACTGTCGTCGTTGTTGTTATTGTTGTTGCTGCTGCTGTTCTCGTTAGAGTTGGCGGCAGTGGAGGTAGTATCGCCGATGTTATTGCTGCTATTTTAATTGGCGGGTTTTTTCACACGTATTATTGCTGGGGTTTGATATTTCGTTGTTGCTACTGTTGTATTTAAAGTCGCCTCACTTTCGTCATCATCTGAATCTTTGCGTCAAACGCGATAGAGCGTGATTGTTTATTTACTTTGGTAGTGACGTACTTAAACACAATATAAAAAAGTTGTTACTCACGTGGTTTTGTAGTTTTGGCACATACAGTGCGCCCTCCACGAAATTGCTGCACCCATTTTCTTCGTACTGGAGAATGTTGTACGATGCGCGTCGAGTGATGCACTGATCTAGGGTAGGTGAATTTGAGTTTCCTGCAGTAATGGTTAATCTTGTAGTACATCTGTCACTCGCGTTTATTACCACACTTTTAAACGCGATGTAATACATCGGCATTAACTGAGCAAGAATCAGTTGTTCCAAGCTTTATAACTACTGTTTTTTTCTTTAGGAGAATGTGGAATTATTTTTATCGACAGAAGCTCAAAGCACTCCTGCATGTATTCACCGTCTGCGTCAACTATTTCGGTGACGTTAAACGCAAGTTACTCCACACATTGTGTCCAGCGTTGACGGGTCCGGAAGGAACAAGGCTGGCGCTGCTGCTAACTGAATGGCCTGTTGTGCTTGGTGCCTTGCTGTATAATTTAATGTTTGCTTTGTTATGCTTACGTCATGTAGATTGTGATGATGCTTCTATTCTTGTAATGCAGATGTTTCTATCGAAGTGTCTGCTCTCATTCGCTGAGTTGGACCGTGGTAACATTTTATGCACTGACATTGCCAACGATTACGCTTGCACAATCAATGTGGCCAGAACATCTTGGAAATGATGGAAAGTCAATAAAGTTTTGTGTTATATATATAAAAGTAAAATAACAACAATCAACGATAAGCTTTTGTTTTTATTCTGCTGGTTCGAATCTGTATAAGTGGCGTGTTTTATTGTTTCCAAGTACTCCTTCTCCGTTGTACAGGAGATAATATTTTTCAGAGTTAATCTTACACAGCTACTCGGGTGTCACTGCCTCAAACCGTTGTGGTAAGATTAATTGTTTACCTTCTATAAGCGCAAGGATCTTTCTTCCCCATGTTGTCTTTGTTGCGACAATGGGTTGTAATAGTAACGCTTACCTTCATCGAGTTCCCTGGTGGTTATTGGCTTTTTTCCGGCAAAGGATCCGCTACCCTTGTTGTTAAGCACGGTACACATATCCATTTTGCTGCTGCTGTTATTGTTAATAGTGGCCATGATGATGTGTCGGTTCTCTAGCCGAGTAACACAAGAAGAACAAAATACAGAATACCTTCCACGTTTTGAAAGTGTTTATCATAAGTTATAATTTGATTGATTACTTCCATAACCTCTTTTAATCGATGATAAAAATGTCGTTGATAACTGGATATAGTTTAATTGCAATTTTCCACTCTTCTTCATTAAACATATAGTAATGGAGTCGTCGTCTTGATATTGTTTTACTATAATGCTGGGAGTATCAAACACGTTTTGACATCTAATTTTAATTCATTTAGATTGAAATCCCATTGTACTGGTTTTTAAGGATTCTTGTCGATAAGGAAAACATGTGTGATTATGTTTTCCCAATCCGATAAGCTGTTGAGCACAATACCACAATCTTTTCCACATTTAGCGATAGTGATGCACGGATCACAAGCAATTTGTGAAGAAAATTCCTCATTAAGAAACTTCTTTTGTGCGCGATCCCAAAGGTACACATTGCTTCTAATGCATATTAATGACGAGGCTGTTTAGTGTCCTCCTCTGGTTTTATCTTCTTTGGTTCTGGTTCAGTTACGCCAGAAAATTAAAAAGATTATGTCAGATGCGGGATTCTAGCCCTTGCTCTCTTTTCAGAGAATTAGTGCTTAAATTTAACGGTATAATCCGCTGGGCCAATCTATCTATAAGTATGTATGGATTATAAGTACCTTATATCTGTTGTGAACATAGTGAAGAGGCAAAGTGTACTGCGGTGCGATCTTTCTTTTTTGAAGGGGCGGCCCCAAACCCGCCGCCCCTGGTGACGATCATCCACTCAGGTTACATCGTCTCCCCATTCACACGCTGTTATTAACTAATAGCATGCATGGGAGTGCTCGGGTTAGTGAAAGAGATTCCAGTGTTAGTTGGGACGGATTCCGCTTGAGCACCCCGGTTAGTAGCGTTAGTAGTGCTGGCATGCAAGCATGCGAGCGTGTCATCGTGATTGCTGGGCGACACCCTTGTCAAAACCTGAGTGGCGCCCAGTGATTAGTAGTATGCAGATGAGATGTAGTGAGTTGGTTAGGAGTGTTAGTACGGAGTTTGTTACTATACATGCAGGTGTGCGCGGGAATGTCGGAAATGGCATGCAGTGAACAATGTGTGATGTGGGGCGGGGCTTACCGCAGGATTACCAGTTAATCTCCTTCAGGTTCTATGCTGTGCGTATAGGTTTAAGATTGTAGTTGATTTAGGATTTCTTTGTTGTGTCTGCTGTTCATTGACTGAATGTTCTTTAGTGTTGCCTGAAACAAAATAGCTGATGAATTTTGATTGCATTATGGTGGTACTAGTCGGGCTAGGTGAATTCTGGCATCTATGGCTGAAAGATCAGGATTTAGGTTGCGATGAAAGAGTGAGAGCGGGTGATTGTGTTTGTCGCGGTCGGTCGTAGCGACCGAGATCGCGCACGAATGGTTTGCCGTTGCGGAGGAGGTGGACATACAAGTTGAAGACAAGATGTCTAATGTATTCCTCTACCGTGTGTACTTGGAGTTCGGCGTGTAGTATGTCTGAAGGGGCGATTTTGGGTAGTTTGGCGATATTGCGAGGGACCTTATTCTGGAATCCTTGAAGTCTTTGGATGTGAGATGGTGCTGCATATCCCCAAACGGGACAGCATATGTGAGGATAGGATGTATTACTGTTTTGTACAGAGTAATTTCGGTGTGTAGTCTTAGCGAGCTGTTGTAGTTAATGAGGGGTATAGTTTACGTAGCTGCGCATTAGCCTTTTTGGCTAATGAGATTTGGATGTGGTATTTCCAGATGAGCCCTTGTTCTATGTGTAAGCCTAGATATTTAACGCGGCTGGTCCAATAGATGTTGTTGCGGAACAATGTGAGTGGAGGAAGCAAGTGTGCAGGATAGTGATGTTTACGGCATTTGGTGATTATGATGGCATGGAATTTGGTGGTGTTCACTTTTAGCCACCTGTTCCAGAGCCAGTTTGTGAGGGAGTTGAGAGCCCTTTGGAGGTACCTGTGTAGATTGCTGGTTGGGACGAGTGTGCCATTATGGCAGTGTCATCTGCATAAAGGAAGAATTCTGCTGGATGTGTTTGGGGAAGGTCATTAATGTAAAAATTGAATAGAACCGGTCCGATTTTACTCCCTCTTAGGATCCCGGCGAAGATTGGTCGTGGAGTTGAACGGGCTTTGTTAACCATAACGGTGAATTGTCACCCCGACAGGTCGTTTGCTATGAGTTAAATAAGGGAATCTGAAAAACTGTAGTTGGCGAAATTGCATAAGGGTCCCTGGTGTCAGACTGTCGAACGCATGTTCGATATCAAGGAACAGAGCACCAGTGGATCTATTGGTATTGAAACCGCGCGTGAAAAAATCCGTGGCTCGGAGCAATTGGAGCGTGGTGGATAGCTGAGTTAGGAATCCAAATTGCTCCCGGATGAAGATGTTGCGCCTGGATATGTGCGTATTAATGCGTTTTACGATGCGTTTTTCGAGCAGCTTGCTGAGGTTGTTCAAGAGGTTAATTGGGCGGTGGTTTATGGGGTTAGTGTGATCTTTGTTGGCTTTTGGAAAACTCAATACGTTGGCGGGTTTTCATTTGGGGGAAACAAACGATTAATATATACGCCATAAGGAGTGCAATTTAACAATGATCCATGCTTTAAGTCGTGAGGCAGATCTGAATAGTTTAGTTTTGAATCGCACGGATATGCATTTCTTCTACTTGGGGTATGAGCGTACCATTTTAAAGAGGTTTAATACGTTTCTTGAGCAGAATTGAGAGTTTATATTCTATGACAAGGATGTATGCAAGACGAAGTATTAAACGTTACTAGTTATTCGTCATTAAACTTTAATTCTTGTATGTCGATTACGGTTCTATCCGTAATTTTACGAGGAAAATATGTTCTCTGCTCTTCTTTAGTAAAAATAACTGTAAAAAGATCTACGTTTCGGTGGAGTATAGAAGAAGGTGATCGTAGTCAATATCACCGTCATTCCACTTTAAACCGTGAATTTTTGTACTAATTTTGTTATTGGTGGAGATAACTTTATCGCTTAACAAACGATGATTGTGACATAGTCTAAAGATCCAAGTCTGCACTTCACGATCTAGGCTGCATATGGAAAGTTATTTAACCACTTATTCGAGATGATCATTTACAAAAAAGTGAAAATAAATAAATCCAGTTCCTTTAGACATGCTGTGTTTATTGGTTTGCAAAACATAAACTGAAGCATAAATAAAGAGTACACTTATCTTTTATATTAACGATGTGCAGGTTTGCACCGGAACTGTTGTGTTTTTACGTTTGTACCGATAACATACATCTTTATAAGTTTTTAAAATAAGACTGTCTTTACAAGTGTAATAGTTATTCTAAATTTAGAGAAGAAGTTTCAAACAGGCAAAAAATAAGAATTACGTAATGTCTACATGGAGAACTAATAGAGCTTTGGCATCTTTGCTTACTGCAATTCCAATTATTACCACAATTATGGTTTAGAAAATGTATAAAGTAGTGAGAAGGTGGAGACATTCTGAAACTATCAAAATATTCCCCTTTTCCACATTTGGAAATAGAATTACTGATCCAATGTTTACCAAGTTTACTGACAGGACCCCTATTGCCTACCAAGACAATTGGAAAACGCTTATGAATACGTTTAGGTAAGTGGTCACATGCAAAAACACCTAAAAGTGCAGGCTATGCATATTGTTTGATAAATATTTACATATTTGTTTGGTATTCATGCCACATAAGTCGATCTGTTTACGCCAAATTCTAGTACGCGTTGATATTCGGATAAAACAATCAAGCTGCTTCTGCTGAAGCTGTTGTAAAACTTACGTTTATCGAATCATTACCGTGAATGTAAACCAGAAAAGTGAATTTCGTTAGCGCTCTTATCCGCTGTTAACTCAAATACGAGAAACGTGTAACCCTTTGAATAATCCTTTCTGATATAGTATTTCCTTCATCTTGAGGAATTAAATCTAAAGCTTTTGCGGTAGTATTAAATCATTTAATATATTGGTTATTTGTGATATTTGGAGTTGGAGGATGTGTCGGAAATAGCTGCTCATTTACAAAAAGCTCAAAAAATTAAAATGTAAAAAAATTGTATGGATTTGGAAAAAAACTACCGTGCAGTATCTGACACGAATCCTATTGTAATTCTGCGAGGTGCTTTACCTATAATATATCGTGAAACGTTTTACTTATTGTCCCTTTAGGAATGCTAAAAGACTGAACATCTACCTCGTCTAAAGTTATTTTACCGCTAAGTATAAACAGTAAATTTTGATGAGCTAAAAGCATGGAAGCAGAAGGAAATATACCCATCACATTAAATGTAGCATTCATATCCATAGTTTTTCTTTCAAGGTCTCCAACGGCAATGAGGTGAAATTCGGGAGTAGACGGAATTAGGTTTATTGTCATGTCTATATTGTTGGGAATATATGTTGAGAAAATAACACACATGAAAATCGTCCCATTAATTGAAATCCTTTTCTATTCTTATTGTGTTCAATACGCCATTTTATACCTTCATTACTATAACAGGTGCCTAAGGAACCTGCAGTATCTTTTTCCTAAGAGATACTTCAAGCCAGGAATTTTTATAATCGGGTGAATAGTTTAATAATTGCTTTATATAAGTTTTGTAAGGATATCCGGGTTGTGGTTGAGTAACAGTGGCATTGATTAAAACACTTCTATTTGTTGAAAAACGAATTTAAAGGGTTGTTAACCAGAGTGATTTTACCTCTATCTTTTAAGCATTTACCGCCGTGACTGGTAATTTTACAACGTAAATACAGTTCTGTTTGAGAAGCATCGATATATACATCGGCGTTTCCTTTATAGTGAAAAACAATTGGTGAATTATAGGAGATTACACTTTGAGGCTCTAACTCAATTAGTGTATAACGATTTATGCTAGTTTCACGGAAGGTTCCTTGTAAAAATTAAATGCTGAGTTGACATAAATTTTAGACATTATGAAAATAAACGCTCTTTCTACAAGAGTGTCCATCATTAACATGTAATAGCTGCCGTTGTTGAGTTACAGCAATCATTTTTTTCATGCGGTTACAGTTGCTATTCACAAATAGCCATGGAACGTTACAGCATTCAGCAACGCGGGCAAATTGTGAAAATTTATTATCAAAATGGGTCATCTGTTTGCCAAACCTTCCGTGTATTGGGTTAAGTTGACGGTGTGCATAATCGTCCCTGCGAGAGAACGATTCGGCGTTTGATCGATAAATTTG
Organism: Deroplatys truncata; assembly: GCA_030765065.1. Classification (NCBI taxonomy): domain Eukaryota; kingdom Metazoa; phylum Arthropoda; class Insecta; order Mantodea; family Mantidae; genus Deroplatys; species Deroplatys truncata. The sequence goes on along the minus strand of CM060976.1, from coordinate 23,092,380 downwards.
AAACGAGTGGTTCTGTCAGCGATCAAAGAACGCCTGTACGTAATCGAGGTAAGTACTCCAACGAAAACATAGGCGCCGTTCGTGAGAGTGTACGCGAGTACGGAAACAAATCAATTGCTCGTCGAGTGCACGAATTGGGGCTTTCGCCGACCACAACTTGGCGAATTCCGCATCTGGACTTGAAGTTTCACGCTTACAAAATGGTGTTAACTTAAGAACTAAAGTCCAACGACCATAGGTTGAGCCATGTATTCGCTGACTGGGCTATGGAGCAATTGGAAGCTGACCCGGATTTTTGTCGAAAAATCACCTTCAGCCACTTTTGGATGGGTGGTTGTGTTAACAAACAAAATTGCCGCTATTGGAACAATCACACTCCAATGCAGATTCAAGAACGACCACTTCATCCCCAAAAGGTTACTGTGTGGTGTGGATTTTGGTATGGTGGAATCATTGGTCCATATTTTTTCCAAGATGAAGATGAGAAGCTCTGTCAATGGAGAAAGATACCGGGCTCTTATAAGGGACTATTTTCGGCCTCAATTGGATGGTATGGATCCCAGAAACATCTGGTTCCAGCAAGAAGGTGCCACATGTTATACTGCTCTCGTAACAATAGATCTTTTGAAGGAGAAGTTCAGAGGTTCATCATTTCCCGTGGTGGTGATGATGTTAACTGGCCCCCGAGGTCATGTGATTTAACGCCGTTGGATTACTTCTTGTAGGGTTATGTTAAATCTCGAGTTTATGTCAACAAGCCAGAAACAGTAAATGATCTCATGAATAACATCACGCGTGTTATTCGTGAAGTTGGACCTAATTTACGTTCTTCTGTCGTTGAAAATTGGGTGAAACGTATACGCGCAACCCAACGAAGTCTCGGCGATCACTTAACTGATGTACTTTTCCACACGTAATGACATTAATTATGTTCCAAAATAAAAAAAGAAATAAACCTCTATCATTTATAGAACGTGTTTTATTTAAGTTCAAAGATATGACACTCTTGTTGAAAGATCCTATATATAAGTGTTTGTTTTATTTTAGTTGAACTAGATTTGGGTTTTTTTTATTTTTTGCTTTGCTATTTTAGTTTTTCTATATGCTTTGCTACGTCTTACACACTTTCCTTTTAACTATGATAGTTTACATATTTTACGAGTTTCTAGTCCCGAGCCAAGCATCGAGTCTGAAGCCTGATTGGCTTCTCTCTTTAAATTTGATCCGCTCTCCTTTAATCTATCATTAAATGAAGATTTGAAAGGTTGTTGTGCAGTTACGTCGTATAAAACATTTACACGGACGTTTGACAGTTCTTTACCAACAGACTTTGCAGCGATCTCAAAGTACGGCGACATGTATCTAATCAAACTACCTAGAGCACAAAGGTTCATCATCCTCCTTGAAAGCGTTACCTTTATACAACTTGAAACTATCACCATTACCGGTTTGAATAAGAAAGTACTTAACGAGCTCGCGATGATCCATAAGTCTAAACCAAAGTACGACAGCCGAAGAAAATCCGTCCATAAAAGCTAATAGTTCACCTGTTCCTGTCCTTAAATCTATTTGCACAATTTAAAAATCATGTTGAGAAACGGGTACCCAATTTAAAGACACAAACGATTTATCCATTGCTAGATGTTTGTGATCAATGTCTATTTCGACTATTGTCCTATCGATAATTTAGGTTCTATAATATTAGAGTATATAAACATTTCTTACGGAAACGATACATACGTACTCATTGGAAAAACGCGTTTTTCTTTAGCAACATCGGTTGTGGTGCATATCGCAGCTGTCTGATTAAATCCGGAGAGAGATATAATTTGCGTATTGCATTATCGCGAATCACAGTTCTAACTCTTTTGCCTTTTGATTTAGTTGTCTCATCTTTAACTGCAATGTCATGTTCTATGTGTGTTGCACCTTTTAATTTAGGAGCTATGTTATACAGCTGAATGGACTCGTTATCGGTGTGCGAAGTATTATTAACACCTGATTCTAACCCTTTTTTATCATTACGCTTTTTACTTTCTTTTTCCTTTTCTGTTGCATGTGTATTAATATGAAAAAACCGGCATCTTTATTGTATAATAAAGGTATGTTGGAATGAGGTTTCTGTTTTAATTCTACCGTTAAGTATCGATAGAAGCATAACGTTATCTGTAACAGTGGTTTCATTTAAAGTCTATTTCTTGTGGAAGTCCTTGCTCAGATTTATGAAGGATTCGACCCTTAATAAAATTACCATCTTTTGCGATGTTTAAAAAGGAACCTGGATCCCGAATATTTGCAAGTGCCACTTCCCATTTACCTTGAAGAACTACGCGTTGTGGTAACATGTTCCAAAATCTAGAAGTAGTATTGTTTTCAAATATAGTCAAGAACCATTACTTGTTAAAGTAATAGAAAATGGTTCGGTGCGTATCGTAGTGGTGTAGTTAATGTAGAATTATTAACCCAGCAATTAAATTTATTAGGGAAACCTTTCCACTACACAAGTACTTCCCTACTACTGCCTTTATCTTATGTGCCTGAGATTTAATCAATCTTGTACACGTTTGAAAGGCGAACGTTTTGTAACACTTCGTTATAAGAAATGCCGTTTATTTATTCTCCAAATAAATCATGTAATTTGTAAACCACGGGTGTACCTTTAATGACTCGATGTATTACAAATATTCCATCTGTCCAATTGTGTTTATAACCTTTATCAAAGATTACTCTTTATTTTGAATTCGAAAATGATCGCCAGCTTTAAAAATTACAGGTGTTAAAGAAGCTAATTTTGTAAGTCTATTTTGTATAGGTTACTGTATACTGTTAATATATTTGAAGAATTTATTTGGATAGGAGCCATTTTTATCAATCTATGATAAGAGTTATTATATGCATGTAATAAACCAGATAGCACGTATGTGTATCTATATGTATATTTATGAGTGAAGTATCGCCACGTAGTTTTTAAAGTTCTATTAAATCGTTCTACTGCACTGGCTTTAACATTATTATTAGGCGTGTAATGAATTATACCTTTAGATTTTAAAACGGATTGAAATGTTTTATTTGTAAATTCAGCTCCTTTATCGGTTTGAAGAATTTTGGGAATACGTTTATATTGGTCGAATATGGATGCAAACGTTTTAGTAACTTCATTACCACTTTTAGGTAATGCATATTTAGAAAACACATCTATAACGGTTAGAACATAGGTAAATGGTTTGTTATATTTATAAGTACCATCTGAAAAGTTTAAATCACTTTCCCAAAAATCGCCAATATTAGTCATGTAATATAATTTTGTTGCAAAACGCTTTCGCATCGCCTTGTGAAGCATGTAACTGTCCTGTCCTTGTAGGTAATATATAATTTAATTTTCGAAATACCTGTAGCTTCATGTAGTTTATGCACAGTTCCAAATCCTGCATGGTGATCAAATTTAGAATAGTATTTGTTAAGCACCGATATTTATTTTGTGTTAAGCTACTTCCCGCTATTTGTGTGAACGTAAAGTGTAACTAGGTGCTTATTTTCCAGCTCTAGATGGATAGGTGTAAATCTATCGTTTATGTCAGAATTCTCGCTGTCCAAAGTATTTCCATCTTTTCTTTACTACTTTACTGCTTCCTTTTATTGGTTTTAACGGTGTAAGTTTAGTTTCTTTTTTATGTTCAGGGTTTTCGAGTTTTAATGCCTGTTTCATAGCATGAACATACACTTTACGTAATTTGGACATATCTTTATAACTACTTAATTTATGCCTAAGCAAACTTCGTTTGTCGTTAGCTGATATACTTAAACGTTTTATTAGCATCTTCTATTAAATTAGATAACGTTTTATGTATAACGTAATTTTTTCATTTTTTGGTTTTGAATGTAACAACATATTTTTTCCCCGTATTTCATGATGACAGAATTAACTTTGATACGAGAGCGCTACCTAATACAATTAAAACAGATATAATAAAAGCGGATAAAAGTCTACATTTTTGTAATATTATTTTCTTCGTTTTCGTTAACGAGGTCTTTCTGTTACTTAAAGTTCACTAGCTAGCTTTATACCTTTTAAAACTATTTATACCTTTATTAGTTACAGATATAGTTTCCTTAACAAGGTTTAAGGCGCATTCGATAATTGCTTTAAGTATGTTAGAATTAGCATCTTTTAATAATTTTGCACGCCATTAAGAGTTTGCTTTACATATCACAAAGCTCCACCTTGTTTAGCTATTGTGGGCGAAGATAGCTTACGGACCCTTTTATAAGCTGTAGAAGATAATCTAGGAACTTGACACGTAGCCATTGTCTGTAAATTATGTATATTACAAACACTGTATATTTACTTTGGTCTAAAACAAACGAGACGTTCGCTAGGTAAAACACCTGTTCTGTATCGGTATATATCAGGAATATTCTGTGTATAGTATAACACCAAATATATGAGTGATGTATTAGAGGCCTTATTAAAACCTCCTAAAAGAACTTTTGAATTTTGGGGTTCAGGTTTTTGAAATAATTTATCTATCTGAAATTTATATCTCTGTTATTTTTAAAAATCACGATATAATTAGAATTTAAGGAATGGTTCTAAGTTTTTTCCCGAGGAAAAATACTTCGTAAAAGGTACACCACACCAAAGGTTATGTGACGCGAGTCTCTAGTAAACATATATATATGCATCACTGCTATCTGCTTCGCACATTAGATCGTCTAAAAGTCGTCCTCCGTGTTGCAGAAGTTAGCATGCTAGCTTCTAGTTCCCGAGGTCGAGGGTTCAAACCCGGCGGAGGGCGATGGATCTTTTCGGGCGTAAAAACCCTTAGCATGGCTTCCTTTGGAAGATAAGTAAAGTCGGCTGTCCCGTGTCGTAGATTTACGCAAGAACCTCAAGCCTGATGAAGAGGCATCTGAGAAAAATCACTGTTGTTTCATATCCAATATAGAATGCGACGCTAAGGACCATAGCAGTTAAAGGGCGTCCATCAATAAAACTCAATTTCAATTTTTTTAGATCGTCTAAAATAAATTAACATTTTTTACTTCTTCTAAATCAGGAACTCCCTCGTGTGTACGAATGTTAAATGTGCAATTATGAGATTTGCGGCCAAACCTTGTTGGATACTCTCGCGGGTGACACCGCAAAGCTCTTTTTATCGGATTATCGTATAAGATATTGGTGTGTTTTAATAAGGTTTTTACGAATGTTGACTTCTCGCAACGCGAAGGACCGGCTATCTACATTGAGCTTGGAAATTTAAATTTTACAGCGTGGGGATTCACGTTTTCTCGAGTGTAAAGTTTTCTTAATCATCGTCATTATTGTTAGTATCATCGTAACTGCTAACTTTATTATCATGAAGATAGATTTGTTCACTTATATTGTATGAAGTAGTAGTATTTTCATTATTATCTTCTTCCATTTCTATGGCTTCAGCCGATTCGACTTGTTCCAAAGGTTTATAAATAATGACGCCTCGCTTTTGTTTTGTATACTCTTATACCGTATGTCTCTCCATTAATTTTTGTTGGAGCTTGGTTTTTGTTTTTAGTTAACATACGCGTAGTTAAGCGAATTTTGTTCTGAATGTCATTCTTAGTTTTAGTTTTTTCTCGACAATCTACTTGTTGCGGTTTATGGTAGAGTGCGTATCATGCTTATCACCAATTATGGATGCTTTTCTTATTAATGTCTTTTGGATTTGTTTTAAGTTAGTTTAAACTTTTGATCAGTAAATGTTTTTCATCTACATTCGTTAATCCTTCAGGTTTAAATATATTATGCAAAACTGTATTCGTAACAGCATATTTTCCACCGTATCGCTTTTATCCGTAATTCTTTTTATATTCGATTTGTGCATTCCTAAACGTTTAGGTGCTGTTTCTTTAATACAGGTGTAAAAGCGTTTAGTATTAAAAGGTGTTTCGCTCATTTGAACGTTTGAGCATATTATCTTTTTTAAGACGGTTGGATGTATTTGCTAAATTTACTTATTCTGATTAACATTATACAGGTTGAAAAAATGATTGAATATCTAAAAGTTCAAATTTTGCTGCTTTCGTCTCTTGGCTAAAATCATCAGTGGCTGGTGTTTTAGTGGTCTTGATATTATGATCGTTTTAAAGCGTTTGGATATATTAATTAACTCTGTTTCCTCAGATTCACGTTTTATAGGTTGAAAAAAATGCTTCAATATCCAAGGGTACAAATTTTCCTAATTTACTTTTATGGCTAAAATTCTCGGTAGCTGGTCTTCTAGTTGTTTCGGTATTACGATCTAACTAAAATATTTACAATTATTTTTAAATGAATGTTCTTTAGCTAAACGTTTTATTTGTTCTTTGCTATCACTATCCAGTCTTGGGTATTTTGTACCGCATGAAAGAACTTTTTCGTTAGGACGTCGTTTTGTAAGTCGTAACGGTTCGGTGTTACATAAATTGTTCACATCGTAATCTAAGAGTTCTTGTAATGGCAACGTTCTCAATACCATTATGATTATCTACAAAGTTTGTTCTAAACAGCGTTTTATTCCCAAATTCATGAGCTCTTCTACGTTTAGTTGCTACCATACGAAAGAGTTTTGTTGTATGTTCTGCAATCAACTTCCATAAAGTTTTTCTAGTGATTTGTGCATTATTAAGATTCATTGTTAGAGTATTTTATTTTAGAACTATATCAGGCTTTATTTGTGTATTTACTTTATACATATATACATAATTAGTGTAATTCCTTTAATGTTACACAGGACTTTTGTATGTGCTCTATATTTAATTCCATAACCATAAATGTTAGATCCTATAGATACAAATTGATCACTGTAAGCATCTTCACCTCTTGTTTGTTATACAACCTAGAAACGGACCGATAATAGGCATCCACTGCTCAGGTTTCCATGTAGCAATAGAAGAATCAGTATCAAAACATAGTACTCATTTACTTAGTTGTTTTAAAATAAGTATAAATTTCTAGTCGAGCATGAGCTGTGGTATATGCAGCTATAACTATATCAGTGGTTCGTCCGTTGCCGGAAGACATCTTTGTATCTCTATACCTGGATTATTTAATAGTTCTACCAGCCTTGAGTAATTACTTACTAACTCGCAAGTAGGTAAATTATCTCTTTGTCCATATTTTCCCCAAAAGGAATTGAGCATAAGCTTAGTCATTTCACGCCTACCTGGATTCGAAGACAGTGTATCGTAATTTAATTAAAAACCTTCTTTCAATTCAAAATTTTTAATAAATTCAGGTTTTTTCGTATCTGTATTGCAAAGGGAGGTCAACCTGAGGCCTCGGTTTTAGTTTTCAAAAACTGATTTACATAATTTGCAAATATACCCTTTTCATTTGTTTCTGAATTGTAATTACCCTTTTGTACCCCCACGTTTCATATATTTGTAATATAACATTAGTTTCTTGAAGAGACACTTTTATCTAGTCAATCACCCACGTTACTGAAACGCTTCTTTCTTCCCCGTTGTGTTCGCATACGATTTATATCAAATACAATTATTTGTGGCGTTAACTGTACATACTTTACTATATGTTAGAATTGTCAAATAGTTCATACTTTTTAAACTGCAAAATAGCTATGTGTTTCTTCTCGTGGACATACAAAGAGATCGGAATTTCAGAGCCATCACTTTCAAGCAAACATTCAGGAGGGCCAGAAAAAAGGTTTGGAATTTCTGGTAATCTGATTCAGCATTGCTAAATGTATAATTTTGCAGAACTGTACAACTCGTGGAGAATTACAGTACGCAACACGGCCGTTTACAAATTGTTATTCTGGAACATCATAATTTGCCATGCATCTCGTATGGGCCGTTCGTTACGTCATCGACTAATGGTAGACACGCTGCTGACGGGCTATCCAGTCTGTCATAGTCCACGCGCGTGTTTTACCTGTTGTGAGAATGATTGTGGTGGCGCCGTTGTATCTTCAGCGAGTCTCATTCCGGACGGCGTGGGATCAAATCCTCGTGCCGACCAATCTGACTGATAGTTTTTTGCTTTCCTCGGTCGCTAAGGAAATGCTGAATTGGATATTTTGATCCGTGAAGCTTCCTATCATCCCTTTAATCACCACCTTGCATTTCGTTCTCCTTCACCACCATATCAGGCATTCGGCTGATCACCCATCCTGGATATGCTATGATCCAGAGTTTCCTTCTATTTGACAGGCTACTGTCCCAAGGCATTGGCTTTTAAATCCTACAAAGAGGAGGGTTAAGAGAAGACGAGAGGGAGACACAGAGAGAGAGAGGGAGAGAGAGAAGAGTATGACTGTGAGTAAAAGTGAGTTTGCTTCATGTTGCAGAAATACCTATTACGATATTTGAATTGGAAGGACATCTATATGCTTCCTTTACAAATAAATAAATAGAACTAGCAGAACGAGTGCGTAAAATAAATAAAGCATGCACCAGAAAATTTGACATTTGTACGTTTACAACAATCTCAATATTCACACTAATGAAACCGAAGATGATGTTTACGCAACTGATTGTAAATCTGGGAGCGGTAGTTCACCGCGATTGGGATCTATGTATGAGCCTGCTCCGGGAAGGAAACCAAGAATAGTAACATTTGCAGAGGTCTAAGTAGTTTATTATAGGTTACTTCTTGGTGCTCCTAAACATTACAAAACAACGTTTTAATCATACACTTCTGTAAAATCGTTGTATAGATGTAATCATAATAGAATTTTTCATACAAAGCGAATATGATGCACTCTGGAGGTCTGTGTAGCTATATCCTCACTACAGTATCTCAATTATCGGTCAAATCACAGTAAATGGCGGCCCTCGAGTGGAAAGAAAGAAATGTAAATATCCATTTTGGCGTTCTAAGCCTATTTTATAATAGATATACGAGATTTTTATCCACCCCTCCTAAATGTTTACTTATTAGCGATCCATTCTTAAAAGATTTGATTATTGCTTAAGCCTTCTTCATTCCTTCATTCCTCTTATATCTACATAGAAATGTGTAATAAAACAAATTCTGCAAATATGTAACCCTGTTAGCATGAAGTAGATAGGAGAACAAGCTTTCGTAAGAATAGTTCTTTGAAGGATGGGTAGAGAAAATTATATGAATGTAAGTCATGCGAATGGTTTTCTGTGTATGGGGTAATCCGAATAAGGTTATGTTCCTTAATAACGTGTGTTACAGTTTCTTAACAACTGAAGAATTATTATTCTTTAGGTTCACTTTTGGGGGGAATCTCCCGAGTAGTACAATTCTCTCGTCAGGTCAAGAAAACCTGGCTTTGATCCTTTCTGCTCCCCTTCACATGGCCAGCTGTCCAGAGGACAGAAGTGGTCCCCCGTAGAACTTTCATTACACGCCAAAGTAGCTTGCTGCTACACAACAATGAACTATTGTTATTTTGTACTAAAGCACGTTAATGTTAAGTTATTTTAATGAAAGTATTCCAGGTTTAAATTTGAAATATTGCGTTAATGCTAACGTTAACAATTTAGAAAATTATCCCGAAAGATGCAAGTATTGGAATCATATATGTAAGTACGTAACGTCCCTAATAGTAATATAAAATAGAAAGGGTAATATGAATACACAAAATAAATTATATTTATACATTATATTTCATATCTGTAGGTTATGCGTCAATTGTACGAAATCGTTTGTAATCTCATAGGTTGGCGAACCTGCTGAAAAATCAAGATGGCGACAACCATGTATAGTGCGATGAAATCTCCCGGTCGGTATTTTAAGGCAAATAGGAATGGTGTGAAATTAAGTGCTAACTGTAAATAAGTTGTTTTTAATGTGTACAACAGGCTATCAGAAGAAACTAAGAATCGGGTTCATTTTAAGTAGCGCGGCAAAGCAGCAGTTCTATTAGAACGCGATGATATTATTGAATAGCGGTATAAATGATTACGCAGTATTCGTCAGTTCAGAAACGAGGGTCGCCCGATATATTTTCTAGATGAAACTTGGGCGAATGTAGGGCATACTGTAACAAAAGGCTAGGAAGATTCAACAATAAAAAGTAAACGTCAAGCATTTATTGATGGAGTTACAGCGGAACTGAATTCCATTGTTTTACCATTTGTACTGCATTGATTATTTAGACTGTGCACTCATTTACTTCTTGTGTTTAAACCCGAATAGTTTAAACTAAAAGAAAAATATTTAATAAAAAGAGAGAGCTATGCACAACGAATGAATACGGTTTCAAATACGCTTTATTAGGTTTTAGGGCCAAATCCAATTAGGTATACAGCGTTAATTTATAAATTATTTGCTATTTATGAGGTAATTTTCTTTCCTTGTTTGCAGCTATTTGAAACTTCTAGTACTATGTTAAAATAAAGCAATTCCGGAAGGTTTTTAGATGAAAATATGCTCTTACGTAATTCTGTTTTTTCGCGGGCGTGATTCCGGACCCAGCCGAGAGCCAGCTGATGCAAGTAGTACTGGCGAGGTGGAGGTGGTGCGAAATCGCGGAGTAATACATTTACTTTTTTGACCTGGCGACCAGTTATAGCTTCATTGATCGTTACCGTTTACTTGAAACTTGTATGATAGCATGATTTGAAGTAATTCTTGCAGTCGTTCTACTCGGAGAACTTTGTAACAAAATAGGTTCTGTTGATTATTTTCAGTTGGAAAAGTTTGGAAGCATGTTTAAATTACTTTATTGTTACAGGTGAGAAACGGGCATATAAAGCGTGTCGTTGATCAAGAGGTAAAGTCACTGGTTTTGGAAATATGTGGCACCAATGTGGCCACGACTTACATACACAGCCCACCCAATGAGAAAGGAAGTCTTGGTATCAGATTACCTTTTTTCATCATGGTAATAAAGAATCTCAGGAGATACTTCAGTTTTGAAATCGAGGTAAGGTAAGGCGATTGCGAATTCCAAAACAAGGCACGTTATCTGAACATTTAAAAGTAAAAATTACGTAGCTAAGAATATGCTTTGAGAGTTAAAGGGCCTGTTCCCTCGGAGAAACAAACTATACTCTATATTTAACATATATCATACGAAATTTGAGCAAAATTGTACGAATACACTACCACCATTCTCACGAAGCGTAAAATTAAATTGAGTTTTATTTATGGACGCTCTTTCACTGCTATGGTCCTTAGCATCGCTTTCTATTTTGGGCATGAAAGACCGGTAGTTTTCCTCAGAGGTCTCTTTGTCAGGCTTGAGGTTCTGTTACATGCCGTAAATCTACAACACGGGACCACTGGCTTTACACCTCTTCCGAAGGAAGTCAGGCTAAGCATTTTTACGCCCGAAAAAAATCCATTGCCTTCCGCTGGGTGTGAATCCGCGACCTCGGGAACTAGAGGCTAGAAAGGTAACCACTACACCACGGAGTACGACGTCTCACGAAGCGTGATGATGCGAATGAAAGTAAATTAGGGTGCACTAAAGTGTACGATTTACCATTCTGCTAAGAATGGCTGGAAATAATAGCGGGAAGTGCGTACAAACTTAATGCCTTGTTCAAAGAGGAATGTGTGAAAAGAACGCGCACGAAAGAAAGAGGCATTTTCGGAGACCAAAATATCCGGGGTACCAAACTATACAAAATGGTAGATAATACAGAAGAAGACCAAAGACAGAAACAGCCGTAACCGGACATAACCAAAGAAATTTAGAAATAGCGTCTATACCGACGCACAAATAGGTATGTCCATGGTATGTGGTAGGGGACCAATATAATTCATAAACAACCTCTCCATCGGATATTTTGCAATATGAGAAATAAGCAGACCAAAACGTTTAGTTTGAAAAGACTTAGAACGTTGACAAATTCACAATTTTTTTAAAAAACGAGATATGCCTTCATACATACCCTTCCAAACAAAATACTGACGAATTTTGTATTTGGTTTTAAAAATACCCAAATGAGCTCCACCGCACAACCACCGGTATCAACAGTTTAGAAAGTAATATGCGACCCACATTGGACCGTAGTAAGGTCGTAAACAAAATATCGTCTTGAAAATAATAACCCTGTACAACTTGACCTTCCTTCGCCTGTTGCCACAAAAGACCAAAGTCGAAATCATTCTGTTGATGACGTAAAGAGATGTAAAGGTTTTTGGAAAATGTGTAGGAAATGTAACCCACATCGCTACAGGCGCGACGAAATGTCGCTCCTGACCTGGGGAATGGGGTTCTTTTAAAAAAAATGCGGGATAATGCATCCGTAACGGAATTCTAGAAAGGATTAATATGAGACACCTAAAACTAAAGGCTCCCTGTTTTACCGCCCAGCGGTCAATTTTACCGGTCTTGCGTGTATAAGATAACACCTAAAGTGATAGCTTGGTTTTCATACTCCATGTAAAAGGCGATGTTCGAGGAAAGGACGAAATTTGTAAAAGAGGTAAGTACGACTAGAGCTTCTAGCTCATAAACTAATAAACGTCTTTTCGCCGGAGACAAGGCAGTGATAAATAATAAAGCATCCACGAGCATCTTTAAGACTCTGAAAAATATCCCCGCTACTTTAAAACGGCAGGCGTCCGTTTGGACAACATAAAGTTGGTCAAAATTTGGCATGGCCAAAACAGGAGGGTTCGTTATCGCCTGCTTCAAGGTCTCCAAAGCTTTCTGATGAAGGGCAGCCCAAATAAATGTTACGCCGTTCCTACGAAGAGCGTGTAACGGCTCAGCAGTATGCGCGAAGTGTGCTATAAATTTAGAAAGAAAAGGTAGCATTTCCAAAAATTATGCCAAAATAAATAAATAGTTTTATTTATGGACTCACTTTAACTGCTATGGTCCTTAGGTCCAATTTTATATTGGCTTGAAATAATTTTGGTCAGAAGACTCTTTATCAGGCTTAAGGTTCTTTCAGTTGCCGTAAATCTACGACACGGGACCAGCGGCTTTACTTCCCTTCCGAAGGAAGCCATGCTAAGGATTTTTACGTCCGAAAAAATTCATCGCCCTCCGCCGGGTATGAATCCGAGATCTCAGGAACTAGAGGCTACCATGGTAACTTCGGAGGATTGCCGAGACGAGAGATGTAATAATTCAAAGGCGCGCACATTTAAATTCACAACCTGCGGGCAAACATTTTGCATTAGAGGATGAGCCAAAGAAAAGGGCACTGAAATGTAGACTGAAAAGAAACACAAAACAAAATTCCCATGGTCCAAAGAAACTTTTGTTTGTGCCAAAAGATGGTGCTACCAAAATCATAATAAATGATAACTCTGTAGCTACGTGAAAGATAATCTCCTACGAAAACTGTGCTATTTAATATGCAAAACGGCAAATCCCCATAATGGAAATGTTTCTTCAGAAATTGTGGAACCAGGAGACTTGTCGGATGGTATATACTGCGTTGTTTTAGATTAATAAATCCCAAAATGCCTTACTAGTAGGATGGACAGTAGCATATCTATTATAGCATACTTAGTCTGTCGCACACATTCAACTCAAAGTAAAGGTAAGAACAGGAGTGGAATGCCATAAAGGTGTGAATTTCTTGGAGAGAAAGTACCCCTCCACCCTAGCCAGGAAGGTCGATTAGAAGCACATTCAACTAACAACTTCGCCTAAAACAATAATTTACTGTATGACCATGTTTATTACAAAATGGATACAAACATGTAGCATAAGAGATAGCACATTGTGCATTTGTCGAAGTACGGAAGGTATCACGTATTTCCGCACTTTGTAAACGAGATGTTCGTACCCATTATCCTCCGGTAACGATAATGTGGTCAATAAAAATTGAAAGGTATGTGACGGCAATGTAGGACTCATAGGTTTTACATCCACAATCCGTTGCAAGGAAGCAATAGACACTTCTTGCTGTAACGAAGATATCATTGCATAAAGTTTTCGAAAGGTAATGAGAGGCGCGCAAAATGTACACAATACAAGAGTTTGCATATTCCATCCGGTAATGATCACCTGACAAATTTGTTCCTTTGAGTCAGACACAAAAACACACGGGCACATAATTTAACTCGTAAAGTAAATAGTATGTTCAGTAGATGTTTGAGGAGCAAAATAATGAGTATATAAAATGGTATACGTGTTCGCACACGAAAGAAAAAACCCAAGACTTTCAAGTGAAATTCACGGAGAGTGCACTCGGGCTCAAAAGCGTAAAAGAAAATTATTTCCCCCCCCCCCGATGACAGTCTGGAATAAGATAGTTAAGTCGCGTGCATGATAACTAGAATGCAAACAAAATCTCACAAAGACGAAATTTTAAGAAAGCAAATCCTTGGATCGCATCATTTACAATAAAATGTGATATGTATATTAGTTCTTGGCTGGATGTTTTACTTGAAGGGCTGAAACAAAACAGGCCTATTAAACTCCGATTATATTATATGTGTTGGTCGAGAGGTTTCATGGACTGTTACATTACCCGCCGTCTTAAGTTGTTTTTGTTCTCCTAAAAATGAGGGCACCTTCTGTAACGTTGCCAATAACTCTTGAAATTTACATAAAAACAATTGACCTTCAAAACGTCCATCATGCCAAAATGGGGACATTAATAACGATTTAAGTCGATCGGCATAATAAATCATCCGCGCTTTTAAACGTCATAAGGTTGCAGGAGAACATTTGCGCAATTGTTCGGTGATTAATGTTTTAAATTCTCATATTGAGGCTCTGCGTCACGCAGTAATGTCACAATTTTTTATTTTGAAAATTGTGTATTATCGCTCGGGCTAGATCTTTGGCGAATCTCAGAATATTGTGGGTGAAGGCAAGTAATAAGCTGAATTCTTTAAACGGTTTGATTTAATCTAATACAACGGGTTTACGAAGCGGTTAGCAACTGATCCTCTTTGAATAATTTTAAAGCTTTAATTTACATCTTACCGCTACTTAGGATGTTGCAGTGGACTTATCCATCTACGTTACGCGCTATTTCGCACCCACACAAGTTAGCTCACATTGGATATACTAACGAGTAAGATTGAGAATGACTGAATAAATCTTGAAAACTGGGGCGAACCTTTCTTTTACACCTCGCAGCTATGACCTAACATTCGCGCCTTTAGGTAATCTCTATTCTCATTGATGATTTACTTGGCGTGCTATGAGAACGAAATCGTACAATTTTATAGGTCAAACTTCTGTCTGATCCCTTGCGTAAAACACACACCACTGTCTCATTCACAGCTCTTGTTTTCTTTCTTTCTTCTGACTCCTTATCCAACTCCCTTGACTTTTCAGGAATTGTCCTCTACCTCCTTCTTTGTCCCCTTCGGACCTCTAAGTTCGACGCAATTGTGTCTAATACTGTGTTCATTAGTGTGTGCTTGTTGGTGGACTTCTAACCATGCCCTAGCTCGCTTCTTAGCTAAATACAATGTTTCCTTACATATGCCTACATTTAATGATACAAGTTATTTTACAGTATTATATTACATTATTAGTTATATTCCTATCCTAATTATTGATTCCTGTTATTTACACTGCTTGCCCTGTCGGGTGTATGTCCCTCTACAAATGGCCCCAGCTACGTGCTTACAATGTTTATGAGCATAATAATTTTCAGGATGTTGATAACAGTCCCCACAAAAAATAAATAAATAAAAGTCCACAAAGAAACGTTAAAGCACATTGAAAATTAAATGAACAGTAAATTGAGGTTAACATTATTTACATAGTTTACATCCACTCAGTAAAATATTCGCCTCTTCGACCAGCAATCGGTGATCCCCAGTGTGGGGATTTAATATTAACATATCCTAAGATAATACTATCTCCTCTTACATCTCTGCTATCTTGCATTAATTTATCTGTGTTGATTCTAAATTCATTTAAAGGAATATTCGGTGAACTATAACAACAGAATATATAACATTGCTTTAAGTATTTACATATGTGCCCTTCCTCCGCTCTTAATTTAGACACATAAAGTTTCTTGTTTAAAAAGTACAACGCCACACCCCCTCTCTTATCCTTGAACCAATTATTATCAGCCACCCGCTTTATATTTGGTTCACTTACAATCATAATATCGACTGACCTTTCGATTGCTGTCGCTAAGAGCATATCATTTGATCTCATAACATTTGCCTGTATTATACAAATTGTTTGTGTATTACAGTCGTCTTGATCTAACATCCATAACCATTTTTCTAAACATGAGACATTTCATTTGATCAGATCTATGACCTTTGTCTTACATTTAATACAATACGAAGTCCTGGAACGATCTTTAACATTATGTCCCTGCTCCCCACAGTTTAAGCAATTATTAGACCTATCTTCTTTGCTTTTGCACTGGTGTGCTTTATGACCAAAGTCAGAACACTTATAACATCTTATAATGGGCACCCTTTCCCGCACTTGACAATATGTCCACCCTATCTTTACTTTTTTCCTTCTTATTAACTGTTTAGATAACTCCATAGACACGCTTACAGTTGCGTTTTGATATCCAAATCTTCCTGGTCTTAAGCTAGTATCATTTATATCAGTTACTTTTTCACCTGTTTCCTCACAGATTGCCTTTTTCAGTGCTTTCTCATCCACAGTTGGATCTATTCCATATAACAAAACAAAAGTTTAATTTTTTTTAGTACTCACCTCTATTTCTTTCATATTCCTTTGTATTTCCTGTTTCAAGGTAATACCTTTACCTTCCCCCTTTACAATAAGTAGCAAATATTCATTTTTGTTTTCTTAATATTCTCAATTTTCACCCCAATTTTTTCTATATCCACCTTCTGTTTTACAGTCCTGAGAATTTCAGCAAAAGTTTTACCGCTTGATTTAATCATAACATTCTCTTCATATCTTCACTTCTCCTTAATTTAGGGTACTCTTCTACCCCAGGTTTCCTACTCCCTATTCTATAGGTGTTACCTGGTAGCATATATCCAACTTTTATGGTACTATTCCTGAGAATCCATTCGGGTATTTTCATAATATAATTCCTGTTCGTTTCACCTATCGAGGCAATCTTTACATGTTGTCTTCCATGCTGTTCCACCACATATTTCCATTTGGATATGGACTTGTGTAAATATTCCATGTCTGGGTTACCCCTCGCGTCAGCAACACACGGTATTAAATATATATACCGTGAGTTTTCCTTAGCTTTTCCTTTACTTGTATATGTGCCTACAGTCGTTCTATGTTTTCTATTCTGTTCTAATAAATCTAGAACAGTCGAATTTTCCTCCTTTAAATTTTTAATTAAACCCTGTTGTCCTAAGGCATCAATATTTGCTATTATCGCGACATCCTCTTCTTTTATTCAAAGTGGATTCCCCGTTATAATTTGGGTTGACTGATACACACTTCCAGTCTTGATCTAATACCGCTGTGAATTCTTCAAATGTCCTAGCGTTCGCAAGAATCTCTGTCAATTCTTCCTATTCTTCCTTCATATCGACCTGCGTGCCTTTATTATTTTGTTGTCTAGGGATCAAAATATCTTCCTTACAATCCTGTACTGCAATTGTAGTCGTTTCCCTTTTCTCGGAATACATTTCCCACATAGCAGCAGCAGCATTCACCTCTCTTCAAAGAAAGTTGCGTTCCTTAATTTCATTAGTAAATCTATGGGTTAAATTCCTGTGGAAACTAACAGTGCCGCTGTAAGTCTAGTGTTGTGCCAGCTCAAGGGGTGGGAAGTTGAGCCATGCCATCATCAAGGGCGGCAAATGTTAGGAATGGCAAATCTTAAAACATTAGCAATATATTTGAAAATAGGACGGAATTACAACTCATGCTTAAATTCTAGCTACTTTTTTATGTTTTCGTTTTTTTTCTTATTTTTATGAAACTGGAGACAAATAAATTGCCAGAGTTGGTCACTTTGTATGTGACCCTCATTGATGATTATCGTCAAAATATCCCGTGCGCGACAGGTGTTCAAAAATAAACATCACGTTTAAAAGCAAGAGAGTTTCGAGCCGCTATAGTTTTAGCTTATTTGCTTAGTAACTACTACTTTTAACTTCAGAGAAGCACAATTGGGCAACTTTGAATTCAATACAATAAACGAGGGGGAAAATAATACTCAAAAGATCCGATGTTGCAGCCCTAAGAACGTTATTTTTAAGATAGGCTATTTTAAGATGTGGATGAATTAGCTAAATACCGCGGTCATGAAACCATGAGATTGCTCCCGCATTGATTGCCTCTTTAATCCCATAGAAGTAATATGGACAGAAGTAAAAGACATCACAAGACTCAACAAAACACTTAGTTTGGTGGAAGTGAGGCATCTCACAGGGGAAGCAGTAAATAAAGCGACACCACAAAAGTATAGAAGCACCAATGAAGACGGTGATTATTAAGGAGTACAATCGACCGTCAAATGTATTCTCGTTTTGTGTATTTTTTAACGTTTTAATCTGCTGATGAAGAATAAATCCGAAATATTGAACATTTTATTGTGTTTTGTCTTTCACTCAGAGCAATCTTGTTCTTTCATCATATAGCTATATCTTTTCTTGAATTTTACTTATTGATCATCCATGCAAATATTAGATATACGTTATGTGAGGATAAGTAGACATGGAGGACTGACATTTTGCATAACAAAATTTGTTCTGAAGACCTTCGGAGGGGCGGCAAAACTCCCGGAGCAGGTCCTGATGTAGTGTTAATTGCCCCTGTAAAGTTTAATGATCTTTTTCGTTGTGTTCTTGATAAGGTTTCAGTTTGTACATCATTCGTTTGATATGCCCATTTTCCTGTTCCATACGTCATTATAGCCGCAAGAATGTTATTATTGTATGTAATAATCGTGCTAAACTGGATTGTGAAATTAGATTGAGTTATTCTGGCTAATTTCATCGATATAGTTTCAGATTTATTTAGAATGTATTCAGTATGTTTTATAAAATTCAATTTTTCTTCAAAAATATTCCCAAGTATTTTGCTTCTTTCTGTCTTCTAATGTTCTGATTATTAAATGCTAATAGTTGGGTCTATTTCAATTTTCCCTTTAACATCGTGTAACATGATTTTATAATTTTAATATGTTGCACTAGTATTTAATTTGGTTGTTAATTTACTTGTATGTCTTTCCAAATCTCTTTTCTTATCCCCTTACAGTATAAACAACACATCGTCAAGCGCCTGCCTGCTGTACGAGAGGTCCCGGATTCAATTACCGCGCGGGAAGTGGAAATTTTTCTTTAGCCAAGATTATTGCCTATGTTTCCCCAAAGTCAGAAAGTATGAATGAGAGTTTGAATGTGTGTGTGATCTGCATAAAGCCCAAAGAAAAACCAGAAATCCAATAACAACTGTATACGAGTTAACACCACTGCCGATAGGTTACATATTCCAAAAGTAAACGGCCGCCGATATGTAGATTAAGTTAAAGGGGGGCACACACATCATCAGCATACGCTATGGTGTTTTTTATATCCCTGTAATTATTCAGTTCGTCTAATAGCACCTCCAATGCAATGTCCCAAAACAGCGGTCCTAATATCGATACCCCAGGATATTCTTTGGTGATTTCTTTATTAACGTTATCCTTATTCCTTTAATAGCGCTTTTCTGCCAGTACATTAATTTTTTAATATTGCATATAGACATTTAGGATGGTTCTTTTGTCTTAACCTCTCAAAAAGATGAGGTCATCACAAATTATCGAAAGCACCAGAGATGTCCATTAACATTACAGTAATATACTTAGCTTTTGAGGTTTTAACTGTATTTATGGATTTGATTTATGGCGTACTAGTTTGAAAAGCCGTTTCTAAAGCCAAATTGTTCTTCGTTTAAACCTAATATAATTCTATATTCTCTTATTTTCCTACACATTAATTGTTCAAATATTTTCCCAGGGATTTTAACAAACATATTGGTATATATGACTTAAGTCTTTAGAATATTTATAAAAACTTTTCTTCGATATGGTAACTTTGGCCCCCTTCCAGTAGAGCAGAAAGTAACCTTACCATATACAGTCATTGAGTAATTTAAACAAGAAAGATGTGATTTTGTCTTTTAAATTCACTAATAGTTCATTGGTAATACCATCTGGACCAGCTACCTTCTTCTTCTTCTTCTTCTTCTTCTTCTTCTTCTTCTTTAAGGTTCTTATGATTAATTTAATTTCAGTAATGTAGAAAGAAAACATTACTTTTGAATTGTAAAAAGGAATGCTCGTAGTAATTCTCTTTAAAGTGTTTATTTCTTCGCGTATTGAATAGGCATGATCGGGAAGTAGTTTACGTAACACAAAGTTTGCTAACATTTCCAATTTGATGTGAGTTCCCCGTTTCCTTTATTTAGCGTTGTTAAAATTTCTTTTAACTTGTCCATAATTATTCTATAGAGCAACCTGCATGTTTTTGTGTCAAGAACTTTTTTTTGCAGAAAGTTCCATTAATCTTTTCTGATTTCGTTTACCAGGCTATTAAATCTCTTTTTGCGTATCGATGGTTATTTAAGTTTACTTCCCTCTTTTCTGCAGCTATAAATTTTTATATATTCCTCTAATTTTTCTCATTCGTTCCTTTGTAAGTTATCGGTCCTAACTAGAGTATTTCTTTATTTTAATTTTAGGTATTGAACTAGATGTTACCGTTTGTCTTGTTAACTTAAAAATTTCTTGATCCACTGAAGAACCAAATGAACTGAGCGGGATGGCACAGGCGACGAAGTCTGTGGCCCGCATTCGGGATGTCTCGGGTTCGATCCCCGGAAACCACCCACTGTAACTCATGGGATTTTCGTGTTTTTCCCCGGGTCGACAAGCGAATGCTCGGGGGTTTCTTCTCGGCCACAACTTCATTTCCGTAATTTTCCTTTCATTCCATTTCCTTCTCATCTTTCAGGTGTGCTTCTAGGTCTGATGGTGTATGGGGGATGCATGCTCACTGAAAAGAATATTCCCTATGGATACCAGAGGGCTGCTTGACTGGTTTACCAGAGGTTCATCGCCCTCTCTCGGCAGCTCCAGCAGTGGGATGGGTCTGCAAGTTTGGAAACGTTGGAGACCTGCACGCGTCTCCGTGGCTTGTCTGCTTACGGCCTGTAGCAACCTGTGTGGTTCCTTCCCTTCATCCGTTCTTTCTGCGGGGTGATAGGCACAATAAATCTATATAGGTCGCGGTGCAGTAAGTGTACCCCATTTCAACTTTCTATACTCCAAATGAATATTATCAAATTGTTTCATTTCCTGCCAATTCGCTTGCGCATACTTATACACCTTTTTTCGTCCTTTGTTTCTTCCTTTTTGCCAGTATTCAATACAATAGTCAAAACACACTAATCTAAGATCACTGGAGGTCATATCCAGGTCAACTTATAAGTTCATAATTTTCTTCTCCGACTTTAATTCACAGAGGGTTAAATCAATTAGATGTAGCCCCTGCTCGACTCTCAAACGCTGTTGGATTATTTGGCTCATTCTTAATAGTTAAATTTAATTCTGCAATCTCTTCTTCTAGCTCTTTTCCGCTCTCATCTTTAATATTATTAAACCACTAAATTGATTCTGGATAATTTCAGTGTCAGGAAACATTTATTTATGGGATGGCTGAATTGAAAATAATGGTGCGCCAAAATAAATCTTCCATGTTCATATGTAGCTTCAATAAAATGACATGTGAGTCTCAAAATGTGTTTACTATTAATTGTACTCTTGTTTAGTAGGATTTTTGAATGCATAAAATGTCTAGATTTAACTCTTTAGATGTTTTTAATTCGGGCGTAACTAATCTTCTCCTTTGCGCGTTGATTTGTGAAGTTTTAATTAAATTGCTATAATCTTCGTAATCGTCCATTTTATCTTTGATAGAATATAATTCCTGAATGTGCGTGGTAATGATGCTTGTTGTTAGTCCAAAATTCTTGTTCTGTCAACTCTTTAGACATGTTATTCACGCAAATTAACTGTGGATTGTTATTATTGTTTCGTGATATTATAGGTGTTCGTTTAATAATTTGTTTCCCTTCGCGTTGAATTATTGCCTGTATTAGGTATTTGTACGAAACAATAAGGGCAGCTTTGATTTATATGAACTGTTCTACCATAGCACAAAACAAAATGTATGTAAATTGTATCTAACTCTAAGGTGCCATTTCTTGTATTGAAAACTGTTCTAATTGTTTTAATAATTATTCTGGATCTTAAGTAACATTTTAGGCTTGTAATTCTAATCTATGAATAGCAGCAGTTACAGGAAATATAGTCATTTCACCATTCTGATATATGTTGCGAATGATATGCCTCAAGGCCGCAACCAAAATCTGTCGCTCCTCCAATCTGCTGAGTTGCAATTTAACATGAAGATCGGCATACATTTGCCGGATGTTCGGTACGGCCGCTATCCCTTAGCCGTCTTTTATAATGTCTGATCCATCAGCTATGTCACTGGTCATGTATAATTTAGTTTCGTCTTCTTTACTAAGTTTATCGATGTATTCATTTCTCTCTCTCTTTTTGTTTTGTTTTTGTTTCTTCCCTCTCCGCTGGTGCCTACAATATCCACGGAAGCTATATTTTCATCGTGTCTTATTTCTTATTTTCATAAATTTACATTGTTTTTCGGTTGTTTTTTTCCTTTCCTTAGTAAATTTAAAAACCCCTGCTACGAGATTATGTTTTCTAATCATAATTTCATTCTCCTCTACTTCGTTTTCTTCTTCACTTTTTTCCATCAGTAGTTATTTCTTCGGTTATAATAGCGTTATAATCGTCCTCAACTTTTCCTTCATTTCCCATTCCATTTCGTGCTGTATTTTATATATTCTTAGTTTCGGCGGTAGTTCTGGCTCGACTTCCAGTTCATCTTTTTCTTCATAAATGCCATTTTATTAACTATTAATTTACCTTTATTATTATATCTGTTGCCATTTAATAGTTTTTCATCTGTTTGCGTACCCATATCCTTATAGTTTTTTTTATATGTCCTAGCTTTGATTAATGTAAAATTACTCTTCGTAAATTTCTCCTAATGCGATAAGGGGCATTTCTTTTCTTTTTAAAATTATTCTTTCGTTCTTTCCTTATAGTCTTACTGTCCATAATCAATATGTGTAGCTATCCTTTCCCAAAATTTGCGATATGCAGGGCAATCCGTCTTTCCACCACATTTTTCCTTGCGTTTATGGCATAATATAGAGGTCTGTGGTTCTGTTTTTTATCAATCCTTCCTCTCGTGATGTTCTTCACCGAATTGGCCACAAGTCCTTTTTTCCTAAAGAAAAAATGCTGATAAATATGTGTAATAAAAAAATTTAGGACTTTTGCCACGGAGATAAAATCTGTGTTGCGACTGATTGGAAACCTATAAAAATCCTTCCATTCTGTACAATTATTTTCAACTTGGCCGAACTTCTGCAATGTAGTGTACCGTTGCACGTTCGTTGGTCCTGTTTTTAATCTAAATATGGTGTTTTCAAATACTTTTCTGGTTATAATTTTCCATCGAAAGTCTGTTAAAAATATCTTACTTTATTTCTTTGTCCCTAATCCATTTCACACAGACATCCAGTGTAAATGTTTATTGAGTGTCAAGATAATAATTGCAACCAGATTGGAGGCGATTGTTATTCACCCTGGACATTTTACAACCGATTCCCCTCCTTTGATTACAATTTTAATTAATACACATATTAATGCATGCTCTATTTCTGTTTCATATTATGTCCAGCCCACTCAAAGGAATTATGTGAATTTTATATATGTATATAGAAAAACTGTGAAAAATAAAAGGGAGCAGTTAAGTGGAAGAGAAATATTTAAATTGAAATAGTTAGCATTTGTAATATAATACATTCCAGAATGGGTCAGATTGTCATATAAAGAACACATTTAATGATCGGACTTGGTAACGGTTGAAACGGTTTTGTTATGGTTATTTAATTTAAAGTACTCCCCGTCTCGAAGTTCTGAATATAACTCTGCAATGTATCACTATAGATGTGCGTTTACCTATCTGCGTCGATTCTTGAGCTGCGTAATGGATTCTGAAATTCTGAGCTATGAGATCTCTGTTTTGTTATCTCGGGTCGCGGTACGGGAAAGGAAATTTTAAATGAGGATGCGTGCTCCGAAAAGTTTCTGAATTTATTCTTACTTTTCGGAATAACACAAAAATAATAACTTTTTCCAAATTAATAACACATTTTGCGCTATCTTACAAGGATTTATAGTGTTTTTGACCGCCGATGATCCTGCTAAACTTGTGTGAAAAAATTGCTATCCGCGGTCACGGATCGAATTCGCGCGGAGATGCGACGCGTATCGAAGAGACGCCAACAAGAGTGTATCCCCTACCCATGCCGCCCCATATATATATATATGTGTGTGTGTGTGTGTGTGTGTGTGTGTGTGTGTGTGTGTTGCCTTTCTGGCGTTGCCATGGTAACTCATTCAACAAGTATCGTGAATGATCTCTATATGCGGATTTTTAACCAATAACAAATTGTCCATAACTATGGTTTATATTGACATTGGCTATGGATTCCACGAATGCTTAAAATTTTGATTTTTGTTTGATATTTCTGACGTTTTAACCATTATAACTATATAAAAATGTTTCCATCAATAAACAAATAATCCTTACAATTTTCTTTCTGAATTAACATTTTAACACAAACTAAAATTAATAATAATCTTCATCTTCTTCCATCTTAAGTATGCCCTTGCCATATTCACTTTACAAATAGTTTTCTTTGGTTAACCTTAATGCCTGTCTCAATTGCCTCTATTACTTAAATTACTATTCGTCTGCACATGTTACTATTTATATATCTAAACTTTTTGAATTTTAGTTTAAGGAATAATTCCTCTCGATCATACAATAAAAATTACATACCCTGTGACCTTTTCATTTACCCACGTGATTGTTTATGTTTGCGTTTTTGTTTTTTTTATGTTGGTATCAATGTATTTCAAGGATCCTGAATCAGTATGGCGTCCTGGGATTTCTTGTGTATTTTTGAGCTTACGTTAGCATGCTTTCGTATCGGTTTATTTGTCTTCTTCGCCTTGCAGGTATTGGTAATTCTTTTTCGATAAACTTTGATATTTGATTATGGCCGGCATCACGACATACATGTAACACACGCATACACTGCATGCCTTTTATTGACTTCAACACATTATTACACATAATAAAGAACAAATAACATGGTGCTTCACTTATTTTCATGAATATATGCATATTTTGTCACTTTTGTTCCACATTACTGACACTCAAAAGTCGCTCACATCTCACCCGTGGCAACATGGGAACTTGGTGCGTTGTCTTTCGCTGTCAACATTTGAAACCCCAACATAGCTGAAAACACGATTTAGGACCCTCAGTCTCAAGGCGTAGCCGAGGGATGTTTTTTTTAGGAGAGGAGTGTAGTAGTTGCGACCAGAGGCGCAACTGCGAAGCGACGACAGGGCGTAGCCGAGGGATTGAGGGCTCTCAGCCTCAAAGCGTAGTCGAGGGATGTTTTTTTAGGAGAGGAGTGTAGTAGTTGCGACGAAGCGACGACAGGGCGTAGCCGAGGGATCTGCGCGTCTAAAACTCGAATGATTCACATTGGCAGCAATTCCTGCCAAAAGTCGCCAACACCCGCCAAAACTAGTATATAACAACGGCCGCATAAAACGGCGGGTGGCTGGGCATTATACTGTCCCCGGAGCAACAACTACTACACCAAAACGTTCCTCATTAACCAAGAGTTACTGTGGATAGCCCCCCCAAAAGCACCGATTTCGCAAGTATAATCCAATATCAAAGTAACTCCTTTCTTTAATAAAATTTATTATATTTTGTCGGAAATAGTTATTTTCAGAAATTATTGTCATTTCTTTCCTTCCTAGCTTTCTTCTCTTCACGTATATTTCTGTCGACAGAATGGATGGTTCAACTTCCTTTCCATGCTTTCTATAGTTTTTTCAAATTCTTTCTGCTTAATCTTTTTCGCCCTCGGCGCTATCTCGTTCATTCTCTTCGTCTTTCCCACATTATTTATTTGTTATTTTCTTTTAATACTGCTTGTTTATTCCGTCGTAGCGTTAATCCCCGTTAATATTACTTTTGTTTCTTTTGCATTATTTCATCGTAGCATTATTTCTCTTTATTCATCGACTATATTATTTCTCTCTTTATTTTACGTAGAATTTTCCTATTTTAGTTTATTTGTCGTCGCAGCTTCTTAATTCAAATATGGATTTTTGACCTTAGTACGTCAAAAACATGTACACATCTTTCTCGTATAATTCTTATCACTTGGATTATTTTCCTTTCTTCAATAGAGAACGTGGAGTCTTAATTCTCTTTAATCTTTTTTCTCTAAAGCACTTAGCTCCTACTGCAGTTTCTTTTTGTTACGGTGTTTCTGCAATACGTTGGTTTTTTCGACGTTTCTTGTGTTTACGCGAATTTCCAGGTTATGTTATAAGCGTTGTTCCCTGTTTCAGTTCTTAGATTTTTGTTTTGCTTGACGATACTAAATTATTATAAGTTTTAGTTTATTTCTCTTTTGTTTCCTTTCCAGAAATCCTGTTTAAATTTTAACAAAAATTATATTCCACTTATCCCTTTTCCTACTACATGATAAGTATTTTTATTTATTTGCATGCTTTATTTGTTTAGTGTCTTTGTAAGTATTGTAAAAATTTCGAATTTTGTATTTTATTTTTATGTTGTGTTTTCAGTAATTTCTTTAAATGGTTTTAGCTTATGTTTATGAAGTCTACCCATTGGTTTACCATTTAAATTGTGTAATTCATAGGTGTAATCACCTAATTGTTTTGTGATTACTAATGGTCCAGTGTGTAGTAGTTCCATTTTACTGTTCCTTTTCAACGATGCTTTGGAGGTGCTGTGTTTCCTTAACAGTACTTTATTGCCTATTCTTGGTGACCATAAGCTTTTGTATGTTTTCATTTTGTTTCTTCTTTTCACTTCTTTCCTTGATTCTTCTAAAAACTAACTGGCATTTTTTCAGACATTTCCCTCTGCGCTGACATTGTTGTGGTATATCTATGACAAAGGTTTAGGTTCAACTGGTGTAAATTGTTGGTAGAATTCACGGAGTTATTTATTATTTCCTCGATGTAGTTAGTTACATTGGTCGACTCAGGAGGTGTAATCTTTGTGGCATAGAATCATGAAGAAAATCGAAATGTCACACATGATTCTTTTTGTAGGTTTTCCTTGTGGGTAATAGCCGAAGAATAATATATTTTGATTTTTAACTCCTGCAGTGTATCTCTGAACAACCTGCTTTTATTCATCGTCGCAATGTCTTTTAAGAGGGCTTGCATTTTGCCATATTTAGGGATATAATTATCCTTTATTATTTTATTCATGAAGTTCTGCTTTTTCTATGTCTTTTACTTGGTATATTTTTACAAATTTAGTAAAAGTATCTAGCTTGACAAATATGAATTTACACCCATTCTTTCTGTTATCCTCCGTGGTGTAGTTGTTACCATGTTAGCCTCTAGTAACCGAGGTTGCGGGTTCAAACCCGGCGGAGGGTGATGAATTTTTTCGGGCGTAAAAACCACTAGCATGGCTTCCTTTGGCAGGGAAGTAAAGCCAGTGGTGCCGTGTCGTAGATTTACGGCACGTAAAAGAACCGCAAGCCTTATAAAGAAACCTCTGAGCAAAATTATCGGTCTTTCGCGCCCAATATAGAATGGGACGCTAAGGACCACAACAGTTAAAGAGCGTCCATAAATAAAACACAATTTAATTTTTAACAACCATTCTTTCACGCTGGAAGCTCTCCACGCCGATCAATTGTTACTAAGGCATTCTTACAGTCTGTTGTAATTGATTGGGGGACTATGTCGAATTTTGTGTTCAAAGGTTTAGCTTTTTGACATAACTCCCAGGTTGAAATTAGTTTTCTTACTTTTTCACTAAGTGTTTTGTGTACAGAATTTCACCTATTTCTAGAGCTGTTTTCTCACTTCCTGAATGTGCTAGCGTGTGGTGGAATGCTAAAATTATCTTGTTTTGTATGGAATTTGGAACAATCACTTTCCATTTTTAATTTCTCTACTACGTATAGTAAGGGGAAGTATCGTATTCCACCAAAAAATTCGATACCGAGATTTCACCGGAAACACATGTTTTGAGACTCCCTGAATCCAAAAAAATCTGATGTGTTACACTCACATGACTTTCTCTACTCTTGTACAATCTAATTTTACAATCGCCTATTCTCCATATGCTTCATGTTAATCGAGATATCGAGATGTCAATCTTATTGGTAATTTTCTTGTAGATGCAAGGGGAATATGGTAGCTTTTAAGCGATGGTCAAATATTTTAACGCTGGTTGCTATGCGGCGCATTCCATTCTCTTTGCAAGTCCAGGACATAAAAAAATGAATAACGAATTTGAGAAAAAGTATAAGTATTGGAAAATTTAAGGAAATAACAAGCAATATCTCGAAAACGGTTCACTCAACAAAAGAAATGTATATGACATAAGTTGTGTATTTTAACGAGATCTACATTTTTTGTGTAGTAAAATTTTGTCTATCTCTTATGGTTTACCAGTTATGCAAAAGTCGTTCACAATGAAGAATACTTTTGGAGACATTCCCAGAAAATTCGAGATATACATTTCATTTCTCATGATATTATCTTAAACATATGATATTTTAATCAAAATCGTTAGAGCCATTTTTGGGAAAATTAAAATTTTCGAAAAATGTTCCATGTAAAGGGTAGTCTGGGGTGGGGGGATTTTCTTAAAAACCTTCGTGTCGCATCTCTGGAAGATACTAAACGTAAATACCAAGTTTGGTGTTTATCCGACTTCGTTTTTGAGTTATGCTGTTCACAGACACACACACACACAGACACACACACGGACATGTTTCCAAGAATGCTTTTTTTGGATTCAGGAGGTCTCAAAACATGTATTTCCGGTGAAATCTCGGTATGTAATTTTTGGGTGGAATGCAATACTTCCCCTACTTACTATACGTAGTAGAGAAAGTAAAAAAGTATTTTTGGAAACATGTCCGTGTGTGTGTCTGTGAACAGCATAACTCAGAAACGAACAGTCGGATAAACACCAAACTTGGTATTTAGGTTCAGTATCTTCCAGAGATGCGACACGAAGGTTTTCAAGAAAATTCCCCCACCCCAGATTACCCTTTACATGGAAGATTTTTCGAAAATTTTAATTTTCTCAAAAATGGCTCTAACGATTTTGATTAAAATATCATATGTTTAAGATATTTTCATGACAAATAAAACGTATATCTTGAATTTTCTGGGAATGTCTCCAAAAGTATTCTTCATTGTGAACGACTTTTGGTAAACTGGTAAACCATAAGAGATAGATAAAATTTTACTACACAATTTATGTCATATACATTTTTTTGTTGAGTGAACCATTTTCGAGATATTGCTTGTTATTCCCTTAAAACCTTCAATACTTATTTTCCCAAATGGGAATTCGTTATTCATTTTTTGTCTTGGATATGCAAAGAGTATTAATCTGTTGGAAAGGGAATGGTGCTGCACCTAGCAACCAGCTATTAAGAGATATGTATATGCTTAAAGGCTACTGTGTTTCTATATTGCCCTTGTAAATATATATTCCCCTTACATGTACAAGAAAATTAGCAATAAGATAGAGTCTGCAAATGTTTATCTCGATTAACATGAAGTAGATGGAGAATAAGCGTTTGTAAACATAGTTTGTACAAGAGTAGAGAAAGTCATGTGATTGTAACACATCAGATATTTTTATGTCTTTCCCATGTAATTTGAATAATATTGCATTGCATTTCTGTATTTTTGCATTGATTCTAGGTTTTAATTTTGATGCTGTGTTGTATAACAAGCTTAATTCTGGATCTTCCTCTTGCAATCTGGCAATGCTGTGCAAATCTTTTAGAATAATATTGTTTTCTTTCAAGTTGAAGTTGATTATCTTGATTTCAAGGTGTGTATTATTTATTGTCTTGGGTATGTGTCTAAGATTTTAATCTGGATAACAATCGCTGAATATGTTTTCTTTTCCAGAAATGTGCTTAATTTTAATGTCATGCAATGTAATCTCATGTGTGTAACGTGATATTTTCGAATTTGTCAGCTTGAATTTTTGTATAAAGATGATCTGTGTATACTATGATTTTGTAATCGTAAAGGTACTGTCTGAATTTTTGTAATGCAAAATGTATAGCGGTTATTTCCAATTCTGTGATGCACGAGTTTGCTTCCATTTTGTTGAGAAATCTTGATGATGCAGCTATCGCATGGTTTTCATCTGTTTTGTCTACTTGAGTTAGTATACAGCCTGATGAGTGTATGCTTGCATCAGTGTATATATGAAATGGTAATTCTGGATTGGGACACTCCAAAAGAATGACAATTTTGAAACGTTCTTTAATGATTTGGAATGCTGTTTGATGTTCTGTGGTCCATTTAACATCTTTTCTTAACAAATTTCTTAATGGTGCTATTTTCTTGGCATAATTTACTAAAAATTGTGACTCATATTATAGGATACCAATAAATATTCTTTAGTGTTTCAAGTGTTTAGGTGGTGGAATGTTTTCGATAGCCTTGACACGTTCAGGGTTTTGTTTTATGCCCTCTGGTGTTATTATGTGTCCCAAGAATTCTGATTCTTTTACAAAACGATCAAAGTTTTCTAAGTGTATTGTCATATTGCCTTCTTCTGGTTTTTCTAAGACACAGTTTATGTGGTTTAAGTGTGACTCTACATTTTCACTGTACAACAAAAGAAAACAAAATCATCCATATACTGTGTAACAAATTCTTTTATTCTGTCACCAAATATATTATACAAAGCTCTTAGAAGTGCACCACTGCTCTGGATAATTCAAACGAACATTTTGAAAATTAGAACACTTTCCCTTGGTTAAAGCAGTGTACTGTCTCACGTCTGGGTGTAGTGGTATCTGCCAAATGGATGCTGTTAAGGTCTATACTCGAAAAATATTTCCCCTTTTCAATTTTGATATCATCTGATCCACACCTACTGGTCTAAAATGGTCTGGTAATGTGTGTGCATTTACTTTTCTGACGTGTATTGTGATCCTGAATTTTCCTCCCCTTTTTTGTGTACCTAACAGATTTGGTTTGTGAAGCAAGACACGTAGGCGGTTCTATAATTTCATGTCTTGGCATTTACTTGATAACCTCATCTGCTTCCTTTCTTATGGAATTTGGTATCGGCGTTGCCTTATGTGTGAATAGTTAAACTAAAATGTGTGTGTTTGTTGCATGTTCCTGGTTTCTTATTCCTATGCTTCGTCAATATTTCGTTTAGTTTTGCTTTCTCCATCTCGTACAAATTGAGTGCTTTGTTTGCTTTGATGTTGATTAATTCTGTTAGCTGTTCGTCGTAATTCTCAATATGTGTGTTACGTTGGTAGCAGTTGTGTACTTTGCCGCCATTGCATGATGAATAAATCATATGGTTACAAAATTCTGTGTTTATACATTCCAAGACTTTTTCATTCGGATCTGTATTTATTTGCATTAATGAGTTCTCGTTTAAGTTTGTTTCCTACGAAAAATCTTACGCATTGTCTAATTTCCCCGTCTTCGTATTCTTTGCCTTCCTCATTTATTTCTGTAATGAATTTAATTACGCGAGTGATTACCCCTTCGTTAACTGTGAGTTCATGTGTTTTGTAATCAACTTTGGCTTTCCAGTGGTTCAGGATCTCATTTCCTAAGATCAAATGTGTGGCTATTTTAGGGATAACGAGTGCAATGATATCAAATTCCAAGTCTGCGATCTGAATCCCTAATCTCACTTGGAATATCACATGCTCTTTTCTTTCCAATCGCCGTACTTCAATATACACCGCATACAGGTAAGAATTCTGCTTTGTTTTCTAGAATGATTTTCTCTAAAATGTAGTTATCTCATACCGATGTGCTAACTCCTTTATCACCATGGAAAAAATCCCATTCCCTCAAGCTTTCACTTTTATTGGAAGTGGATTTTACATTTCTTCTATGTTTTTGTTATTTTTATTTTATTGCTGTTGTGATTTGCTTGTTTGTGTAGATGTCTCATGTGGCACAAAGATCAACCTCCAAAACGTAAAATTGATCTGGATCTAGTTATCCGCCTGGTTTACAATGCTCATTGAGGTAACTTTGGTGCTTTCAGGAATCGAATTTGACTCAGATTGTTCTCTGTCGTCATTGTTTACAAATCTGGGTTCTTGAGTTTCCCAATAGCTTCTATACCTATGTTCTACTCCTCGTGTATTCCCAGTTATTTGATTCCTTGGGTAATCGCTACAGAAGCTCACATGTTTTGTTTGGTTACTCCTGTTTGGTTGCCTGCTTGTGCAATTTCTCGTGATCCTATCCCCAAATTTTGTTCATTCCTAGGAATTGTTGGATTATATCTGTCCCTCACATTCCTAGTTCTTTCATGATTGTTATTCCTGACCCGACTGAGATACACAGGTCGCTGTGCCTCTCTCCTGTCGAAAGAATCTCTTTCTAGATTTCTAGGCATGTTGTGATTTGGCATATCTTGGTATCTACAACGGTGCTGTGTGAGGTTATGTGTTTCACCTTCTTGTTTTGTGTCATTTGACTTTCCGTTTTGTACCTTGGATGAAGTAAACATTTCGATAGCCTCCAAGAAATCAATTCCCTTTGCTACTATTAATCCTGCCCTTACCGTGTCAGGGAAATGTCGTATTATACTGGATATTAATTCGGTCTCCGACATACTAGGCTCTAGCAATTTTCTCTTGTTTAATATTTTCATGAAATAGTCTATTAACGATAGTCCTTTGAAAGGATCATACTTCCCAGTAGCTAGTTCTATGGCTTGATTCTGTATAGTTGGCCCCCAGTATCTCGACAAGAATAGGTTCCTAAATGAAGTGTTCGACCTATACCCTGCCAGTGTTAATCTCAACCATTTTAAAACTGTGTTTTTAGGCTCTTTTTCACGACCATCATCTTTACTCGTTTGGAATTCTCTCTACCCTAAAAGCTCCTCAATTTCTTTAATGAATACTTTGGAGTTGTCCCCTTTCTCCTAATCGAAACTCGGCGGTGTAATCTCGAATAACACTGTGATTGTGTAGCACATGTTGCGCATAAATTCATATTATCAACATTATAAACATCAAATTCAGGATTATTCATTTCCGAAACATCTTTCTGCGCTTGTAATCCAATCACAACTTTATTTATATCATTTATATTTTCTTTTTCTTTCTGCAAACTTTCGCTCATTGACTTAATTTCTTTTACCATTTCTTTTCTTACCTCAACTTGGCTTTGTTTTACTTCTTCTACAATTTGTTGTTATTGCATCACATTCACTACATATTTCAATTCTGAAGCAATTCGTTTTTTCACACTTTCCTCGTCTACGTTCTATTTCCTTACAGTTTATAGCTCCTGTTTCAAAATTCTCTTTACTTTTCCCTCTGCTTTGTTTCTGAGTTCTGCTCATGCAATTTTAAGTTCTCTACGTCTATAGCTAATTCTACTCTTATTTTACTGGCTTCATTTTCTACACTACTCTTACATTCTCTCATCCCATTTCCACTTTTGCCTATCTAATCTTCTAGCATTGTCTTATTCTCTTTCATTTCTAACTCTAAATCATTCATTTTATTTCCTAAGTCCTCCATTTTGTTATGTAGCATACTTTTTTCTTTGAGTTTTTGATTTATTGCCTCCATATTCCTTTTACATTCTTCTCTACCCTGTTCTGTTCCTTTTCTACTTTGATTAGCTTATAATCTGTTTGTTTTCTACTCTAGTCTAGCTTCTGATCTATTTGCTGACCCAGTTCTTTTCTTCCCTGATCTAAGTTATGTTTCATCTCTCTGCTATGGATTTGTACATATTTATCAAACATAATTCTCCCCTAGCTTCTTCTTCTACTTGCTTTCTCCTAGAGTTTCCTCTGCCTCTGCTTCCCGCATTTCTATTTCTACTTTTTGTAAGCTCGTTTTGGATTTCACTTCTTTCCTTCCACTTCCTAAAACCACGAGCAAAAATAATTAAATGTTATTTGCAACTGCTTCCTGTCTTCTGTTTTCATTTGTCACTGATCTCCCTGCCGTCTTCCTTCTTCACATGCGTCGCTCTGGAACTTGCCGCTCCGACGTCCTGAGTTTGCGTCCTGTCGTTGCTGCACACCGTAATTCCGACGCCATGTTGTCTGCTTCTAGGAAATATCTTCGGATTGTTGCCGTGTAGCCGTCTTCTCGGATCAATCTAGATGTTTTAATTTTTTATTTTCTCGACGCGTTCCTTTCCCTTTATCCGGCCTCTTGTGTGGGCGCCAAATGAAGCGATTTTGTTGTGGTTAGCAGCCTCTCGCAGTATACTTTAGTTTAAGGTACTCCCAGTCTCGACTTCTGAATATACCTCTGCGATGTTTCACTATAGATGTGCGTTTATCACATCTGCGTCGATTCTTGAGCTGCACGATGGATTCTGAAATTGCTGAGCTATGAGATCCCTGTTTTATTATCTCGAGTCTCGGTGTGGAAAAGGAAATGCTAAATAAGAGTGCATGGTCCGAAAGGTTTCCGAATGTATTCTTACTTTTCGGAATAACGCGAAAATAATAACCTTTTCCACATTAGTAACACATTTTGCGGCATCTTACAAGGTTTTATACCGCTTTGATGATCCTACTAAACCTGTGTGTAAAAACTGCTAACTGCTGTCGCGGATCGAATTCACGCGAAGATGCGACGCGTATTGAAGCCACGCCAACAAGAGTATCCCCTATCCATAGTAGCCCTATATTTACCTACCTACCCGCCCACCCATCGTTTCTCACGTTGCCATGGCAACTCATTCTACAAGTATCGTGAATGATTTATATATGCGGATTTTTAACCAATAACAAATTTCCCATAACTATTGTTTATATTAATGTTGGCTATGGATTCCAGGAATACTTAACATTTTCCTTTTAATTTTATATTTCTGATATTTTAAACGATTCAAACTATATAAAAATTCTCTCAATAAACAAATAGCTTACAATTTTCTTTATGTATTAACATTTTAACACAAATTATAACATTAATAATAATCTTTATCTACTTCCATCTTGAAATATTTCCTTTGTAACTTTACTTTAGAGTTTTCTTTTGTTTTAGATTATTTAATCCCTTAATATCTGTCTTAAGATAAAGGCACTATGTACGAGGTGTGATCAAAAAGTTTCCGGAATGACGTCGTAAATACTACACAACAGTTTGTTTTGTCTAATGTACACTGTCACCCTCGAAGTAGTCTCCTTGGGAGTTGATACACTTGTCCCGGCGCTTCTGCCACTGCTGGAAGCACCTCTGGAAGACCTCTTCTTTCAACATGTTCAGAGCCTTCTGCGATTCGCGATGGATGACATCAATGTCCTCAAAACGGTGTCCTCGGAGCAGCATTTTAAGTCGCGGGAAAAGAAAAAAGTCCGCTGGTGCCAAATCTGGAGAATAGGCGGGATGGGGAACAGTATTCATCCATTTTTATCCAAAAATTGGCGAAAAGAAGGGTTTTGTGCGCAGAGCATTGTCACGATGCAGGAACCAGTCACCACTCCTCCATTTCTCCG
Source organism: Deroplatys truncata (assembly GCA_030765065.1). Classification (NCBI taxonomy): domain Eukaryota; kingdom Metazoa; phylum Arthropoda; class Insecta; order Mantodea; family Mantidae; genus Deroplatys; species Deroplatys truncata. The sequence goes on along the minus strand of CM060976.1, from coordinate 23,056,847 downwards.
GCCGCTTGCGTCGCACATTCTCCCTTAATCTTTGTAGCACTTGTTTGTAGAGCACTTGATTCACTGTTTGACCCTGTGGCACAAATTCCTTATGTGCAATGCCTTTAATGTCAAAAAACACAATCATTGACTTCACTTTGGATCGAACTTGTCTGGCCTTTTTCGGGCGTGGAGATGAAGGACTCTTCCATTGTGAAGATTGTTGCTTCGTTTCTGGATCGTACCCATAAATCCATGTTTCATCACCAGTAATAATTTTCTTCATAAACTGTGGGTCATTTTGTTGCTGTTTTTTAAGATCTGTGCAGGCAATCACACGGCTTTCCTTTTGGTCATTTGAAAGCAGGCGGGGCACGAACTTGGCGGCAATTCTTCTCTTGTCCAAATTGTCTTTCAAAATGCTTTGAACACTTCCAAAGGAGAATCGTATGAGCCAGAAAGTTCTCTTATTGTTATGCGACTACCATTTAAGACCATTTCCCACACCTGATTGATATTTTCGTCAGTTTTGCTGGAACAGGGTCGCCCCGAACGATCTGCATCTTTAGCTGATGTCGCACTACATTTAAATTTCGAAAACCACTCAAATGCTTGAGTTTTGCCCATAACGTCCTCCCCATAAGCTGTTCTTAACACTTCATAGGCTCCTGTTGCAGTTTTATGGAGTTTAAAGCAAAATTTGATGTTCGTTCTTTGTTCTTCGTAATCTCACATTTTTTGAAACACGGAAAAATCGTAGCACATGCAAAACACGTGTTCACTTCAGAACGTCTACGTCGTCGCTGCATGGTTACAGGAAGTCACGTGACCTCTCATTTTTATCGGGAAGGAACGCTGCGTGTACAGTCTGAGTAAGAATTAAAGAAATCTCAGCGTCAGCATTGTTGTGAAGCCATTCCGGAAACGTTTTGATCACACCTCGTATATACATTCACACACTCTGTATGGACCATTTAAGTTAAGACTGTACAATATCTTCAAAACTAAGCGTTGCAGAAAGAAATGCCTTGAATAAAGTTTGCTTGATATTATGGGGAAGGTAACTACCATTAGTCGTGTTTTATTTGAAGGACGTTGTCATAGTCATTTTAAGGTCAATTTAAATTTGAAGTGGTATATATTTGTTGGTAGTTGGAAGATGCTTCATGTTTATATGCACCACGTATGGGGCCAATTTGTCGCGGTCACTTCGTGTTATCGTATTTCTGAGCGCCTGTTATTGTTTTACTACTTTGAATGTTGGGTTCATTTTCCTCCGGCTAGCTATTGTTTCTCGGTCGAGCACATCTCTTGAACAGGATGTGTAAACGGAAAGGATTTGTTACTGAAAGATAACACTGATAAAAGAATTTGTTTTTACACTTTTATTGTCGTCACACATTATTCAATTTCACATATTGACTTTTGATACACGCCGAACTGAAACTGTTATATTTTCTTTTACTATAATCACTTATTTGCTGAATATTATTAATTCGCGTATTTCACATTTATAACTACTTTACAACGCGAGAGATTTTGTAGAATTGCGCGACGTTTCTCTTAAACTTTGTGACGTATAACCCACGAATACGTATGTTGAACTGATCGACGTATTACACGTGAATGCTTCTTCTGGACTGAGCGTTACCCATCTCAGACTTTAGCTTTTTATACTCCCTCACCCGATATGCCTAAAGATTATAACCGAACTGCTATTGGTTAATAAAACGCGCCAACATTAGTGTCTATTTTTATATCCAATCAAAATTACGAACACAAATGCTCTAGGGAAGAAATTCCCGCCATTTCTAAGAAAAGCGCGCCAATCTGACGTCACTTGCTTGTCTCTAATAATTGATAAACAACTCACCCTCTCGCTCATTGTTACCCGCTCTTATTGTCAGTTTCAGTGAGGCCGTGTAAACTTATTTCCTAACAATGCTTATAATTAACAAACATCTCAAATCAATGTCATACAATAATGCTTATTTACTCTACAATCACTCTGGCATTTACATTATTGTGATATAAATTACTGCCACATATGCCCCACTAGAAACATAATTATAAATATTTACAACTTGTTTGGAAATTTTATAATTGGGTTTTTAGTCTCCTGAATCTTGTAACACACGGTATTTACCACTTGCACTTAACACTGCACACGCATTTAACACACGACATACATTTTGCCTTTATCTCGCCACTATTTACTGGCTCTGGTTTAATGTGTTTATATACATCTGACATTACAATTTTTTTTAATAGCAAATACTGTACCCTGAATTATTTAGTTACAAAATGTTTATACTTTCTTAGATTATTGACAAAAAATTTATACACTCAAGATTTTTAACCTGGTTCATTTTGTAATTATTAAACATATTTACCAAAATATTCATCCTCTACACAAATATATTTATCTACATCTCTTAATTCTACACATAATTTCACATTATCTGTGTGCTACATAAGTGTTTTGTTTTAATTATCTTTACCCTTTTTTTATTGTTTTGTGATTTATATTCGCAATACTCTTTGAATTATATCTACGTACTTTTACTTTAATATTACATTAAGTTTTCACTATTACATGCTTCATTTCAAATGCTGTTACAGTTTACTAGGAAGATGTTCTTTTTCCCCTTTAAACATTTATTTTTGTCCAGAATTTATTTCTCTTTTCTCATGACAAATATACATAGATAACCCTCTTACATTCCAATACTTTGTTCTGCAGTTCAGCTTTAACTATCCTGGATTTGCTTACTTTTTTTACCGGTCATTGCTATTCCCCCTCCTGGATCAAATTTTCTATGCCTAAGTATTACTCGTAGCTGTATCGTAACCTTCCAAAATTTGTTCATGGATAACCTCTTAAAGGATTCATATGAAATTTCAACCCCTGATACCATTTGAAACCAATCTAAAGTTTTCTGAACTACACATCTTTTAACAACTATCATTTTCAATTCTTTCGGTATCTTTTTAATTTGAGAGTACTCTGACAACTCTGTAATAAACTGTACTGGATTGGAGTTTTCATTTTGAACAGTACTTGTTAATTTCAGAAATTAGTTTTTGATTATTTATAGACAAAACTTTAACTTCTTCGGACAATTTGTTTCTTTGTGTTTCGGACTCCTTCTGTATTTCAGATATCTCACCTCTGAAATTAACTTGCACCTGAATTAAATCTGTATTCATCTCTCTTAGCTCACTTGAAATGCTACTCATTCGACTTCCTAACTCCGTAGATTTTACACTAACATGTTCAAACTTGGTATCAACCTCACTTTTTTGGTTGGATATTTCCCTGCTCATGTCTGACATTTTCTTTGAAACTTTTCCTATCTCACTTGCTATTATTTCTTGATTTTCAGTTCTCATTCTTGGCATACTATTATCTGGCTCCATAAATTTCTTTTCAATTTCTTCCCTGCTTTGATCTAATTTTTGCTCTAATATCTCATTTCTCTGAGTTAGTTGTTGTTCTAAGCTCCTACCAATAGGTTCCCTCAATTCCCTATGACTTTTTTCCATAGCTTCCCTGTTTTGATCTAATTTCTTTTCTAATTTCTCACCAAAATTTCTCAGTATTTCCATCATTTCCATCATCATACCAGCATCAAAATTAACATTTCCTGCTATTCTATTCTTACTTTCTTCACTAGTATTTCCTCCCTCAAATCCTACATTGTTTGAGCTATTTTCCGTAACTTGCATTGAATTACAGCTAACTGTTACATTATCTCCCTCCATAATTGTTTCTTCAGTATTATTAGTAGACATTGTTTTCTTAATCCTACCACTTCTTAAAAACATTTAATTTCTCACAATTTTTTTAGGATAAAAAAATTTACAATATTATAACCTTTGTGATGCTGTCTGTTGATGTTGCTTTAATGTCCAGCTTCCTGCCTCTCTCCCCTAGATATATATGTCGCCTCTGCGTCGTACTACGATGAATCTACGTCGTCTCGCTATTTTGGTGTTGTAGTTGAATTCCCCCGTTGCCTTCTATTCTCGTAATTACGATGTCCACTCATCCGCGTCGTCGGTCGTTCTGGAGGTTGTTTCTGGGATCTGCGTCTTGTAGTTAATTGCACTGCTCCATTCACTCCACGTCCCGGTTCCTTCGTCCCTTCCTGGTTATTTTGCTCCTTCCTGGTTAATTCGCCCCTTCCTGATTATTTCGCCCCACGTTGGGCGCCAATTTGAAGTGGTATATATTTGTTGGTAGTTGGAAGATGCTTCATGTTTATATGCACCACGTATGGGAGCCAATTTTTCGCGGTCACTTCGTGTTATCTTATTTCTGAGCGCCTTTTATTGTTTTACTACTTTGAATGTTGGGTTCATTTTCCTCCGGCTAGCTATTGTTTCTCGGTCGAGCACATCTCTTGAACAGGGTATGTAAACGGAAAGGATTTGTTACTGAAAGATAACACTGATAAAAGAATTTGTTTTTACACTTTTATTGTCGTCACACATTATTCAATTTCACATATTGACTTTTGATACACGCCAGACTGAAACTGCTATATTTTCTGTTACTATAATCACTTATTTGCTGAACATTATTAATTCGCGTATTTCACATTTATAACTAACTTTACAACGCGAGAGATTTTGTAGAATTGCGCGACGATTCTCCTAAACTTTGTGACGTATAACCCACGAATACTTATGTTGAACCGATCGACGTATTACACGCGAATGCTTCTTCCGGACTGAGCGTTACCTATCTCTGACTTTAGCTTTTTATACTCCTTCACCCTATATGCCTAAAGAGTATAACCGAACTGCTATTGGTTAATAAAACGCGCCTACATTAGCGTCTATTTTTATATCGAATCAAAATTACGAACACAAATGCTCTAGGGAAGAAATTCCCGCCATTTCTAAGAAAAGCGCGCCAATCTGACGTCACTTGCTTGTCTCTAATAATTGATAAACAACTCACCCTCTCGCTCATTGTTACCCGCTCTTATTGTCAGTTTCAGTGAGGCCGTGTAAACCTATTTCCTAACAATGCTTATAATTAACAAACATCTCAAATCAATGTCATACAATAATGCTTATTTACACTACAATCACTCTGGCATTTACATTATTGTGATATAAATTACTGCCACAAATTCACCCCAATTATAGGTTCCAATTTAAAATATATATATATATATATATATATATATATATATATATATAGTGCGCCCGTACCCAGAAAAAGATTTCGGAGGGTTTTCCATAACTAGATCCAAACTTAACAGTACCCCGCACAGTTACCATACCATGTACCTAATCCATAGTAAATAAACGTTAGTAGATAAGAAAATTGCTTGGAGACATTACAGAAACAGGAAAATCTCACCAGAATGAAGATGTTCCACCTTACAGTACAAAACATCGAGACTGCTTCGAAAGCCAGGTTGTATGGTCACCTTATATAGAAGTTTCCCTTTTTCTTGTAAATGTGCAATTAGCAGTACACCTACTTTTATCTAACGACATTTTCCCATATTGGTTTGATATGAATTTAAATAAATAAAACTATCAGAAGTTTCGGGGGAGAGGTTTGAACCGCAAACCCCCTCTAAATATGGACCTGATATATACATATAGTGCCTTTATCAAGTCATAAGTTTTTGAGACCTTTCCAGAATTATAAATATTATAGCTTTTGTCAAGAGCCGATGATGATACATATACTCAGAGTTCTCTTTTGTGTTCGATAATTTGTGAAATAGTAAACTTTTTCTAAAGAAAGACAGACATTTGTTTAGTTTTTAATAATACGTACGTTGTACGTTAACAATTATATACACTTAACTTAATTTTATGTACAGTAATGTTATGTGAGCAAAATTGAAAATGCAAATATCTGAACAGTTTTATGTTCTCTGCTTCTTTATGTTGATTATGTTTTTATCTAGATACTGGATGACAGGAGGGATCGACGCCGTTTCAGAGTAAGCAATTATCAGAGTCAGACCGCAGTGCATACCTTCACATGTCATATGCCATTGGGGTTAAACCCCGGTTGGAATCAAGTGCAGTTCAACCTAGCAGACTTCACTCGCAAGGCTTACGGTTCCACTTACATGGAGACACGCAGAATTCAGATCCATGCCAATTGTCGTATTCGCTGCATTTATTTTGCAGATAAGATATACTCCGAAGATGACTTGCCACCCGAATTTAAGCTGTATATGCCTGTAGGTGAAAAGCGGTCGAAAACTGATCAAAAAGGAAAAGCAAAGAAAAAGGATGCCAAGGAGGATAAATTGGCTGACGAAGAAGTGAAAGAAGATATTGCCGATATTCCCGAAGAAGAGGTGTCTAAGCACCAAGCTAAAGCAATTTTGGAAATGATTACAGATCTCGTAATGGAGAAAATTTCGGGCACGCCCAAAGAAGGAGAGGAAGGCGCGACTCAACCACCTGCTTAAGAGACTGCTGAAGATTGAACCGTTGTGTCTGAGACTTAATAATACACACATAATGTACCACCTTTAGCGAATGCTTGGTAATTTCAAGTGGGTAATAAAATAATTTCAGGAGTTTCAACAGAAAGTGAGAACAACTCACTTTATGCATATGTATAACAGATTATATAGTTTTAGTCGGTAATGAAAAGTTTGTATTTTCATAATTTGTTCTTATATTTAGGTAGGAAAATATCAGGGGTATATGTTAAGGTTTACGTTGACAGCATCGCATTAAACATTTATAGTTAATTATTCATTTAGAACCCACACTTTTTTTCCACTTGAGGTCAGTAACAAACGCAATTCTATGTTTTGAATACCTATTCATCCTTTTAAAGACGGGAAGTCTTGAAATATGGGAATTAACTGTGTTAAATATTACAAGTTGCTCTAAAGCCACGTACAATAGGGCAATCAAATTAAAGCGCATGTTCGAAATGCCATCTTTCTGTGCCATTAAAAGGCATCAGCATTGCATCCAGAATAAAGGGAGGGAAGTTGTTCTGATACTGGAATACAGAAGGACAACACGATTCATTAGTAGAAGAAAGAAAAACACGCAAAAAATATTATATTTATTTTGTCGTATCACGAAAATATAAAACAAAGATTCCACAATATGAAGTACATATGTTAATGCAAAAATGTTATACGCCAACTGTTTAGAGCAGGTTTACGTCATTACTTTGAGAGCTAGGCTTTTAGATCAAGTTTAGTTAATGTTTAATTAATTAGGGAAATGCATCCAAGTGCACATTGAATACCTACAGCTTATCGGTGGGTTATGTTATGCACCACGTAATTATATCAGAGGCAGAGGGTCACTCACTCAAGTACCGACCAAGTTCAAAACTGTTTAGCTTGAAAATCAATCGACAAGGACGTAGCCACTTATCTAATCTCACTCACAGTTATTCTATGATAACAACAAAACGTCTTTAAATGATGATAATAAACAAACTATTAGAGCAAATCGAACAAACCACACGGCAATCAACTCGCAACACATTAAAAGATATCTGTCAAATATAAATAGATTTCATTTGCTTTTAGAAACATGGTATTCTAAAAATGTTCGGTATCGCCCTCGTACTAGGACGATAAATTGGTCATTTCTCAAAAGGAAGGCCATGTTCAGAAAATCATGGTTTTGGGCCTCTCTAAACTCGTCATATTATTTTTGGTATCCTAATAATTACGCAACCATCATAAGATGGATGGATGTGTTCCTGTACCTGAGCGATATTACGCCGCAGTGTAGAGTTCACATTTTAATGGGCTTGACCATGTACAGCTATCGCCATAAAAATGAGCCATTTCCAGATGCTGAAAGTCGATCGGAGAACTTCGTGGACGCTCTGAGACGCTGTGTTTACTTGTATGAAATGACTGCAATAGGAACTTTGGTTTTTTTAGCTATACCTTCTTTATTGTCTAACAAATGAGTATATAAATAATAAGTCATAATGATAAATACACATATTAATTACAGTTCATAGATTGCTGGAAAGGAAATGAAACTTTCATACGAATACTGATTCATTTCTATTGCTTCAAACTTCCTCACAACTACAGATGAGTCATAGTTTGAGCTGTGATGATATGCACGAAGTAACCAACACTTTGCTGTTGTTCCGCCATGGCTAATGTGCCAAGCAGTAGGTAATCAGTTGACTTTCTCTTAATGTATAGTTATTCATAACTGATAAGCTAAACTGTGGTACATACAATGACAATGTCAGCAGCTTTCTCATTCTAGCTTCCCTAGTTGCCTCTCTCCCTTTCAGGTGATGCCTTTATGCTGAAAGTGCGTGTGCTGAGAGCAAAATCAGTGAACTCTGTTGTCACGAAGTAGTTTTCAAGGCTGGATTAGCAAAATAAAAGTGCCTCCGAAATATACTCAGGGGTGGAGAAGGGAGTGAAAAGCTATTGTGGAATTTAAAGGTTAGCTTCAACTAGTTGCTCGCAACAAAACAAGAGCGTATTACATACAGTGTAAATCAAAATTAATTCCAAGTTAAATAATTTGAAAGTATACGCTAAAAGGGATAAAAAATTTAGATTCATAACAAATTTCATCCCTGCCATCCATTTCGTTAGGAATACGTTGAAACGGAAGTCAAGTTGGCAACAAAACAAGAGCGTATTACATACAGTGTAAATCAAAATTAATTCCAAGTTAAATAATTTGAAAGTATACGCTAAAAGAGATAAAAAATTTAGATTCATAACAAATTTCATCCCTGCCATCCATTTCATTAGGAATACGTTGAAACGGAAGTCAAGTTGGCTATGTTTATGTGTGAACATTGTTTCCTACTATCATGTGACCACTTATTGGAGCTTTGTAAAGGTGCTTTTGCAGACAGTAAGCACTTTGACATTCATCTGTTTCGTACAAAGTGCAATGAAACGAAAATTCTGATGTGGTACATTCACATGACTTTCTCTACCCTCTCTCTTTATTAGTGGGTACACAAGATATTGTCGCAGTGAAGATAGAAAGGGGTAAGGATAGAGTTGAAGGAGAGGGTTTACGCTCAAGACTCAGGCGACTACACCAAGTCTCGCGGTTAAAATAAGGGATGAAAGATGGAATGTTCAAAACTGGCGCCTCCGATACAAGTCATGGATAAAGGAGGGGTAGCTCACAGGAATCTCAAGGGGTGACTAACTCATGTGCAAGGAGACCCGCGCGTCTCAAACCACTGGGTAGAGCGACTCGCACAAGAAGAAGTTCCGGACTGAGGGGAAGGTCTTTAGGGGTATATAGCATCTAGAGTAAATGACAAGGGGAAGGTTTCAATATGACTTCATGGTCCTAAACATTTACATAGTGCCCCACAAGTATATAACAATATAGATTTATTATAACATGGCTCGAGGCTGCCTAAAGGAGCCACAAAAGTTAAATGGATGACATGTTTACCTTTAGCGAAGCAGATGTTGTCCGTTGCATGGTGTCGTTCATGTAGATTCATACTACGTCGTTTACGTAACAGTTTTCAGGAGTCAGACCGACACAGGTTCCTGCAGCATCTCCCCGGTAGTGGACCCAGCTTCCAAAAACCCAGAGTTTTAAGATCCAGTCCTGCTAGCTAAGCAGTACATTAGTCCTTGAGCAAATGTCCTGACACAACTCAGCAGAATCCATTCAATATTTCTAACATGAACGAAACCTGACGCTGCGCCCAGCAACCAACATGCATTGCCACATTGCCAGCCTTTTAATTTCATTGCATAGAAAGAACGCGAACAAGTATAAAATAATAATAATTATTATAATCCATTCATCGTGACACTATCCTTATAAACCATTTTTTCTATCCACTATACTTTAATCTAAACAAACCTTTGCAGAAAGAGCTAAATTACACATTATGTAGATTCAAAGAGAACAGCGATAGTCAAATGTTTAAGAACTGTAAGCTTATACTCACATTAAAATTCCGTACTGTTTCTATGCAATCACGAGAAAAACTGAATGTTGAAAGGACTTCAAGAGAACGACCAAGTAATGAACAATTCGAGCATTTAATAACGGTTATGTCGGAAACGGCTTATGCCACAACAAATTATTTGAAATAAATTGTGCATTTTAAAGAGATCTATATTTTGTGCAAAGTACGTTTTCATCTATCGCTTAACGTTTACCGGTTATACAAGACTCCTTCCGAATGAAGAGGACGTCACAGGCTATTCCCAGAAAATTCGAGATAAGCCATTTCATTTGTCATATGAATATCTTTAATATATGGTATATTAATCAAAATCGTTAGAGCCGATTTTTAGAAAACCTAAATGTTCGAAAAATGTTCCATGTAAAGGGTAGTTGAGGTTGAGGGATTTTCTTGAAAATCTTCGTGTTGTATCTTTGGAACACTCCGAATTTCAATACCAAGTTTGGTATTTATTCGATCTTTCGTTTTTTAATTTTGCTGTTCACACACACACACACACACACACACGGACATGCTTCCAAAAACGCTTTAATCGTATTCAAGTTGCTTCAAAACATGCATTTCCGGTGAATATTGAATATTTGGGTGTAGTGCAATAACTTCTCTACCTACTAGGTACGTAGAAAGTAAAATTGTGCTAGCACCTCACTTCGTCAAAGAGTTAATTGAAGATATTAGTGATGAAACATATAGTATAATTTTGTTATAGTTGAGTCAACAGACGTTTCTGTAGTTAAACTTCTAGCGTTTGTTATACGATACTTTAGTCACAGTCAAGGAAACATTTATGTACATTGTTTGGAATAGTGGAACTCAAATCTGGAGGTGCTGCTAGCATCGTACAAAATATCAAGCAGTTTCTGTGTGAAAATAACCTAAATCCTAAAACCTACTTGGCGTTGGAACTGATACTGCGAGTATGATGATGGGTTTAACAACGGAGTGTTTCTTTAACTGAAAGAGGAATTAAGAAATGCACACATGGTTTTGTTTCGATGTGTGTATCGCTCTTTACAATTAGCTGTAAGCGCAGCATACTCCTATGTGGAAACTCTACCGAGAATATTGGACTTTTTAATTAAAGAAACTCATAATTGGTTTTTCCATTTTACTGCTCGGATAACTGCATATAAAGACATTTATCAGACCATAAATTGCGGCATCGAACCACTGAAAATTCCACAAATGAATACCATGCATTGGTTTTCGATAGAGCCAACTGTGAGTCGCATTCTCGAACAATGGAATAAATTGAAGTTACATTTCGAATGTGCTAGACAAAAGGGAAAATGCTATACAGCCGAATTACTGTTTTCGATATATATTCTACTAATGTCATCAACACATTTAAACATTTAGTAGGGTCTGCAGTCTTTGATTCAAATACTTTATTAGTTCTCTGCACTTCTTCTAGATCAAGTTTCAAATGAAGAAGATATAAGAGATTTTGGGGATTTATATACATATATATATAAATCCCCAAAATCTCTTATATCTTCTTCATTTGAAACTTGATCTATATATATTGTCGTATACCTCACATATTTAATTATTATTTAACTTCAGAGGAGAGCAACTCGCTTATGAGAGGGATCGTTGAACAGACAAAGAACTTTAAACTCGAGGTATCGACAAGGGACGCAGCTAAGTTATATCACAAAATATTCTTACACCAACATAATTCCTGGCTGAAGGGAGAGGCAAGGATTCTATCCTACCATAATAAAAGTTGAAAAGAAAGGATAACTGGTAGATTTATTATAATAAGTTCTTACCCCATGTGTCTGCCGGGCGAGGACGCCATATCGTAGGCAGTTATCCGTCCAGCTCACGCGAAGACTAGTCACAGAATGCTAAGAAAACCCACGCTAAGCTTAGCGTCAGTAACGCCATATCCCCCCAATGACACACTGCTTCCCCTGAATCGCCCCTACTCTCAGATAAACTGCCACCGCCGACCCGGTAACCAGAGGACGTATTACCATTAATATAATCTGTGCACATGCCACAATATATATATATATATATATATATGTGTGTGTGTATGTATAAATCCCCAAAATCTCTTATATCTTCTTCATTTGAAACTTGATCTAGAAGAAGTGCAGAGAACTAATAAAGTATTTGAATCAAAGACTGCAGACCCTACTAAATGTTTAAACGTGTTGATGACATTAGTAGAATCAGTTATCAGAAAAGTGTTAATTCCTACTGCAAAAATTAACTCCTAATAAATACAATTGAAGATCATGTGTACCATAGCCTTATCTAGGTTTTAAATTTGAATCTGTTATACATGACCCAAATGTCTCAAAAGATGTAGAACAAATTGCTCTACAAAGATGCATAAGATTCGGTGTAAAAACTTACGGAGGAAATTCGTTCTCGCCTCCCGCGCAATCTGAAGGCATTAAAAAGAATATATTTCAGAGCGGAAACAGTGAAAGTGGTGAAACCTCCATTCGTTGACATCGCACTTGAACCATGTTGTAATAACATGGACTCAACAATAACCCAATGGAAAAACATAACACTCGCAGAATTGGAAAACATATACACAATCCAGGTTTGCTCAAAAGTAGATAAATTTCGTAATACAAACAATGAAAATCCATACGGTGAATTAGTCGCATTAGTATTTTCATTTCTTAGTTCCATACACAAATGTTGACGTGGAGCAAGCGTTTATCCAGGTGAACAAATGTTAAAAGTAAGCCGAGAAACCGAATTATAACAACATTAAATGCTATCCTGTTTATGCGATTCGGGCTTAAAAGAAACAATGCTATAATTCATATAAAATTCCTGAAAGCTTACTTCAAACGATGGGACAAAGGCCAGCTATTCAACAACAGCTACTTTCACTTCCTCTATGGTACTATTGCTAAGCAAGACCAGGAAGAGGACGAAGAACTTTTGAACAATTTCCAGGTGAGTAATTAAATACATAAATTTTGAGCTTTTTATTTAGTTATTTTCGAACTACTATTTAGTTGTGCTGTTTTGCTTCTTTTTACTTTCCACTTAGCTTTCTTCTGTGTAATTGAATTGTCAACACGCCAGTAGGTGTTTTTCCAGTAAACGCGTTGTTCATGTATAAAAGAAACCGGTAAGAAGTCAACGTGTAGTGTTAGGGGCCATTCACAGTGAAACTTAGATATAAGCATAACATTAGCTTAGCATCTTGTTTCGTATTATCTTAATGTACGCGTTCACATTGGCTGACGTTGACATAAACATGGCTACAACAATAATAATAATAATAATAATAATAATAATAATAATAATAATAATAACTGGCGCTACAATCCATGAAGGGCCTAAAACTGTCAACCTGACTGCCGTCCTTATGCCCATGCACGCACGGCAGAGGTAGGCGAACATCCAACCGATACAGGAGGAGATATGGCCGGCATCACGCATCCCCAGCTTGAATGTTGGCCTCCGTGGCCGGGATCGCTGCTTATCGCAGTTCCTCACTTTTGATACGATGCTGAGTGGGTATCGGTTCTATGTCCGGGACTTAAAATCCACGCCCCATGAGTAGGATCGAACCCGGGCGCATTCCGCGGCGGGGAAGCAGAGCTCCACGCTCTAGCCCGCTGCGCCACGGCGCAAAACAAAAATGGCTGTAAATCTATTTTAAACATGGACATTTACAAGCTCCAGTTTTCAATGTTTATGTCTACGCCAAACGTAAGAAGCTATCCAAGCAGAGCGATTCTCCATACACATCATCACGTGATCATTCTGCCATCTGACATCAGATTTTTCGTCGTCATGTGCTGACTCGCTGCTGCCTTTCGTGAGTCACGGGCCTAGAATCATTGGAAAATCTATAAAAATGCCAGCAAAACAAGTTTTAATCACAATAGGTGTTTTATTATGAGTTTGTAGCTTAACTCTTCTTCATTTTGATGCATGTAAGTACATAGCCACTTTTGTCATGGTACTGTCGGTGGTCGCTTCGACGATCGCCATAATACCTCAACTGTTTCAGCTTTGTTGCGATTGACTGCTGTTTATGTTTCCGTTTGTCGGTGTGAATGGCAACATATCGCGTTAAGTTATGCTTAAGTTTATTACAACAGTGAAACCCCTTTGTTATTTAATGTACAGCAAGTTTCTCTTGTTGGGCTGATGGAAGTTTCTTGATAAACCGCAGAACACATGCCCATCACCATGTCCAATCGTTGTTGACGGCCCATAGTGTCCAAACCGTGCTTTTCCCCATATTGGTTTCCTTTCGAAAATCTGATGAGTTACATTCATATGTCTTTCTTTACCTGTTATTATTTATTCATATTTAGCGTCCACAAAACATTCTTACACAGCTTAGTCTTCTACTTACTTCATTTAACTGAGATAAACGTTTGCATAAATAGTTTCATTACACATTTCATCATAGGTATAAAGGAATGGCGATAGTCATATGTTTAAAAAAATGGTCGCTAGATACAGGCCTTGAATTCCATACTCTTTCGGTGACATCGAGAGAAGCAGCGCAGTAGCGATAGCACTTTAAAAATGACAAGTATTCAAAAATTCAAAACAATAACTAATATCTCAGAAATTTTTGATGCCACAAAAATGTTATTTGAAATCATTTGTGTGTTTTAAAGATATCTACATTTGTTGTGTCGTACGTTTTTGTCTCTCTGTTATGGTTTACCCGTTATACAAAAATTCCTTCCGTATGAAGAGGAATTCCCTGGCTATTTCCAGAAAATTCCGGATCACACATTTTATTTAACATGCAAATGTCTTAAATACACAGTATTTTAATCAGAATTGACAGATCCATTTATGAGAAAACCAAAGATACATTTTCCATGTAAAGCGTAGTTTGGAATGAAGGATTTTCGTGTCATCTTTTGAGGATGCTGAACTTGTATACCAAGTTTGGTGTTTATTGAGTACATTGTTTTGGAGTTATGGTGTTCCCTGACACACCTCACACAAGGATCTTTTTCTAAAAACTTCGTTTTTATTCTGGGGCCTCAAAACATGCATTTCCTGTAAACTCTCGACATCGAACTTTTATGGAAGGCAATGCGTCCTAGGTATGTGGTAGAGAAAGTAAAGATGATAAATTTTTGTCGCGCACAAAATAAAGTTTTTTCGAGTTGTATTGAATAATTCTGTATATGTACGTATTAATTTCTTAAAGTTGCAGCCAAATTTCTAAATGCTGCAAAACTGTAATGGACGTCACTGGTCATGCGCACACATATGCATGAATGAGTGAGTGCTTCGGTCCAATAGGCGCCTAACCGACATATGTGTAATTTTGAGATAAATTCGTTTAAAACTCATATAAAAGTAAAAAATAGTACTGAACCAGAATACAATATTTATTGAAATAAAAAAATTTCACTTAATCGCAAACTCAAAATGAGAAAATAAATACATTAATATCATAGGTATTTATTATAAGAAAATTGTAGGCAACTCTGGCCCTGAAAATGAACGCATTGAAAATAAAGAATTTCCTATTTAGGTATTTGATAGGCATTTATGGACAAGTTTAAATGGGACTATGTGAAAACATAAATCTTGCATATGTGTAAAATTAATTCTTAGAATCTGTATCTACGCCCTTGTCCCAGTCACAGCTTTGTGCTGATATTTCTTCTTTTTCTCCTCCTCCTCCTTGAAGAGATATATGAAATTAATTATGTTGTGGTTTAAATTTCAGAAGACTTGGTAATTCCTTGATTTTATTTTATTGAGAGTTTTCTGAATGTCTGGGAAGTCGCGGATGGAACATCCTTATCTCGACTTTTTGGCAATGTCTAGTGCATTGAAATCAACATCCCTTAAGCAGTTGTATGTGTGGAATATCATTTTTGGGTATGTCCTGTGAATCTTAAGCCTACGTATCTTCAACCATTCAGCTTTGTCATTTTTCACATTTGTTTCCTATTGCTTATATTTTCTTTCATCTTATGACTATAGTTGCGTCTTATTTGCATTTTCACTCGTCACCTTAAACCAATCACCTGGATGAAAAATAGGAGGATGGTATGATGATATTTCTTTTCCCTTCGAATAATGCATTCATGGATTTTCCCAATTCGGAAGATTTCTTCTTCTAGCATTAACGCTGAGCATACTTCACCTGCCATCTTGTTAATAAATAGGCACATATGCTGACGAGACTCTACAAACAAGCAGAGCTGTGAGTTTGCGCGCGCGATTTAAACGTAACTGTGGTGTTTGGCTTATTTTCGACAGTGTCATTAGCGTGTGTGCTTGAGCTCTATAATAATGCCTCCACCATAAAGTGCACGGTGTGTTGCAAACCCTTTAAAATGCATTTCATCTTAAAACTTGTGTTTGAGAAACTTTCCGAAAACGTAAGTCAATAAAACCTGAAAGCATTTTTAAAAATGAGTGCTTTAGCTATTAGCTTCCCTAGCAAAATAGTTTTCTTTTTACCACATCGCAGCTCCGTATGATAGTTTATTTCTTCATACTAAAAACTTTTTGATCTCATCATTATAACTTTGGTGAACTATTTGTTTTTTAAAATGCATTTGTGTATATGTTAGTGCAAATTTAGTTTTACAACATCACGGTGACCCGTTTTCATGTCACATTGATAGTAGTAGTAGTAGTAATCCTTATAATTATTTTTAGCTTCCATCTTCTCCAAAATTATTTTTTTCAAACTGTCTCCGTGGTTGAGTAAACAGACTGCTGATTTCGCACACGGAGGTCCCGGGTTCAATTCATCGCCGGGGATGGGAGTTTTTCTTTAATTAGGAAAATTCACCACCCTCCATAGAGGTTGGAAGTGTGCATGTGAGTGTGAAAACAAGTTAAATACAGTAATCTGACCTAAAAGTTCAAAGAGTAAAACACCATCAAATGCTTCAGTTAAAGCCCCCGATGTGTCCATAGCAGTTAAAGGGGACTATAGAACTGAAGAAAGAAAGAAAAAAGAAAGAAAGAAAGACAAATATATATGCACATAGAGGAATATAGCTTTTACGAATCACTATTCTAGAGCAAAAATTGCCCATTCCGAGGTGTTACCGCGGCAGTGGCAGGGAATAAGGGAAAATGGGTTGTAAGCGAGTGAAATGGGAAAACCATGAGCAGGTATAGAGTTTTGATGGAGCTACTCTCGGTTCTGGGATGTTCAGCTGCATTGTCATGACAATCAACTCAGGCTTGGGCTGTATGAGTGCTGAGTACTTCCCTCAAACTACTTACTTAGGTTACGGTGAAACTAAAATCCTGGATTTTTTGTGTAGGAAGATCCATTGTAGAGGCTATTCGCTGGTCATTGACACTTGTGAAACCTTCTGTAAACTTTCAAGTATCCCTTCCCTTGGGTAATGGAATGTTTTCCCTCTCTAATCACTTTTCACACTCCAAATTCTCAGATTAGACACCTTGAGTATCAGTTCAGTTCATGTACGAAAACAATCTGAGTAGCGATTATTGTCGCTGGTGTACGGTCTTGGAAGTTGCTAGTGTGAATTGAGGTACCAACAATAAGTTTGTGTTCTAAACACACTTAAACCATTGGCGATTTGCAATGAATCCTCAAAATGACATAGTGTGTTGCGCGTTACAATAATATTTCCCACAGGGACTGAGAACAATAAATACGGATAGGTGATATTTACGGGCAGACCAAAACCAATTTACTATATCCGCACGTAATGTGAAAGGGAAAGATGTAAAGTGTTACATCAGATATTTTAAAAGCTCGTGTATAGCGAGTATGCCAACCGTAAGGATAGAAGATTCAACTTAACATACAAGAAATGGGTAAGTTGCATGTGCTGCTTTGTGTGAAAAGAACTTCACCTATCGTTTAGGCCACCGGCCGCCATTGAGTAATGTATATTATAAAACAGGGAAGTTGTTGGTTATGCACTTAGGGCAACGAAGCATATATAATTTGTTAATGGATAATGATCCTACTCTTGAATTTATGCTGTTCACCTAGTAACTTATTGATTAGGTTAGTTAGTAACGTTTTGTCTTCCTTTCTGGGCCCAGAAAGTTTAAAGTAAGCAGTTTTCAGTTAGCACACTGTTTCTGGCTTTTACATGAAATGAATTTTATGCAATAATATGCAAAACTAAAATTATTTGAACTATTACATAGCATGATTGGAAGCTAGCCAGTAAGCAAGTTTTAGAGGATTTGGAGTTTACCTTTAATAGCCAGTGGGGAGGGAAGCTTCTATTATTGAAACTTGGAAACTAAAACGACGATAACGTAGATGAGATGAGTACTCAGATGAGCGGTACATGGAGCTAAATCTGCCTGTCATTTATCACAGGGTTACCAAAAGTGAAAAGCCATTTTCAGGCAGTTAACCCTGCGTTACAAATTCTGACCTAACGATTACGAGACATACGCGTTATTCGTATGCCGTAGTAGAGATGAGTTAATCACTTTTTTGATCCGCTAATTGGAAGACCAAGTCTGTGTAGCGTTCATAAACCATTTTGCAATTTGCTTAAATGGGTATATTTGTAAAATTGCCTCTTTGTTTCATAATAAAGTAAAAGAACTATGAAAGAATGCTTTCGCTGGTATAGTGAATATGAAAACCTTAATTGTGAGACATTTATACGTATGCAGAAGCGCTTTGCAGCTAGCATTTACCGCTATGCTATTTTCAAACTGACGCGGCTTGTACAGTCCCAAACTGCCAGGAGCGCTAGTGTGTCTTGTCAGTTCCATGCATGCAAAATTGGATAAGTTATTGTCTTAGTAAGGTATTTGGTCAAATAGCATGCACTATTAATACAATGCCGGTCCTCGTAGTCGTGGTCGCTGGAGTGTAAAGCTCCGACGCTCCGCCAAGCCAAGGCTCGCGGGTTCGAGTTCCGCAATGGGCATGGGTGTTTGTGTGTGTATGTGTGTTGCTGTAATAAGCGGTAACGATAAACAGTAAAACACAGTCTCATAAACTGGGTAAAACAAGGGAACTTTAAAAAAAATACAAGAAACTCGGACGATTTAACATGGGTTAACATGTAAAGTTAAACATCTCGAGGGTGCCTCCGAAACTGCGTCCTATGTGATCTAGTGGTACCATGCTAGCCCCATATTCCCGAGGTCGCGAGTTCAAGCCCGGCGGAGGGCGATGGATTTTTTCGGGCCTCCGAGCAAAATTTTCAATCTTGCTACCCAATATAGAATGGGACGATAAGAACCATAGCAGTTAAAGAGCGTCCATAAATAAAACTGTTTCTTTTTTGGCCCCCGATACCGGGCACCGCAAGCAGGGCGTAACATCCCTGTTTGCTTCCAAAGTGACTCCTGGGAGGGAAGGTTGAGAGGAGAGACCGAAAGGCGACCAGATCCAGATTACGACGGGCGCAAACATGGACGGGGTCCTAACGTTTCCAGATGGAACGCATACAAGGCCGCCCGATCCTTCCCATAAGCAAACAACCTGCAACGTCCCCGGGCGGAGCCCACTCGGAGAAGAGACCTAACCGAGCAGTCCCCTCACCGATGCCAGAGAAGAAACCTCTACAGTGCCCAAGTCACCGGCCAGCCCCAACCCGCAGAACACCGTTGCCTGGTCCTACAACCCTGTAACAGATGCCAAGGAAATTAGAGGAGTAAAAGTCATGGTAGAAGATGAACCACCCCAACATTTACCTTTGGACCCGGGGAAAGCACAAAAAACCCATGGGCCAGAGTGCACGGTCGCCGGGGATCAAATCCGGGGCTTCTGAATGCGGGTCACAGACTTTGCGCCTGAGGCATCCCGCTCGGAATTTAACGTGGGAATGGCTGACGACACGCGACAGTGTCACCAGCGTTCTGGATTACGCACATCAACTAATTTAAATGAATGCAGATGTCTTGATTTCTATTAAAAGTGGAATAAATACGCCAATTTATGCATTTTCCTTTCAATGCAGGTCATCACAAACAAGGATGCAAGCCTTTATATTAAAGAGTGGATTGAGTTAACCGTTACAGGTCACACTACATACAAATTGTTTGTTTTAGCCTTGATTTAGGCCTACATTACTGGGAAGAGTATCAATTCTAATAATTATAAAATACGCTTTGAAGCTCAGTATATGATCATTCATATGTTTTGCAGTGCTGCCGAATAATATCTAAATTTAGAAAAATGGAAAAATAAAATCAGATTGAGAAATGTAATGGTAAAGCCGCGACATGAACCACGGATCTTCCCCTTTTCTTGAGGAATTTTTCAATCTGATTCTACCTTTCTAATCTTTGTCCTACGCCCTGCCTTGTGTGAAGGAACAATGAATTATCATTTAATACAATTGCTTTGAGCTGAAATACAATATCAAGAACTGACAAAGTGTATTTCGGAGAAAAGCCGATTTTGACCCAGGGAATCTGTTAACGCTGAGAAAAGCTAAAAATCTAACATGTGTACCGTTCAAACCATGCTCAAAACACGAGACTTTGAGATTTTATTTAACCCTGCTCCTCAACAAATGCTTCTGCATGAAATGCTATTAAAGCCTTTCTTCTATATTCATTTTGAAGTGTGACAGAATGTACAGAGACAAAGCATTTGTAACTTGCATTTTGAAATAACCTCTAAGCGAAGACAAACATTGCAAGCAAAGTAATAATTTGACTATTCAAAACCTCTCTCACAAAATTTAATGAATACGAAAACTAAAATTTTTCACGAGAAACTTTTTTGTATATTTGTAAAGAAATAAAACACAAATGAATTTGAAATGTACATGTTATTTCACTGAAATAGATACAAATTTGAACTTCAAGCAACATTTTCGCACACACACAATATTTAGAAGTTCACAAATTGCGAGAGTTTTTTTTAAACTCAACATCTCCATATTATCTGTGATTTTAGTAAGTTCCGTTTTTAGATATGGATTTATTTGTGGTATATGCAGCTATATTTTACACACTCTAGTGTTACATATTAACTATGTAATCATTAAAAAAGAAGCTAATTTTGTAATAACATAATAGAATATCTTTAAAATTTTCTTAATAAAAAAAGCTTTGGTTTCTTTTAATATAAAGGTTCTTCATTGTACTCTTGTCTTTCTTTATCACTATATTTCCCATTTCCTTGCAGGACTTTTTCATAAAACACCTTTCTTTCATCTGTAGTGTTGTCGATTTCAGAAAGTAGATTTCTGACATCTTCACTTTTGTTATGCTCACGTGATTTGAAGATCTAAGCTCCTCTCTGTTAATTTCTTTTGCATTTGAAATCCCTTTTCTTAATACATCAACTTCGGTAAGAGAGGCAAAGTTTGTATTCTGAACTAGGCGTTTACATCTGAAAGATCCCTGTGTTTTCCGGTATATCGGTACTCTGGCTTTTGTCATTTTAAATGGAAGCTTGATTTTCAATGTCTGTTTAGTTTTCGCATTTAAGTCATAAGGTTTCCAGTCCTTACCCCAAAAACATTTACACCATACTTTCTGAATATATTATAATATTCTGACGGTAAGGTCATTGTTTCACATCTTAGGTCTTTTTCTGTGTTGCCAAATATTCTATCGGGGGCACATGGGTGTGGACCCTAATAGAGAAATAGTGAAGAACTTATATAAATACTTCAGAATTTTTGACAATCGGATGTATAATTGCAATCTTTGTTGAGCTCTTATTTTGAGAGGAACATTAATCTGAGAGTAGTCTTATCGATTTGTTTTTCACACCCTTCAGATTAAGTCCTTGTTCAATCATCGTTAAGTAGTCTTTCAGTGCTGAAGCTATTTCGTTAGCTCACGTCGAGCATCAGTTTCAAGCCATGAGTGCACTACTACATCTTTAGCTTTCTTTTCAGAGAGTTGTAAAGTCGTACAGTTATACTTGACAAGAGTAAAATATCTCTCCCATTGACAACTTTGGAAGAGGCTGATTATGTTGGCAGTCAAAACAAATAGTAATGGCATCGTCACCGTTATTTCAAACTTTGAAATTTTTCTTTGCACGCGGTTTGTGAACTCTGTATTTTGTTCTGATTTTATTTTGTTTCTTCAGCATCTGTTTTCGTACGTAGCTGAAGTAGAATTCGTGAACAGGCTGAACATATATCTTTGTGTGGGGTACCCAATCCCAGATTGAAATATTTATAGAACACACACTTATACAGGGAACAGCACAATAAACCTTGCTTATTCTGGGTATGACGGTATCCTTCATAAAACTTTCTCAGGTTTAGATCAGGAGGAAGGTATGATCTAATGATTTTATTTCGTAAATAATGTGATGCATGGCACTTGTATTTAAATACATCTCTATTTACAGAATCAGTCTCTTGCTCGTCTCTTTCATACAGACGACGAGGGCGTCCTCCACAACTTTCCTTAAGCATTTTCCCTTCAAGCTTAAAGCGCTTAGCTATTCTTCTAAGCCTGTCTTCTGAGACACAAGTTAACTTACGAAATGTTGCTGCACATGCCTGATAATCTTTCTCTTCCTCACCTCTGATGCGGTATGAGATTAAGACTTTTCTATTCTTTTTACGGGCATCTACAGTAATTGTGCGACAATCTGATAGCTACACATCCATAAATTTAAGCAAAACATTCTTGCTGTGTTTTCGTCTCATGTCTGCATACGCAGTTTCGGAAACCTAAAACAGATAAACATACTGTGTCAAAATATGTTGCATACTACTTAGTGATTAATAAAAGATGGAACAATTAAATAAATAAATATATAAATAAATAATAGTAATATACTAATAATTTCAACAACTGTAATTTATTTGCTATTGTCATAGCTGACTCCAGGAAGGCCGCAGGTTTCGACGTCGCAACGCTGCAGGGCCGGCCGTAGTTCTCTGCTGTTCTGAGAAAGGAGCTGTTTGAAGAACTCATTGAGGAAATTTATAATGGGAAACTTTCCATTTCACTATTGTTAAACAAAATCGGACCTTCTCTCATTCTTTTCCTTTTTGGACAAGGTTAAGTTAGGAAGTGGATTTTCTGCCAAATAAGGCAGTGCATTTTCAATCTTCACTTTATTATTTAAAGTAATTTGCATTAGGAGCTTCTGTTTCAGCAGTTACTAACATAATGACAGAAAGACGAGTTTTCTTTGATTGGTTTTTACAGAGACTGTTTCAGTTTTAATCCTGCTGTAATTATTTAAAGGAATGTTGGTAAACATAGACATAATGCTGGAGAGAAATTTGCAGTATTCAGAACCATAACTGCAACTTTCATTTAATACAGAGCATGTTTTATCGGCTTCAATTACCTTTTTACATAAATTAATTATAATATCGTTTTTATTTTTAGAGTTCTAGAACTCGAATTCGTATTTATAAGATATCAACGTCTGAATATTCCAACAATATGCTTGCCTATAAGCATATCGAATCTAATGGCACTTTTAGCCCACTTCTGTTAATTAATTGGAAATAAGTATCCAAACGTTCTCTATTATTGAGAATAGATTGACAGAAAATTTACACTTTAACTTACAACTCAGTTTAAAAGAAGCATACCCACAAATGTAAAGAAATCCTGATTCGTCAAATATAATGTTGCTGGTATAATTCTCAATTAATGATTTATAAAAGATCTCATTTATTTCACGACTTTCTTGGTTTACAGATTCGGTCCTCTGGCCTATCATTTTACTGGAAAACCTAATATATCCATACCTTTCAGATTTTAAGCCAAAAACACTTTTAATTCTTAATTTCTTTTCAGCTTCCATAATTTGAATCACAGTAACATTATAGTTTCCATCTGCCATTTGTCTGTATTGGCCAAGTATGCTTTCAATGTTGTCCGTTTGAAACTTCCCAGTCAACACTTTAATTATAAGTGCATATACAACAATTTCTCTCAGCACGCAGGTGGTGTGAACGAGAGCGTTATATGTGTCATTTGGTAGACACCCATTACTGTGATTTTCACCAACAGTAACTTCACTCCATTTCGTCAACCAAGTAACGAAATTTTCAAAAAAGCACAAGCGTCAACTTTTGATGTCTTTAAATGGGTCCATCAAATTATTATTTCTAAGCACATGGGTCATAGGGCTCTTTGTATTTACAATGGACCACCAAGTCAAAATTATATCTATGAAAGATATCCATGCTTCTTTAATGCAGCAACTGTTATTTCATTAAATATATTTATAGCTAAACTAACTTTCTGACTTTCGAAAGTATTAGGGTACAGAGTTTTCTGGTGAAGATTAGGGGCATATTTAAGTAATGAATTTAATTCACTTTTGTGTAACTCTCGTAAATGGGAAAATCTGGCTTCAACAACAGCATCACTTTCATTGTTGTGACTAACCGAGATATAAGGGCTTTGCAAATTGCTCCAGAAAGGGATGTGAAATGTTTTCGCATCATTGTTTGGGTTTACACAGTTATTACGTAATTATTGAAAATACGTACAGTATCATACAGAACAACGATTATTCTAAAAGGGCTGCCTCTATTATAAAATAGTACTTTGACAGAGTGTTTAGTTAATTCACTAAACAGCACTCGGTTAACCCTGTTGTTATCGGTTACAACAGAAATTATTTTCAAATCTGAATCTATGATTTCTATTATTACATATTTTGTCATTTCTGCAAGTTCCCAGCCTTTAAGCTGTTTTACAGGAATTAGTCTCCAACTTCATTAAGTGAACCAAATGCAGAACTGATTAAAAAAGTAACAATAGTTTTAGCTAACTGTTCTGCATTAATGACAGAAACTCCATATAGTTGCCCATTCTTATAATCCATGCTCTGTTTTACATGCACTTCATCAGTTTGTAAGATTACAAAATTTTCCAAATTTTTCATTTTCTTCACTACATGCGTTAGGAAGTTAGTGTTCCCACTTTTTGATGTGTGAGATATGGCAAAAGATTGTGATAGCTTTTGTAAATCTCTTGGATGCAAGGACAAAATATCAGTAAGCCTGATAGTGTCGTAGCATTTTTCAGATTGCATATAAATCAGTAATACATTTTAAATGGTTTACATGGTATACCTACGAGTTCTCAAACAGAAGAGAAAACTCATCCTCCAAAATAGTCAACTTCTTTACAAAACTAACTTCTGCACCACCTTCAACAAATGTTTTTAGTCGACTGAAAAATTCAATGCCATAGCCGGGATTTGAACCACGGATCTCCCAATCTCCGTCCGGTTGCTCTAACCACTGAGCTACCATGTCAACATGCCGGTATGACATTAAATTCTCCAACTGATTCACTCAGAAGGAAGAAGAATCCTTCCGGACGGATACCGGGAGATCCGTGGTTCAAATCCCGGCTATGGGTTTCAATTGTTCAGTCGTCTGATTCTACCATTCCAACCTTGTCCAACAACGGCTTGCATGGAAGAATATTTAATTCCAAATGTATCTTCTAGGAAGATATTGTCGCCTGGGTCAAACAGAAAGCGGAACATGCCATACTCAAAGAAGGAGAACGTACCATTCAGTATGAAAACACAGATATCCTGACGTCAACCTCTCATTACCATTCAGGTTTATATCGCGAAGCCATTGAAATACAGAGCATAAAAGCAACATCAACCGAAAGGAGGAAGTCTAAAACTAAACAGAATATGGCAAACAGCACTTACAAAATCAAAGTCAAGCATTTCACCAGAACCAATCAGACGCCAGCAGAACGACGACGACATTTTGGCGTGTACCTGCCCTAATTAGGGCTTAACCACGTAATGACGGGATATGGGGTTTACAGGATGGCGGTTGAGATTTTTGCAGGGGAACGCAACACTCCATCTACCCAAGTCCAGCCCATCCCCAACCCGAACCAATCAGACGCCAGCAGAACGACGACTACATTTTGGCGTGTACCTGCCCTAATTAGGGCTTAACCACGTAATGACGGGATATGGGGTTTACAGGATGGCGGTTGAGATTTTTGTAGGGGAACGCAACACTCCATCTACCCAAGTCCAGCCCATCCCCAACCCGAACCAATCATCGCAGACCTCCTCAACAACCTCTGGTATAAATACCGCAGTACAGAGTGCATCAAGGATAGTCGCACTCGCAGTTGTACCGGAAACAAGAGAAGAGCCGCCGCAGCAGTAAAATCTCTTGCGGAGGAACCTGAGAACGCCAGCACCGAGTCTCTCAGCAACACACGACGCCGTCGCCAGCACTAATTCCACCTACTCTCGCCTCACTTGAGCCGCATAGCGCGGCAGCAGAAACCGACACCACGACACTGGAACTAGAAGCCTCACAGACCCAGCATATCACCGCCACGCCTGATGCCAACCTCGGAACACTGCCGCGCTTCAGCGCAGTAGTATGCCGGTTACACCGGCAAATACCTGAAACACACATCTACCGCGCCGCCTAGCACCACTAGCCTTCGCTGGCAAGGGCCACGCGCGTTCACACTCCCCGAGGACCGTTGCCGATAGTGCGACTTGAATTCTGGGATGACGCGGACTACCGTACTACCTTAATAGACAGGTTACGAGCTTTTGGCAAGTGCTCAAGGTTGAGGACAGCTGGGGCACCCGCTACTCCCCTTGCCGACGCTGTTGCCAGTACGACCACACCGCCGACACTTGCACTACCGCCGCACGCTGCCACTACTGTGGCGCTGGATGCCTCACCTCCATTTGCACTAGCCACGACCTGACACAACACCCCCAGTATTGTGCGACATGCGATGGCATAGAACACTTCACGGGACAAGCGGTGTGCCCAAGGAACACACATCGACAGCCGAACGCCGGTATCTCACAGCCTACACACCGCCACGCTACCTCACAGCTGCTACCAAAGGGCAAGGCCACCGACCGTCCACACACGCACAGCCGAAACGCAGACCTACTCACAGCCTCGCAAGAGCATAACGCCGCACTTCACAGCCTCCAAGCAGGCATCACGAATATCACTACAACACTCCAAGAACTCCGGGAAAATCAACACACCGCCACTCAGAACACACTGCAGCAGCCTGACGACTCCACAGCAGTCCTTACTGCCGAAATTCAAGGTCTCAAAAGCACGCTACATGACATCACCTGCAGCCTCGCTCTTTGAAGAAGCGCTCTCAGCGGCAGTGACCATAATCTGCAACATAGCAGACACATTAGCACCTATACCAGACGCAGTCAGCACAACCATACGCCATCATACCTCCGACAAGCTCCAGAAAATAGTGGATTACATCACCGACACCAGACCTTCTAAGAACTACAAGGACACCTCAGCCATCACCCATCATACAGGAACACACCGACACATTTCTGATCAGAATCAAGCAATGAAGGACCAACGTCGCTCCCAAACATCACAACTACCCGAAACGATCACTCAGTCCGCCTAGAACTTACAGGCCACGCCTCCTTGCTGGCGTTAGAAACTAACCCTCACCATCCAAAGATCACCAAATGTCATCACGTTAACTGCAGAAGTACCGCCTACAACGCGAATGTATATGTCAGGGCCTCCGGCCATGTCATCTGACCTCCACCCACACCCAGTTCGGCTTAGCCGTTCAACACAATATATGCTCTCAATCTCCGCGTGCTTCATGCGGTACCGGACACAACTTCCACTTTGATACAAATAAATGATGCCACCTCAGCATAAGATCCTTCTCCAACACAGTATCCCATTCCCTACCCAACACCCATTGTTATTTATCGTACACCCTTCATCCTGTTTTTCAAAAAGAAAGCATCACTGTCGAAACTTCTGCCAGAACACTTCGACCTCGCCACTGCCACTGAAGATGTCTGCATTGTCGCAGACGAAACGTCTGGGAAGAAAAAGGAGGAGGAGCCCAGTAGACCACGGCCCACAAATCCAGATAATTATCTATTTAATATTAACACCGGTAGTAAAAGCCTACGAATTTTGATGATTGTTCATTATATAATGGTAGGAAAATTCACAATACAAACTTACAGCAAACGGTTACAGAAAGTGAGTTTTATTTACAGAATTCCTTAACTACTAAAGTTCCTAGCCTCCCAATATCATTGGGTGTGAAGGACCGGACATTTTGCTCAGAGGTCTCTATCAGGCTTGAGGTTCTTTTACGTGCCGTAAATCAACGACACGGAAAGTTACAGGAATCTTAATATAGATATGTATATTAATGCAATGTCTACAAATAGTTTTTGCAACACTTGAGTAGTACTAGCTTCTTATATTTGGCAAAGGTAATAGAAAGTCTACTTCACAAGCTTCGTGCACTGTAGTTAGTCTTCAGCTCTCAAGTACATGAAACACAGCAGTAAACAAGATTGTAAATATATACATAGCTATTCACAGTGAGTAAAAGGAGAAGTGTGATCACTGTAGTAGTTGGTTAGTAGATGGCATTGCGATTAGTTGTACGGTACAGTACTAATACAGATACTGTAATCCATAGCAGGAAATACACTGGGGAATTAGCAAACAAGAAAAATAGCATCGCTAAATAATACGTTTATCCATGCACATTCTTACGCTCATTCACAGAAATGCTAGATAATAATGTTACTACTAGAATGTAAAATGACATGAGAGGAAGACAGTAAATTGTGATTTATACGTTTTATACTCATTATGTTTTTTATCTGTGCATCTACATATTGTACAATATTTTTCCCGTGAATAAAGAGCTAACTTCGCTGCAAGAATCGTTACAACCTATTTGTATTTTGTTTTACAGATAAACATGTATTCACCAATTATGAAGTCAGCTATTAGCAACTTTCGACAATTTCCTAGATGATTTTGCAGCCTTTGATGATTGTATTTCCTTTCTCATTTCCTTGGTGTGGAAAAATAATCGACACTTCATGTAATGTAGAATCAGTTTGGGAAGATCCAGTGCTCCTCACAACACCTAACTCCTGAATCAACACTAATTTGATTAACACTATCAACCCAATCAAAAAATATATTCGCATCACAAGTTACCTTCACTTGAACGTTTTCTGCTAGAACCCTCTCTACCTGCGACAGAACATTATACTATACAGATTTAAAGGGGTATATAAGGCAAAAATCGTCTATGCCAGATTTTTAGTCTTTAATTGTCGTTAAAAGCAATACGGAAGGGAAATCTGTAGACTTGCCATGGAGTACATTAATACATGCCTTACATGCCTGACCTTTGATTTATTATGTACTACATATCCACTCAGGTGATATACTACATATTCTTTAGCGACATCTTTCTCAGTCACTTCAGGTACATTGTTTTCCCAATCCGGTATATCAGGTAGCTCAATCACAATTTTGTCCTTAATTTTGTTCTCTACACTCTCTTTTATCCCCCTATTGTGGCAGTGCCCTTTGCTAATAATCCCATTTAGTTAACGAATGATGTTCAAGGCATCCCTTGTCTATACTCACAATTACCTCCACATGATATTGCTAATTTGGTGGGAACGTAAATCGACTGTAACATACGTAACTTGAGAAAATCGATTGCAGAGGGATGGCCGTCGCAATTTAAAGACCGTAAAATTACAACGTGTCTTTCTGTTGGGTTATATTTCAACTTGGCTGTGAGTACGTATCTCAATAATTTCTCCACAAATATTTTGCCACTCCAGTGAACTCGGTATGGTTACTCTTAAAGGCTGTAATGTCCTTTCAGACGCGAAAGTATTGTGCTCTTCATTAAGAAGTGATTTCCACCTCGTAAGTACATCCACTTTATTTCAACCTTTGTACAGCCCATTTACAGGTGATGATGGATTTAATATATCTACAAGGCAATTTAGATCTCTGATGAACTGTTCGGTTTTTTCACCTCCTTCGATTCCAGCAAAGTGTATGTCCCGGAAGAATTTAATTTCATAAGTCACTGATCGATCAAACAGTTGAAAACCCAGCCTCACATTACATGTTTTAAATGTATTGGGATTGATATGAGTTTTCTAAGTTTGGGACACACTTTCATTCCACAAAACTCAGAACAGGTATCTGCTAGAAAAACCTCTCCATAATTCAGAAAATGTATGGTTTCAATCTTATAGGAAACTTCATTCCTATTATAGAAATTATTTTCTTACGCATTTAATTATGTGCACAATGACTGAAAAAGTCCAAAGTCGTCTCCTTGATTCGATAGGATGGGGTACTGAACATTTAAGGTTATCACGTATGCCACATATTCCCAAACAGTTCCATAATTTATTGTTAGACTGTAAAAGCAAGTATTTTAGTACCTGAGTGTTCTATTTGAATGATAACTCGCATAAACTTTGTGCCAAGATGTCCCCATTCCTACTTGTGTAGGTAGTTACAGGTTGCACGCAATTATACAATAAAGGGGCATATAAATACAAGGCGTGGCTGGTCAATTCAGTTTTACTCTATTCTGAGGTAAAATCCCCCAAATATACAAATCCAATCACCTTCAAAGAATTACAATCAAATCGAATTTCTTCTTTAACTTTACTTCATCAAAAATTAAAATTCCACATCGTTCGTTTTCATTCTTATTCTTTACAAATTCAGATAATGCATTTACAGCATGGATGTTAATGCCATAAGAATGTTTAAGACCTTTGATTAACTTTCTTAAACTGATTCTGATGGAAGGGGAAGATGATCGCGATTTAAACAATGTCTATTTTCCTTGGTTACTTGATTCTTAAAAGCAGGCTATCTAACAGAACTTCTCCATTATAACTCACTTCCTTCTTTTTGGTTGTCTGCGTTTCTTCAAAATTGTATCAATGACAATTTATTGTTTTTTTATTCAAGGTATCTTGTTCCATAAGATTAATTGATATTGATATCCTTTCCATTTACTTTCCTTTCAAGTACTTGAACCCTGGCATTGCCTACCTTCAATATACTGTTTAGTCTATTGTATTGCGCTGTTGCCCTTTAACCTTTTCTTTAGTAAGTCTACTTTATTACTAAAGTTTCTATTGGTATCCTCCGGGACGGGAAGATTAACAAATGGTATTATTAGAGCATTCTGCATTATCACCATTATTTTCTAAATTTGCATCTTTGATGCAGACCTTTTTGATAAAGGAGACAGGCCTTTTTGATGGAGGTTTACGGGAATGCATTAGTCATGATAAGTATTTAGGAAGGTTAGTAAAGAAATGTAGAACTGCGTGAGGCATTAACTTCCATCTTTGCCTTGCAATCTCTACATTTTCTCCATTAACCACAAATTTGTCCACCTTTACCAAAAGTTCTTCCGAAAATTGTACATCACACACGTAACTGTTATAAGAAAGTGTCTTATCCTTTCTTGTACAGCCCTCTACCTCTTAGAAAACAATAGTTTATCCTTTGGAGGTATAAAAAGATGTTTACCTTTATATTTGTCGTATCCAGATCTACAACCAGGCACGAAACAAATAGGCAAGTTGTTTGTTTCTGAAAACTGAGCAACTAAATGTCACCACATTGTAACAAGCACAGCTACCACATACACAACAATACTCCAATACAACACCCAACAAACAGATACTAGCATTAATACAGGGGTGTATATAGACACACTAACGATTTTGCTGCCATCTGACGCAGGTAATTGATAGCTCTTGTATAAGTCTTATGCAAGAGCAGTGAAGTATCACACTTCTCCTACTCGCTATGGCTATATATTTTAAAGGCGCAACTGCGAAGAAAAATTGTGACTTATACAGATTGAAGCTCTCTTAACTGATTATATTATATCAACACATGTTGTCTCATGCTGGTCGACTAGAGCTGATGATGTCACGCATGGAACAACGTGGTATTTAAAGTGTTGAGTGAACTGTTTACTTTATGAAAGATACAATCACTGTGTAGTTAAATTGCACCATTATCATTTAAGAACGCAAAAATAAATTGAATATTGCATTATAAATTATAATAGGCACAGCTAAAATAAAGTCCTTTCAATAATTCAATAGAGGTAGCACCATCAGTGCTTGTAGCAAAAAATAAATTAAATTGAGGTTTATTTATGGACGCTCTTTAACTGCTGTGGTCCTTAGCGTCCCATTCTATATTGAGCGTGAAAAACCGATAATTTTGTTCAGAGGCCTCTTTGTCAGGCTTGAGGTTCGTTTACGTGCCGTAAATCTATGGCACGGGACCACCGGCTTTACTTTCCTTCCTAAGGAAGCCATGCTAAGAATTTTTACGTCCGAAAATATCCATCGCCCTCCGCCCGGTTATGCTTGTAGCAGACTTAATGATTCTTCCATACATAATCTACCTCAAATTAAGCGTCCAAAATGTTTTCAAAGATTAGTTTCTTTGTAAACAACAATATGAAGAAAACGTGTGATACTGAGGAATAAAAACGTTTTTGGTGAAATAAATGTCATGATTATTATGTGGAAATGAGATAATTCAATACTTTGAACTATCTTATAATTTTATTAAAATATCTTGTATGACAGTGAAGTCTAAAATTATAAAATAAATGGCATTAACACTGGAATTATAGAAATTATATATAGAAGCAAATGTTTCACTTCATTTCTAGCACTAGTTTTAACTTTCCGTAACAGTCAACATGTTAAGATGATATAAAAAATCTGATGTGTTACACTCACATGACTTTCTCTACTCTTGTACAAACTATTTTTACAAACGCTTATTCTCCATATGCTTCATGTTAATGGAGATATCGAGATGTCAATCTTATTGATAATTTTCTTGTAGATGCAAGGGGAATATGGTAGGTTTTAAGCGATAGTTAAATATTTCAACGCTGGTTGCTATGTGGCACATTTCATTCTCTTTGCATGTCCAGGACATAAAAAAATGAATGACGAATTTGAGAAAAAGTATAAGTATTGGAAAATTTAAGGGAATAACAAGCAATATCTCGCAAACGGTTCACTCAACAAAAGAAATGTATATGACATAAACTGTGTATTTTAACACGATCTACATTTTTTGTGTAGTAAAATTTTGTCTATCTCTTATGGTTTACCAGTTATGAAAAAGTCGTTCATAATGAAGAATACTTTTGGAGACATTCCCAGAAAATTCGAGATATACATTTTATTTGTCATGACAATATCTTAAACATATGATATTTTAATCAAAATCGTTAGAGCCGTTTTTGAAAAAAATTAAAATTTTCGAAAAATGTTCCATGTAAAGGGTAGTCTGGGGTGGGGGGATTTTCTTGAAAACCTTCGTGTCGCATCTCTGAAAGATACTCTGAAAGATACTGAACCTAAATACCAAGTTTGGTGTTTATCCGACTCTTCGTTTTTGAGTTATGCTGTTCACAGACACACAGACACACAGACAGACACACACACGGACATGTTTCCAAAAATGCTTTTTTTGGATTCAGTGAGTCTCAAAACATGTATTTCCGGTGAAATCTCGGTATCGAATTTTGGGTGGAATGCAATACTTCCCCTACTTACTATACGTAGTAGAGAAAGTAAAAATACAGATTAAATGTATAGGTAATACTCTGCAAGAAGCATAAATGCATATGTTGACATAATTTGTAGTGCAATGCTTTGAAACAAAAGTAAATGTTTTATTTAATTTTTAACACTAGTTTTAAAAAACCAATATGCTAAGATGGAATAAAAAACAAAAATTAAATGTATAAATAATACTAAGTAAGAACCATCAATACATACGCTGAAATAATTTATAGCGTAATGCTTTAAAATAGAAGCAAATGTTGCCGGTACTGGCGGCAATGGGCCGGGTTAACAGCAATTAAGTTCCTGACCGCCACCCGGGTTTGGAGAAGAATAAGGGGTATTCATAGTTAATTTTATTTGGTGTGCCATGAGGAGTCTTTATAGTTAACTTTATTTGGTATGTCATTTGGTTTTTATTAGGGGCAATAACGTCTTCTGCTGGGTAGTGTTCGTGCTGGAAGTGGAAGCATAGGTGCTTCCATGATGTTCCATATGTGGAAGTAGCCTTACTGTAGTTGCTGATGGTTGCTCTGGATTGTTGTAGTTTCTTGAGGTTGCTGGACGTGCTCAAGGGCACTCAGCCGCTTGGGTAGTTCGTCGCTGACAATGTCTGTAGGATCGTCCAGCTCCATTAGGTGGCATTTCATACACATTAGGTTGTGCCGTCACGATGCGAGTACCTCCGCGTCGTCGTCGTCGTCCTGTAATGTTTGGCGGAGTTGGGAGATCTGGTCGGACGTCAGTGCGAGGTGTCAATGGGGTGCGTTGTTTGGCCTCCATTGCCGTAAGGCGCACATTGGTGCCCTCTGTAGCGCATCGAGGCGATGTCCAAAGTCACGGAGAGTCGCGCTATATGGATATTTAGTAGTTAGTTTACATGACTGTCACTAGATTGCGCACTATTATTACCATTCCAAGCATCATGGGATCGTCATGGTTCTATTAGTTTGGTGTTTTGTGGGTCCTATTCATTGCTTACTAGATATTACCATAGTCAACTACTATGCCAGTGGAGGGATATGATATTACAAGCTGGCGTGTTCTCGTTCTTCATCTAGTCCCTGGACATATTTGCACTTACTGCCGCTAGTATCGTTCGACCACATCCTATTACGAATTGTCAAAGTGAGTGATTAATTATGAATTGTTGCTACGTTGTGAAACTTAAAAAGAAATCGAGAGTATGTTTGAGTTCTTCTAGAATTACTAATTGTGATAAGGCAAAATAAGGTTCTCTGTGCTATGAAGTATAATGGATGCAACATTAAGTGGCATATTTGGAGGTTAAAGCAGCTTGCATACATTGCTAATGAATTGTTGCAGAGCATAAAAGTTATGAAGAAATCAGGTTATACCGTTTATTTTAACGTTAGAAAATTCTTGAGTTAATGGTGTATAATGGTCCCATATAAATGACATTTAGATGTTAATGCTTGTAAAACGATGCTTTCCTAATTTAAAACCACATACGGCAACAAAATATAAATAGTATTATAAAAGGAAGATGCATCCGATGGGCATTATAACTTTTCCTTCAATCTTTGCTAAGGGCAATCAGTGAGATTAAACCTTTTGAGCACTTTGATGCATGGTAGCAATCACAAGTTTTGTTACGTATGACACATACGCATGTTTGTTTCGGCGCATGGAATTCCTTATTGTTACATATCTTGTGAAATCCGTGTATATCGAATCTTGTAACTACATTCCGTAAGTCCTGGTTTTCTTTAGTCCAGTTTCTGTCAATCATTGTACCTGTTGCGTAGAGCTCCTCATCATGGGTCTTTCCTTCTGTCTTCTTTTCTCCAATGCTCTATTGTATGGGGCTGTAGATGGTAGAAGGTTCTTTGTTCTTAGGACTTGCAGATAGAAGGTTTCCTTTGCCAGTTCATAGGGCAGCCTTGAGGGAGCTGTTTTTCCTATTCTCATCGCACATTTTAGGAAGCGGGTTTTTACCTTTTCTATCCTTTCTGGGTAAGTGATGATTAATTTCTCCCATATAAGTTCTATTCCATAAGTGATGATAGGTGATATTGTGGTGTCAAATAATAGCAGAGCTGTATACACTGACAATCTAGCTGGATGTTATACAGGGTGAATCACCTAAAGCTTGCACAGCAAATATTTCGGAAATGGAAAGTGCTATTGATGTGCAGTTTTCACAGCATTGATTGGTGGTCAGGGGCTCGTACATTTAGCCTAGAAACAGATTTTAATAATACCGAGAAAATGTATTTTTGAGCAAAAATACAATTTTTTAAATGGAACAATCCCTAGTTACATCAACGGAATAAAGGTAGGCTAAATTAGAATGACAATGGTCTTTGTTACAAGGATTCTAGTGCACGTGGTTTACGAGAAATCGCAT
The DNA here is from genome assembly GCA_030765065.1 of Deroplatys truncata. Lineage (NCBI taxonomy): Eukaryota > Metazoa > Arthropoda > Insecta > Mantodea > Mantidae > Deroplatys > Deroplatys truncata. Next base: position 23,021,201 of record CM060976.1, on the reverse strand, counting down.
TTTGAAAAGTTTCTATCCCGACAATTGTTTGTCCCATTCATCCTGCTTAGGTTCTAGGTACGATGTTGTTATGTTTGTTTGCATTGTGTTTTCTGTTCATTGATTGCATTGCCACTTTCTGGTCAGTTAGTTTGTGACAGTTCAAGCAGTAAGTCGAGAGTGGAAGATAGGGTTTACTAATATAGAAAAAGCCGACATGTTCATGGTGTATGGAGAGTGTAGGAAGAATACAGTTCGTTCCTGTACGGTGTATGCGGAAACATATCTCAATAGACGTCAATCATCTCGGCAATTATTCATCAACTTCTTGAACCAATTACGTGAAAGTGGTACTGTAACACCTAGAAAACGTAACAGAAACAAACAAGTGACTGGAGAAGAGGCAGAAATGGATGTTTTGGCTGCCGTTGCAGTAGATCTGCAAATTAGATCCCGCACAATCGCACGTGGAAGTGGCATAAGTCAGGCAAGTGTATTGCGCATTCTACATCGACATAGGTTCCATTCCTATCACATCTCTCTCCATCAAGAGCTGCATGGAAACGATTTTGAGAATCGTGTTAACTTTTGTACATGGGCATTAACACATGATACTCCAGATTCATCATGTATCTTGTTTAGTGATGGGGTAACATTTACTAATCATGGCCAGTTAAACAGTAGAAACATGCACTATTGGTCTGTTGACAATCCCCGTTGGCTTCGTCAGGTGGAACGTCAGCGTCCATGGAGTAAACATGTGGTGTGGGATAGTGAGCCATCAGTTCATAGGCCCTTTGTTCATAGAAGAACAATGAACTCGCACAAGTATCGCAGCCTCCTGACAGACCATCTGCCACAGATGCCAGAAGACGTTCCTTTGCAGACTAGGAGGAACATGTGGTACCAAAATGATGGCTGTCCAGCTCATAGTGCAAGAAGTACTACAGCTTGCCTTAACGGATTGTTTCCAAATTGTTGCATTGGTCGAAGAGCACCTGTACCTTGGCCGGTCCGTTCACCGAATCGGACTCCTTTAGACTTTTTTTGTGGGGAAGGCTGAAAGACACTGTCTACAAGGATGCAGCAACTACACCAACCGATATGAAACGATGTATTACTGCTGTCTGCTCTGAAATTTCAGCTGAAATGCTAGAACGTGTGCAGCAGTCTTTCCATAGCAGACTGGAAGAGTGTATTGAAGCTGCCGGTGGTCATTTTGAACACAACCTTTGAAGGGCTATGATCTCTTTACTTGTAAGAATCCACAGAAGTATTGTAATTCCCTTTTATTTTTCTTTAGTTTTTGCTACCACAGGTTGTACAAGTGTCGTTAAAAGTTTAAAAATAATATTTCTCATAAACCACTTGCACTAGAATCTTGCAACAATCGCAACTGACGTTCTAATTTACCCTACCTTTATTCTTTTGATGTAACTAGGCATTGTTCCATTTAAAAAATCTGATGTGTTACACTCACATGACTTTCTCTACTCTTGTACAAACTATTTTTACAAACGTTTATTCTCCATATGCTTCATGTTAATCGAGATATCGAGATGTCAATCTTATTGCTAATTTTCTTGTAGATACAAGGGGAACATGGTAGGTTATAAGCGATAGTCAAATCTTTTAAGCGCTGGTTGCTATGTGGCGCATTCTATTCTGTTTGCATATCCAGGACATAAAAAATTGAATGACGAATTTGAGAAAAAGTATAAGTATTGGAAAATTTAAGGAAATAAGCAATATCTCGAAAATGGTTCACTCAACTAAAAAAATGTATATGACATAAATTGTGTATTTTAACGCGATCTACATTTTTTGTGTAGTAACATTTTGTCTATCTCTTATGGTTTACCAGTTATGCAAAAGTCGTTCACAATAAAGAATACTTTTGGAGACATTCCCAGGAAATTCAAGATATACATTTTATTTGTCATAAAAATATCCTCAATAGGTGTGATTTTAATCAAAATCGTTAGAGTCATTGTTGAGAAAATTAAAATTTTCGAAACATCTTCCATGTAAAGGGTACTCTGGGGTGGGGGGATTTTCTTGAAAACCTTCGTGTCGCATCCTTGGAAGATACTGAACCTAAATAGCAAGTTTGGTGTTTATCCGACAGTGCGTTTCTGAGTTATGCTGTTCACAGACAGACACACACACAGACACACAGACACGCACACGGACATGTTTCCAAAAATGCTTTTTTTGGATTCAGGGGGTATCAAAACATGTATTTCCGGTGAAATCTCGGTATGGAAATTTTGGGTGGAATACAATACTTCCCCTACTTACTATACGTAGTAGAGAAAGTAAAAATTGTATGTTTGCTCAAAAAATACACTTTCTCGGTATTATTAAAATCTATTTATAGGCTAAATGCACGAGCCCCTGACTACCAATCAATGCTGTGAAAACTGCACACCAATAACACTTTACATTTCCAAAATATTTGCGGTGCAAGTTTTAGGTGATTCACCCTGTATATTGCTATAGTGACTGACGCTGTACCTTCTTGTATATGCTGTCATAACGATAGAGTTGTCTGCATGGTTAAACCTAGATATTTAACTTTGTTTATAAACTTTGGAGGTGTTTTCAGGGGTTCTTCTATTCTCTTCAGAATGTTATTTGCAGTTTTTTCTATGTTTATGTATAATTTATTTTCTGTAACCCATTTCTTCAGATTTGCAGCATCTCCTGCAGTTCATCTCTGTTCTGGCCTCCTGTCACCATATCATCCGCATACATGATGAGTCGTCCTCCGTGGTGTAGTGGTTACATGCTAGCCTCTAGTTCCCGCGGTCGCGGTTTCAAATCCGGCGGAGGGCGATGGATTATTTTCGGGAGTAAAAATCCTGTGCATGGCTTCCTTCGGAAGGGAAGCAAAGCCGGTGGTCCCGTGTCATAGATTTAAGGCACGTAAGAGAACCTCAAGCCTGATAAAGAGGCCTCTGAGCAAAATTACCGATCTTTCATGCCCAATATAGAATGGGACGGTAAGAACCACAGCAGTTAAAAAGCGCCCATAAATAAAACTTAATTTATTTTCCATACATGTTGAGAGCCTCTACTTCCCTAGTTCGCGGGTTCAAACCCAGCGGAGGGCGATGAATTTTTTCGGGCGTAAAAATCCTTAGCATTGCTTTCTTCGGAAAGGAAGCAAAACTGGTCAAAGAGCGTCCATAAATAAAACCCGATTCTCAATTCATGAGTTGTGGTGTGGTATGCTTTAATATCTGGATTATGTCGCTGTGTGTACATTAAACAGCAACGGTCTCATCGGGTTCCCTGTTGGACTGCGTTAGTTTGAACAATCATATTTGAAGTCGTTACTTCATGGTCTATTTCTACTTTATTGAATGCTACGATAACTTCGAAGAGAGTGTGCGTCTCCAATCATGTCTATACAATTTTCTGATTAATATCTCTCTATCTATCAAGTCGAAAGGTTTCGTAAACAACAAATATTGCGTAGTATTTGCCTTTCGGCTTTTCCAGTGCTGTTTCTATTTCATCCATTAAGTGTTTCACAGCCTGTAACGTACTTCTGTCTCTTCCGAATCAGCACTGACAGTCTGGGATAATATCTTTTATTTATTCTTTAAGTCTCTCCATCATTATTCTTGGAAATATTTTGTACATACTATTTTGTGATGTAATTCTTCTGTATGAGATGGATTGCCTATGTCACCTTTTCCTCTACATAAAACTTTTACCTTTGCATTCCTCCACCTGATTGGTATTAAACCTTTTTGCAGGCATATGCCGAATAGGTCTGTCCAGAAGTGGATTAAGTAATCTTGGGAAGGTGTTAGGTGTTCTATACAAATATTATCACGGGCGGATGCTTTCTTAGCTTTTGCTTTTTACTTTCTCTACTACGTATAGTAAGTAGGGGAAGTATTGCATTCCACCCAAAAATTCGATACCGAGATTTCACCGGAAATACATGTTTTGAGAATCACTGAATCCAAAAAAAGCATTTTTGGAAACATGTCCGTGTGTGTGTCTGTCTGTGTGTCTGTGTGTCTGTGTGTCTGTCTGTCTGTGTGTCTGTGTGTCTGTGAACAGCATAACTCAAAAACGAACAGTCGGATAAACACCAAACTTGGTATTTAGGTTCAGTATCTTCCAGAGATGCGACACGAAGGTTTTCAAGAAAATCCCCCCACCCCAGACTACCCTTTACATGGAACATTTTTCGAAAATTTTAATTTTCTCAAAAACGGCTCTAACGATTTTGATTAAAATATCATATGTTTAAGATATTGTCATGACAAATAAAATGTATATCTCGAATTTTCTGGGAATGTCTCCAAAAATATTCTTCATTGTGAACGACTTTTGCATAACTGGTAAACCATAAGAGATAGACAAAATTTTACTACACAAAAAATGTAGATCGCGTTAAAATACACAACTTATGTCATATACGTTTCTTTTGTTGAGTGAACCGTTTTCGAGATATTGCTTGTTATTTCCTTAAATTTTCCAATACTTATACTTTTTCTCAAATTCGTTATTCATTTTTTTTATGTCCTGAACATGCAAAGAGAATGGAATTCGCCACATAGCAACCAGCGTTAAAATATTTGACTATCGCTTAAAAGCTACCATATTCCCCTTGCATCTACAAGAAAATTACCAATAAGATTGACATCTCGATATCTCGATTAACATGAAACATATGGAGAATAGGCGTTTGTAAAATTAGATTGTACAAGAGTAGAGAAAGTCATGTGAGTGTAACACATCAGATTTTTTTACTTTCTCTACTACGTATAGTAAGGGAAGTATTGTATTCCACCCAAAAATTCGATTCCGAGATTTCACCGGAAATACATGTTTTGAGACCCCCTGAATCCAAAAAAAGCATTTTTGGAAACATGTCCATATGTGTCTCTGTGCGTGTGTGTCTGTGTGTGTGTGTGTGTCTGTCTGTCTGTGAACAGCATATCTCGGAAACGAACAGTCAGATAAACACCAAACTTGCTATTTAGGTTCAGTATCTTCCAAGGATGCGACACGAAGGTTTTCAAGAAAATCCTCCCACACCAGAGTACCCTTTACATGGAAGATTTTTCGAAAATTTTAATTTTCTCAAAAATGGCTCTAACGATTTTGATTAAAATATCATATGTTTAAGATATTTTTATGACAAACAAAATGTATATCTTGAATTTCCTGGGAATGTCTCCAAAAGTATTCTTCATTGTGAACGACTTTTGCATAACTGGTAAACCATAAGAGATAGACAAAATTTTACTACACAAAAAATGTAGATCGCGTTAAAATACACAATTTGTCATATACTTTTTTGTTGAGTGAACCATTTTCGAGATATTACTTGTTATTTCCTTAAATTTTTCAATACTTATTTTCTCAAATGGGAATTCGTTATTCATTTTTTTGTCTTGGATATGCAAAGAGTATTAATCTGTGGGAAAGGGAATGGTGCTGCACCTAGCAACCAGCTATTAAGATATATGTATGTGCTTAAAGGCTACTGTAATTCCAAATTGCCCTTGTAAATATACGTTCCCCTTACATCTACAAGAAAATTAGCAATAAGATAGAGTCTGCAAATGTTTATCTCGATTAAGATGAAGTAGATGGAGAATAAGCGTTTGTAAAAATAGTTTGTACAAGAGTAGAGAAAGTCATGTGAGTGTAACACATCAGATTTTTAAAGTATATGATGTCATGCTCTGTGATTTTCACTGTCATTTCTTCTCTGGTGTTCGCTGTATTGGTGATACTGTAGGCTTCTTGCTTATTTTCTTTATTGGGGGTTTCCCGGAAGTGATTCTCCCAGGTTTCTGTACATAATTTCTTACTTGTGCTCCTTTTTGCCCGTTTCTCAACGCCACAAACAGATCCAGCCTTGCTTTTTGTGCTATTTTTGGCCTAAGTATTCTGCTTTCCTCTTCTCTAGTAATGATTTGTGTAGTCTTGTATATATTTGTGAAGGTCTTCAAATCTTCTTCTCGTTCTTTTTCTCTTGCATTATTTAGAGTTTCAGCGTATATTTCCTCATCTGATAGCTTTCCCTGTTGAACCTGGTTGGAATCTCCTCTTCTTGGAAGGGATGATTGCTGAGATAAACATTCTCTATTATCACCACCGCGTCGTCTATTTTGTCATTCTCTATTAACATTCTACCGTTATCTATTTCCTCCTCGCATCGTTCTGGCCGAGTCATGTTTAATTTGCTTGATGGTTTGTTTTCTTCCTCTTTCTTTGACGTTCTTTGTGCATCTTCTAGGATGCTGATAGTAATTAAAGATTTCAAGCCTTTCCGGCGTTAGTTATTGAAGATAGTTTCTCGGGATAGCAGCCAGGTCAAATATGGGTAACTGCCCAAACTTTCAGCGACTAAATCTGGCGCCATCCTCAGGGAACTGAAGCTAGATTTGGTTTTTGATGAATGGATGGAAAAACGAAGGTAAAGTTGTGTCCGGTACCACCAAAGCAAACCGAATGTTAGTGGGTGATTTCTAAATAGACGCCTACATACAAGAGAGTATGCAGACAGAGTGGGGATTAGGTACTGGCTATGGTAGAGCCCAGACCAGGGACCTATGACTAATAGTGATATTCATGCTCATGCAAAAAGGATTTTATGGTTTCTGGGTATCGTGCTAAGATGGATTGAGGTACAGTACCTTTTCTCGTGGCTTCAGCTGGAGAGGGAGCTGATTGGCTTCTGTTCTTCAGCGTGCTGCTGTCTGTCCTAATAAACATAGTGTGGGGAAATGCACATGGAGAGGGGTTTATTTACAATAAATAAATATGTGCTTTATTTCAACTCTATTACACCCAGAAAACTATTTATTTATAAGAATTTTTGAGGACTTCAGGGGGGGTTTGCCTACCTTAAACCTTGACATAGTCTGCAGCGGGCAAGCAGGAGCCACTGTCGTGACTGCCTAACAAGGCAGTTTTTCCTTTCTTTTCTCTCTCTCTCTCTCTCTCTCTCTCCTGTACATTCCACTCTTGTCCTGTTGTTCGCCGTGGTCGTCCTATGTTGGGGCTTCCGGTGACCCCGTTCCGCCCTCGGAGGGGAAGATCATCCGTTCGGGGACTTGTGGGCACATCTGTGATCTATGGCGGTATGAGGTTCTCGAGGTATATCATGATGACCGTTTGATCGTCTGTACTGTAGCGGTTCAGTGAGATGGTGCGGTCAAACAGCGATAGTGACCGGTTATGATTGTCCGTGGTGATGTCATATCGTCCTAGGTCACGAACGGTTGGGTTATGGCTAGTATGGGCCTACATATGCCCTGCAAGTTTCTTGATGAAATCTTCAATCATGTGTATTTTTGTGTCCTAATGTAGCAAGTCCAATGACACTGTGTTTGGGACCTTCGTTTCTATTCGGAGGACCTTGTTTTGTAGCAGTTGTAGCTTCTTTATGTGTGTTTTAGCTCAGTGGCCCCACACTGGAGCCGCGTAGGTCATGACTGGCCTAATTAGGCTTTTGTGCAACGCCAGACCCATCTGCTTACTCAGTGCACTCTTGCGATTTATGATCGGGTAGATGGCTCCAGGTTACTGATTTGCTTTTTGTTTAATGTCAGATACGTGTTCTGCGAAGGTAAGCTTGGAATCGAGAGTTACGCCTAAGTATTTGAATAAAGAACTATTGGTACTTTCCCCAGACAAGGGAAATGCTGCCGTTGTGACATCAAGAACCGTCTACCTGTCGAAACTATCAGAGCTATTTTCGGACAATGCTTATAAACAAATTTCCAAAGATCCTACTACTAACAAAGTGGAAAGAAAAACAATCGCTATATTAAAATCTTCTGGTCTTCCTTTAGAAGCTATAAAAACGGTAACACCGCATCACTCGACTCCTCCCAGACTTTATGGCTTGCCAAATATACATAAACCAAACATTCCTTTCAGGCCCATTGTTGACGCTATAGGCCCTCCAACATACACTCTGGCTAAGTACCTAACAGAGCTAATGCAACCATTGATTGGAAATTGCAGTCACCATGTGAGAAATTCATCAGAATTTACTAAAGTTATACAGGGAATGCAGGTAACTACTTCAGATATACTGGTTAGTTTCGATGTGGAATCACTGTTCACTAAAGTGCCCCTCCAGGACATTAGAATTGTTGAAACCCCACTTTCATGATAAGATGATTAATTTGTTCCGTCATGTTTTAACTTCTACTTACTTTTTATTTAACGGCACCTATTTTGAACACGTTGATGGTGTCGCTATGGGTTCTCCATTATCTCTGGCTATAGCCAATTTCTATATGCAGGAATTTGAACATGTGGCACTCGAAATTGCATCTCTAGCTCCTATTCAATTTTACCGTTATGTGGATGATACGTTTATGGTATGGCCACATGGAAAAGATGCTTTTACAGCTTTCCATGAATTTTTCAACAACATCCATCCCAATATCAAGTTTACCATGGAGACTAAACATCAGAATGGCTTACCTTTTCTGGACTTATTTATAGAAAAATGATGGCCACAAGGTGTATAGGAAGCCAATTCACGCTTATCTATAGCTTAATAGTAACAGTTGTCATGACCCGGCACAGAAGCAGACAATCCTTTCGACACTCATACATTTAGCTATTGCCATTTCTGACCTTGAAAATCTACTACAAGAAATACAACACTCTCGTACAGTCTTCAGGCAGAATCAATATACTAACCAAGAAATCAATAGAACGTTAAACAAATTGCGTTCTAAACGCAACCGTGAATCCAATACGACGGGCACTATTTATATTTTGAGCCTTGGCAACCCTGAACATCTGACGTTTCCAATGGAAAGTTTGACATTGTTGACCATAATCTACTTCAAACATTTTGTCAATAGAGCGTCATTTGTTTTGTTTACACTAACTTGAAAATTGTGTGTCAACAAAAACATGGAATTAACCCGTGAAAATGTTCGAGCAATGATTTATTACGACATTCGACGTGGATTATCAAGACAAGAGTGCATCGATCATCTAATTACTACATTTGGCGACAAAGCTCCATCCTTTGCCACTGTGAAACGCTGGTATACCGAATTTAATCGTGGCCGCCGTTCGCTCAATGATGAAGCTCGTGAAGGTCGTCCAAAATCATTTGTTGTGCCAGAAAACATTGATGTTGTGCAAAAATTAATAATGAAAGATCATCATGCAACATATTGTGAGATTGAGGCAACCCTAGGCATTAGTTACACAGGCATATATAAAATATTGCATGATTATTTATCCGTGAAAAAAGGTTTGCTCTCGTTGGTTCCCACATAATTTGACGCAATCTCAAAAAGATGCTCGTGTCGATTGGTGTACAAAAGTGCTCAAGAAATACAATAGCGGTGCCTCAAAAGAGGTATATAAGATTGCAACAGGTGACGAATCATGGATCAAAGCGTATGAGCAGGAACATAAACAGCAGTCGACTGTATGGGTGTTTCAAGATGAAGCAAATTCAACAAAAGTTGTTCGCACTCGAAGCACTTCGAAGCAAATGGTCGCCTGCTTTTTCAGCAAAACTGGCCATGTGGCAACAGTGCCTTTAGAGGAACGTAAAACGGTCAATGCCGAATGGTACACAACCATTTGTTTGCCGGAGGTCTTCGGTGAAGTAAGGAAAACCAACAAGAACCGTAGGATCGTTCTTCATAAATACAATACGAGCGCACACACATCTCGTCTAACAACAGAATATTTTATGGCTCAAAAAATAGAATTGGTGGGTCATCCACCATACAATTCTGATTTGGCATACAATGACTTCTTTTTTTGTTCCCGAACACCAAGAATAAATTGCGTGGACAACGATTTTCGTTGGCAGAAAAAGCCGTTGATGCCTTCAAAAAGCATGTTTTGGAGGTGTCTTAAGAAGACTGGAATAAATGCTTTGACAAATGGTTCAAACAGATGCAAAAGTGTATTGATCATAAAGGAGAATATTTTGAAAACAATAAAGCAGTTTTCAATCAGAAATTACTTTGTTTTAGTTATTAGGCTCAAAATATAAATAGTGCCCGGCGTACATAGAAACAACATGCAGGCTTAGCAGTGTCTTTATTGTGGCGCCCTCTCGGGGAAAATTGGGAGATTACTCACAAAGCATGAAATAAAAACAGTTTTCAAGCCTCCCACAAAAAATAACAGATTTTAGGTTCTACTAAAGGTAATTTGGGTTTACGTGCACCAGGCATTTATGAAATCCCATGCAGTTGCGGCAACGTTTATATAGGACAGACGGGCATAACTGTAGAAGATCGCATCAAAGAATATCAACATTTTATTAGGTTAGGTTACCCAGAAAAATCGGCAGTAGCTGAGCACACATATAATACAGATCATGAAATCAATTTTGCCTCCACAAAAATGCTAGAAAAGTCCTCTAAGTACTACGACAGGTTGATTAATTGAAGCCTCTACATTGAAGCCAATAAAAGCAACCTTAACAGGGATGAAGGCCTTCAAATCAGCAAAGTATGGACACCAGTCATTCAGAATGCCGCTCCACCACAGCACAAGGAAGCTACAGCAGTCTTCTGATTGGCCGGAGCTCGACCAATAGGAAGAAACTAGGCGGATCGTTTCCGTCGCTGGTTAGGTATGGATATAGTGACATCAGTAGTCTAGCTTCATATTATATATTGAAAACAAAACTTTTCTAAACAAATTAGAAAAAGAACTACAAAAATTACAGACTGAGATTGTTCTTGGTGGCCTAATTCTGGCCACCGCATGGGTCTTTACACATATAAGCTAATTATTCATATTTTTAAAAAAGCAATTTATAAAACATGTAAATTTTTGCCTGTAAGCTGGGCCCAGTGTACTGGCACCAGGCCACTATTTCTTAATAAACTAGCTGAAACTAGCATTAGTTTCCCTGAGAATGGCGGCAGAGCTAGTCGCTGAAAGCTTGGGCAGTTACCCAGATTTGACCTGGCTCCTAGCCCGAGAAATTGTCAATGCTGATAGTAGTTTCTATAGAATTGTTTCCTTATAGGTGTTGCTGCTGATGACCACAGTCCTCTTTTTCCTTTTATTCGTATTTCCTTTCCTTCAAAGAAGACCAAGCCTAATGTACTTGATCCGTTATATGAAAAATGTGTTCTCATGTCTTCTTTGATCACTAGTTTTTTTTCGAGTGGAGGAGAAAATGATTTAATCACTTACCCCAGCCCCGATGGGAGTCGGGACTGAGAGTGTGGGACTCACCAATAGTCGGCATACCCACTAAAAACTCCTCCACCGGAATGTAATGCAAAAAGGAAGAAGTAAGAAAGAGGAATTCAGGGGTGATAATGCGGCCGTACCGCTTTTGCACCGGCGTATTCAGGGTAAGGATATATTGGCCGGCCACTAGGGCCTAAGCCAGGTGAAGGTGAAGCGCCAGGACGCAAGCATGACCGAGGCCCTACTTGCGCCCTTGGGAATTCAGGGTGAGAGGTAAAGGAAAGTAAAGAGGGAAGTGTGTTGGCTGGCAAGTTCCCAGGATGCCGCCGTTTTAGAGTTGAGTGCGATGCTGTTCAGTAGTGTCTGGGGTTCCCTACGCGACCTCTGGGAGATGCGTCAGGCCAGTCCGGTGGATCGGCGTCTGCTTGCTGAAGCTTCCTAAAGAAGCGGAGTTCTTCTTTGACAATGCTTCGTATTGTCAGGGTGAGTGTGAGCATGTGGTAATGGAAGTCTCGGTTTGTGAGGGTGTCCTGAAGTTCTGCTTTGGAGTTTGAAATGTAGTGGTTGGCTTCGGTCTGGAGCTCTCGAAGCCCAGCTATTGAAGCCTGAAGGGCTCCACTAGTTTGCACCCTTCTTCCTTAAATGTCTCTATCACTAGGGTCGATTTGGTGTTGTGTTTATCAATTCTGCAGTTGATATCTCCTGTCAGAATTACTTTTTTTAGCTGTCATTAGTATTTCAATAATGTCCTCTGATGTCCAATGAGGTATACAGTATATTTCTATTACACTGATTTTTTCTGTCGTAATCATTATAAAATATTTCTCTTTAAAGATATATTTAACATTACCTATGTTAAATTTGAAGAAGCATGAAAGGCCTCCTTCAGGTTTGCCCTCTGTTGGCGCTGCATATGTGTGAGCGCTATAAAATCCTTCAATTTCTATTGGTTTTAGTAGAAATGTTTCTGTTGCCACGATTATGTCAAACTACGGCAAGGTTTCATGGGGTACATAGTTGAACGCGTTTCTTACTCCTTCTGTGTTCCAAGTTAGTAGGGTAATGTTTCTAGTCGAGAGAAGTTCCCTCGTAATAATGCCTGCGAAAGAAGCGAAAGTGTCTTACGAGTATTCCTGCTGGACGAAATTCGAGTTTTCTATGTAATTGAGGACAGCGAGGGCAATTGAAGATACGGGATATAATAAAATATGCATCCACTGAAAATCGTGTTATGACCCACTAAAGAATTAACATATCTATAATATCTATAGGTATTCCGCCTTAGTTCAATCTTGGTGATAACAAAAACAAGTGGTTGCAGTCCTTTGTTATTGGCTGCAAACCTAAGAGTACCCTTTAGGGAGTTTTTCCCTCTTGAATTACAGTTCCCAGTGCAATACTTTATTAAGTAATACCAATCTAATGAGATAACAAAATCTAATATTAATTTAATTATAGATTGCCATCCTTAAAACAGCGTAACTATTAATCCAAAGAACCACTGAAACTATAAAGTTCATTTTCGAATTTTAGTACAGACGGCTCCAAATGTTTTTGCGCCACGTGCTTGTAACTGCGGAGTGTCTTTTGGAGAGGTTATGCCAGGTGCTTTAGCTCATACCTGCTCTACAAGATTAGCGGATGTAGTATACTAAAGAAAATATAATTCCAACATTTCGCATATATTTAGCTGTAAGAAAGTAATGACTGTGAAAAGAAAACAGCAATAACATTACAACATTCAGACTTAAGCAGTAAACAAACTATTTTTTTGGAATTAGAGGTATAATATCATTGTATAACAAGCAAGTGTTAAAACAAAATGGTTTAGTTTTCAATATTCACTACTTTTTCTGCCCATTATCAATTAACATGGTCTTTATTTATCATAATATCCTTATAAAGTATGGTTTTTCCGTACACTTTATCTTAATCGTGACAACAATTTAGGCCAGAAATTATTTCAAGTTATAGTCTAAGTTACACGTTTCCCTGTTACTTTCCCTACTACTTACCTATAATAACTAGGGAAAGTATTGTATTCTACTCAAAAATTCAATAACGAGATTCACGTAAAATACATTTTTTGAGACCCCCTGAATCCAAAAAAAAAATGTTTACTTTCCCTTCTATGCGCTTAGAGTAGGTAAACGAAGTATTGTATTCCACCCAAAAATTCAATGTAATTTCACCAGAAATAACGTTTGAGGCTCCTTGAATCGAATGTATGTATTTTTAGAAAACAGGTCCAAGTGTGTGTGTATGTGTGTGTGTGTGTGTGTGTGTCCGTGAACAGCATAACTCCTAACAAAAAGTCGGTTAAAAACCAAACTTAGTGTTTATGTTCAACATCTTCCAAGGAAGCGACACGAAGATTTTTAAGAAAATCCTCCACTCCATCCTATCCTTTACATTGGACATTTTTACGAAACTTTTCTATTTTTCAGGATGCTCTAACGAGTTTGATTAAAATACATATGTTTTAGCTATTTTCATAATAAATAAAATGCATATCTTTAATTTTCTAGGAATGGTGTGTAAATTCGTCTTTATTGTGAATGACTTTTGATAATAAGTAAACAGTAAGAGAGAAATGAAAACTTACTGTACAACAAATTTATATCTTGTTAAAGCATGAAATTTATGTCAAATACCATTTTTATGGTGTTAACCTATTCTGCAATATTCTTTGTTATTAGTTTGAATTTTCAAATACTTTACCTATACTTCTCTCAACTGCAAATCGCTAGTGTTTTCCTTATTTCTCTCTTTCTCGTGTTCATACAAAGAGAACAGAATTTCAAAGCTATCACGTCTATGGCCCACATTTGGGAGGTCGTGGGTTCGATTCCCGTGGCCGACCTTCCTGGCCCATGGCTTTTTTCGGCGATTTTTCCCGGGTCGCCAGGCGATTGCTGAGAAGGATTCTCATGTCTCCGAATTTCCTATCCCTCCATTATCTTTCATCCGTTGGTCTCTTTCTGGGTTGGAGGTGTCGGCGATGGTGTTTCGGTGTAGTGTGGTAGGGGAAAAGGATACTCTTTGTGACTCTCTCCGTCCTTCGGCTTTCAGCTGGCTTCCGGGGGTACCCGAACCTCCGTTAGAAGCGTTGGACCCCCTCTGCGGGGTGGAGTCCCGGTCTGCCTGTCCGTCTGCGGGGAGCCTCTATTTGGAAACTTAGGGACCCTGCTATTCCTGTGCCGTCATTCCTGATTCCCGACGCCCGGTGTCTCCTCTCACCTCATCCTTCCTCCCGGAGACGCTTCCTCGTGGGGCGTAGACGCAATATCCTCTATGTAAAGCAGTACCGAGTCCCCTCCGTAGCCAATTCAATCCAAAGCTATCACATAGCGATCAGCTTTGAAGGGGCTTGGCTATCGCTTTAGCTTAATATGTTCTACTTATACCTATAACAAAACGTGTAAATAAGTAATGAAGGTTTATCTGTATTAACATGAAATAGATGCAAGAATAAACTTTTGAAGAATAGTTTGTAGAAGAATGAATAGAGAAAGTCATGTGAATGCAACAAACATTTTATAGAAAAAGCTCCGTATGCCTACGTGTCAGTGAACAACATAACTCCAAAACGAAAAGTCCGTCAAATACCAAACATGATATCTATCTTTCAAAGATGTGACACGAAGATTTTCAAGAACATTTCCCCCACCCCGAACAACCCTTTACATTAAAAAAATGCTCGAAATTTGTTATTTTCTCAAAAATGGTTCTAACGATTTTGATTAAAATCCTCTCTATTAAGATATTTTCATAACAAACGAAATATTTATTTTGAATTTTCTGAGAAGAGCCTCACAAATCTTCATTCTGAATGACTTTTGTATCATTGGTAAACTGTAAAAGATGGGCAAAGTTTTACTACACAAGAAATACAGACCCCGTGAAAGCACACAGTTTGTCATACATATATTTTATGGAAGAAACTATTTCCCAGGTACCTTTTGTTATGGTTTGAATACTTTTTGTACCTGGGAAGTCACTATTCGTTTTGTTTTTGTCGCGGTCATACAAACAGCACGGCTTTTCAAAATTTCACGTTGTGGCATGCTTTTTGAAAATGTGACAATCACTTTGTCTACGTATCCTACAACGAAATGCATAATTGTGAGCTTTTTCTTTTGGTATTTAATTAACGTCATTTAACCGGCAGGCCATTACGGACGGTGAAGGAACGAAATGGTTAAAAGATATTCAACTGCGCCCGAGGCCCCTAGAGCTTAGAGTTACGTGACATTCATCTTCTCGGGATAAGGGAAAAGTTTTTTATCTCAGGATAAAAACACTATCCAGGTAACTCACTCTAACTGAGATTCGAACTCGGGACCTCTTGAATGTGAGACAGACCCCCACACCACGAGATGGGCTAAACGTGAATTAAAAGTTTATCTGGATTATCAGGAATTAGATAGAAAAATAAGACTTAGTAAAGATAATTTGTAGAATGGTGAGAAGAGAAAGTTACGTAAATGCAATACATTAGAGCTTTCGCGTGGTAATGCAAAGAGCGTGGAACTTCAAAGGCACCACATAAAATGATGAGTGTGAAGGACAAGATTGGAAAGATAGAATCAAACTGAAAAATTCAATGCCATAGGCGGGATTTGAACTACAGTCTTCCAGGTACCGTCCAGGTGGCGCCGCAGTAACGCGTGCGACACGCATTCGGGAGGTCCCTGGTTCGCTACCACCCACTCTAACCCATGGGATTTTTCGGGTGTTTTCCCGGGTCGTCAGGCGAATGCTGGAGTGGTTTATCTCAGCCCGCGAATTTCCTGTCCCTCCATATCTTTCCATTCCTCATTTCATTCATCCTTAACACCGTAAGGTCTATTTCAGGGATGAAAGGGTCGGCTATGATGTTCCGGTGCGGCGAGACAGGGACAAAGGATGCTCTCTGTGGAACCTATCCATCTCTCGGTATTCGGCTGGTTGCCGCGGTATACGATCCGCCCCTTGGGTCGTTGAACCATCTGTGTGGGGCGGTGCCTGCCTGACTGTTAGGGCGTATCAATCTGGAAACTGTAGGAACCCTTTCATTGCTGTAACGTCACCCCTGTTTCGGCCGCCTGTCTCTTACCTCGTTCCTCCTTCCCGGGGGCGCCTCCTCGAGGAGCACAGGCGCAATATCCTCATTCACTGCATCTGTGACGAGTCCCCTACGTTATATATCCCGTTCCATTCTAGGCCAGGGAAGAGAAGCATTTTAAGAATTCAGAATATGAATCATAATAGAAAGTATCTAAGTCTAACACCGTATTTATTTTCGAAACTTTTTATCCCTTTTCTTTCTTCAGATTTTTAATTTAAAGCAAGTTTTCCTTTGAAAACAATTGAATTTTTAGAATAGAGTGCTTTCAAATGAGGAACCAAGTGCAACAAAAGCACACCAACCGTTTTGCATTAACACTTTCGTATCACTACTTTTAAATGTTATCCAAACCGAATAAAACAGCTATATATAAACTGCATATTTTGCGCTACACGTTGTTTCCTCGTGTCTATTAACATCCTCTCCTTTTAGGAACAATAGCTTTTTTTACTCTACGTCCACTATACTGTTGGCACGATTTTTCTCCCTTTGTCTTGTGAATGTGTATAAGGGAGAATTATGTTTCAAATAAAATAATCTACATTCGTTTTTCAGTAGCAAACGCAAAACATATATAATTTTGAAGAGCATTGAATGTTGGACTTAATTGTGCTCAAACTGCTTCAACAGTTTGATATTAATATTAATTTTCCTTCCGTATTTATAAAACGTCACTCGAATATTATCAGAATTGAATGTGCCAACTGTATGGAACTACACGCTTAGTGATAAACCTCGCGATCAATCTCTATGAAGATTAAAAGCAAAACTAACTTATATTCAAGATAATAAATACTCTTTGTGTCGGAGTTCGCGTAGAGGAGCAGTCCATCGCGTGGTTAATTATGAAGCGATTATTATTATTATTATTATTATTATTATTATTATTACTACTACTACTACTACTACTATTATTATTATTATTATTATCATCATCATCATCGACAAACTTTAAAAACAAGATATACATTATGTGCACCTTGTTTCTCAAGAAAATTACTGAATTAGGTATCTTAAACTTCTGTAGCACTCGCATAAATAGTGCAATATTTGCTTTTTAAATAACATATTATGTAAAGAAAATTTTAATTTATTTCATTTGGATAGATCTAGTAAGGAGACAAGTATTCAGTTTCGTCTTCTTTTCTCTTAGAGTCAGGTCGTTGAATTATACGAGCAATACAAAAGTAAATGTGACGTTTGAGACGATATCGGCACTTACTATCAGCTATAGCCAACCATGACTAGTCGACAAGACATTCCTTCCCCCTTTTCCTTTACACCTCCTGGTCCACTGGAAAACATTTGGAGCCTTCTGTACCACGCGGTTGTGTAGTTTGGTCTCTGCTACACTTCCACGTGCTCACATTTTAAGGCACCATCATGGCGACACCAGCGATTAGTTCGTTAGCAAGAAAGCATCCAAAGGGTAAACCATTAAGAAGGAGAGGGAATAATAAATGGGTTTTGTGTGAAGAAAGGGAAGTTTTTGTGTGAAGACATACGTGCACATTATATTGAGTTTAAAATGTTAACAACACGAGTTCTCCATTTTGAATGGATGGGGATTAGCAATAGAATGGGATAGGAAACCCAGTGCTGACGGACTTCTGCGGATGGGCATTGTGTGTATTTTATATCAGGATTAAATTAAAGCTGAATACAATATCGTAAGCAATGGTACTTGTCCCACTCCTAGCCCACGCCATTAATCATAAATTTGACTTGATGAAGGACAATTTTGCAAAGGATTTTGAAGAGGAAGAAAATACAAATGCATTTCCCACTTCAGTGTTTTTTATTCTTTCGTTTCCACATCTTGAACTACTTTTTATATCGTAAGAAGCCTTCAAATATTGATGGCAGAGCTTTAGGAAGTACGCAGTGGCGGCTGGCGATGGAGGACTATATGGTAACCCCTCTCCATAAATAAACACCCCGTAAATAAAAACTAATCACAGGAAAGGAAGGATAACATCAGATGTCATTGCAGTATTAATTTCTGCACTCCCCGATTTAGTTTATAGATTTTGTTTGGTTGAAAATGTTTTTGCAACGCTTATAGAGTGAGTAGCGCGAATGTTTTCATTACGGAGTGTATTTCGGACTACATCAAGTCCGTTCGGGAATCTTCACACTTGTGGTAGAGGCGAGACGTGCAGAGAGGTATGCTTCGATTATGGGCGAGGGGTGCAGTGAGGTGATAACTTGGTGGAGTCTGAAGCATTTCGCTATTGGTTCTTTCTCCACCCGCTCTTTTCCATGTAGGGTCATTCAATTTCACTACCGCCACCTAAATGAATGTATTCACTTCTGCCTACAATATAATTCTTTATATAAATCGATTTAAACTTTAATCAAATTCTTACTGCGATTTAAAGTGTAGTATTGTAGAGTTAAAACGATTCAGAATAGAAAGTAAATAATTCACCTTGCATATAATCTATGGTCACGTTTGTTTGCGAGTCACATAATCACAGTGCATGCGCTCACACGCAGTGCTGTGATTCACATACGTACGTGTTAATTGCATACAGAGTTCGGAAGCACGTGTTGTGTAAAATACCTATCTTAACTAGTAAACTCAGTGAAAGTGATATGCTCTTGGTGGAGACTGTTTAAAATAAGTTAAGTGTGCATTTAAAGTTATTAATTAGTTAAGGAATCGTAATGAATAATAAATAGTAACGGAGCATTTGGACGATTCCTATAACCACATGAAAGAATAGAAGTGTTTTTCTATTCTCAAGAGGATAAAAATTTTGTTAATGCTTTAGTCACATGCTATATTGCGAAGGCCTGATTCCAACCATTTTGCTGAACCAAAGGAGAGGAGAATGACTTCATCTACAAGAATATTAATTAGTTTAGTTTAGTTATAGTCAAGTATTTTTATGGCGCAGCTGCTTATCAACGGGAGATCCGGGTTCGATTCCCGGTACTGGTGTTGGAATTTTCTCTCCTGGCCCGTGGTGCACTCAGCTTCGTTAGGTCCTGAAGAGCCAATTGAGAAGCTACTTGATTAAAAATTAGCGCGTCCAGCTTAAGAAGACCACGTATGCTGGCCGGGAGGGACTCGGAGCACTAACCAAGTCCCACCATCCAGTACTGCACCCTACTCATGACGACAGAAGCGGGGGATGCAGCAGCCGGGTAGCAGGCCTTGGCCCGGCAACGGGCTGTTGTGCCACGGAGTTTGTTTAGTTTTTCTTTGAGAGGGCATGTAGACACATAATCTTTCCTACAGTTCATTTTATACCCTTGAACTTTTTGCAATGTATGTTGCTGATTGCTTGGTATCATCACATACACGATTAGACATGAGATAAGGTTCGGCAACGAGCAAAAATAAACTCTACGCGTTTCCGCTTAAGAAATTATGTTTTTACTCTGACGTATGAATAAATACTATTATAGAATATAGGAACTTAAACTTAGAAGAAATTTGTATTTGTTATAAAAACGTGTTCTCCATTGACATTTTAATCCATATTCATTAACGCACGGGTGCGCCGTATAAAACGCCAAAACGTTTTCTGCTACTGAAAGGAGTGATACAATAATTATTAATGTAGTTTTGTTTATGATCGTTATGTTAGATGTGTTTTATTACACGCTTTATTTCTGAATTGCACTAATGCATAGAATATTGTACATTCTGAAAAGTACATGCAGAATATCTTGGATTATATAATTGTTTTTGTGTACGTATGTTTTCCGGTAAACTGTAGAATCAAACCTGTCTTGCAAAGAGTGTTTAAATACGAAAACACCACCTGCGTTTTCCCAAACTTGCAAATCACGAGCAGCCACTGGAAGTAGGCACTTTGTAGATGTACTGATGTAGTAATATGCTTGAAATGCCTGCTACAGACCACAGACTTTGGCCATGGTGTCCAAGGGAGCCCAACTTGTCTCCTTGGTGAGAAATGATATGGAGAATTTCTTTTTTAGTTCATTGTCTTCTAGGAAAGCATGGTTTATTGAGTAATTGAGCGCCTCTATCGGCAACATTTGCGTTGCGCAGGAACCTGTTTTACACGCCGTTGCGCCAGCTTATATACTTTATTATGCGGTCCAAATCTCTTGACGTTTGAGGCGTGTCCACTTATTAGTAGGCACTAGCGAATAGCAGCAGTGCGGCGTTGCCTCATACGGAGAGTGCACCTCGCTGCTGGTAAAACTCTAATTGTAATATCATGTGCGTGCAGGTGTACTTCATATTTCAGAAAAGCAGCAATTAGGATAAAAGGCGACTTTTCCTGAACAAGGACAAAAAAGAATAATATTTTTACACCTAATGGTTCGCCATTAATTTATAGTTACCTTTCGTGAAGTTTAAACGGAGACTTTTAGTTATAGTTATGCTTGTAATGGTAATAAATCCATTGTTGTCGTAGTTATTTTATATATTGTTATGGTATATGCATAATTATCAGTTAATAATGTGCAGTTACCTATGTTCAAAATAAATTTAGAGATAGTTATCCCACGTGGTTTTCTAATACAGCTACAAACTCGACATGAAAATCCTTTCAAAGCCCCTGACGTAGCTCTACAAAACCATACATGATGTTTTTTTTTTCAATAAACAACGTCATGTTTTATTTCACAGAATAATACCATTGGAAAACCAGTGATTAAGTGCGTTTAAATGGTTATCATGCTTACTTTTGCATAATGTTGAATCCTAGAAACAAGCACGTATCCGTTACGTTAGAAGAGCATGTTGTGCGTTTTACAATATTCAATACCCCGTTACTTGGAATACACTACAAAATAAAAAGCCATATAAAGAATAATCCAACTGAGAACTTTGAGCAAAGAATAAGCAATTGCCATCACATTCTCGGGGAAGCATCAACAATGGAACTCATTGCACCATTGACGCGATAGCTCAATGATTGACAAATAAAACATTGACAAAGCAAACATACAGCTGGTATAATTTTTACAGCATGCTCTGCTGGAAGGTTAAGCGACTCAATTGTGAATCAGTTGCACTGTACTCAGTGCTTACAGCGATAGGCTTTGTCCTAACGCTTATAAAGTTAACTCTTTTATGGAAATGTCGATCATTAAGCCCAGTAGTACCAGTGAATATAGTAGTAGGTTAGGGCTGTTGTCTTCAGTGTATAATTTCTTTAAAAAGTATGCCAACGAAGAAAACCGCCAAAATCTTAACTTCACGAAGTGCCAAGAACTTACGGCTGAGGCGTGCTCGATAAGTACATCAACTGTTTCACGTGTGTGTAGAGAAGCGAAAAAGGTGCACGCAGAGGGAACATCGCCGAGAAGGCATATGCGCTTACCTAAGAGTGTGATAAACCTGGATGATTTCGAAATAGATATTGTACGGCGAAATGTTTTTAAATTTTATGATAAATGTGATATCGAGGACAACGAGGATATGCCGTTAGCAGTACCACTTGAATAACGAATGACGCATAGGAAGGTATGATTTTTATTTCTCTATTTGTGTATTGCATTTCCATTATTGTGTCTCGTCTTGTTTTCTTGTAGTTTATAAGTGAACATTGCCATGGCATTTATAACAAGCGCGTAACGTTCTGACGTAGCGAAGTTAAGTTTGGCAACCGCGCGGTTACTCCATATTAGTTGTCACGAACGTCAAAAGATTTGAACGGGGTTGCTAATTTGTCGGACTTTCCGTCAAAATTGACGGAATTTTAAGTTGTATGACCGATAAAAATTGGCTTTGACGGATGACGGATTTTTCGTTGGAAACGATTATGAATTATTCCGTCTTTTGACTGATTTTTCCTAGCTTCTTTAACTTTAGAAAATGAGTTTATTTTCTTTGGAAGAATTGAGACGCATGCAAGTCTTTATTTGCATATCCCTGCATGGACCACGATGCCTATATTTACGAAATACTCAATTGCATCACAACTCGGATTACGCATCAGAAAGCCTTTCATCAAGCTACCTAAGGTATAGATTAGGTTATCGTAGTATAAATTAGCTGTCACACCGTTATTCAACATCTTCTATCTGCTTACTGAATATGTTTATACTACTAGCCCGGGTGCTTGCGATAAAATAGAAATAATAACACCTTATATATCATCCACGTGAGAGATTCCTCAAGCTTACTTCCCTCAGAATAGTTGCCTAATATACGGCATTAGCGTTTCCGATAAGTTAAGTGGGTAGAATGCTATTTATCAACAGCGTTTGTGACTTCTCAATATATTAAATCAGCTTGCTTCTCAGTTTGTATGCGTAGGGTGACGTGATCCCATATTCAAGAATTCACGATCAGAGTTAACTGCATTCAGTGAGTCCATTACATCGGCATTTGAATATTGCGGTGCGTTTATTGTGTACCTATTTCTTAAGATTCAGTCTCTAGTGCTTTTTACTTTGTGGTTTAACGTGTCAGAAAAGGATAAGTGATATATTCGAAAGTTTAGAAAAGAGTGGTTAAATAATGAACAATTGAAGGATTGGTTATTAGAGATGCCTGGTGAACGTAGTATTGCGCGGTGCAAGTATTGTCATTGCGATCTGAATGTGCGCATGTTAGATTTACTTCTTCATGGAAAAAGTAAGAAACATTTAAAAGCCGCAGAACTTTTTCAACTTCACGGCAGTCAAAATTGTCATTTCAACCAATTAAACATACGTATGAACGCGCAGCGGCTGAAGCTGCCCTTAGTTTGTTTGTAGTTAATCATTGTTCAATCAGATCCGTTGATCATCTTTCGGATCTAACCAAGAATTTTTTCTAAAGTGCTGACAATGCATCTCTTTTAAGGCTACACCGTACAAAGTGTAGTGCTTTAATTAGGAGTATTCTCTACCAGCACTTTAAATTAGAGCTACAAAATGACATCGACACTGGCCATTTTAGTCTTCTTATAGACGAGTCTACAGACCTTTCTGTCACTAAACTATTGGCTGTCTGTATTGTATACTTTTCTAAACAACAAAGCACTATTATATCGACTTTCTTGGAACGGTTGAACTAGATCAGAGTAATGATGGTTATATTGTCATTGCAGTATAGTCTTTACTTTCAGATTATGGTTTAGACATCAAACAAATGAGAGGAATAGGAACCGATGCTTCAGTAATGGTGGGCATTAACAATGGTGTCTACCAGAAACTGAAATGTGAGGTAACTAACCTTGTGTTGATCCCCTGTGATTGCCATTCTGTTCAGTTAGGTGTCCTCTGCTTCTGAAATTCTAGCAAGAAATCTTGAATTTTTAATTTCGGAAACTTATTCTTGGTTTTCTAAGGCTTCTTCTCGACAAATCACATACAGGGACTTATTTAGAGCAATAAATGATGGAGTCGAGCCCCTTAAAATTGTACAACCAAATACAAGTTGGCTGTCGATCGAAGTTGCTGTTTACCGGATTCTAAATCAATGGCTTCACTACAAACACATTTTGAGATATGCAGACTTCAAATTAAGTGCAAGCTCCTTCATAGCATGTACTCTAATGCCATTAGTAAGCTCTATCTTATGTTTCATATACCACATCTTGAAGAATGTCAAAAAGTGAATAAATCATTGCTGTCAAGTACAGCAGACCCTTCAAAGCTTCTTCAAGATTTAATTCTACTAACTGTAGGCCTTACGAAACGGATTGTTGTTCCCGGTTATAGGGGGGATCTACTATCCGTGGACGTTAGAAAATACAAATCCCCTAATATTTATTTTGGCCATGAGGTAGAAGTTTTGATAGTGGATTTGATGGAACAATGCAAAACCAGTCCTGAAAGCGAAAAGGCATTTCGCAGGAGGTGCAAGAATTTTCTGCTTTGCTTAGCAGAGGTGCTCCAGCGGCCCAATAATGTTAAGATTTTGCAAAAAGTATCTTTAATTGCTCCTGAAAAGAGTTTGAGGTTGCTTAAAGAAAGTATAATCCCGCTAACTCAAGAATTTTAGTTACCTGAAACTAAAATAACGAAAATCGACTTTCAGTGGTCAAAACTAACTGCTGTTCAGTGGAAAAATGTTAGCAATACAGTAGAGTTTTGGCAAGAGGTCGCATCATATAAAGATATAAGGTGGCCAAAATCCATTTCAAGAACTCTCAGACTTTGCAATGATGCTTTTGGTCTTACCTTGGTCAAACGCTGACGTCGAAAGAGCATTTAGTATGCTCAACATTGTGAAAACCTCCCTTAGGAATAGGCTTAAAACCAATACGGTTAAGTCAATTCTCAACGTGAGGGCCGGACTCAAAGCGGATGAAAAAGTGTTATGATTAAGTTCTACCAGTAAATGTTCTGATGCAAATTGGTACAATGGCTGCGTACCGAGGAGTAACCAACCCAGCACTTCAACTGAAGAACTAGAAACAGAGGACGATGTGGATGTATTATTATTTTAATCAACATCGATGAGCAAATTTGCTTTTTATTTTTACTTGAAAATACACAACTAATTTTTTTTTCTATTTTGACTGATTTGAGCTCATTTTTGGGTGTTTTTCCGGCGGATAAACAAATAACGAGTGGTATATTTATAGCAAACTTCATTTTTAAATGAAAATACGAGTGTTGTTTATTTTTAGAATTTTGACGGATTTTTTGGTGTTTGTTTGACGAGGAGAGGAATGAAGTGTTGGCAACACTGGATTTGGACCGCACAGTAGTAACTAATGGAATGGGTCTAATCCACATCGTCGTAAACATTAAAACACGTGTTTAAACTTTGCTGTTCTGTGTTTCATAGGTTATATGAATGTTGTGTGTATGCATTTGTAGCACATAGGGAAAAGCTGAAATTGCATAATGAGTGTGTGTGAAGATAAAACAGCAGATACGAAGGGCAAAGAGATATCCTCTACAGATAAACAGAAACTAAAGCGCAGAAAGTATGGAATTATATACCTT
Organism: Deroplatys truncata; assembly: GCA_030765065.1. Lineage (NCBI taxonomy): Eukaryota > Metazoa > Arthropoda > Insecta > Mantodea > Mantidae > Deroplatys > Deroplatys truncata. The sequence continues at coordinate 22,996,048 of CM060976.1, read as the reverse complement.
TCTACTTTACCTCCGCATATGAATGTTATCAGAATTCGGGAAATATTTGGACAGTTTGGAGAAGTTGGAAGGGTATTTTTACAGCCAGAGGAAACAGGTTGGTTTTGGTTCACTTGCAGTATATTATGGTGGTAGTCGTATATGGGAAGACATCATGATTCACTCTTATCCTCAAGGACTCGACAAAAAAAATTGGGCAATTATACTCTAGTTTTGTCCCGTCGAAGTAGCTTAAATTAGCCAAAGAAAAGCCAATAATTTACCTTGTGAGTGAGTTTAGAAGTAGATGTGATCTGTTCAATAGCTTGTGCCGGACAATATCATCTTACAGTGTGCCCCATGGTGATGAATATGATGTGTTATATTGTCCAACAGATGTCACACTATGCCATGCACTAACTCAACACATGTCACGTATGTCATATGTTTATGTTGCCAACATATAACAAATTAATGCCGCCAAAACGAAAATTAATGCCGCGAATGCGGAAACGACCACAGAGTGTAGCCCAGGGATCTTAGACAACCTGTGCTTCATGAATTAACGGAAGGTTACGCTTACGTTAGATTTTTTGTTTATGTAAGCTTTCGAAAGGTTAGGTTTAGGTTAGTTTTTTTATATAAGCTTACGTTTCTGAATTCACGAAAGGTTAGGTTTAGGTTAGTTTTTTTTTTATATAAGCTTACGTTTCTGAATTCACGAAAGGTTAGGTTTAGGTTAGTTTTTTATATAAGCTTACGTTTCTGAATTCACGAAAGGTTAGGTTTAGGTTAGTTTTTTTTATATAACCATAGGTTTCTGAATTACCTTTATATATATCCTTGTTTTAATTTGTTATCACTGTTTACATCACGCTCGCGTGCGTTCCTAAACTTACGTTTCTGATTCACGGGAGGTTAGGTTAGGTTTAGTTTTTTTTATATCAGCTTACGTTAATGGATTCACGGAAGGTTAGGTTTAGGTTAGTTTTTTTATATAAGCTTACGTTTCTGAATTCACGAAAGGTTAGGTTTAGGTTAGTTTTTTTTATATAAGCTTACGTTTCTGAATTCAGGAAAGGTTGGGTTTAGGTTAGTTTTTTTTTATATAAGCATAGGTTTCTGAATTACCTTTATATATATCCTTGTTTTAATTTGTTACCATTGGTTACATCAAAGCACGCGAGCGAAGCGAGCGTGCGTTCCTAAGCTTACCTTTCTAATTCACGGGAGGTTAGGTTTAGTTTTTTTTATATAAGCTTACGTTTATGGATTCACGGAAGGTTAGGTTTAGGTTAGGTTTTTTTTATATAAGCTTACGTTTGAATTCACTAAAGGTTGGTTTTTTTTTATATAAGCTTACGTTTCTGAATTCATGAAAGGTTAGGTTTAGGTTAGTTTTTTTTATATAAGCTTACATTTATGGATTCACGGAAGGTTAGGTTTAGGTTAGTTTTTTTATATAAGCTTACGTTTCTGAATTCACGAAAGGTTAGATTTAGGTTAGTTTTTTTATATAAGCTTACGTTTCTCAATTCACGTAAAGTTAGGTTTAGGTTTTTTTTTATATAAGCATAGCACGTGTTGAGTTAGAATGCTAGAGACAGTATTCTCACATCCCGTGCAAACCATTTTGCTTTATATTAAATACGCACTGTTAATTTGCACGCGTTGCGTTTCAACAAAATCGCAAAACAACAACAACAAATAGCGGTAACAACGGCGCATCGCATTTTTAGCCGATTTCACATTTTTATTTACGTTGGCAGTACCCAATTTGCATGTAATTTTTTGCAAAATGGCTACGTTTGTTTACTTCCTGACGCGATTTTCCTATATAACTAAAATACCTTAAACAGGTGGGCACCAGCTATAGACGAGACCACATCGTGTTCTAAGCTCACTCTTAAGGTAATTTATTCGCTTTTCTTTTGATTTTATAAGCATTTTCTACGGGCACACTATAAGATAATATTAGCCCTTGTGCCCAGCGACCCGCCCCTCGACGGTGTTTTACTTATATAGGTGAATCGCGTACGAAACATAAACGTAGCCATTTTTTCGTTGAAAGATGTAAAGTGGGAACTGCCAACATAAATGAAAATCTACCAGAAATGCGATGCACTGTTTAGTAGTGTTTTTTCTTTGTGTGTTATTCCCGCTGAGAAAACGTAACGCATTCAAAGACTGGCTGCACCATGCACTAATTGAACGCAGCAAAAGAATGTGCACCAAAGTTTTAAGTTTGTAATAGTTTTTGTCAAAGTATAGTTTATTAAGAGGTTATTTCCATTGTAATAACAGTGTAATAAAGAAGTTGCTTTACCGTAACAGTGGTAGCTAGTTAACTCAAGCTTACATAAGAAAAACCCTAACCTAAGGCTAACCTTCCCTGAATTCAGAAACGTAAGCTTATATAAAAAGAAGTAATCCTAACCTAACCTCCCGTGAACCAGAAACGTAAGCTTAGGAACGCACGCTCGCTTCGCTCGCGTGTTTTAATGTAACCACTGGTAACTAATTAAAACAAGCTTATATAAAACAAAACTAAACCTAACCTAACCTCCGTGAACCAGAAACGTAAGCGTAGGAACGTTCGCTTCGCTCACGTGCTTTGATGTAACCACTGGTAACTAATTAAAACAAGCTTATATAAAAAAAAACTAAACCTAACCCAACCTCCCGTGAACCTGAAACGTAAGCTTAGGAACGCACGTTTGCGTGCTTTGATATAACCACTGGTAACAAATTTAAATAAGGTTATATGTATAAAAGTAAATCAGAAGCCTAAGCTTATATTAAAAGAAAAGTAACCTAAACTTCCATGAATTCAGAAACGTAAGGTTATATAAATAAATAAAATGTAACCTAAACCTAATCTTCCATGAATTCATAAACCTAAAGTTATATAATATCCCTCGGCTACGCCCTGTGGTCGTAGTTGCGGCACTTTGGTGGCATCAATTATTCATATGTTGGCAGTATTGTGTTAGTCAAGCGTATGACAGAGTGACATCTGTTGAGTTAGTGTTTTGCATAGAGTGACATCTGTTGGAAATATACAACATCGTCATCGCTGTGTGGGACACAACTAGAGCATAATGTCGAGACTTTTCTACTTAAATGAATTAATTGATTTCATTTACCTCTCCCTGTTCCTTATAAAATTATACGATCTTATGAGGATTTTTATGGTGAAATCTCCCTTTTACCTCCTTATAATTGTAATTTTATACAGCCCTGGCAAATAACATGAAAATCATTTGATATTCACACAAATGGATGTGACACATCAGTGGAATGTCTGACTTCCTTAACCCCACTAAGAATCTTTCAAGTTTTGGAAATACTGCATAGCCAACCCCGATTTGGTAAGTTAAAAGCTTCTATTTTCACCATAATCCAATATCAAAGTAGTACCTTACTTGGAGAAATCATCTATCCGACATTCTGCTCTTAGTGTATCCTCCACAGCTATGAAAATGATGTGTTGAATAACTAATGCCGCCAAAACCGGTAAGATACTCAGCCTCAAGGCGTAGCCGAGAGATTGAGGGCCCTCAGCCTCAAAGCGTAACCGAGGGATGTTTTTTAGAAGGAGAGGAGTGTAGCAAGTTGCGAAGCGATGACAGGGCGTAGCCGAGGGATCTGCACGTCTAAACTCGAATGATTCACATTTCGACATTCTGCTCTTAGTGAAGAGATCACATCCACTTCTAAACTCACTCCTAAGGTAATTTATTCACTTTCCTTTTGCTTTTATAAGCATTTTCAACAAGGTTACACTAAGAGCAGATTTGCCAAAAGTCTAATCAAGAACTTTGGGCAAGTCAGTCATTTTTTAAAATAGTTTAAACCCTCCAGAAATATTGTACCCTAAAAATCATAAAAACAGTTGTTACCTTGAATAATAATAATAGCACTCCTGTGGTACCAACAAAGTGACCTGCTATTTTCCAAGTCCACTTAACATTGTTGACTACTTCCTTTTCAATGCTTGATGGTTCTTCGAGATTCCAAGTGGTGATATATTCTTGGATGACCTGATTCAATGGAATTAAGAAAAAGTGCTCAAGTACTGGTAATTGGTCTACTACTGATACATGTAGTAGCCTGATACATTATCATTTTGATGTGTACTTTTAGCAGAGGATGAAATAAAATAATAAAATGATATCCAACATTGATTGCAAATTGGCTTGTTAAAACTTTAAAAGCCCAAGTTATTTAAAATCAAGCAATTATCATGATTGTAATTTTCTGGCTGAACCTTGTATTACATATATTTGTTGTTTTAGGAAAAGATGAGAAAAAGCGAAAGAAATGGAAACCAACCAAGCATTTCACTGAAGGATGGGTAGAGTTTCATAGTAAACGTATAGCAAAATTCGTGGCACTTCAGTTGAATAATACTAGAATTGGTGAAAGAAAGAAGAGCAAGTTGTATGATTATTTATGGAACATAAAATATTTACCTGGGTGGGTATACAAACAAATAGTAATTATTATTATTATTATTATTATTATTATTATTATTATTATTATTATTATTATTATTATTATTATTGCATTTATTATCCTTTCATGTAAATGCATTGGCCATATGCATAAAAAGTTGATTTAATCTACTGAATTAAGCTTAGGCTTATATAATTCAAGTTTAGGTAACTTTACACGAATAAATCATTCAGCATAGACCATAAAGTGTCATCACATATATCTTTATCAACATTTCTTCTTACATTCACTTGCTGTTAAACATTTTATCATACTCATAGATTCTCTGCAGATATAATTTGATTGGAGCATTTGAAAGATACTAATGAACCAAGCTTCCAGCTGTTGGCTGAGATAAGAACTAAAGCTCATGTATAAAGACTGGTTCACGAAATCTCGGAGAGAACCCAGAATAAGAATGACAAGGTTAAAATACATGCACCACAATGTGAGCATTCACAATTAATGAAAAGTTTTCTCAGGTCCCAGAAATGAGAATGAGGACTTGGTCAAAGCTTAACATTTTTGTTCCAATTTCCAGCAACACCATATTAGATTCATATTGTGCACATTAGACTCTTCACTGTAGAAATTATTCATATGTCAGCTGCTAGAGCTCTCTTTAGTTGCAAGCTGGAAAATAAAATGAAGAAATTCTGGCAATGCATCCTGTTTCACTCAGATTCATTGAGTGCTGGTTCTTCTAGCAAAACCATTGTAGTTTGTCAATATGCAACTCAAAATTGGCCATTGCCTCTAAAAACAACAATAGCAGAAACTAAAATGAATAGAAAACACCAGTACAGATTAACGGAGAAAAATAAAGAACAACAAATAATTTCAATGTTTGCTGTTTATAAAAGAATACACTTGGTACAATGCTTAAGTTATAGGAATTTAGAACTAATAATGAATCTACGGTTAGAAAATGTTGACTATTGAATAGTGTTTTTGGCTAATCTGGATTATGTACATACTGAGGCTTTCACGGCCGGCATCATAACTAATAAATGAATTACAACTATCCGGGCTTGTAGGCCGTGGTTTAGAAGGCACCATGGATACCGACATTTTGCCAAGTAATGCGCTTGGCATCTTCAGGGTGAAGTGATTCAGTGTCTGCGGTGATCGGAGTCTGAATGTGGAGACCGGAGGATGGCGCTCTTATATAGGGGGGTGGGCGGGGCTTACTGTGAGGTCCTGTGCAGTGATTGGCTTGCATCTCTGGGAGTGGGTGGGTTTGGCGAGGTATTATTATGTCTGCTATTTCTATGTATCTGTTTCTCCAAGATAGGTGTCCAGGCTTTATGCACACGGAGAGCTTCTTCTTTCCGGTTAAAATTGTTTTTGTGTTTATATATTTCAATGGCCTCCCTCTGTAGTCGAGTATGGTAGTTTGTAATTGTAGATAAAACTTCGGTTTCTTTGAAGCTGATGTCATGGCCGAATAATAGCGAGTGTTCCGCCACGGATGATTTTTCTGTTTGTCCCAATCTGCTGTGACGCTTGTGTTCTTTCAGTCTCGTGGCCACGCTGCACATGGTAGTGCCTATGTAAACCTTGCCACAGCTACAGGGCACTTTGTAAACACCTGCAGATGTATGTGGGTGACGCTTGTCTTTGGCTGATCTCAGTAAGTCCTTGATTTTTTGTGTTGGTCTGTAGACCGTGTCAATCCCGTATGAGCGCAGAAGTTTGCCTATTCGATCGGAAACATTCTTAATGTATGGGAGGAATTCCGTGCTTGTTGTGCGGTGATCCTTCTTTTCCGTAGGGCGCCTAGGATGAAGCATGCACCGGATTTCTTTCCACGTGTAGCCATTGGCCTGGAAGGCTGAATTTAGATGTTCGAGTCCTTCTTTCAAATATTTTTCGTTGCAGATTTTTTTTGCCCGTTCTGTGAGAGTTTTTATCACTCCTTGTTTCTGCCTGGGGTGGTGATTTGATGTTTTGTTTACGTGTCGATCTGTGTGGGTGGGCTTCCTGTATATACTGCATTCTATGCCGAGGTTTGGTGTTCTCATGACTTTCACATCTAAGAAGGACAAAGGACCTCACAGTAAGCCCCGCCCACCCCCACTATATAAGAGCGCCATCCTCCGGTCTCCACATTCAGACTCCGATCACCACAGACACTGAATCACTTCACCCTGAAGTGCTGTACTTGGCGAAACGTCGGTATCCACGATGCCTTCTAGACCACGGCCTACAAGCCCGGATAGTTGTAATTCATTTATTAGTTAATCTGCATTATGTTTGTTGAACTGGAAGCAGATGAAAAAATATATATTGGGCTGTTGTAAACAAATGATGCCCCAATACACAAAATTGACTTTCCAATTTGATGTTTGTCGATATGGTTATCAATATGCATTTCCAATCTAATTCCTGGTGTATTGTGAGCCAAAATGTTCCATGCTGTGTTGGTTCCATTCTTGGTTATTGTCAACCAGCCTTCATATGTGCGTACACAAAACATAGGATCATAGCAAACAAACCCAATAAACTTGTTCAAGGCGGAAGTGACATAATCCTAATTTCTTTTTCCTGTTTTGAGAGATTTCCATATTATCCAGATATTTTAGATTTTATTCCTATGCATAGTTTTAAGATTAATTACAAACACCATGCCAATAAGAAATATGGTGTTTGGGACACTTTTTACATCACATTCTATATTTATCTGTATGTGTTTCGGGAACGGGTTTTGTTCCCATCTTCAGCATTTGTCTGACTGGCTGGCTTGGTTATTGTTTCGAGGATGTGGATATGTATTGAGTGTAGACATCTATTGATGAGTTGATGAATTTCCATATGGGAGGCAGCAGTTCAAAGTTCATAATTTGGCTCTTGTATTTTAAAATATATATCTTCTCCCAGGTGTCCAACTCTTGTATGTTTCTTGTGGGCTTCAGCAGATTTATATTGGGTGTAATGTCATAATGTGAGGAGCAAAAGTGGTCTCAACCACCAACCCATATTTCTAATTGATTATAACATCACAGTTACTAGCTTCTACATCATTAAATTTAACCATGACAATAGTTTCTATATCATGCATTTTATTGAAATAAACTTGCCTTAGTGCATACTTAGGTTTATATCCACTGCATAACCCAGTAGATATTAGGTGTGTTATACATACATTATTTCGGTCTCTCTACATTCATTACAGCACTAATTAAAAGAAAATTGAATTTGATCATTATCCTTTAATGAAGGCAGCACATATTTATGCAACAGTCTGTATCACAAAATACATGGCTTTTCTCAAAATACACTGTTCCAAGCAGTAGACAACACTGAAGTATAGAAAGAAAGGAAAAAAAACGTTTGAAACTGTATTAACCCCTTTTTTTCATCCTTGATGTGGTCTCCACTTGGGTGTGTGTGATTACAAAGGAATCTCATTTACCTAATGACCTACATTTACAGTTTCTTTGGAAGCACAGCATATCTCAAAACAAATGTATTTTAATACTGCATATTTCTGTTTTAAGCAGTTGTAGATGGTTTCCACCTTCAGCAGTTTCCATATTACTCAGGAAAAATTATGTATGAAGTATATGATTTCCAATGGGATCAATTTTTTTTCTGAAATAAATAGGATTTCAACTTATTCAGTGTCTAATTTGGGCACGTTTTACTGTACAAAATAAAATAAAATCTCTTCACAGTTTTTACTTTCCCTACCATGTACATAAGTAGGCAGAGAAGGTATTGCATTCCACTCAAAAATTCAAAACAGAGATGTGGCCAAAAATAATGTTTTGTGTTTCCCTGGATCCAAAAAAGGCCATTTTATAAAAATGTCCATGTCTGTGTCTGTGAACAGCATAACTCAAAAACAAAAAGTCGGATAAATATCAAACTTGGTACTTAAGTTCAGTATCTCCCAAACACGCGACATTAGGAATTTTGTATAATCTTGCATAACTGATAAATGTTAAGCGATATACAAAAACATACCACACAAAAAATGTAGATCTCTTTAAAACACACAATTTATTTATTTTTTGTGGCATAAGGAATTTCTGAGATATATGTTATTAAAGGTTCAAATTGTTCATTTCATGGTCATTCTCTTAAAGAAAGTCAACATTCAATTGTTTCTTGCAATTGCTTGGAAACAGTATTGAGTTTTAAGGCCAGCATATAGCATCCAGTTCTTAAACATTGGACTATTGCCATTTCCTTTGCATCTATAATGAAATGTGTAATGTAGCTATTTCTGCCAAGGTTTATTTGGATTAATAAAGATAGAGGGTAGAGAAAGTCATGTGAATGTATCACATCAGATTTTTAAAGTTGTATTTCTTTTCTCCTAGTTCAATTCTGAACCCATCTCACATTCCTGCTTATTTAATGGCATATTTACCAATTTGTAAAGTAGATTGCTGTGTGTGGCATGTTTGCGTGGTCCAGGGTTGACATGATTGTCAGTATGTGTGCTTTTTCTGTAAATTTCAAGTTCTGTTACGTCCGTAATCCTGATGAGTTTTAGGTTCCAAAAAGCATAGCCGGTTATCTATTCTTTTTCTGCAGTGAATTTTAGGCTGGTCCCTGACAATTTAGAAATTTAAATGTTGCATTTTCATTTATTACAGTAAACATATCATTTACATATCTATATCAGATCTTAAATATATGAGGAAAAGCTTTAGTGATGTGGGTCCCAAAGTGGCTCATGTATAGATTTGCCATAAAATACCATGACTAGACCTGTTTTCTGTTTACAGAATTTGCCATTGAGAGAAAAAGATGCTTGATCAATACAGATTTTTGTTGAACTTATGTATTCTTCAATTCTGTACTTTTCTATGTTAAGTGGTTTAGCAAACAACTGGACGTTCCAGTGATTTTAAATTTAAAACTAATTTAATTGCTCATTATGATTTCTGTTGAAAGATTAGGTACATTAGAAGTTTAAAAGTAATACATATATATATAGTCATTTACAAGTGAAGGTATTGTAAAACATTAATATTTTGCTTTATGGATTTTAGAAATGTTGGCATTTGTTTCAGCTTCAAGTGGATCCATTTAAATGAAAGACTGGCATATGAACAAGCAGTTCATCGGCAACGAATGCGAACTGAGATTGCACAGGCAAAACGAGAAGCCAATTACATCACACTTAACATGGAGAAGAGTGAGAAGCTGCAAAAGCATAAACATCAGAATATGAAAGACAGTGTGAACTTGAAGGCATTTATTAATCATTATCATCAGAGAGAAGATGTTAATATGGATGAAGGGCAAACTAAAGTAAATGAAACAGGTGATAAACAAGGTGTCAAGAAACAAAACAGGACAGGTTTTTTGAAAAACTTATTTGGAAGTGCTTGACATAGTGGTTTTGGTGAAAATACATTTATAAACATTTATATGTAAATACGTTTGTATAAACATTTCAATCAACCAGGTGGTAACTATTTTTAATTCTCAAAAAGCAATATGCTTAAAATACCTTGCCTGCATTGTAACAAGTACTCATAGCATATTGCATGGTTCTCTGTGTACTTGAACTCCAATAAGTACACTGTCATTGTGATTCATACAGATTAAGGTTATTTATTCAGTAAAGCTTAATATTCAGAAGGATATCTGAAGCCATTTCAGTAATGATAAGGTAGACAGACAATTTTTTATTTGTGATTTTGCTTATGTCCCACTGGAGCTTTACTTTGCATAGCTGAAATAAATGTACCTACACACAACAAAGCCAGTAAGTATGTAGATCTGAAATTTTAACTGAAGTTTACAGAATTACCGTATTTATGCTAATCTAATGCGCACTTTTTTTGGCCAAATGTAGTACTCAAAATTGTGGTGCGCATTAGATCTGAGTGCAAAGCCGTTCCGTAGAACACCAGTAACTTATTCAAATTTTTCATTTATTACGTCACAATGGATTGCTGGAGTAAACATGCATCTGAAAACTTGCGACAAGCTAGCCACTCATTTATCATTGGCCCATTATTATTGAGCGTTTTTAGTTACGATATGGAGGGCAAGGGTAAACAGAGAAGGACGTCTTATGATGCTTCTTTAAAGTGTAAAGTAATGCTTTATCTTGAAAAAAATGGTAATAGAAAAGCAGGAAGGAAGTTCAGTGTATCAGGGAGCAATGTTCGCTTGTGGCAAAAACAGAAATTGTCATTATTGCTTCTAAAGCTAATAGGAAGAAATTTACAGGTCCTCGCAAAGGAAGACATCCTAAAGTTAAGAAAAAGTGATGGAATTTGTGCTTAAAAGCAGGAAGAATGAGCAACCTGTCACTAGTGACGCTATACGAAAGAAAGCTAAAGAGGAGGCTGAAGTTCTTGGTACTCCGAAACTAGAGTTTAAGGCTAGCCATGGATGGGTGGATTTTTTCTTGCAGCAGACAGGTTTATCTCTAAGATGCCGTACAACAATGTGCCAGAAGTTTTTTTGCAGATTTTGAGGACAAACTACAAACGTTTCAGTGGTATGTCATTTCACTTCGGAAGAAAAAAAATTTCAATGGGGCAAATAGGCTGATGAGATGCCAATTTGGTTTGATATGCTGTGGAACTACACTATTACTGAAAAGGGGACAAAGGAAGTTATCATCAAAACAACAGGGGACAAAAAACAGCGCATAACACTAATTTTCTTCTTTAACAATGTCACCTAACAATAGGGCACTTTCAATTCTATAATCTGATGGTTTATATATACGATAAATCCATTGTTGTATTAAATAAATTTAAATAAAATACCTATCACCTATTTTCTGTCATTGAAGTGCTTTACATTCGATACAAATTTTTTTTCTTCATAATTTTAAGTTTCAAATATGTGGTGCATATTAGATTTGTTGCCGCATTAGATTTGCATAAATACGGTATTTACTTGGTTAAAGTTATTGTTTGACATGGCAAACCCATCTATTGTTCTTTGCAATTAGTTGCATGCAAAGGAATCATTAAACATAAATGTTAAAGGAAATGAGATTATTATTAATAAAGAAATTGATAATGGGAACAATGCTATAACCAAATTTTTGTCAGTAAATATACAGTAGTGTGTTGACAGTACTTGATGATCAAATTTATGTAGAACTTGGTGTTTCACTAAATTTAAATATGTGATGTAACTGCTATAAGGAACGCAAGCTATTTGAATTCACCAAAAGCTGTGACATATTTCCCCCATTATAGTGTTCTTGTAACATTCTGTTTGTTCAGTTGACATCAGTACCAGCAACTGTTCCTAAAATATATGCATGGTAAAGATATGGTTATAGTTGGTGTTAATTGCAGTTGTTACATTGGCAGTACAGGCATTATCTTGCAGGATATCAATTGTTGAGTTTAAAGCAAATAATTCTTGGCTGGGTAGAGGCCATTGTGTTCCATGTGCATTCATTTGGAATTGTTTTCATTCAATTAATCTCCTTAGGAGCATGGGACACTCACAAAGTATTTCCATCAGATCCTATTTCTTGCCAACTTCATTTCATGTTTTCCCTTCTTTAGCAATTTCTTCGATAACTGTTCTCTTCCATTATTTCTTGGTCTTCTTCTACTATCCTGCAGAATCAGTCCAAAGCCAGAATTATTTTAGTGCTTACATAGGTATTCCACTTGTTAATTGTTGCTTTTACAACACAGTTTCTTATTAAATACAAACATTATGATATTTAGCACTGGGAAGTGATTTAATCAATTTGTTTTGTTTCAAAAGAAGATTTGACTTACTGGCTGACTTGAAACTAGTAATTACCATTGTAAGATTGGCAGTCCTACAGCTTAGTGTAGTCTGCCACCTATAATCCTTGAGAACTGCCATAAAATTTTTCCCTAATAGCCGTTCGGCTTTGCCTTGCAGGAAAAAGAAAAGTAGTTTTATTTACGTATGCTCTTTAACTACTATGGTTCTTAGCATCCCATTTTATATTGGGCATGAAAGACGGGTGATTTTCTTCAGAGGCATCTGTATCAGGCTTGAGGTTCTTTTACATGACATAAATCTATGATACAGGATCACCAGATTTACTTTATCTCCAAAGGAAGCCAGGATAAGGGTATTTACACCCAAAACAATCCATTGGATTTGAATCCATAACCTCAGGAACTAGAGCCTGTCTTGCAGTGCTGTTGTTTGTCTTTGAGAGTAGAACGTAACTTCATGGTCTAGCACTTGCCTCAAGAGCTAAGTCAGGGAAAAGTAATGAACATCTCTAAGATTAAACTAAATTGTATGGTCTAACATTTGCCTCAGCAAATAATTAATTTGAGCACATTTGCCTAATGAGATTGCATGTTTGCAATCTGTTCGGTGAAGCTTATCATTGGTATGGATTTCACCTTGTTTTCATGATAAACACTTTCTAATTCACAGTGCTTGCTTCAACTTGCTGGACAATTCCTGAAGAATCTTCTCCTAGCTTTCCCACAATTTCAGTAAATTTTCTGGAAAGAAAGAAAGAAAAAAAAATAAATAAAAAGAAGGTTAAAAATTCATTTGCAAATGCAATTCTTTTAATTGTGATACCAAACCTGTATGGTTTTATTTATTGCATTTTCTTACAGTAGCTAACTTACTCTCTTTTATGCAAATAATAATAATGCATTTTATTGTCATTGAGTTTAGGAGCAATAGGCAATATCAGAATTTATAGTGTCAGGTATAATAAAATACTGGTTATTACAGATCAAGATTACAAATATATTACATATCCCAATTTTATATTAAGTAACAAAATGCATATACAAATTTACAGGAAAATACTGATCACAGACCAAAATTACAAGCATATCTAAATATTCTAATTTAGCTCTTTCATATTGGACATATTTTAATAGAAAAATTGCTGTTTTTTTTCCCTTAAGAACAGACCATATGGTGCCTTATGATACTGAAAAAATTCTGATTTCATGACTGTCTCTATCCATATGGTTTATTTTGATAGAACTTCTACAAACTATTCTTGAAGGTTTGTTTTAATTACATCTACTTCATTATTAATCAAGATAAAGCTTTACAGAAATAATTTCATTACACATTTTGTAATGAGGGGTATAGAGGAAACTGACTCAATAGCCGAGTGTTTAGCAATGGGTTGCTGTATGCTGACCTTGAAACTCCATACTTTTTCCATATCATGAGAAACAACTGAATAGTGACAGCACTTAAAATTACATAGTACAAGGGTGTATTATAAAGTTATAATTAAAAAAATATGACTGTCTTGAATTGTAGTTGTAAATTCTTTTATTGTAGTCATCATCCAGACTTACACATTTTACCCAGTGTTTCTTGATCCTCCAACTGTTATTGTAAAAGTCTGCAGATTGCACCTTAAATGGCTCAACTTCATGATTGGCATTATCTGTATTGTCAAATCAAGAACCCTGCAACAGATTTTTCACTTCTAGGTACAAGAAAAAGTCACTTGGAGCAAGATTGGGAGAATAAGGCAGATGCTGCAAGATATCAAAGCCACGTGCCCTTGTTTTATCAACTGCAATTTGAAATGAGTGAGCTGATGCATTGTCAGTTAGGGGATGAATGCCTCTGGAGACCGTATTGCAGCATTTCTAAATCAGAGCTTTTTGTAACTTGTCAAGAGATTGCTGTAGTATGTGCCAGTGATGGTTTGACCCTTTGCAAGGTGATCTGTGAGGATAACTCCACAACATCCCAAAAAAACTGAGAGCATGGCCTTCCCTGCTGATTTTTTCACTTCTGCATTTTTGGAGATGGGCGGGATTGGCATGCTACTTGCTGATGGGTTTAGTCTCTGGATCATACTGATAGACCAAAATATGGTTACCAAATGACCAAAAAAATTCTTCATCCTGTTCCAACAGTCAGAAATTCCTATCATCTACACCATCGACGCAAATGCCAAATCTCCCTTGTGGAATAGCAACACAACGGATGACAGAGGCAGACTACTGGAAGAGCTTATGATGGAACAGAACTTACAAGCTGAAAACAAGCCAAATAATCCTCCTACCTACGTGGGGAGGATAGGAGTAGCGGTGAACATAGACGTTACCCTGACTAATCATCAGGCCTCCTTATTAGTTCACGACTGGAGAGTTATGGAGGAACAAACTTCCAGCGACCACAATGCCATTCTCTTCAGAGTAGACAAACCACAATTAACTGGTATGGCACAAAAGGAGAGACAGTGGAGTTTTAACTACAGAAGAGCTGATTGGACGAAGCTAAGAGAATCCTTTGTCCCTCCTCCTACAATTGGTGAAGGCGCTGATATCGACAAGGCAGCGGATGAGCTCACACAGGCTATAAGAACAAGCATGCAGAATTCCATCCCCGTAATATGGGACAAAACGCGGAAAATAACCAACATATGGAACGACAAATTGCAGCGCTTCCGTAGAAACGCAAGAAGAGCACGAAAAGCCTACCAACGCTCAAAGACAGCAGAGGAAAGAGAAATATGCCTTCTTATTTATAGGAGGAGAAAAGAAGCATATGAGAAGCTTTTGAATAATACAAGTACTTCGAGCTGGAGAAGGTTTGTGGAAGATTGTCTCCAAAAGGACCCATGGGGTCTTCCGTACAGAATAGTGAGAGAAAAGTTACAACATCTCCCCACAACAACTCTAAATTCACCAAACGGCCCAACTAGAACATGGGAAGATACTGCGAACATACTATTGGACACCTTGATTACCAACGACACTGAAACAGATGATTCGCCATTCCATGAAGAAACTAGAGCAATCTGCAGACAAACATATACTCAGGTTGAAAATGCGGTCAATTTCACCACTTCGGAAGTAGCTCAAGCAATCGGACAGCTAAAACGTCGTCGTGCTCCTGGACCGGATAAAATAACAAACGAAGTGATACAAGCACTTAGTAACTCCATCACTCCGAATTTGAGAAGCATATTCAACGAGGCTCTCAGACAAGGAAGAGTGCCAAAAACATGGAAAATAGCCAATCTGACCATCCTGAAGAAAGGCCCGGAAAAAGATCCCACGGATCCACACTCATAGACCGATAGCGCTACTCAACACCATGGCTAAGCTACAGGAATCCCTACTATGCAAAAGGTTGGAAACTACCAGAGAACAGATCTTAACAACAACACAATTTGGGTACCGCAGGAACAGGTCATGCGCAGATGCTATTAACTATATCTTAGATAGCATTGATGATACACCCTCAAAATACGTAGTGGCAATACTTGTAGATATCGAGGGTGCCTTTAATAATTTATGGTGGCCAGCACTATTCAGGGAACTAAGATACATAAACTGTCCGAAAAACGTATACAACACACTACAAGACTACTGCAAGAACAGGATAGTCCAATATACGAATGGGAGAGATCAAATAACAAGAATTTTAACTAAAGGTTGCCCACAAGGCTCAGTGTGTGGACCTATGCTGTGGGACATAGGCCTCGAGCCAATCCTTAGAAAACTGGGAACCTGCGTGGAAATTAGTGCACATGCGGCATACGCGGATGATATAATACTAATCATACATGGCAATGCAAGAAGGGAAATAGAGGGAAAGAGTATGAGAGCACTAAGCTTACTACATCAGGAATGTAAGGACGCCAAGTTAAACATTTCAGGAAACAAGACAAAGTATGTACTACTAAAAGGGAAACTGAGACGAGACCCCTGTATTAAGATGGGCCAGGAAACAATTCAGAGGACGCGGGAATCAAAATATTTAGGAGTCATCCTTGAAGAAGGGCTGCTCTTCAGAGCGCATGTGGATAACGTCTCGAATAAGGCCTTTAATATAATGGCAAAAGTAGCAAGACTCAGCAGGAATTATAACAACATACCCTATAGTGCAGTTAAGCTATTTAATAACAACCTACTGTGCTCCATTGTCGGCCATGGGGCTAGTGCATGGGCACATAGACTACATTTAGTATCAGCAAAAAGGATCCTGAGGAGAGTTCAACGAAAAATACTTATAATGCTAACGGGAGCGTTTTCAACAACACCCACAGACGCCCTTCTTGTGGTACTGGGGCTCCTGCCACTTGATCTGGAAATAAGAAGGAGAGGAGCTTGTTACTGGCTTAGGAAAGACAACCAAGTAAAAGCGGCACAACTTGCAGGAGCAGCGGTAAGAGATGAAATAGAAATCAAGGAAACCCTCATCATGGAATGGCAGCACGAATGGGACTTCAGTCAGACAGGGAGACGCACCTACGAAATTATACCAAACATAGAGGAAAGACTAAAAATGAGACACCTACAGCCATCAAGAGGACTTATACACTACTTAACCGGACATGGCCCCTATTCAACATATTTACACAGGTTTGAACTCAAGCAGTCAATGGAATGCAGATGTGGAGCAATTGAGACGCCGGAACATGCTATTTGGGAATGCCGTATGACTATTATGGAAAGAACAACCGCCCTCTCCTATTTACAAGATCGTAACATATATGAAATAATCCGCAATAGAACACTCTGGACTTGGATGAATAAATGTGCCAATGCCTTCTCCACCAAAGCAAGGACTATTTATCTGCGTGGACTACAAGTCAACTAGCAAGACAATCCCGATCATGACGTAGTATAATTTAGTAATAAGTATAACCTAGATATAAGAAATGTTTAAATTCATTAATAGTTATCACAATATTGTAAACTTAGTTATAAGTAATTTGTTCAGAACAATTTCATGTAATAATTATAAATGTATAAGCACATAAACTATATAGGATAAGCCAATGTAGTAAATAAACGAAAGCTTGTATAAGTTAATTGAAATTGTATTAAATTATCTCCTAAGTACCTAATAAATGTAAAACCAATGTAATGAGGAAACAATAAAGGCGGGAATACAGTCTGGTGTTTAAAATAGGAACCAGACTCCCCAAATAAAGGAGGCCGAGGTCTTGCTGTAGAGCAAGATCTCGGCCTTCTTTTTTTTTTTTGTTCCAACAGTATCAACATCCATCTTGAAAGGCCATGCCATGTTTTTTTTTAAAATAGTTTAGCAAACATGGATCCCAGCATGCAGACACCTTAGACATATCCAGTTTGTCATGAATAATTTTCCATGTACTACCATAACAGACCAGTTTCATTCATGATCATTTGGATGGTTGCTCATCCATCTTCCAGGATTAAACACTCCACTTTTTTCACTGTCTCCACATTGTTTGTCATTGGTCATCTACCAGGTCTTGGCTCTTCTGTGAGGGATGGGGGACGCGAGACCAGTTTGGAAAGTTCTTTTCTACCTCACAATAGTATCATAAGATGGGCAATTATTTCCATAAATTGCCATCATCTAATCACAGATTTTCTTGGCACTATTACCCTTCAAATGCAGGAGTTTTATCACACTGTGAGTCTCAATCTTCTCCATCTTACACTTCAGTCTGTTCTGGCTTTAACTGTTTAAAAAAAGAAAGAGAGAAGCTGATTTTCTCAACATCATGCACTTAGGGATCAATAATGGCACTGACAAAATTTTATCATTATACCATAACTAATAATTACAACATATCCCTCATATTGATTAATTCAAACCAACAGCAATGGACATCTTGGAAATGACTGATACCACAAAAAAGTTATTTTAAATAATTTTTTTATTCTTTTAAAGTTTACCAGTTATACAAAATTGCTTTCGAATGAAGATTTTGGGACATGATAAAATATTCCTGGTTTGGTGCAAAATATGTGACAGAGTGACTTGCCGAGTTTGTAGTGACCATTAAATACTGCTTGGAGCTAAAAATGAACTATATGAAGAACAGTATGGCAATGCAGTGTGTATTCATTGTGATTGATGTCGAAAAAAAAAAAAAAAGCTTGTGTTTCAAACAATCCACCACTACCTGTCAGTTTTGCTTTACTCTTATCCTTTGAAATATCTTTTGTTTTTCCATCTATGGGCTTCAAAACATATGCAATGAAAGAACACACCTTGCTGGCTCTGTCAACTGATAACAGTGTACTCTGCCTCTTTGTGACACTCCTGCAGGGATGTCCAGCTATGCCACATTGCTTGTGTGACATCAAGGATTCCGACTTAGATTTTGAGATGCTACAGTAGAAAAGAGAGACACTTTTTTTTTTTTTTGCATGTGTCTCTCACAACACACAGATTGTCAAAGCCATGCCTTGGCATGAAAACCTTCAATAGATCTCCTTTGAGATTGCTACTTTCTGATTAGTTAATATTGTACAGCTATAACAGAATAGTTACACTTAGGAAATATTTTTTTTTAACAATTTTACTTCTCCCCATAGAATACATACCTGCAGTTAGTGCGTGAATTTACAGTGTATTTTTCTCTATGTTGCTACTAAAGCTTTGTTAATATCACTGCATGCAAGCCACTGCTGCTCTCTTGTTTTACATTAGCATTCAACTTTAGGTTCTATAGATTTTAATTTCATGGCAATGAATGCTACTTGAACTTAAACTGTGGCATGTGTTATAATCATAAACACTGATTGGCTAAGTAACCAGTCGGTGACGATATGGATGCACTTGGTGGAGGGTGCCACTGCATTTTTGTTGACAAACAAGCTAGGGATCAGAGGGGAGTGAGGGGCAAGGCAATAGGGAAATGAACAGTTGCACAATGAAAACAGTACTACATGTGCAGGCCTCAGCCTTGCTAGTAAATGCAACTTGGAACTGAGATGTTTTCTTTACTTGACTGTCCTTCCAATGCTCTGCCCACTTGTTTATTAGCTGTTTAGTTCCTCTTCCTGCCACACACATTTATAAGGCAGACATGAGTTTTCATTTGAGTTTAGCAGGTGGAAAACCTTCTGACATTAAAGTATGTTTTGTAATCAAGAAGAGCAGCCTACTGAAAAATTATGCTAAAACTGAAAAGAAAAACGTTGAAGATTAAAATGTAAGTATTTGTTTTGGAGCTAGAACATTTGGTGTGAATGATGTCACTGTCATTTGCAAGCTCATTTTCTTTCTCAATAATAATTTCATTTCATGTAGCACCAGTGTCACCGCCTGTGATGTATGTAGTAAAAAAAAAAAAAAAAAAAACGGACTGCCAAGGTTGTTCTACTACCATATATTGCAGCTTATTTAATTAGGTGAGCAAATAATTTATCCATGTATTAACCACTTCAAAACTTGATTGTATTTTTGTCACTTGAATGAACTTTTAAATGCCTCTACTACAAATAAGGAAGTTCCATATTTTCTCTTCAAGTAATCCGATCAAGTTCAAACAAAAATTTGCATTGTTATGAGTTTTTGTAGGATTTTTCTAGCTAGGCCAATTGCTCTTTAACCATTGTTTGACAGTTTAAAACCAAGTGTCCAAATCTTTGTATGCCTAGTCATCTTATTAACTCCTAGAATCATGGATAGACTTATTGTTAGTTGTTACATTTGTGTAGAGTGTTTCCTGAGGAAATGTCAGCTATATAGAACACTGATGAAAAGAATTCAAGTAATGATGTATGCTGAGAAAAATGTATGTTTTAGCTGAGTGAGGTGTACACCCGGTGGTAAC
The DNA here is from genome assembly GCA_030765065.1 of Deroplatys truncata. Classification (NCBI taxonomy): domain Eukaryota; kingdom Metazoa; phylum Arthropoda; class Insecta; order Mantodea; family Mantidae; genus Deroplatys; species Deroplatys truncata. Next base: position 22,976,076 of record CM060976.1, on the reverse strand, counting down.
AAACATAACATCCAGAGCATGTAGTCAAACAAAGTAAACCATTGTACATGTGTTACCGGACCAATTGTTTATTCCATGGATCCACTTGCATGGGTCAGTTATAGCAAGCAACCAATGTGAGGGAAACATTGCAACAAATATGAACACTTTGGATAGTTGATTCGGACATGAAACATTTGTTGCACTGGCAGGAACAACAAATAATGGAGTACTGTCGTTACACTACTGAAAATTCACACATTAATTAACAGCACCTCCAGCACTTTGTACTAATTAACTCAGTCTTACTACCCAATTATTGGTGATTATGTATACATGTTTAGCAACTACACCATACTATGATCTGCCTTCATCCATATCTATGCTGTTACTAACTTTATTCTGTGAGAAATCTTTCCTTGGCTTTTCTATCTCACATTTAAGATTTTAAAGTTTACTCATACAAGCTTCTGGTTGGCTAACTTTAATAATTCGAATCTACCGCCTTTCTATTCTATTAGCTATTTCAAATATCACATGACATCCCTATAGTTACTCATGCATGCTCCTTTCCCCTCTTCTACCATTTTTTGTTGTCCTGGCAAAATTTTTCCCCTAAAGCTATAAAATTTAATACGTTTTGTCTAGCTACTGACACAACTTCTTCCCTTCTTGGCTTATCCAACAGCTCACTCAATATACACTTTGATACAATACACATTCACAACTTTTATCTTAAATCATATATAAACACTGTTACTTGTACATAAACAATAAAATGCAAGAACTAATAATTAAGAGGTAAATAACTGACAATTATAAGCATTATTTAGGCCTGTGTTGTGAGGCATTGTTTATTTAATGTCCTTGTGTGCCAAAAATACTGCCACAAATATGCCCCTTTATAAACACAGATTATAAAGTTGATCATGTTGTGTGATTGACAAATTTTTAATTGTGTTTATAAATCTCCTGAAATTGCATCAGGTTCGATGCACTCTCAAAAATTGCATACACTTTTGATATTCAGTTCACACTACTCACTGAACGCATGGTAACTTCCTTGTTCTTTTACCTGAGTTCTGTTTTTGTCTTGCCCAGTTCAATGTTTGCATTTAGTAAGACTGGCATTCACTGAACCGTTTGTTATTAAATGCAACAGTTGTTACTTTAGCCTTTAAATTTGTATTGTTAACCTGCTATTAGCACTTGCGTACATTGTATGTTTTTCTAGTCATTATCTAACTAAGAATACCTTTAACATGGATTTTTATATATATATGTTTTTATAATTACTGAACAAAAATAAATTATTTACAAGTTAACCTACTACCCTTGGTAAATTTGATTGTTACATAGTTGTTATGCTACACTCAGATTATACCTGGTTTCTTAATAACAATAGTCATTTGGATACTTTTTTTTACCCTAGTCTCACATAAAGTTTAACATGATATATCTACTCTTTACAGTAACCTTATTTACATTAATTCCCCTATTATGATCTTTTGATCATTTTGATCTAATTAGGAGCACTGCAATGATTAGGATCTGTTGACTCATTGTCTTGATTCCTTTCCTTGACTTTGTATGGCCTCATCATCTTCTGGTATTTGCTTATGTGTATGTGGATGTCAGAACGAGTATGTATCTATTCCATATTTTTGCAGAATCCATATGGTCCATGATAACTAAGAAAGACACGCCAATATTGCTTCTTTAACTTAGGTTATAGTCTCTTGGATTTTACTAATACAAGGTCCATAGTTCTATGTTCCATTCGAGTTTCTTCTTCACTTCATGTTTCATCTTTCTCTTCTGCGCCTTCTCCCGAATTTTGTTCCATGCACTGCTAAACAATTCTGCTTGTCTGTGTTATGTTAGCTTGATCTGGAATTGCTTCCGGTATCCTCTTACTTATATGTTTATAAGCCTGCTTTGGTGTAACTATATTGGTTTGTATTCCGTAGTTAAATTAACGGTTTTGTAGTGGGAAACGGTTGCCGGTCGACATTTGTAGTGAGAAATCGTTGGTCAGTAGCATCTGGAAAGCGTCGATCCTTGGGTTGATGCTATCTGCTGCAGTGTTCTTCCTCGACTATGGATGCTCGTCGGCTGCTGCGTTTTCCATTCCTAACTTTTCCCTATATAGCTAATTCTTGGTTCTCAAGGTTATCGTGGGTGAGACATTTCCCTTATTAAATGTGGTTTATTGACAATTTAAATATTTATGGGCGGCTAGCTTTTCCCATTATACCAATCTCACCATTTGAATAGGTCAGGAGCCTAACTATCTGCACACGCATTCCCACCCGTATGCACACACGTGCATCTGACGTTAAGAGTGTAGCACTTCGTGTCGACGAAATTCTAGAAAAGAGAGTGGAAATCTGTTTATTTTTTCGAGTGGAGGAAAAATATTTTTACGTACTAACTCCAGCTAAGATGAGAGTGCATTGAGCCGCGGCCATAACCACTAAAAAACCTCCACCGGAGAGAATTCATGGTAAGGTGAGGCAGTACCGCTCTTGCACCTGCGGATTCTAAGGAGGGGAAATGTTGGCCAGCCATAGGCTTAGGCCAAGGTGTGGAGAGGAGGCCGGACGTAACCATGACTGAAGCCCTGGTTGCACCCTGGCGAAATTTAGCATGTTCAATTTTGTTGTATTCTTGATCGCGCTGCGTCATATGATATTAGTAGTGTTGTACGTCTCAAGCAGTTGCTTGTGCGCGAGTCGTTGGATCTGAGCCAATGGCTGCGTCCCTTGAACAGCTATTCGAATCATGCATGTATAAGTACATAATTTGCGGGTGTATTATTTGTGACATATTTGTTTACGTAATATGTTTTTACGTAAATTATTAGAACTTGAAGATCTTATATTGTGCTGCTTTTGTTTTGTTTGGTTACATAATTTTAACTGCCCCACGTATGGGAGCCAATTTGAGGTAACTTTATTGTAGCCCCACGTTGTGGTAGCCAATTTGATGCGGTATTACTTACAAATGTTTGTTTACATCAGTGTTGAAGCCATCTTGTGACGTCATTCATTTGTTTGGTTTGTAGCTCCATCTAGTGTTAGCAATTTGCGGCAGTATTAGCTTTTGTTTGATTTCATTTCAAATGTCCTCCGGCTAGCTATTATCCTGTTGGCTTGGGCACGTATCTCTATACAGGTTGTGTAAACGGAAAGGAATCTTTTATCCAAAAATTACACTGATGAAGAAATTTGTTTTACACATTTATTGTCGAACACGTTAACTATCACATTTATACATTGATCTTAACACTCGCCAAACTGAAACTGTTATAATAACTTCTTACTGATAATTCTTTTAATCCACGTACTTCAATCTTTTATATAATTAACCTTACAATACTTTAGATCTTTCATAATTCTGCTGCGCGTAACTTGTGAATCTATATCCGATGTATGACGAACTGACTGACTGAAGACGACGTGTAGTGTACACAGATTTTTGATGAACAGACGCTAAATACGACGTGTAATGTATGAATGCTTTCGGCGAACTGAAGGACTGACTGACTTTACCTCCAACCTACCTTATTTATACGCCTTCATCCAGATACGCCTAAAGATTATAACTGAGCTGCAATTGGCTAATAAAACGCGCCAACATTAGCGTCTATTTTAATATCCAATGAAAATTATGAATACATATGCTTTAGGGAGAACACATTCCAGAAGTTTCAACCGAAAACGCGCCAACATTACGTAACTTCCTCGTTTCCAATAATGATAAACAGCTCACCCCCCCTCTCTGCATTATTGCGCGCTATTATTGACAGTTTCAGTAAGGTCGTATAAACTTACAGCAGGAACGATGGATTTGTGCCGGTGAAGACTGGGTGCGCAATCGTTTAGAGCCCAGTTGCCGAGCCTATATCCTCGGTCATGCGCAGTATACTGAAATGGCCAGTATCGTGGAGAGCTTTGACCGTGTAACATCCGTCTTCTACCGCTTCGGTGCCAGCACGTTAAGTTTTACAAGTTTTAGAAAGTGATTGTTAATCGCATTCGTGATTAGTGTTTTGTGTCTTGTGTGTATGTGTGTGCGCGTGTATATGTATTTGCTTATTTAGACTAAAATGCCTCCCATTCAAAGCAAACTTGGTGGAAAAACACTGCACAGCCAAACACGTGAAGTTGTTAATAACAATTTTTATATTCAGGAGAAAACCGTGCCCACTGTCAGAAATCTGCTCCTGAAGCTTAAAGATTCCATTAACTTTAAAGGGGGAAGCACTAGTTTAAATATTATCTTACGTGACATGGGTTACACGTGGAAGAATAAGGTCTTGTTACAGGAAAGACATGAGATAAGAGATTGGCGCGTGTCACATTTGCGTGCCATTAAAAAGTTTAGACGAAGGAAGGCCGATTATATATGAAGATGAAACATACCTTCATAGCAGCCACACAAGACCAAATAATTGGAGCGATGATTAGATACCTCATTGATAAAACTGTGTGCGAGTGTGTGCGTGTTGGAAAAAAGAGAAACGAGCTGTACCACAATATTTAAAATGGTTTATATTAACCTGGTGTTCTGTGAGGAGTGCAATGCATTGTTCTGTGAGCAGCGCGATCTCGCACCCGCCCGTAGCAGCCGTCATTCTAGGAATGAACAACAATACGGTGAATCACATGATAGTATACTACTTAGTTATTCTTTTGCCGGTTTATTTTCCCGGGTTTTCTGTTTTACTGTTTGTTTACCGTTTCCATACACCACATTTACAGAGAGCTGCCTGGCGTTAGATATAGACTCGCTTCAGTGCGCGAGGAAACAAGGTCACCGGCACAAAACCACCGTTTCTACTGTACTTCCCAATAATAATTACAATTAATAAACATCTGAAATCAATGTCACATAAAAATGCATATTCATATTACAATCATTATTTACATTTAAGTAATTTGTGATACAAATTACTGCATCAAATTATACACATTTCTATTAGTAATTATTGTGCTTAATCTATATTTCTTTGCTTATTATCTTATATTAGCATTCTAAGGTACATATATAACTGTACATAGATTCGGCCATGTGGCTCCATCTTTTGTACATTTATGATTAATGTAAATACTTATAGAATTATTTTGCTCCGCCAGGTGGCGTAGTCTCTTATCATTTAGTTTGAAACAAAGTACTTAATTATATTTGTTTGTAATTTTTCGTCACTATGGCGTCGTCCTTAATGTCGTCCATATCATTAACCATTGCTGGGTCATATAGAGTGCACACCGGCGGGCAGTCTGCCTACAGTTGTAGGTGCGAGATAGTGCCACTCAGGGGGGGGCCATCCCCCCCGGGGCCGCGTTGACTCGGAGAGCAAGGACTTCGAGGGCCACCAATTGTCATGTCGTGAAGCTGTAGCCATGGGTGCTATAATGGGTATATTACTAGTGTGTCAAGGTACGCTTAAACGTCGATTTCGGGCTCCCCTAGGCCTAAGGTTTTGTCAAATAGTGACAGCGGTCCTTTATGCTTGTTGTGGTTGGTTTCATATGAACCTAGTTCTTGTATTAGTCTGTTGGTGTTCTTTTCCTTGCGTTTATAGAGGTTGAAGATTAAGCTCTTAACATATTCTTCAATAGAGTGTAATTTTAGTTCCTCATGTAGGAGATATGCCGGCGCTAGCGGCGGTTGTTTAATAATTATCCGTATTATTTTATTTTGGAGTGTTTGTATTTTATGTATGTGCGTTTTGGCCGCGTAGCCCCAAACCGTGGCTGCATACGTCAATATTAGCCTTATTAGCGTTTTATATAGGGTTAGTCCCATGTTTATTTTCAATTAGTTATTTGTGTTAAAAATTGGGTATAGTCTGTTTAGTTGACCATTGGCCTTGGCTCTGACTTTCGCAATTTGCTTATTCCAGGTCTGGCCTTGGTCCATACTGAGGCCTAAGTAGGCCACTTGGTCCTTCCATTCGATTCCTTCGCCTTGATAGTTGAGAGGCTGGAGAGCGTGTTTACCTTTGCGGTGAAATATTCTTTTAGTGAAGATTATCGCTTGTGTTTTTCTAGGATTTACTTTGATCCTCCATTTGGTGAACCAAGGTTCTAGTGTGTTTAGCGTATTTTGCAATCGCAAATTTATTATTTTCGGTTGCGTTGACTGCGTTGTTATCGCGGTGTCATCTGCGTAAATGTATTTGTTTGATCTTACCAATACTGGCATATCATTTATGTATAAATTAAACAGCGTCGGCCCCAAGAGACTTCCTTGTGGGACCCCGGCCTTGATTGTTTTAGTGCTTGATAGCACTTCCTCTACTGACGTATGAAAGCGCCGGTCGTAAACGTCAGAGAAATTGTATTGTTTTAATTTCTTTAGGTGTCCGGCGTGCCGTAGTTTATCGAACGCGCGTTCAATATCTAGATAAATGGCTCCTGTTGACTTCTTCGTGTTGTAGCCTTTAGTGATTTCCTCCATTATCCTGGGGAGTTGTATCGTGGTTGAGTATTGGGTTCTGAACCCAAACTGCTCAGGCATAAGTATATTTTGTTGATGTATGTGTTTATTAATTCGCTTTAGTATTACTTTACTTAGCGTGTTTAGTAGGCTTATTGGCCTGTAATTTATGGGAAGTGTCAAGTTTTTGTTTGCTTTTGGAAATAGCAGGATTGTGGTCTTTTTCCATACAGGGGGGAAACCGGCCACGCTCTAGTGTATAGTTAAATATTTTGCCTAGTGTTTTTAAAGCTCTGATTGGTAGATTCTTCAGGACCACGTTTGGTATTTTGTCTGGTCCAGGTGCTTTTCTGGTAGGCAGGTGTTTAATAATCCAGCCTATTTCGCCTGGGTTAGTTTTTCGCATTTTATTGTGCGTTCGCTCTTGGCTTATTGGCTTCGTTTTCTGTTTCTGTGACATTGCTGTGTCCTGCCGTTTGATTTGGAGAGAATACATTTTCAAGCGTGGCCGCAAAGGCTTCTGCCTTGGCCCGGGGAGTTTCCGCACTGACGTTATTAATTTGCAAGGGAGGTATATTAGTTCGCTTGCGCGTTAGGCATTTTGCTATTCGCCAAACTGTTTTGCTGTGGGTTTAGATTTTCGAGTGTGTTATCCCATTGGTTTCGGATGTAAGTTCTTGCGCTTTCGTTTGCTCGATCTCTTGCTTGGTAATATTCTGATCGGTGTATTAGGTATATTTCGCGTTCTTTGCCATTTACGCCTGGCTTTGTTTTGTGCTTTTTGCAGCATTTTTACATCATTCGGGAATTTGGCGTTTATGGAGCGTGGCTGTGTAAGTGGCACACAAGCCTTGGTGGCTACTTTGATTGCCGTTTCTAATCTAACTATCGCAGTGCCGTATTCATTTGCGGAGTTAATCTCTAGATCTGGTAGGTAGTAATCTACCGTGTCTTTAAAGGTTTCCCAATCTGCTTCATTGTAATTATGCCTGACTAGAGCTGGTTTAATGCGATTGGTGCATTAATTGTCATCAGGACCGGTAAGTGATCTGATGTAAGTTCCTGTAAGACTTCTAATTCTATATTATAGCGAATAATATTTAATAGTGCAATGTCCAGAATATCTGGCGTGTGATTTGGTAAATGTGGGATAAAAGTGGGCTCTTCCGGCCCTGTAATTAAATAATTTCGGTTATTAATGTAATTTAATAACTTAGTGTCTTGGGCATTGGGATTCCTGCAATTCCAGAGATAATGCTTGCAATTGAAGTCCCTGCCGCAATAATCCGTGGTCCTAAATTATTTTATCTAAGTCGTCTGAGAACTCCGGCAGTTATACCCCATCCTGAGCTCAAAGAGCATGCCCCTACGCCTGAAACTCCAACTGTATCGTGCGATAGTGCCGCCCTTAGTTCTGTATGGCTGTGAGATCTGGGGAACGGTGGCTAATTACACCCTCATCAGACTCCAGACTTTGCAGAACAGGGCACTCAGGACAATCTACGGTACCGGCTGGAGATTCCCATTTCACATTCTCCACGAACATTCTGGCATCCCGTACATTATCGACGTCATCAGATCGGGGGCCCGATCAATGTACATCAAAATCAATTCCCACCCAAATCAGCTGGTGAACACTCTGGGAAATTACAATCGGAGAGAGCCACGTCGCTTGCCATCATACAAACTGCCAAGGGACGCCATTGGTCCGCTCGGCTAAGCCACGCCCCCATTCACCAAAATCGATCAAAAGGCATCGAGTTTTGGTAACAATGGACAAGCGACATATCACCCGTAATCAAGACGGGGTTAATTAACTAGTACCTCGGTCACCATCAAATTGAGTGACCGATTAAACAAATTAGGCGGGAGGAAAACGCGCGGCCATCTGATTGGCCCGCGCGCCTGCCCGCGCGCGTGTCCCATCTATCCAAACTGAACACAAAACCCAAAATTTTACATTCCATTTCGAAAACACAATCTTAAAACAAAAATTCCTGCAGAACATAAACATCCTAGTGCTCATTTCGCAGGTTAAGCCGCAAAGCGGCTCGGTGACTGCGGCAACTGACACACGACCGGGGCAAAGTCCCCGATCGTCCTGACATTCCTCTGGCCTCCTCCTCTGGGGCTGGACGCCTCCGACCTTTACTATCCCTAGTGAGCCACTCAGTACTTTTTGTGTAAGCCTCTGCGTGAGTTTGAGTTCGTCCTACTTTTGTGTGATTCCTAGGAGGCTGTGCAAGTGGCAAGATCTTTTTGTGACATGCTCCGAGATATGCTGAACAATCGCGCCAGGTTGCTTCATGGCCCTTAGCGCCACATAAAACGTACATTCGGTCCTTATGTCGCTGAAAAATGGAGTCCTGTACACTTGGCGCAAGTTGGGATGGCACTTTGAGCACTGTTTTGGCTCTGTACCGGTCCTATATTCCTCTACATGAGCTCTGAAGTGTGCCAAAAATCGAAGATTGAGATTTTTCCTGCTTTCAAGGGTGTCCTGGAGTTCAATTAGGAACATCGGCAGGGGGGCTCTATTCCTATTGCGCCGCCGCATCTGAACGGCCCTAATTGCTTCGAAGCCGCAGCGAGCCAGGCCTTCTAAAATCTCAGCACTGGAGACTTCGGCATACAGCCCCTTAATGACATAACGTGCGGTTCTATTCTCTGGGTGCTCTAATAAATAATGCTGTACGCCTCTTTCCTTGAGATGCTTTACTACAGTTTAGTAAGTATCCAAGGTGAACGACTTGATACAAAAGTCACCGGAGTTTCTAGCTACATTAACAGAATAGTGATTATTATTGAGGTGATAAGTCTTGTTTAGGTCATTAATTATTTGGTGGAAAGTCGGGGCCTGGTTCTTGCCTTCAAAAATAGGCGCTAAGTTGGACCTCCTGTCCTGCAAGAAATCGGAGGGTTCCTGTCGAGCGTCTGGTCCTGCGTCCTTAGAAGTGCCAGGTTTTGGTGAGGACGGTATCACAGGAGTAGGTGTTTGGGTAGAGGTAGGTGTAGGGCTGGGTGTTCAGGTGTTGGGTGTCACAGGATTGGGTTTAGTCGGAGAGTCAGTGTGTGTAGGGCTAGAAGGAGTTTGGGTGCTAGGTTTAGGCGACAGGGACAGAGATTTGCAAGTGGAAGGAGTAGGAGAATTAGGTTTAGGTAGGGCGGCCTTCGTCCTAGGTGGTAAAAGGGTTGGCTTGGTAGCCGTTATCGTCCTGCTTTCCTTCGCCATTCCTATTTTAAGTGAAGTTACTTGTAAGGATTAAGAAATAAGAGAGACTGGAAAAACCTAATAGTTAACCTATCAGGGGGCTTAATCTAGTAAGAAAAGAGAACAGTAGAAGAAAAAAGGATAGTAAGTGAGCGCTAAAAAGCACGGGGAGGCAAAGGGTCGAACCTCGGAGAGGCGCTTAAGCTAGACTTGCGACTGCTTGCTATGACCGTGTATCTCCTACTCTGTACTGCGAGGGCGTTATGCTCAAAGAGCTACGCCAGGCTTTGGTTAAAGAACCGCGGCAATGCCGAGCCGTATCTAGCGGTGGCTGCTTCTTCCTTCTCTTGGAGCTCCTCTAGTCGATGTTCTCTTCTTGAAGTCTCGAAGCGAAGTGAGCAAATGGGAAATCTAGGGCCTTGTTTGCCCTTATATTCCCGAGCTTAGTGACGCTCACCTCTGCGTTTTAAAATGTAATGACGTTTCTAATTGGTCCTCAGACCACGTTACCTTAACATGTATGAGAATATGTTACTCCAAATTCGTGCGCTTACGCGTCACCATGGCGCGTTGTGAAGCGGATTAAATATCTCCGTCTCTTTCTTTTCTCTATCTGTCTCTTTCTATTTCTCCTTACCGTTACCGGCTTGGTGAAAGGTGGGCTCTACTTTGAATTACCTTGTACCTGGAATTTTGCTAGCTCGCCCGTTTCTTACAATCTGCGGTGTACAAATCCTGGCTGTTGAATATTTTAACATGTTTCTTGGTGAATTATATTATTACTGTACAATTCTTATATATGTATGGTATATCCCCTTTCAGTTTCATTCAGTAGGTTTTATACGAATAGAATGTAATTGAACCAAGGACTTTGCCGAGTACAACATAATCTAAGATAAGTAGTGACTTCTCTTATTTCTCCTTCGACTGGATTAGCTTCAGAATTATACCTAGATGAGAAATATTGTTTAATTCGCAAACCATTTATCCCTTTCATAAATCTCCTCCTAGTGAATGTTGTTGCATTGTGACCCTTCCTTCCTCTGGCAGATATGATTTAACAATGCAATTTAAGCAAGCTGCACTGGTTGCCTTCAGTGGATAAATTCCAGCATACTTTCTAAGAAAGTCAAAGCAAGCAAAGATTTATTTATTACCAAATTTACTAGTCGGCTTTTGACCACGCAGATCACAACTGAATAACTTACGCGGTGCATTTCTAATTATGGAATTAGTTTTGTATTCGTAAGCTACATTGATGAGTTTAACCTTTTGGCACAAATCACAATATGAGACGTACTTTCGTACTTTATGCCTTAATTTTGGAATGTATGAGTTTTCCAGAATTGATAACGTTGTCTTATTGGTCCCCGAGTGTGCGAGAGTGAAATTGTTAGTTATCTCCATTTCCATCACCGTAGCTATAAATGTTTCCCATTTGTGTTAAACTCTTCCATGCCGTCCCTAACCGCTACAGATCTTGTTGCTGCATTCACAATAGTAGGTGCTTTATCTAATACCTCTGATATTTTACAATCTGCTTGTTGCAATTCTTTTGTTTATAAATTGCTTAGCTAGTTCCTTCCTCATCGGAATATCGATTGTGAGTACCTTCCTAATGATTCTTGGATACACTTTCCAGAATTTGTAGATTATGGTTAAGTCGTGATAGCAAACTACTAAATGAATTTAGCTTGCCTGGCATGTGAATTATGTTTATGTTAAATGCTGCAATTTCGTGGATATAACGTAATAGTTCCCCACTGAATAGTTTACATTTCTGTATAAATGTAAGACATGATCTGAATATACAGTGACCGTCTTTTGAGAAATGCATCCGATTAGAGCAAAATACAGTATATCAATCTCTATCATAGTAGCTGATGAATTAATTTCTGTTTGTTCAGTCACCTTGATGCGGTATTTATGACGTGGAATGTACTCTCTTTGTCCTAATATTCCAAGAATCCTTTGCTTGATGCGTCAATGTATATCTCGCACGCTAAATCGTCTTGAGGTGGTTTAGGATAGCATTTGAAAATAGTATTCGGACCATTTCAAAACACTGCTGAAGTTATTCAGTCCATCTCCATTTGTGTCCTTTTTTCAGCAATTGCCTAAGAGGTTCAACATCTTTTGCATATCTGGGTACGAATTTGCTTTCATAATGAATTCAATTTAGAATTTGCCAAATTTACAGTCAGTTCATGATTATGAAGTTTTTGTAATACGTAATTTATGTTCTCTAGGTGTTCTTGGAATGTCCCACTTATTATAAGTAAATTGTTTGTGTATCTAAGGAGAAATCATCTGCAGTATCTTGAAATACATTATGTACTGCTCTTAGAAATCCGCTAGCACTGATTTTGAACCCAAACGATATAACAAAACCTGAGCTGAATTCCAAAAATATGAAAAGCAGGGTACTCTCTGACGTTCGGGTCCAGTTCTACTTGCCAAAACGACGCGGTGAGATCTGTGGAAGATATGTGCTTTCCTTTTGATAGTTTTGAAATAGTTTGTTCTACGCTCTCGTTCTGAAAGTCATCTGCCTTTACGTACTTTTTAAGGTGTCTCCCATCTATATTAAATCTTAATGTATTACCTCGTTTCACACTCCAACAAACTGAATTCACATGCTGAGGGTTACTTATTTCAATGACATTATTAGTTAGCATTTTCTTTATTAACCTCTTTGCTTCTTCTGTCATTGAAATTGGTAAGTTATCGTATTTGTGACGATAAGGCGGTACGTTTTATACTTTGAAAGAATTCTGATAATCTTTGCAACATCCCGGAATGTTACTAAATATCTCTATTAAGCTTCAATACCTCTTTAGTTTCCGCAGTTGTAATTCGCTCAGGCTATTTATCTCGGCATCCATCCTGTTAGGCTGCTGTGGCTCAGTGTTTTCACCCTCATTTTATCAAGGTTTCTCCCCTGTTGTGTCGACGGTTCATTGCTCTCTTCCAAACCATATGTTTGTGACCTGTTTTCTACATCTCTGTCTGGGATTTGCTATGTTAACATCTGCAGAAAGAATTTCTTGGCATCTATCCTTTCTGCCTTCCTCGAACGTTGCACCTCCAATGCCTTATTATGTATAGAAGGCACATTCATCTCTTTAGCTTTCTTATAAACTCTCATTTCATCTTCTTTTAAAATCTTATCAGTGCAGAATTAATTCAGATATTAAATTAGGTACAACGAGAACCATTACTTCAATTATTTCTTTCCCTATCTTCAACATTAGTAGGACCTCAATCTAGTTTGAGCAGCCTTACCGATTGCTACATGGGATACCAAGTTACTAACAGTGCTGCCATTACCTTTAACCCTTCATTTATTAACTGCATATACAATTGCTCTACTTCCCGAGGTCGTGGGTTCAAACCCGGCGGAGGGCGATGGATATGTTCGGGCACAAAATCCTTAGCATGGCTTTCTTTGGAAGAGAAGTAAAGCCGGTGGTCCCGTGTCATTGATTTACAGGGTGTAAAGGCACCTCAAGCCTGATAAAGAGGCTATGAGCAAAATTACCAGTCTTTCACGCCCAATATAGAATGGGACGCTAAGGACCACAGTAGTTAAAGAGCGCCCATAAATAAAAGAACTAATTTAATTTAATATACAATTGCCTGGAGCAAAGAATAGCTTTTGAGCCAGTATTGACTGCGGCAATAATTTATTTGCCACGTAACTCAAGTGTTATGTTCGGCGATTCATACTTATCCTCTAAATTTTCCTTAAGTGCTGACATTCTGTAACAATGTTCTGTAGGTATTTGGGTACTATCGCAAATGCTATAATTATCCCCATAGTAATTTTCCAATGAGTCTATTTTCGACGAAACTATTAGAAGTTTTCCGACCTATTGTTTTCCGCTACAATGGGATTTCCATTGCTCGTTGGTGCAACCAATGTTTCATGGTCTTCTATATTGTTGTCAGCATTTCCTGCTGCTCTAACTTGAGTAGAATGTTTATTACGTAATTTTTATTTAACTTTTAGGAAGATGTATGCTTACGTAAGATTTATTTAGTTGCATTTAAGGAGTTCCTGGAACACGCTTTGGGCGTCAGTTTGAATTTGTTGATTACGTAATAGTTACTGTTATTACGCAATATGCTGCTACGTATGAGAAGCTGATATCAAGATGTTTTTTTTTTTTTTTTTTTTGTTATTACACTCCAAGTTTTACACTATAATATTTAACTTTGTTATTAAAAAAGGGCTTCTATATATTATTTATGTTTGAATTTTGCCTCGGCTGCGTCAGTCTTGTTTGTAGAGTCACGTATATCTTAGGGTGCAGTGTGACAATGATTGTAGACATCACAGAATTTAAGTTTTTAAATTCACTTCTTTTATTAATTATTGCACATTTTTATAAAGCACTACACATTTTAAGAACTGTGAGGATCTTCAATACTTTCACTTAGTGCGTATACATATTTTACGATTCACACGTAGAGAACACATCTTCCATCTGTTCACTACCAAGGCTTGCCAGCAACTGAGCAACTTTCAACGGTTAAAACTCGTAAGCTTCGGTATTTCAAGTCTCTGATTGGCTAATTCTAGTCTAATAGAATATCTGCATTTTACTTAAACTTTTTCCTTGCTATTGATTGGCTAATTTTAAAGTGTTAGTGAATTTACCTTATCTTTGCTATAATCATTATTGGTCAATTTTCAAACTTTCAAACTCATTATTGCTACAGGGTTACCTCATTGTTAGCAACTTACAACTTATTATTCTCACAGCTCTTGCATTATTAAAGTATATAATGTATTCACATAACATTAATATAACATGTTTACAATAAAAATAAGCATTTGCAATGACTGTTACATACAATTCAAATAATTATTACATACATATTGTTTCAAGGCAGGCTGTTATTGAATTTACTTTTATATAAAATACAATTGAAATTATTCAGGTATCAAAATACTGCCTCAAATTGCCCCCTTTTAGAAATATTTAAAATTTATTCTTTTTTGTTTGTTCTTTAAATTTTTAAATATTTTCTAAAAGTCTCCTGAAAGAAACATAACTTTTATTATTGCACTTCCTATCTTTCATTGTCACTTTCTCACTTTTTCTTTATCTTTAACACTCACTGGTTTTTCACTACACTCGTGTATAGCAGAACACTTCATATAAACTTGTTTGACACTTTCCAAGGTTAATGACCTGGTATAAGATTAATGATCTGAGCGAAGTTTGCTCATTCACCATCACATTCAGTATTAAGCATTTTATATGCTGTACATTTTACATAAAATTAGACATATTTACACTTGTTACCCTTTCTTTACAATTTGTTTCCTAAATATTTTAATATTTCTTACAATTTCTAACTTATACAATATAAATGTATTTGCTATTCAGTTTTTCTTACTAACAATGGATTTTTATTACTTCTCTTTATCTAAATTTTCCTTTGTTATTGACAATTTTCTACATTTAGTAAAATATTATTTTAAATAGCACTTTACAATTTTAGATTACATTGCTTTCCCCTTTTAAGTTCCAGATACATTATTTTCTTTCTCTTCTTTTACCACAGATTGTTTACTTTTATGTGGCTTTAACATTTGTTTGTGGAATCTTCCAATTATTTTATTGTGTTATTGTTCCTAAGTTTCATATGTATCTGTTCCAAATATATTTATTACTTCATAAGGACCATGGTAGCTCAGAAATAATCTCCAATATTCTTTACGAAGCTTATTTAATAATATCTTGTTCTTCACTAACACTTGATATCCTATCTTTATTTTCAAAATTCTTGTTTTTCTTTCTTCATGTTTTTGTTTTCTCTTAGTATTTTCGAAAATGCTAATTTGAAGATTTCCACTTTTTCTGGTAATTTAACTGCATGGTCTTCAATAACTTTTGGTATATTACGGCTCAAAGTATTGTACAGTTTTCCATGGTGAAGTTCTATTGGTTTAAATCCTGTAACTGCATTTATGGATTGATTTAGTAGATTTTGAATAATACTGATGTATGAGTACCAACTGCTCTGCTTGTTATGGCACACTACACGTAGATAATTTGCAATTTCTTTTATCTCTCTTTCTACTGGATTGGCATTTGTTCTGTATCTTGATGAAAAATACTGTTTGACTCCCAAATTTTTAATTCCATTCATAAATTTAGAACTGGTAAACACTGATGCATTATCACAAAGTATGGCATCAACTATTCCTTCCTCTGGGAAATATGATTTTGTTAATTTATTTAACCATGCTATGCTGGTTGCATTCTTGAGTGCATATATTCTAACATATTTGCTAAATACTTCATAGCATACAAATAAAACTTTGTACCCAAATGTACTTACAGGCATTGGACCATGTAAATCTAAACTTAATAAACATCTTGGTTTATCTCTAAGTACTGAGTTTGTTGTATAGTCATAAGCAACATTAATTTGTTTTGGTTTCTGACAAAGATCACACCATGATATGTATTTTCTTACTTTATGTCCTAATTTAGAGATGTATAAATTTTCCAAAATGGTTAAGGTTGTCTTCTCTGTACCTGCATGTATTAAGCCTAAATGAAATTGTTCTATTATTTCCAACTCCATGCTTGTTGGAATATATGTTTTCCACCTCTTTATTTCCTTTCCATGTTTCTTATATAATACACCATCTTTAACAGCGATTGTACTGTTCTTTGCCTCCTCTATCTTTGGAGCTTTTTCTTTTAAACTTGCTAGTTTAATATCTTTGTCTTGCTCTTCTTTAATATTTCTAAATTGTTTCTTCAATTCCTTCTTCATTGGAATGTCTATTGTAAGCACTTTAATTTCATATTGTTGTCTTGAACAGCTTTCAGGATATTGTTTGTTGTGACTGATTCTTGATATTAAATCACTGAATGTGTTTTGTTTGCCTGAAATATGTATAATTTCAACATCAAATTCCATTATAATAATCATGACTGGTAACTTTTCAAACTCATTATTGCTACAAGGTTAACTCATTATTACCTCATTGTTAGCAACTTACAACGTATTATTCTCACAGCTCTTGCTTTATTAAACTATATAATGTATTCACATAACATTAATAAAACATGTTTACAATAAAAATAAGCATTTGCAATGACTGTTACGTACTGTTCAAATAATTATTACATACATATTGTTTCAAGGCGGGCTGTTATTGAATTTACTTTTATATAAAATACAATTGAAATTATTCAGGTATCAAAATACTGCCTCAAAGTCCATTGTTTGAGTAACCCTATCCCGAGCAATGCTTCTGTTTGTCCATGGTCTGAGTTTACATGTGACGGGTACCTCCCCCATGAATTTCTGTTTCTTCTGCCTAGCATATGATTCCTTTCTTGATATGATCTACTGTTATTATTTAGGTACAATTCTGATAAAGTTTCATGTTTAGTATTACCTGAGTGAGGCATGTTTCTCTGGTATCGGTGCCTGACGATTAAATCCTGCCTGCCATTCCTATGTGGATTAGGTATTATGTTTCTGTTCTGAATGTCATCTCTCCTATCTCTGCGAATGTGTCGGTCAGTGTGTCTATTATTCGATTGCGATTTCAAACTCTTGGTCTTCTAGTGCGGAAATTAGCTCTGTCATTTCAAATATTTTGCGTGGCCTGGCAATTAGTAAGAAGTTCTGAATCCTTAGCCGGTAGTGACTATTAAGTAGCTTGATAAAGTCTCCTTTGTGCTTGGCTGGTGTCAAGTGTAGTATATGCCCTGCGTGTTTCATTAGGTAATCGGTCATACTTATGCCGTGGCATACAAATACTTGTTTATGAAGGGTGTTCTGAATGTGTCGTCTGTCGTTATTTGTGACCATACGTAGCTACTCTAATGTGTTTGTGTCCTGATACTTTTTTACAAGTATCTTTAATGTATCTGGTACATTTTTTAGATGTACCTAAGTATTCCTCTAACTCCGCGAGAAATTGGATAGGACTGGAGGAATCATCGAACTTAGGGAGTTGTAGTTCATTAAGAACTGCGTGATACCCCTACATTGATATAGATTACCTGTATTGGTCTCTAATGCTGCCTGACTTTGGGATAATGCAGCTGCTACGGAGGGAGCATGTGCGTTTCCCAGGTTTGTGCTAACAGCTGAGGTTAAACTTCTGTTATTATTGGTTTGTTCATTCACAAATACATTAGAACATGTATTCACACTGTCACTTTCTTCTCTAGCATTGTTTTGTACACTTGCATTGCATTGTTCTAATTGATCAACTTTTTTACTGCATTGTGCCATGTTGTTTTGCACTTCAGTTATAGGTTACTTTGTATGGCTGCAATTCTATGCTCTATCTTGTTTACCTTGTTACTACTTTCTGACCTTTCTCCTTGCATATCTACCAGCTGGCTAAGTCTTTGTTAGTTTCTCTATGTTACTTCTAATTCATTTACCCTGACTTTCCACCGTGCTACCTGTTTCCTTAGTTTTATTTGCCAGTCTTAATTCAATCCCTTGCCATGTCTTAGATATGTGCGTTTCAATTTTATTCTCTAGCTTTGGACAATTACTAGTTACTTGACTATTTCTGATTGCAATTGGCACTGGCTTAGTCTAATTTCTGTTCCAATCTTCTTACCTCCTTTCTGTTTTCTCTCATACATTCAGATATTTGTCTGCTAAGTGCATTACTATTCTCTTCTAACGTAGGTTGATTGCCTTACTATCATCCTCCGTGGTGTAGTGGTTACCACGCTAGCCTCTGGTTCCCAAGGTCACGGGTTCAACCCGGCGGAGGGCGATGGATTTTTTCGGCCGTAAAAATCCTTAGCGTGGCTTCTTTTGGAAGGGAAGTAAAGCCGGTGGTCCCGTGTCGTATATTTACGGTACGTCAAGCCTGATAAAGAGGTCTCTGAGCAAAATTTCGGTCTTTCACGCCCAATATAGAATGGGACGTTAAGGACCACAGCAGTTAAAGAGCATCCATAAATAAAACTAAATTTTTTGATGGCCTTACTATTCTCTTCAAATTGTTTGGTTCAAAAGCTTTACTATTTTGCTCAAACTTTTGCTTGATTGCATTACTATTTCGTTCCAACTTTAGGTCACAAGCTTTACTATTTTGATCAAATTTTACATTTCTTTTTGTGTTCAGGTCTATTATTGCTCTTAAGATGCTCGCAAATCCAATTGCATAGGGTTTTGCCTACCTGATGTTTCTATGTATGGTCTATCTTTTAAGTGTACCCCAGCACTATGATCTTCCCCCATATCTATACTTAATTCTTGTTCTTCCTGTCTGTCTACCTCAATATTGTTACCCCTGTCGGTAGTTGCATTACTTTCCTCTGTACTGTTCCTATTAACCCTACTCCGCTCCTGATCTATGTGCAATTCAGATTCTATACCCAATTCATAGTTTCCCTCATTTAACTCTGTACTATCTGACATCTATTTGCATATTTATGCTTTCTCCTAAGATTTCTGCTTCCATTGTGCCCACTTTTGCACCTTTATCTGGCTTCCTAAGTTTAACCTTGCCACTTCTCAAGAACATTTTATATATAAATGCATATAACGACAAATTATTACCAGACAGTTTACTAACACATTTCCTATAATAACAATAATTTTGGGTTTTTGCCTGATCTTTTACTGTTGGTTTGGTCACCTTACAGGATGCGTAACCTTTGTGTGAGTATCTGGTTTTGATCCTTGGTTCGTGGCTCTTTCTCCTGAAGATTCTGATGCCCCGAAGTCGTTACTGAAGTTCTGAAGTTCCTTGACGTCTCGTAAATTGTAGTCGGTGCCGATGTAGAAATTCTCATGCAGTTATCCGTGCTCTCCTGTAGCTTTAAGCTGCTATCCTGTAGTTTTTACATTTCACCTGAAGTCGTCGTTCTCCTGGAGTTTTATGCTGCCATCTTTGTGCGTTGTTTCACTGGATAGTTCCTGCATCACTCCCCCCAATGTTTGATGTAATAGAACCTTATTTTTTAAAATTGAATTTGCCCAATTTAATTCGCTCCGCGCTTTTTAAATTTAATTTGCCTTTTTATTTTTTTCGCCCTTTTTAATTAATTCGCCCAACATTGGGCGCCAAATTTTGTTATGCACCGGTACTTACTTGTGTCTACGTAATTGTTTTTGAATGCCTACATAATTATTATAGTTTGCTTGTTGGGCGCCACCGTTATTATAAACAGGCATCTGTATTGAAGACAATAGCGTTAGATATTTTTGTTATTGTTCCGGCTAGCTGATGACTATGATAGAGCAAATAAATATTGAGGTAGTGGAGCATGAAAGGGGTGAAATATCAGTACATTTTGTGAAATTATAACACAGCTAAAAGTAATGTTTATGTTAATGCCTTTAATATGTACTTGTCCTTTGAGTAATAATAGTGTATTAGAGAAAGCTGTTGAGATGCTGTTGCTTCGCAAATAGTTTAAGTACTGTCATTACACTTTACTGAAAATTCACATGTTAATAAAAAACTATATCCGTCAGCACCTATTGTCATTCTGCAACACTTTGTACTAATTAACTCGGTCTTACTACCCAATTATCGGTGATTACCTATGCAAGTTTAGCAACTACACCATACAATCCGCTTCATCCATATCTATGCTCTTAATAATTTTATTCGCTTGAGAAATCTTAGCGTGGCTTGTCTATCTCACATTTAAGATTTGAAAGTTTACTCATACACGCTTCTGGTTGGCTAACTTTAATAATTCGAATCTACCTCCTTTCTATTCTATTAGCTATTTCAAAGATCACATGACATCCCCACAGTTACCCACGCGTGTTTGTTTCCCCTTTCCTACCATTTTTTTGTGGTGCTGACAAAGTTTTTCCCCTAAGCTATAAAACTTAATGAGTTTTGTTTGGCTACTGACACGACTTCTTCTCTTCTTGGCTTATCCAACAGCTCACTTTTTTGTTGAGTTTTTCTATTTATGGGCGCTCTTTAACTACTATGGTTCTTAGCCTCCCATTCTATATTGGGCATGAAATACCGGAAATTTTGCTCAGAGGCCTCTTAATCAGGCTTGAGGCTCTTTTACGTGTCGTAGATCTACGGCACGGGACCATCGGCTTTACTTCCTTTATGAAGGAAGCCATGCTAAAAGCTCACTCGATATACACTTTGATACAATATACATTCACAACTTTCATCTTAAAGCATATAAAATGCTGTTACTTGTATATAAACAATAAAATGGAAGAACTAATAATTAACTTGTAAATGACTGACACTTATAACTATTACTTAGGAATGTGGTATGAGGCATCGTTTATTTAATATCTTTGAGTGCCAAAAATACTGCCACAGACTTTATATAGGGTAGTTAAATTATATTCGAACCCACTCGCGGCGTCTCTCTACTGCGCGAAACAGCCGGCAGTCGCTGGGGAAATTACTACGGCAGAGGCGTACTAAAATCCTCACCTTATAATAGATGCTGGAAATGTTGATCTTCTGCTCTCAAACAGGCAGCATATCTCGTGTAAATATTCTCGCTCACTCTCCGAAGCTCAGCAGCATAAATTCTTGTGATTTCTTGCACAATGTTTTCTCTAAGTTCCTGTAGTGTGCGAGGATTGGAACGATACACTTTGTCTTTTAAAGAATCCCATAAATAAAATTCACAATTCGTTAGGTCAGGGGAACGAGGGGGCCACAAATCAACACTAATTATTTTGTCATCAAACACCTCTCTTATTGCATGTAATGATTCGAAGCCAGCTGTTGCAGAATCTTGCTGGAACCAACCATACGATTTCTCTTCTTCTGTCAGGCGATTGCAAAATGGCCTCAGAATTAACCTCTGATATCGCTCTGCATTTATTGTTTCATAAAAAAATATGGGCCCTATTATTCTTCTAGCAATTATCGCACGCCACATTCCAATTTTCTAATCATAATGAGGCGTTTCATCCAGTAGCACAGGTTTATCTGAAGCCCAATATCGACTGTTGTGAGTATTCACACTTCCACTTAGATGAAACCAAGATTCATCAGTGAAAAACAAAAGCTGTGGGAGAATGAAACCCCTTTCCACGTACTGGAAAAACCAGTTACAATAATTCACACGTTTAGCGGGATAATTTGGCTTTAACGCTTTCACTCGTGTGTAGCGAAAGGGCTTCAGTTTCAGCAGACGTGTAGCATTTCTCGCAGAAGATCGAGATACACCTGTTTGCTGCGCTAGTTTTATCAGCGATTTTGAGCGAATGCTCCAAAGCGGCACCAATCACAAGAATTCCTGCTGCTGAGCTTCGGAGAATGAGCGAGAATATTTAACGAGATATGCTGCCTGTTTGAGAGTAGAAGGTCAACATTCCCAGCATCTATTATAAGGTAAAGGTTGTAGTCCGCCTCTGCCGGCGTAATTTCCCCGGCGACTGCCGGCTGTCTCGCGCAGTAGAGAGAGGCCGCGAGTGGGTTCGAATATAATTTAACTACCCTATAGTTAACCACTGTAAGATTAATTAATGGTTTGATAATTGAGTCGTCCAGTTACAAACCACACAAAGGGAAATTTTTGAAGTGAAACTTTTTTAAGTGCGGTAGGGCAAATTGGCCTGGATCAGATGGAAAGTGGAACGCATGAGTTGGCCTGATCGAGAGACTCCAATCAGCAGTTGGAAAGAAAGACAGAGAGAATCATTTCTACTCTCTCCTACGTCACAGAACAGTCTACGCACATGTGCCGCATGTACAGTGTTAATATGTAGCATAGGAAACCAGTAGATGCTCGCATATTTGTACATTAGCTGAGCATGTATTAGCTAGCTTTCTATTTTAAATAAACTAAAGTTTTAAAGTGATTGTATATTGGTGTTTTAGACTATTATTCTGCCCCATCTTTCCACAGTTATATTTCTGTCAATAAAGAAATATAAGAAACTTTTTCTGAACTATTTCGATTTTATTTATAAGAATATGAAAATATGGATTTCAAACTGATGAAAGATATTCGACTTTAGACTTAACATAAGCATTACACAATAAAATCAATGAAAAACAATTTCTTATAAATTCTAAATCTAAATCTACATATCAAACAACAAGAGTTAATGATATCATTGAACTCATTCATAAAGTCTTATTGGCTTACACTATTGAATGTGCAATATTGTTGGAAAAAGATCTGGACAAAATGCCAATGATTATGAGTGGTGATTTCAACATCAACTTCAACTCAGAGGAAGCTCAACCACTGATAAGATTTTTAGATGAAAAATTCAAGTTAAAACTGAACACTAGCAAAGCGCAGGCTACAACCAGATCAAGCACTACCGTCGTCACAGTATTCTTTTGTTATTTAGAAAATTTACAGTCTAAGTTATTTGTATCATACTTCAGCTATCATGAATCAATCATTTCTTTCTTAGAGTATGAATTAATGGAAATTGATAAATAAAAGAAATATTTCATTTAATTAAGGGAGATTTTCTTCAATCAGATTCCACATAACCATTTCCTAATCCTGAAATAATAAAATTGTCAACAAATGCCAGAACCTAAGAAGTTTCACTTCTAACATGCAAGAGTCTCACACACTTTTGTTTTGTTTTGTCAGAAATGAAGAACTGTTGCTCCTTTCCTACAAGGGATATTAGCTTCCTTTAAATTGTATATGAATTCCCTATTAAATCAATGTGTTTTGAAGGGGTTGTGTGAAGTCTTAGAGCAAGATGTATTCTAAAAAGTATATATATGTTGGACATAACTTGTTTTGTTTCATGATCATGGACATAAAGGATTCTGTAACAGTAATAAAGGCAGTTGTGAATGTTTTCATAAAAATAAACTAGGAATTCCCATAGAAAATCAAAACAGTAGGAAAATCTATAACCTTTTGAAGAATACATACTGGTTCATTATAAAACCAAAATACAATAGCTAGAACACTAAATACTCATTTTAACAAAGCTTTAAGGTTGCATGTAGTTTAGCCTTAAACAATCACATCTTCCTTATCACCAAAGTAAGAATAGTCTTCCCTTTCTGCTTCATCTCTAGATGTTTCTTGCTGTTGCTGCTGCTGGGAGATTAGATCTGTGTAGAATTTTAGATCTTCTAGTATAACATTAGCACGCTCATCAGAGATCTCTGAATGTAATTGAGTTTGGAACAGCATGTGTTTAATGGTACAGAATATGTATTGGACATAGCATATTTTGTTATGGTGTGAACAAAATTAGTTTAGTTTCATGATGATTGATGGACTTAGTGGCTTTTGTAAAAGTACCCAAACTTCAAACCTCTTTTTCATTTGTAAATATTGGCTTTTGCAACAGTGCCAAATTTCTAAAATGTACATTGTAATGTCCACAACAAAGCGGCCACAAAATCTTGATTTTGAAAGTTTGCGCACCTAGCATGTTTTGTAACTGGACCACTCAATTGTTCTTTCATGCTAGTCATGTTTAGACACTAAGTTGATTCAGGTATCCTGCTAAACCTTCAAGGTGATATCAAATGCTTGAGATATACATGAAAAGTAACTTGTGCACACAGGCATGTCATTCATTGCGCATTGATATGGAAAGCCATAAATCTTGGTTTGAGTCCTAGCCGCATGTTCAAATTTTTCAAGTCCAATTCAACTTTCACTGCATAGTGTGAAAGAACTGTTATCAAAATTAATTCCTTATGGTTACCATGTTGGTCATATGGTCTGGATAGCAATGCACACTCCGTGATTAATATCCAATTTCTTTGCACATGTAATAGTAATAATGACAAACTGGTGGTGAAAGTCACACAAACCAACTGCCAAAGGGTTGGATGATAAAAAAATATGATGTGATACATTCACATGACTTTCTCTACCCTCTTTCATTTATTAGTGGGTATACAAACTACAGAGGTATGAAAATTATTAGACTCAAACAAAGGTTTTGCCTATTTATTGCTTGAGGTTGTGTCTCCAAGATATTGAAGCTTTAGCCTGCAAAAAGCTTAGAGAATTTTACACCAATCAGGATTAATGACTAGCTTTATGAAAAAGTAGGACAAAACTACAGTCAACTTTTTATCATGTACTAATGGATAGATGGGGAAATATTTCTTCTTCCATTGAAATAAGTTTGCCAAAAATTGATTTTAGGTGACTGTTTTGAATAGTTGTTCCCCTCATGTTTTCTGAGAGAATTCAAAATCATATCTATAAATTAAGTAATACATATTTCTTTTATGATTTGTATCTTTTTTTTCTATGTAAATTTTTGAGACCATGATTTGGAAAATTGCTCTTTCAATAAGAGAAGTTACTAATGCAGTGCTATTACTAGGTGAAAATAAGCATTAACAATAACAAATAACTGATAGGCTTCACAAAAAGTTTTGATTTGATTTTAGACATTAGTAAATTATTTTCAAACTCAGAACTTACAATCATTTTACAGTAAAAAAGTATTCAAGTCTAATAATTTTTACACTTCTGTATTCTTATTAAAGCTTATTTTTCTATCTACAACTTTTTAATCCAAATAAACCTTTGTAAAAATAGCTACTTTACACATTTCATTATAGATGCAAAGAGAACAGTGACAATCAAAGGTTTAAGAACTGGACGCTCCACGCTGGCCTTAAAATTTTATACTGTTTCCAAGTAATCATGAGAAACAACTAAATGCTGACAGGACTTTAAAAGAATGGCCAAGTAATGAACAATTTGAACCATTAATAATGGATATCTCAGAAATGGTTTATGCCAAAAGAAAAATATATTTGAAATAAATTGTGTATTTTAAAGAGATCTACATTTTTTGTATAGTACAGTTTTATCTATCGCTTAACATTTACCAGTTATACAAGATTATACAAAATTCCTTCTGAATGAAGATACTTCACAGGCTTCCCAGAAAATTTAAGATATACATTTTATTTGTCATGTAAATATTTTGCATATGGTATCTTAATCAAAATCATTAGAGCCATTTATTAGAAAATGAAAATTTTTGAAAAATGTCCCATGTAAACGGTAGTTGGGGTGGGGGTATTTTCTTAAAAATCTTTGTGTCGTATGCTTGGAATACACTGAAATCAAATACTAGGTTTGGCACTTATCCGACTTTTCATTTTAGGTTTATGTTGTTCACAGACATAGAGACGTGCAGTCTTTTTCTAATTTTTTTTTATTTGGGGGGCCTTAAAACATGTATTTCCGGTGGAATATCGGTATCAAATTTTTTGGTGGAATTCAATAACTTCTGTACTTACTATGTACTTGGTAGAAAAAGTAAAAGGCCAACTCTGTCACTGGATGCATTGCAACTAAGGGAATTGAAAATTATCAAAATCAATATCACGAATGCATCAATCTTCTTTTGAAATCATTCTCCAGCAATCATGAAATGAATGGAGAGCCAATATTAAATCTGTAGGTTTAGTTGAATAAACATATTGCAGATTCTAGCCGATTCTGATTACATGGCATCCATTGGAAAGCAGAAAGTGGCAAGAAGCAATGCATAAAACAAATGCTGGAGCTTCCTGGATTGAGTGTTGCTAATGGAGGAAATTATAGCTAGAGTTCTCTGTACAATGGCCGTTTTAGTGCAATGGATATAGAGTTACATCACAGTAGATGCACAAATAAGTCCAATACTTTTATGTTACTAGTTGAAATAAGTGAAGTGCACCAACAACACAGTAGGTTTAAAAGTGTATGAGAAGATTTTCATCCACAAAAAACTGGCAGATATTTATGAATTTTGATATTGTATTTGCCAGTACATCCAAATTTATGACCACCAGGGGGACCAACCAACCATCTTCCAGCAATCTCATCAGTCAGAATCAGCTAATCTGAAACATATTCTGAGATAAAAAAACCTAATGTACTTGAAGTAGTTGTGGGATCATGTCCTTTTTCAATTTGAAGAGCGTATGATGCCTAATTTTTAGTTTTCTACCCTTTACTTAAGTTACAAGATGTGCTGACTGAGTGGGGTGGCTCAGATGTTAACATCTGTGGCCCGCATTTGGGAGGTCCTAGGCTTAAACCCTGTGGGTAAACCAAACTGACTGTTTTTTTTGTTTTTTTTTTGGTTTCCCTAAGCCACCAATGTAAATACCAGAATGGATATTTAATACCATGACTCAAAGTTCCTCCTTAAGTTTAATAAAAATAATAAACACAAAAATAGATGGTAATAGTGGATGCTTTATCATCTATCCACAGATAATGAAAGCAGATAGACTAGAGACACCCTAATGCCATTTGCCCAGCACATGTAGAAGCAGAGATACAGTTGCCCAGCACTAAGGTCTCTGTGAACACATGTCAAAGCTGTTATTTGCCTGTCACGTATAGAAAAAGAGGTACAGTTGCGAGGCACTACAACCTCTATGGACACATGATGAAGTAAGATGGTATGGTATGAAATGGGACCTAGAAGGCTAACTCTCTGCCATGTACCGATCCAAGAGGTATCTTATAACAGATCCATCATGATATGACCACCTAGTTAAAGTGATGTAAAATAAATAGGGGAAAAAACAAAGATGTACTGAATTCATTGCAGAATTGTTTTGATATAGTCTATAATGTTCCTGATCTTTGAAGATAACTTTAGTATTCATCCTAGCTTTTGTATTAGCTATGATTTTGTTTGTACAGTTTTAATGTTTGTCTTTTAACAAGGTCTTTTGTATCATACCAAACAATGAATAATAAAAAATTGTCATTATCATTTAGAAAGTTAATGAGTTACCTCTGAAATATATTGTTAAATCTCATTTTGATAATGATGATGACCAGTGTTTTGCAAATACATTTCTAACAATATGAAAATGATCAACTGTTGTAAAGCTGCATCATATGAACATACACACATTTGCTATGCATACACTTTGCAGAAGAGTAACATTTTGTTAAAAATTTTATTAATTTGTTGTTCTTCATATCACACTGGTTGTGTTTATCTCAGAAATGTCTGCTATTTCAGTTTAATGTTATGAAGCTTATTTCCAATATTCTTGAATCTTTAGACCTGTAGAAATACTGCAAACACTAATTGTAGCATTTTCTGTATTCTTTGTTAATTCAAAGACCAGACTTCCATTGAGGTATGCTGAATTTGTAATTACTGGTACTAAGAATAATGATGTTCTTTAGTCTATCTCATTCAGCACTGCATAAAACACATAGTCCATCTGTGAGAGTTTCAACAGAATATAATTTTAACATCTGTGTTAGCCCATGCTTCAATTTCATTGTAAATAAAAATGATTTCTAGTAACCTAGTTTTTGGGCCAACTATATCATTATGATGCACAGTTGCCATCATTTATAATGCTCCCCATATGGCCTATGAGCTTCAGGGGATACTTTATCCCACCAAGGAATGACTGGACCCATTTCTGAGGTGGAGGCACCCAGCAGGCAGCATCCATTACCTCCGATGGTAGGGTGATGATGAGGATGGCGGTGAAATAAGAGACTTGCAGCTTATACCATGTACTCCAAACCACATTGGGCCTTGGGGATACTTCATATGAGCAAGTCAGAGGTGAAGGCATGGATAGGGCCAACTTGAAATCCCCAGAGCTGGGAACTGAACCCCAGATCCTCAGTATGAGAGAGGAAACGAAACCATTACGCTACCCCAGCACCCTTATAATGCGCTGGTGAGATTGATAAAATATTCTCTTTTTGGTGTTTTGTATAGCTGGTAAATGAGTGATATATAAAAATGTACTGCACAAAAAAATGTAGATCTCTTTAAAATGCATACTTTACTTAAAATAACTTTTTTTTGTTCATGTGTCCTTTCCGAGATATCCATTATTAACAGTTTGAATTGTTCAATATTTTATCACTCTTAAAGTCCTGTTGAATATTCATTTGTTTCCTGTAATTGCATAAAAACAGTATGCAATTTTAAGGCCAGCACATAGTGTTCAGTTCTTATGCATTTGACTATTATTATACCCTTTGTATTTATAATGAAATCCGTTGTGTAGCTATTTCTGCAAAGGTATATCTCAATTAAAATGAAGCAGACAGAAAGATAAGCTTTCTTAAGAATAGTTTAAACAGCCACTAATAATTAACAGAGTGTAGGGAAAGTCATGTGAATGTAACACATAAGATTTTTACTTTCTCTACTACATACTTACAATAGAGGAAGTATTATATTCCACCCAAAAGTTCAGTACCAAGATTTCATCAGAAATACATGTTTTGAGGCCCTAAATACAAAAAAAATAATTTTTAGAAAAAGGTCTGTGTGTGTGTGTGTGTCTGTGAATAGCATAACTGAGAAATGAAAAGTCGGTTAAATGCCAAACTAGGTATTTAAGTTCAACTTCTTCCAAGGATGTGACACAAATATTTTCAAGAAAGTCCTCCTACTCCAAACTACTCTTGGAATGGAAAATTCTTCCAAAATTTTTACTTTCTAATGAATTTAATTAAAAAGATTAATTAAAACGGCTTTAATGATTTTAATTAAAATACGCATGTTTAAGTTATTTTCATGACAAATTAAATGTGCATCTCAAATTTTCTAGAAATAGTCTCTTAAGTCCTCTTCATTTGAATGACTTTTGTGTAATTGGTAAACTGTAAGAGGTAGACAAAAGTTTCCTACACAAGAAACGTAGATCTTGTTAAAGCACACATTTTATGTCATATACTTTTTTTTTTGAGTTAACCATTTCCAAGATATTCCATTTCTCAACTGGAAAGTCTTTTTTTTTCCCTTCATAGTGGTGCAAAGAGCATGAAATTTCAGACATCATATGGCAACGCACTCTTAAAAATGTGACTCGCTTTAGCCTACTGTATTTCTTTTATACCTACAACAAAATGTATGTATTGAACGTTTATCTCTATTAACAATAAGTAGATAGCAGAATGACCTTTTGTAAGAATTGTTTGTAGAAGTGTAGAGAAAGTCATGTGAATGTAACACATAAAAATTTTCTTATAAATACAGCTGCAATAAATGAATAAATTTATTTAAAGGTGAGTCGGAATTGTTACACTAACATCACTTAAGTTTACTCACTTAACATGTTTCGGGAAACGGTTGTTCCCATCCTCAGAAGCTAATCCTGAGGATGGGAACAACCGTTTCCCGAAGCATATTAAGTGAGTAAACTTAAGTGATGTTAGTGTAACAATTCCGACTCACCTTTAAATAAATTCAATACACATCACTGTTTCTAGCTTCTTTTCAAATATCAATGTAAATTAATTAATGTTCCTTTTTTTTTGTTTTCCTATTTGGTTACTTCTTTAGTTTATAGTTTTGTTTTGAAGGATGTGACCGCTGCTTTTTGTTGATAATTCTCTAGGTTGTACAATGAGTTGCACTGGTTGCAGTAACTGTTCTGTTCATGATGCCTGAAACCAATACCATTGGCCTTTCACTTTTTCAGAGCTTCCAACTATTCTGTGAAAACCTATCTATCTTGAGATATTCTAACATATATAGACTGCAGTTGTCTTTTCTTCTCACTATATGAACAGTTGTGCAGACTAAAAGAATAGAAGAAGAAAACCTTTATTGACTCAAAGTACAAAAAATGGAGCTGCTAACCATATCAGTACATTGTAAGTACTGGGTGAGGTATTTAAAACAGGCCACCTGAATAACATGGCCATTTGTGGTAATAGAGGAAAATACCTCAGACAAAAGTTGTTAGTGGTGAAGGGAATATATTGTGGTATAGATAGTTTTGTTATGAGTGCAAGTGTAGGGGAGATATGAACACTAACTTCATAGTTTTAAATTTTATTCAGGTGGCTGTTTAAATGCCTTATGTGGTATAATTTGTAAGAGAACAATTGTATATGTTTTAAGCCCCATGTTGGTGCGGCAATTTGCGATGAGATTCTTCAAATGTTTGTTTACATCACGTGTGTTGAAGCCATCTTGTGACGTCATTCGTTGGTTTGGTTTGTAGCTCCATCTGGCGTAGCAATTTGTATCAGTTTTGAAATAATTTATTTCAAATGTCCTCCGGCTAGCTGTTTGGATCGAACATGTGTCTCTATTCAAGTTGTGAAGCGGAAAGGAATCTTTTATCCAGAAATTACACTTAATGACGAAATTTGTTTTATAATCTTTTATTGTCGAACACGTGCACTAACACTTTTACATATTGATGTAAATACTCGCCAAACTGAAACTGTTTGTAATAACTTCTCACTTTTAACTCACGTACTTCAACTTTGTGTATATTTAACTGTATAATACTTTAGATTCTCGTAATTCTGCTGCGCGTAACTTATGACGAACTGAAGACAGCGTGCTAGAAATTTTGATAAACTGGGCGACCGACGTGTAATGTATTGAGAATTTTGTTGAACTGAGGGCGATCTACCTCGGACCTGGCTTATATACTCCCACTCCTCGACATGCCTAAAGATTATAAATGAACTGCTATTGGCTAATAAAACGCGCCAACATTAGCGTCTATTTTAATATCCAATGAAAACCACGAATACATATGCTTTAGGAAATATTCTAGAAATTTCTACCGAAAGCGCGCGAACATTACGTAACTTCCTTGTTCCCGGTAATGATAAACAACTCACCCCATCGCTGCATTATTGCGTTATTATTGACAGTTTCAGTAAAGCCATATATTATTATTTACCAATAATAATTACAATTAATAAACATCTGAAATCAATGTCACATAAAAATACATATTCATATTACAATCATTATTTATATTTAGGTAATTTATGATACAAATTACCATACCACGTAAGGCATTTAAACAGCCACCTGAATAAAATTTAAAACTATGAAGTTAGTGTTCATATCTCCCCTACACTTGCACTCATAACAAAACTATCTATACCACAATATATTCCCTTCACCACTAACAACTTTTGTCTGAGGTATTTTACTCAAAGTACAAAAAATGGAGCTGCTAACCATATCAGTACACTGTAAGTACTGGGTGAGGTATTTAAAACAGGCCACCTGAATAACATGGCCATTTGTGGTAATAGAGGAAAATACCTCAGACAAAAGTTGTTAGTGGTGAAGGGAATATATTGTGGTATAGATAGTTTTGTTATGAGTGCAAGTGTAGGGGAGATATGAACACTAACTTCATAGTTTTAAATTTTATTCAGGTGGCTGTTTAAATGCCTTACGTGGTATAATTTACATAATCCATTTTATAAAATGCATTTCATGAATTTTATACAGATTCATATAAAAAGGAAATAAACTAAGAAAAGATGAACGATGGTATCTGAAGAGAGAACAGTTATAGGTAGTAAAGGAGTTTGATCATTTAGGGGTAAGATCAAGTAATAATGATGGGTGTGAAGCACATGGTAGGAAGGTGATGGCAATAGGCAGAGCTGCTAACAGGATTAAGAATGAGTAATTACAAATTGCAAATGTCTATTAAATGGTTGGAAAGGATGCACGGAGCATTGGTAGAATAAAAAATGTTATATGCAGTAGAAATTTTAAAGGGCTTCAGAATTAGGCAAAAAAGTAGATCAAATATACAGATTATTTTGCAAAAGTTTTGGGGATTAATCAGGTCAGCACTAAGGGAAGTAGAATTAGGAAGAACAGAGAAGAAAGGAATAATTATGGAAAGAATCTTGAAATATTCATACAGGTGCCCTCAAAGAGATCCAGATATATTAAAAATTTGTGTGAATCTACAGAGGATAACTTCAAATAAGAAGACTGATGGACAGGGATAGGGGGAGTATTGGAGAATATGGGAATGGAGGATATTTGGCAACTACAGGGAAAAAATGATAATGGATTTTGGAAAGTAGTGAGAAATAGGATAGAAGATACAGAGAAACAAGAAATCGGGGAAGCCTTGAAAATAAAAAGTCCTTAAGTTTATGTAGAACAAATAAGAGAGATTGGGGCAGAGAAGGTTATGATGAGGCATATCAGGCAGACAGGAAAGGGAAGATTTAGCATGGATGAGAACAGGAGCAATGTTCTTTAGTGGGTTAAGAAAGAGTAAATTGGGAACATGTGTCATATGTGGAGAAAAGGAGAATAAGATACAAGATACATTATTTGGTAGAATGTAGAGTTAGAGAACTGGAGACAGGATGTTTGGGATCCAAAATGGGACAAAATGATCAAGGAAATGGTAGTTATAAAAATATTAACAGTTAAGGGAGGAAAAAAGAATGAAGAATATGGGGGAGTTTTCAAGGAAAAGCAAGAAAAAATAGTTAAGGAAAATAAAAAAAGCAAAGGGAAAGGGGCAGGAAGGACAAGAGCAAGAAGAATAATGAGAAATTTCTCTCCTTTCTCAGGAGGTGGAAAAGGAAGGAAAGGAATAAGCGCTAACCGAAAGCCAAAGTGCCTGGGTGCCAGGTGCAAAGCCTCCCTTAAAAGGAAGAAAAATTGGACTCAATTTGTACTACGAGGACTATTTTTTTTTCAACCTCTGATGGGTCATAAATAAAAGACAAGAGTACATAGCCAAATGAATTTATTACCAAATGTTGGGTACAAATGTGTTTACTTTTCAACATAATCGCCATTAAGGTTGAGGCATTTGTGATACCTGTGGACAAGCTTTTCGATCCCCTCTGCACAATATGTTGCCGCCAGTGAGTTAAGATAGGTATGGACCTTGGTTTTAAGGACTTCATCAATCTCGAACTTCAGCCACTTTTTCAGTCCAGGGAAGTGATGAAAATCACTCGGCGCCAAATCAGGGCTGTACGGTGGGTGGTCGAAAGTGTCCCATCGAAATTCCTGAAGAATTTGTTGGGTGACACGAGCACTGTGAGGGCGGGCATTGTCATGAATCAAGACAACCGCAGACGTCAGCTAGCCTCTTCGTTTGTTCTGTATGGCTCTCCGCAGTCGTAATGTCTCTGCTTGAAGTAACCAAATCACACTAAACAACTTACATTTGGCGGGATAGTCAATCATAGCGACCATGATTCCGTGTCAAAAACTAGGCTCACAATGGCATGGTGAAGTCGGCTGTGGCTGAGGGTAGAGTGGGGAACATTTGGAGTCGCCCTCCACGCACAAACAGTTTCCACCGCTTGTGTGTTGTCCTCCGCAATCGGAGGTTGAAAATAAATAGCCCTCGTAGAATGTAAAGAGCTTTAAGACTTGACATAAATGTATCTAAAACTTTTGTATGATGTTTGGTACAAATAAATATTCTAAAAGAAAACAGTTCTATTCTACTGCTTCCTATTAATAGGAAAAGCTAACGAATTGAACAAAAACCACTTCCTACACACCCTGAAGCAGAACCAAGTAGCATCCCAGTTTAAACTTCATGGATTCTAGAATGGTTAATAAAATGATTATCAGGCAAGTTTTCTTGTTGTACAACTGCTCTATGATTCTTCCAGAAAAATATTTTTCTTCTTCTTGCTGATAAAGTTCCTTGTCTTTATATACAGTGGATTTATATGCTTTCTTTTCGGCATAACTACCTAAAATCTGCATTGATGCTTTACAGAAGGTTTCCATAACATTTTTTCTTTGGAGTTAGCATATTGTTCATTAAACCAGGGGTTGGCCTTCCTAATGATTATTTTTAAGGGCAAGATGGTGGAGTTTCATGTTGTGAGTTGAAGTTGACAGGTTGCCATCTTGAGTCTCTTATCTTCATGATTTTTCTAGTTAGCTTCCTTTAATTATAGGTATTTCTCCAAATTGATGACTTATTTCTTACAAATTGTTGATATCCTTTAGCTATAGTGCCATCAAAACTGGTAGTGGTTTTCTTTCAGTTGAAATAATTTTCTCTTAAAAAGTATTATAAATAAACGTAGAGGTGTGAAATGTTCATATACATTTCCAAATCATTAGTTGATTTTTTTTGGTGGTTTAGCATACTGGATGATGATTAAAGGGTAAAATGATGGTCAAATCAGCCCAAGGTCCATAGAGCTTAAAGTTACCCGACATTCGTCATCTCAGAAGAAGGAACCCCCCCAAAAAAACCTTTATACAGGTAACTCATCCTAATGAGATTCGAACTTGGGACCTTTTGAATATCAGGCAAATGCGCTACCCCCACATCACACAGGCTAGTTAATGAATTTTGGTTTAGAATTTTTAATGCTGGACCTTTTGCTGAACAAAAAGACCCAAATATTCTATACTTTACGGAGACTGCAAATTAAAGGTTTATTTTTCACCTTTTCAAGAGGAACATTAAACATTGCTTAGTTTTATTTAGGATTCATGATTATGAACTGCAGTATTTTAAGAAAAAAGAGACCAGAATCTTATTTATTGTACGATATTATTTCTACGAATAGTAATGTACACAAGTACTGATGGCGTTAAAGACCAAACAATATTACACATCTTGAACTTCCCGCCAAAGTTTAGTTTCGGACCTCATTGTTCACTTAACTTACTGTGCTATAAAAGTAAGGCTGAAAAATAATAATGTGTTGCGCTAAAAGTATCTTTTTCAACGAAGTTAAATTTTTTAGGAGTTTTAGTAATCATTATAGCGCTTTCTTCTGATGTTTGTAAGCAGATTCACAATATACATAAAAAATAAAAAAAATTGATGAAATTGTAAGTCTCAAAGCAATGGATGTGGGAAAGATAACAGAATGAGATTTAAATTGTGCAATTCAGTTCTCGTGAAAGCTTAACTGGAAATTTTATTGTTGAAGCATGTTGCTTGAACAATTTTGCACAGTATCATTCATTTGTTTGTTGTTTTGTTTAGACCCTGGTGGTTGATGGGAAAAGGAGAATCAAGGGTAGAGTGTTGCGTTACTAATACATATATATGCCTGCGAAAAAAACATTCCTTTCACCTTAATAATCATGAAAACTCATGAAAATTTTAGTATTACGACATTCGTTATACATTGAATGTTGTAAGAGACATACAAATCAAAGAAATTCCCATAAAATAGCGTTATACACAAGAGTTTAAGTCAAGGTTGACCGCAGTTGCGCTTTGTTGCGGTAAAATTCAAGATGGCTGATGATCGTGTGTGGTTGAGTTTGGTGCAGTGAATATGGAATTGCTTGTTTGGTATCGCATATAATTTGTGCATTAAAACTGTAAGTAGTGGCTGTAATCGTTTAGGAATGTGGGGTACATACGTTCATATGCTCTTAGAGCATGTTGTCAGTCATTCATGTAGGTATAGTGAAAGAAAATCATGTTTTGGCGCTCTTTAATGCCTGTGTTGTAGGCTTCTTGCATTTGCACATATTTCATTATGTCAAGCACGTTCGTTGCCGATACCACTGAGGACCAAAAAGCAGAAAATCCGTTGATAATCATAGTGCACAACGATGGAACTGTCTCCGTGGATCATGAAACACTTCAAAATCTCATTGGTAAGTATAAATAAAGAGTCAGCTGTTAAGCACGTGTAATGAGCTTGTTTCTAATCTTCGGGCTGCGCTTTTGTTCAGAGAAATTGTATTAGCATTCTGTGGCCATTAAGTATTAAAGTGATACCAAGTTTTGTTTGTAAATTACGAAACTAATTACAAAATAACCTAAAACTATGGCTTGTAAATTTGGATGGCGAAGAACTGTTATGGTGAATAAAACGTAATGCAGCAGGGCGCGCTTTAGATGTTAACTAATATAGGTAGCTGTAATTTGGTGATAGCTTGCAATAATGCTGCCTAGGCAGTTGTCACCCAATGCCATTCTGCTGCTCTTTCTTTTTGACATCTATGTTTGTGCACATTTTCAAATTAAAAAAAAAATCTGGCTAAATTGCCTTTCTTGGGCCCACCTAGATGAGGCTGAAGGAAGTGAAAAATAATGGAATAAATTACCTTATGAGCGAATGTGGAAGTAGATGAGAAGTGTTGTACATCAGGCACCCGCCTGCATGCCACTTTTTTGTGCCTTATCTAAATAG
This sequence comes from Deroplatys truncata, assembly GCA_030765065.1. NCBI lineage: Eukaryota > Metazoa > Arthropoda > Insecta > Mantodea > Mantidae > Deroplatys > Deroplatys truncata. Next base: position 22,939,587 of record CM060976.1, on the reverse strand, counting down.
GAAACGAACTAGAAAAAAAAAACACTGACGCTCATTCGGAAGTACCAACTGAAGTAAGAAGCTGGGAATTTGCTAAGTATGGGATGTGTTGTTACCTCTTCTTATTCATATGGTATAGCCGCTAAAAAAAAGCGCCTTGCATTCATAGCAAGCTGTGCACAAAGAAAAGAAAATGGTGTGCAGAGGCTGTCAAAATAGCGTAAATACAGTTATGAAAGACTAAATAGGTGGTGAAAACTTGCAGTTACTGCAGGAATTCCTGGTGCAGCATGGAATTATCAATGAAGTATGTATCTGCGATGTATACAATGAAATTCTTCCATTAAAATGGAGGAAAGGAAGACATGTTTTTCATATGCCAAAATGGTCACCCAAGGAGGAAACTAAGTGCAAGAAAAGGTAGTTTTATTGGTGACGCATATCTCTCTCCACAACAAATAATACAATTTTGTATAATGGGGTGCATACTAGATAATCCCAGAAGTAGCACAATAATGTGCGAGATGAATGCAAACTTGCATACTGTAGTAAACTGGTCTAGCTATTGCCGAGGAAATTGTGTGAATTCAGAAACGTAAGGTTCTATTACAAAAAAAAACCCAAACTGAGAGAGTTGGGGATATATTTTTCCGTCTTTAGCGGCATTACTTATTCATATGTTGCCAGCATTGCGTTAAAGCCAGAGAATGGCATATAGTGCCATCTGTAGTACATACAGTGACATCTGTTGGACTTATAAAACATCACTTCTGTCGCTAATGTGGGCCCAAGAAAGGCAATTTACCCAAATATCTTAACATGTTACAGTTGCATGACGTTATATTTTAAACAAAGAAGAGGTTTAGGCACTGACAAATATTTAAAGTGTAGCTTGCAATACTTTGGCTTTGATGTTGCATAATATTTTATTATCTCTCAAGAAACAATGGTGACATAACACTTTAAAATGTATTATTTAAAGCATTAGAAAATTTACACAAACAACAGGGAATATGTTTGAAATGGTCAATGTCAAACATGATGTTCTTTTACAAAATCTGCAATTTTCTTGTAGGTAATAACATTTTGTTTTCCCTTATAGCTCTGGTTATATAAAAAAATGTTGCCAGTAATCACTATATGAGAACCGCCGTAAAAGGGAGGGTGGGTAGGCAATCAATATGATTTTGTTCTGGCAAGAACTCCTACATAAAACAAATCCCCATTCCTTACTGACACCTCTGGATATCAAAACATATTTTTTTTTGTAAGTATTTACACTGCATTATGCTACTACTCACATACCGTACTAGTGCAAAAATTATTAAGAGTTGTTTTTGAGAAAATAAAAATTAACAAAAAAAAATTACCATGTAAATGTTTTTTTGGGGTGGGGTGATTTTCATGAAATATTTGCCTGGCATACTTGAACACTAAGTATGAAATTTATTATTTATCAGATAATTTTATTTTTTTTATATATAAACCTCTCTATCTTCCTCCCTCTTTTATACATGCACACACCTAACTTTTTCTAAAAGCGTTTTTATGGAATTTCAAAATCTGCATTTTTGGTGCAACCTAAATATAAACTTTGTGGGCAAGTTTCAACACAACTTCCCTAAATGAGTAATATAAAGTAAATACGTATGATACATTTTATGTGCCTTTTGAATTAAAAGTTTTGGCAATTATAAGGATGAGTTGATCTTATGTGACAGCTCCTAAATTTTAAAAATGCTTCAATTAGGCCTTCTTTTAATTCTACACTTCTTTTTCTAAAAGTAATCCACACACACTAGCTAATACTTATTTAGCATGATGCTTTTGTTTTGAAGTTAGTATTGTGCTAGAGGGCGATAATATCGTTAGGATTAATAATGTTCCTTTATTTTGAGGTTTGAAGTTCTTTTGTGTTAATTCTGGAGTGGCATATGTCATGGTAGTAGCAAGTACACCCTATGACGTGAGGGCACCTCTGTTATGCAAGTGTGGAGGATGTAGGGTTGAAGAAATTGAATTTATTCGTTTGCTTGAAGATTTAAGAGAATTCTTAGTTTCTCTTGATGTGTTAAGTAGGTAATGTATCTGTGATATTTGCAGTGCCGTGGTTAATGCTAATTGGAATTCTAATTAATTTTGTTGCCAGAAATGTGTCAGTATTAGAAAACAAAAGCAGAGAAAATGTATGTTTTGTAAATCAATGTTTTTTGGAACAGCATAATTCAGAGACTGTAAGTGCTATAAAAGAGTATATTTTGCTAGGGGCAACTTTAATGCTCATGATTGTTGATGTGCTTATATTGTTTAGAGAACAAAGCATAAAGTGAATCATTGGTTAACTTAGTTGATCCTGATTCTGGGGCACATATGCAGAAAATTGAAACAGCTTGGATGGAGGTTAGGGTGAAAGTTGCTATAATCCGTATGAAACGAGAAGGAATTTGAAGCAAGCCAATGGAGCATCAGCAGGAATGCTGCGTTGATAGATGGTTTGTGAGTGCGACAGACACAGAGAGAGATGAAACACAGTGTGAAGCAAGATACGGCCAGTGTAGCATACACATTCATTCCTATCACCTGGTCCAGAGTCCAGAAGGCATGATTTCATCATTGTTAAACACTTAATTAAAATCACTATGCTTATAACACTAACTTTGAAACTTTAAGCTTATATAAAGAATACTTTATATTCATGTAAATATACTGTCAAAAAGGTAAATTGCACGCAACAAATTAAGAACTGAGGTTGACATGTCTTCACTTTGCTAATCTCGGAACTCAACTGCTCTAAGCTCTTGCAAACAGACCGAATGTAAATGCAACACTGCTGATGGTGGTGTACAATGTTCAAGGTCTTTCAGGAAGTATTATCTAGCTCCGCCTCAGATTCCTTCTCGTTTTATACAGATAATAGGTATGGATGGAGGACAAAGAAGCATTACAGTGGATATTTAGCGGAATTCATGTTTAAGAGAGCCTATCTGCACCACTGAGATTGTGCACATCAATTCTTCAAGACAATTGGAATGTTGTATCCTCCACTCCATATTTGAGAGGTGAGTAGTTGTGGTTTTAATATAGTAGTTATAGCATGTATTTGGGTGTTAAAGTGAGTAGGAGGCGAGCGTAGGCCATTAGGCCTAGCAAGCTGGAGTAAATTGGTGGGTCCTCTGATTTTCTGATTCACCCGAGGTTAGGCCTAGGTTAGTGTGTGTAGAAGCTCATTTTTCTGAATATTGGGTTTTAGCAACTTGCAGGTGTATGGTTTAGAAAGAGAAAAAAAAACACAAATGTGCCTTATACCCCCGCCGCTGTAACGTTGCACTTGACAGCTCGCGTTTAAGTTGGTACATTCGCAAAAAAACAGATGAAAAGCTTTCACCGTTTGACTTTCTAAGCCAATCACAAGTCAGCATTCTGGATGGTCGACAAAGCGGAAGCGGAACTGGAGCTGGAAGCGGCTCTGTTGCCGGATGTAACTATTCCCGACCACGTGCTTCAGTTTGTGAATCCTTAGCACGAGCGTCGAGTTGTTCTTTGCAAGCTAAATATTGTTCATTGTTATTTGTATTTGTGGTTGTTGTTTTATAGTTTTGTTATTGTTCGTTTATACATATATGTATTTATCTATTTTGTATACATTTAAGTCATTATTTATTTATACAAGATTTAAGTGCGACAATGCCTGAAAAATGACGTTGATCAACGAGTGATGATTCACCAAGTGAAAATCCTTTGTGCCACTTAATAGTCAGGCATTAGAACTATTAAGGAGGACCCGAGAATTCTTTGAACAGGAAAAGGAGTACGTGAAGCTTCACGGGCATCCTTCTATTCCTGCTGATAAAGCTGTACACTGTTACTTCAACCAATCGAATTAGTGTGGTGCAACATTAAGGTTTATGTGAGGTAGAACAATAAGTAATTTACCATTACCAAGGTGGAAAGGCTTTTGTGGGAAGGTGTGGCGACTGTGGACGCGGCTTCGTGGAAGAAGAAAGTAGATCACGTGAATAAGCTAATACGAAAAACACACGAAAAAGATGGAGTTATTAGTGAGTGTGAACCATTAATGATATGCCTTGGTGAAAATAATGACGGGGATTTGGATGGAATTGAGCCATTGCAGTTTTAAATCGGTGAATGAAAATAACTTTGTTATCGCATGCTTATAATTTGTTTTATTTCTCCTCAATGTGGCAGGCAAGTTTGCATTGTTCTGTTTCTATATTGTCAAAAGTGCGTAATTTATTCTACATACGCTGCAATGTTTATGCAGAGTTATTTTCAACTAACAATAAGAATACAAAATGGTTATTATACATTGACGTTCGCTACTACATACACTTTTGTATGTGGCTTAGATACGATAGAAAGAACTATCAGCTGTTCTTGTTTACTAGCCACTCTGGCAACATCGCAACCACAATATAGCCAACTTTAAGCAAAGCCACACGAACTGTCAAGTGCAAAGATTCAGCAGCGGGGGTATAGTAGTGTTTGCAAATCCAGTGGTATGTGTTGTAGGTTTGTTTTCTATGCTTTTTTAAGAAGTGTGAAATTAAAATAAGGCCTAATTGAGGAATTTTTATAATTTTGGAGCTGCCATATTGGATCAGCTCATCCTTATAATTGTCAAAGTTTTGATGTTTTAAAACTTGCAGTTCAGCGAGCAATAACACCATCAGTTGCTTCTCAATTCAAAAGCTCCAGATATGACCAAATGGTTAAATGGACTGTACAAATGAAAAAAAAAAGAAAAGAAAACTAAAGACAGTATTTACATGCAAGGCTCTAATGAATCGCCACATTATTAAGCACTATTGTTAATCAGAAGACATGATGGAGACTTGCAAAGCAAACAAAGCAAGGTTCACTATCTCATGCTTCTGCTAATTAAAAGAATTTTTTAAAAGGTATGGGTTAGGTTAGGTTACCTTAGATTAGATTTAATGTTATTAATTGCTTTCTTATCACTTAAACTGATTTTGTAGTTTCTCAAGCACCTACTTATACAAAGCATTCACTATATTGCAGGACTCTGGATCACGCGTATGCGTGCTCCGCGCACTCTGTATTACATTGGAGGGTTTTCTGTTTTTCTAAATATCCCACATTACTTACTCACGAGTGATAGTAACATGCACTATGATGAATACCAACCTTGTTATAAGTGGTATTTGAGGCAATATTGTATATCACAACATGCTGTGAATGCCTGAGTGATTATAATGTAAATTAATATTATTGTACATATATGCTTTTAGATGTTTGTTAGCCATAAGGACTTGTTATGAAATAAGTTTACACTGCCTAATTGAAACTGGCAATAGAAGTGGGTAACAATAAACCGAGGGGGTTAGTTGTTTGTCACCAAGTAGAGCAAGCCGGAATTTAGGTCACAGGGTAGCATGTCTTTTTCAGAAATGGAGGGAATTTCTTCCTTAGAGGAGATATATCAGTAGTAGTGATTGGCTGACCAAAAGAGACGCTAAAGTTGGCGCATATTGGTAACCAATAGGAGCTATATTAGAATGTTTAGGCAATTCGAGGTAAAGGAGTATATATTCTCGAGCCATAAGGAAGTGTCGTACAATTCTGAAGAATCTCTTATGGGGTGCACGTCGCAGAGTTAGTTACAAAATGATAAAGTATGTAAAGTAATTGGTGCGCAGCAACTAAAACGACTGTAGTTACATTCAGAAATATCACAGTTCCAGTCAGGCATCTATAAAAATTAAATATGTCAATTATTAATTAGCGTGACGGCAATAAAAGTCTAGATTCAGATATTCTTCATCAGTGTTATCTTTTAGCAACAACTCCTTTCCGTTTACACACCGTGCTTAGAGATACATGTTCGATTGAGTTACAATAGCTAGCCGGAGGACAAAGAACCCAAATTTAAAAATAATAAAACAAGAGGCGCCCGACAAGATAACACAAGTCATTGAGAAACTGCGACAAATGGCTCCCAGAATGTGGGGTGAGATAACTAGGAATAGAGCGGTACAATTAACTACAAGATTTTAGGATGGCGCAAATCCCAGAAACAACCACAAGGATGACTGACAACGCAGATGACAGGACATCAGAGACTATGAGAACAGAGGACAACAGGGGTATTTGACTCCAGGACAGCGAGACGACGTAGATCCATGGTACTGCGATGCAGAGGCAACATAGACATCTGGGAGAGACGGGCAGTAAGCTGGACATCAAAACAAGGTCATTGGATAGCATCATAAAAGGTTAGAAAACTGTAAATTTGATGTGTAGCCTAAAAAAAAATTAAATGTTGAGAAGTGGAAGGATTAACAAAAGAATGTCCACTAGCAATACTGAAGAAATAATTATGGAAGGGGATAATGTAACAGTTGGCGGTGAACCAATGCAGGTCACGGAAAAGAGCTCAAACAATCTAGGATTTGAGGGAGGAAATATCAGTGAAGATAGAATAGAATAGCAGGGCAGTCAACTCAAACATCTGGGATTGTTTGTAAACGTTTCAGGGCAGGTAGCCGATGACAGTGATGGATATATTAGGCCTGTGGGTCAGAGTATTATATCAAACAGGGGTGAAGTAACTGTAGCTGGTGTTGGAAATGAAGGTTCACAAAGGGGTGTAAATGCAGTAGGAAATGTTGATTGTGATGCTGGTATGATGATAGAAATGCTGAGAAATTTTGTTGAAATTTAAATAAGAGTATTACAGATCAATTAGAAAGGAATATGGAAGATATTGGTAGGAACTTAGAACAAAAACTAACTCAGAGTAATGAGAAATTAGAGCAAAAATTAGATCAAAACAGGGAAGAAATTGAAAAGAAATTTGTGGAGCTAGATAGTAGTATGTCAAGAATGAGAAATGAAATTCAGGAAATAATAGTAAGTGAGATAGGAAAATTTTCAAAGAAAATGTCAGACATGTACAGGGAAATATCCAACTAAAGAAGTGAGGTTAATACTAACTTTAATCATGTTAATGTAAGATGTACAGAGTTAGGAAGCCAAATGAGTAGCATTTCAAGTGAGCTAAGAAAGGTGATGGAGGCTACGAATGCAGATTTAATTCAGGTGCAACTTAATTTCAGAGGGGAGATATCTGAAATTCAGAAGGAGTTGGAAACACAAAGAAATAATTTGGCCAAAGAAGTCAAAGTTTTGTCTATAAATTTGAATAAAAAATTAACTTCTGAGATTAACAAGCACCAAGCTGTTCAAAATGAAAACACTAGAAAATTAGAACAGACAATAGAAAGTCTGCAAGGTACTGGTAATAGGTTAGAATTGAGTTCAAGGGTCAATATGCGCGACAATGTCAATGTATCAGATGCGCAAAGTAATGATAGAGGTATTTCCTCAGGTATGACGAAGAATGTGAGTGACACGGCAGGTTTATCCATAGCCCACGTCGAAACTCAAGAGTACACAAGTAACTATAGAGAATTTAAATATGGGAATAAAGGACATACAAAACTATAATTATATCTTGAGTGATGTGCCACTTCCAAAATTTAATGAAAACTCCAATCCAGTAGAGTTTATTGCAGACTTGTCAGAGTACTTTCAAATTAAAAAGATACCGGAAGCATTGAAAATGATAGTTGTTAAAAGATGTTTGGACCAGAAGACTTTAGATTGGCTACAAATGGTATCAGGAGGCGAAATTTCATATGAATCCTTTAAGAGGCTATTCATGAATAGATTTTGGAATGTGAGATACAGCATAGAATACGAGCAATGCTTAGCTATGGACAATTTGATCCACAAGAGGGAATATCAATGACCAATTAATTACTGAAACATGCAAGTCAAGTTAGGAATTTGCCACCTCTGATCAATGAGGAAGATTTTGTGAGTTTGCTCACAAGGCATCCTTTAAGGATACAAAATTATTTATTAATTGCAAAACCACGTATCTTCGAGACGACAGAATTAATATCAGCTTTGGAACACCAGGAAGAAGATATATCTTGAGAATGGAAGCAATGCACGAGATAGGCGAAATTACCAAGTTAGTCATTATCACCAAAGTAGAAGACAAGAAAGACACCTTGAGTATAATACAAGGCAACGTTACCAATCATACTTTCCGAATTTTGAAAGACAGGGATAGATGGGAGACCAGGTCAGCAGGAACAAGTAAGTTACGTCAGGACAGAAAGATGCCGGGAAGAGGGCAAGATCAAGGAAGACGTTACTTCAGGCAATGAGGAAATTTCACTTATTGGAGGTAAAACACAACCGTGAAAGATCCGCGGAAGAGAATGAAAATTATGTGCCAAGAGGACATGATTTCAGAATTCGAGGATTTTGGACTTGAGGAAGGGGACCTTTTGAGGAAAATGAGATAACTTTAGCACCGGTTAGGAATGGCAGTCCTTTATATGAACAGGGAAATAACCAGGAAAACTGTCAATAAAGTCCTGTGCAGTGGGTTCTCAGGACGTCTTCAATAATTCAGTATCCAATACCAAAATAAACAATATGCCTATACATACACTATGTAAGAAGTTTACAACAAAGAAAGATAAGGGGAAAATTTCGAGTCATCTTATATCAAGATAAAAATCACGAAGAAAGAGATTATTGCGACTATAGATTCCGGTTCATCAGCTTCAATTTTTTCACAGAAATTTTATATAAATTTGATAAATGAAGGTAACAAAATTATGGATCTTCCCACCAGTAATTTAGTTTGTCGTGTTGCAGTCGGAAGAACGACACAGGTCATAAAAACACAAGCTCTACTAAACATAATTATTGGTGGAGAAAATTTAGAGGTGATGTTTCTAATTGTAAACCATCTGATTTGTGACATAATTTTAGGATGTAAATTCCTACATGAATATGAAGCACGTATACATTTTAAAAATGAGGTGTTAAACATGACAAAAGACAATAGAGAAATAAGAGTACCGTTTATAAAAGAGAAAGTCTCCGTGATTGAGAGCACAAAAGAAGAAGAGGATCTTTGTGATCAGGAATTTTTTGTGTAAGTAATTGAAACATGTGGAAAGGGGCAAATAAAGCAAGTAGTCACAAGATAGGGGAACACCACACCATATTTTGAGGCAGTATTTTATATCACAACACTGTGAATGCCAGAGTGAGTGTAGTGTAAATTAACATTATTGTAGTACAATGATTTTAGATGTTTGTTAGCTATAAGCATTGTTAGGAAATAAGTTTACATGGCCTCACTGAAACTCACAATAGGAGTGGGTAACAATGAAGCGATGGTGTGAGTTGTTTATCACTTAGTAGAGACAAACAAATGACATCAGGGTAGCGTGCCTTTCTTTAGAAATGGAGGGAATATCTTCCCTAGAGCATATGTGTTTGTAATTATGATTGGCTGACAAAATAGACGCTAATGTTGGCACGACTTGGTAACCAATAGCAGCTCTATTATAATGTTTAGGCATATCGGGGTGAGGGCGTATAAATTCTTGAGTCAAAAGCAAGTATCGCGCAGTTCTACAGAATCATTCACAAGGTAAACGTTGCGCAGTTCTACAGAATCTCTCGCGAGGTACACATTACGCAGTTCTCAGCAATCTCTCGCGAGGTACACATTACGCAATTCTACAGAATCTCTCACGTCGTAAAGTTAGTTACAAAATCTGAAATATGCAATAACTATTACGACAGTAATTACAATTACATTCGGAAATATAACAGTTTCAGTCAGGCGTGTATAAAGATTAAAGATGTGAAATTAATTAAGTGTGACGGCAATAAAAGTGTAAAAACAGATTCTTTTATCAGTGTTATCTTTTAGTAACAACTCCTTTCCGTTTACACGCTTTGCTTAGAGATATTTGCTCGACTGAGTAATAATAGCTAGCCGGAGGACAAAGAACCCAAAATTCAAAATAGTAAAACAATAGCAGGCGCCAAGTAAAAAAGATAACACGAACAGATTACTGCAACAAATGGCTCCCAGAACATGGGGCAAAATAACCAGGAAGGGGCAAGATAACCAGAACGTGGAGCGAATGGAGCAGTGCAATTAAGTACAAGACACAGATCCCAGAAACAACCACCAGAACGACCGATGACGCGGATGAGAGGACATCAGCGACTACGAGAACAGAAGGCAACAGGGGAATTAGACTACAGGACACCAAGACAGCGAGACGACGTAGATCTATGGTACTGCGACGCAGAGGCAACATATACATCTAGGAGAGAGGGGCACAAAGCTGGACATCAAAACAAGGTCATCACTCATCAGATAGCATCATAAAGGTTAGAAAATTGTAAATTTTATGTGTATCATAACACAAACAAAAAAAAATTGAGAAACTAAATGTTGTTGAGAAGTGGAAGGATTAAGAAAACAATGTCCACTAATAATACTGAAGAAACAATTATGGAAGGGAATAATGTAACAGTTGGCCGTAATTCAATGCAGGTTACGGAAAATAGCTCAAACAGTGTAGGATTTGAGGGAGGAAATATTAGTGAAGAAAGTGAGAATAGAATAGCAGGTCATTCAACTCAAACATCTGGGATTGTAAACATTTCAGGGCAGGTAGCCGACGACAGAGATAGATATATTAGGCCTGTGGGTCAGAGTATTGTACCAAACGGGTGAAGTAACTGTAACGGGTGATGGAAATGAAGGTTTACAAAGAGATGTAAATGCAGGAGGAAATGTTAATTTTGATGCTGGTATGATGACGGAAATGTTGAGACATTTTGGTGAAACATTAAATAAGAGTATTACAGACCAATTAGAAAGTAATAGTCGTCCTCCGTGGACTAGTGGTACCGTGCTAGCCTCTAGTTCCCAAGGTCGCTGGTTCAAACCCGGCGGAGGGCGATGGATTTTTTTCGGGCGTAAAAATCCTTAGCACGGCTTCCTTCGGAAGGGAGGTCCCGTGTCGTAGATTTACGGCATGTAAAAGAACCTCGAGCCTGATAAGAGGCCTCTGAGCAAAATTTCCGGTCTTTCACGCCCAATATAGAATGGGATGCTAAGAACCATAGTAGTTATAGAGCGTCCATAAATAAAACTCAATTTCATTTAGAAAGTAATAGGAAATTAAATCAAAACATGGAAGATATTGGTAAGAGTAATGAGAAATTAGAAAAAAAAAAATAGATAAAAACAGGGAAGATATGGAAAAGTAATAGGGAATTAAGGGAAGATATTGGTAAAAGTAAAGAGAAATTAGAGCAAAAATTAAATCAAAACATGCAAAATATTGGTAAGAGTAATAGGGAATTAAGGGAAGAAATTGAAAAGAAATTTATGGAGCTAGATAGCAGTATGACAATGAGAAATGAAAATCAGGAAATAATAGCAAGTGAGATAGGAAAATTTTCAAAGAAAATGTCAGATATGAGCAGGGAAATATCTAACCAAAAAAGTGAGGTTAATAATAAAATTGAACATGTTGATGTAAAATGTACAGAGTTAGGTAGCCAAATGAATAGCATTTCAAGTGAGCTAAGAGAGATGATGGAAGCTACGAATGCAGATTTAATTCAGGTGCAAGTTAATTTCAGAGGGGAGATTTCTGAAATTCAGAAGGAGTCGGAAACACAAAGAAATAGGTTGTCCGAAGAAGCTAAAGTTTTGTCTATAAATTTGGATCAAAAAATAACTTCTGAAATTAACAAGCACCAAGCTGTTCAAAATGAAAATAGAACAGACAGTAGAAAATCTGCAAGGTACTGTAAATAGGTTAGAATTGAATTCAAGGGTCAATATATGTGATGTCAGTGTTTCTGATGCACAGAATAATGATGGAGGTATTTCCTCAGGTATGACTAATAATGTGAGTGATGCAGCGGCTTCATCCATAGCCCACGCTGAAACTCAGAATGCACAAGTAACGTTAGAAAATTTAAATATGGGAATAAGGGACATTCAAAACACCAATTATATCTTAAGTAATTTGCCACTTCCAAAATTTAGTGTAAACTCCAATCCAGTACAGTTTATTGCAGACTTATCAGAGTATTTTCAAATTAAAAAGATACCGGAAGCATTGAGGAAGCATTGAAAATGATAGTTGTTAAAAGATGTTTGGATCAGAAAACTTGAGATTGGCTACAAATGGTATCAAGGGGCAAAATTTCATATGAATCCTTTAAAGAGGCTAAAAAGAAAAGAAAAGCAAATCCAGGATAAGCCGAGCTAAACTGCAGTATTGGAATGTAAGAGGGTTAACTATGTATATATGTCATAAGAAAGGATAAATAAATGCAGGACATAAATAAATGTTTAAAGTTGAAAGGGAACATTTTCTTAGTAACCTGTAGCCACATTTGAAATGAAGCATGTAATAAGGATAAATTAATGTCATATGAAAGTAAAAGTAAGTAGATATAATTCAAAGAGTATTGTGAATATTAAGTACAAAACAATAAAAAAGGGTAAGGATAATTAAAGCCAAAGATTTATGTAGCACACAGATAATGTGAAATTATGTCTAGAATTAAGAGATGTAAGTATATTTGTGTAGAGGATGAATATTTGGGTAAATATGTTCAATAATTACAAAATGAACCAGGGTAAACATCTGAGTGTATAAATTTTTATGTCAATAACCTAAGAAAGTATAACCATTTTGTAACAGTGACCTAAATAGTTCAGGGTACAGTATTTGCTGTATAAAAAAACTAGTAATGTCAGATAAATAAACACATTAGACCCGAGCCAGTGAATAGTGGCGAGAAAAAGGCAAGATGTATAACATGTGTTAAATGCGTGTGCAGTGTTACGTGCAAGTGATAAATACGGTGTGTTACAAGATTCAGGAGACTAAAAACCCAATTATAAAATTTCCAAAAAAAGGTTGTAAATATTTATAATTATGTTTCTAGTGGGGCTATGAGGCAGTATTTTATATCACAACACTGTGAATGCCAAAGTGATTGTAGTGTAAATTAACATTATTGTAAGACAATGATTTTAGATGTTTGTTAGCTATAAGCATTGTTAGGAAATAAGTTTACACGGCCTCACTGAAACTGACAATAGGAGTGGGTAACAATGAAGCGATGGTGTTAGAAGAGACAAACAAATGACGTCAGGGTAGCGTGCCTTTCTTTAGAAATGGAGGGAATATCTTCCCTAGGGCATGTGTGTTTGTAATTATGATTGGCTGACAAAATAGATGCTAATGTTGGCATGACTTGGTAAATAATAGCAGCTCTATTATAATGTTTAGGCATATCGGGGTGAGGGCGTATAAATTCTTGAGTCAAAAGCAACTATCGCGCAGTTCTACAGAATCATTCACGAGGTAAACGTCGCGTAGTTCTACAGAATCTCTCTAGGTACACATTACGTAGTTCTCGGCAATCTCTCGCTAGGTACACATGCAATTCTACAGAATCTCTCGCGTCGTAAAGTTAGTTACAAAATCTGAAATATGCAACAACTATTACGACAGTAATTACATTCGGACATATAACAGTTTCAGTCAGGCGTGTATAAAGATTAAAGAAGTGAAATTAATTAAGTGTGATGGCAATAAAAGTGTAAAAACAAATTCTTTTATCAGTGTTATCTTTTAGTAACAACTCCTTTCCGTTTACACGCCCTGCTTGGAGATATTTGCTCGACTGAGTAATAATAGCTAGCCATAGGACAAAGAACCCAAAATTCAAAATAGTAAAACAATAGTAGGCGCCAAGTAAAAAAGATAACACGAACAGATTACTGCGACAATTTACGACAGTTAGTAAAAAGGGCCAAAGGAAGTAGAGGAATTAACGATCTGAACAAAAGACGACTGTTCGAGTGAGACAGACAGTAACTGGGAAGAGAGGGTAAGTGAAGGAATACTGCACAAGTGTGAAGAGGCTTACAACCTTACGAAACCAGATTAATTAAAAATATATTATTAATGTAAGTAAGAAGCAAATTCATTGTCAATAAAGAGAAACAAATCCTTCATGATGTATTGACGAACAATAGTTCGGTATTTAGTAATATCCCAGGCAGATGTAATGTATATCAGCATACATTTCAGGTAGTATATGTGCCACCATATAGGCATAAGTATGATAATTTGCCTATAAGTCTTCGGGACGAAGCTAGAAAACTAATAAATAACATGTTAGAAAATCAGATTATTGAGCAAAGTAATACTCAGTATATAAATTCGATATGTTGGAGTATAAAACGAGATGGTAGTTTGAGATTAACATTAGATGGTCGATATGTCAACCAATATATGAAGTCAGATCATTTTCAAAGCGAAGGAATCGAACAACTCATCACAAAATTTTCAAGAGAGAGATTTTTGACATCCATTGACCTCACTGCGTAAAATTGGCAAGTGGAACTAGACCTACAAGTGCGTGATTATATTTCGTTTCAATACTCCGGGATCCACTATAATTTTTGTGTAAATCCTTTTGGTTTAAAAAACTCAGGAAGTGGAGTTTTGAGAGCAGTCCACAACATTTTTGGAAATTCTGCAGACAACTTTTTAATAGAGTATATTGACGACTTCCTTATCAGTCAAACATTTGAGGAACTTATGAATAATGTACATTACTTGTTAAATAAGCTGCAACAACATGGTATGCCTGTAAGCATACTAAACTCAAACTTTTGTGTCAAGGAAATACATTTTCTGGGTTTTGTAGTGGATGAACGGGGTATAAAACCTGACCAGAAGAGGCCATAATGAAAATTCTGCCACCAAGGAACGTAAAGCAAATTAGACGTCTGTTAGGAGTATTGAACTTTCAGAGCAAGTTCGTACCAAGGTACTGGTTGAAATAGAACCACTGCAGCAGCTACTCCAAAAGAATATCAAGTGGAGATGGACGGAGGATCATCAAAAATGTTTTGAGAGGGTCAAAGAACTCATTGCTAAGCCCATATTCCTCGAGAGGCCCAGAGAAAATTTAAAGTATGAGATTTATGTCAATGCATCAGTGCAAGGATTCACCGGAATTTTAGGACAGTGAGACGTCAATAATGAGTTTCATGTCATTAGTACAGCCTCTAGAGGACTTACAAACATTGAGTGGAATTCTTCAGTGATTCAGAAATTGGAGCATTATATTTTTCATTAATTCGGTTCGAGACCTGTGAAAGTATATTCGAATCACATAAGCCTAACTTCCATTCAACGGTATAGATTATGTAGTGGCAAACTTACTAGATACATTCATGCAATATCAGCATTTGATATTGAAATTATACACATTCCTGGCAAGAATAACGCCTTCAGCGATTTGCTATCGAGATTAAACTACAACCCACAAATTCCCGAGAATATTGAAAGGCCCAGAAATGAAGTCAAAATATTGACAATTGAAATTGCTTTAAGCAAAGAAATGATATGAAAATTAATAAATATTGGGGGAAATTCAAAATGAGGATGCAAAATTATTCAAACTAAAAGGAAATGCACCATTAATTGAAGAAGGCAAAGAAAGAAATTGTAGCAACTTGGAATGGAACATTATACAAGAAGCATGGAAAAGAAATACCTAGTTGGAAGGTAATGGTTCCAGAAAGCATGGAAAAGGAGCTAATTAAGAATTTTCATGAAGGGTTAGCACACTCGGGGATGGACCGGACGACTTCCATGATTTTAGAAAATTTATACATATCCAAATTGCATTAGAAGGTTCAGAAATTTATCTTGTGCTGCAACCTATGTCAGAAGGCAAAGGAAATAAATGCAGTTTACGCATTTGAGACCATGTCGGTTATAAGGGATAAGCCAAGGTTGGGGTTGGGTTTAGTTTTTATTTACGGACGCTCTTTAACTACTATGGTTCTTAGCGTCCCATTCTATATTGGGCGTGAAAGACCGGTAATTTTGCTCAGAGGCCTCTTTATCAGGCTTAAAGTTCTTTTACGTGCCGTGCCATAAATCTACGACACAGGACCACCGGCTTTACTTCCCTTCCGAAGGAAGCCATGCTAAGGATTTTTACGCCCAAAAAAAATCCATCGTCCTCCGCCGGGTTTGAACCCGCGACCTTGGGAACTAGAGGCTAGCACGGTACCACTAGTCCACTGAGGATTGACATTCATGGTCCTATGCTTCCAAGTCAATTTGGAAACAAATATATATTTGTCTGTTATGATATACTCAGCAAACATGTAACAATTTACCCTTTGAGAAAAACTACAAGTTTAACATGTTTGAATAGGCTATTCAAGTCGTATGTGATAAAGAATTACCAATCCAATCCGTATTAAGCGATAATGCTTCGTCCTTCACAGGAAAAAGATTTATGGAGGGACTAAAAGAAAACAGCATTAAACAATATTTTTCGTCAAGATACAGACCGAACTCTAACCAAGTGGAGAGGGAAATTAAGGAAATTTCGAATTACCTAAGGCTGCTGTGTCATCGAAAACAAATCCAATGGTATGGATATGTGAATTTCATTCAGAATCTACTCAACGAAACAGTAAAGAATGTGACAGGATACAAACCATGTGAGCTTAAAGCAGGAAAGAAGATAAATACAATATGCAAGAAAATTTCAGAAGCCATTCCAGCTGAGCAGTCCATACCACAAATGGAATAGGAGATGTTCCAACAAGCATTTGAAAGGATGAAGAAAAAGGCCATGAAAAGAAAAAGGAAATGTGAAGAGAAGAAAAAAGAATGGAAGATCAGAATAGGATATTTAGTTCTGGTTAAAAATAAGAAATTGTCTGATAAGGCAAACAAACTTTATTGGCGAATGTTTTTAAAATATCATGGACGTTATGAAATTGTTGAAGTATATGGAACAAACACATATGAATTATGTAACCCATCAACCTGAAAAACCATTGGAAAGTTCCATATCGAGATGCTGTAACAATACAACATCGAGAATAAGGATGAATTAGAAGATAAAGAAGTGAAAATCAAATTCAGGACGAGTAAAGCTATAATGCAAAACAAAGTATTGGAATGTAAGAGGGTTAACTATGTATATATGTCATATGAAAGTAAAGGGTTGTAGAGTAGGAACTATAATTCAAAGGATATTGTGAATATAAAGTGCAAAACAATAAAATAGGATAAGGCTAATTAAAGCCAAACATTTAAGTAGCACACAGGTAATCGATATGTTGAATGAAATTATGTCTTAGCATTAAGAGATGTAAATATGTTTGTGTAGAGGATGAATATTTTGGTAAATATGTTCAATAATTACAAAATGAACCAGGGTAAGAAGCTTGAGTGTATACAGTTTTGTCAATAACCTAAGAGGGTATAACCACTTTGTAACAGTGGCCCAAATAGTTCAGAGTATGTATTTGTGGTATGAAAAGAAAACTTGTACGGTCAGACACAGGTATATGAACACATTAGACCCGAGCTAGTGACTAGTAGTGAGAAAAAGGCAAGAAGTATAATGTGTGTCAGATGCGTGTGCAGTGTTTCATGCAAGTGATAGATACCGTGTGTTACAATATTCAGGAGACTAAAAAGCCAATTATAAAATTTACAAAAAAAAATGTAAATATTTATAATTATGTTTCTCGTGGGGCATATAAGGCAATATTTTATATCACAAGATGCTGTGAATGCCAGAGTGATTATAATGTAAGTTAATATTATTGTATATACATGCTTTTAGATGCTTGTTAGCCATAAGAACTTGTTAGGAAATAAGTTTGCACTGCCTAACTGAAACTGACAATAGAAGTGGGTAACAATAAACCGAGGGGATGAGTTGTTTGTCACCAAGAAAAGAAAGCCGGAATTTAGGTCACAGGGTAGCGTGTCTTTTTCAGAAATGGAGGGAATTTCTTCCTTAGAGGAGATATATCAGTAGTAGTGATTGGCTGACCAAAAGAGACGCTAAAGTTGGCGCAAATTGGTAACCAATAGGAGCTATATTAGAATGTTTAGGCAATTCGAGGTAAAGGAGTATATATTCTCGAGCCATAAGGAAGTGTCGTACAATTCTGAAGAATCTCTTATGGGGTGCACGTCGCAGAGTTAGTTACAAAATGATAAAGTATGTAAAGTAATTGGTGTGCAGCAACTAAAACGACTGTAGTTACATTCAGAAATATCACAGTTCCAGTCAGGCATGTATAAAAATTAAATATGTCAATTATTAATTAGCGTGACGGCAATAAAAGTCTAGATTCAGATATTCTTCATCAGTGTTATCTTTTAGCAACAACTCCTTTCCGTTTACACACCGTGCTTAGAGATACATGTTCGACTGAGTTACAATAGCTAGCCGGAGGACAAAGAACCCAAATTTAAAAATAATAAAACAAGAGGCGCCCGACAAATAAGATAATACAAGTCATTGAGAAACTGCGACATATTGAAAATGGCCATCTACATTGAAGCATCCGAAGCCATCTTCGGATCAAATTTCCATTCACATGCATAATTTCTGTTCTTATATTCTCCTTAAGTTCATCTTTTGTGTGGGGATTGTTCCTATAAACTTTAGGATTTGAATAATGCAGGAATTCTGTCAATTTTTTTCTTCATTAGAACATTTTGTTTTTGCTTAGGTTTAACGATCCTGTTGTTCTAAGCTTATTAACAATCTATCAGTTTCTCTACTTGGAACTGGAATACCAGGAAATTTCTCTTGAAATTATCTACACACCTGTTTACATGATTCGGTTTTAGCATGTGTATTGTACATAAAAATTTATTAGTGGGCATTTCAGTGAACTTGTTACGAAATGTTGCTCAGACGAGATATTTCATTATTCATTTCTTGTATGTTGGCTACATGTTAAATAAAGAGTCAGACATTATACAAGATGGCAAAACATGCAAGTTATTTTTATCGTGTGTATTTAAAACTTATAACATTGGTCCTCCAAATCCAGATGCAATCTCCTTGCAACAGTATGAAGTAGCATTAAGAAATGTAATAGATTTGCATAAAAAATTGTATTGGTTGTTAAGTGCCAAATGTGAAATGATTTGCCATTTGTACGCAATACTACAGCATACCATGGCATGTGTTTAAGCACATAACTGGCATCAGATAGGCACAAGAAAGATAAAGTAATACAGATTGTAATAACATGCATCTCATGTTCATTGCTATGCATGTCCATACAAATTACGCAGCAAATTACAGCGATTCATAATTCGCAAGTTAATGTGCAACTTACTAACATTAGCAGTGTGTTAACCTATACACACTTTGCTACATAATGTAAAAATGAATGACATGGTGAAACAGAAGCTAATTAAAATGGAATTACTTTCAAAGTTGGCTTGACGCATTTACAAACATTTGTAGATTTTGAAGTGAGCGACACTGATACTTAAATCTTGAAGTCAAGCCAAACAGATTGCTTGCAATAAATGAAGAATTCAGAATGAACTGGAACTAAATTATGACGAAGCTTATGCCACTTACTGTCAAGACTTTGAATTTGCTGTTGGCTTATTAGAATCAAAGGTCTGAAATGCTACAAATACAAAGGATTTATGGATGATTAATGAAATAGCATCTCATGCATTACATAGTTTTGCTAGGAATATTAAACTCCTTAAAATCAACCTTCCTATTTTTAGTGGAACATTGACTGCTTGGTTGCATTTCAAGGATACCTTTGAAAACCTAGTCATCAAAATTTCACTATTTGGTCTTGTCTCTTAAAGGAGAAGCAAAGGATGCTATTGGAAATATAAGCATATCAGACAGTAACTTTACAATGGCCTGTAACATTCTTGTTAGCAGATATCATTCTTCAAAATAGATAGCAGCAGAATACATTACACAGAAACCCCTCCTAAGTTAAGAGCAACTGAGGCAGAGATTCGGCAGTTGATAAATGCATTTCAAGGCAGTGTAGATGCACTTGAAGCTCTTAATGTTTAGCCTAGTGTAAACTTCTTATTTAGACTTGAGAAGAAATAAGGCTAAAATTTGAAACCACACATTCATAAGTGAATTCCGTGGAATTTAAGCAAGCAATTCAGTTCTTTTTTAAAATACTACAAACCCTACAGCTTTGCGGTTCAATTCAAGTTTTCAAGCAGGATCAGAGCCAGAATCAGGTCAACAAACCTAAACAATGATCATCAAATCAGTTTTCGTATGTTACAGTAACAGAGCAGTACTGTATTTGTTCGCAATAATCCAGCTATACAAATGTCAGATTTCCACAAGCTGTCTCCCGAAGAAAGGGCAAAATTTGTAAGGGCTAATAAATATTGCAGAAATTGTTTCAGTTCCTCTCACACGGAATGCATGCAAGTCTACAATGTCATGCAAAACATGCAAGAAATACCACCACATATTGTTCCATTGTAAACTTGAGCTGTCAATGCCAACTCATTCCAACTAGTCAAACTGCAACTTTCAAGACCATCAAAAGACAATGACTCTTATTAAGTGATGTATTATGTGTAAATCAAGGACACAGGTGATTCTAAGTACAGCTCTTGTTAAAATTGAAGATTCCCATGGAAACCCACGCTTATTTTGCACCTTACTTGACAGTGGTTCTCAAAGTAACATCATCTCACAATACGCTCTGCAGCAATTGAGACTGAAGAAAAAGAATCAACAATTTCTCTACAGGCATTTGGAAAACTGTCATCCTGAGCTGATTCTTTGGTGAATATCAATGTTTGCTCTGCAGTTAACAAGTATCATCCTAACATGGAATGCAGGGGCGGCTTCTTAATATATAGCATGTTTGTGCTACAACCAAAATCCTGGCTCTCCCTTTAATGTAAATAATGTATACGATTCATACATTTCGATTATCATTCTGACATGATCTTGTGGAGTGGACTTCGGCAAGCATTCTATTGTTCGCAGGTGCCAAGTAGTGCACTCCTGGTTGCAACCCACATTGGTATAATGGTGAAGTATAGGGAATGATGAACCAAGGGAGCGCAGAGCTGTACCTATGGGGGGGAGTGCAGGGCATTAGCTGCATGTTGTTGGTTAACCCAGTAGTCAGAGAGCATAGAATAGGATGATCAACAGGAACAATACTTTTCGTTTCGTCTCATACACAGAGTCATCTATTGAATTCACAGTAAATGTTTACCTCACTTCCGGTCTTCTATCTACTCAACTGCATCTCTGATCATTACGTTACCTGTATGCCATGTGGTTTGTGCTGTGTTGTGTGCATCGGTTTTAATTTATGAATCAAAGTGGTTTATTTGGCTAAATACAAGTAAATGCTGCTATAAGGAGAAACAGTGAATTCCATTCAGTCTCTTGTAACGCAACCATTTTCAACGCTAAACTTGGAGGAAAAGAATGAAATTAAATGCATTGGCAGACCCACATCATACCTAAAAATCACTCAGGTAGTTCAAACAAAAACAAGAAGTTTTAACAGGAATTTTAATAGCGATGAATATGAAAAATATGATTGGATGTGTGGTTGTGATATTAAAAATGCCCCATTTTGCTTTCCTTGCGTTTTGTTTGGTGGTGAAGATACATGGACAAAGCATGGCGTGAATGATTTGCAGCATTTTCATGACCGCGCCAAAAAACATGTAGCGTCAAAGTTGCACATGAAAAATACTGTCAGTCTTGTTATGTTTGGCAATGTAAATATAGCAAAACAGATGGACAGTGCATATCGGAGAGCAATTGAAGAACACAACCAGAAAGTGGCTCAAAATAGATATGTTTTAAACATTATTATTAATTGTATTAGGTTTTGTGGGGCCTTTTGAGTTGGCTGTTCGAGGACATGAGTCAGCGACTTCAAGTAACCCTGGTATTTTTCGTGGACTTATAAATTTCAGTGCAGAGCTAAACTGTGTTTTGAAAAACCATTTGGAAAATGCAAGAGTGTTTAAGGGGATGTCAAAAATGATTCAAAATGCGATTTTGCAATGCATGCTTGAAGTCTGTCATGAGGAGATATCGAAAGAAATAAAAGACTCGCCATTTTTATATGTCATAGCAGATGAAACCAGTGACGTAACATCCAAGTATCAAATGATAATTGTCTATAGATATCTGGTAAACCATAAGCCAGTGGAAATGTACTGTGGTTTTGTGAATCCTATAGGTAGGGACCTGCATTTTTCGTGTTTGCGATAACACTGACTTTTTAAAAATATTCCCTAAAATGCTTGGGAAATAGTTGCCTGTGTATAACGTTGTTAACAATTAGAAAATTAGACAGATTTATTTCGCAAAGTAAACGAAGTCAGACAATAATGCGAATATGTCAACTTTATCAATTTTATGTGCACAATAATGCGAATTCGCAGTGTTTGGCGACTGGTCGCTTGGAAACACTGCACCACAGTCTTAGAGGGTCAACTTGTTCTCCCATTCCATCACCTCGACTCATGCACATGCGTCATTCTGCTCAAGAAGCTGGTCAGTAATGGTCTTGCTAAGCATTGTTGTTTTCTCTCTGTGTTCTTTTACATTTAGTATTATGCCCAAGATGAGCATTAGTGCAAAGGAAAGGGCTCTTGAATTTAAAAATGACGGATTGTATGTATCTGATTCAAAAACCATAATGCGTCAACACTGTAACTCAAGGGTGGCAAAAACTCCTTTCTTTCGCGAGTCACCAAATATGCAACATGTACTGCATCACTCAGCAGCACAAGGAAAACAAATGAATAGATGGCTAGAAAAGGAGTTGCGCCTGCAAGTCACAGTGCCTCGCGAGTCGCGCTTTCACCACCACTAACTGTACGATATCTTGGGATAGAAAAGATACGTGTACCAAGCATGTGCGAAATGAGAAACACCCAACGATTGAAGAGGCCATCTATAGCCAGTACTCCCTCTTGTAATAAGAGGCAACAAGAGTATTGTACAGTGTAATTTTGCTGCAAACAAAAGAGTTATTGCAAGGTAATCTTTTGCCAAGAGGACTATGGAGTCTTTGCTTAAAGCGAATATACTGCTAGAGAAATTGGAGTGCCCTGCTATTAAAGAATGGATGAATGAATTTATTGAAGGTATGTTGAATGGATCACTGCTGACATTATATTATTATTTGTCACTTCAGAAACAGAGCTTTATAACATTAATTTCTAACGTCTTTTTTAATAGATGCTGGAAATTTGCCACAAGTTAGATTGTTAAGACAAAAATTAAATTGAGTTTTATTTATGGACGCTCTTTAACTACTGTGGTTCTTAGCGTCCCATTCCATATCGGGCGTGAAAGACCAGTAATTTTGCTCAGAAGCCTCGTTATCAGGGTTGAGGTTCTTTTACATGCCGTAAATCTATGACACGGGACCACCGGCTTTACTTTCCTTCCGAGGAAGCCATGCCAAGGATTTTTACGCCCGAAAAAATCCATCGCCCTCCGCCGGGTTTGAACCCACAACCTTGGGAAATAGAGGCTAGCACGGTACCACTAGTCCACGGAGGACAACTAGATTAAGAGAGAAGTATGTTCCACTGCTAAGAGATGAAACAGTCAACAAGTGAAAGAAGCAGTCTGTGGTGTATTCAGACCAATCAATATTGTTGAGGCAGTTTTTTCTTGTCCAAATTTATAAACACATGTTAATTGTTGGCATCAGGTGGCAAAAATTGGTCTAGAGTGGCTAGCATTACACTGAGCACATAGACGTATCGACCAATTTTAATAATGGTAATATCTAACAAAGAGACGTAAGCGACTTGTGAGTCTCGTACGCCTGTTCGTCCGAAAAAGAATGAGTGAGCAATGGCGTTTACGACGATAACACAATGTTTACTGTCAAGTAACTATTAGAGATGGAGGTATGCCAGTTTGTCACAATATAGATATGGTCAAATGGAGTGTACAGGCGAAATATCTCATTTTTTTCAACTTTGGCGCATACGCCATTTCGTCAGATGAGTGACGATTTATCATGTGCAAGGTAATTAGACGCCGGAGCAAAAGACTTCTTCTAAATCTCCACCATACTCTTTTCTAAGCCAAGCAACAGCAATGAAAGTGGAAACCTGTGTGTTGTTCCAGTGGTTAGCCTGAATATAATTTTTTTGCACACATTTGTAGTTTTTGGAGAAGTCTCTCTCTGTCACTGCTTCATTAATTGGGATAGTTTCTTGAGCACGCTTGAAGACCTTTGCTTGCTGTCTTTTAACATAAACGTGGTTTAGAAGTGTTTCCAACTGTATGTGAGTTCTTCGATGCAGTCGGAAACAGATCTCTCTTGTTCTTGTATCTGAGCTCTTCCATTCTGCATTGTTCATTGATTCTGTTGACAATGATTTAGTCTGGTCATCTATAATGTCTACTTTACTCAGAAGTGAACTTTTTTTAACAGCTTGACTGCATGCATTCCTCTTTATTCTGGTCACAAACCACTTGGGATATAAACTCACTGAAATTCAGTATTAACAGGTACCTGTTTCCTGTGCAATGCAGCCAAAAGAAACAACATTTTCATGCACAATGCACATGCTTATATTAATAATTATAATAATTAATAATAATAGAGACCAGCGTATACATCCGAAATGACATTACATATTTACAGATATTACCTTATAACATTATTGTGGCTGTCCGGGGTTTTCAATGTCACTTTTTTTCATTTCTCACTGTCACTGTTTCATTTTTATGTAGTTCATCTTCATTAATGTGAACTAGTTCACTTCACTTTGTGACATAGTCTCTTCACGCTAGACAGTTCACTTTACTCGGTAGTTGAACACAAGACCTCTACAAACCGTCCCTCTGCAGTAGCACTCGCTGTAGTCACAACAGTCGTCACCAGCTCGTTTGGAGAATCACTTTTGATGTTGCATCAAAACGCAGTCGCTAACTACCTCGCACATGACACAACAAGTACTGTCGCCACTCAACTCTCACTCGACACGCACTGACTACCTCTTTCGAGAGCACTCGCTTATATAGTTGGTGGAATCCTTCCACAAGGTTCTTTAGCGTTCTAGAACTATTTTGAACACTCTCTGGACGAGGGGGTGAGAAATAGCTTCCAGAAGGTACAGTCCCATGCGAATTAATCGGAACAGAACAATAACATAACATTTTACAAGCTTTCTTGAATTTAATCATAAATTACTTCCAATTTATATTTCTTAATGCTTAATATGTCCTTTCTGTTTTATAAGTTCGATTACATGATTAAGCATTAACTCCACAAGATTGGAACACACATTTTTGAGATCATCATCATGAAACCACACTTGAATTAAAGCTAATACCAAACGTTCTTTTGTGGAACAGTCAAAACTTGCAGGTCTCGTTTTGCAAATAGCCCACAAATTTTCTATGGGGTTAATATCAGGCAAATTCCCTGGCCAATCGAGCACACGAACATTGTTATCTTTAAAGAATTTCTTTACTTTCTTTAAGTGTGGCAGGTAGCTAAATCTTGCTGAAAAATTCTGTCACCTTCTGGAAACCTTTTCTGGAGTTCACGAACAACTCTCACCAGTACTGTGATGTATTGATCACTTCATTATGCCTTCAACTGGAATTAAATGTCCTAGTCCTTTGTAGGTGAAACAGCCCCAAAACATTTTCTTCTCGGGGTGTTTTACAGTCTGTTGAAAATGTGTTGAATTTGCAGGTTCTTTATTTGCTCGGCATACATATTGAACCCTCTGAACTTGCACTTCGAAATGAGTCATCAGAGGCGTGTCTTACGCATTGCTTTTGTATGAAGTTGTTTCTTCACAGGTTTTTGGGCTTTTCTTCCAACTGCTAAAAGTCGACAGACATTAGATGCATCCAGATTCACTCCCCTGTACCTTAGGTCGCGAGCCAAGTCCAAAGCAATGAGCCTAGGGTTTGTTTTGCTTTTCCTAAGGAGAAAGGGCTCATCAGTTGAAGCTTTCTTTTTCCGACCACATTTTCGCTTTTTCTTTGGTGTAATGGAGCCAGTTCTTTGTAGTGAAAAATAATTCTATGTACAGTGGCTACACCAGCACCGAACTTTGTAGCTAATAGAAGTATTTTGTGGTAATGCCAGAGTTGTGTTTCGTATTGTAGCACTGTACTATTATTTACAGTATTTACATGACAAAATGTATAGCTTGAAGTTTTTGGGAATAGCCTGTGAAGTCCACTTCATTTGGAAGAAATGTTATATAATCTTGTATAACTGGTAAACGTTAAGCGATGGATGGAAATATACTACACAAAAAATGTAGATCTCTTTCAAACACATTATTTATTTCAAATACGTTTTTTATGGCATCAACCATTTCTGAGATATCCATTATTAAGGGTTCAATTGTTTATTTTTTAGTCATTCTCTTAAAGTCCCGTCAACTTTCAGTTGTTTCTCGCGATTGCATGGAAACAGTATGGAATTTTAAGGCTAGGATATAGCATCCAGATCTTAAACAGTTGATTGTCGCTGTTCTCTTTGTATCTATAACGAAATGTGTAATGTAGCTATTTCTGCAAAGTTTTTTTTGGATTAAAATGTTTAGATAGAAAGATAAGCTTTAGTAAGAATAGTTTGTATACCAACTAATAAAGATAGAAGCTGGAGAAAGTCATGTGAATATATCATATCAGATGTTTACTTTCTCTACCATGTATAGTTGGTAGAGAAGGTATTGCATTCCACCCAAAAATTCAGTACCGAGATTTCACCAGAAATACATATTTTGAGGCCCCCTGAATCCATATAAAGCATTTTTGGAGAGAGAGGGAGAGAGAGAATAGCACAACTCAAAAATGAAAAGTTGGATAAATACCAAACTTGGTACATATTTGAATTAAGTATCTTCCAAGGATGTGACACGAAGATTTGCAAGAAATCCCCAACTCCCCTTTACATGGAGCATTTTTCGAAAATGTTTTCTAAAAAATGGTTGTAATTTTCTGGGAATAGCCTAGGAAGCCTTCTTTCTGAAGGAACTTTGTACAGTCTTGTTTAACAGGTTAATTTTAAGCGATAGATGAAAATGTACTTCACAAAAAATGCAGATTCCTTGATGAGATTCCAGGCAGTTTTACATTTATTAGATGAAGCAGTGATAAGCATTTCATACATTGCTCTTTTTGATTAATGTAATCTTTTTGTAATTTCCATTTTAGTAAGAGATGTTTTTCTTTGGCTAGTTCAGTTTTTGATCTTAAATATACTGTGTGATGATTCAGGACCTGCTTTTTAAAACTTTAAGATGGTTACACCATTTAAGATTAATTTTGTTTGTAATCATTTGCATTTAACAGGAAAGCTATTTTCAAAGTCATCCATAAAGTTTTGGAAAGATACGTTGACATTAGCATCTGTAATTAACTGATGCCAGTTCATTGATTTAACAAGATCACAGAAGTTAGCTACATTATCATCACCGATGAGTTTATATCTATTTTCATGACTATATATGAGGGGGCTAGCTTCAAACCCAGCATTCTCCACTTTTCATGATTTTGCTACAGATGCCAAAAGCTGTTATAGTTATTTCCCCATAATTTTATGGTTATTCATCTGTGCGTAACAATTATTTGGATCAATAGCAGTGTGTTTTCTGATCCACTTTTGAAGTAAACACTGGTTGTATAATGTAATATACAGTTGAAATATGGAGATTGCTGACTGAAATAATAACATGGAGATTGAGTATGATGTAACAGAATAGGAAGATTGCTAATTTTTATGTAATGAGAAATTCAAAATTCTGTTTTAATCCAGAATATTATTTTAATCAGTCTTATGTTTTTAATAATAGTACAAGCACTTCCACAGTTCACATACATTCTATAGTATTGTTTTTATTTATATAAATGAATGATTTGTTGTCTGCTTTAAACTTTACATACAATGTATACAATGGAGTTGCTTATTATTTCTCTTCCCCTTATTTTAACATTCTTTGTATATATAATGGGGAAGTATAATGTATCCACTATTTAGTTTTTGCCTTGTTACCCCTTTTCCATATTTTCTCCAATTTGCTTCACATTTCTTTTAACCATTTTAACCTAATTTTTCTTAAATATTTTCCTGCTTTCTCCATATATTCATTTGATCTTGTATTAAAAATGCTCTTAACTTTTACCTCTATTGGTAAATTTTTCTAGTATTAAATTCTCTCTTCCTTTGTCTGTATCATTGCATTCCAGAATGTAATGCCAATTGTCATATAATCCATTACGTTTAGTACATCTCCCCCCCCTTCTTCTCCTTTTTAGACTAATTAAATTCATTACACCTGCCCTCGCTCATGCATACCGCATTTTGGCCTCTTTGTTGCATACTTTCAATGCATCTTTCTTTTCCCCATTCTGTTTTAAAATATTTATAATCTATGAATGTAATTTTTTGCTTTTCAGTATCCTCCACTCTTGTTCTAATTTCTTTCCAGAATCTGTTATTTTTGTTGTTTCTTTCTGCCCATGTTTCTTCCAATGTTGTCTGTATCTTGTGCATCCAAGTTTCTTTTTTCCCCATTTTCTCCTGTACAACCAAGCGCTGCTTTAGTATATCATTTTTCTCTAATAGCTTTATTCTGAACCAGTATTTGATTACCCTTTCTACCATTTTGCTTTTTGCTCCCACCCTCCCTAGTTCTGCTTGTGCTACTCCGTTTGGTGAACTTCTTTGTAATCCCAGGGTTATTTAGCAAAAATTCCTATGTATAGCATCCATTTTCCCATCCTTTATCCAGCTCCCATATCTCTGCTGCGTATAACATCCTTGCTTCCACCACCATACTAAATATATCTCTTCTAGCCATGCAATTTGCATTTCTGGTATTTTGTTTATACATGCCCTAATTACCTGTATTGCTTGTTTCCCCTTTGCTAGTACCTTTTTCTTGTTCTTCCCAATCCCCTGCATTATTGAGCCTTTCCTAGATAGTCAATTTTCCTCACTACTTCCAATTGTATTCCTTCCTAATACCATTTTTTGGTCATTCTTAGTTATATCCTTTCTTAAAGATCATAATTTTTTATTTCTTTTTGTTTATTCTCAGCCCCCAATCTTTACAGTATTGCCAATTGCTTCAATAGCTTTACTTAGCCCCACAACTGAAATGGAACCTACTACTAGATCATCTGCAAACAATAATCCTGGTATTTCCTTTTTATTAATAACTGGTGAATACTTATTAAGTTTTTTTTATCTCTTCTATAGTATCATCTATAAATAGGTTAAATAGCACTAGATTAAGTTTGCACCCTTGTCTAAGCCCTGAATTATTTGCCTTCTCTTCAGTAATTCCTCCCGTGGCTATTTTCACACATCACTCGTTATTTACATATAAATGCTTTATATTCTTTATAAATGATTTGCTCACCCCTTTCTTAATTAGTTTTAACCATATTGCATCCCTGTTTACAGTGTCAAATGCTTTTTTTAAATCAATAAAAATCATGTATACTCTGCCCTTTTTTGTACTTAAGTATTTATCCACCATTGTCTTTATAATTAATATGTTACCTGTTGTTCTTCTTCATTTTCTAAATCCTGCTTGGAATTCTGATAGCTTCCCCTCTTTTTCTGCCATCTCTGCATTCTGCCAGCTAGTATCCCTGCATATATTTTACTTACCACTGCTAGGAGGGTAATACGTCTGTAATTTGTAGGACCTCTATAACTGCTTTGCCTTTATGTATTGGTACTACAATTCCCTTTTTCCAGTTCTCTGGGACTCTAAACCCTTTCACGTATTAAGTTAAACAATTTCAGTATTAACGTCAGCTTATCATTTTCGCACCATGCTTTCCAGGTGACCAGAATTCGCCTGGTAACCCATGGATTCACACGCCTTGTTATTTTTTAACTTTAATATGTATTTGTGTGTTGATGAAAGATAAAGGGAACTTTCAAGTAACCAAATTAATAATCCTTATTTACCATGTTCTCACTCTCCCCCTTTAAATGCACAAAACTATGTCTTCTGCTGCTACATGTTCACACAGTGGATCATTATCTTCTGTAGAAACTGCAGGCAATGACTGTTCTGCTCTTGACAACACCTCTTTGAAGTATTGTAGTTCTTTGTGCTGTCTCCATTGCTCTCCATAGTGTGTACTTAATAGGTTTTCAACATCTTTCAGTTTTGCTGATCCACTTTGTGGAGATTACCTAGTGGGATGACCTTGGGATTTATATTAGCAGAACCCTTTCTGTTAGTGATGTATTTTTTAATTACAAAACTATTCAATCTAGAGCAATGAAACTTATACCAACAATATATCATGGGAGGTGCAGTTTAATCTGAAAATTCCTTTAAAATTGATTGATTAGGGCAGCAAGTCACTTGGTTTACTATTTATGCAAGATTATACCAATTTTCTTCCGAATGAAGAGGACTTCATAAGCTATTCCCAGAAAATTCACGATATGCATTTTACTTGTCATGTATATATTTTAATCTTTAATATAAAGTATTTTAATAACATTTTTTAGAGCCATTGAAAAGAAAAGCATGTTTAGAAAAAAAGTCTGTGCGCGTGTGTGAGAGAGCAAGAGCGAGAACAGCGTAACTCAAAAATGAAAAGTCAGATAAATACCAAACTTGGTATTCAGGTTCAGTATCTTCCAAAGATGCAACACGATTTCCAAGAAAATTCCCCAATCCCAAACTATCCTTTACATGGAACATTTTTCTAAATTCTTCGTTTTCTAATATATGGCTCTGACAATTTAGATTAAAATGCCATATATTAAAGATGTTTACATGACAAATAAAATGTATATCTTGAATTTTCTGGGAATAGCCTATGAAGTCTCTTCATTCAGAAGGAATTTTGTATAATTTTGTATAACTGGTAAACGTTAAGTGATAGACGAAAATGTACTACACAAAAAATGTTGATTTCTTTAAAACACGGAATTTATTTCAAATAAGTTTTGTTGTGGCATAAGCCATTTCTGAGGTATCCTTTATTAAAGGTTTGAGTTGTTCATTACTTGGACATTCTCTTAAAGCTGTCAACATTCAGTTGTTCCTTGCAATGGCATGGAAAGAGTATGTAATTTCAAGGCCAGTATATAGTTCTTAAACATTTGATTGTTGCTGTTCCCTTTGTATCTATAATGAAATGTGTAGTGTAGCCTATTTCTGCAAAGGTTTATTTGGGTTAAAATGTAGTAGATAGAAAAATAGACTTTAGTAAGAATAGTGAGTATACCCACTAATAAACCATAGAGGGTAGAGAAAGTCATGTGAATGTACATCAGATTTTTTTTAGTTCACAAAGTCTCGGAGGTGGTAGCAAAGTCTCAGTTACCTGCTCTCTCTAAATGCCACTCAAGTGGTATTCAGTGCAGAAATTTTAAGTAAGCATTGTTGGGAGTAGATTATTCAAAGGAGTGCGTTTTTTCTAACACAGAAGTTATGTGACACTACTCTGCAGTTGGCATACATGTTATAAGGCAAGTACAGAGCTTTTGTTTGGGTGTCTGGCCATATTATGGGGAATTTTTGCATATATTGCGCTGGCTCTATTTCCCTTCCACTTTCCCTGCTTCGTGTGTTGGCTAATCAGTTGACTTGGAGTCTTTGTACAGAGGTTGATATGTTGTAAGACTATGTGTTATAGTGTTAGTGCTGTTATAATGTCAAAAAGTCTGTATATGACAGCATACAGAATCTTAATGTACAATTCCTTTGTGACGACAAACTCTTGTAGAGAAAGGAGATGGCGATTAATAGACATATTCCTTGCTGTTCATGTGCCTCACAGAAAAGCGGCTTATCTTGTGAATAAATTTAGGGGAATGGGATCTATTCTTGATAAGAAACCAAAAGTATAAATCACCATGTCTTTACAGGGCAAAACCTCAGTGACATTAGAGAAAAGAACAAAGTCCAAAGAAACCTCTGAGAAAGCTTACATGGGAATTAGGAATTTTGCTTGGAATGTCACTAAACCTTTAAATTTAAAACACTACTCTGCAGTTGGCATACATGTTATAAGGCAAGTGCAGAGCTTTTGTTTGGGTGTCTGGCCATATTATGGGGAATTTTTGCATATATTGCGCTGGCTCTATTTCCCTTCCACTTTCCCTGCTTCGTGTGTTGGCTAATCAGTTGACTTGGAGTCTTTGTACAGAGGTTGATATGTTGTAAGACTATGTGTTATAGTGTTAGTGCTGTTATAATGTCAAAAAGTCTGTATATGACAGCATACAGAATCTTAATGTACAATTCCTTTGTGACGACAAACTCTTGTAGAGAAAGGAGATGGCGATTAATAGACATATTCCTTGCTGTTCATGTGCCTCACAGAAAAGCGGCTTATAATCTTGTGAATAAATTTAGGGGAATGGGATCTATTCTTGATAAGAAACCAAAAGTATAAATCACCATGTCCTTACAGGGCAAAACCTCAGTGACATTAGAGAAAAGAACAAAGTCCAAAGAAACCTCTGAGAAAGCTTACATGGGAATTAGGAATTTTGCTTGGAATGTCACTAAACCTTTAAATTTAAAACCCTATAAACCACACAATAATGTGAGTAAAGTTAATTTTGGCAATGGGGTGTTGGATAATGCAAATGATTTCCTCTGACACATTATTATTATTATTATTATTATTATTATTATTATTTTATTTATGGATGAAGCATAGTATACTTGTGTAGTATACAAAGTCCTTTAATTACATGGTCATGAAGTTTTAATGAGTGTTAATGCAGTTTTCTTAAAAAGTGTGTGAGATGTCATTTCCAACGTCTTTTATAATAAAGTATGTCGTTATTGTGGTTAAAATTTGCATGAGAAATCTATGGACTTGAATTTAGAGTATGGACATGCAATTCTAGCAAACAGCATGCTTTCCATTGCCGAGAAAGTTCCTGTTAGGCCAACCACGTGTCCAAACAAAGCTCTGTATATCTGGAACCTGCATTTACGTTTCTCAGTGCTTGCTGAAATAAAACTGACAACAGCACATTGTTGGTTTTATCATGCAAAAAAAGCTTATTCTTGAAGTACAGCGCAGTGTTTGATTTTGAGTATTTTGTACGTGTACAGTTTTGCTTACAACAAAAAGAAGCCTCAGTGGTGTTATGTTGTCAGTGGTTAAGAACCTGGGTAAAAGATTCAGCAAAGACCTTATAGCAATGTGCTGGCACTAGTCTACCTAGAGAAACTGAAACATCCTATGCATGTGGATCTGGAGAGTAAAAATGTACCTGATAAGTTGCTAACATGTGTTGTAGCATAGATGTATGGTTGATGTCTATTTTACTACATTTTGGAGATGACCATCTTGTACTGCATACAACTGTTCTAACCACTGGAACAATTATTCTGAGATCTTTTTTCATCAGTAATAATAAATGGTAACACTTATGGTTCATATTTAGGGAGCCCAGGTTCAAATCCCTAGGAAAAGACCAAAGTGATCAAAGGTTTTTGTTCGCTGTTTTCCTCTGGCGTTAGTCACCTTAAAGACTAGCCTTTATGCTTGGCTTCACCTGCATGCATTGTATTAGTATTTCTTGGAATCACTTTCATAGGTAATCTGTTCCACTATTCCCTACACAAACACATGTTCTGCAATCAATATCTGAAGCAGCATGGTGTAATGTATCCCTAATGGTCTAGCAGCATTAAGGTTCCTGTGATGTCAAAAACTTTTCGGAAGCTAGAGTTTCCAATTTGACGTAATTTAATTACCCTTTCCATTTGTGCATTGAAACAGCTTTGTAATTTTGCTCTTCTTGTAGGCATTTTAGAACTGGATAACAACTGATTATTTAATGTATGTGTGTATCATTTCACAATGCAGGCATTTATTGCAATAAGAGAATGCAGAATTCTATGTCAACAATTTATATCCCAACCAATTCTCTATGTCTTAAAACTTACTTAGCTGGTGACATGTGTTTGAGTAATTTGTTGCAACATACACTACAAGTTTTTTTTTAGTAAGAAAAATGAAACAATACAGTTCAGTGTCACAATAATATTGGCTTTTTTCAAGTATTGTGAATACAATCTGTTATACACCGGCTCTGAAACCTGGGGAAAAAAGTACATTAGTAACAATCCTTTTTATTTCCAGTAAACCAGCAGACAAGGCCTGTGAGCTTAGTGAGGTTAGGTCCACCAACCCAAGGTGATGACAGCAGCCAGGACTCTAATGGTACTTGTGACAGCCAGAATGATGGGAATCCACATGTTAACCTCACTGTCGAGGGTTTCTACTCTCCCCCTGAAACAGTGCAGCCATGCCCCACAGAAGGTAAGGCCTGTATTTCATCAGTAGTTGTTAAAATTTTCAGTTCTGAATCTGGACTTCATAAACAGCAGGTTAGAAATCCATTTACTTTTACGAAATCAACTTTTCTGTGTTTCCTTTATTCAAATGTTAATTTGAATCACTATTGGGCTGATGAGACTCAAATTACAATCAATTTATATAGGAAACTGAACAGAAGTCTTAAAGAGTTTTGTGGTTTTCTTTCCTGGAAAAAAAAAATTGGAAGAATGGGCATTTGCCCTTTTGCTTTATGTACAGAATTATATTTAATGGCATTTTTGGCATTTCATGGTTATGGTAGCAGCATATCTGTATTGATAAATAGGAATTATTTTAACTTTCTCTACAATGTACTTCAGTAAGTAGAGGAAGTATTGTATTCCACACAAAAATTCATTGTCAACCTCTCACAAGATATGTATGTTTTGAGGCCCCTGAACCCCAGAAAGTCTTTAAAAAGGGTCTGTATAGTGTGTGTCTGTCTGTGTGTTTGCGAACAGCAAAACTCAAAAACGAAAAGTGGGTAAAATACGAAACTGGTATTTAAGTTCGGATTTTCCAAGGTGCCAGCAGAAAGGTTTTGAAAAATTCCCCATCCCAAACTACCCTTTACATGGAATATTTTTCTTTATTTTTAATTTTCTCAACATTGGCTCTAACAATTTTTATTAAAATATTGTTACTGCACGCGCCTGGCTACTTGCGGGCCGCCGGCACTTGGGTGGGGGACTTAAGTCGGCCGGCCGGCCAGTCTTCGGAACAATGGCGAGTGCGAGAACAATAGGAGTGTGGAATAAAAAACCGCTTTATGTGCCGCTTGTTCCAGAACCGTCATTTTGGCGTGTTGTGGTAGGGTTTTGTTCTCGAAAGTTCTGCTTTGTATGCGGGACTCATATAAGAAGCGCTCTGCCAGGATGGGCAGTCCAGTGTTGAGCTCAGTGCTGTTAGAAGTGACCAAGTGAAAAGTTGACAGTGCAGTTTAATTGTGAGTTTTAATTCAGCAGTCAGTTGTTAGTCGTGCAGTAAAGCAGTTCAGTTGTAATTTGATTCAACGGAACCGTTGTGTTGTATTCCGAGTGCGTGCCAAAGTAACTCAAGTAACGCTTGTGTTGCGTTGAGCGCCTAGTGGAACGTAAAGTGTGTTTTCGCAGTAACTGGTGTTCTCATTTGTTACAATGGTGTCAGAAGTGGAATATAAAAGCTGTGATGGATGAAGTCCTTCAAAAGTTATTGGACAAAATGGAAAAGATGGAGACGGCAATGAAATCCGGAATGGGGAAGGAAATGAAATCTGGGATGGAGAAGATGGAGATTGAAATGAAGAACGTAAATTCTGGAATCGAAAAGATGGGAAGTGAAATAACGACAGTGAATTTCGCAATGGAGAAGATGGCGGAGAAAGTAAACTCTGAAATGGAGAAGATGCAGACAAATGTCTAAGATGTAGACGGAGCTATCGGCCAAAATTGACGAACAACTGGTCGGCGTGGAGAAAAGCATGTAGAGGAGCTCGGTGGAAAGGTGAAACACCTTGGCCAACGCGTTGACGCCCTGGAGGATGTCGGAAAATGGCTTAGCATCCTGAAAGGAAGAGTCGACCTCAGCGCCAAGAAAGTGAACTCCATGATGGAAGAAGTGCTTAGCGGAAGACTTAAGGACTTGAAGGTCGAGACGCCTGGACGCGACACATCTGCGCACGTCAGGCCACCCAACTACGTCGGAACGTCAACTTTTGAAGTTTTCCGCCGACAATTTGCGCTGTCGCTGCCCACAATCATGGTCAACAGAGGAGGAAGCCACAAGGCTAATAGCCAGCCTTCAGGAACGGGCAGCAGAAATTCTGAATGGGATTCTAACATCGGCGGTTCCGGAGACATCTGGTAGGCCCACGAAAACCGGATCGGGAACCATTGCTTGGCCTCAGTCTACCATAGTCAACTCAAGTCAAAGCTACAACAACCAGGGGAGTTCGCCCCTGGAATTGAACAGCTGGTGAAAACTGGCAAACCAACCGCTCAGTTATTTAACCGAGGAAGTTGTCTACTGCTTTGTTGACGGGGTGCACGATGTCGGGATACGAGAGTGTCGGATGCTCGGCGATTAAAACACCATCCACGAGGCGCTAACGGCCACGTTGAGGTGGAGGTGACCAAAGTAACAGCTACACGTGCATCAAAGACCGGGAGCATTCGATACGACGAGGACAGAAGTTCAACCCTAGGGCGTCGACGAAGATCTTCAAGCGATGTGTGTTGGGGATCCGGCCGCCAGGACACCTACTGAAGGGCTGTCCACACCAAGCCGAACAGCAGGCGGTGCCTGCAGATGGACGGGATAGCACAGGACTGAGGAGGAAGGGAGCAGCTAGTGGCTGAGGTAACAGTTACTCCCACCTTGGAGATCAGGAGTATTTGATATGATGGGGATAGAGAATCAACCCAGGGATGGTGAAGAAGATCAAGTAGTGTGTGTTGGGGTTGTGGCAGCCAGGACATCTAGCGAAGAACTGCCCACAGACAAGCCAGGACACCTAATGAAGGATTATTTACGATCAAGCCGATGAGCAGGCAGGGAACGAATAAGGGCCGGCGTGGCAAGGGGCATGCTGTAGCCGCCATCGCCACCCCCTTGAATAACGTATGTCCTGCACAAAAGATTGGATGGCTGGATCCAAGGAAAACTGTGCCGGATAGTAGTGGACACGGTGCAGCCGTGACCGTAATCAGACCCGACGTGGTGGAGGGCCTGCCATCAAGGAAACCGGATTAGTCCTATCCAATAGTGATGGCAACGGGCGACACCTTACCTGTGGAGAAGGAGGTTCTGCTGGAGTTGACCCTGGGGCAGAGTGTCATAAGACTGGGTGTTTGTTGCTGGGATGACTGAGGATTGATATTGGGACTGGATGCCCTCAAGAGACACGACGCCATTGTGGACTTCGGTAACAGGGCCCTGCAACTCGGCCAGAATGAGGTGATGCTCCGGAGCCTGAACAGACATCCAAGAATCTTCACGGCATCCTTGACGGAGGATACGATGGTGCCTGCGAGACGCGAGCTAGCTTAGAGGACGCGTTTGGTAGGTGGTGAACAAGGAGCCCCATGGAGCCATCACGATATGCACAAGGGGCCCGTCAACACATGTAAGTACCGGGCGAAGACTTGTTACGACTGCCAAGCCAGCAGCCAAGGTTTCCAGCAGGGTGATCTGATGAGATTGTATCACCCAACCTGGGCCACTGAACTTGGGTAGGGCCATCCAGCCACCCATCAGAACAATGAGTATGGAAACAATAGAACTATAGGAGTGTGGAATAAAAAGGCCCTTTATGTGCCACTTACTTGTTCCAGAACCTTTGTTTCGGCATGTTCTGTTAGGTTATTGTTCTGATTTGTATGCAGGACTTATATAAGGGGCTGCTGTGCCTGGACGGGCAGTAAGCGTTGAGTTCAGTGCTTTTAGAAGTTACAAAGTGAAAAGAGGACAGTGGAAGTGGACTGTGCAGTTTAATTGTGAGTTGTAACTCAGCAGTCAATTGTGAGTTGTGTAATTCAGTAGTTCAGTTGTGATTTAATTCGACGGAACAGTTGTATTGTATTCCAAGTGCGTGCCAAAGTGACTCAAGCATAATGCTTGTGTTAAGTTGAGCACCCAGTGATAAATAAAGTGTGCTTTCACAGTAACTAGTGTTCTCATTTGTTACGATATCAAATGTTTAAGCTGTTTTCGTGACAAATAAAATGTATATCTTGAATTTTCTGACAATCCCTGAAGTCCTTTTTATTTTGAACACACTTTTATAATTGGTAGGCCATAAGAGATAGACAAAATCTTTGAACACAAAAAATGTAGATCTTGTAGAAGCACACACTTTATGTCAAATAACATTGTTGGTGGTGTTAACCATTTCCAAAATATTCTTTGTTGTTGATTTGAGTTTTCAGATACTTCATGGTTTTCTCAACTGCAGATCACTATTCACTTTTTTTCTTTCTTTCTTTTTCCTGTTCATACAAAGAGAACAGAATTTTAAAGCCATCACATAGCAACCAGCTTTGAAAATATTTGAGCACCATCTTAGCTTGTAATTTTTGTATACTAAAACAAAATGGGTAAATGAGTAATGAGGCTTATCTGTTGTCAACAAGAAATAACTAGAGTAGTAAGCTTTTGTAAGAATAGTTTGTAGAAGAGTGAGTAGAAAAGGTTGTGCAAATGCAACACATCAGATTTTACTTTCTCTACCACCTACATAGTAGGTAAGAGGGTATTGCATTCCATCCAAAAATTCAATATTGTGATTTCGCTGGAAATACATGTTTTGAGGCTCTCTGAAACCACAGAAAGCATTTTAGAAAAAGGCATGTGTGTGTGCATGCGCATACTCAAAAGCAAAATGTCCAATAAACACCAAACATGTTAGTATCTTCCAAAGATGCAACACAAAGGTTTTCAAGAAAACTGTCCTTTACATTGAAGATTTTTGAACATTTTGGATTTTCTCAAAAATAGCTTTAATGATTCTAATTAAAATACCATATGTTTAAGATATTTACATGACAGAATGTATATTTTGAATATCTGGGAATAGTCTATGAGGCCCTCTTCATTCAGAAGGAAATTTTGTGCTAATTTTGTTTATGTGGTAAACCTTGAGTTAGACAAGAAGTTACTGCACAAGAATTGTAGATCCTTTAAAACACATAATTTATTTAAAATGAATTTTTAATATTTTGTCATTTTTGTAAAGTACTGTTGCTGTTCAGATGTTTCTCGCAATGTATAGACCAGTGAACCCATTTTTAAACATCTGACTTATTAATTCCATTTTACTCTATTTACCTTGTAACCTAATGAAAATGTGTAATGGAACTATTTTCTGCAATCTGGACTGTCATGAAGTAGGTAGAAAAATAAGCTTTCATAAGAATATTTTTGTAGAAGTTATATAAAAATAAACAGTAGTAGATAAAGCCATGTGAATGTAGCACATCAGATTTTTATCAGTAGAACATCTTGTAAAATGTAAGCATCTCAAGAGTCATGTATTTTATTTAGAACCTAAAATTCATGATAATGATGTCCACACTACAGAAGAACTTCATGTGTTCAGCACCATTCTAGTTGGGGGGGCTGCATTTACAAAATATATGTGCAAGATGTACTTGAGATCAATAGCAGTTGCTTATTTCCAGCTCCTACAGGGCAAGAATTTTTACAGGATATTCATTTTAAGGGTTTTCTCAAGGAATAGTTTTAGGAAAGCTATGTTGTCTATTTGTACCTGTTCTAAGTGACTCATGATAAGTCTTAATGGCTATAATGCATGGTATTACTGTTTGAGCATCGTCCATGATAAGTAGCAGGTAATTCTTTGTGTGTATCTTGGGAAAAGGGCCGCCAGCAACAATAGTAATAACAATAATAATAATAATAATAATAATAATAATAATAATAATAATAATAATAATAATAATAATAATAATAATAATAATAATAATAATGGTGGTGGTGATAGGCGACCTTTTACAAGTTTCTGGCATTCTCAGTCTTATAATAGTTTACAACCATGTTACTGAGGATCAACTGTACACTTGCTTACTTACCAAATTTTAACTTAGAGCATGTTTCTTGAATAATTGTAATCGTCCACATTTTCAGCTAAATTTGTGGACTGCTTGGGACTTATGGAACAAGCCCTTTGTGTATGTATATACTCAGGGTGTCCCAGAATTCAAATACACAATTTGCAAGGATTATGGTAGAGATCCTAGATAAGCAATTGGAAATGGGGAACTTACGGTCAGTGGTTTCTAAATTTAATGCAAAAGCATAACTCTATTAATGCTCAGCACACTGCTGATTAAACCTTGACAGTCCTGGGAAAAGGACAGATGTCCACTAGCAGAAGTGCATAAAAAAGAGAATAACGATTTTGAGAAAAAGTATAAGTATTGGAAAATTTAAGGAAATAACAAGCAATATCTCGAAAACGGTTCACTCAACAAAAGAAATGTATATGACATAAGTTGTGTATTTTAACCGATCTACATTTTTTGTGCAGTAAAATTTTGTCTATCTCTTATGGTTTACCAGTTATGCAAAAGTCGTTCACAATGAAGAATACGTTTGGAGACATTCCCAGAAAATTCGAGATATACATTTCATTTCTCATGACATTGTCTTAAACATATGATATTTTCATCAAAATCGTTAGAGCCATTTTTGAGAAAATTAAAATTTTCGAAAAATCTTCCATGTAAAGGGTAGTCTGGGGTGGGGGGATTTTCTTGAAAACCTTCGTGTCGCATCTCTGGAAGATACTGAACCTAAATACCAAGTTTGGTGCTTATCCGACTGTTCGTTTTTGAGTTATGCTGTTCACAGACACACACACGGACATGTTTCCAAAAATGCTTTTTTTGGATTCAGGAGGTCTCAAAACATGTATTTCCGGTGAAATCCCGGTATCAAATTTTTGGGTGGAATGCAATACTTCCCCTACTTACTATATGTAGTAGAGAAAGTAAAAATTAATGCAATAATAGTTTTTATGTGAAGCAGATTGCAAAAATGTACAATGTAGATACAGTGCCGAAAGTAAACTGTTGAGGCCTGTAAGAAGATGTGTAATGTCCCTCTTGGTTGATTTAAAAAGTGTTAGATTTGTTTAAAATAATGCTAATTCTTAACCTTAAGTTTAAGTAGGTACCTAGTACATAAAGTCAGTTTTAAAATATATATTATTAAGCAGATCCCAGCAAGATATCTAGATTGTTTACATGCATTTGTGCATAAT
The DNA here is from genome assembly GCA_030765065.1 of Deroplatys truncata. Taxonomy (NCBI): domain Eukaryota; kingdom Metazoa; phylum Arthropoda; class Insecta; order Mantodea; family Mantidae; genus Deroplatys; species Deroplatys truncata. The sequence continues at coordinate 22,898,714 of CM060976.1, read as the reverse complement.
TTTTGAAGGTTAAAGTTAGTTGATGTGCAACTTTCATGAACAGATTATTAAACACCAAATTTAAATTAAAATCAAGTAAATATATAAAGTAACTCACCAAATTAATATTACAACTTTCCAAACCGTTTCTATTTCAGTGCAATGGATTTGTTCACAATTTTCTTTAGATTTGAATTTGTGGCATGTTTCATTTTGTGTGCTGACAACAACTGAACCACTTAACCTTACTTCTGTTATTTTGCTCTTTAAAAGGCTTTTATTAATTTTAGATTTGAAAATGACTTTTAGCCAATGTCACTGGCAACTTTATATAACTGAATCAACTTTGTAAACAGCTGTTATCAACATACATAAATATTACAATGTTATTTAAGAACAGGACGGTAGGAACACTTTCTTGGCATGCCTTACGCTTCTGTGATGACAATGCTGAATCCGAGCAATGACACTGAGAGTATTATTATTTACTGATAGTGTTTTCAGATTTCCCACCACAACAATATTATTTTGAATTTCATCCAGCTACATTAGCGCCGTACCCAGACAAGTGTTAGTGACAATGAATTCATCTCTGCATTTTGTTTGAGGTAAATCCCACATTGTAAACACGGTTAATTATGAATTTATGTTCAAATAATTACATAGGTTAGAAATAGGAGATCTGCATTAGAAGCCTAGAAACTTGGGACTCATCAGCACCCCCTCCCCCATTGCAAAGTCTGCTGGGCTTCTCTGCTGTTAAACTACTAAGGCCCAGTTTCTGGAATGTCAGATATCCTTCCCTTTCTTCTTCATTAGAATTAACACCTCTCTTGCTTAAACTTATATTTTCTGCATTATCATTTATACTTCTATTAGTACAGTTATCCATAGCGTTTCTTAATAATGCTCTCTCCAAACATTTAGAATTTCTTTGTTTGGTTACTAGCTTCTCATCCTTGTTTTTGATAATATTTTATAATTTCTTCCACCAATTCTGCTTCTTTGTGCCTGCCAATGTCTTATATTCCACGTAGGCAATCATAGGTCCTTAATTCTGACAGGTGATTTCCTGCGATTCCATCCACTTCCAGGCTAGAATCCTTACATACTCCAGGTAAGGGATTGGCCCAACGTTGAAGGTCTGTTACCTTGGACAACTGAACTCCCAATATTTGTATCGCCTTGGGAGCCTGGGTGACCTAGTTTTACCCCCCCCCCCCCAGGCACCGGGTGCTCATTTTCATTGCCTTCTACAATTCACTGTGCTCAGCTATGGTGGGACTATTCTTTCCCAGTCCCACATGGGACTTCACAATGTAACTATTTACAACCAAGTGCGTAAATGTGCAATAGAAGTTTATTTTAACAAGAAGCAGATAGAAGAATAAGCTTTTTAAGAATAGTTTTTAGAAGAATGAGAAGAGAAAGCAATATAAATGCAGCACATCAGATTTTTCCTCATGGCAGGACTAGAAAACTGAAATTATATTGGCCAATTATGATGATGCATGCACATGCTGCCAGAAATTAAGCCAATGTGACAGTCTGATGAAATAGCTTCTTGGCAACTAAAAAATCTGTGTGTGTTAAGGGACTCCCCCGCCAAAAGGCTGATATAAGCAGATATTAATACAATGTAGTGTGCTAATGACCAGAAAAAATCAGCAGTCATAGAATTCTCATATTACACTTTTTTGTTTTTCATTTGTTCATTTAAATGATGCCTTTAACATCTAAGGTTATATTGGTGGCTTTACCTTTGGAGCGATTGTTCGTTGGCAATAATGTTCACTTGTTTACTATTATGTATCTTTGGGTTTGTTTTCGTGTGGTTTTCTTTATAAACATTGAATTCACAGACACGTGTACACTCTCTTTCATACTTCCAGACCCTAGGGAGGATATGGAATAATCCTGGCTAAAGAAAAACTTTCCCATCCAGCCAGGAATTGAACCCGGGACCTGTGTGAATTTGCCAGCTAGCATGCTAACCACCAGACGACAGAGGCAGTCAAATTATACCTTGTATCTCATTGCCTGTAGGAAACTTTGCACATAATTGTAGATGTGAAGATGAAAGCTGATAAGTTGAAAAAAACTTGAATTCAACTTTATACTTTCTGTACTACATAGCGATAGTAAATAAGAGACATATTGTATTCCGCCAAAAATTTATACCGAGATTTCACTGGAAATACATATTTTTTGCTCTCCTGAAAAAAGTTAGTAAGAAAGGTTGTAGAGTGATGTGCATGCATTCTATTTTTGCTTCTTTCTTTTTTGTGTGTGGTTTTTTATTTTCTCAAAAATGGCTATAGATTTTGTTTAAAATGCCAAAACTGTAAGAGAGAGACAAAATTGTACCACCAAAAAAATACAGATCTCGTTAAACACACAATTTGTCATCAAATAAAATTTTTTATGATGTTAACCGTTTGCGAGATATTCTATTGATTTGAATTTTCAAATGCTTATACTATTTCTTTCTTTTAGCAGGTAAGTCACTATTCATTTTTTGTTGAGGTAATGCAAGGAGTGTGGAATTTCAAAGCCGTTACATAGAGAGAGACAGAGAGAGAGAAGAGACAGAGAGAAGAGAGAGAGACAGAGAGAACAGAGAGAGAAGAGGAGAGAGAGAGACAGAGAAGAGAAGAGAGAGAGAGACAGAGAAGAGAGAGAGAAGAGAAGAGAGAGAGAGACAGAGAGAAGAGAAGAGATAGAAGAGAAGAGTGAGAGAGAGAGAGGGAGGGAGAGAGACCCAAAAATGAAAAGTCGGATAAATACCAAACTTGGTATTTGAGTTCAATATCTTTCAAGGATGCGAGAGAAAGATTTTCAAGGAAATCCCCCCACTCCAACTACCCTTTGCATGGATAATTTTTTGAAAATTTTGATTTTCTAAAAAATGTCCAATTTTGATTAAAATAGCATATATAAAAGATATTTACATGACAAATGAAATGTGTGTCTTGAATTTTCTGGGAATAGTCTAAGAAGTTCTCTTCATTTGGAAGGAATTTTGTATAATCTTAAATAACTGGTAAACCTTGAGCAGTAGACAAAAACGTGCCACACAAAAAATGTAAATTTCTTTATAACACACATTTATTTCAAATGAAAACTCTGTCTGAGATATCAGCTAATAAAGGTTCGATTGTTCAATACTTGTCATTCTTTTTAAGTCCCATCGATTTTCAGTTGTTTCTCGAGATTGCATGGAAGCAATATGGAATTTTAAGTTCAATGTAATATAATGTCGAGTTCTTAAATATTTGACTATTGCTTCTCTATTTGTATCTATAACGAAATGTGTAATGTGGCTATTTCAGCAAAGGTTTATTTGGATTGAAGTGTAGTGAATAGAAAAATTACCTTTAGTAAGAATAGTTTATATACTCACTAATAAAGATAGAGGGTAGAGAAAGTCATGTGAATGTATCATCAGAATTTTTTCTCTTCCTTTCTTTTCTTCTCAAATAAGGATTGGTACTACTTATATGGTTAGATTTACGTAGGTCATACCTGATGGTGAATGAATGAAAGAGTGAAAGGATGCTCAAATGAGCCCAGGGTCCATAGAACTTAGTTATTCACATTTTGTCTTCTGAGATAAGGGAAAATCATGGAAGAAAACCTTAGATAAATCACTCCAATCAAGTTTTGAATGTGAGGCATACATGCTACCCCCCCACATGCAGGCGAGATTCTTATTTGTTATGTAAGCAATACACCAGCTTAGACAAAGAGAGCTAGTTGTATGAACAGATGAGAGTAAATCTTTCACTGACTGAACTCTAGAATGTTACGTACAAACTGACAAGATTAGTGCAGTGATTGTGATTATGATGGTAATTGAATACTGCTTGATTACGGTTTGCAATTGTAAGTACCGTGAATGAGATAATCGTGTTCAACGCTTCATTTGTATACCTTTTCAACTTAAAATAAAGGGAAACATTTATTATACAATTAAAAGAATATCTGTTTCCCGAAAGTTATAACGTGCTGGACATGCTTACTTTTAGAAATAGCTCCTTATTACTCATTAAATATTCACTGATAATCTTATTTCAGGAACTGGAGAGAATTTGGTGGATCCATTTTTGGAGATGGATCCAGAACAGTTGGAAAGGCTAGAAACTGCCTTACAATCTGAACAAGCAAAACAGATACTTGGAGAAAATGTCACTGCTATGTTGGGTAAGTTAGCAAGCTTTATGATTTTTCAGAGCATTTAGGGAACAGATTGCATACAATAATATGCTACAATAATGGAGAGCATTGTTTGAAGTGATACAGGAGGTAAAAGGTTTGAAAATAAGCAGCAATTAATTAAAGATAAATGGTGAGTTTGAAGGAAACAGTTTTATAAATTGGTGTTCTGTTTTAAGTTAGTCAGCCCGCAAAAGTTATTCAGCTTTTAAGTATAGTTAATTTTGCAGGTGCAACAGTGAGCAATCTGTTCTTTACACCAAAATAACTGCAATGCAATTGTGCAAGCATAGACAACTGCAACTGTTCCATTGGAAATGCTAACACCACAAAAACAATTACCAGTAGTCTTTTAACATTCCAGATCTTTGTTTATAATAGAGATAGAGCTACAATATGTTAAAACAGAGAAGAATACGAGGTATTATCCAAAATATTCATGCCATCTGGTCAAAAACGTACTTGGGCTTAATGACTGCTGTCACATTCGAAGTAGAATGTTCTTTGAGGGTGTTCATTACTGTCAGTGTTTCTTCTTGGATCTGCTCAATCGTGTCAAAGGGCCTTTCAATTTTATTTTCAGTCAGCAAAACACAGTAAATGCAGGGTGACAAATTAGGCAAATAGAGTGGATGGGGGACAACAGTCATGTTTTTGATAACAAAATTTCCTGGTGAACAAGGAAGTGTGGCAGGGTGCATTGTCGTGCTGCAACAACTAGTTCCCTTGTTGCCAAAGTTCAGTTCGGGCCGATGTCTTTGCACTGCTTTAAGGAACCATTTCAAAATGCCACAGTAATGCTTGAAATTAACTGGTTTGGTGAGATTTCTTTATGCACAATCTCCGTGGTATCAAAGAATAAAGGAGCATTCTCTTACATTTACATGCACAAATGAAATTTTATTACTGTAGCTTCTTTTTCTACACCAGAACTCAGCAGCATGCTTTTGACTTTTCTTGCCCCTTTTTTTTTTTGGTCTTGGTGAAGATGGACTCTTCCACTTAGAGGGTGGTACCCTTTTGTCAGAGGGTGGTATCTGTAAATCCAAGTCTATGATGAACGTGAACAAGAAGGCTGGATCGTCGGATATTACTTGATGAAGTTCCCTACAAACTCCAAGTGTCTTCTGTTCAGCAGACGGGATTCTTAGCAGAAACTTTGTGGCATGCTTAATTCATCAATCAAAATTCATTTCGTGTCCTATAACCAATTCCCACTTGATCAGTAATGTCATGAATGGTTCAATGTGAATTCTCACAAATGAGCTGTTGAACTTTGGCAACAATGTCAGGCGTTGTGCAGCTGATGGGCCTTCCTGTGTGGTTATTATCTTTAACGGATATACGGCTGATCCTGAACTGAGGATAGCACTCTAACACATCTGTTTGTGCTTTGTTCCCCAAACACTTATTGCCAGAGTCTGTAGCACTTTTCCAGATTTGTACAGAATTTTATGCACACTTGCTGCTCCATTCTTGGATCCTCTGTGAAATCACTACTCACAACAGACAGTGTATCACGAAAATAGTTGTTAAAATCTCAATGCACCCTCCCATTTGCATGAAACTCTTTTTTGAGTGGAGGAGAAAATTATTTAATCACTAACCCCAGCCCCGATGGGAGTCGGAACTGAGAGTGTGGGACTCACCAACGAATTGGCATACCCATTAAAAACTCCTCCACCGGAGTAGGAAAGGTGAAGGTTTGCAGCGGTACCACCTAAAGCACCCGCGCATTCCAAGGTGATGGTATGACTGGACCGCAGTGCGGTCACCAGGGGAGTAAGGATTTATTGCTGGAAGACAGACTTGGCCAGGGCCCAGTCTGCCCCTGCAGCGGAGTTGTATGGATAAAAGGGATTCTTGGTGGTAGTGTAAAGGATTAGTGGCGCTTGGATTTTCGCTTGGAGTTAGGTGCATAGGTAGAGGATTGGGGGGGGGTTGTGGCATTAGGTAGGATTCTAGGAAGTTTCGGATCAGGGTGTAACCTTTCTGTAGGTGTTTGAAGTGTTGGTGAAATTCTGTGAAGTTCTGGTTGATGGAGTTGTTGGTGGTTGTTTGCAGCTCTTGAATCCCCACGACTGAGGCACCAAGGGTGCCCAATCGTGTGGGTCGGTTGTCGCTTTCATCAGTGTAAGGTTCGAAGAGGTGGGAGTCGATACGTTCCAGCTTACGCTGGGCAGATGCAAGCACCCCGTCGTCCTGTAGCTCGGAAATCCGGTTGGAGAGTGCGATGATTACTCTGGCTGAGTTTCGCTGCTTGGCCTCCACAGCTGAGAGATGTGTGAAGGTTGCATGGCGCAGCTCAGCCAGTTGTGAAGAGAGGTCCTTTATTCCTGCCTGTATGGTTGACAGGAGGCCTGAAGTCCGTGGTGGGCTGTATCTGTGATGGCACTGGTCGTGTGCTGGGCCTTCCTGAGGACTGTGTCTGGTTACCGGCCGTAGTAGCTGGTGTCGGTATAGGTCGTGGTTACTGTTGTCATCTGGGGGCATTGAGCCTGCCCTGTGAAATGTGTGTTCCCAGAGCAAGTGGCGCAGAAGTGGCATCATCTACGGAGGTAGTGCTGAGTGCAGGCCCCCATGAGGGAGACTGACCCACAGTAGTGGCATCTGGGCACTGCGGAGCAGCGTCGGCAGGGCACCGGCCGTACTATCCTGCTGGCCTCAACCTGTAGTCTCTGCCCAAGCAGAGGCAGGCCTGAGGAAATGGCCAATGTCATGTCCGATGTGGCGCCCAGGTGCAGGCGCACCAGCAACATTGGGTCTCTTGGAGAGATGATACGTAAAGCTTGTATTGCTGAGCGCCTGTGTTGTCGTGCAGCTTCCAGCATGAAGTGTACTGGGAGATTCGGGGCACACCACAGATGACAGCGCTATGGCGTCCATCCATCTGAGGATGTGTCGGCGGTGGTTAAAGACCCAGCTCCATTGGAGGTGCTTGGCAGGCTGCTGGCATTGTCGGTTGGCTCAGCTTCCGTGAAGAAGCAGAGGCGGTGATTGGTTGCTGGACCAATTCCACTGGAGAGGGCGGGCAAGCGGCTGGCGGCGTCTGTGTGCTCGACTCCCATAGTGGAGCCGAGACAGTCTGCGTTGCAGAAGAACTCTGCACACTGACTCGTCAGATGTGCTAGTGCTACCATCTATCATTTCAGAACATTGCTGCAACTGCTGTCAAGATGGCAGCACTAGTCTTGACTATTTTCGATACCACCTCTTGTGTATGTTGCATTTCTCTGAATCACTGCTGCATTTAATAACTGGGAAGGGAAAAAAGAAAGAAAAACAACCCTCTCTTCATGCACATCTCTCTCTATCTCTGTCTCCCATCCTTCCTCCTTTTACCTTCAGAGCTGTTGGTTTACTACTAAGGTTACTGACTGGAGTATCTACACTGTAATAAAATAAAACTCAATTTAGTTAATTTGTAATGTAGTATGCTAGTTTCAAAATTAAATTATTGTTAACTACTGACTGAAATGTTAAATTTTATAAGTATTATTACTTACCATTAATTTCCTCATAGGTTAAGTTGGTAACGTAACAGTTCTGGGCCCACTTGTGAATGTATATTCTCTTGAAATGTGACCACATCTATATCCAGTGACCCTGTTTTTTCTTAGCAGCATCTTCCAGTGATCCTTTTAACTGTCACTCTTTATTCTTTCTGCTCCTTTTAACTATTTTACAAAATTTGGGAGTATTCTTCTGTAATTGCACTTAAACAATCTTTAAAACAAAGTTACAAACCCATAGAAAACTTCGGCCATCTACAGACATGCATTTTTTACATCTGACAATTATTAATGGCAGTGGCAACAATTCATAGAAAGCAAATGCTGCAAAGTCATAACTTTTTCAAATAGAAACATTGAAAGTTGTATCATTTATAACTACAAAGTTGCCCATGCTACAGAAAGTGTGTTTTGCCATATCAGTTTCATAGTAGAAAACTAATTGTGAAAAAACATGGTTAAGTTTATTACTATAGTAAAATTAGACAGGTGTTGGAATAACCAGTTTCTTAACATGAAAATTAGCTGTGTCAGTGTATGCTGCATAAAACTCAATTTTATCCATTTATGCTGAAAGCAAGTTTTTAAAGAAATGTCCTCGTTAGTGGCACTAACAATTTTCAAACTTTTGTTGTACAGGGTGATCAGTAAAGCAACCCACATTATGCTTTACTTTTTTATAATTATGCTTTATCTTTTTTATGATTGTCCTTTATTTTTTAAATGAATTTCTTTCATACAAATGAACTTTAATATCTTAAATTATTTTTTTTTTGTGACAGTAAAGTAAGCTGTCTTACAAAATTAATATAAAGTTATACAAGAACACACTACAATAAGAGAACAATGCTAAAGAATGAAAATCTAATCATTTATGTCACTTTCAGTCTCTGTAACACACTCTTGAGTTTGATTAATTGCAAGTTTTAGGTGAGATTCAAGATTTTCTTCTGTCAGACACAACCGTTTAGAGTTAAAAATCCATTTGAGCTTAGAAAAGCTTCTCTCAATGAAGCAGATGATGGAGGAACCATTATTGCCTTCATTGCTAGCGTGCTTAGTGTAGGCATCTTAGAGGAATGTTTCTGCAGAAGGGTAAACCAGTAATAGAAGACAAATTTTCTTCCTGTACCACTGCTGCATGTATTATTTCTTCCACTGAAACCTCAATGTTAGAGAAGCGTTTCAGTTCACCTGAAGTGAAGATGGAATAAACCTGCTCAGGAATGCTTAATGTTGGATCTATATTCTGAACTTTCTTCCAGAAGCTTTTTGCAGGATGGCATTCATTCATATATGTCTAAAAGTTTTTTTACATGCTGCACAAGAACTTTGAAGCATATGAAGATTGAGATAGAATAAGCCAGGTCTGTGTTGCATCAGTGTTATCTGATTCCAAAACCTGTATTTGTTTACAAATACCATCAGAGATTTCAATTATAGTTCTGGGTTAAAGTTGAAGGGTTTCATTTTCAACCAGTCATTTTAAATTTGTTACAGCATCACTACCTTCACCATCTTCCAGATCGATCCAACGTTTAACTGCATTGAAATTCATTCTGTGATACTTTTCGTCTTCAGCCATGTGCCCCAACGAGTAATTACTGGAACAGGAGGTAGATCAAATGCTTCTGATTCCTTTAAGCAGTCCAGTAATCTCTCCGTCCTGGCTGGAGTTTACACTAAAGCAGTCTTAACAGATCAGCAATTTTGAGTGAAACTCTAACCTCTTCAGCACAAAGATGCAACACATGAGCTCAAAAGGTACAATATAAAAGCTGAAGTGCAACTCCAGCCAATCGCCTGCCAGCAGAAAGCATATATGTTGCACTGTCCGATATTAAAACAATGAAGTTAAACCTGTGAATACCAATAAGATCTACGTATTTATGTATTTATTTTTTCCATGATGCTATACAAAAATTTTACAAATTTTCATACATTACTTTGAATAGCTATTTTATTCTTTAGTCCACCATGCATTTTAACATTGTGGTTATTTATGCATAATGGGTCATAACAGATTCATATTGCTTTATTTTTCTAAGCCATTTTTCTCTTACTCTCCCCATATATTCTCCTATCCTTTTGATATCTCCCTCCTTTTGTATTTTCATTACCCTAACTTTTAATACTTCTTTGTTAACATTCTCCCATTCTTTAGGTAAAAACTGATCTCTCCACAACTTAGTTTCTTCACATTCAATTATATAATGTAAGTCATTATCTGCCTCTCCACAAAGAGGACATCTATCCAAATTCGCTTCCTTCCTATCTCCCCTTAGCCTATATGCACTTAATCTAGACCAGGCCCACCCTTCTCTCACTAACCTATTACCTACATTCATGTACTTCTCTCTTCCCTAGTGCACCTTTAATTGTCTATATAGTTCCAAACTTTTCTTTCCTTCCCGACTTTGAAATAATTCTTGTTTCTCTATGTCTTACACTCTGTTCCTCACGTCTTTCCAGAAACCTTTAACTAACCCCTCTCTCTCATCCCATAAGTTACCCATTCCCTTTTCCTGTAGGATTCTCCTTATTCCTTGAGCCCAGTTCATCCTAGCACTGGATTTTTCTTGCATTATTAAACATTGCCTTAAGATATTATGCTCGTTCAATGATTTTAATCTATGCCAATATTTAAGTAACCTTTCTACTATCATGCCCTTGCTACCTGTTCTTCCCAACTCCAACATTGCTGCTCCATAAGGTGATGAAATAGATAAAACCTAACATACATTTATAGAACGATCTATGTACTTTAACAATCATCTGCCATCCTTTGTCACTTCCCCAAATCTCTGATCCACAGACCATTTTTGCTTCAACTACAGCTTTATAAACCCTTTCCAACCATTTAATTTGCATATTTGGTATTTTCTTTAAGCACATTCTTATGGCAGTCATTGCTAATCTTCCCTTAGCTAAGGCACTTATCTTGTGATCATTCCATCTCCCATTGCTGCTTATTCTCACTCCTAAATAATCAAACTTGTTTACTATTTGCAACTCTTCCCCTTCCACATACCACTTTTCCTCCTTTTTCAATTTATGGCCCTTTTTAAATACCATTATGTTTGACTTTTCAAAATTTATTCTTAAACCCCATTTCTTACAAAATATATGATATGTTAGACCTGCTGAAATAGAACCTACCATTAAATTATCTGCAAAAGGTAATCCTGGAATTTCTCTATTATTTACTGTGGGTAAATATAAGTTGTCCTTATTCAACTCTTTCAAGATATCATCAATAAATAAGTTAAACAGTATAGGGTTAAGTTTGCAACCTTGTCTTAAGCCCATATTACTATCAATTTTTCCCATAGTTTCATCACCATTCAACCTAATATAAAACTTATTATATATATATATATATATATATATATATGTTCTGTATTGCTCTAGTGAATTTTAAGCTTAGTCCCTTACTTAGTTTAATCCATAGTGCCTCTCTATCTATAGTATCAAATGCCTTCTCTAAGTCAATAAATGTCATATATATCCTATCTCTTTTGATACTTAAGCATTTATCTATAATTGATTTTATAATAAAAATATTGTCCACTGTTCTCCTACCTTTTTCTAAATCCCCTCTGAAATATTGAGTTTATTTTCTTCCTCTGCCCAGTTCTGTAATCTAGTTGCTAAAATTGCTGAATAGATCTTTCCTAAGACTGACAGCAAACTAATACCCTATAATTAATTGGATTTTTGGCACTTCCTTTCCCTTTATAAATGGGTACAATTATAATTGCCCTCCAGTTATGTATATAATATTTATCAAATTAACCAGTATCTCGGTCCTATCTCTGTTCTCTATCCATTTTTTCCAAAATTCCCCTGGTATACCATCAATCCCTGATGCTTTATTATTTTTAAACCTTTTAGTTTCCTCCCAAACTTCCAATGCCGATAATTTATTGTCTAGGCTATCTATATATTCCATATCTAAAGATAATGGGATTAAGTTTGTTAATTTGGTCTGCATACCAAAGTATGTCAAGTTTTTAAAGTAATTACACCATATTTCTGGCACAATAAATTCCCCCTTTTATTCCTATTATACATTCCTTGGATTATTTTCCATACTCTGCAGTTATCATTTTTGTTTACTGCTTCAAGCAAATTCTTATTTAATCTCCCACCCCATTCCTTCTTTTTTACTTCAATTAAACATCTATAACTCCATTTCATTGTTAAATAATTTTTCCTTGAATCCTGATCCTCCTTTAGCTTCCATCTCTTTAATTCTGGTTCCACTCCCCTCTTAGCCTTAATACATTCCTCTCAAACCATCCCTTTCTTTCCATTTGCCACTCCTTCCTTTGTTTCATTTTACATCCTGCTTTTTTAACTATCCACTCCAATCTCCCAGTTACTTCCTCTGACTTTTTCCTTTGTAATAATACATTTATATTACTCTTTGTGTTTTCCCCATAATTAAATTCAGTCTACCCAAATATAATTCTTCCTTCTCCCTTCTCCATTTAAATACTTCTATCTTCTTTCCCATCCTAACAGGTTCATCATCCACCACCTCACCCTTTACCCTAAATGTAGTCTTCAATGGAAAATGACAGCTAGTAAACACTCCCTGAACTACTTCAAAATCTATTATTGTATCCAATTGTATTGTACCCAATGAATAAAGTAAGTAATCAACATTATTATTTACAAACATAGTTTCACCCATCCTATATTTTCCTTTAATTCCATTACAAAAGTTGAAATTATTTTCTTCACAAAATTGCAGTAATTTTCTGCCTTCTTTATTTACATCTTATCTCTGTTTTGTCTTTTCTCAGTTTCCTGCCGGACCTTTGTTTTCTTCTGTCCTTATTTGAGGTTGTCCACATCCTAATCTAGCATTAAAATCACCTACTAAAACAATTTTTATATCAGGATCTATGTTACATAATACCTCCATATCTTGGCTTAATTTACTTAATTTAGGGTCATAAAATTCAGATACACTTGGTGGGTTATACACAATGCCTAAAGCCACCTTGCTAACTTTTCTTAGTAAGTCTGTTGTTAGTAGCCACTGCACCTTAGCGTCACATAACTCCTCTACTATCTTAACATGCAAATTTCTCTCCTTTTTATAAAAACTCCTAATCCCCCTGATGCTCTCCCCTTCTGAACTGATTCTCATTGCTAGTTGACTGAAATAATCATAGTTGTCCATATCTATTTTCACTCTTTTCCATACCCAAGTTTCAACTACTGCAAGTATACCAGCCTCTTTTAACAATTGCTTGATTTCCCCACTTCTCATTTTGTCCCATACACCCTCGACATTCCAATATAACACCACCAAATGTTTATCCTATACTGAACCTTTTCTTTCAAATCTAAATTGGTTCAGCTTAGATCTACTACGTGTCATTCTTTGTTCTTCTTCATCCCCTATAGCACCCTCCACTTATACTACCATTCGGTGTTGACACTACACTCATATCACCTTGGTTCCAAATGTCTAATCCTGCCACTGCCCCTAACACTAATTGCCTGGTGTCGTTTCTCATTTGCTGTTGCTTCAACACGCTTTCCCGATGATGTCATCAGCTGACCTCTTTCTCCAATCCCACACACTTCCCCTCCTCTGATGTGTCACTTGTCCGTATGTCATCACCCTTCTCTCCTGCATCATCAGCCATGTGGTGGTGAACAAAATGGCATACTTCTCTTATTTCCTGCTCGTGTGTCTCCCGTATCAAATTCTGATGACTAATTTCCTGCCTGACTATCCATAATGTAAGTCCTCTTACATATGCCGTCTTTCCTTGATCTTTTGCCAACTTCATCTCTCTTATTAACAAATTTCTGAACTCTCTTTTTTCCCATAGTCATGGTCACTGAAAATTCTTGTTCCTCATAGCTTTGATGCATTATTTAAAATTTTCCATTTAAAGTTTACTGTTGCCAGTTTTACAGTTATAGGTCAAGGGTTTACTACTCTTCCACAATGAATCATTTATTTCCCATCCTGTCAATTTGATCTTCAACTTATTTCTCACAAGATCCTCTACCTGTTGCCAACATCTTTTTTCTCTCTCTTCCTTGTATCTGAAAATTACTATATTTCTCTTTCTATTATTATCTTCCATTCTTTCCAAATATGTCAATTTTAGGTTTAATTCTGATACCTTCTCTTCCACTTTTCTTTGAAAATTTCCCATTTCTTTTTTAATTTCTTCCACGTTTCTGGCTAATCTCATATCAATTCTTTTTCCCATCTGCTTTATGTCTAGCATATCCTCCGCAATCTTCTTTAACATATTCATAACATCCTCCGTCTCCGGCCCAGGGTTCAATTCTACTCCACCGATAATCAGTAGAAATGCCAAAATTATAGCTGACTATATCATTGCCGATATTATTCCTTTAACAGTCTTTCCACTTTTTCTCCATTTCACACTGTTGAAAACTCCGATTCTTGCACAATAATTTTCTATCGAAACACCCATCACAGAGCTTGTGCAACACACGTCCATACTTGTCGGTTCGTTGGCAGCAACTCCCCAGTAAGATTTAGTGTGTCAAGTATTTAATTTACTATAACATCAGCATTGCAGTGTTGTACAATTTTGGTTTTCACAAGACAGGGTTTCTCACCCAAAACACCCAATGGAGCAACAAGAATATTCGCCACCTTATGATTCTTTATATCTGTTGTTTCATCACCCACTAGATATACAGATTTTCCCTTACATTTTGACTTGGTTTTCTGGAGGTCTTCTTCAGCACACTTGACAAGATATCTTCTCAGAGTGGTTTCACTGGGAGCCGGTTTCATACTTGTTGCTATCCACTGACAAAAGTATTTATTGGGGAAGACATGGAATGGAATACCAGCAGAAGTGAATACTTTGACCATTTCTTTCATATTATCCTTTGAACTTTCCATATGCTGCCATACTTGAGGCATAGTACTGATACGTATGCTGCTAGGACCACCTGAAGTTGAACCATGTCCATCACTCTGTTTCCGAGATCTATGTTTAAAACTTTCAACATGCTTTTGCACAACAGACTTCTTTTCAAAATTGATGCATTCTGAACATAAGGTACAAAACCTTTTCAGCCATAAAATAATCTGTGGGAAACTCAAGAACCCATTGAATTGCATTTACAGCAATTTTTGGCATGCTGGTATTTAGTAGATGTGAACTGCTTTGATTCAGATTGTATACTGACCATAAAACTTCAGCACAAGATGTTCATTGCTGAAATTCCTTGTTTTCCATTGTTGCTGGGAATATTGTTAATTTCTGAATTGAGTCTAATGTTAGATTTTAAACAGGTACCTATTTAATTTCCAAGAATTATGCTTTATATTATATTTTATGCTTTATTGTGCTTTTAAAACATTTTTCCCAGGCCCTTGGACCTCCAAAATCACATTCTGGATAGCAACCACATGTCTAAAGCCGTTATGCTTTTTATGTTTATTATGCTTTTGGGTTGCTCTGGTGATCAGCATAGAGCGGATCAGGTTTTTTGGCTCTTAGCTGGCCGGAGGTTGAAGAGTGAGGCTTCAGTGTGAGTTGAACTCTTGCAAACATGGTATGTGTTTGTTAGTTGATGCAATACAGTGCATATTAACATGACTCTATTTGGGTACTGGTATTCTGTTCCCAAAAATTTTCATTTATGATTCATATTCCCTTACAGAATCTGTGAGTGCCATAAGGAGATTATTTCAAGAGAGATTTCCTGATGTTCAAATTCCAGGTTGAACTACGAGTCAAAGATAGTAAATAAATTACGTGAAACAGGAAGTCTTCTTGATAAAAAACATAAGAAACCACGTACAGTACTCACAGAAGAAACTCTAGATAACATTAGACACGCTCTGGAAAGACCTCGTAGAAAATCACGTTGACATCTTTCCCAGCAAAAGAAATTTCTTACGGCCCTGTTCAAATAGCTACAGAGCTACTCAAATTAAAATATTACTATAAAATTACTGTAGTGCAAGAACTTAAACTGGGAAACCCTGCATTAAGGATGTGATTTTGTGATTGGGTTTTGAATCAAGTACATGATAGTCAAAAGGATCCTAATCTAATTTTCTTTTTGGATGAATCGTGGTTCCACTTAAGTGGGTATATTAATACACAAAACAATCATTATTGGAGTGCTGAAAAGCCTAACCACCTTCACCAGGAACCCTTGCATGATCAAAAATAGGAGTGTGGTGAGCTATTAGTGATGAGAGAATAATAGGCCCATTTTTTTTTTTTTTTTTGTGGAAACAATAGTGAGAGATATGTGCAAAACATTTTGTGGCCATTTGTTAGTGAATTAACTGAGAGGGAAAGAAGTTACTGACTTTCCAGCAGGACTCTGCGACAGCACACACAGCCAACTTCTCTTTATAGGAAATCCATGAAGTATTTGAAAATAGATTTATCACTTATAACATATTGGCTCTGCATTCCCCCGATTTAATCCCCGGGTGTATCATTCTGTGGAATATATCAAAATATGCTGCTTTTCTTTTTCTATGCATGAGCTTATGACGTCCTCAGTTTTAGGTGCCAGCTTCTCATCCATTAAATATCCACTTGGGAGTATTATTTCAGGATTTAGAGAGAATTTGGTGAATCCAAATTCTTGTGATAAAAACAGCTGAGTTTTGTGTCAATATTATGTGTGGAAACTCCTATTGCCCAATTTTAAATCATTTGCTGTGTTTACTGTGAAGTGATTAGAAGAATATTTTTTACTTTCTCTACTACGTATAGTAAGTAGGGGAAGTATTGCATTCCACCCAAAAATTCGATACCAAGATTTCACCGGAAATACATGTTTTGAGACCTCCTGAATCCAAAAAAAGCATTTTTGGAAACATGTCCGTGTGTGTGTCTGTGTGTCTGTGAACAGCATAACTCAAAAACGAACAGTCGGATAAACACCAAACTTGGTATTTAGGTTCAGTATCTTCCAGAGATGCGACACGAAGGTTTTCAAGAAAATCCCCCCACCCCAGACTACCCTTTACATGGAAGATTTTTTCGAAAATTTTAATTTTCTCAAAAACGGCTCTAACGATTTTGATGAAAGTATCATATGTTTAAGATAATGCCATGAGAAATGAAATGTATATCTCGAATTTTCTGGGAATGTCTCCAAAAGTATTCTTCATTGTGAACGACTTTTGCATAACTGGTAAACCATAAGAGATAGACAAAATTTTACTACACAAAAAATGTAGATCGCGTTAAAATACACAACTTATGTCATATACATTTCTTTTGTTGTGTGAACCGTTTTCGAGATATTGCTTGTTATTTCCTTAAATTTTCCAATACTTATACTTTTTCTCAAATTCGTTAGTCATTTTTTTTATGTCCTGGACATGTAAAGAGAATGGAATGCGCCACATAGCAACCAGCGTTAAAATACTTGACCATCGCTTAAAAGCTACCATATTCCCCTTGCATCTACAAGAAAATTAGCAATAAGATTGACATCTCGATATCTCGATTAACATGAAGCATATGGAGAATAAGCGTTTGTAAAAATAGTGTGTACAAGAGTAGAGAAAGTCATGTGAGTGTAACACATCAGATTTTTTTTTTTTTTTTGCATCATATAACTAATTTTTAGCACTTATGAGTACTGTTGCCATGGAGCATAAGTTGACATTCCTACATGTAAATTTGTTGTGAAAGTAAAAGAAATCTAAAATACTAAAAAAAATTGCAAGTAACACTTAACATCATAAATAAAATCATCCCAAATTCCATCTTAAGTTTTATCATGTTTTAAGCTTTGGAAATTCAGATCACAAATTTCCTGGAGACTTTAATTTACTGCTCCTTAGAACAAAATATGTCAGGACATTCTTCTCATTAATATTCATCCTTTTCTTCCAACAACCAGTGGTTTAGCGTAAGGTAGACTTTGAGACTGAGTCTACCTAAATAAATTGCCAAGAAAATAAAGTACATTTTTAAAATATAAATAAAGACAACCTCAAACAGTGATGAAAAACTAATACAATCACCTTCACCGCTGCTTACCCCAACCCCTATTGCTACTTCGTCTCGGTTTGTAGAGCTGCATACTTAGGCAGTTTCGAAATCTCATGATGCGGCAGCAGAGTTGAGACTGGGATGGCTGAGCGTGTGTAAGTCTCATCAATAGCGGTGTTATATAGCTTTTCCCACTAAATTTTGACCTCTCATTGTAGGAAGACATGCCTATATTTTGTTGTGCATTAAGGGCACAAAGACAGTAGCAGAGACTTAACATGTTTAATCAGGTGTTTAGTCTCTGTGTACCTGCTCTCTCGAAGGTCTGGAAACAGGACAATAGGGGTTGGAGACAAGAGTAGGGCAATGCAGTATAACATAAACATTTCATTCCTGTTATTGGTGAACCAGCATTATGTGCGTGTAGTACAGTACAGTGTTAATTTTATGTAAACCTGTGCATTGTTTTCATTGTGTGTGTTTTATATATGATTTTAGATATATGGACAATTCCATCGATTTAGTGGATTACTTATTAAAAACTCAGTAACAAAACAGAGTTTTAGAGTTATTAGATTAGAGCTACTTGGTGAACAGTAATTTGGATAAGGTGTACACAGAGACCACTAAATTATTGAGACTAGTGTTAACATTGCTTGTCACTACAGTCAGCAGTGAACGTAATATGAGCACCTTAAAAGAATTAAAATTTATTTGAGGAACTCTATGATAAACCAAAGACTCTCGTGTTTAACGAATTAGCAATTGAAAATAGTATTAAGTAAAATGTGTGGTGACCATAATTTTAAAGAACATGTGATTGACATCTTCGCGGAGAAGAAAAACCGCCGAAATCTAAGTGAGTACCTACATTGTTCAGTGCTTTGTCAGTATTTTGCAAAGTTACACCTAATGCTATATTTTATAATCTAGATTAGTTTAAAATGTATGTTCAGTCAATCTCAGCAAGTAGCAGTGATGCTAATGACTAGTAATGCAACAACTAAATAAAAATAATAATAATAAAATTTATATGGAGAATTCACAATATTTTATGGAACACTAATGTATGGGAGTTTGTGCATCATTTAAGAAATTCCAAATTCAGTTTTTAAAATCTAGTATACCCAGAACACAGTGTCAAGCTGTGCTACTGCCAGCCACATACAGAATCCAGTATATACCAATTCATACCTCCATACTTTATTGAAAAGTTTCAATAAAATCTGGACAACCAGAAATAACATACCAACACTGGAAAAAAAGCAAAAATTATACCCATTAAGAAGAAAGAAAAAGTTATGGATAGTTATAGACCGATATCCTTAACATCAAACATAGCAAAACTCTTAGAAGGTAGCTACAAAACTGACGTACTATCTAGAAACACAAAATCTATTAGTCCCTGAACAAGCTGGATTTAGGAAGGACAGCTCAGCAACACACCAGGTTGTAAGACTCACACAGGACATTAAAGAAAATTTCAATAATAATAATAATAATAATAATACTCCTCTAGCACTGTTTATCGACTTCAAAGATGCGTTTATGGTGAGAAATGCTACTATACAAGATGAAGACATATGGCATATCAGGCCACATGCTAAACTGGTTTCAAACCTTCCTATCCCAAAGATGGTTTGCAGTACAATACAAAACAGCCACATCTAAATGGAAACAAACGAGAGTTGGACTACCTCAAGGGTCTATTACAAGTGCTATTCTGTTCAATATATATACGACCTAATAGATGTACTAAAGAAAATAGGTAACATACAAGTAGGAATGTTTGCTGATGACATGGTAATATGGACTTCAGAAAAGAACATAAGATCTGGGAAATATTACAAAAAACTACAAACAACAATGGAGAATACAATTATAACCCTAGAACAGTGGACTAATAATAACTATATGGAAATAAGTATAGGAAAAACTCAATATCAACTATTCACAATGCAGCATAAAACAGAAGATATATGCCTGCAAATCAATAACAAAAAACTACAAGAAGAAACCACAACAACCTATCTAGGGATAGAATTAGATCAAAAACTATCAATGAAAGAACATGTAAACAACGTAACGAATAAAATCATCAAAAAGAACAACATTTTAAAACGTTTAGCAGGAATAAAATGGGGTGGAAACATGGACCTCCTTAATAATACATATAAAACATACATGAAACCTAACCTATTGTATGGAGGAGAACTACTAGCAACAGTAAACAAGAGACTTAAAAGTAAACTATAAATTTCACAAAATAATTCACTAAGATAATAACAGGAGCTGTAAAATCAATACCAATTACAGTACCTCAAAGCTTCACAAAAAACACGGCTATAGAATTGGAACATGAGTTGAAAGCAATTACTCTAGCACAAAAACTGCAAGTCAATAGAAACAGATACAAATGGTACCACACAGCAGATACTATAAGCAATTTAAAAACTCAAATAAGCTTCAGAACATATATTAATAACTTAAAATACAAGAATATGATTACAACAAATATAATTGCAACAGAAGTAACGAGTCCAATAGAATATATTGATATATAATATCAGAATGACCTGATATATACAATACACAAACAAAACAATACACCAGATGAAATGAGAGCCATAGCAATAGCTAAGGAAAATGAATGGCTCCGAATATATACAGATGGATCCCTCATCAATAAAAAAAATACTGGTGCAGGAGTATACTGTAAACAAAAAATGCCAAGGAAGACTGCAGTGCCTTATATAGGATGGCAACTGGCCACGATTCCCTCGCAGAACATCTCTACAAGATATGATGCCTACCTACACCCAAGTGCACTCTTTGTGAAGAAGATGTCATCCTGAACAAACAACATCTCGCCAAATGCAAAGGCCTTAAAAGTGATAACTTACAGACATTTCTATATTGGGAAGCCACAGGGAAAATGATGCAGATCAATTAATTCCCAGTGCCATTGGTGAACAACAACAACAACATTTGAGTCGAGTTCTGCTTCTTGGTGTGTCTGTTTTTAAGTAAAGTGGGCCACCTTAATCCACACCACAATTAAAAAATGGTTTTCCGCTTTGAACTCTAAAAGATGGGAGTTGTCCCATAAGCTGCTTGGACGCACTCAACCTAAATCTGAAGCATTGAAAGCACATGTGTATTGTTTGCCAAATGACACAACTACCATTCATTATCCAGAAACGTTAAGGGATGCAAGAACCAACTGCATGCAACAAGCATTTATATTCATGAGCAATGTACAAACCTGTCATATGATGTGATAGTGGGAGTGTTAAGGGATGCTTTTAGCCAAAAAACACTTGTGCAATGTCTAGTCTGCTGCTTATCCTGAGTAACCCTTGTCCATCAATAAAGGGATACAACGAATGAAAGTTGCTGTTTTTGGGAAGTGATTTCCCAATTGTTAATGGATGTATGCCCATGAATATGATTTGTGCTGTATAATAGAACTAATTCTCATTGATGCCTCTGTTAGTTCTTCTGTTGTAATAACATCCAGTTGCCTATTTGTAGTGCTGCACTGCACATTATGGATAAATCAAAGTGAATGCCATTACCCATGGTAATCTTAACCATGAGGAAAATCGGGTTAATGCATGTTAAAGCCCTGTTATCAGACATATAGGTGAAAGTTTCTTTCTTTCAGGATTTTCAATTGCAGTTTGTACCTTGGTTTACTGGCCATGCAGTTTCTGGCTCCTGCAACCATTGCAACCCTGCCCACCATAGTGCTAATGATAAAAGTTCTGGATTCAACCTCTTAAGAGGATATCAGCTGGATTGTTGATTGAAGGGACATGTCTCCAATCTTCTGCATTTGATAGCTCTTGTATCTCTGCAACACAGTTGCCCACATAGGTCTTCCACAAAGTTAGACTTTTGGAAATCTAAACCAGGAATATTGTAGAATCAGTCCAGAACATTTGTCTGTCAAACTGCATTTTGACTTTGTTCATCACTTTAACAATGCTGCACCACACATCTCCAGACGTGGCAAAGAGACTTGTCACAAAGGTGCTACTCTGGACTTTGAGCTTAAGAGAGACCCTCTGAACTGATAGACTGTATGTAAACACATGCAATTCCTTGCCAATGCACTGTCCGGTATTCATCGCTTTCTTGGGATTTTTATGGCACTTAATTAGAGCAGATTATCATGTACTTGAGACCAAGTTGTTGCCAAGTCAATGGGTAATGCTTCGTCCCATGTCAATCCTCTAAACCACAGTAGTTGAAGTAGGATTTTGCATTTCATTATCACTGGACCTGAGAGACCAAGGGGGTCAAATATGGTGGCTATGCTAGCTGCGTTTGGTCCAAAAGGGAGGAACTTCTTTGGATTGAAGCTTGAAATTAAACACATCATGGACAGGATGCCAGTGCACCCCTAATGTTTTGATAGTTTCCCCCTTTCTTTCTAGATTCCAAGGGAGCTGAGATTCTCTATCTTCTGCAGGCACAACCTTCAATACATTCGGATGGTTTGCATGCCATTTCCTGAGTTGAAAGCCAGCACTATTTAGCACTGCTGTCCAGCAGCATAGTGAAAAACATATTAAAGGGGAGGTTTATGTATTGGGACCCATTGTTTAAACAATTTTTATCAAGATATGCGGCGTAAATATAGTCCTACCAGTGATACCATTAGGAAGTATCTTGTTCCTTCCAACCTAGAAAGCTGCTATTGTTTTAATGAAGCTACTTTTGCTATTTTTAAATTGCTTTTAGCAAAGGTTTCAACCCCTAAACCCTCTAGCTATGCCTCTGTTGCTGCCACTTCTCAATAATCTGCCGGGCACCTTCAATAATTTCACTTCCGGTCAGAAGGTTGTCCACATAAATGTCTTCCCTTATGATTTCTGCAGCACGAGGATTAGTTTGTTGATTTTCACTGGCCAGCTGTACCAGGCACCTGGTTGCAAGCAATGGAGCTGCTGCAGTGCTGTAAGTGGCAGTTGTCAGCTTGAAAGTTTGTACAGGTTGATTTGAAGAGGTTGTCCAAAGTACTTTTTGTAGATGCTGATCATCTGAATGTAGTACTTGATGATGTATCTTACATATATCTGCTGTGATGCATATCTGCGAGTTCTACACCTCAACACAATAGAATAAAGATCCTGCTGAACCATCGGACCAATCATCATGATGTCATTAAGTGAGATGGATGATGATGACTTAGCTGAAGCATTGAATACAACTCAACTTTGGTAGTACTGTTATGTTCCTTAAAAACTACATGATGAGGAAGATAGTAAGATGGTTCTTCCAGTTCACTTAAGAAAACAGGAACCATGTGGCCCAAAGTCAAATATTTGATCATTAGTGTACTCTTCCTT
Source organism: Deroplatys truncata (assembly GCA_030765065.1). NCBI lineage: Eukaryota > Metazoa > Arthropoda > Insecta > Mantodea > Mantidae > Deroplatys > Deroplatys truncata. Next base: position 22,875,659 of record CM060976.1, on the reverse strand, counting down.
TAGACTGGTTGCTGAGCAAACCTGCATTCGATGTAACCAAAACAAGCTCTAGCATGATCTACATAATTGCCAAGTTGTTCATGGGAACCCTTAAATGGCAATCTCACAACAAATCTTCCTGATGTATCTTTGATTATGTTCTTGTTGAAATGCTCTTCACATTGTATTTCCTCCTTCGATCTAGGATGCATTGTCAGTTCTTCTTGCCGCCAAAAGCGCTCTAATTTGGAATGATCATCCTCTAGCGCAAGTAATGAGGTTGTTGGTGATTGATATTTAACATTATGAGCTGGTACAGTTCTAGCCAATATCCATCCTAACACTTGTGTTCTGAATTATGGGATGTACTTTCTGAGTAAACTTTTCAAATTTCAATATGTCAAAGAAGATTGATGCCCCCAACAGCCAATTTCTCCTAGTTGGTTAAAGTGATAATCACCTAATTGTAAATCTGAATGTATCCCCCACTGTGAGCAATTAATGTAACTGGTAAGAAGCGATCCAGTGATCTGTTTTAGAACAGAACAGATAACAGGTTTTTTATAATTCTCAATCCTTGATTGGATTTCAACTTAGCAGATGTGAAGATTCTACTGCCATTGTTTATTTATGGCATTTACTGGCAATGTGTGTGTTGCTAACTTTATGCCTAACTGCTCAGCAAGGCCTTTCATCATGAAATTCATCTGTGAAGTACTGTCTAACAAAGCTCAACACCTGTGTAATGTTCCTGTGATATCTGCAATTCTTATTACTTCTGTGGACAAACAGCAGCCGTTGCTGTGTCTTCCTTAAGGATCAATACGATTGAGACCTATCCCTGTCATTGATCCTTTCCTTGTGTAGCAAGATATGATGCCTTCCATTAAACGACCTACATAATTTCAATTGGCAGTAACTGGCTCTATGATCAAGTCTTAGGCAGTTGAGTTGTAGCAGATATTGTTACCCTGCACAATATTAATTCTATTGTTTATAGCCGTATCTTTGAATTTATTACATTTGTATAAAAGCATGGTACCCATGTCAAAGCTTACATGAAGTTGAAGGGTGTGGTTTGCTTGCCTCCTTTACAGTAACTAATTTAGGCTCCAAAGCACCTTGAACAGCTTGCGCTGGAATTGCTACTATCACTAATGTTTTGCATGTATTTTCCAAAAATTCTACTAACTTATATAATTGGATACTGATTCCCATCTGTTTAAGTTTCTCACTGTTAACATAAAGTCACACTGATTCTATCAAGAAGAGAGCCAGAAGAACTTGATGCAATGGAGTATCTATTTTTAATGCATGTATTGCATTCAAATTGCTAGATAGCTGGTTAACTAATGCTCTTGCCTGCTTGACATCATTCTCACATGGGGCAAGGATAACAACTCCCTGACATGGAAATCTAATATCAGGTGATGGTTGTTGTAGTGATTACAAATTAATCTCCCACTTCATAGTTTTCTCGAATGACATAAATATTCTATGAGTTTATGAGTCTCACCAGATAAACAATAAAGTAAATAGTAAAAATGCTGAATGTCATTTAGACTGTCATTAGTGACCAGCCCTTCAAATGTGTCATGGAAATGCATAAAATCAGGTAATGCGCCACTGAACTTAAACAATGAAATTGTTGGCAATTTAAGCCCAGAATCAAATTCATGAGTATACTGCTGCCACCAGAGGATGGAGCAGGAGTATTTGTTGTGGATTGCAACAATGATTCAATTTTGGATTCAGTTTGGAAATATAATTCCTCAAAGGCTATTACATCTTCATCATGTGCACCATTCACATCACTAACTTCCAATGAGACTGTACTTCGTTGTGTTCACCTAAACTAGCATTTAATGATCTCTGTCTTACTCTGATATCATTTAAGTTCCCACCTTCATTAAACTGATTTATAAAGCTATTCTTACTTATCCTTGCTTTAATCATGGCACATTTCCTAATGAGCGCACGTTTTTCTTCTGAGACCACGTTGAAAGGAAAGGAAGAGATAATGTAAGAGAAAGGAATGAACAAAACAAGCTTACCTTACGAAAACACTGCTGAATAGAGCTGCTTAGTTCTGCATGAGTCACTAGATGGCCAAGGGTTGTGGCTGCACTGCCACTTCTTGGAGTGAAGACAGTTGGCTGCTTGATATTCGTGACATCACCAAGACTTCATAGGAACAAAACGGCCATCCAATATGCCCGCCAATTTGCAACAAATGGATTGTTTAGTTGAGACCTTGAACACCCTTTTTCTCATTAGCACAATATATGTTTGTGTAAACTGCAGTATGTGCTATTAATACTATCATTGTGCCACCTTAATGTATTTCACTGAACTGTGTAATGAAATTCACTTTCCTGCAAGGCTTACCTCATGGCCGTTACACATTTCTACAACTTGGATACTCATCCGATCAAGAAGGACCCAAATATGCTCATCTGGCGAAGGAGGACCAATGCTTCTTGATTACCCTAGGCCCTTAGATTGATTTCCACCCTCCAATAATTAGTAACAGTCCAATCATGCTCAAAAGGGTAAAAATATTAACGAACTCTTCCTTGCTTCCTTTCTTGCTCATTTGGTAGCTTTTAATGTTACTAAAAAGCCCAATTCTTCCTCTGTTCACCTCTATACTGACACCCGTTTTTTTGTTACTTGTGCCCTTCTTCCTTAAATATCCTGAGCCCTCCTGACATGCAACCTCACTCCTCCACTGCTGGCGTAGCACTCTGCCTCCATACCATAAAACACTGGCAGAAATAAAATAAGTACGGTACTTGTATATAAGGTTTAGCACTTCATTACTCCCCTACTCAGTTTCAAATGTTTTAACAGTAACATTAATAAAATGCATGTTAGTGTGTCAGCCTTCTTTGCTACAATCACAATTTATCGTATTCTTATGTATGCCAAATCTATTCTTGCGTTAACCTAAATAGCCTATATTGAGAGTGAAATCCCATCTAACCTAATACTCCAAAATGCATTAAACTGTTTTCAAACTATCATACATGTATAGCTATCCTATTTTACACTGCCTCCAAGAACATATTAATGACTTCATTATTTTTTTAAATACACTGAACACATCTAATCTATTCCAAACACTTATACAAATTAAACTAACAACTTAATGCTTATACAGTATGTTTGATATATTGTCATCATGTGTATGTGTGCTTTGCACAGTCTGTTAAATTGGGGAGTTTTTTCCATTCTAAAACTGCCGGATTACTTACGAGTGATAATAACATGCACTATAATGAGTACTTATTATAAGTTGTGTTGAAAGTGGTGTCCATCTACATTGAGACATTCCTGGCATCTTCAGATGAAATTTCCATTCACATGCATAAGTTGTTCTTACGTAATTTTCATTTCTGTTCTTATATTGTCCTTAAGTTTGTGTATGGTGTGGGAATTGTTCTATAAATTTTATGGAAGTCACACACAAAAAAATCCGGGGAATGGGATGGCTATAATCCTTTAGAAATTATCCTGTCATCAAAAACCGCCTTTATACTTTCCAAAGCATTTTGAATAGTGTGGGCTATGGCAGAATCTTGTTGGAAATATCTGTTTTCTCTCATATCTGACAAGGTTTTAAAATATGGTGCAAGAATATCTCTGCGGTACCTATTGAAATTTATGGTATTGCTGAAAAATATGGGCCCTATTATCCATTTTGCTGTTACAGCACACCATACTCCAATTTTTACATAATGCAATGAAACTTCATGGATTAATTAATTTTTTAACAGTGTTGGAAAGGTAGAATCAGACAACTGAAAAATTGAATGCCATTGCTGGGATGTGAACCATGTATCTCCTGGTTTCCGTCTTACGAAGGTAATATAAATTGCAATTTAAAACTATGGAAAGAAATGTAAAACTCTGTATACTAGTTTTACATATTTATCTTGTATCACCCTGTACAGATTATCATGTACATAAATACAGTATAGTACTACCCTCCAAAGACCAGCAGACATGCATACAGCTTTGCAGTTTTTTCTTTAAAGATTTAGCAAACTGTTGTTGACCTCAAGTTCCAATTATTATATTATGCGTGTTGCAGTATTAAAAGTCACAATGGTAAAATTAATGATTCTGCTAATAGTGAAACTGAAAGTGATGTATTTAATAGTGATACTGTTCAGGACAAAAATTACCAACCAACAGAGACCAAGGAATCAAGTTCAGAAGATACATTGAAAGAAGAAATCATGGATGTTGATTCAGAAGAGACTGCAGAGGCTGCACATGAAACAAATAATGCTATCAACCCTTGCTAATCTAATCAAGGCTCCAGTAATTCAATATTTTGCTGAGAAGTCACAAGTTAATGCTAACATTGAGACAGATAACCTCTAAAGATTTTCAAACGTAATCACCACAGAAATTTTGGGTTTGATTATAGAGGAGACTAACAGTTATGCAGCAAAACAGAAAGCTGAATCTGGATATGGTTAATCAAGCAATTCATGGCAAGATATGAATGTAAAAGAAATTTGTAGCTTTTAACAATTATTATGTCAATGGGTTTGTGTATCTGCGATTTCTACATTGCATTGGTCTAAAAGGTAAAATGTTTTGAAAGGAATTTCACTCATCATGCCAAGAGATAGATTCTTATTAATATTAAGAAACCTATATTTTTGCAACAATGGTGAGGTTGAGAAAACATCATCTGGAAAAAAATAGAGAAAATTTTTATATTATGATAAAGGACACTTTTCAAAATAATTTCAGCCTGGAAATAACATTGATATAGATGAGTACATGGTACCATTTAGAGAGAGGCTAATTTTTAAACAGTAATGGCATCAAAGTCAATATATAAATTCTGTACCACTGAGGATTACACTCTGAATATTAATTTATCCACAGGAGCAAATGAAAGGAATGTGAAATAGTGTCATTCAAGCAATTGTACATCTACTCTTGCCATGCATCAGTGTAAAAGGGTGGATTTGTGTATTGTTTATTCAAGTTTACCCCTCATTATGGCTTTACATAGTGAGAAAGTTGTGTACTGTGAAGCCTTGAGGTAGAACCAGAAAGATGTTCCTAATGTTTGAAGCAGAAGATAAGGAAGGGAGAAGTATATAGACTTCAGCATGGAGTATTGAAAATAGTGAAGTGGATGGACAGACGTGAAATGCAAACATACAAACCTCGTGCATGGAAACAATATCTTGTTGACTGTGGAAAGAAATCAAGATCATTTTGTGCTATGATGAGCTTTAAAGTGGCACAGAAAATTGATGTTGAAATTATTTTTGGTACAGGAGTTGTAACTGGATCTGAGTTGGATTATTTACAATATGATCAATGAGAACAAGCTATCAATTAGTTATAAACTTAAGGAAAATCCTTGCATGAGAATTAGCTCCAAAGTCACTCATTACACCACCCAGGGTCATGAGACATATTTAATCCTTCATCAAACCAGAGGGAGAAGGAAGAAAGAAGAGAAAGCAGTGCAGAGACCTGCTGTAAGGAAATAAGAAAAACTGTAAGAACCCGGGAAGCAAATAAGAAAGTGAGGAAAGTCGCAAGTTTCTGTCAAGATTGTGAGGGGTACTCTGGATTTAATGAGTTCCATGATATGATATGATATGATATGATATGATATCTTCATTGAGTGTTGAGCTAATACAATCATTTGGGCATGATCAGCGTCGAGCCCTAGCTCCTTTTGCCGATCGTACCCAAGCTTCCGCATTTACAAGGCATGTGTGTTGAGTTAGCTTCATATCGCTAACGTTTCTCATTTAAATTCACTATACTGCTTACTGTTCTTGTCCCCTTCCCATCTCCTTCCCTTGCTTCCTCCGCCGTCTTTAATACTCCCTATCTGCGGGAAATGGGAACTATTAGATGCAATTTAGAGAATGTTTACTTGTTCCCCGCACTAATCGTCCATAACAACACTTGCTCGTTCATACTAAGAAATGCACCTCTCCCTCCTAACCCTCTCGTATTCACCGTCCTTTATATCTAAATCATTCACTTCACGATTTCATAAAATCTATCACTTGCCTATCAAAACCTTGTCTTTACTTTGTCTACTTTGTAGCTTTCTATACATTCTATAGTCACTCTCCCTTCCTATTCTATATACTTCCTCATTATTACTGCTTCTGTTTTCCCATATTTCTCACAGAACCTGCACTATTTCTATATGTATGGCACACTTTCCTACTCCATAAATCTATTTCTGGTGGCTCCTTTAACAGTCTCGCATTGTTTCTGTCCAAAATCCGTAGACTCCCATTGGGTGTTAACACAATAGTTTCTTCTTCCACCAATTCACCACTCTGAAACCCCGCCTCTGCCCTGCCCGCAATCATATCACGTGACGATTGAACTCCCTCCCTCCTCGATGATGCCACTTTCCAAACTTTGCCAGCTGTTGTCCATACATCACTCTGATCTGACGTCACTGCTTCGGCTCCTGATCTCTTCTCTGACTCAGCTATCTTCTTCCCACCAGCCCCACTTAGCAGTGACATAACTTCCATTTTCCTTATTTCGCCAGCTGATGCCCTTATGTCACTCTGATCTGACGTTCTGCCTGCGTCTTGGCCACGCCTACCCTCTAACACTGTCATCTTCTTTCCGCCAGCCCCACGTGCCGGTGACGTAGCTTCCATATGTCTAACCTTATCCTCTGGTCTCCGATTGCTCTTTGGACTTCCTCTGCATTCCTTCTCTCTAGTCGCCGATGAATATCGCTGAATCATATCCTGCCCCTGCGATCTGCTGTTCCTTGTGTCACTTTCGTATCCCATCACCATACGCCCATCAACCCATAATCGTAGGTTCTTTATGAAGGCCCGTTTCCCTTCCATTCTTGCCAGCCTCATTTGTTGTATTAGATCCTTCTTCAAGGCCCGTTGTTCCACCGATAAATCTCTATTTATAAAAATATTTGTTCCTTTTAGTAGCTTTGATTTCTTCAATACTTCATAAACAAACTGCACTGACGTAAATCTTGCAACTATCATTCTGGCTCCTCTTGATCTCCCCACTCTAAATGCTTCTCTAATCTCCCAGCCCTGTACCTTCAAACCAAGCTTTCCTTCTATAATCTCTCTGACCTCATCTACAGGCCATACTCCATTCCTTTCTTTCACTCCTGCTATAACCAAATTAAATCTTCGGTGTCTCTCTTCCAGCAGCTCAACTCTTCTTTTAACTTTCTGTACCTCATTTCGTATATCTTGCATTTCATTTTTAATCTCTCCCTTAATATCTATTAGTTCCTTTTCCATTCCATTGAGTTTATTTCCTAATCTCTCATCCATATCCTTAATGTATGCAAATGTTTGTTCCATGACGTTTCGATCCCCATTTGGCCCAGGGTTAATTTCAACTCCACCAATTACCAATAGTATACCTATTACACATGTGAGAAGAAACATGTTTACCATCTCTTCTACACCTTTGTTTGTTTTGAAACCCTTCCATTTTAATTTATTAAATACTCCAATTCTTGCTCTGTGCACCTCAATACCAATTCCCATGGTTACTTAAGCCCTTCTTTCCTCCATTCCAGGAGCTTCCTCCACACACATCCACTCTCTTCCACTGCTTGCTTAGCACTCCCATGAGTTCCATAAAATGTAGCAATAAGAAGCAAATGTGAGGCATGGTTACTGACAATATGTTAAGGCCAAAATTGGACATTACAACATTCATCTTATAGTGTACTGACAATATGTTTAGGCCAAAATTATTTTTTGTTTCAATTGCTGTTTCATGGAGAAAATTAGACATTACAACATTCATATTATTGCTTATAGTGTTTAAAAGAGACTGAATTAATAATATGAGGTTTAATTTGTTCTAGATATGTTTGTAAGAATACAATAAATATTAAAGTTCTGCATGGTATCAGTAATAAACTGGTAGATAATGAAAATTACTTATGTGCTGTATCGGACTACAAAGAGATCAATACTACCACAACCAAAATGCTATCTATCTAGTAGGTTACATTGAAATTATATAAAAAAAAATCATTATAGCAATTTTACATACTGCTAGATGACATTGCTTATATTAAGGTGTTTCAGACTGTGGCCCACGATCCTAATAAAAACATCACACCTACGAATATCATATGTTGGAGACCTCATTTCCAAATGAGGTATAATAGATGCAACAATAGCTGCAGTCAGTATGTTAATGTTTATAAATGTACCACTACCAAACCTATACAAATCATAATATTAACAGCAAGTATCCTTTATTACCCCTTTGTAATATGGAAGAACAGTGAAATATCCCATAACAGTTATAAATGGTTGCACATTACAAATACCTAATTTAGTGAAATTTGTATATATGCAGCCACATCTAAATCTTTTATGGAATGCATACCTGAATGCATCCAGTCTATTATCAAGCTACCTGAACAAACTATATTAATCATGAAAGTCCACTATGCTAATTTAATTAAAAGTTTAGATTTCATTATACACACAAATCAGACTGCTGACTCAAGAAAAATTGCAACAATGTTTATTTTGAACATTTAATGCTACACTTTCTAGGCGGTGTGACATTGCACATGAAAATGTTGTCAACTGTGCCAAATGATTGCAAACTTCAAGTTAACTAATCTACAGTTACCTAACATTAGTAATATGATGCACTTCATTTAACTAACGCAATAACCACGGGTTAACAAACCTCAGCTGTTAATTGGAGATCCTAATACATGCCCATAGTGTTTTGATAAATGCGTGGTAATCTTGGCTTTATCCCTGTTTGGGTTGCATTGGTATTGCCCTGAAGTTTACTTTAGTGCAATATACTTACATACACATTCACTGATAGTAAATTGAGTGGTATTGTTAATTTCTTAAAAAATTATATTTATTTTAATTTTGAATGCAGTTGTGCTGTTTCAACATCTGTTTGTACTAATGTGAACTCTCAAAATACATAACCAAGAATTTAATGCACAAAGATATTACTTAAATGTAAGCTATTTTGACACAGCAGTAAATGCTAAAATATCATCTTTTGTTTTTTCCTCCAAGATATGCTAAGTGTGGATGAGGAGGCAGCTCAGATAACAGATTCTATTCGTATGGATCATTGTTATACAAATCTGTCTCCATCTTCTGCACCACTCACATCCACACCAAATCATCAATATGGGCCAATTGGGAGCAGTGATACAGACAACAGTGACAACAGTTTTGAAACAGATGCACCACCATGTCAGCCAACGGTAACTTCAACTACATCAACATTCCAACAGCAGCCACCACCACAACCTCCACCACAACCTCCACCGACACAACCTCAGCCCCAGTTACAGCTACAAGAGGCAGTAGTGCAACTTCAAAAGATTCAGCCGCCATTATCAGCTCTTACTCCACGACCGAGAGGAAGGGTGAGTGTTTTAGTTATGTGTAATGAATTGTGGAATAGGCTTGAGTAAACATGAAAAATGCTGTTCTAACTTGTGCCCGAGTATATGAACAGCCATAGATGTCCAGCATACATATCATATCAAATGCTTCTCAACCCTTATTGTATCAACATTTCTTTTTATATATGAATTCAGATACATTCTGTAAAATAATACCAAGCTAAAAGTAAAATTCACATTTTGAATGACACACCTTGAAGCATGTGTAAGCCACATATTGGTTTCCTTGCATATTCCTCTAATGGCATACCACTCTCTCCTGAAATTGACAGTTTCATCCCCCCCCCCCTCCCTGATGATGGGATTCAAGTGATTTTCCATTAATCTGAGGGAGTTAATGCACTTTAGATTTCCTGTTAAATGTATATCTTGAATTTTCTGTAAATCACCTGTCAAGTCCTCTTCATTTGGAAGGAGTTTTGCACAATTTTGTTTAATGGGTAAAAATAGCCAAACCTTCACAAAAACGTAGATCTCTCTAAAACACACAGTTTATTACAAATGATTTTTATTATGGCATTAGTCATTACCAAGATATCAGTTATTATTGGTTTGAATTTTTCATTATTTTGTCTTTTTTTTAAAGTACGTAGCCATTCAATTGTTTTTCACAATGTCATGGAAAGAGTATGGAATTTCAAAGCCAGCATTCAGTGATCTGCTTTTAAACTTTTCACTATCAATTTGGTTTCCTATATCCCCCTTGTATCCACAATAAAATGAGTAATGAAACTATTTCTGCAAAAGTTTATCTTGAATTAACATGAAGTAAATAGAAAAGCAAGCTTTCTTAAGAATAGTTTGTAGAAGGTATATAAAAATAAATGATTGGGTAGAGAAAGTTATGTAAATGTAACACATCAGATTCTTACCTTAATAAAGGTTTCACTCCATTTTATTGTCATCAGTCTTCTGTTATAATAATGCTTTCTTTGCAGACATTACATTTTAGATGTATCTCTGTTGTAAACCATGCTATCTATTCTGATTTACAGGGTAGGGGACCAGGACGTCCTAGAAGAGATGCAAGTGCTGTTCGTGCCTCATCTAATAGAGGTGCATCAGGAAGAGGTCGAGGGTCAAGAACAGTGAGGGGTGGGGGAAATGCAGGTGCTAAAACTTCACAGTTAGCACCAGGAATGGTAATGGTGCAGCAGATTAAATCAATAAATCCACCATTAGCCCCTCCACCATCAACTCCCTCTACAGCCAGTTTGGTACCTCTGATAAAGCCTCTTGTTATGGCACCAGGACAACATAGCACTGTCACTACAACAGTTGGCCTAGGTGGAGTGCAGAAACAGGTATATAATGTGTGCATGTTTGTTTTTGTCAGTATATATTGGCTTGGAAAAGCAACAAGCTGAATATAGTGATTATTATGTTATTACTGGTATTTTGGTATACATCCATTATATCCTTTTTTCATCCTTTCTTGGGTTGTCTACCTTCATCTAAATGTACAATTAATATCAAGTTTTGTGACCACAAAATAGATCATAAACGTGAAATAGACATCTTTGTAAACAAATACAATATATACTTAATTGCAGCAATCTTTGAATATTTCCCAGAATAACATTATGGTACAAGAATTTGACTTGCTTCATAATGCCACTGTCATAAAGCAAAGAATGATATTTTAGTTGTAGAGCATGGTGTAACGGTTGTATTACTTGTTGGAACTGCAGCAGAGGAACTGGAAGAAACAGCTTTACTGAGTATTTGCCACAAGTGAGCAGTAGCGTCTTGCAACTTTTCTTACATTTTGATATAAATCAATGAATTACTAATACACTCATTTATATACTGGCTGGCTTACTTGATGTCGTACAAGTGACTGTTTAAACCATGAATGATAGGTGAATTAATTTCATATCTCTCTCCATGTATTTTTTATGAAATTATTGTATGGTGATTTAGAAGATTTTTATGATTAACACTCTCCATTACCGCTTATATTTGTAATGTTGTAAAGTCCTGAGACAGATATTGAAGGGGTGAAATAGTTTAAAACCAAAGAAAATTGTTTGTAAAGATGGAAAGGGAATATTTCAAGATGGAGTGATTGTTGTGAAGTAGATGAAGATTATTAATAATTTTATAATTTGTGTTAAAATGTTAATTCAGATAGAAAATTGTAAGTGTCGTTTTTTATTGAGAGAAATATTTTTATATAGTTAGAATAGTTAAAAAACTGTCAGAAATATTAAATTAAAAGAAAAATGCTAAGCATTTGTGGAATCCATAGCCAACATTAATATAAAACATAGTTATGGAAAATTTATTATTGGTTAAAAATCTGCCTATGGAGATCCTTCACATTACTTATTGAATGAGTTATCATGGCAATGCGACAAAGACTATATATAGGGCTGCTATGGATAGAGCAGACTCTTTAGCTTCTGTTTGATACGTGTCGCATCTCCTTGTGAATTCAAACCGTGACCACAGATAGCAATTTAAGCATACAGGTTTATAAGGATCATTGGCGGTAAAAAAAATTGTAAAACATTGCATAATACCGCAAAGTGTGTTATTAATATGGAAAAAAATGATTATTTTTCTGTTATTCCGAAAAGTAAGAATAAATTCAGAAAGTTTTCAGAGCACGCAGTCTTATTTAAAATTTCCTCTCCCGTACTGTGACCCAAGATAAGAAAACAGAGATCTCATAGCTCAGGCATTTTAGAATCCACCACTCAGCTCAAGATTCGATGCAGATATGGTAGACTCACATCGATAATGATATATCGCAGTGGTATATTCAGAACTTCGAAACGGGCGAGTAGCGTAAGCTAAAGTATACCACCAGCGGCTGTCAACCATAACCATGCCACTTCATTTGGCACCCTTACTGTGGGGTCAACCAAATCAAAATAAAACTGCATTAGTCCCACGATATTCCGAACAATGGACAAAAATACCACAATATTCATGGAAATACATATGAAATACCAGTGGATGTTGTATTGCTGATTCCCCCCAACAGTCTTCCCAGTTCTGGAAGTGTTGTATAGCTGAGAGTAAGTATGTTTTAGTGATGAAAGAACTATCAGAATGGTTAAGTAATTCTCAATTAATCACAGAAGATGAAATTTTACACTTTATAGCTTTCCTTTGGTCCTATAGTTATTAATAGCATAAAGGCTCCACTGTTTTCACATAATACAGAAACCCCTGAGATCAAGAAATAGGAGGAAAATAGGTGAATATAAGATTTCCCTTTGTTGCAATTGGGACAGTATTAACAGTGAAGTGTCAATTGATCAAAAATTATGAGTCAAAATAATATTAAAAGCCTTCACTTACATCATGATGGTCAAAGGATGGACGATTGTTCCAAGACTCTAAGGCCTCATCATCAACTAAACTCACACTCCAAGAGCCAAGATGTTTTGACACATAATTTTAATCATAAGATTTTCCACCCCAAATTATCAATTTAAACATTTTGGAATTGGCACATAGTCTGTAATCATGGAACATGGTTACTAGTTAATTGTAAACATTGATTAATTTCTGATGTTACATAACAAATTTCTCTCTTTACACAATTATGTTACAAACACTGGTAATGAACCTCATTATATCCTACAGAGGAAAAACAGCAAAATGTTCTTATTTAAGGATTGGAGCGGGCTCCTTTTTTTTGGGGGGGGGGGTCAGTAGTAACTTGTTAAATTTATTTATTTGCTGGTATACAAACTCATTCCCTGAAACTTCCAATCAATTATACGTATACAAAGCACATACTATTCATAAATAAAACAAAACTTTTACATCAGTCATTAATGGCTGCACCAGCGACCTACTATGGCTTGGCGTCACTCTCCTACCTCTCATACAGACAACTGCTAACAAAACTTGGCTTCACTTTTTAAACTTAGCATCTTTTTTATTGCTTACCACCCTCTAGGCAGTAATTGCTCTGTTTGCCTAAATTTTCCATAGGTTCCCATAGTAACCTCCCTTCCACTCACATAGGTGCTCTCTTAGGGTCAACAATGATCACTTCCATGGCCTTATATAACCCCTTCTATGTTTTATTATTTTAATTTAAGCTTTTCCTTTCATGTTTCAAATTTACAGTAATTAATTTAATTTTCCTCATTACAATTTTAGTCTATATTACTATGAAATTGATTCCACAACATACATATTCCAACAATAATATCAATCACATGAAATTAAAATAAACATTACAACAATAACAATAAATGTGAAGACATTTTAAGATTACAATTAACATATAAATATTTGCATGCTCGTAAGTAAGCCTGTGAGGTTATGTAACACGCACATGCGCACGCGCGCGCACACACACAAGAAAATTACAGACAAGGTTTTTACTTTGAACCTCTAATACTGAGAGTTTCCACCTGGATAGTTTGAAATTGTGCACAAAACCAACCTTACCAAAATATTAATAGACTTTAGATAAACTAGCTCTCGGTAAACACAGGTTAGTAAACAGCAGCTGTTAACCGCAGATACAAGCATAATGTACAATAAAAGTATATTTTATTAAGGATGAGAATCAAGACAGGTTGTTAGGTAACACTTGCATTATTTTCAAGAGCTGGGGTCTAACATAAGCACTGCAGTGGGAAAAACAATTGAGCATGGCAATCTTGCTGCTATGGTTGCTACATTTTACCGATGTCACATTAACACCTGCTCATTCATTGCTCATAAACATTCTCCGTTTTACACGCTCTTGGTTTGAGTTTCAATTGCTGTGCCTTACTTTCTCTTTTAAGTACAGTAAGTAGAGGAAGTATTGTATTCCACTAAAAAATTTGATACTGAGATTTCACCAAAATACATGTTTTGAGGCTGCTGAACCCCAAAAATTGTCTTGCAGAAAGGTCCATGTGTGTGGGTGCATGCATGTGTGCATGAACTGCATAACTTAAAAACAAAAAGTGGGTTAAACATCAAACTTGGAATTAAAGTTCATTATCTTCAATCACAAGTTTAAGGCCAACAAAGTCTCAGTACTCCTTTTAGCCAGCTGATCAGCTTTATCATTTCCATAGATGGCCTGACACCCACCTCATTTCAAGCCTGTTGTGAGATAACAGGGCAGTCAGGACATTTAGGCATTCCCATACCAGTTACTTGGTTTGAGGAGAGTGCTCTTAAAGCACTTGGACTGTTTGAAAGATAGAATTCGTTTACCATGGTAACCTTTCTCAAGACCTCTTCGAGCACAGCTCAGGATAGTAAATATGTACATGTACTGCCAAAACTTGGTAAAAGGATGGATTAGTAAAAAACACCAACTCAGGTGGCAAAACTATCCTAGGCAGAGACAAGCCAGGAAACTAGTCTTAAGTCCATGCAACACTTCTTCCTCATCTCTTCTGAAATTAGATAGAACAGAAACAAGGGCAGTAGTTGCATAAATTTCTAAACATGGTCACTTCAGGAAACATCTATGTAAAGTAGGACTCAAGGATGAACCAATTTGTAGAATGTGCAAGGAGGGTGAGGAAAATTTTCCAAACATTTTGATTTTCTCAAAAATGGCTGTGTAACAATTTTGATTAAAATAGCATATTATGTTTAAGATATTTTCATGATAAAATCTAAAGATGAAGCATAATTATAATTTCCTTGCTATTTTTTCATGCCTTAATATGAACCTATTTTGGCACTTCAAAGTGCATGCAAGAGGTGCTTTTCTTTTTCCCCACCTTTACCATTTTAGGTCTTGGTAGCATTTCGTAAACCTGTTGCTTTTGAATTGCTGTTTTTGTAACTATGATTAAAAATTACTTGTGCCCGCTGACTCTATAATTTGTTTCATAAATAATCATAAATTGTATGCATATGTCAGATGAACACATGTGCATATTTATATCACACTGTAGTTCAGAGTTTGGCCACTAACCTGTCAGACACCAACTTGAGAAACAGATATAGGGGCAGCACTTCACATGCTATCAGAAAGCAACCTTTGATACCTACTGGGTGTAGTAGTGTGTTTACATCTGCTACATGTGCTTCAATGATGTAAGATTGATATAGTGTTTATGTAACACTGATTATTTTGGAATTTGGAGCGGGTATTATTTTCTTTCCTTTCTTTCAGTATTTTTACTTTCTCTACCACTTATGTATTGTAGTTGAAGTGTGGTATTTCATAAAAAATTTTATATCAGGACTTCACTAGAAATATGTACATGTTTTGAGGTCCCCTGAAACCAAAATAAGACATACAGGAAGAATGTAGAGCTTATTGAAGTATGCAGTTCACTGCACTGCTACATGTGCTTCAATGATGTAAGATTGATATAGTGTTTATGTAACACTGATTATTTTGGAATTTGGAGCGGGTATTATTTTCTTTCTTTTCTTTCAGTATTTTTACTTTCTCTACCACTTATGTATTGTAGTTGAAGTGTGGTATTTCATAAAAAATTTTATATCAGGACTTCACTAGAAATATGTACATGTTTTGAGGTCCCCTGAAACCAAAATAAGACATACAGGAAGAATGTAGAGCTTATTGAAGTATGCAGTTCATCTCAAATTTCTTTGTAAAATTGGCCATTATCAAAATATTTATTGTTGCGTCTTTAAACTCTTCCCAGATTGAACTGTGATGTGACAGCAACTTTAAAGATATGTGATTATACTTTTTTCCTGAATCAATTCAAAGGACAAAGATGAATTTGCGTTATAAGCAGTGGTGCTTTGTTTCTTATGTTGTGCATGCACCCAAGTTTGTATTGTTCAACTATATCTCCACTGTTGAATCTTTGCACTTGACAGTTCGTGTGGCTTCGCATAACGGCTGTATTGTGGTTGTAACGTTGCCAGAATGGTTAGTAAACAACAACAGCTGATTGTTCTCCTTTCTATTGTGTCTAAGCCGCATACAAAAGGTGTATGTAAGTAGCGAATATCATTGAATAATAACTATTTCGTATTATTATTATTATTATTATTATTATTATTATTATTATTATTATTATTATTATTATTGTTGTTGTTAATTGAAAATAACTCAGCAGAAACATTGCAACGTATGTAGAATAAATTAGCACTTTTAACAATATAGAAACAAAATAATGCAAACGTGCCTGCTGCAATGAGGAGAAATAAAACAAATTATAAGCTGTGATAACAAAGTTATTTTCACTCGTGCTGCGTTCCAGAGGGTTCAGGAATTTTGTGCTCTTTCTCTTGGAGTTTCACTCCCTTTAAATAACAGTTCTCGTGATTAGTTCAAGAGCTGCTGCAGTTCATTGTATAGCTTTATCAGCAGGAATAGAGGGATGCCCATGAACCTTCACGTACTCCTCCTGTTCAAAGAATTCCTGAGTCCTTCTTAACAGTTCCAATGCCTGACTATTAAGTAGTACATCTCGACCCAAAGGATTTTCACTTCGTGGAATCATCATTCTGTCGTTTTTGAGACATTGTCATACTTCAAATCTTGTACAAATAATATGAATGAAATATACATAAAAAGATAAAGATATATATATATATATATATATATATATATATATATATATATATATATATATATATATATATATAATGAACACCAATAG
The DNA here is from genome assembly GCA_030765065.1 of Deroplatys truncata. NCBI lineage: Eukaryota > Metazoa > Arthropoda > Insecta > Mantodea > Mantidae > Deroplatys > Deroplatys truncata. The sequence goes on along the minus strand of CM060976.1, from coordinate 22,858,637 downwards.
TAACCACAGATATAAATAACAGTGTGTGACGGTATTATTTATAATGTTATTTGTGTATGTGTGTTTACTTCACGTGAAGCCATCTTGTGACGTGATTCATTTGTTCGGTTTGTTAGCTCCATCTGGTGTTAGCAATTTGCGGTAGTATTAGTGTTTGTTTGAAAGAATGCGACTGTTATTTGATTTAATTTTTGTTTACTGTCCTCCGGCTAGCTATTATCTTTTCTTGGGTCGAGCACTTCTCTTTATACAGGTTGTGTAAACGGAAAGGAATCTTTTATCCAAAGATAACACTGATGAAGAGATTTATTATACACTTTTATTGTCGAAACACAGTCACTATCACATTTACATATTGATCTTGACACTCGCCAAACTGAAACTGTTATAATAACTTCTTACTGATCACTTTTAATCCATGTACTTCAACCTTTTGTATAATTAACTTTACAATACTTGAGATTTTTCATAACTCTTATACGCGTAACTTGCGAATCAATAGCCGACTTGTAATATTTCTGCTGGACTGAAGACGACGTGTATCATACAAAATATTTTCGACGAACTGACGGGAATGCGACGTGTAGTATACAAAGAATTTTGATGAACTGACCGACTGACGGACTTTACCTCTAACCTAGCTCTATTTATACTCCCACACCTCGATATGCCTAAAGATTATAACTGAGCTGCAATTGGCTAATAAAACGCGCCAACATTAGCGTCTATTTTTATATCCAATGAAAATTATGAATACATATGCTCTAGGGAAACGTTCCAGAAGATTCTCAAGGAAAAACGCGCCAACATTACGTAACTTCCTCGTTTCCAATAATGATAAACAGCTCACCCCCTCGCTGCATTATTGCGCTATTATTGTCAGTTTCAGTAAGGCAGTATAAACTTACTTCCCAACAATAATTACAATCAATAAACATCTTAAATCAATGTCACATAAAAATGCATATTCATATTACAATCATTATTTACATTTAAGTAGTTTGTGATACAAATTACTGCATCATAATGTTGAGTATACACATATACATAAACATTATAAGTAATACCATCGCAAATTGGCGCCCAGAACGTGGGGCAGAGTGACCAGGAAAGGAGTGAAATAACCAGGAAGAGGAGAAGGAACCAGGACGTGAAGTGAATGGAGAAGTGAACTGAACTACAAGACGCAGATTCCAGAAACAACTATAGAAACGACAGACTACGCGGATGAGTGGACATCGTAATTCCAAGATTACAAGGCAACAGGGGAATTCAACTAGAGGACACCAAAACGACGTAGATTCATCATAATACAACGCAGAAGCAACATATAATCTAGGAGAGAGGGGCAGAAAGCTGGACATCAAGCCTACATCAGCAGATAGCATCAGAAAGGTTAGAAAAGTGTTATGTTAATTCTAAAAAAAAAAAAAAAAAAATGGGGTAAAAATAATTTAAAAAAAAAAACAAATACTTATGTAGCAAACAGAAAAATGTGAAACAGTGTCTAGATTTCAGAGATGTAAATATATTTGTGTAGAGGGTGAATATTTTAATAAATATGTATAGTAAATACAAAAAATTTTTAAATGCACAAATTTTTGTCAACAACTTAAGAAAGTAAACAATTTTGTAACAGTAATTAAACAATTCAGGGTACAGTATTTGCTATAAAAAAAATTGTAATGTCAGATTAATGTCTAAACACATTAAACCAGAGCCAGTAAGTAGTGGCAAGATAGAGGAAAAACATGTCGTGTGTTAAATACGTGTGAAGTGTTAAGTGAAAGTGATAGCGTGTGTTCCAAGATTTAGGAGACTAAAAACCCAATTATAAAATTTCCAAACAAGTTGTAAATATTTATAATTATGTTTCTAGTGGGGCATATGATGCAATAATTTGTATCACAAATTACTTAAATGTAAATAATGATTGTAATATGAATATGCATTTTTATGTGACATTGATTTGAGATGTTTATTGATTGTAATTATTGTTGGGAAGTAAGTTTATACTGCCTTACTGAAACTGACAATAATAGCGCAATAATGCAGCGAGGGGGTGAGCTGTTTATCATTATTGGAAACGAGGAAGTTACGTAATGTTGGCGCGTTTTTCCTTGAGAATCTTCTGGAACGTTTCCCTAGAGCATATGTATTCATAATTTTCATTGGATATAAAAATAGACGCTAATGTTGGCGCGTTTTATTAGCCAATTGCAGCTCAGTTATAATCTTTAGGCATATCGAGGTGTGGGAGTATAAATAGAGCTAGGTTAGAGGTAAAGTCCGTCAGTCGGTCAGTTCATCAAAATTCTTTGTATACTACACGTCGCATTCCCGTCAGTTCGTCGAAAATATTTTGTATGATACACGTCGTCTTCAGTTCAGCAGAAATATTACAAGTCGGCTATTGATTCGCAAGTTACGCGTATAAGAGTTATGAAAAATCTCAAGTATTGTAAAGTTAATTATACAAAAGGTTGAAGTACATGGATTAAAAGTGATCAGTAAGAAGATATTATAACAGTTTCAGTTTGTCGAGTGTCAAGATCAATATGTAAATGTGATAGTGACTGTGTTTCGACAATAAAAGTGTATAATAAATTTCTTCATCAGTGTTATCTTTGGATAAAAGATTCCTTTCCGTTTACACAACCTATATAAAGAGAAGTGCTCGACCCAAGAAAAGATAATAGCTAGCCGGAGGACAGTAAACAAAAATTAAATCAAATAACAGTCGCATTCTTTCAAACAAACACTAATACTACCGCAAATTGCTAACACCAGATGGAGCTAACAAACCGAACAAATGAATCATGTCACAAGATGGCTTCACGTGAAGTAAACACACATACACAAATAACATTATAAATAATACCGTCACAAGTGAAAAATATTAGCTTGCAAAGAACAAGTTGATGCACATGCTAGATTCACAAACTGAAACACGTGGTTGAAATAGCTACATTCGGCAACAGAGCCACTTCCAGTTCCACTTCCGCTTTGTCATAGACCACCCGAAATGCTGCCTTGTTATTGGTTTAGGAAATCTAACGGTTAAAACTTTTCATCTGTTTTTTGCAAGTGTACCAACTTAATCGGCTGTCAAGTGCAATGCTTCAACGGCACGGGTATAGAGATAAGTCCTAAGCAAACATTTATCTTGAGTAACATAACATGAATAGAAATAACTTTTTACATGAATACTATAATAAGGGATTATTTGAATATATAATAATTGGAGAAAGTTGTATGAATGTACATCAGACTTTGTACATTGAAGTTGTTATTCATTACATCCGAAAATCATACCAACTATATCAATGCTCATATTTTATAGATTGAAAACAGGAAATGATTGTGGATTTGGGCCCATCCAAATATGTGGCATAGAAATTCTGCAGGATGGGTGTAGTGTAGCCAACTGGATGTGCAAAGATTGCATTAGTAGTAAAACTCTCAGTACCCACTAAATAAATTTTCCTATTCATAAAATATTAATTTCATTAGGTATATATATAACTCATTTGATTGCATAATAAATTTATATACAAAGGGCGTAAATCACTATTTTCTGTTCTGTTTTGTGGTTTAGAAACCAAATTGGATACAGTTTCTGTTTGGGGCAAAATAATATTATGCAAGTCTTAAGAAAGTAGAGTTGGAACCTTGATATTCTTGATACTCAGTGGTATTGAAGTATGCTAATACTTTGAGATAAACCTTAGATACTTTTAAATGTTTAAGCTTTGCATTATTTAAAGTTGCTGCATTTAAGTTTATGCTAAATATGGAATGAAAGGAGTCGAGACGTGTTATTGCCTCACATGTGTCCCCAAAGAGTTGCTGTAGTATAATTCTTGATAGACCTTGATTGCGTTTCCTATGGGTGAGTGAATGCAACATTCCATATACTCTTTGTGTCTAAATGAAGACATGCAAAACAATGGGGGAAGTAGTTGAGGTACTCATGTAACATGCAGCGTTAACTGAGTTGTGAGTGAAACTGATTTGGCTGACGCACTAAATCATGAGCAATAGCCTGACTTGGTGACTCACTCTCAGTCATTACGTTTACTACTCTGGTGACCAAAATCTGTAAATTCAGCAGAAACAGATTAGAACTTAAGATGTGAGATAATGCAATGCATGAAAATATTTGTTCTTTCCTTCCATCTGTTTGTGTTTACACTAGTCAAACCTTTGTATTAAACATGCATATGCTAATATAGAAAGGCTTAATCCACAAACTTACTATATTTTCGAGTGTTATATTGCTAATTACTTACTAACGGATGAAAAAAATATATCTGTGGTAGTTGTGAATATTGGTAGAATGGTGTAACACATCATTTTTAGTTGTTTGAATTTCATATAAAGTATATATTAGTTAACTTTTCAAGAATGCAGAATAAAGAGGAATTGCTAGTATTTCAATTTCTATGGATAGAAAACTTTTTGAAAAAGTTTTCAGCACAAAATATAGTTATATAAAAAGGAAGCAAGGAAACATTATTATTATTATTATTATTATTATTATTATTATTATTATTATTATTATTATTATTATTATTATTATTATTATTATTATTAGCCTTGACTAACAATAATGGATATATGACCTGTGGCATTATCAAGATAAAATATTTGCTGCCAATTGGAGAATGTCAAATGGGAACAATTTCGGAATTAGTATACAATACAAAATTGGTTATGTGCATTTATACACAGAAAACTACGCATAAGAACGTAATTCAGAGAACAGGCAGTCGCCTTACAGTTTTTTATAAAGTGAGTATCTGGTATTGGTGCTCAAAAATCATTATCGGTATTGAGAATCGAGAAGTAGTAGTATCGTTCCATCACTATAAAAAATTTGAATTCTGTTTCTTGTAGCAAACCCTCAGCAGGATTACGTTTAAACAAAGGGACATTAAAAGAATAAGAAAAGAATATTTTTTAAAGCAAACAGGTGTTGCATGTAAGTAAATGTAATAATAACCATTAATCCTCTTCAGACTTTTAACACTTTAATCATATTTTATTCCTCCTTGTGAATCAAGTTGTGAATGTTTGTACTATAGAAGGAATAGCATCCTCTCTCACGATTACACCATGTTAGCACTTGAACCTGTTAAATGTCCTGTCCCAGAAATCTTACTTTTAAACAACAAGATAATCAAAACATCTGGATTCCCAGATATATTCCCAAATACATCAATTTGCAAACACAAGCAGAAAAGAGACTTTAATAAGGACCAAATTCTCTCCAAGGAGGGGGGGAGCGTTAGATCTGGTGTGATACATCAACATGACTACCAATGACAGTTCCATATAAATCCATTATATATTATAGTATTCATATACAAATTTATTTTTCTATCTATGCTATGCTATTCAGGATATATTTTTGCTTAGGAATGATTTCAAACTAAGCAGTATGGATGTTTTTGGTTTGCTTTGTTTTGTGTTTTTAAGTTTAGTGTCCTTTAACTGGTTAGGTCATATCAGATGATGAATGGATGAAATAGGTGAAATGATGCTCAAATGAAACCAGGATCCTTAGAGCTTAGTTATCCGACATTAATCTTTTCAGGTTAAGGGAAAACCCTGTAAAAACCTTATCCAGGTAACTCACCCTAACCAAGATTTGAACTTGGGACCTCTTGAATGTGGGACAGGCATGCTACCCCCACACCACACAAGCAGGCAGTATTAACTTGGTTACATAAAATTTGAGGAAACGGCATTCATTCTTTGTTTTGGTAACAAGCTCTTTCAATAAAGAAATAAGGGGGGAAAAAACAATTGCAAACTTGCAAGTATGTCTTTTAGATGATGCAGTCACGTTTGAAATAAGTGTAGTAGAGCTTGTGATTATTTGAGCTAATAGGGACCGAGACAACCGGATACAGAAAAACATGCCTAATACAGAGGTAATTGCTAATAGGTCATAAATGATTAAAAATGCTTAAAACCATGTAGTAATTGTTTATTACAACATAATTCCTTAAAATGTGCACTTAAAACTACACAGTTTAATTGAAAAATAAACAGATTATTACCATATTAAATGGAAAGATTACTTTTTGAAAAAGCCCTTCATAGGTTTTTGGGCTAACTTCTTGCCTTTCTTAGATGCTGTGATGTAATACTAATGCTGCAGGGACAATAGATCAAACAGTTTAGATACTTCTTGCGCTGCTCAATGTAGGCTATAGGAGTTTCAATCACCTTCAGAATGTAATACTTTCGGGGTGCTCTCGTTGGTGCTCCTCTTCAGGTTTGATGACCATATCAGTAATAGCTCATCAGCAACCATTTTAATAACCTCGCCTTAATCCAACCTTTTTATTGTGTTATATTTTGTTTTCAGAGAAACCATACACACTTTTTCCATTTAGCATGCATACACACTACTTGCCTAGAATAGGCCAGCTCAGATTTAAACACCTCTTCAACAATCAAATACACTGACAACAGTAAACAAGCAGTGCTCATGCATCACTAAGCATCAAGGTACCGCTAAGGTACCACATGTCACCTAGCACCGCACTGATACAAAAAATTTGTATATTTATTTTCCAATAACTCCTGTGATTAACCAAAGCTTCAATCACGACTCTGTTAATTGCGAGTATACTGTAAATTATGAGTGGGTGACCAGTATAAAAATAATAAAAGATGCATTTATCCTAGTTTGGGTAAATTGTCATACTGTTTCCCTCGTTTGTGTCACTTTTGCCCGCATTAGGTCTTACGCTGCTCTAACGTAATGCTGCCAACATATGAATAATGCCCCCGAAGCCGGTAAGATACTCAGCCTCAAAGCGTAGCCGAGAGATTGAGGGCCCTCAGCCTCAAAGCGTAGCCGAGGGATGTTTTTTAGAAGGAGAGGAGTGCAGCAAGTTGCGGCCAATAGGCCGCAACTGCGAAGCGACGACAGAGCGTAGCCCAGGGATCTGCGCGTCTAAAACTCCAATGATTCACGTTCACAAAACAACAGCACATCGCATATTCAGTGCATTTCACTGATTATTTAGGTTGGCAGTACCCACTTTGAATGGAAAAATGGCTACGTTTGTTTTCTTCCTAACGCTATTTGCCTATATAAATAAAACACTTAAAACGGGTGGGTAGGTGGATACTAGATATTGGAGAGACCACATCATGTTCTAAAATCACTCCTAAGGTAAGTAATTTCATTGCTTTTTCACTTCCTTATTCCTAATTTAGGTGGGCAAAAGAAAGACCTAATGCGGGCAAAAGTGACACAAACGAGGGCAACAGTATGACAATTTAGCCCCTAGTTTAATAATGGGTTTATGTAAATCTGAAGGACTAAGGTACATAATTTCTAAGCAAAAATGTTAAAATAGCTTACTTACCAGCATTTGTGAGAAAATTGCATAGTATTTGCTATGAATTTGATTGGTTTTGCATTCTTTAAGGAGCTGATGTGCCTTTTCAATATTACAGGATTGAAGTTAATATGTTTTAATAACTGAGAGCATTGGAAGAGAAGCCAAAGCTTGAAAGAGAATAGTAATATTATTTGCCTCTGTTGTTAGATGGTGACTGTTCCTGTGTCAAGTGGAGGTACGCGAATGGTAACAGTGAGTGGTGGAAAATTGAGTCAGGTGCTAACAACAGCAGTTGGCCAACCAAGGGTATTAGTCACCAGACCAGTGCTGCAGCAGCGTTCTCAGCCTCACCATCAACCTCAACTTCAGCCTCAATCTCAACCCCAACCCCAGATTCAACAACCTTTACAAGTTGCACAGAACCCTCCAGTGCAAACTACTATGGCTGCATCATGTTCATCACCACAACCACCACTGGCAGCAAAACCTACAAGCTCAATGACAAATACTGATGCCGCACCTACAGATGTAGTCAGCAGCAGTCATTTGCCAGCTCAGCAGGATTTAGGTAAGGATTTGAAGTTGGACTATGAGCTATCACTGATTTATACAGGCACAAATAAAGTCAATGAGGGACGAGTTCTACCTACGTAAAGTTTGTGGATCTATTATCGGGTCCAAACCACCTGTTCAGGGCTGCCAACTTCTTTTTTTTTTTTTTTGAGAAAATAAGGGAGATTAAGTAAACAACAAAATTTCATACAAAATATTGACAAAGAAAAGCTGTATTAGATTTATTAAACAAAAATCTTATTCTAGGCTGTAACAACATACTTAAATGTTAACCTCATTGTGTACTATAACACAGATTTGACTTCATGAAGTTTATCATCATTTTTCATAAACTAAAACTTCTCTGCAAGTATACTTGAAGTTCAATGCAATTTGTATTTCAGCTTATGAGATTTCTACTGCTATTGTGAACTATTTATTTTTCATGGAAAAAAATACTCAGTATGAGCATTACTACATGAAAATATTTTTTCAATGCTCTTGGACAATCATTTATATTACTGAAATACTTCTTAATGGGATCCCAATGTTTTAAAACCCTTTCTACAGTGGTGTAAGAGAGAACCATAAGGATTTCAGACCATTCACAATATACAAATTAAAAAAATGATCTTAATACTTCCCTCTGTTTAGCTGAGTAGAAAAGTGGCTAAATGTTTTTAGTACCAATTCTTTAATATCTACATCTAAAGAATCGCATGTACGTTTTATTGTATTGTGAAGGATATTATTTGAACATTTGCCTTTGAGAATCCTATCATCATCATCATCATCATCATCATCATCATCATCATCATCAAACTAGTACTTCATAACAAAACAATGCTACCATAATTGACATTAGCACCATCAGTACAGTATGAAGATAAATTGTTAATATTCAAGTTGTGTGACTTGAGTCTATTCGTCATTAAATCATGTATGTCTTTTGCAGTTTTATTAGCTTGTTCGATGAAATCTGACAACTTGTTCTCTATTCCATTGAAAGGATCAAAATATGTTACTACAACTGGGAACATATTCCTATTATTGTGATTGGAAGCATCTGTTGCTAGTGCAAAAAACATACTAGATTATTTGGAATCAGTTTTACGCAAAAGTGTAAAAAGTCATTTGCACTTGTAGGAACGAACACATTTTTACTTTCTCTACTGCGTATAGTAAGTAGGGGAAGTATTGTATTCCACCCAAAACCTTGTTACTGAGATTTCACCAGAAATATATGTTTTGAGGCCCCCTGAATCAAAAGAAAAGCATTTTTGGAAACATGTCCATGTGTGTGTCTGTGAACAGCATAACTCAAAAACGAAGTCGGATAAACACCAAACTTGGTATTTAGGTTCAGTATCTTCCAGAGATGCGACACGAAGGTTTTCAAGAAAATCCCCCCACCCCAGATTACCCTTTACATGGAACATTTTTCGAAAATTTTAATTTTCTCAAAAATGGCTCTAACGATTTTGATTAAAATCTCATATATTTAAGATAATTTCATGACAAATAAAATGTATATCTTGAATTTTCTGGGAATGTCTCCAAAAGTATTCTTCATTGTGAACGACTTTTGCATAATTCGTAAACCATAAGAGTTAGACAAAATTTTACTACACAAAAAATGTAGATCGCATTAAAATACACAATTTATGTCATATACATTTTTTTGCCGAGTGAACCATTTTCGAGATATTGCTTGTTATTCCCTTAAATTTTCCAATACTTATACTTTTTCTCAAATTCGTTATTCATTTTTTTTATCCTGGTAATGCAAAGAGAATGGAATACTCCACATAGCAACCACCTCTTAAAATATTTGACTATCGCTTAAAGCCTAGCAATTCCCCTTGCATCTACAAGAAAATTAGCAATAAGATTAACATCTCGATATCTCGATTAACATGAAGCATATGCAGAATAGCGTTTGTAAAAATAGCTTGTACAGGAGTAGAGAAAGTAATGTGAGTGTAACACATCAGATTTTTCACTAACACTTGAGCTTTGTTCATCCACAACTCATTTTCTTTTAGAAAAATCTGAGTCACTGAATGTATCCTTTGAAAGTTTCTTGGAACAGTCTGTTGTAGCTGAGGTGTTTCAGTGTATGGTATACCAATGTAATCTTACCAGCAATAGCTTTTCCGTCACTACTATTATTTACATGTGGGTTGGATGAACTGAAGAAACCGGTAATCTTGAAGGAGTTTTTCATCCTCTCTTTGTTGTTTTGGTCTATTATAAACCGTAAAGAGTCTAGTTAGAAGGTGGTAAAATTATGGAAACCGAGAAATTTTTTTGGGCATTAAAATCCTTAGCATGGCTTCCTTCGGAAGGGAAGTAAATCCGATGGTCCCATGTCGTAGATTTATGGCATGTAAAAGAACCTCAAGACTGATAAAGAGGCCTCTGAGCAAAATTACCAGTCTTTCATGCCCAATATAGAATGGGATACTAGGGGCCAAAGCAGTTAAAGAGCTTGCATTACTTGGTTATGTGAGATATTTGTATTAGAATGAAATTCAGGATGAATTTTTCTTCAGTACAGAGAACAGTTCAGTACAGCACTGGAAACTAATGTCACTGGAAGGGACATTTTTTCAGCGTTAATGAACTTTTTTATAACAAACAGTCTGAACCCCCAGGATTGCATTGGAATAACTTAGATGGTGTGGCTGTTATAAATGGAAAACATTTTGGAATGATGAAGCTGTTCTTTAGTGACTCAAAGTAGTTGTTGAAGTTAGCTTACATATTTAACATGCTCAGTGAGTTGAACCTGTCAAAACAGTGAGCACTTCTCTATTTTTTGATCATGCTAAGAAAGTTGAACCATTTCAGAAAAAACTTGGCTTCTAACTGCTAGAATATGAAAGGGAAATGTCAACACATTCACAAATTTGTCCAAGTTTTTAGAGGAAGGTACTTTGATGAAGTTAGAAGACATTTAATACATAGTAGAACAGCATTTGGAATAGTTACACAAGGTATTCCAGTCATATTTTCCTCATGACATAAGAATAGAACTGGAGTGGATTGAAAATCCATTTTCAGTGCATATGATGAGTGTGTGTCTGGACACCAAAATGGAGAACCAACTGATTGAACTTTCATATGACAGTGGACTTAAGTAAGTTTTCCATGAAATGCTCTTGGAAATATTTTGATCAAACATCAAATCAAAAAGTGATTATAAAAATCTGCTGAGGCAATTTCAATTTTATTAATATTTCCAACTATGTACTTGTTCGAAAAGGAGTGTTCAACAATGTCAAACTTAAAAACAAAAACAAGAAGCAGATTTGAGGTAAACAACGACTTATGTGTGCCTCTGCCAACTTCTACCCAGGTGGGATCATCTCTATAACCAGGTCCAAGGACAGGTGCCAAATCAAGGTATGCCTGTATTACAATTATTGTTAATTTAATTTTGGGGGGGGGATGTTTGAAAATTACTTCCAAGTCATGTGGGTCGCAAGTCAAAAACAGTTGAAGACCACTGTTCTAAGTAATCACTTCCAAAACAAAAAGACACCACGTGGTCGTTAATATTTTATTGGTATGCCCAGTATATCTAAATATTGGAGACTACTGTTACTTCTGATTTAATTTATATTACTCTCGTAACTTCAGTGCTCATGTGGTGTACACAGTCTTTGTTACCAACATGTGCAATGTTAAATTTACATTTGAGATGGAACATTTGCTTTATATTTATTGCACTTTACTGAACCAATCCAAGAATATGAATCTTCCCATTTGGAAAGATATCTGCATAAATATTTAGTCCCTTCCTTGGTGGTGTTTTAGCACTTTCAACTTCATCGTTGCTCATGTTGATGGAGATGGAACATGATAAGCTGAATCTTGTCCTATTCCGACAAGACGTGAATGAGAATTAGTAAGCATTAACAGGAACCAGGAAATGAAGTGAAGAGCATTAAAAGGGGTAATTCCTATAGGTGGTCAAAAAGAACCAAGTTCAATAGTAGGTGCAAGTCTTCTATGATAAAAAGTTAAAAAAAAAGATTTCTGAAATAATAAATAAAATTATTCCGTGCAACTGGAATTTCTTCCAAAACTGCTCAATAAGCCACAAATTTTGACTCTTGGCCATGAACATAAATGAAATGATCCAAAACATGCAGTAGCGCTACAGCTCGCTCAGTACATACCAAGAAAAGTAGGTATCTTCAAAAATCAAAGAGTAATAAATAATTATAAGATGCGCTTTCATTGTGAATTTTACATTTCATTTCATATTATTATGAATGGCGGTAAAATTAAAAGTTTTTGAAACAAAGCTGTTTGCATGGCAAAAGAATAAGGGAGAAAATCCTAAGAGCAGCAAATATGGAAGCCAGGAGAGTGTAAAAATGGGTTCATGTATGGGGGAACCCGGGAAATACGGAAGAGTTGGCAACCCTATTCCTGACATTTGAGGTGTGTCCACTAATACAGTACTAGTGAATAGCAACGATATGACGTTGCCTCATATGAACAGCACAGCTGGCTGCTTGTGAAACTCAAAATATAATATCACGTGTGCGTATGCGTACTTCATATTATAAAAAACCAAGAAATAGCTAGGGTGAAAGATGACATTCTTGTGAACAAGTACAAAAAATCTGATGTGTTACACTCACATGACTTTCTCTACTCTTGTACAAACTATTTTTACAAACGCTTATTCTCCATATGCTTCATGTTAATCGAGATATCGAGATGTTAATCTTATTGCTAATTTTCTTGTAGGTGCAAGGGGAATATGCTAGGTTTTAAGCGATAGTCAAATATTTTAACGCTGGTTGCTATGTGGCGCATTCCATTCTCTTTGCACGTCCAGGACATAAAAAAATGAATAACGAATTTGAGAAAAAGTATAAGTATTGGAAAATTTAAGGTAAGAACAAGCAATATCTCGAAAATGGTTCACTCAACAGCAAAAATGTATATGACATAAATTGTGTATTTTAACGCCTTCTACATTTTTTGTGTAGTAAACTTTTGTCTATCTCTTATGGTTTACCAGTTATGCAAAAGTCGTTCACAATGAAGAACACTTTTGGAGACATTCCCAGAAAATTCGAGATATACATTTTATTGGTCATGACAATATCTTAAACATATGATATTTTCATCAAAATCGTTAGAGCCATTTTTGAGAAAATTAAAATTTTCAAAAAATGTTCCATGTAAAGGGTAGTCTGGGGTGGGGGGATTTTCTTGAAAACCTTCGTGTCGCATCTCTGGTAGATACTGAACCTAAATACCAAGTTTGGTGTTTATCCGACTGCTCGTTTCTGAGTTATGCTGTTCACAGACACAGACACACACACACACACACACACACACACACACACACGGACATGTTTCCAAAAATGCTTTTTTTGGATTCAGGGGGTCTCAAAACATGTATTTCCGGTGAAATCTCGGTATCGAATTTTTGGGTGGAATACAATACTTCCCCTACTTACTATACGTAGTAGAGAAAGTAAAAAGAATGAAATTTTTACACCCGTTGGTTTGAATTTTATATCTTATTAATTTATAGTTTCTTTTGAGACATTTAAAAATAATTTTTTTCCAGCAGTCCCAGCAAGAAAGCCTGTCTGGGTCTTAATTCATAAAATTATGAGAAGCCAGTCCTAACTCTGGAGAATCAGTTTTAAATTTTGATACGCTTCTTTTAGATTTCCAAGTATTAATCTCTTCTGGACACACATTTTTTTACAATCCTTTTTCATAGATTTGAAGTCCTTTTTTCTAGGCATTATAACACTAGTTTCATCAGATTCATAGAGCCTATGAACTGTGTCTTCAACTGATTTAACCAGCCTTGCTTTACTTGATTGAGGATTGGAAAATGAAAGTATCCCTTGGGATCTGACCAGTTGTTTTTTAGCTCTTCTAGCTAACCAATTTGTGGTTCAGAATTCTCTTTCAATCTTGCATATACTTCAGCTTTAAGGAAGAGCAGTCAGAATTGTTTTCTCACTATTTGTTGAACTTATGAACTTTTTCAGCTAGCCAGTCGTTTCATCAAATACTTTTTTATTCTCTTTTATTTTTGCATTGTATGATGGAGACTATGAATCTGAGTGTGTCTGCTGGTGAGCTGATTACACATGTTTTAATTTGTTACTTTATCTCTTAGTGATCTTTATTTTACCTATTGTGTAATGTTTGTAGTCCAATTTTGCTTTCTTTACTGATGATTCTCCAATTAATTATTCTTATTGTAGTGATGTATTAATTTTCTGAATGTCTTAAGTATTCATGTCACATATATTCATGTCATCACACATGCCAGTGTCTGTATAGTTTGCTCTTGCTGAGTCTGCTTGAGGAAGAATGAAGACAGACCTTTTCTGCAAGGTGTACAAAGCTTTTGTCAGGATAAGCTATAAGAAAGGATTATACGTATCGTTCATAGCTGTTGTAACGGTTTAATGTTATTTATTTAACATTATTGTAGCCCCACGTTGTGGTAGCCAATTTGTAACGGTATTACTTATAATGTTTGTGTATTTATGTTTTCTTCATGCGTGGAGCCATCTTGTGACGTCATTCATTTGTTCGGTTTGTAGCTCCATCTGGTGTTAGCAATTTGCAGCAGTGTTAGTGTTTGTTTGAAAGAACGATATTGTTATCTTAATTAATTTTGGTTTACTGTCCTCCGGCTAGCTATTATTTCTCGGTCGAACATGTCTCTTGATCAGGGTTGTGTAAACGGAAAGGAATCTTTTATCCAAAAAGAACACTGATGAAGAAATTTGTTTTATAATTTTATTGTCGAACACGTTAACTATCACATTTATATATTGATCTTAACACTCGCCAAACTGAAACTGTTATAATAACTTCTTACTGATCACTCTTAATTTACGTACTTCAACTTTTTGTATAATTAACCTTACAACACTTTAGATTATTCATAATTCTGCTGCGCGTAACTTGTGAATCGATACCCGACGTTTGCCGTACAAATACTTTCGACGAACTGACTGACTGAAGACGACGTGTAGTGTACACAGATTTTTGATGAACTGGACTGACTTTACTTCTAACCTACTGCTTTTATACCCATACACACTGATATGCCTAAAGATTATAACTGAATTACTATTGGCTAATAAAACGCGCCAACATTAGCGTCTATTTTAATATCCAATGAAAATTATGAATACATATGCTCTAGGTAAACGTTCCAGAAGATTCTCAACGAAAAAACGCGCCAACATTACGTAACTTCCTCGTTTCCAATAATGATAAACAGCTCACCCCCCTCGCTGCATTATTGCGCTCTATTATTGTCAGTTTCAGTAAGGCAGTATAAACTTACTTATCAACAATAATTACAGTCAATAAACATCTTAAATCAATGTCACATAAAAATGCATATTCATATTACAATCATTATTTACATTTAAGTAATTTGTGATACAAATTGCTGCATCACTGTGTCAATCTTTCCGAGTTCCTTAGTGTGATTTATTAGCATTCACTGTATTCCAGATACACCAGATCCTAAGCATATACTCTTGTTCAGGTGCAAGTTCATTTGGTTTTAGTGAAGCAGAACATAACAGCACATTTGAACTTCTGATGGACGGTTTGTAGAGGAAGGTGTAGCTGATCTAAATGAACACTATACAGTTGCCATAACCACAAATTACTAATTAACTATTGGATGAATAAACCCACAAAGAAATTGGTGCTTTCTGCAGCCCATACTTTAATTTGTCAGATGCTTAATCCACAAATATACTGATTACCCAACAGTGTTCAATCACATGGCGCAATAGCTGATCTGAAGCATGTTACAATGATAGCCATCCTAACAAAAAACATCTCAATTAGCAACAATATAATGAGTTAAATTCCCTCTTATTCATAAAACTTACATTGCAAACATTTTTCAAAATGGCAAAACGAGAAACCAACAATACATAAATATTGAACCATTTGGACAAAATCTGCAAATTGCTATGAAACTGATTATGTATATAGATATATCTCTCAAACCAGTAGAATGCCCACAATTTTTTTTTGTGCAATTATTTATATTGATGTGCTTAACTAACACAAAAGGTTTGAAAGATGTTGGAGATGCTACTTTTCAGGGGGGGATGTATATATATATATATATTTTTCCCTTGAACAGCCTGTATACACAACATATGTAACTGAGTGAATGATTTAAATATACATATTGAAAACATAGTTAATGAGCTTTAAAATTATGCATATACACTGCCGTTTGTGAAAAGTGCAACACCAAGAAATAATTTCCTGAATAACTCCAAACTTGGTGGAAGTGTAGAAGAGTGTGCAAGCAATAAGTGATTAGATTTACAGAGAGATGGGGTACACATAGGCTGAGCAAAGTCCTCTCGTGTCAGTCTGACCAGGTCAGTGTTGCGCCCAGTGTAGTCAGTGCAGAGCTGTCAAACAAGGTGGAAACAATAAAGTGAGAGCCAGTATGTCTCGTCGATGTAAAAGGGAGTCATATCGGCATGTGAGTGAGTTCGAACGGGGCAGAATGATCGGTCTCCGGGAAGCGGGTTTGTCATACCGTGACATTTCGGCTCGTCCAGGGCATGCTGCTATGACAGCAATGCGTGTGTGGAAGCAGTGGATAAATGAAGGTCATATGCAGCGAAGAGTGGGTACTGGACCACGGAATATGACCACATCACAGGATGACCGTTATCTTGTCTGCATGGCCATAATGGACCGTACAGCTTCATCCACAATGTTGGCTCGACGCTGAAGCCTGCAACAGGTGTGATCTTGTCTGCATCAACGATTCGTCGCTGTCTGCTGCAGGTTGCATGCATGCCATTATGTCAGCTTCCATTGTCCAGAAACCACAAGCTCCTCCGACTGCAATGGGCACGTGAACACCATCACTGGGGTGCTGAATGGCAAAATATAGTCTTTTTGGATGAGTTGCGCTTCGTGCCCTACAGTGATGGTCGCATATGTGTCCGGCAGTACCATGGTGAGCTCAACCTGGAGGACTGCGTTGTTGAGTGGCATAGCAGACAAACACCAGGTGTGATGGTTTGGGGTGCCATTGATTACAACAACCGATCTCGCCTCCTACGAATTGAGGGCACTTTGAACAGCAACTGGCACCTAACGGTGGTTGTAGAGCCTGAGGTACTCCCCCTGCTTCAGGCATCTCCACAGGCCACATTTCAACAGGACAATGCCTGGCCCATATTGCGAGGAATGTACAAGCCTTCTTCGAAGTGCGACAGGTACCATTGCTTCCCTGGCCTGCACGTTCGCCTAATGTGTCGCCCATCGAACATGTTTGGGATATGGCTGGTCAGCACCTGGTGCTTCATGGTCCTCCAGTAACCAGTGTCACGGATTTGTGGGCTTGAAAACAAACTGCATGAAGGAAAATCCTTCAGGAACTTATTCAGAACCTTTTTGATTCAATGCCACGGCGTATAGCAGCTGTAATTGCAGCGCATGGAGGCCACATCAAATACTGAATATTAGGACTCAAAGGTCATGTATTGATTTGAAAAGTTTATCATTTGTTACTTGTCATGTACCTAACTTGTGGTATTAAATTCATTGAATTCATGCGTTTTCTTCTTGGTGCAATTTTCACAAACGGCAGTGTATATATAAACAATGGCGTAATCAATAACTTTACTGCAAATATTTATAAATAACTTAAAATGTGCATCTTTGTATTATATTTTTGGCAATTTTTTAACACACTATATTGTTTTTATAGCCAGCCAGATTGCACTAATCATTTATACAAAAATTTTCAACAAAAATTTCAGTCAAATCTGAGGGGTAACGTTTCACTTGAAGTAGAATTAATAGGCTGGGTTGTGGGTAGAGTTGATGAGATATCATTACTGGACCCTGGTGGATGTTCTGGAAGTTCTTGAAGATACAGATGCTGTGTACTATGAAATGCTCAATTTGAATTTACCGTGCCTCTCACACAGTTGGTATGGCAAGTTTATGTCTAGCATAGAATTGACTTCCTGGCAGATAATTTCTATTCAGTCATTGTGGATTCTAGCATGTGTAATGCGTAGCAAAATATTTGAATGTTTCTTTTTGTTTATTATATTTTAAGATGTATTTAAAATTCTGCAATAAGTCAACTTCTACTGTGTGTTTTATTCTTTTACTCAATACAAATTTTTTTTAAAACGAACAATATATGACAATTGAATCAAAGATTTACCTGCATATTTGCTTTAATTATTTGTAGACATTCTTTATATTATAATAATCAATTCTTTGTTACTTCTTGTTGAGAATATTGATAATTTGCATAGCAAATTTGTACACTTTTTCCGCTTTCTCTCTAAGCATTTACTCTCGGTGAAAATTTTCTTAACGACCACAATTTATCGAATCTTGTTAATTTAAGCTATTGTCTGATTGTTATGGATCATAAAACAAATTCAGATAATTTAAAAGTTCTTGCATGCAATAAACAACATATAAGAGTATAATATTTACAATCATATTGTGTATAAAACATATTTAAATTCTTGCTTTTTGTTACATATTTTGTATTATTACAATATTTTTTATAGCAATGTCGATCTCTTTCGATCACTTACTTTAATACCTTTTCAACATTACTCAATTTTTATCGCCCAATATAGCAATAAAAACAATTGTAATTAATAATTTAAAATATATAAATGCTCAAGTCAAAGTTGATGACACAAATGGTATTTTAAAATAATTATATATTAATAATTGTGATATGTAATGCATACATAAATGTACAATGTATCAAATTTCCCCATCCATTCCATTGGATTTCCTTTTTACCATTCCTTAGCAAGCTTTACAAATCATTTTTGATCCTTTTAGTAATATCCAAGAAGTGTGTTGGTTGTCCATGGAATGACCCTATAATTACCACTTTTCTCATAAAAATTATTCATGTTGAATTATAATTACAATTAGATAAAATCTCTGTAAATGTTAACATTGCAATCAGTGTTTTCTCATATAATTGTGATTACATACAATTAACACTAAATCTTAACATTAAAATATTTATGCTTCTAATTTGTACAAAGACTAAGCAGTTAAACTTTAGCTTAAGCTTTGTTTTCAGAGCATTTACCTTGCCTGTTTTATCTCTTGATGTAACTAATAAAAAGAGTTTAGAACCATTTACTATTGGGTGCTTTTGCAAGAAGTTAGTACATCCTGGTCTATATAGGTCATTTTTGTGCATGTTCATGAACATCACATTTTTTACTTTCTCTACTATGTATAGTAAGTAAGGGAAGTATTGCATTCCACCCAAAAATTCAATACCGGTATTTCACAGGTAATACATGTTTTGAGGTGCACTGAATGCATATAAAGCATTTTTGGAAACATTTCCGTGTGGGTGTGTGCGTGTGCACTCAAATTGTGCATTCTTTGAAGACTGAGCTGTAATGGTCATAAGAAAGTGCTGTGGTAGTAATAGCACTTCTCTACTCTGTTATGTTAGAATTTACGGAGCCGGACATTTAGGCACAATGCTAAACTGACACTGCTAATGTTTCACATTTGAGCTGACTCATAGAAAACAAGCATAAATACAACCCAGTAAATTTCCTTCACTGTTGGTAATTTCCTTAATAGTAATATTTTCTTGGGAAAAGTAGCAACAGACTGTGGCAGATAATTTTCTCCTTGTGAATTAGGGTGTATTATTTATTTATTTATTTATTTATTTATTTGTGCTAGCAATCTTCCTTAGAATATGGCTATACATCAGCCCAAGCTGTTATCTTGCCATATTCTACCCATATTACACTCTTATTATAACATAAAAAATGATGATAATAATAATAAGAATAATAGTAATGGTACCAAAATAATAATCTTCTAGTAATAATATATAATAATAATAATAATAATAATAATAATAATAATAATAATAATAATAATAATAATAATAATAATATACTAATAATAATATAATTACAAAACTTAACATCACTTGATGAAATTAATTTACATCTCTTTTTATTGTCCATAACCATTTCTTTTTAACTTTGGACAAGTATTCTCTTACCTTTTTACTATCCTTGTTAAAAATCTTGCTTAAAGCTACTTTCCTGTCCCGATTTAACCATTTCCCATTTATAGCTACCTTTCTCCAATGTTGTGTACCTTTACAGTCAAAAACGATATGTTCTAAATCTTCTCTTTCCTCACATATTGGGCACTGATTCTGTGGGAACCCATTTCTCATTCCTATTAATTTCCATACACCTGCTCATGCCCAGGCAATACTTTCTCTTTGTTCCTTATTTGTGTTATCCACGTACTGTTCTCTAGCCCATACATTTTTTATTAATATATATGATTCCAAGGAACTTTTGTTCCCAATGTTGCTAAATAAATTTTGTATCTCTATATCTTCAAACCTCTGCCTAGCTTCTTTCCAGAAACCCTTAACATTATTTTCCCTCCTTCTCCAGATTTCCCCTAGACCACTATTTTCCAAATTAGTTTGTATACTATAACTCCACCCATTCTTCTTTAAGCTCCTTTCTTGGAATTCCAAACACTGCCTCAACAAGTTCTTCTCTTCTAAATTTAATAGTCTGTACCAATATTTAAGAGCTCTCTCCATTATTACCCCTTTCCCCCCCACTCTCTGCATTTCAATTAGAGCAAATTCCTTAACTGTAGCATTTGGCAGGCCTAAAACTTCTCTGCAGAAACTCCTATGTACCATATCTATCTCTTCCCAGCCTTGTTCTACTCCCCATATTTCACTACCATATAACATTTTTGCTTCAACTACTGTGTTATATATTTTCTCTAGCCATTTAACATTTATATCTGGTATTCTATATTTGCACCCTCTAATCGCTGCCATTGCCCCTTTCCCCTTTGTCAATACCAGTTTCTTCTGTTTCTCCCATTTTCCGCCCCCATCCATTTTAACCCCTAAATATATACAGTCTCTGACCACTTTATATTCCTTCTCTCCATTCTTCCACTTTTCATACTTGCTCAGTTTGGCACCTTTCTTAAACACTATAATTTGAGTCTTCTCTTGATTTACTTTCAAATTCCACTCATCGCAGTATTTATTCATTTGCTGTAGGGACTGCTTCAGACCAATCGTTGAAACTGATCCTATCACTAAATCATCAGCGAATAATAACCCAGGGATTGATACCTTATTTATCGTAGGCAACCAACTATTATTCCTTCCTATCTCAGTGAGGATATCATCAATGTACAGATTAAATAACACTGGACTTAATTTACATCCTTGTCGTAGCCCCTTCCTTTGATTTACTTCTTTGGGTGTATTATAGAAAAGTTGGTTTTAAATCTTTTTAGAAAAGTTGGTTTTAAATCTTTTTAGAAAAGTTGGTTTTAAATCTTTTTGCAGCAGTAATTTATTTGCAGAAATCTTTTTTTATGTGTTAGCAATTAAGCATTCGTAACTGGATTTTGTTTAATGTTGTTTCAGTGTCATCAAGTGTAATACCAGGCATGTCAGTGCCAGTAGGCCAAGCCAAAGTCCTGGTGGCAAAAATGCCTACTATTCCTCCTCAACTTTTGGGTGCCCAGCCTTCTTCAGGATTGTCAGAAGTCTTTGAAGGAAATAAATTACAAGGTAGCATGTATATCTATAATGTTATGTGTTGGAGAACAAGTGATGGAAATACATATAATAAGAGCTTCAAACAGAAGTAGTAAGTGGAATCTCAATATAAAGTACTTCAGAAAATCATAGGATTTATACTTTATTCCAAAAGGTATGCTATATTGAAAAGTGAATTTAGCAAATACAAAAATTCATTACAGTCCGACATCTTATAATTGACAAATTTATCAATTGCAAGAAAAATTTGAACATAATACCTTTAATTGTATCATTGCAGCCCTGTTGAAGTTCTTGTATGTACAGATAAATATACATACAAACATACACTTCTATCTACAATCCATATATTTACACAGAATACATCACCGAATCAGATGACATTTTCTACTTTACATACCGGTCTTGAAGTCATTGATTTTGGTTTGTTTTGACTTTTTCAACAAGTTCTCTTCCACAAACTGTTCAAGCTCACTAAGTGACTTCAGAATGTTTCCTGGCACCTTGTCAGTTTTCTCCGCATATCGCCTTAACTGCTGTATATACTTCATTGCTTAAACGGAAGATACACTTTCAGCTGCAGTTTCAATTTCTTCCTCTTCATTTCATCACTGTCATCGTGAGGGGCTGCTACAGTAAAAAACTCCACTATTTTCTTCTCTGTAAGGTGATGTGTTGTCTTTGCCTTAGCATCCATAGAGACATATTCTTCAAAGGTTAATGAGAATGGCAAATCCAGTTTTCTTTGTAACATTTTCCCACAACTCGCAAGAGGCTTCAGTGTCATCTGATGTTGTAACTGGCTGAAAATTCTGAATGCCAGCTTTTCCACAACCTTTCACAACTGTAGTTTCTTTCATATTCCACCAGACTCCTGCTGTCATTGGGATATCCTACAGAATATTGATGTTGGTAAGCACCATAAGTTTTATGTCGATAAACACATGTTGCACCAGACGTTTGCGAAAGTGCACTTTTACATTCTGCATGATTCCTTGGTCTAGTAGATGTAACATTGATTTGCAATTACCAGGTAGGAATTCAAGCCTGATATTTTCTAACCTGCAGTTCACTTTCTGCGCAGAACAGTTGTCTATAAAGAGGAGAAGTTTCATCTTATCTCTGCCTGTCTCTTTATCCACCTCAGTGAGCCAGTCTGTGAATAGATTTTTTGTCATCCATGCTTTGCTGTTGACCATATATTTCACAGCAGAGATACAACACCTTTAAAACACCTTGGCTTTGCAATTTGCCCTATTATGAATGACTTCAGCTTCTTTGTACCTGTGGCATTGAAACAAAATAATACTGTCAGTCTCTGATTTGATTGCTTACCACCAGTACACGTCTCACCCTTCTAAGCCATTGTTTTATTCGAAAAAAAAATGCAGTTTCATGTGTTGAAAATATCTTATGGCTTGTAATTTACGATGACATCCTTTAAATATGTTTCTTTCCATTCCTGAGCAGCCTCTACATCAACATATCTTGCTTCTCCATGGTTGGTTTTCCAGGAAATGTGTTATCTCTCCCGAAAACGAAACAGCCAACCAACACTTGCTTGGAAGTCTTTTAAGTCCAATAACGTTGCAAACTACTTTGCCTTTGCTTGAAGCATTGATCCAGAAACTAATATACCTTTGGCCCTAACATCTTTGAACCATGTGTCCACTGCTGCTTCCACTTGATGGAAATCACCAATACGAATCTTCTTTCTGTTGGGGCAAACTGTTGACCTTTCATATGCCTGAAGTATTGTCTCTTTGTCACGAAGTGTTGTCTAAAGAATGTTAAGTTTGATGTTATGTACACAAGGTACTTTGATCTACTTCATTCCATTTTCTGCCTTCTATGTCAGCTCAACTTTGTATTCTATTGAAAACTGCTTCCTTTTCTTTGCCTCCAGTATGTTGTCAAAGTTAACAGACAATGTTTCGTCAATGATCAACAAAAACACAAAATGCAAATTTTAATAACTATCTTCCTTAACAAAAAATGCAAGATAAACTTCACCAACAACTCTTCAACAACCAACAAAAAATGTAAGACACAAACTTTAACAGATTATTTCTTTAAAAACCAACAAAAATGCAAGACATGGACTGTAATAGCTTTAACTTTCTTCGTTAACAACGAAAATCACGTAAAAACAAAACCTTCAATTCAAACGAAATCGGAAATGGAAGTGCATATGGGTTTAACCAATGCTATATCACTTCTCGAAAGTATCAGTTGAATTAAGTTAAATTGAGTTTTATTTCTGGATGTTCTTTAACTACTATGGTCCTTAGTGTCCCATTCTATATTGGGCGTGAAAGACCGATAATTTTGCTCAAAGGCTTCTTTATCAGGCTTGAGGTTCTTTTACGTGCCGTAAATTTACGACACGGTACCACCAGCTTTACTTCGCTTTCGAAGGAAGCCATGCTAAAGATTTTTACGCCTGAAAAATTCCATCGCCCTCCACCGGGTTTGAACCTGCGACCTTGGGAACTAGAGGCTAGCCCAGTACCACTAGTCCACGGAGGAAGTATCAGTTGCCACCCTCAGAGTGTGGCTATGCATTTGTTGGTACTCTTGATAGATTCGCTCAGAGAACAAAGAACTTAACACACAGATACAATTGTGAATATCGGTGCCAGCATTAACTCCAAGCTTCGGCTTTCTCCAGTGATGCTCTTTGGCTCTCTGCTGATGTTTGGTGACTGAAGCCTCAAAACAGCCCTTTCTGTAACTGTAACTGTAACTGGCAGATACTGTGGAGTTCGTTTCTGTACAAAAGTTTGAAATTGAAGCAAAAATGTATTAATGCACAATATGTAATGCCAGTTTTGTCCAAGAATAGATGAAATAACGCTATCAGAGAAAACATATTTAATAAAAATTGCATACATAATTTTGAAATGTTCCTAATTAACACGTATGTAAAAATGAAAGTTCTTTGAACTATATTTTATGGGATTTAAGCGGGGTATTTAAAAATCTATACTTAAAAGTGAAATATATGCTATAGTGAAGTACGTTATTTTGAGATTCCACTGTATTGCATATAGAAGTATAAGTGCTTATTTATTTTAAATCCAAACTGATGAACTATGCTTTTAATGTATGCATCTAAACTTACTATTCTTTTTCGCCCCAACTTTATAAATCAAATTAAGTAATAGATGCTACTATTCTGGGCCTTACATGGTAAGACTGCTTTTTTCACAAAGCAATGTTACTATTACACGAGAAGCTTTTACAGGTATAAATAAGGAAACGACATGACAGATTGTATAGAGGGTGAATCAGAATAACACTGAATAATTTTAAGGTGTAATTCAGGGGTTATATTTGAGTATTTTCTTTTAGGAAATGTATGTCTGTAAACGTCTTGTTGTCGAGCTAGAGCACTTTAATGTTTTTTAAATGCTGTAGCTGAAAAAAATATGTTTTGTAATTTGTGAATCCGTTTTATAATTGAAAATTGGGCAATGAGAACTCTCTATATCTTCAGGGCACATAACAGGTAAGATTTCTTTATTGTTATTTTACTATTTATATGAAGTATAATTTGAATTTCACAAATTATATTCCTTTTATTTATTTTTCTCAATTTTCCGCTTTACATTTTTCTTTTTGTGTTCCTTTATATCTTTGTAAGTTATTTCATTTAAATATTGTATTACATTTAAATAATGCTAATCTTCTTTTATAAATTTGAATGTAATCTTTGTAATGATGAAACTCAACTGTTCCATATGAGTACTAATGAGATGCTAATTTCTTCTGAAGAGAAGAGGACTATTTATTGCTCCTTGGCCACATACATTACTTATTGCTGTTTCATTTTCTTTTTTATGGAATAAATAAGTTTGTTTATTCCATGCCCTTGTATATTGTTATTTCTACAAATTTTTCCTCACTTAAGTTGGCTATGGTTGTTATCTAACCAAATAAATTCAACTTCTAAATACAAATATAGGTTAACAAAGAACAAATTCACAATCCTTTAATAAATACAATATAACAATCATGATGATAACATCAAAAATATGCAAATAGTATAATACATAAATATAACAATGAATAAATTCCATATATCTCATATACTTATTCAAACAGGTAAGTGAAGTATAATTCTTATTTAATCTTTTTGATTAAATGCCTCTTGCGGTAGTATTTAAATTTTAATGCATATAAATTTCAATAAAACCACAACCCCTCTGTGATTTTATGTGTTAATGGTTTGTTTCAGTTTAGATGTATATATTGAAGAAATTGAACGTTGTTAATAAGGAAATCAATTGTTGCATGTAGTGATGAGATCAGAACATGTATGTATTAATGATGAAACCAAGTGTTGTATGCCAAAATATGTATACATCTCCCTCCATTTTTTTCGGTATATGTAATCATTAAGAAAACTTATATTTTCTCTTGAAATAATTTTGCAAATACCATTAATAGTTAAACATGCACCAATTATGTATCTATTTTATCCCAAGCATTTTTACTAAATGAATGTTCATCTCAAATATGATGTAATACATTTTATTTTATATATATATATATATATCTCTCAGCCATATAATTGTTTTCATTATTGTAATCTCAAGGTTATAATTCTTTTGCCAGAAAATCAAATCTCATTTATTTTTATACCGTCATAGCATTTCCTTTTAGCATTGCAGCATCATTTTAATATTTATTTATGTATGTATATCATTGTAGCATCGTTCACAAACTGTATCCACAATGAAAAATTCATACATTCATTTTCGTACAGGGTGATTTATGAAGAACTGACATATTTATTTCTTTAATTATCTGTTCAAAATTCGCTCAATGCCCCAATTTTAGACCAAATTAACAGAATGTTCTGGAGTTTTGATTGCCTGTCACTAGATGTGCAGATGTTCATGTTTTATTTGTAATTGTTAGTTTTATTGTCGGCAACTGTTTTTGAGATTTTGTTCTAGTCAGTGTGAAAATGGAGTACACATTGCTTGTAGAGCAATACTGGATTACGAATTCAATTACAGCTACTCAAAGGGCATACCAGAGAGAATTTGGTGTTCGGAATCCTCCCCAAAGAAATACAATACTGGGACTGGTAAACAAATTGGAAACAACTGAATCTCTGGTGAGTGAAAAAGACAAAACTCATTCATCTAAGCTTCCCACGGTTGTTGTTGATGTAAGAGCATGACTGGATCAGTCACCCAAAAAATCATTTAAGACGTTTCTTGCAGGAGACAGGGTACAGCTACTCAATGTGTCAGAGAGCTGTGAAAAGTGCAGGCCTAAAGCCGTATAGGATTACGGTTGTCCATCAGTTACAGGAACCAGATAAAGATAGACGACTGAATTATTGGCATTGGTTTCAGGCGTTCATTGTGCAAAATCCTGCCATATTGTTCCATCACATGGTTCACAGATGAAGCATGGTTCCATTTATCCGGCTATGTGAACTGAAATAACTCATGATATTGGGCCAGTGAAAATCCACATGTTATTTATGAAGCACCTATGCTCCCGGTTAAAATTGGAGTTTGGTGCGCAATATCCGCACAGAGAATAGTGGGACCATTTTTTTTTTAAACAATGTGAACACTGCAGAGTACCGAAGGAATTTCAAGGAGTTTGCTGAGTAACTAGACGATGTAAGAGCTGAGTCAAGGATATTTTCAGCAAGAATGGCACTACATGCCATACATCAAATGAATCCATGGCACTAGTTGCAAGTTTCTTTAACAACCGGGTAATTTTCAAGAACCTGTGGCCACCAAGATCTCTGGATTTGACATCGCCAGACTTCTTTCTGTGGGGTTACTTAAAAGACAGGGTTTATGCCACACATTCCCAGATATTGGACGATCTGAAGCACAACATTACACAGGAGATTCAAGCTATTGACACCAGAGTCCTCCGAGTGGCCAGTAACATGGAACGACGTGTTGAGTTGTGCCTTATGCAGGATGGAGGACATTTTCAACATTTGCTATAGAGGTAAATAATTTCCCAAAATTCCTCTGCATTTCAGGTATAATAAGTTGTCGCTAGCATAACTCGTTTTGAAACAATTAAAGAAATGTGTCAGTTCTTCATTAATCACCCTGTATAATTCATCATGGCTTATTTTTCTTTTTCCTGTTGCAGAAAAACGAATTCATATTTTATTTATTCTCACGTGATGTTAATTCATTACATTTTTGTGAGAATAACAATAATTTTTTTTTTAAGATATACACTACAATCTCGTTAGTTCATTTTTGCAGGGATGCAAGTGTTTGGACATCATAGACTCGAGAACGTGTTAATGAAAATACAAAATCTGCAATTTATGTAATAAAATCTAATAATACATCTTACCTCAAAAACGGATGTGAAATATAGACACTATGTACACTGGTTTGAAATACATATCTATAGTTGATTGCTTTGTTGGTTTTAATGCCAAAATTTTACTGTGTAGTAAAGTCATTACATCGTCATCAACTTTGAAACTGCACACATATCGCTTCACTATGTCCATTGCCTGCATCACTTCTGACATTGTAGGTACTGGTTCAGGATCTGGCTCATCATCACTTTCATCTCCAACTGACACTTCTTCTTTCACTTGTTCTTCGAGTATTTCATCTATCATCGCTGTTTCACACACTGGAATTTCATTGACATTGTTTACGTATGTTTCAAAAGACACGCTGGCATCGTCTGCTATTTGGCGGCATTCTTCACTCTCAGAAAACTCATCTTCCTGCGTGATTGCTTCACCAAGAACCCAGTAAAAACCAGCTTTATTAAAACATTTCCTAATGGTACCTTGCGTCACACAATCCCAAGCAGTTCTAATAAAATGCATGGTAGCTAAGACTGATTTTTCTTGTCGTTGATTTCAGTGTAGCCAACCCTCTGTACCAGCCTGTTCCGATACGTATGCTTCATGCACCAAATTATGCTTTGATCTAAAGGTTGTATTTACTCGTGCAGTATGCTGGAAAGAAACTGATTTTTATGTTTCTTAAATTTGAAACAGTTGGTGGATGAGCAACACACTGTTCAATAAAGAGTGCAGTTTTCCTGCTTCTTATGCCCAGTCTTGTGTCCCGTGCTCGTAAGAAATTTTAAAGATGGCAGAAGTTATCCAGGCTTTTATGTTGGAAGTGTACTAACATGGAAAAGATTGCACATTCTTAAAGCATCGTGGACTGCGTACTTTTCAAATAACCAGCGGTACCAATTTCTCCGTTCCACTTTTGTTACAGCACAACAAAACTGTAATCCTCTCCTTGTTAAGCTACCCGCCGTGGCACTTCCTTAAAATCCAGAGTTTTATTTGGCAAAAGATGGAAAAATAGTGCTGTTTCATCTGCATTATAAACATCGTCGGGGCTATAGTCTTTTAAAGTTGACGGTAGCGTTGTATTTTTCCACATTTCTATATTTTCACACAGGGTAGTGTCATTATCCAGGGCAGCAGCCTCACCTTGTACACATCTGTAGACTAAGCCATGTTGATTCTTGAATCTTTCAATTCAGTCATTGGATGCTTTGAAATCATCCAGTTCCATCTTTTGTGCTAAAGTGCTGCTTGAGCTCAAACCACAGTACCTTCTATTGGCACATTTGAAGCTCAAGCTTGTGTAAACCACTTTAGCAGAACATCTTCTAATTCTGGAAACTGGCCAGGGTGATTACATTTTCTTTTAGCACATTTTTCCCTTCAAAAGCAGTTTCAATTAGTTTACGTTTGCTAACAGTTGTGTTTAAGGTTGACAGAGGAATGTTTAACTTCCGCGCTATATCCACACGTTTCATATTTGTATTGCGATCTACTTCTTCAAAGATTTTCAGTTTTTCACTGTGGTTATTTGCTGTACTTTCTTTTTCTCCATTGCGAACAAAAAGTTAAAATACAATTACGTTTCCTCAACACTCAACAGCAGAAACTAACCACGCCAAGCCACCGCTAAACTAAAGCATTCTCTACCCCCCCCCCCCCCCCACACAAATTGCATCACACAAATATATACATACATGCATGCCATTGGCTGCCGGTTCCACCCCGCCTGATTTGACCAAAGTAGTGAATGAGGATGTCAAACTTCGAATATAGTAAATCTACTTCCACTGGACCGACCAAGGATTGCCCAAAATAGCGAATGAGGGCATCAAACCTCAAATGTAGGTAACGGGAGTGAGAAAATGTACTAAATGAACGTTATTTATTGCATTCGGTGCCGGAACTTTTATAATTCAATGTAATACACGGGAAAACGTGTTAATGAGGCATGTGCTAACGAGATTCCACTGTATATGCAATGTGAAATCAATACATTTTCAATAATCAATCTTCGATTATGAATAGGTATATTAATGATTATATTTGTATGGTTACTTGGGATAATATTTGTATATATATATATTGAGTTATTTGTATTATATCTCAAATTGATAAGCTTACCTTACACATATTTTTCCATCAGATGTCATTAAAGTTACTTCTTTATATTCTATGTGCATGGTCACCATGGATACGTATCACAAAATTTTCAAATATTTCTTTCGTTGCTATGACACTCAACTTCAATCCCACATAATAGTTTTAGTTTGTATATTTTTAATAATTTTATGGTATCTTCCCACACTTTTTCCATTTAAACTGCAGTTCAAAAGTGTGATCTCCAAATTGTTTTGTAATCAACAATGGTCCTGTGTACAATAATTCCATTTTAGAAATTCCTTTTATCTGAGGCTTTAGAAATGTTATGTTTTTCTGTAAATTCTCTTTGCATTGCCATGGTCATAGGAAAATCAATAGTTAAATTTTTAGGTTTCATATTTAGCATTAATTCTACTGGACCAAATTGCTGTGTGAAAATCAGAGGAACGTAACTCCATTTTAGCGATTTTACAGGAGAGCTGAACAAAGGTATTTTTAAATGTAATTTCCATGTTTCGTGATGTAATACAAACTTTGTTGAAAAATCTCTACTCCACTTAGAGTACACATAAAAAGCAGTCAAATGATAAGAAAACTTAAAAAATACTCCTTAATGGTTTACTGCTAATTACTGTTTAATGTAGTACTTAGGAGATACGTCATTATGACTCTAAGAAAATCAATCTAAATAGAAGTTTTACACTATGGAGATACACACTTGGGTGAGAAAATGCATTATAAAAAGTGAATTTTCACATTAAAAAGCACATTAGAAGCAGTTATAAAAGGGCTTATTAGTGAATTTTGTCACCAATGACATTAGTGGATGTTCACTTTCTCATTAACTCCATCACAACCATTGCCATTGCGGTCTGAAACTCCGGCTCTCTCTTCTTGAAGACCTCTGTAGAATGCATGGCACTGTTCCTTGATAATGCAGGAGTGGCAAAGATCCAATAGGTCTTTTATTTTCTCTTCCTGCAGTTTTAGTGCCCGTGGTATTTCAGTTCCAGCTGGAAGGCTGTATCAGAATTTCGGGAGTTTCTGGAAACTGGCAAACTTTTGAATTGTTGCTAAAAAATGTTTGAAAAAGATGCGATTAATATCACTTTTGCGATGTTGAAGCTGGGTCAGCTTAAGCCATTGTACTTTATTTCCTTCACTATCAGTTTTTGTGTTTTTCAACCGCTCCTTCTGCATGGCGCCAAAATCCAGGAAGTCCTTTTGGTCCATTTCAACGACTTCATTCAACCTTTGTTTCAAAGCAGTCTGAACAACAGTATACCACCCTGAAGGATTATGGATGTTAACTTTTTTTGTAGCCCTCTCTCTACTGGCATGAACTGAAACACAGTCCATCAAAGAGTGGCCAGGTTCAAAGAAGCATTGCTGTATCATAGGAATGTTCAGAGTTTGTGCAGCATGAAGAAATATGGTGCTCATATTGATGTTTTGATTTTGTCTTCTGCAGGTGTCGGAGAACAAAATAACTGGATGGTCATCTGCAATCTTCTGGAGTTCTTGAAATATACATGATGCTACTTCAATTGATCCGCGTTTAGCCACACCTTCATGCCACATGTAATTTCTAGCTTCCCTGGTAGCAGTGTTGTATACTGTGAGATTGTATACAGCTAGTCTTCTTTTATAGAAAATGGCCTTAGCAGCTATGACTTGACAGTATCTTACAGCTTCTAGGTCAAATTCCAATAAATGGCATTCTCCTGCTTGGGACCGTTCTTTCATTTCATTTTTTAGATTTCTAGCTACCTCTTTTCTCTTTAGGTGTTCAAAGTGCTGGTTCTCCTCTGCCTCTTGATTTTCAATTTTCTTCTGGGAGATTTTGAAAATGATAGTAGTGGTCGCACACATCTTTTCTAGATACGTGAAAGTCTAGATTAAACTCGTTATTGAATATTTCTCTGTTTAGCGAATATTTTTCAGCAGTAACCTGTCTCTCTTCGCATTGTTTCTTATATAGATCATGCATTATTTGTATATTCAGATCTCATGGTAGGAACTATCGTGCAGTGCTCTGTCGATAGAAGAGTAGGAAATGATTTGATATGGCTCCTTATTCTCTCCCTAGCCTCATCGGGTCTCCTTACTCTTGGATAATGGCGACCTCTATTGTCAGTAGTCAAAATCATGTTGCTCCTATGTCTTTTTTTCTGTATGTATCGTATAAATGTTTCTGATACATTAAAAGTGCTAAGGAAAAACCCTAGACATACTTAGCTTCACAACCATCTTTCAGTAGAAAGTACTTCTTTGTAACATTTCTACGAGACTGCGTTGCTGCGGAACGTGACCTTGCTTTAGGTACCTCCTTAATAAGTAGAGCTAAATACTGCTGCCGCTGCTTTTCTATATCTTTCATCTTCCAGAATCATTGAACATCTCCCTCGCTGATGATCTCACTACACTTTTTCGGGCATTCGGAGTAATTCTTGTAGTTAAATGTCCTGGCTGGCACTTCTTTCTTAGCAGTTGATATCTCAGCAGTTCTTTGCTGAATGCCTATTCATTTTTCTTATGTTCCTTCTCCACTTGTCTTTGTGCTTAGTACTTTTTCTTGTTTTCTTTTCCTTTTCCATTCCATTTCCTCTTGTCAGGTTCCCTATCATTAGCATTCACAGTCATTGAATTCACTTCTTCCTGGCGCATGTTCATTAACTTCACAAAACCCAGATAAATTGACCCATCAGGATGGAATAGCTGATTCGTCAGTGAATGGGGATTTGTGACATTTATTCTCTTCGTGGCACTGCCTGGAAAGAAGAAAATTATATAATTTATAATGTTAGAACCTTATCTAGCATTATGTAACACATTAATCAACTTTCAGTCAAACCCAGTCCTGCTGCATTATAATACGATTATAAATACATGCTAATTATGACCAAATCCACCATTGTACCCAAAAGCAAACGAGGCCTTAAGTTTGCCGATATGCA
Source organism: Deroplatys truncata (assembly GCA_030765065.1). Classification (NCBI taxonomy): domain Eukaryota; kingdom Metazoa; phylum Arthropoda; class Insecta; order Mantodea; family Mantidae; genus Deroplatys; species Deroplatys truncata. Next base: position 22,825,682 of record CM060976.1, on the reverse strand, counting down.
TCATGTAATTATTTTAGTAAAATTTCAATTAGGAAAATAAATAAATCAGAATGTAACCCACGACCATTATGGAAGGGTGCATACACAACCATAAGATGATAGCGTCTTTGTATACATATTTTGTTTGTTCTTTATTATATTCCTTTAACTATACATTCAAATAATTCGTGATGGATGAATTAGTATTTGAAATGTTAAACAGGAAGCACATGGAAAAGCAGACTTTTACTTACTAGCTGGTTTTTCTGGTGATTGGGACGCTTCCAGTTGGATGGCAGCTCTCCTTTTTTTGGCCTCAGAGATGGTGATGAATCTGTGTTGCTGTATGTAATTATCGGATGAACCTGAACTAAACACTTTGAATTCATTACACCCCTCTTCACATAACTCCGGCAGTCTGTCCATATCATAATTGTGTTTTGTAATATAGTAATTTTTAAAATAAATAAATAGGAACCAAGCTCAATCATTGCAATCAAATTAAAGGTCTACATCTTCATGAAAGACTAGCTCGTAATTAAAAACAATAGTAACTTGGCCTACCTTTATCTGATGTTGAATAATTCCTTTTGTTGAGGTAATTTTGATTCATCACTAGATCAACCATTATCCTTCCTCTTGATGTCATTTTTAGATGTCATTTTTATATCTAACACACAGAGCGCACTAACATTAACCTCTTCACACCGAGTCCTCCAATAAACTAATATGCAAAATGTGATGTGACAATGAAAGCAACATAATTAGGTTGACAATGCTTATAAGTTATAACAATAATAAGTCTATTGTCTTTCCACCACCTGACATACATGCAAGGAAATGCAATAGCTTGAAACCTTGTAAAGAGTGCCACTGGTGGTTAGACGAATGCAGCAATTAAGATTCAGCAGTAAGTGAGATGTGTTGTGGCATTTCCACCTTATATCGCAAGTGTCATTAGCTGCTGGACAGCTATAGTTCTATTTCAGGTACACAGGAAAATAGCACACACATGCAGGAAAATTATATGCAGAACAAGCAAATAGTTGTCTCTGGTGTGATAAAACATATTTCCAAAATTAGGTTATGAAGTTATGAGTCAGAACATAAGTGCCATTATGTTTTGCTATTCCCAAAATTGAGACGCACTTCTTTAAGACACAAGAACGTAAGCACCAATACATCTATCTGTCTCTTAAATAAACTCGTAACTTGGAGATATGCAGCACCTTATTCTCGCCAGGAGAAGAGTACAGATATGTCGCTTTGACACAACATAGAGCTCATTACTGTGATAACATACATTGAAAAAGCCCAAAACCCCATTTTTGGGGATACGTTCCTCTGGCCCTCACATGACGAAACTTAGTAGTGGTATTAATAATATTATTTATAATTTTTTCAATGTATACAGGGTGGAAGTGAAATAACCCTGCAGACTGGGTGAGGTGGAAGAGTGGATGTAGATGAACAAAATGCTCCAACACGTTTTTGTAATTAAATGCACTGTTAACTTGATAATTGCGTTTAAAAGTAGTAGTATTTGGCAACGTGGTGCAACTTGTTGATTTGAGTAGTTTGCTTCTCCTGGCAGCGCCTTGAACTATTCCAACACTATAAAACCATTTAAGTAACGCTGGCCATGTATCAAATTCATGTTTTGTGGCTGGCGTGCGAGACACCACAAAAATTCCGGGAAAAAGTCATATTATTGTTCACTGCAGCATATGTAAACATTACCTCGAATTCTACATTCTCACGTAATTACAGATATTTTATTTGATATGTTTAAAGGCCTGAATATCTGGCCTATTCTATTTGAGAGGCTTATGCCATGGTAAGGTAATGAACTCACGTGGAATTGTTACTGATATTAAACAGTTTTAAGGTTTGTGTACACAATACCTATGTATGTAGTTTAAAAGGTACATTTTAATTATTACACAATGCCATACTGCAGTGATATTTATGTGACAATGCAATGGTTTACTTGAAATGAAAATAAGGATTCCAAAGATCATGGCACTCTTATGTGAAACACCTCTTACATTATTAACACCATTATTCTGTGTTGAATTTAACAATGTGGTACTAATAATTGCTAAATGTTTAGGAAAGCATAATTTATAATGTGAGTTTACACTCCACTGCAATATGCTTAAAGGAAATTTATGTCGATTGTTTATACTTTTGTCCAAACAGGAACTGTACGCTTCTATTTAATTTTTAATATACCTGTTTTAAAATGGGAGTGATATGCTTCATGCCAGCACATACATCTAATTAACGTCTAAAAAAGGCAATCTGTATAACATGATGCAGGAGTTTTAAGAAGCAATTTCGTCAACGGTTACGCATTACTCCAATTTTGACAATGGTTACTCCAATATGATTTAACAATAAGCTTATGAGTAATAAAAAAGCTCTAGTTAGTGAAATTTACAACACTTACGTTACTGATAAGATTTATGTGTGTGAGTATGTGTGACATATATCAAAATATTTAAAAAAAACGTAGGTAAACAAAATTGACACTGCTCTTCGTGTCTAATGAATTCCAAGCCTAGGACTACCATTATTTACTTGGAGCTTTAGAAACAAAACTTTACCATAACCTTAATCACTAGCATTTATTAGCATTTACAAGTATGCAAAAAACATTGAATTAATTTAAAATATCTGAACTTGCCTCCAGGATGTAAATTTGAAATAAGAGTTTACAGGAAGTGTTCCATATGTCCTCGATTACAACTCGCAATTACACTACCTATATCATGGACCCGCTGGCAAATGACAACAAATGTGTGTGCACTTGGCTTGATCCTGTTAGGAAATCTTTCAGCATAGAGCCGTTGAGCAGATCGAGAACTGCACTGCATTTCTCCATAAATTAAGATCATGTCCAGATATTCAGATGTGAAAATTGCGGCATTGTGTATGTTCTGTAACAAGATTTTCTGTCCTTTGTTTGCTTGTTTTTTTTTTTTTTTTTTTTTTTTTTTTTTTTTTTTTTTTTTTTTTTTTTTTATCCATGTGCCTCCTTTAACTGCTCTGATCTTAACTTGAAACTTTGACAAAAAGACAATTGCATACGATTAAGTAAACATTCCCTGTGATCTACACCGATATCAGAAGAAAGTAAATGCAGCTGATGCAATGTTGTCAGTTCTAACAACTAAGGAGGCATCAATTTATGGACTTTTTAAATTTAATTTACACAAAAACTGATCATTCTATTAAAATACCCAAAGGAAAAAGTTGTCGTTTATTCAATTTTCTATGAATATAGCCATAAATTAAGAACCTTTAATCAACAGTAATCCAGTAAGGTGATGATGAATAATACAATCCATAAATAAAAATAAACCTAGTGATGATGAATTTTTTTGGATACAAGCATGTTTTTCTCAAACGGTGCATTTAATTACAAAGAAGTGTTGGGTTTTTGTTCATCTACATCCACTCTCCCACCTACCCCAGTTCGCAGGACTATTTCACTTCTACCCTGTGTATGTTGGTCAACCCAAGAAGTATGATCTCTGTCAACGTGCTATTTAAGAATTTTATGCCATGTACTTGACCTAGACCTAGTTTTCCTGTGTTATGCATATGTTGGTATCAGTTGAATTTCTCCGTATTTGTGTTTGTTCTGTGTATATTTCCATCTGCATCTTTCTTTTCAGTCATGTTTTTGATTCCTGTGTAGTCCAATGTTTGTTACTTCTATATTTTCCTGATATTGTGTATCTGTATTTTTCTCAGGGATGTTTCAGTCTATGCTTGTAATTCCTTAAGTATCGTCGTTTATATGCCTCTTTCCCTTCATGATTTCTCTTTCTTGAATTTCTCATATTACTATCATGTTGGCTGTGTATGTTCTCCCGTGATATATTGTCTGCATAACACGTATGATATGTGTGTATGTGTGGGTTATCGTCTTTTTGTAGCAAATGTGTTGCATTTGATACATCTTTTATTTTTGACATCACTATTTGTTTCACATTTTCGTTAAAATCTTTTCCCTTACTATTTCTACCTCTTTACATAATTCCTTAACTTCCTCTATTTGCTTCATTTCAAAGTTATTGTGGCATGCTTTCAGTACTTTTATTTCCTCTGCTATCTCTATTCTTATGTTATTTGTACATTCTACCATTTCTTCTCTATGTTTAATCATATCTTCCCCTAATATTCTTTTATTTTCTTTTACCTCAACTTCTTTCCTGATATCGTGTATCTATATTTTTCTGTGGTATGTTTCAGTTTATATTTATAATTCCTTAAATATCCTTGTTTATATGCCTCTTTTCCTCCATGATTTCTCTTTCTTGAATTTCTCATAGTATTACTATCATGTTGGCTCTGTTTTATGTTCCCGTGTGATATATTGTCTGTGTATGTGTGGGTTATCATCTTTTTGTAGCAAATGCGTTGCATTTGATACATCTTTTACTTCTGATGAACGTTACTATTTGATTCACATTTTCATTAGTTAAAATCTTTTCCCTTACTATTTCTACCTCTTTAGTAATAACTCCTTTACTTCCTCTATTTGCTTTATTTCAAAGTTATTTTGGCATTCTTTCATTACTTTTGTTTCCTCTGCTAACTCTCTTCTTATGTTATTTGTACATTCTACCATTTGTTCTCTGTTTAATCATGTCTTCCTCTACCATTCTTTTATTTTCTTTTACTTCAACTTCTAATTACTCATTTTATTGCTGATTGTTTCTATCTGAATTTCTAAGCTGTTCTTTACTTCACTCAAATTATTGTTTATAATTTTCATATTAGCCTTGCATTCTATTCTTCCCTTTCCTATCTCATGTTTCAAATTATTATTTCAACTTTCCTACTCTCTAAATCTTCCTTTCTACCTTTTTCTATCTCTTGATTTAACTTAATCACTGTTACTTTCCAATTCTTTAAATCTTCTTTTCTATTTTGCTCCATTTTCTGTCATAGCTTTCGCTTTAATTCTGCTAATTCAACTTTCCTACTTTCTGAATCTTTCTTTCTACCTCGTTCTGTTGCTTGTTTTAACTCCATTATTTCTATTTTTCTACTCTGTATCTTCCTTTCTATTTTGCTCTATTTTCTGTCCTTGCTTTCGCTGTAATTCTGCTAACCCAACCTTCCTATTATCCTCAGATTCTTTCATAAATCTGTATAAATCAGCGAACATTAGCCCTATTTCTTTCTCTGACATGTTTCCTTGGATGTTTCCCCCACTATCTCTACATTTTCTGCTTCTTTCCTAGCTATTTCACCAGTAGAATTTTGAGTGCTCATTGTAGATGTTAACACCTTTTTATTTCTTAACATGAAAATTTAAAATGTTTTCATATTGTGTAATCTCATGGCTAACAATGTAGATTAGAGAAAGCAGGAAAATATTTAAGAAAAAGTAGGTTAAAGTGTTTAAAAGAAACATGAAGCAAATTGGAGAAGATACTGAAAAAGGGTAACAAGGCCAAAAGTAAATAGTGAAAAATTATACTTCTCCATTTATATACAACAGATTGTTAGATATAAGGGGAAGAGAAATAATAAGCAATTCCATTGTATTGTATACATTGTATAAGTTGCATGTAAGTTCAAAGCAGACAATAAATCATTCAGTCAGTCATTCAACAATGTAGATTCAACTGAGACAAATTTCCAAAGCTTATAATAATAGTAAGAGTGCAAATTGTTTTAATTCAAAATGTATTTAAACATGCAGAAAATATTCATCTTTCAGTCTCCTCTAAGAAATATTTGAAAAAGTATTATGTTTCATAAAATCTAAAATAGAATTAGTATTGAGCAACTTTCACTTTTTTTTCTCAAAAGCCACTTTAAAACAGCAAAACTGCACTGTCTATTTTTGTTCCATTCATTACAAAGAATCATCCTGTACAAGGATGATCATAAGTCACATTCCATCCTGTGTGTATATGTATAATAATAATAATAATAATAATAATAATAATAATAATAATAATAATAATAATAATAATAATAATAATAATAATATACAAATACAGAGGATACCAGTGAATATATGCTGTTGTCTGAGTTTTAATACTCAAGAACCTTAGAACTATCACATAGACCAAGGGTGGCAAAAACGACTTCCTTCCGTGAGTCACCAAATATGCAACATGCACTGCATCGCTCAACAGCATATGAAAAACAAATGGACGGTTGCAGAGAGGGAATGGCGCCTGCGAGTCAAAATAACTCGCGAGTCGCGTTTTCGCCACCTCTGACATAGACTTTGCATTTTCTATAATGTGCTGAATGTCTGAGTGCTGACAAAAATCATCTCTCTCTTTCTCTCTCCGTTAAAATTAACATGTTTAAAGGTGACATCTGAAATTTATTTTTGAGCTTCTATTAGCCATTTCCTCTTATTTCTTGATGCAGTAGTGGTTGTAATACCTAGGTTTGATCAGTAGAAAATATGTTGAAAAGTGTGTACACCTTTTAATGCAGACATGTACTGTGGAATATTATCTTTTACTGTTCATCTGACTGAATACAAGAATGCGTATCATAGTTTTCTGATGGAATACTGCTGTGTCATCATTTTTATACTCTGCAGTTGGAACATGCCAGCTGTGTTATAAGCATGAGTCATTAACAGGTTTACTGACTCTTGTTTCTTGGGTAATAGTTACTATATGAGAGCCAACGGATTCTTATGAAGCTGATGAAAAATAAACTGTACAGGAATAGTTTGCAAATATTTGAGAATTGAAAGACAATGCAAGAGAAAGTGCAGCAGTTTTGCAGGAGGAATTAATGTGCATGAATGCAAGCTTTATTAAAATATTACAGAATTGCATGGTGGTACAAGTGAATCGTTTTCAACATTTTCTGTGGCAAAGGTAGGTGGTTATTTGTAGTTGAGAAATCCTTGCAAGCAACTTTGCTAGCTGACAGCTTGCCTCTAGGGGAACAGATCTTGCTTTCTCGGCACAGCACAGAAGTATTGGCACTGTAGAGTATCCAGAGTTTTTATTTAACTAATTAAAATTTATCAAGTGAATTTAAGTTTTTCTGTTTGATAAACATGCAACAACTTTTTTGACTTAGTAAAGGTTAATCTATTTCTTAATGGGTGTTGAGCAGAAGACACAGCTGAAAAGTTTAATTGTAAGGTAGAAGCAGGAAAGTTCAACTTTGCATGTTTGGCCTGAATTGGAAGGCAGCATTTAGCATGGCTACAAAAAGCAGATGGAGTGTAAACACTTCATTTCATAATTTAAGAACTACGTATTTTACACCTTGAGAGGGTGTAAAGTTCAATCATTTCTTTAGAAATCAGCAGATTGTGGCAAAATTGGTTTTTGCACAATGTCAAGATAGGCGTGCAAGTTAATGCCAGTTTCATACCTCAGCTTAGTAACTGAGTGGTTAAAGCATCTATTTCATTTGTATTGCAGCTGGTTCAAATCCCCATGTCTGTGAGTGTTTCTTCGCTGAATAACATTACAGTTGATTATTTTGGAGCAATAGAACTAATGTTTTGGAGGGGGGGCAGTGGAATTTTAACTACCCATTTGCCTGCTTAATTAGCACATTTATAAGGTTTCAGACGTGTATGATCTTTACAGCATAGCTGAATTGTCAGTTTAATTATAACCACCGATATGATCCCATGCAACATTGCAAATTCAATATATCTTCCTAGTTTAAGCTAATGAATCTTTCTCCATGTTTTAGTTTATGTTCTTTGAATGATTAAATTAATGATGGTTTACAAGATTTGTGTTTCTGTAACTGATATTCTCATAAGGATTTCTATTATGATTTCATATGCAATATTGTCTGATTAAATGTAATAACATTTGAGATGTATGTCAGTATTAAATAAGAGTAGAGACAGATGAAAATTTCTTTGGTACCATAGCAACCTGCAAACTGTTCTAAATAAGTTGCCAAGTGCATAGCCAAATCTTTGTATAGTCAAATGTCGTTCTGGGGCCTTTAAACTCATTTTGTTGTACTGAAATTTCGTTAAATCCGTTATTTAATATTTTTATCTTAAAAGGACCAAAATTACAACTTTTAAATTTAATATATTGTATCTGTTTTTGAAAATGTAATATATGGTATTAGGAATGGATATCGAAGGAAAAAATACAGTTCAAAATTTGCTACTAAAATAATTTCATATTTAAGATATTAAGATTGGCAACATTACATAATTAATTAATATGTAGTAAGCTTATATGCTATGTAACATACCTTACAAATGTTTTCATTTTGAGGAAGAAGGTTTAATGAAAATTGGTTTTTTGTCCACAGATAATGAAGCAGATTTTAATCGCTTTCCTGCTAATGAAGAGAGTGAAGATGTGGGTGCATCAGATGATGATAGTGATGATGATGGCATGGACTCTGATGATGAAGATTATATGGAACCAGGAAGAAGAAGAGGAGGAAGGTTTGGAGGAAAGCAGCGTGGGGGACGTGCAGGTCGCAGGATGGTGCGTGGTACTCGCACAAGGGGAAGTGGGCGAAATTGGGACCGTGGTAGCAACTTACGTGGGGGGGTGACTACAGTAAAGCGTAGAGGTGGTCGTGGGCGAGGAGGACCTGGCCGACCAGAAGAGATTGAGCGAGCTCAACGTCTGGAAGCTGAAATGGCTGCAGCGCTTGTTGCTATGGACAAAAGCCCAGAAAAAGAAGAGAATGTAATACGCTCAGTTCCCACAGAGAGCTTGATTCAAGAAGCAGACTCTGCATCTGTGCAAGAGAGTCAAGCAGAACATTCAATGACAAGTGTAACTAAGAAAGCTTTTACAAACACCAATGAGAAAATAAATGCTGTCAAGAAAAAGCTGAGTGATGCTCTGGAAACCAAAAAGACACAAGAAAGAACAGCTTTACCAACAAGTCCAACTTCACCTCCCGGGAATCAAAACCAAACAGCAGCCAATCGTCAAATTGTCCAAAATAAGCAAGAGAAGAAAAGTGTAATCAAGAGTCCAATTAAGAAACATTCCACAGATTTATTACAACCTGCTTCACAGCCTGCTTCATCAAATATATCACCAACCCAAGAAGTGACCAAAACTGAAGCGAGAAAAAATTATCCCAAGCGAGAAAATAGGAAACCTCCAGCTCATCTTGCTGAGGCTTTTGGGCCTGCATTATTTTCCACTCCTGATATCATTAGAAGAGTTAGTACTGGAGGGGAGCAAAAGACAACACCACCTACTCCGGAAACCCCACCTGCAGAAACGAAGAAAGAAGAAAATGAACCTGTAACTTCTAAACAATCACCAGAAATGAAGATAAATACAACTCCAATGGCATCTCCTAATTTACAGGAAGAACGTAAGTTTCAATCTATTTTTATATTAGAAATTGAGTTTAACTGTAATGTTAAAGTAAGGAAGCATGTAAGCATTTATTTTTCTAGATTTTATTATACAGTTGTACCTTTTCTCTATCATTGCTTGAATATTTAATTTGAATGTGGTAGAAATGTCAGTACTAGTTGACCAAGTATATGGTAAGGTAAGATTATGAATGAGGCAGTCATATTCTCATTGAGCAGAGTACATTCACTTCAAATGATTAGTAGTGAAAGTCATACAAGGAGTAACAATATCAACTTAAAATCACTTCAAATGATAAGCCAGTAGTAAAAGTCATACAAGTAGCCACAATATAATTTAAAATTGGCAATTGTAGCTGTTGATGCTAGCGTTTTCAAGCTAGAAGTCTAATGTGGTATGCTATTGCCATGAAACAAGAAAAGAAACAGGACATTAAGCTCCCCTCAGGTGGCTCAAATCCAAGCTTCAGTTTAGATGTTTGACCCTGCCTCAAAAGAAAAGATTTTGTACTTGTATTCAGTTCTGTTAAAAGTTAAGTATTGAACATTAAAAGTTTCATTGTGGTATGGGAAAAAGAGAGTCAGTTTGAGCTTGTTAACTTGGATGTTTATTCTTTGAAATGATTAGGTAGTCACATAATGCCATTTGAGTTGCTTTGTAGGTAGCTAGCTTCTTTTTACTTTCTCTGCTACTTTCCTATAGTAAGTAGGGGTAGTATTGCATTCCACCCAACAATTTGATATTGGGATTTCACCAGCAATACACATTTTGAGGTATCCATGAATTAAAAAAGAACAACATATTTACAAAAAGGCATGCATGTGTTTGTCGTTGGATAAGTATTAAAAGTTGGTATTTAAGTTCAGCATCTTCAATGGAAGACTTTCAAGAGCATTCCCCTTCCTAAATTATGCTTTACATAGGAAATATTAATTATTTTCCCAAAAAATATCTTAACAATTTTGATTCAAATACCAGAAGTTTGAACTATTTGCATAACAAACAAATGTTTACCTTAACTTTTTTGGGAATAGCTTGCAAAGCCCTCTTCACTCTAAATGAATTTTTGTATAAATTTTTATAACTTGATAAACCATTATATTAAAACACATAATGTATGTGAAATACATTTTTTATGTATTTGTTGTTATTGATTTGAATTTTCATTTTTTGAAAAGCTAAGTAGCCATTCAGTTGATTAGCATGATCATGAAGAGTGGAATTTCAAAGCCTGTATATTGTTACGAACCTCAGTACTCAGGCCATGCATACAGTTTAAAAGGGCTTCTGATGGTGAAATTTACACTTGCTGCAAGAGGCCAGAGGAAGCTGATTAATGCAAAACACATATGTGAGGAGACTAGAAGCTTAACTACATTTAAAAAAAACTTAGTTTACTCACCATGTTTTTATTTATAATGTTCTTACATAGTTTAGCAAGATGAGAGGCCTGTCATCTGCAAATACTACGTTGATTTCCACCCACACTAAAAATGGCAATCTCTTCCCTTTCCTTTTAAGAACACAATTTTTTCTAACTTAGCAACTGCCAACTGATTCCGGCAGACCCTGAAGTGAGCCAAGGCTTCTCCAATCACTTGAGGTTCATGTAGAACAGCTGATGGTGCCTAATATATGAGTGGGTGACAATATAGTGACTTGCTTTTTAAAGGAAATGGGTAATGAAGCCCTTTCTATAAATGTTTACCTCGGCTAGCATGAACTAGATAGAAGAATAGCTTTTGTAATCATAGTTTATAGTGGAGTGGGTGGAGATGTCATGTGCATGTAAACATCAGACATTTTCATATTCGTTGCAGCACTGCTAAACCACAGCCCAGAAGTTAGTCATGGAAGAAGAGTTTCGTTTTATGGGATTTTTTGTTTGAGAGCTAAGTTCTTAATTAAAAACGCATGTATACAAAAACATTTTGACAAGATCTCTTTTCCTATGCATGGTGAGTGAGTTTTTCTAAAGCTATATATTTATTATGAGGTGTCATCAAAAAGTAACAGGAATTTTTGTTTTTCTTAAAGAATTTTTATTAATCATCGTCAACTTTGTCCCCTTCAAAGTAATCCCTTCTGGTTAGTTTTGGTAGATCTAAGATGCACAGTCCAATTTAACTCATTATTTGTGAACAACAGCTCCGTGGTGTACCACCTCTAGAAAGTACAGGAACTGGGACCGAATGGCTTCACACCTCATGTTCAGTTTGTCTAGTGGTTTTTGCAGATCCTACATTTCCTGTGCATGTCTTGTTTACCGATGAGGCCTGATTTACATGAGACGTATACTTCAACAGCAAGAGCAGCCACATCTGGGATGTTGAGAATGCTCATGCAGTGTTCATTAGACGTTACCAACAAATGTAGTCTGTAAACATCTGGGCTGGAATCGTCGATGATCATCTGTTGGGGCCTTTCGTTTTGCCACACCATTTGCATTAAATTGGGCTGTGCGTCTCAGACATACCAAACCTAACCAGAAGTAAGGGAGAAGAAAGAGGCGATGTCACTTGATTCAGCAGTTGTAAACTAACAGAGTCAAAGTGTACTGGCTGTGTCTCTCAAACCTATCCTACCAGGTACGCTTCAAACAGGGGTGAATAACTCTTTAACGATGCGTCGGAGGGAGGTGGTTGCTTGACAAAACATTTTCCCCTCTGCAAGATCTATTGTTCCTGAGAGCTTATCGCAGAGGTCCTGAAACATTCTGTATGTATGTGTATATATATATATATATATATATATATATATATATATATATGAGGAGTGATGTTTCAAAATGCAATAAGTCCACATGCAGAGGTAAATTAGTTTGAAGTGGATTTCTACTCCAAAAGATGGGCTGCAGCAGGCTACAGCGTTGCTTTGTTTCAAAAACAATTTTTAACTGTATAAATCAAATACAAATTTTGGGCTTTGCTTCAAACGTGATCAGTCTTGCATTGAAATTGGTTCAAACCGCGATTAGTCCAACTTGTTGCAAATCGCTAATGTATGTTGCACATAAAGTGTAATAAAAAATGGTAAACTGAGAAAGCAAGCATTACAAACCTTCACAACAATAGTTTGGTTATATACCAATTATTGTGGCCAATGCATTGTCGTATTCACCACGTTTGTTGTTTTTGCACTAGCCTGCAGTTCATATAAATGATGAACATGGAAGAATGTGTATGTGTAAGGGACCACTCTTCTGGTTTAGGAAGTAGCAGAAGCATTTAGCGACTCAAATGCCGCCGGTTTGATACGCACTACAAGATCAGAGAGAGAGAGAGAGAGAGAGAGAGAGAGAGAGAGAGAGAGAGAGAGAGAGAGAAAAAAGAGAGACTTACTCACTCTTCTGAAACAACACTTTGGTGAAGGATGATAGCTGGAAGAATGATGAAACCCTGGAATTTTATGTTGATCTACTTGAAAGAGAAGATGTAACAAATGATGTTGCAAGTTGATGATGAAGAAGAGTGATTGCTTGGAGGAGGAATCTGGATATCAAATGCTCTGAAGAGTAAAGCGCATAATATCCATACAAATTTCAACATTTGAATTAAAATAGATAACATTTGTGAAACTACTTTTAATGGTGATATTTTCAGGTCAGTATCATTTGATTTTCTAATAGCTGCCTTTATATTAAAACCGGGTAATGTTTACTACTTTGTTTAGTAAATATCTAAAGAATTTTGTGACTTGTTAATATTAATTGTATTCTTTAGATAAGGACTGAATATAAGCCAAAACAGAACTTTGCAGATCATTTAGGAACAAATTAATGTTAATCCTGCTATTAATGATAAGGTGTGAAAAGAACTTGCTGAATTCTTAATGATTTTGATTGAATTGCTTAACATAATTTTTTGAAAATTTGAAGGAAAAGATGCATAATTAAAGTAGGTAACAATTTTGGCTGTATTCTTTAAATAATGTTTGAAAGTGCCCGCCTTAATTACAATTTTGATTGCTTGAATAATATTTGAACATTTCTCAAAGAAACAGTGTGTACCTATTAATACAAGCGACTGATTTTGATTGTATTGTTTAAGTAAATGGTTGGCATCATCTTTCTGAATTACTGATTTTGTTATATCAATTATTTGGCTAAAAATAAGAAATGAAAGAATAAGTTCTTGCATATTTCTGTATAAATTTGTTTCAAAACACAATTTGTCCCTTTGGTTAGTGCAAAATGAAACAAGACCACAGATCTTGAAAATTCAATTGATAGCTATGCCTTTAAATAGTGAGAGTTTTCTCACTTATCCTATTTTTCTATATTCAGAATCCTTAATAAATCCCCACTCTTAAATTGTAAATTATTATAAAACTTCACTTAATATTAGTTTTTGGTTTCCCATGTAAAATTTGTATTTGTGGACTTATCGCATTTTGAAAACTTACTCCTTGTGTGTGTGTGTGCGTGCATGTGTTTTTTTTCTATTGTGATTCATTGAAACAAAACTTATACAATATTAAACTTTAATTATATTATTTACATAAATTAACAAATATATGAGATTGATATCAATAATCCATTTTTTGCAAATAGTAATTATCAGAGTTTTGACCAACGCATGCTGTAAAGTAGTGCTATTCAAGGCATTAATCCTCATGCTAAAAACTAGCCATGACTTTTACATCCTATTGGAGTGATAAGGCAGTAAGTGAAACTGTGTGCAGCTTTGTGGAATGCTGCAGCATATCACTGTGTCATCCCTCGTTACTCCTCAAAAGTAGTATATTACAATATCTGCAAGCTCGAACTTAAATGATATTGACCACAGTGCATTGGCCATTCCCTTACTGTTCTGTCTTCAGCAGTACATTGCACCCATGATATACAGATTGTGCAAAAATATGTGTTAGAAGGCTTTGTAGTGGATTGATATGCACCATGTGATCACATTTTGCTTATAAAGCCATATCCAGAAACTCTTTGTTTACATGCTAGAGCCTCCAAAATGGGGAAGGGAATGACTGTAGGTAAACAAATCTTTGACTTTGGGACAAGCAGTAAACATCTCATTCATTAGTTTGAGTTGTTTACCACTGGTAAACATTTAATTTCTTGAAAATTGTTTCTCACAAATGGTCTCCATTTCTGCATTGACAATCCAGTATGTGATGCATATTGTCAAATGACATTTGTAACTCACAGTAGCATTAATCTTTTTGTAAATATTCTCTTTAAGATCTACAAGGGTTTGTGGTTGATTTGAATAAACCTTGCTCTTCAAATTCTATATGAGAGAGAGAGAGTAGTCACAGAGAAATTCCAATTGACATAGGAATCCCACAGGAAGAAATAGAGGACTACTCCACCCTCACTTATCTTTGCATCCAACAAAACTTCTTTCAGTCCAACAACAAATTTTATAAACAAACTTCTGGACTAGCTATAGGAAAACCCCTCCAACCATTCCTTGCTGAACTTTTCATGAGCCACTTGGAAACAAGAACTACCAAAGCCTTCCCATTGCTATTCAAGACCTGCTTCAGATATGTAGACAATATTTTTGCCATAGTACCTGCAAAACTCAGAGATGATGATCTAAAACCCCTCAACCTACAAGATAGCTCTATACAGTTCACACTGGAAATAGAGAAAGATGTGTTCCTACCATATTTGGATTTAAAGATCTTCAAGAAACAAAACCATCTCATTTGGCATTTTTAGAAAAACCAACACATACAAAGTAACAGTTTCAATCCAAAATCTCATCCACATTTGCATTTTCAAAAGCCTTGTCCACAGATTTGTGTACCGTCCCCTCAGCAAAGAATAATATGAACATGAATACATCCTCCACATAACAGAAGTAAATGGCTACAACACCAATATAGTCCACAGTAAAGTAAATAAGTTCCGGAAACAAAAAAATTAAAGAAAATCCAACCCTCTGTATGCAGAAACCAAAGTAACAATTCAAAAAATTCACATACCATCCTCAGCTTAATCACAAATTTAATAAAATCTTCAAAAAATACAACATATCATTGGCATCACAGAATAAACACACAATTCAGAACCTTCTAGCTTCCCCTGTCAAAGATAAAATTCCACAAGAACAAAAATCTGGCATCTACCTAATCACTGTGTGAAAATTGTGACTTGGTGTATGTTGGTAAAACAAAAAGAAATATTGAAACCAGAAGGAAAGAACACTTCAAATGTATATCCAACAAACAGACGGACAAATCTGCCATAGCAAACCATTTTTGGACTGCTAACCACATCATCAATCCAAATGTCAGACTCCCGGAGTGCACCACCAATCCAACAGAACTTAAAGTTTGGGAAAACATGCACATAATCAAATGCAGAAAATGGTAATGAACTTTGAAATACCGCAACTCAACAATCTAAGCAATTTCATCATGGACACACCAGATGACACCACCTTCATGCCACCTAAATCTGTGAACCTAAATTCCTGTCATGCTCAATCGGAAAAAAACAAGATGAAAGCAGGCGGTGCTTTCTAAACATGTTCCATTAATTTAAAGTAAGTGAAGTTTTCGTGTATTCACTGACTCAAGATTAAATTATTGTTTCACTTCACTGTCTATAACTTTTGAATCACACTTTTTATTATTCTGAGTAGTTGCCCTAAGAGTAATTGTGCAATGTACTTTTCAATTGTAGTGACAGAAAGAGAGAATGCTGGTGACAAAACCACTTTGCACATGTTCTTCTGCTCAGAACCTGGCCTGACAATTGCTTTAGTGCACAGTATTAAAGAGTGCTGTAAATGAGCTGTTGTGAACATAAATTTAGTCATAGTCAGAGTTTTGTAATTGCCATTTGAATTACCATTTTCCTGAAAGGTGCATTCAGCATTATGTACCCATTGGATGACGTAAATCAGGAGACTTCAGTCCTCGTGATTTCTTCTTTTGGGATGACATAAAAAGTGTGGAGAAGTTTGAAGGTTGCATACATACAAATGGTAGCATTTTGAGCAATATGTATAAATGGTTTATTGAACACAATTTGCAGAAGTAAGCATATTAGCAATTTATTTACTTGTTAATTACTTTAAATTAATTTGATATATTTTGAATGAAAGTGCTATGCCAGTGCTAAATACTTTATGGCCATAGATCTTGGTTGTATGAGTATAATGTTTTGAAGGTTGATAGACAAACTAATATTATTGTACATACAATCCTGTGTTATTTACCATATCTCTGTGTGCGCCTCTCTTGTTAGTATGTCAGTAACCCTATTCTACCTTGAACTTTTTGCATTTGTTTTTCTTGAAAAACTTCATATAAGTTAATAGGGTTTGGTCATACTAAAAACTTCAGTAACAAAATTTTTGCACAGTAATTAGATATATAGTGATTTTAATTAATGTAAACATTTCCATATACACAATGTTTAGAGTAGAACCTTGTATAGCCAGACTAAGATCAACTGAAACACCAAAATTAACCAAATGTTGCTCTCTCTGTCTTTCCTCCATAAAGTGTGAATTGAAGTAGATTTTAAGCCATAATATTATTTTTGTAAAACTGTTTGACACTCGCTTCACCTTCGTCCTTGGTGCAAGTGAGTTGTAATGGGTAATAGCATCTGGAGCACATTAAAAGTTAGTCACATGATAGTCTGTACCTCTCTTAATATTGCATGAATGTGGTGTCAGCATGTTGTGCCTGATGCTGTTCATGATTTAAAGAGCATGTTTATTGTATATGGCAAAAATATGGTTTGAAATATCAGACAACAATGTTGTAGTATAAATAAGATTTTGATTAATGTGGGAAGTTATTGGGGTTAAATTGCTCTGAAAATGGAAATGCATAGAAAACATTACAAGGGAAAAGTTGGTGGCAAGTGGACTTTTTCTTCTTCTTCTTTCCTTTTTACTTTGAGGTCAGGTAAGGAACAAATGAAACATCTGAAATTATGGTTGATAGGTGATAAGGTAGTTTAAGGAAGTACAAGACAAATGCATAAATCATGTTAGTGAGAAGCCAGTATGTGTAAATGACGTGCAGATTGGAAAGGCCTCCCGCGTTGCAAAGGTGTGCATGGTCCTCCAGCAAAGCAATAAGCTCACTTCTGCAGTGTAGGACTAGCGTATCTGCCTCTCATTTAAGAGGTCCTGAGTTCGAATCTTGTGTTAGTGTGAGTTATACCTGGATAAGGTTTTTGCAGGGTTTGCCCTTATCCTAAGAAGACTTTAAGCTCTATGCAACCTGGGCTCATTTGAGCATCATTTCATCCATTTTATTCATTATCATCCAGTATGACCTACCAGATTAAAGAATGTTAAACTTCAACTCCATCCCCCCCCCCCAAAAAAAAGAGAAGAAAAACAAACAAGAAGTAAAATATACACTTTTTAATTTAAATTCTATGTTATTTGATGTTAAAATTTTACATAAAGCAATACTTTTCTGTTGGCAAATGTGCTAGAGGCATATTGTCAACACCAAAGTTATGTTTGTTTGCACCTTCTGAATGCCTGTTTAATTTTGTGCATGGTTAATATCCTCACTGATGTGCCTCTGTTGCTTCTGTACAGCCAGGGAATGCCAGAATACATTGTTTGCACAAAGAGACAGCACAGCTAAGTAATTTTGGAAATATTTTAAAGCTCATTAATTGATGCCAAGGAGTCCACTTTATATACCACTAGCTGACTCATCTGGCATTGCACAGGTAGCTTTTTAAACCTGAATGATGATTTAATTAATTTACTTCTCCCTGTTCTTCTTTATAGAATTATTGTACAGTTATCTAGAAGATTTGTATGGTAAATCCTTCCCTTTACCCCTTATAATTGTAATTTCGTACAGCCTTGGCTATTCTGATAACAAATGAAAAATCCACTGATATTCACACAAAAGAAGGTGAAGTATTGGTGGAATGTCTGACTTCCTTAATGCTCTGCTGGTCATCTTCAAAGTTCTGGAAATGCTGCATAAATACCCTTTGGCAGTGAAACAATCATCAGTCAGAATGGTCAAGTAATTTTGTTAGATACTCAAGTAGATGGAATTTTAAACCGTTGTACCTTCTCTTTGGTTCCATAATTATTTAACTACATAAAAGAGACATTCCTTTCACATAATACAGAAGCCCTTAATATATACAAGGAAATAGAGGTGTAGTTGGTGAATATGAGGATTCCCCATTCCCAGGCTACCAAGTTATCCACTTTGGAAAACATGGTCATAGTCTATGATAATCAAGAAAAATAATCTTCCCAATTATAAAATATTGGCTGACTGATTTCTAACATTAGCTGCACACAAATTTCTCCTTTATACAATTATTTAGCATACCCTGCTAACGAACTTGATTAAAAGATAAATACAAAGAAAATAAAACAAAACTTTCTTAAGTGAGGATTATTGAAATATTTTGTTATTGGTATCGCATGCATATTATAAGTCATTCTCTGCCACTTTTATTTTTCCATTCTTCAGCTCTTTTAGTTGCTAAATTGTGACCATGTGTGTGTGTGTTTACATTTATTTATTTATGACTCCAATGTATTTGTATTATAGTACACAGGCTTTGTAAATCCCTTTTAGTCTTTTAATAAGACATGAATTCAAATTAGAAGGTGTTTTATAGCCCTCATCAGAAAGAATATGCCTTTTCATTAGTGAAAGAATTATCAATATCATTTGAGAGGTTTTTGAGAATACCTAACATTTGCACACTCTGCACGCACGCGCGCGCGCACACACACAAAATTGGACGTCTAGGTTCGTTGGAGAGAACAATTATGAGGGCAGAATGGACTTACTGGCCCAATCTGTGGTGGTGACGACGACGACTTACGTTGTATACATTGTGTGGAATATTTTTGTATCAGCAGCAACAGTGAAATTCTTTCTTACAATCTGTGCAATATTGAGTTCTTGGTTGACTTCTATTGCGTATCTAGGCCACAGAAACAGAAGAATAAGTAATTCTCAGATTTTAATTTGAAAATGATCTGCTCACATTGTAAATACTTCCTCCTATCCTGTTATCCCCCATGTAAATTGAAAAAAAGTACCTACTGAATTTAGTTTTACATTGGTACTAATGAATTAATTTATGTGCTGTATTATTAGCTTTTCAAGAGTCTTGTACAGAATTAGGATTATGTGAGTTTAGCACTTAAATGGTATTGCTGAAACTCTCTAACAAATTTACACTATTGCATTTGTGGTAAGAGATGAAGTGACTTAGCAGTTGCTGTGCCATTCAATGGTTGAACAAAAGAGTGAAGTGTGAGTTTGCAGTTGACCACAGTCTCATTAATAAAAACAATTTCACTGTTAATAGTGCTTCTTGTCAAAATAATAATTTGCTGTGTTGTTCAGAATGGCATTGCTAAAACTGGCTAATGATTAACAAGACAACACATCTTTCAAATTAGCCATAATTAGATAACTCGTGTGGCTTTTGAATTTTGTTCTACCTAAAAGAATAAAGGCACCTCTAATTCAAAATTCTATTGAATAATGCCAAAATGCTTTATGTAAAGCATGCAAATGTTTGTTACCATCCTTACTGTTGTGAGAAAATATTAAGCAAACAAATGTGTTTAGATAACTGAAAAGAAAGTTGTGTTGTAGCAGGAAGAAAATTCAGTGAAAATGAAGTTAAAAGATAAGATTATTTTAATTACAATTATTTCAAAAGTGTAATAAGAGTCATAATTATAATAAAAGCGTCTTTAACAGTTGTTCTTGTTTCAAGTATGACTAGAATGCCCAGATTCTGACTAACATAAAAAAAATTGCTCCGCATATGCAGTGTTCACCTCAATAAACCTATAAATACTTCAAACCAGGGCCTTGTTTCACAATATTTACATATTAACAGTTTACAGATAACAAGGAAAAGATTACATTTGTAAACTCTGTTTCACAATACAAGTTTTTTAATTCGTAAAGTTCCTCAATGTTTACAAATCCAGATAAATAATTGACAAATGTAAACATTATGAAGCTTGCCCCAAGAGCATTGAAATAACTGTCCTATGAGCTTAAATACTACAGCATTGCACTGATGTGATGCTGAAAATTGATGAACCCTTTTCTGAATGCACTTGTCAGCGATAATAAAAGATGCTGGAATTTTATATTGCTGTCATTTCCTATATAGGTACTATTGTCATCAAATAGTTAATCCTTAAACAAAGAGATTTTGCAGCTTTAACAAAGTACACATGCAATACCAATGGTATGGTTTGCCATCCTATCCTAAGCTTGGTCCACTAGTACAAAAGTTAAGATAAAAATAAAAATTATGAAGAAATTCTTTGTGAATCAAGTCAATGAAGAGTAAAGGAGTAAGAGTGTATAATGTGAAAATGAATAAATTTTGGAAATTCTTATTAACCTCTTTTTGCATTAGGTTTCCATTTTCCTTTTTTGTTCTTTGTTTTCAGTTTGTTTCTTATTGACTGCTGTTATTCCCAGTTTATGAGAATTTAACCTGCATTAGAAGCTGCTGACACATATGCTTTTAAAGAGACTGATTGTCCTTCAGTAATAATTCTGTTGTATGACTATAAAACAATCTTCTCCTTTCACCATTTTGTGTGCTAATAAATTCATTTTCCAGTATAAGAATGTATGCTGTTTGTGTATTTTGTGCATTACCAGTGTCATGTCTTAAGATAAGCAGACCTTGTTCTCCATGTGCATATTATGTTTGTCATTAACCAAAGGACAAAAATGTTGCATCAGCATGTTGCCAGAAAATTTTAGCAGCGGATTGTGCACAATACCTAAAGCATTCTTAACCACTTGAATTGTATGGATGCAGTTTAGGTTCAAGTAGTATTATCTTGCCACTTGCTTGAAGAAACGTCTGGTATTACCATGCTATGCTGCATTATTTGGGCATCTTAATCTTCATAACTGTAGAGGTGTGAAACCCATAACCTACATAAAAATGTATAGGTGGATAATCAAGGTTGGTATTCCTAGAGATGGCATAGGTCAGCATTCACTTTTGCTGTTAAGGGTTGTTGTGTTTCATAAACATAGTGGTTGCCTTTTATCAATTATTTCCCTGGTATAATATTTTTATGCAAGTATATAATGATAAATTTAGGGCATGTGTTGATAGAATGGAACCATTTTAACCAGTTTTATGTTTTGCAATAAAATTATTAAGTTACTTAAAATGGACATAATTAAAGTTTCACGTTTTTCTACACTGGATCTACTTCTGCTCCAAGTTCATTATTGGAGTCACTTTTCTGTATTAGTGATAATTTTAAATGTAAGGTCTTGTTTTTAAAATAAATTTCGAACATTCCTGGTTCAAGTCAATTTAAAACACAGGCATTTCCATGCCTTTATTTCTGCATTATATTCTGTAAGAGTGGAAGTAACATTCAATCCTAGAATCCATTTATATCAGGTGAAATTTATAGCACATTTGATGAGTTGATCGAATACGGGGTATTAAGTATGAAGCAGGTCACTCCAGAGGGTTTAAAACTTCAAATTTTGTATGTATGCATTTCAGTTAAATATTTCTATAAACACAAATCATTTTGAATTTGTCACCACTTATTAAAAATTGTATTGTGACAGTTTTATTAACATGTTCAGAGAGCTCTATAAGTTAAAAGGTATCCCTAAAATATAACAATGCAGGTTAACTTTAGATTTAAATTTTGTTTCCAAAGGCGGTGGTGTTTATTTCAATCTAAATAAAAGAATGTCGCTCAGTGTTTTAAGAAGTGGCAACATAGCATTGTGAAAGATACTGATATGAGTAAGAAATTATTTCCATGCACTATAGTGTATCAGCATTATAATGATTAAGAATGTTTCCACCACTCGCTGCCATGCAGAACAATAACTTGGACACACACGGAATAACATATTCTTGACAACATTGGATTCTTGCATATGCAGTGAGTTGACAAATCACAACTAAACGTTATTGTTTAAATAACTATCAGCAGAAATATCTTGCTTGAAGTTGAAACTTGAAGTATCAAAGTCCTCTTTTAACTGAAGAGGTGAAGCTCAGTATTTTTGAAGTATGCAATGAGTTTTAAAATACAGAGAGATGTGCAAGACCGTATCATAATCTTCACTGTAGTAACTACTTGGATCTTGAAATGTTCTTTTTAGAACAAATTCTGCAACAGTCAGAACTTCCTTTCACTGATCAGTGTTTGAAAACTTTGTTTGAATGCATGAGCCCTAAATTGCAACTGTGATCTAAATCTTTACTTCTGTCAGAATCACATTCCTTGAGAATTTCTGACTATTGTTCATCAATAAGCTTATTTGTGCAAAATATATGTTCTAAATGGTTATTACCACCAGTTATCCATTGAATTTAATTATCGCATGAATATGAGCATGTTAGTCATTTAATTAACAAAGGATATACTGGACACAAAATAGAGCCACTCCTTTGGTGTTCTCATACAATGGCATTTGGTCCATAAGCTCACAGGTGTATGTCTTGCCAGTACGCATAAGTATTTTTTAAGTATTACTTCTTATTAAGTTTGTACACAGTATAAGATATAAGGGCAATGACTATTATTTTTAAACTGTGAAGTCTAACTTCAGAATAAAGTGTAAATAGCATACGTCAGCTCCCAGTCACAAACTTCATGTGGCTATAGAGCAGTTTTAAGGAATGTGGTCTACAAATATTGCTATTATGTACATTTCTTAGAGAGGAAACCTGCTTTAATGAAAGAGTGGTCATAAGCAAACTGTCTGAGAGGAGTAGTAGGTGCCTTTCCAAAAGCTATGCAGTATACTGACTTTTAATTGTAGTTTGTCATCAGCAACCTGTTTAATATTGAAATGTCATTGTTGCTTAAAACTTCAGGTTCATATATTCAATATAAAAAAATTACTAGTTTGTACCCAATGCTGGAAGTATGTTGGTAGTGTTTTGTTATACTCTCAAACTGAAATGAATTTTGACTATGACTTGAGTAGAGTAGAAAATGAATGAAATAAAATACTTCTTTCCAAAAAAATTAAATTAAGAAGACAGAATTCAAAGTAAAAGTGTGTGTCCTCCAAGAACCAATTGAAGCATTGTGTAAATGTTCGATGAGCTATACACGAGGTCCAAACACTGAATTATTAAGGGTAAAAAACTGAGTTGATTAAAGACACACAACAACATTAATTTTTTAAATATACTGGAACATGTTTTGGAGGCTAGTTTCCTCCATTGGGCATCAAATCGATCTTGGGTGGTGATGCTGATCTATCTGTTGTTGGTGGTCTTTTAGGAACTTTTACAATGGATCGCTCTGGGGAATATTGAAATTGAAGACTGTTCTTGTTCTTCCAGATGTTCCCATGTTGACAATTCTTACTTTCCTGTTAGGTGTTTTAATACTTATGGTTCTGGATTCATGTCACAATTTTTTTGTGCAAAAATGGGTGGCAACTGCTGATTTTTCTAGATGTTTGTGTTTTATACATCTAAGATATCCCTTAGCCCTTGTTTCCAAGTTTCACTTTGTTTTTCCAATATAAATCTAGTTGCAATTATTGCATTCTGTGATAAATTCAGATTTTTATTTGAAGGGATGCTGTCTTTAGAGGTAGAGCCAAGTTTGTTTTTATGGTGCATTTGTTAACTGGAGCCAATTGTATGTGTGTTCTCAGAAAATCTTTTTGAATTTGTCAAACGTCTGTGGGTGATAATAGAAGCTTTTGAAAGACATCTTCCATTCTCTTGTATTGAGCATAGTTGTTTCTTTTAACATTTTTTTCTTTTTTGCTATATTCAGTTTTTTCTCTACCAAAGACTTTTGGAAACCATTTATTTCTGCAATTTTATATTCTGCTTCGTATTCGTGTCTGAAAATGGTATGTTCACAAGTTTGTGCGTTAAACTATTTAAAGTACCTGTTTGCGTGATGTTGGGTTGTAGCTATTAGATTTGATGCAATTGTCTGTGTTAGTTTTTTGTAGACACCAAAGTTTATTTTGTTCGCATTTATTTATGTTTTTAGGTATAAAAATAGTGCTAATTCATCTTTTTCTGTTTCTGATGTGAATTGTATAATTTTTTATTGTAGATTTAACAGTTTCAGTACATCTTCTGTGTGTTTCTTTGGTACTATTGTAAAATGTCATCTAAGTATCGTTGCCAGATTTTGAAGATCCAAGGGAAACGTTTTGTGATTCTTGTTTCTAACGAACTCATGAAAAGATATGCGAGCAAAGCAGAAAGTGAATTGCCCATTGTTAATCCTGAGGTTTGAGAGTAATGTTTTTATTGAAATTGGTAGAAGTTCTGTTCGATGCATAATTTGGCTAGTTCTATTATTCTGAAATTTCTCCTGCAAATATCCCTATTGATTTAAACCAGTTTTCAATTAATGGTGGTAGTTTTTTTCCAATGATGCTGGGGCTATTGAATCCGAGTCATTCCACATCAAACCGAACACACATAAAACATAGTTTTCTGAATTTAAATTTGTGTGTTCCACACATAAAATAAATCGACACATATTTTATATTTTGCAGAAAATCAAATTATTTTACAATTTACAGGTACTTAACATTTTTCTTATATGCGCACAATGTTACATAAAAGCAATGTATTCTTGGAATTCAGAATGGTCAGGATAAGAACAATACATCGTTTTGCAGATAAAAAACATTGTGGTTTTCTTTATATAAAGTACAATGTTTTTTTGGAATAAAAAAAAGCAATCAGCTTTTTAAATATGAATATTTTAAACTGTAATATCATATTTAACCCCTAATATTAAAATCTGGGGAAAATACAGGAGGAATCTGTGATATATTTTGTTTAATATCAGGATGGGATCTTCTTAGAAGTACGTTTTTAAACAGTTTGTGTTTTTTTTTAACTTTTTTTTTTAACTTAACATATGTCCCAATTTCCTTACCAGCTATGCTGCTCTTTTTGCCTGGCACCCTGGCCTTCTGGCTCCTCTAAACATTCCTTACTACCTTTTATCCATATTTGCCCATCTTCTCCTTCCTCCATTTGCCTTTCTACCTTTCTTATCTCTCTTACTTTTCTACTCCATTTCTCTTTTACTTTCTTTAAGAACTCCCCCATATTCTTAATTTGCTTTTCTTCTTTTCTCGTTAGCATTTTAATTGCTACTATTTTCCTATCCATTTTTTCCCATTTTTCTTCCCATACTTCTTGTCTCCATTCTGCTAATTCTTTGCATTCTGACATATAATGCTCTGTGCTTTCGCTATCGTCGCATAATTCACAAATTCCATTTTTTTTCCTCTTAACCCTCTCAAATACATTGCTCCTGTTCTCATCCATGCAAACGCTTCTTTTTCTGCTCTATTACAATAATCTACATACCCTTCTCTTCCCCATTTCCTTTTTACTAATCTATAGAACCCTAGTGACTTTTTATTTTCTAAGCTTCCCCAAATCTCTTGTCTTTCTATATCCTCCACTCTGTTTCTTACTGCTATCCAAAAACCATCGCTATTTCTTTCTCCTATTCTCCAAATATCTCCCATTCCTATCTTCTCCATAATTTTTTCTACCCCTGTCCACCAGCTATTTTTATTTTTTCATACTCTTTTGTTGTTCCATGCATATCTTTAAAATTTCCTCTTTATCTTTTCTCAAGCACCTAAATCAAAATTTTAATATCCTTTCCAGTATCACTCCCTTTCTTCTTGTTCTTCCTAATTCCACTAATGCTACTTCCCTTGGTGCTGATCTTGTTAGCCCCAATAGCTCTTTACAGAACATTCCATAGCTCTGGTCTATTTTCCTACTTAATTCAGATCCTCCCCAAATTTCTACTGCATATAACATTCTTGTTTCCACCAATGTTTCATACATTCTTTCTAGCCAAACAGTTTGTGTTAGCGCATAGGGTTTTAGAACATAGACTGCTGACTGAGAGCTTTACACTGCAGCAGCACCCCCATTGGCCGATGCATTATGCAGTACAACGTGATAGGCTATCACTTCCGGTGTTTGGTGTAACTTAGCAACTGGAATCTGATACTCTATAAAGCCTCTCTCCACTGTTTCATTTAAAATGTTATTTGTGCTCAGCTTTTTGCATTAGAAGTTTATTCTTAGCTCTGTGATTTCTGAAAGTGCATGATTAGGGAACTGAAGAGTCGGAGCTATGACCATTGCTTCAATCCATTTAATGTTTCCAAGCATAACACAAGGCAGAAATCATTAAGCTGTTATTCCCAATGTGCTTACAAACTTAAAAATGGAGAACTTAATTTTGTCACTAGACCTAAAACTATGTGATGCGTGTCGGAAAAAAAAAACTTCTCAAAGTACCACCCACTGATAACAGTGTTTGTGTGCTACAAAGTGCCAATGCCGTGAATAATCCAGAAATGGTTTTGAACATAGTGACCATTTTAAGGCAAGGTACAGCAATGCGAAAGGGATCCCTGGTACCTTAGAGCTAAATTCATTTATTCCATCAACCAATAATGCAATAATAACCAGGTGGTATTCACTTAGGCCTCAAGGGGAAAAAGTGCAGATTTAAATTGTAGTTAAGTTGCATCCCATAGGATAAGATTGAAAGTTCAAATGTTACTTATGCCAAATTTAAGTTTCATGTGAACAAACTAGTGCATCTAAAGTCTGTGAAAGTTGACAAGGCATCCAATGACATGACTGCTGCTACTGCTACTCTCCAGCTGCGCCACACTGGAATCCCACTATGCATCACTTTCTAAGTTATTTTATTTAAAATTAACTATACAGGATCCCTTTGATTTATGTAAATATATACAAAAAACTACAAGGAATTTATTTATAATTTTTGTAGAAATTTAAACTTGTTAATAGGGATATATAGTTTTTAAATGTTTGTATTTTAAAAATTGATGTAAATAGTTAATTTATCAGTTGTAGTAAATATTAAGTAAAAGATTGCATATTAAGCTTTGCATTGCACTTCATAACACATTATCGCCTGTGAGTTATTCTAATTTAAAGGTAGAGGTGTGCCGCTTTCCACAAGTTGGATTGCGCAATATTTAAAAATATTGTGATTAAAAAAAAAAGAATTTAAAACATAATTTGCTTTGTTTTTGTAATCCGTGGACAAAATCTGAAGTGAATTGGAGATATGATGGTCAGATTTTGTGGAAATTTGTGCTATTTGACGTGGAATGACTCATCTTGGGAATGGATATTTCTTGGTTAACCATTATGCTAATTGTAGGTTGCTGTTTATGGCCCTCATGGTTATTAGGTTTGTCGATTTTCAGTAGCTATAGAGTCTGGATAGAATAAGATTGTTTGGTTTAATTGCATATTTGTGTGATATTAAGTTGTTGTTTTTTCAGCAATTTACACACATGTTCTTATTGGGTTTTTGCTGATTAGCTGTAACTCATTGTTCAACACTTCTTGCATTTTGTTCATGTAGTCTGTTTTTTCCATTATAACTACGAGGGCAGTCCAGAAAGTCCCAGACGTTTTGGCCTATTGTGGCGATGAGTAGGGCATCTTGGGTCAGAACGTTCCTACATTCAGTACGCATCCAGCTGTGGTAGCATGAGGACTGTGCCTTCCTTACTGTGCTCTCTGTGCGTTGTTAAAATGTGTGCTGCAATAGAAAATCCTGCCACTTGTGAAGTGCGGTTAGCTAAAAAGAACAAACCAATTGAAATTTATCATCAACTTTGTGATGTTTACAGGCAGGGAATAATGAGTGAAAGCCGAGTCAGGCAATGGTGTATTGATTGTAAAAATGGCCATATCAATGTTCACGACAAGGATCGCAGTGGTAGGCCTAGCCTTATGACTGATGAACTGTCAATGCAAATCAATGCCAAAATTCGTGAAAATCGTCGTTTCACGATTACAGAACTTTTGGAACATTTTCCCCAAATTTCACGGAGTTTGGTGCATCAAATTGATGCTTTGATACTGACGCTGAAGTGCATGCCGGTGTAAACCAGTGGTTGAAGTCGCAGGCGGCAGATTTCTACAGAGAAGGTATTGAAAAACTTGTGCCATGGTATGATAAATGCCTCAATTTGAATGGCGATTATGTAGAAAACTAGCTTAAGAGTGTGCCTTTCAAATGTAGATAATAAAGGTTGATATTTGCATTTTGTTAATTGTTTATTTCAAAACGTCTGGGACTTTCCGGATTACCCTCGTATTTTATTTCCTTTATTGGCTGTGGTATATATGACTTTTTTTGTTTTAAGAAATGTATAGTGTTGGTATGTTTATTTCTGTGGTGGAGTCTGGGATTGATTTCTTCTAAAATGTTCTTGCATTGGCTTTTCACTTTTATTTTTTTTTTTTTTTTTTTATTTTTTTTTTTTTTTTTTTTTTTTTTTGCTGTTAAATCCTGTTTTGAAATGTT
Organism: Deroplatys truncata; assembly: GCA_030765065.1. Lineage (NCBI taxonomy): Eukaryota > Metazoa > Arthropoda > Insecta > Mantodea > Mantidae > Deroplatys > Deroplatys truncata. Next base: position 22,797,022 of record CM060976.1, on the reverse strand, counting down.
TATGTTGCAATGTAATCTTCAATTTTGGTTGAAAAATTAACACATGTTTTCTAACCCCGATTTAGAAATTCCATTTCCCATGGAGGAAATTTATATTTAGAAAGGTTCGCAACATTAACAAACTTATTGGTGTTTGTATTTGCATTTCCAAAATTGTTTTTATCAGTATCTACTGGTTTCCATTTATTTATATTCTGCACAAGTTTTCTTTTCAGTTTTAATGTTTTCACACTCATTTTCCTAGACCTCAAATAGTTGTTTTCAAAATTTTTCCAAATTACATTTCCCAAGTTTTTCATTAATTTTAAATATAATTCGTACAATTTTACTCTGTTTGATTCAAATGTTGGTAATTTCTGTGAATTTCTACTTTTTTTTTACTTTCTGTACCACATATGTTGTAGGTAGAGAAGGTATTGCATTCCACAAAAATTTAATAGCAAGATTTCACCAGAAATAAATGTTTTGAGATGCCCTGAATACAAACAAAAAAACAAAAAACACACATTTTTAAGAAAAAGATATCTGTTATCAGCGTAACTCAACAACGAAAAGTTGAATCAACACCTAACTTGGTATTTTAGTTCAGTACCTTCCAAAGAATTTGCACAAGATTTTCAAGAAAATCCCCCTACCCCAAACTATCCTTTACATCTAAGGATTTTGCTTAAAAGACTATATGTTAAAGATATTTACATGACAAATAAAATGTATCCCTTGAATTTTCTGTGAATAGCCTTTGAACTTCTCTTCATTCAGAAGGAATTTTGTATAATCTTGTATAACTAGTAAACGTTAAGCGATAGGCAAAAACACACTACACAAGAAACGTAGATCTCTTTAAAATACACAATTTATTTCAAATAACCTTTTTTGTGGCTTCAGCATTTTCAAGATATCCGTTATTAATGGCTCGAATAGTTCATTCCTGTCCTGTCAACATTCAATTGTTTTTCGTGATTCCATTGAAACAGTGTGGAATTTTAAGGCCAGCTATAGTGTTCAGTTCTGAAACATTTGGCTATCTCTGTTCCCTTTGTATCCATAATGAAATGTGTAATGTAGGTATTTCTGCAAAAGTTTATTTGGATTAAAATGAAGCAGATATAAAAATAAGCTTTTAGTAAGACTAGTTTGTATACCCTTTAATAAATTATAGAGGGTAGAGAAAGTCATGTGACTGTATCACGTCAGATTTTTCTCTGCTGCTTTTTGTTGTGCTTACTGTTGTTCTGTTTAATTCTTGTGATGAATTTGGGGCTTACTTATTTCTGTAAACATAGTCTGATGAACTTAATGTCTGCGAAAATGTTTCCTCTCTTTTTTTTTTTTTTGAGTTTTAGGGAGTGTTTTGATATCTACTTTGTGTGTACCAAAGCTGCCATTAAACAGCTTTAAGTTTTGAAATTGGAAATATCTTACCATTGATCATTTTATATTCCTCTGTTTTCTCCACATGTAGGTTAAGTGACCTGAGTTTTTTAGTTTCTAAAGATTTGTTTGCCTATTAAATATCTTCAAATACTGGAAGTTGATGACAGTGTTGTTGGAATCAATTAAGAGTAAAACACTGAATCAATTGTTGACACAAAACAACATTCACTTTTTAATTTCTTGGAATTCCATAAAAAATGCAAACAACATAAACTTTGGTATCTACAGAAAACCAATGCAGACATCTAATTTAATGATTATAACCCAAGGTTGTACAATTAGACAGCTTTCAATAGTTTAATGCGAAGGCTCGTGAGCACCACTTTCAATACATGAGTATGAAGCAGGATATAAAAAAGATAATTGAAATTGCAGAAATAAATGGTTTCCAAAAGTCTGTGGTAGAGAAAGAAAGTGAATATAGCAAAAAGGAAACAAATAGTTATAAGAAACAACCACCATCAATACAGAGAAGATGTATTTAAAAGAATTCACTTATCACCTGCAGATGTTTGACAAATTCAAAAAGATTTTCAGAGAATATAACATACAATTGGCTCCAGTTAACAAATACACCATAAAAACACACTTGACTCTACCACTAAAGACAGCATCCCTTCAAATAAAAATCTGATGTGATACATTCACATGACTTTCTCCACCCTGTATCGTTTATTAGTGGTCATACAAACTAGTCTTACTAAGGCATATTTTTATGTCTACTTCATTTTAATCCAAATAAGTTTTTGCAGATATAACTATATTACACATTTCATATAGATACAAAGGGAACAGCAATAGTCAAATGTTTTAAGTACTGGACGCTATACCTGCCTTTAAAATTCCGCTGTTTTAATGGAATTGTGAGAAACAACTGAATGTTGACAGGACTTTAAAAGAATGTAAGTATTGAACAATTCAAACCATTAATAATGAATATCATGGAAATGACTGGTGCCACAAAAGAAAGTTATTTGAAATGAATTGTGTATTTTAAAGAGATCTACATTTCTTGTGTAGTACGTTTTCATATATCGCTTAACGTTTACCAGTTGTACAAGATTATACAAAATTCCTTCTGAATGAAGAGAACTTCAAAGGCTATTCCCAGAAAATTCAAGATATACATTTTATTTGTCATGTAAATATCTTAAATACATTGTATTTTAAGCAAAATCGTTCAGTCATTTTTTTTTAGAAAATAAAAAATTTCAAAAAATGTTCAATGTAAAGGGTAGTTTGGGGTAGGCAGTTTTCTTGAAAATCTTTGTGTCGCATCTTTGGAAGGTACTGAACTTAAATACCAAGTTTGGTGTAGATCCAACTTTTTGTTTTTGAGTTATGCAGTTCACAGAACAACATAGACCTTTTTCTAAAAAGTTCTTTTTTGGTATTCAGAGGGCTTCAAAACATGTATTTCTGGTGAAATCTTGGTTTCAAACTTTTGGGTGGAGTGCAATACCTTCTCTACCTATTAGGTACATGGTAGAGAAAGTGAAAAATCTGAAATTTATGAAACAGAAAGCAATAACTGCAACAAATTTATATTAGAAAAACAAAGAGGAACTTGAAAACAAGGGCCGAGGAACATTTTAGACGTATAAAACACAAACATATAGAAAAATCAGCAGTTGCCACCTTTTTTTGATGAAAAATCATGACATAAAGCCAAAACCAAAAATATTAAAATATAACAGGAAGGCAAGAATTTTCATCTAGAAGGACAAGAACAGTTTTCAACTTTAATATTCCCCAGGGCAACCCATTGTACAAGTTCCTCCTACCAGAGCAGTCCATGGATGGAGCAACTTCATCACCCAAGATCAGTCAATACCCGGTTAATAATGGAGGAAACTAGCCTCAGAAAAAATGTTCTGGGAAATTTAAAAAGTGAGTGTGTTTTGTCATTAATCAACTCAGTTTTTTACACTTAATTGATTTCAACAACACTCGCTAACCACCACCAGAGCAGTCCATGGATGGAGCAGCTTCATCACCCAAGATCAGTTGATGTTCGGTTAATAATGGAGGAAACTAGCCTCAGAAAAATGTTCTGGGAAGTTAAAAAAAGTGAGTTGTTTTGTCATTAATCAACTCAGTTTTTTACACTTAATTGATTTCAACAACATTCACTGATGTCCAGTATTTGAAGACATATTGAACTGACTAAATTTGTGGCTGTTCTGCAAACAACTCCATTTTGTTTCCCTTGTGCCTATATTTGGGTTAGGCAGTTTTCTTGAAAATCTTTGTGTCGCATCTTTGGAAGGTACTGAACTTAAATACCAAGTTTGGTGTAGATCCGACTTTTTGTTTTTGAGTTATGCAGTTCACAGAACAACATAGACCTTTTTCTAAAAAGTTCTTTTTTAGTATTCAGAGGGCTTCAAAACATTTATATCTGACATTTGATAGAGAAAACTAAACTTGATTTCTTTTAAAAAGCGTCTAGACAATGAAATGGAGCTTAGCTTTTTTAGGAAAAGCTTAATATTCAATAATAACACTCAATCCATCACATCTGTTGAGCAAGCAGGGAAAAAATTTCATATGTTGCATTCACATGATTTTCTGTACTCGCTCTTACAAACTATTCTTACAAAAGCTTATTCTTCTGTTTGCGTATTAATCAAGATAAACTTTCATTACACATTTACACATTTTGTTGTATGTAGAAGAAGGTTACAGTAGGCTTATCAGATTTTTAAAAAAGGTCACTATGTATGGCTCTGGAATTTCATGCTCTTTCCATGACTATTCAAACAAATAACAAAGAATTCCTTGGAAATGGTTAACCCCACAAAAAAGTTTAATAATTCCATAAAAAAAGTTTGACATAAATTGTGTGCTTTAATGTGATCTCATTTTTTGTGCAGTAAGGTTTTGTGTGTATCTTTTATGATTTAACAATTATACAAAAGTCATTCACAATGAAGAAAACTTCATTGTATACATATGTTTATTTGTCATATAAATATCTTAAACATACCATATTTTAATAAAAATTGCTAGTCATTTTTTAAAAAATAACAAATAATTGAAAATTGTGTTGCATGTATTAAGTGCCTAGTTCTGTATATTCATTATGTATAAGTTTAGGTGCATGCACTTGGGAATAGGACTTTGAAGAAGAAGATTAATTACATTCATAGTTTGTTGCACAACCTTATTCTGAAAATTAACATAAACCCTTGAAAGGTTAAATATGTAATGGGTCATAATTGTTGTACAAATCAGAGAGACTTAGATAAATACCTGGGAAGTTGTTAGTATTTTTGGAAACAGAAAGGGAAAGATAAAGAAAGGTTCACTGATAGATGCAGTTTAAGCTAAAAGAAAACACTGGCTTAGATTCATGCTAGCTTGTTGTATGACCAATAGTTAGAAAACAAATAAGATGTGTTTAAAATGCTTTTTGTAAAAATGCTAAACTATTCAGTTTTGTAGCAGTTTTTTGAAACAGAGATAGCAATAGGCTTTTGAGCACTTCATCTGTGTTATTCGACAATTTGTTACATGTCATTAAACACGATCGCATGGTTTAATGCATATGTTCCCACTTGGCATGATCTCTGAGCATCATATGTGTGTGTGTGGTTTTTTTGTTTGGTTTTTTTTGGTACACTTCATCTGTTTAGCAATGGTTTTGTATTTCAATAAGTGCATGTTTTAGTGCTCTTTGCTTGGCAGATCTTTTGCATCATGAAGTGAAAGTAACTTCTATTATTGTACAATGCTATCATACACCTGACCACTCTTTATGTATTTCTTTGTATGGTAGGCAATATACATTTAGTTCCATGTATATTTCTTACAATCCTTGCCGATGAGATTAAGTATCATCTAATTACTTTAGAAGTATTTCAAACCAAGAATATGCAATAAGAACAAATGCTTGGTTTTCTTCTACAGTTCTCTGTGCTCAAGTTATTTAATAGCAGCAGTGGTTCAGAACAAAAATAAATTTTAAAAAAATATATGAAATTTTCTTCTAAGTACGGAAACGCTGAGGTTACCAATACGAAACAAAGAATAGCCTAATGTATCATCTTTGTAGATTCTGATCTGAGTGAAAACAGCAACATACTTCATTAAATTTTTGGTCAAGGGCACATGGTAGTCACGTTTGATTGTTCAAAGTGAGAAATTTGTTTTTTCTATTATTAAACTTTTAATTCACTGTATTTATGTAAGTAAAGTGCTTTAGCTCTAATGCTTTAGTTCCTCCTGGATATAAAAACAGAGCTCTTGTATTTAATCATGCAATAACTGATGTTTGTGTAATAAGAGTCAACTTGAATATTATTAGTACTTTTGAGCTGAGCTCCTACCTTAATCACATTTCAAGCATCAAGAGTAGACTCAGAGTGGAACCTCCCTTTGAGTACTTTGAGTTCAGGTAAGTCTGGTACTAATATCAAATTGTAGCCACTACCAACATTATAGACTGATTTTTCAAGTGTTACAGTGTGCTATCTTTGTGATTTATGATGGCATTGTTTGATTTCCAGTATGTTATTTGGTTTCCAAGCATGGCAGTTCAGTTTAAACATCTTTGTAGAAGTAAAATTAAACCCTATAACTAATAATGCTAAGAAAAAATTTGACAAAAATTGTGTATCTTAATGTAATATAAGTCTTGTAATCTAAAATCTGCATTCTTCGTTTAGTAAGTTTTTATCTCTTTCTTATGATTTCTTAGTTATGCAGAATTATACAAAATTCAATATAAAAAGGAAACCTCACAAGCTGTTCACCGAAAGTTAAAGCAAATATTTTTTATTGTAAAGGGAAGTTTGCAGTGGGGGAAGTTTTTTGAAAATCTTTGTGTGTTGCATCTTTGAAAGGTGCTGAAATAAATTGTCAATTTTGGTCTTATCCAACTTCTTGTTTTTAATTCTCTCTCTCTCTCTCTCTCTCTCTCTCTCTCTCTCTCTCTCTCTCTCTCTCTCTCTCTCACACACACACACACACACACACACACACACACACATGCACACACACGGGTGGAATGCAATACCTCCTCTACCTATTACAAGTAGGTGCTAGATAAAGTAAAAATAGATTTGATAGAAGGGATAAGTTTTCATGTTTATTATAACAAGTGGTAAAACTTCATTGATAATGTTTAATGTTTCCTGACACTTATCTTAACTCAAATTCTGTTCTCCATAGGCTGTTGATACATTTCTTATACTGTGGTTCAAACAGCGGCATACAGATGCCGTAGTAAGCATTACTGTTTTAGAATAAAGGTAGAGCAGTTACGTAATTAAAGATGAAAAGAAATCTCTTTGAAACGAGTGTTTGAATAATGAATGAGGAACTGTGTGAGATTAAATATCTTATAAATATTGAGAGTCTCATTTCATCAGTAGAAAACCTTGTTGTTACTGCTACCTCATTCCACAACTACAGAGTGACAGGACTCTTTGGGGTAAACATTTCCAAGTGTTGTCATTTTAACTGTTAAAGTGTTCCTCTTCCTGTTTCTTGGAGTGATTACCTAGCAATTGTTTGCAAAAGACCAAAACTGACTTTCTGATGAATTGGCTTGGTTTTCTTTTGTTGGTGTTTTGCATGATGGAAGCCTCATGGCTTTTGGCATTGTATTTTAGTTGAGAAACGAAGCATATAGAACCTCAAATACTCTCTTGCTGCTGCTATTTCCAATAGTACATGTATGCATAGAATTTTCATTTGCTAAACACAGAACACTTGCAGAAATAACATCTGCATTATGTACCAATTAAACTTTTAGTGCTCTCTTCATCCACTGTTGTGGCTACAGCACTTGGCTTTTGCCCAGTCTCCTACACCCTCCCTTCCTTTCAGAATTTCCCACTCCCCAATTTGGTCTATGGTCAAAGACCAATTAGCCATCAAACATAATGTCAGCAGTGAGCAAAGAAAGGGAGGAAATAGAACTTAAATATCTACAACAAGATTTCTTGGAGAAAAGCAAATCCAAGAAGCATATAATCAAGTGCTCAGACTAATAGGAAAATGGAAGAGTAAGGATTGTAGGGCACTGAAAAACATAGAACATTGAAGTTTGTATTGCAAATATTCAAATAGTATATGGTAGGTCAGGATGTTTTGGAGTATTAAAGGGACAGACTTGAGATTTGGACATGTGTAGATAGTTAAGGCGTTCCAGTAACTTCCCTGAACATTAACCTTTTAATTAAAAGGCTTGGAACATGCCTATAAAATCTACATGCACTATACATTAACACTATATAAATTATTTTATTTTCAAAATAGGCATATAAGTAATAAATAGATTTTATGTTGGCATTATATGTCTGATGATTTGATGCTTCATAACACTATGTAAACTCTTGTTACATTTAGCTGCTAATATAGCATTTTACTATTTCCCTTTTTGTGAAAGTTATTTTTGATCATATATTTCCATAGTTTACTAGCTTTCTTTTCTGAGGTTACATGGGTGGTGCAATTTTTAAAAGTTCATATTACTATTAATTACATTTACAACTTTGTACTCTTTAGACTTTCGAATGTATACACAATGGAGGTTTTTGTGTAGAGTCTTCCCTCTTTACAGTTTTGTAATGCCCAATAATGTTACCAGAAATTCCCTTTTATCTATATACTGAAGAAAATTGGCAGGTATTGTATTTCTGATGTCCTTGGACTCCTTCCCACCTCCTAGCCCTCCAAGTTCTGAAAATGTGTTACGGCTGTAAGTATCTCTTACTTGTGAAAGAGTAATCCAAATGCTTGAAGGATGTTTAGTAGGTATACACGGAAGGTTTGGCGAACAGATGATCCATTTTGATAATAAATTTTCACAATTTCTACGCATTGCTGAATACTGTAATGTTCCATGGCTATTTGTCAATAACAACTGTAACTCAATAACAACAGCAGCTATCACATGTTAAAGATAGGACACTGTTGTTGAAAGACCCTATACATGCAAAAAGTTCTAATTTCAAGGTTACTTCATACTCAGTTTAACTTGACTTTAGACTTATGGTCTTCTGTAGGATTAGAATAGGGGTTATTTAGAGGTGCTAACTGTAAACTTTACTGCATATATCTGCAATATTTGAATACAGTGTAAAAAAGATATATTTTTTAACACATACGAGGGCAGATTGATAACTTTGACAAGAGTTAGCATTCTAATCACAGGTTTCTTGTTTGCCCCAAAGTCTTGCATGTATTCTGGTATAATCACAGAAATTTGTCATCATTTGTTTCTTAGAACATTGTTGAGAGCATCTAAAGTAAGTAGATGTTGTTGCTTCGTAGAAAATGGAGAAAAGTGAATGTCGTGTTTTGATAAAGCACTACGTTTTGCTTGGTAAGACGGTGAAGGAAATGGAGAGAAGTTGAACAAGTATTATGGGGACTGTGCTCCATCATGGTTCACAAGTGGTTCACAGAATTTTGATGTGGCCGTTCGAGCACAAGATATGCTGTGCACACAGGACAGCCGGTTGAGGTCACAACAGAAGAAATGGTGAACAAAGTTCATGATATTGTGTTGTAAGACCGCCGAGTGAAAATCTGTGAGATAGCCAAGACCGTAAACATGTCGAGTGAATGTGTGTATAACATTCTACATGAATTTTTGCGTATGAGAAAGGTTCTCTTTCATCAGGATAATGCACCCGCACACAAGTCAGCCATTGTCATCGCAAAATTTGTGGAATTGGGCTAAGAACTGCTACCTCACCCATCATATTCTCCAGATTTGGCTCTGAGCGACTTCTTCCTCTTTGCAAACCTGAAAAATTGATTCACTGGGAAGAAATTCATGTCCAATGAACACATCATGGCAGAAACAACCTCATATTTTGGAAACTTCAAAAAACCACATGTTTTGAAAGGATTAAAAAAATTGGAGAAACGTTGGACAACATGTATTGAATTGAAAAGAGATTATGTTGAGAAATAAAATGGATTTTTTTGGAACAAAAGTTTTATTTTCTTTAAAAAGTCACAGACCTATTAATCCGCCCTCGTACATTGCTATAAACAGTTCCAGTATTTATTAGCAGTTGTTCATTTTGCTTAGCTGGCACATTGTACCATTTGCATTGCTAGGTATAGGATTAGCCAGCTTTGGTTTTGGTTTTACATATGTTCATAATCAGAAACCAAAACTATCCTCATGCTTTCCAATGAGCCTTATTATCCTTTTTAATCATTTATAATTTAGAACACAGAGTACACCAATAGCTTTACTATTATGATGTTACTTATGTGTACATATTTTAAACATAATGGGTTCAGTTCACTCATATGTGTATAATGCATTTTAACATTGTAAAACTAATTATAAAGAAATGATTAAAAGAATCTGTTGGAAAGTCTTAACACCACCTCCTCTTTCTCATACACACCTCACTCTCCTCTTACACCCTCTCAAAATGTTCAACCAATTGTCGATACTCTCGTGTAACGTTTGTAAACTAATCTTAATTTTATTATCTGGTAATATATTTACTGATGCTAGGAGAAGTATATTAAGACATATAAAATGTGCATGTTTTGAAATTATCATGTGGTCTACACCTTAAATGTTTGTTGCACTTAAATGCAAACATTGAGATGATGCACATTTGTGGAGATCTTTTGCCTCCTAGCATTGAGTGTATGTGTGCTGGAATCAATGTGTTCTCTTGCTTAGTTCTGTTTTCAGCAGTTTTGTGCTTTGGAGTAGTGCAGTGTGCGATTTGTGTTTTTACTACTGGAGGTTTGTCTTAGTGGGTTAGCAAATATACATAAAGCTGCTTTATGTGCACGATTTTCTTGTATATCCCTTTTATTTACCCATATATCATTTATTATTACTTTTTTAATATGGTACAACCTCAGTTATACGTTTTCAATGGGAGACGGCTAAAATAATATATAAATGACGAGCATAAAGTAAATTTTCTTATGGAACGGAAACTGTTTTGTTAGATTATTACTCAAACTAATTATTTATTATTTATCACGAGAGCAATAAATGAAACTGACGCATAAATAATAAACAGTATATTTACAGCACTCTCATGCATACGAGTACTTACTGTCATTCATAATTCAAATAAAAAAAGATTCAGAGTACTGGTGCTTTACACCGGTTTAAAAAAATCGTCAATTTTTCTTTGTTCTCTGATTGTTCCACTACAGTATTCACTAGTCAATTATTTGCACTAATCACTGAAATGCACTATCATTTAGATTTTGGGATGCTTAAATCACTGTGTAGCTTCTAGAGATTGAATTGCCTCTTGCACACTGGGAACACACGTTATTTAGGCCTACTTCTTCATCACTGTCATCAAGACAACCTGGGGACAAATAATGACGTTGCCCAACAATTGTTAACACATATGTAGCAATAATGCATTCTAAAATATTGATGCCTATGCATGCTTATTGTTTTGTACTGCAACAGCAAGGATACAATATACAGAAACAATTCATAATATATCTCAATGTAGCATAAACATAACGTATAAATGAGTAAGTAAATTAATATATTCTGTACATAATGATAAAAAAAAATGTAAAAATGTGATGCATTAATAAGAAAACGTAAAACTGAGCTAAATATTAATGGACAAAGTTTGGTGCCTAAAATTTTAGCATGTATCTGTGAAAAACATAAAAGTGAATAAAGTATAAGTAAGGTTCAACTGTATATCTTTTTGTGTACCCTTAGAAAGCAAATTTACAAAATCAGACTGTATATTTGTCATTTTAAGTTTTAGAGATTAGTTGCATAGATGAAATGATGAGACTGCCCTTGAACAGAGTCAATTGAATAGACAAGAATATCAGCCTGCTCCTGAAGGTGCAATAGGTTGACTTTTGGTTTGTCAAGGGCACTTTGGTGCTGAGATGATCCATCTTTGCAACAATGCAATGCACAGGATGTCCATTTATTGAAATAAAAAGTAATTTGAATGTGTCCAAATTTGTAAATGATTTTGACTGGTTTAACAAGTTCTTTCACTGATGTGGGAATGTATTGAGGAGTTTCTTTATAGATGCAAAAATCTTTTAACTAGTAATGCACATGTGCTTTGGCTGATTTTAAAATCAACCTTTTTGAAAAACAAGGAATTACCACCATAAAAAAAACACATCTACATTTGTCTGAAGACCATGTATCTGGATTAAATATGCTATACCTGGTGCTTCTGTAATTGTGATTCCTCTGAATCTGTGCTTTTCCTGCAATTCATGTATTATCATTTTAATATGTGGCTAGTTATTTGCTTTCAGTGTTTAAAGAGTTAAAAGTTTTGCTCTAAGAACTGAAGAATTTCTGTTTTGCATAAAGAATAGCACTTCAGAACTTCTAGGGCAGACAGCCTCAACCCACAGAAAAATGGGCAGTAGGCAAGGTCAGCATATTCTGTGCTAGTAAGCAAGCATTGTGTCACGGTTGTTTGAGTGCAGCAGCAGCCTAGTGTGCAGTGTCGGCTTGTGGATTATAGGAATGGCAACTTCTCAAAGTTGTAATAAAGTGTGGCTACCTCATCTTATCCTCGCCCATCATCCCCATATACTTTTCTCTCTGTTTGGGAAGAGCAGCATGTGTTTATAGAAATAGGTGGTCCAGCAAAATGTTTAGTGTGGAACAAGGTTATTCAAACAATTAAAAAGTGTAACTTACGACATTACAGTCACTCATAGTGCAGTGAATACAATAGTTATAAAGGAGTGGAACGTTATATGATAGAGGAGCTCAAAGACATCATGATCCATGACTACTTGAAATGATCAGGACCATAAAATCAGTCAGTTGGCTGATGATCAGGAAAAGGATCTATCCTTTCTTTACAAAACAACACTGGCTAATTTTTACCTAAAATTTCCTCAGTCCAAATTTCCACGACTATGCAGAACACAGCTCACATATCAAGCATATTTGGATTTACTTACCTGTGTGAGCATTTTTTTCCATAAATGAATCCTTGTAAACCTGGTCATAGAAGCAAATTATCTGAGAATAGTTTGAAATGTAGTCTTCGGCTTTGTACAACAAAACAATTACTTCAAATATTGCAAGGGTACAAAAAGCTTGACGTCTGAATCAAGAATGAATACAATTGTAAATATTAAATTAGTACCAGTATATAAGTGGCAGAGGAGGTAAGAAATGGAATGTTAATTTGCTCTATTAAGCAGACAGTTGAATGTGAAATGAAACATTATTCCTACTTCTCTTTGTATACACAGTCAATACTGTCAATAAAAGTTCAAAACTTCTGATATTGCAAATCGTACATTGTGCTGCCACTGCTTTTCTTTCAACCTGTGTTGACCTTCCTTTCTGCCCACTTCCAGATGCACGGGCATTGGGGCTAAAGGTGTGACATCACAGTGAATTCAGTTGGGGCTGCCTATTCTAGGGTCTCAGAGTGCAATTAATTCCATTATAAGGAACCACTTTTCTGTCTAACACGAAACGGAGAATGCCTCACAAGAGCATTTATCATCACATCGTGTCAGTCAGGAATTTCTCTCTAATATGGCCATGTAGATTTACATTCCATATATGAATGGACTATTATAAGAAAAGTGACATAACATTGTTCTATCATGACAGTCACTTAGTGATGAAACCTAATCAATATGAAGTTCTCAATTTTCCTACTGCATGAATCACAAAAAAATATATAGTTCTCTGACTAAAGGAATCAGTGTATTATACTATCTGGCTTATCCATCGTTGCATGGTTAACTTTTTAATGACAAATCAATTTTGTTTCCCTCCCCCTGTTCTTTATGAAATTATAGTACAATGATCTAGAAGATTTTTAAGGTGAATCCTTCCCTTTACCCCTTATAATTAATTATAATTTTACACAGCCCCAGCTGTTCCTACTAATGGATGAAAAATTCCCCTGATATTCTCGCAAAAGGATGTGAAACATCAGTGGAATATCTTGACTTCCTTATCCTTCCTCCGACAGTCTCTCAAGTTCTAGAAGTACTTGAAGTACAAGTACTTCCATAATACATTACTTTGAATTGCTATTTTTTCTTTCTTTGGTCCATCATGCATTTTAACACTGTGGTTATTTATGCATGGTGGGTCATAACAAATTCATGTTGCTTTATTTTTCTAAACCATTTTTCTCGTACTCTCCCCATATATTCTCCTATTCTTTTTATATCCCTCTCCTTTTGTGTTTTCATTATCCTAACTTTTAATACTTCTTTGTTAACATTCTCCCATTATTTAGGTAAAAACTGATCTCTCCACAACTTAATTTCTTCACATTCAATTATATAATGCAAATCATTATCTGCCTCTCCACAAAGAGGACACCTATTCAAATTCGCTCCCTTCCTATCTCCGCTAAGCCTATGTGCACTTAATCTAGACCAGACCCACCCTTCTCTCACTGACCTATTACCTACATCCACATACTTCTCCCTTCCCCAGTCTACCTTTAATTGGTTGTATAGTTCCAAACTTTTCTTTCTTGAAATAATTCTTGTTTCTCTATATCTAGAGGTGAAGCTGCTGAATATAAGGTTCCGCATTCCCAGGCCACTAAATTAACATCTTTGGAAAAGACAGTCTGTGATCGTGGAGAAAAATAATTTTTCCAGTTGCTAATTATAAAATATTGGTATAGTGATTTATAATATTAGCAATTTTTTCACTTTATGCAACTATTTACCATGCCCTACTAATGAACTTTGATTCCAACATACGAGGGCTGTCCCAGAAGTACCCGACCCAACAATGAAAACACAAAAATGTTGAGAAAAAAATCTTTATTTCTTTATATAGTCTCCTTTCAGCTCGATACACTTTTCCCAGCGATGTTCAATAGCTTCGATACCCTGTTTATAGTGAGTACTGCAGAGTTCTGCAAAATAGCCATCAACTGCAAACTCCACCTATTCATTGTTGGCAAATCTTTTACCACCAAGCCATTTCTTCAACTTTGGACATAGAAAATAATCAGAAGAAGCTAAGTCTGGCAAATAGGGTGCATGAGGAAGTAATTCAAACTTTAACTCATTGATTTTGGCCATGGCGATAATGGATGTGTGTACTTGTGCATTGTCTTGATGAAACAGAACTTTCTTTTTCGCTAAATGCGGCTGTTTTTGTTGATTTCATAATTCACATGCTGCAATAAGTTTGCATAATACTTGCCATTGATTGTTTTTCCTTTTTGAAGATAATCAATGAAAATTATCCCATGCGCATCCCAAAAATCTGACACCATGACCTTGCCTGCAGATGGAACTGTCTTCGCCTTCTTTGGAGTCGATTCTCTCCTTTCAATCCACTATTTTGCCTGTTTCTTCATCTCAGGTGTGAAGTGATGTTTCATCCATAGTTATGAATCAATGCAAAAACTCGGCTTTATTGCAGCAAAACATCGCCAAACACTCAACTGAAACATCATCACGACACTGCTTTTGTTCCATTGTGAGAAAACGCGGCATCCATCTTGAGCAGAGCTTTCTCGTGTCTAAATTTTCAGTTAGTGTGCGATGTACAGCCTACGATGTCTGCTAGCTCGCGCACTTCCAGTTGACGGGGTCTCCAATACCATTTTGTGGATTTTCTTCACAATTTCTGGTGTGGTCACCTCATTTGGTCAACCACTGCGATATTCGTCTTGCCAGCTCATATGGCCTCACTTAAACTCTGCCACCCAATATTTTACTGTTGTGAACAAAGGAGCAGACTCCCCCAGAGTAGAATCTAGCTCAGCTTTAATATTAGTTGGACTAAGACCTTTCAAATGAAAGTATTGTATCACATAACGATGGCCAGTTTTATCCATGTTTACAAGTTCGCTGAGAGAGTTCATTATTAATGGCTGCCACACAATTACTAAACAACATAGCATCGTCAAACTTCAAACTTGACCTTTATAAGGGTGGTACTTTCTACCAAGTCATTTGATTGAAACAACAACCGCTATATATATACATCAGGTTGGGTACTTCTGGGACTGCCCTCGTAATTACAAAGGAAATAAAGCATTTTTTTTATAGCAGCATTATAAGCAGATTCAATTTTCTTTTGTTTGCTGCAACTTCTGTTTTCTTAGTTGCTAAATTGTGACTATCCATATACAGGATGGGCCCTTTAAGTTGAGGCTGTGCCAGTATCTCCAAAACTAAGTGTTGTAGAAAGAAATGTCTTGAATAAAAGTTGCTTGATATTATGGGAGAAAGTAAATGCCATTAGTCATGTTTTATTTGGAGGGCGTTGTGATGGTCATTTTAGGGTCAATTTAAATTGACCCTAATTGTAGGTTCCTATTTAAATAAAGTTCAAAAACATCTGATGTGTAACATTCACATGACTTTCTCTACTCTTGTACAAACTATTTTTACAAACGCTTATTCTTCATATGCTTCATGTTAATCGAGATATCGAGATGTTAATCTTATTGCTAATTTTCCTGTAGATGCAAGGGGAATATGGTAGATTTTAAGCGATAGTAAAATATTTTAAGCGCTGGTTGCTATGTAGCGCATTCCATTCTCTTTGCATGTCCAGGACATAAAAAAGTGAATAACGAATTTGAGAAAAAGTATAAGTATTGGAAAATTTAAGGGAATAACAAGCAATATCTCGAAAACGGTTCACACAACAAAAAAAATATATTTGACATAAATTGTATATTTTAACGCGATCTACATTTTTGTGTAGTAAAACTTTGTCTATCTCTTATGGTTTACCAGTTATGCAAAAGTCGTTCACAATGAAGAATACTTTTGGAGACATTCCCAGAAAATTCGAGATATACATTTCGTTTCTCATGAAAATATCTTAAACATATGATATTTTAATCAAAATCGTTAGAGCCATTTTTGAGAAAATTAAAATTTTCGAAAAATGTTCCATGTAAAGGGTAGTCTGGGGTGGGGGGATTTTCTTGAAAACCTTCGTGTCGCATCTCTGGAAGATACTGAACCTAAATACCAAGTTTGGTGTTTATCCGACTGTTCGTTTCTGAGTTATGCTGTTCACAGACACACAGACACACATACGGACATGTTTCCAAAAATGCTTTTTCTGGATTCAGGGAGTCTCAAAACATGTATTTCCGGTGAAATCTCGGTATCGAATTTTTGGGTGGAAAAAATTAAATTGATGCTAAAATGACCATCATAACATCCTGCAAACAAAACATGACTAATGGCATTTACTTTTCCCCATAATATTAAGCAACTTTTATTAAAGACATTTCTTTCTACAACGCTTAGTTTCGGAGATATTGTGCAGTCTCAACTTAAATGATCCATCCTGCATGTTGTTCTGAATGAAATACCAGCGGCATTTATCTTATTTTACATGCATTTTCTGTAGAGTAGCAGCAACTAGTTTCTGCTCCATGGCAGTCTCATCGAAAGTCAGTGTGTTCATATTCTAGTTCATAGGCTTTATAAACCATTTTTAGTCTTTTAGTAATTTTTTTGAATTAAAATTAGGAGTTATATTTTATTTATTTATTTATTTATTTATTTGTACTAAGCCACCATACACAGAATATGGCTATCATCAGCCCAGGCTGTTGGAGTTATATAGACCATTAGATCATATCCATCAGGAAGAATAGGGCTTTTCAATGGTGAAAGAATAAGCAAAATTGGTTGAGTAGTTTTTGAGATTACTTTACATATACATACAAACTTTCTCTTTATAATATTAGTATAGATAAGTATATAACATTGAATATACAGAATCAGCAGCCTTTTTACCTATAGTCATCCTTTATGGGAGTCCCCTTCCCTGATCAAACATCTGCATAGCCATTGGAAATAGTGAATTGGATGGGTAAACATCCCAAAATACATATGCAATCTCTCAAGACACCCCCCCCCCCCATAAACTAACTTTAAAGCCATAGAAAATCATAATGTGGAAATGCTGTCACCTGAGGTCCGTTCTAGTGTCAAGTGTACATTACAGGAAGTACTGACACCAAAACTTGTTGCAGCATGCTCAGATTTGCACATGTTATCTAATTATCTAAACCTCAATCTAAAGCTAGGAGAATCTGCACTGGCATTTCTCAACTCTTTTCTTGTCCATTCTCAAAATTTTTTAAGAGTGGCTGTTTTTATAATGATTTGACAGTTTTAACATAAGTAATATGAAAATAATTATTTGATTATGTGCTTATAAAAGATCTTTACATGCTTCCACCCTCAGGCTGCATTTTTTGGACTTGACTTTTGGCACATGAAAATTCATTAGCATTAGGCATATACCGTTATAGTTACAGATAGAGCAAAATGATGTAAGCACATACAGATAATTTTGTGTATAACATTTCTATTGCAGAATGATGCAGTAGGGAATGTATTATACCCACTTGTTATGCTTCCATAATTCATTCTCATAGTAATGTATATTCTGTAATAGAATAATGGATTATGCATACTAGCATTTTAAACACTGGTGTAAAAACTTGAAGAAATCCTTTGTCACTATTCACAATCATAGACAAATTAAGGGAATTGGGCCATCCTTTTAACAAACAGATAATTGTTCTTATTAATAAACCCCAGTTGCAAAGCAGGTGTTAGCATTCCAAAGGACATTATGTTCTAGTGCACAAACATTGATTGTTTGCAGGAAAGTTTTTTTAGGAACTTAAAGGCTTATGGTTACTTGTAAATGTTGGAACTATCTGGAAATCTCAACTCACCATGTTAAATTTAGGCACACCATTATTTTCACCTGCCAGAGAATTTTAAGACACTTCCAAAACGGGTATTTATTAAAAACTGACTTATGACTGTGAGTGGATAAATAATATTTGTGCACTAAGATCTTAGGTGCTTTTCATACATTTTCTAAGCACTCTTGTTTACATTAATGCAGTAAAGTTCAACAAAGCTCAGTTCCCAGTTTTGCAGTAATGCAGAGGTATGTGAAAATACATGTTATTGTGGGAAATATAATTTGAAGAAACCTCAAAACTGCAAGCTTTGGATGCTTAACATATTTGTAAGGAAATCCTTTAGAATGATGAAAACAATTGAATTTTGAATCGGAAATAACAAAAAATAGAGCTTTCTTATGTTTCTTTCATATGTGGCAGTGTTTATTTAAGCATTAGTTTTTTGTTTTTGTATTTTCTGTTTTCATTAGTTTATTTATATGAATATTCTTTGTGGAATGTCTCTTATATTGTTAATTACAGCATAACAAGTATAGAAGGAAAGCAGTTTTAGGAGAAAGAGAGGCCTAATATCAGAGTTCAGATACAGAACTTTATGGTGCTGTATTCCTGATGAGGATTTACTTTTTTTATTCTTTAAGTTATTCTCAGCTGTGTGTTCCACAAGTAGTAAGAGAAGCTTTGTGTAAACATTTGTGTTGATTTTGATGTGTAACATAAGCATCAGATATCATGCAGTAAATAAAAGCTATAAAATTAATTTTAGCAAAGTGTGTTTCTCAATTTACCAAGCTCAGTCACAAGTAATGAATCAGTTAATCTGAAAGAAAATCATTTGAACTTTGTATCCATCACATAGTCAAGTTGTTTGCATGTGCAGAAACTTAAGTATATAGTAAAGCAATGATTTGATGCAAATTGCAGACATAGAACTCATTGAAGTATAGTGAACCAAATAAATTAATTCCAGTGAGTTAATTGGTCCTATTTTTGTTTTTCCTCTTCCATCCCCCCTCCCCCAAAAAAAGAACCAAATTGAAATGCATTAGCAGGTGTATGATTAACTGAAATCCTGGCAAGTCCAAGGTCTCTAACTGAAGCTTCTGTGTTAATCAATTTGTTAAAATACAAATTGCTTACTTTTCATTTGAATTATGTATCATTAAAATGTGGGCCAAGGTCAAACAACTCAAACTGTAGTATCACAGTTCCTGTGTGATATAATCACAACAAAAGAACTCTGAACACCTGAATCCCCTTTCATCTTTGATACTTATTTCTACAATATATTTCTTCTTTTCTTCCTCCCATAGTTTCAGCTATTTGGAGAAAATCAATGTTGTTACATAGACAAGAGTTTGGCAGGACCTGTAATTGGACATCAGTGATTGTTAAAAAATGAAAATCAATCTCTCTCTCTCTCTCTCTCTCTCTGACATACACACAAAGAAAGAGACAGACAGAAAGTATTTTAAACATTTAAAAATGCATTTGTTTGTATCTATTTTTCACCAATGTTGGAGATAATACATCCTAGGGATGGAATATTAAAAACAGTTATATTGAGCTTTGGAGATCACAATTAGTATAGAGGACATTCTGTCTGCAAGTTGCAGTATGCTTAAAATGTAAGGGTTAAGTAAATAGGTATATTGATAAAATAAGTGATCTATCAGAACAAAATATTCAGGCATCAGCATAAGATGGTGTTATGTGTTTTCTGCCAATACATGTTGATGCTCCTAGAAGCTCATTTGGTACAAAAAGAAAATACAAGTGATAAGCAACATGTCTGCTAAAAGCCATTGAAAATAAACAAGGTGCTATTTATGCCTGGCTGTGTTTGCTGACATAAGCTCTACTGTGGAGCTCTGAGATGTGTAGAAAAACTGAGGATAACAAAAGGCACAGAAGGGGTGAAAGGTATATACAGCATCTGCTGCAATGATATAAAGAGTTGCTTATGAACTAATGCTGTTAGCTAAATTACGCTTGCAATTTATCCTGTTCTAATACAACAATAATTGACATACTTGAATAATTTCTAAGAAGATTTACAAGTCTGTTGAATGCATCATGGTCCTGTAAAACTGCTATTATTAGTATATTCTTTACAGAGATTAACATGCTATATAAATAGGTTGTGTTTTCTTTGTCCAGGGACCAAATATGACTAAGGTGCAAGCAACACTACTGCAATAAATATGTAATCAGAACTAAAAGCTAGTTTTCATAACTTGATGATGTGAATTCACCACTATAGTGATTTGTCCAGATATCAACACTGATGCATAGAAATTACAAGAATAAGAACCTAGTTTTTCATTATCCTACAAAGCAAACAACTTAGCATCAGATGGAGAGGGGGTGGGAATTGCATGTACAAAAATTGTGCGCCTACTATTTATATTCATTATTCTATTTTTATACATGTGTGTGCTGTGTGTCGGTTTACTATAGTGTCTTCATTTTCACCATTCCACTCACGGCCATTTTTCCCCGCTTTACAACCATCCCCCACTCTAGTTTACCTCTTGCAGTATCAGTAGTATTGTTGAGACAGTAAAGTGTTGTAACTCTGGTTTCAAGCTTTGAGGAAGGGAGGGATTGGAGGGGACACTAGAAAGAAACAGATATATAGAGCAAGAGTGAGGATTACCATGTGTGGCCTTGACTAGACTGGCCACAGTGAAACCATTATAGTTGATTTTATGATAAATCTTATAGGTCATTAAAAGTTAGGAAATAGGTAAAATAAACAGTTATAGCCAGGAGCCTTCTGCATGCATCTTGTGCTAAAGAGTGTGAAGATAGTGCATAAGAAGTATATGATATTAGGTTAGGAAAGAGTACTGTCAAGTACCTGCTGTTAATTCATTAAGAAGCTGACTGTAAGGGAAGGCTGAAACATACAGTCTGGTACATTTAGTTTGATAAGTAATTCAGTGCTAATAGCTAAAACCCAGATCTTTATGCACTAAAAATTCTTAAAATGTGCATGCAATTAGGCATAAAAAATGTGGAAAATATGCACTTAAAAATCATGTAATTATATTCACTCGTCTATTTACATTCATCAAAATTATTGCAAAAAGGAGCATCTCAATAGGCAATTAGCAGTCTTTCAATGCTTTCTGGAGACAAACTGTCTATTATCCGTCAAAATGAGTTTATAGGTGGAGAATGGTCTTTCTACAACAATTGATGTGATTGGGCAGTATTTACATACTGTGAAACCAAAGTCTGGGGACATTTATCTGACAAAGAAACCCTAATTCCACTCAAGACTGACTGACTGACTGAGTGACTGAATCTCCTATAGTCTGGGCTTCGAGTTCAACACACTTTCTAACTTGCATTTAATCTTTTCTCCCCAGTTTCACCTGGAGCGGAATTCAATTGACAAGCTGCTTTCTGAACAATATCCAGTGAATCATGAAGGGGTGCACCTCTAGATTCTAAGCTCCCAATGGCTTTTGAAAGTTTAGAAAAATATGCATGGATGAGATTCACATCTTGATACACAATATGACTTTAAAACATGACCTTTGCATCACAGACACACATTATTATCTTCAAGTTATGTGCTTGACAAAATAAAACAACAAATAACCATGTCCCCCTGTTTAGTACAGCTGCAGGTGGCAGAGGAACTTAGGTAGGCAATCTTTGTACAACTGAACACAAGCTGGTGCTTTCAGAACTAGTTTTTTCTCCACTTGCAACTAAATAGTTAAGCTGGATACTGCATACATATTTCTTCTCCAACATGGTGTAGTGTCTGTGCTAAACAGGGTATGTCCATTAGGTTTGGATAAAACACTTGGAGGGCCTTTGCTGCTTTCAACATATACAAAACTGCATCTGTGAGTAATACAAACACCTTGCAACAATTATTCTGAGTTTCAGATGGCCAGAATAGTCACAGAGAGTCCTTTACAAATCTTGCTATTGTGCTATGGTTGGTTTTCTCTAGTACTTTGCAAGCAAGAAGATGAGGTTTGCCAGATTCTTCTAGATGTAGCTTACCAACTATAAAATTTGCTATATATCGGCCACATGAATCTATAGTCTCATCCACTGAGATCCAGACTGAGTTATCTCTGATGTCAGAATGGATGGATTCCAGGGTAGGTTAATGCAGCTGTAGTAGATAATATTTTTATAGAGATGATTCATCTGGGATCTTTTGATTTACACTATTTTTCCAGAAATGATCAAAGAATTGAATTGTGTAATTTATTCCATGGAATGTTCCTGTGTACTAAAGCCTTTCAAAGATGTAACATACAACATGGGTTTTATGTATGTAAGAAGAAGTGCTGTGGTGTTCTTCCTCTGTTTTGCAAAATAAGTGCAGTTGTTTTTACTTTCTCTACCACATACGGAGGGTTGCCCCACTTAAGCTCGGACGATTTTGCTTATGTTTTTTCATGGCGAGATTCCCTTTCGCCATCACCTATTGTGTTCAATGTGATTTCCACGGGCTTTAACTATGGCTCTGCAGCACAATTTCCATTGAAGAGGGTTGCATCTAAGAACAGGAAGAAGGATGTTAGCCCACTGCTCCTGGGAGACTTTACAGAATACTTCAATTGTGGTGGGATGCCAAGAAGCAAGGCGCTGTTTCAGCACACCAAATCCGCAAAAATCCTTTGGCGAGGCATCTGGTGACTTCACAGGGATCCTTTTAAATGGTATCACATTGACACCCGTTTCCATAGCTTTCCAGTGGTAGTAATGCTGGGAAGACCGAGAGGTGTGACTGGATGCTTTATCCGTGTGCATACAAACATTTGGGGCATCCTCACCATACAACCAAGGAATCTCTTCATCAAAAATTGGGTCCATAACATTCCTTTGATAGTAGGCTGCATTCATTTTTACATTGTTGGCAACTCTGTGAATGCGAGTTTCCCCCCCGAGAGTAATAAGCTGCAACCACCATGAATCCCTTGGAAAACTTTTCCTTGTTCTTCCAAATAAAGTTGGAGCCCACTTGATGGTAATAAATGGCTCTGGTTTTTATGTGTCACCTAGATAAACGGTTGCTTCATCTAAAGAAACCACCCATTGCCACTTTTCACCTGCCAGGTAGTGTACATAGAGTTTTCTTGTGTTGGTGAAGCATTCTCTGATGTGCCTCTCTTTCAAGGCGTGTCCACGTGCTTAATGTTGCCGTTCTAAATCCAAATTGTTGTGTATTATCCGATACAGTCCCTTTGGATATTCCAATGCGGCTGGAAATGCTTCTCTGGGTTGGTGGGTTTTGTTGAGTCACTGTAGCACTGACCTTGGCTACTACTGCTTTAGGTCGTGTTGTTGGTTGTGACCTTTTCTTGCCTCAGGTGCGAATCCATTTTTATGCATCTGTGTTATATGCGCCACACACGACTTATGGTAAGACATTTTTGTTTGCGCCTTTCCACCATCATTGAAAGGCCGGCATCGGAAAGCCCAACAAGGTACCCCTGCCACAAGTCAGCGATTGTTGAAGCCATTACGAGTAAATTTTGCCTCAGACTGGCCCAGCAACAGCTAGCACTCGCTGTGAGCTGATGCAATAATAAGCAGTTTGACCAATGACAGAGTGGGAGGGTGATTTAAAGTCGTCCGAGCTGAAATGGGGCAACCCTCCGTAGTAGGCAGAGAAGGTATTTGGATTCTACCCAAAAATTCAATACTGAGATTTCACCAGAAATACATGTTTTGAGGGCCATTAAATTAAAAAAAAGCATTTTTAGAAAAAGGTCTGTGTATGTGTTTCTGTGAACAGCATAACTCAAAAATGAAAAGTCAGATAAATACCAAATATGGTATTTAGTTTCATACTTTCCAAAGCTGCAACATGATTTTCAAGAAAATCCCCCACCCCAAACCGCCTTTTACATGCAGCATTTTTCAAAGCTTTTGATTTTCTAAAAAATGGCTCTAACAATTTTGATTAAAATACCATATATTAAAGATAATTTACATTTTAAATAAAATGTTTATCTTGAATTTTCTGAGAATAGCCTGTGAAGTCTTCTTCATTTGTATGGAATTTCGTATAATCTTGTATAACTACTAAACGTTAAGCGATAGACAAAAGTGTACTATACAAAAAAATGTAGATCTCTTTAAAACACACACTTTAATTCAAATAACTTTTATGTATCAGCCATTATTAATGGTTTGAATTATTCAATACTTAGCCATTCTTTTAAAGTCCTGTTAATTTTCAGCTGTTTCTTGTGGTGTCATGGAAAGAGTATGGAATTTTAAGATCAGTGTATAGTCCCCAGTTCTAAAACATATGTCTGTCGCTATTTTCTTTGTATCTACAATGAAATGTGTAATGCAGCTATTTCCAGAAAGGTTTATGTTGATTAAAATTAAGTAGATGGGAAAATAAACTTTCATAAGAATAATTTGTATACCTACTAATAAACAAAAGTGGGTAGAGAAAGTCATGTGAATGTAACATAAGAATTTTTAATGTTCCAGTTCAAATTTCTTCTTGCATTTTATTTCCTTTGAGTAATGTTGATAAAATACTAGAACTTCATCAGTTGATTTGTTATAACCTGACCCTCACTAATTTAATAAATACTTCTTTTGCTCTTTTCTTTAGGCATTTTCAGAAACAAAAATGTTGAGTCTATTAAAAATAAATAACACTGTGAATGAAGATGCTGCTGTCTTGACCACTCAACCTACCCTCTGGGACTACTGTCTGTTGTCATGCTGTGACAGTGAAAAGAATACAAGAAATTCTTACCTCTCCCCTTCAAGCAACCTGTTTCTGTTGTAAGCTGTGAAAGCAAGGGGCCATTACACAGAACATTGGAAATAGCAACTTAATAAGGGATGTACAAAAGAATTGTTTTAAGAGATTCTTGGAATTTTACACTTTCATATACATATGCCAAAATAAGTTGTTACACTCAGAATATGCAATAATACTTTAATACACTTTAAAAGTGCATTTGAATATGCACACATGCATTTTCAAAAAAATCCAGGCCTTGCTAACAACTGCTTCCCTCCAATTCTACATTGCATTATTGATACCTGTTGCTGGTATAACTAATTGTGACTATTGCTTTTATTGGTTGTACTAGAAGTTTAGCAATATTCTTGTGTTTCTGCCTGTTTTAACCTTTTATTTAAGAAGCATATTTTTGTTCGTAATGGATATTATACCTAAAAAGAGAAGTAAGATCATAACCCTCCATGAACTTTAACATGATTCAGAGACAGCAGCTGAATTTTATGTAAGTTTAGGTGCTGTTAATATAATAAGAAAGAAAAAATAAGCTTGGGTCATTTTTTGGCCCAAGGAAAGGATGATGTGGCCGAAAATGAAAAATGTCCAGGAATGATGAACTAATCAGAACCAGCAAAATTAATCCTGAAAAGAAAGGTTTTGATTTACAAAATGATTTGAAGGCTGCAGGGGTGAAAATGACACTATGTGTGTAGGCGAGTGACTTCTAGAAATTATAAGGAAAGCTCAAAAGCAGTCAGAAAATGGCTTTTTAATGTGTTCTGTTAAGAAAAACAATTTGGTATGGGCTAGAAAACACAATTGGACACAGAAAGAATAGAAAATGGTCCTGGTTTCTTATGAGTCATTTTGTGGTGCAGGGGTTGAATATATTGCATGTAGTGATTTAGAAAAAATCTCACCGAAGGACATCAAGCAGTAAAGTTCCCAGAAAAGATGATGTTTTAGGGGATGTTTGCATTCACAAGCACTAAATGTTGATTCCTATTGTTGGAATGATGAACAATGCCAAGTACATCCCTATTTTACATAAAAGAGCCACCTCAGAACTGAAGAGATTGGCAGAAACATTGATAATTGAAAAGCTATTTTCCAGCAAGACCTTGCCCCCATATGATGATAAAGAAAGTGTGTGACTTATGGCAAAAAATGGTTTTCAGTGTTTGGACTGGAAATTCACCGAATCTCAACCCTATTGAGAATCTTTCTTGATAGCGTCAGAATCTTTCTCTACTTACTATAATGTAAGTGGTTGAGAAAGTAAAAATGGAGAGGAAAGAGAGATTGAAAAGGATACTTTTTTGTGATACATGTGAGCTTGGTTTTTGCATATAAAGTTACACAGTTACATTTCTTGCGGTAAAAATCATTATCTAATCATGCATAGTTAACCAGTTAATGGGTATAAATGAATAACCTTGAATTGGAATTAATTCAAATGGTTAAACGTAAACATAAAATGAATAACCAGTGAATATTGTAGCAAATTTCATTACATTTGTTGTGTTATTCTTTTTATTTGCTTTACATTTAGTAATAATAAAAAAAAGGGTTATTTTAAATGTGGGTAATGATGTAATATGTAAAGTGTACATAATTTGGGTAACTAGCATATTGCATAATTTAGAGTGAAATGATTTCATTCTGTTAATGTTGTAAGGACAAAACAGCTGCCTTTATTTCATGATTTGACTGTAGAGACTTTGTCAAACATTATAAAAGAGAATAGGATGCAGCCATATGCTTGTGTAAGAAATTTATAAAAGTACACTTTAATCCCATTTAGAAAATATGACAAATAGAATTACATTGACATTGTTTTACTTTTTTATTTTCTCTACCATGCATATAGAAGGGAAAGTATTGTATTCCACCTAAAAATTCTATATGGAGATTTCACCAGAAATATATGCTTTGAGAACCCCTGAATTAAAAAAAGAAGCATATTACTTTCCTTACTGCTTTCTACCCAAAATTTTGATACAAAGACTTCACTGGAAATATATGTTTTGAGGCTCCCTGAATTAAAAAGCATTTTTAGAAAAACGTTCTCTGTGAGCAGCATAATAAAAGAATGTGACACAAAGGTTTTCCAGAAGCCCTCCCCCCCAAACTACCCTATATGTGGATATTTTGTCCTTATTATATTCTTCAAAATGGTTCCAACGATATTAACATACTGTATGTTAATTTTGCATGACAAAATGTATATCTTGAATTTTCTGTGAAGGCTCTTTGAAGTCCACTTCATTGGATAAATCCTAAATTTGATATTTGAGAACCATTGATGTGACACAAAGATTTTCAAAAAAATCTCCCCCCCCCCCCACAAACAAACGTTTGCATGCAAAATGCTACACTTTTTATTTTCCAGAAATTGCTATAACAATTTTTATAAAAATACCACGTATTTAAGGTATTTACATGGCAAATAACATGTACATCTTGAAGTTTTTGGGAATAGCCTATGAAGTCCTCTTCATTTGGAAGGAATTTTTGTACAACTGGTAAATCATAAGAGATAGAAAAAACTTTAACACATAAAACTTGTAGATCTCTTTAAAACACAACAATTTATTTAAAGTAATCTTTTTTTGTTGCATCCAAAATATTCATTGACATTGGTTTGAATTTTTCAGTACTTTATAATTTTGTATTTTAAAGATCTGCCAACCTTCAGTTGTTTCTTGTGATGTCATGGAAAGAACATGGACTTTCAAGGCTAGTGTATAGCGACATTTTTTAAACATTTAACTATTGCCGTTATTCCCTTTGTACCTATAAGAAATGTGAAATTAACTATTTATGTAGACATTTATCTAATTAACTTGAAGTAGATAAAGGAATAAGCTTTGCTAGAATAGTTTGTAAAAGTTATATAAAAATAAAATGATAGTAAAGAAAGTTATGCGAAATAACATCAGATTTTTTGAATCATTAATTATTTATGTTATTGGGTTGATTAAATGGCGTATGTGAATTAAGTACCAAAACTTTTTTCTGTTTATTAATCCAGTGGACAAAAACATTGCAATTTACAACACCGAATCATAATATGTAAGCCCCAGTTTGCAGTATGGTTTGACTTTCACACCCTTTTGAATTTTGTGAGAGGGACAGCTAGACTAGGCATGGAATGTGGTTCTCTTTGGGAAGTTTTGAAAATCAGGTTGAGTACATAAACTTTTTCTCAGTTTAAGTCCTGGTCATTTGTAAGGAAAATAGAAACATCCATTAGATACCAATAAACTACTGGAAGAATATCTGGCTATCTAAATTTCATGCAAACATAGTTAAACAGCTGGAAATTAGATGATCTGCATTGTACAAGTGCATCACTTATTTTGACCACACCAGGGAAAGTTTGCGTTTTCTAAATTTCCACTACTATTCCATTGATCAATGCCTTGTTATTCCTTTTGTTTTCGGCAATGTGAATGTTTGTGCACAGTTGAATATTCTTGTTAATCAATGGTAATATGGTATGTTCAAATATACCATTCAGTGCCAGTATAATTCTGAATTAATGTGGATAAGGCGTGCACTTGCATTTTTTTTTTTTTTTTTTGGTCTGTTATATCAATTTAAAGATTTTACTATTTGGATGAAAGACTAAAGGTTTGGGTTTTTTTTATAATTATTATTGGAAGAAATTCGTGATTATTATGTAAACACATTTTGCATACCAAAATTAAAACTACGGTATGTATTTCACAACATTCACTGTTTTCTTTTTTATATTTGAAAAACATTATAAAATGTAATACATTGTTCATTTGAAGATAATAGCAGAAATTCCTCCAAAAGGGCGGTGTTTCCTGGGAGGCGAATCACAAATGATTTTAGTTTCATCTGCATGGATGTGGGTAGTGTGCCTCAGACAGAAGAGGTCTTGAGTTCAAATCTCAGTTGGAGATAAGTTACTTGGACAAGTTTTTCCCTCTCGTTTTTTTCTCTCTCTTGGATTTTCTCTTATCCTGAGATAAGAGTTGTTACGTTGGATAACTAAGCTGTATGAATCAAGGGCTCATGTTAGCATCTTTTCATTCATATATGACCTAATTAAGGAGCATCAAACTTATTAAAAAGAAAAAAAAATCATTTAGCTTTAAGAGTTGGCAAATGTTTTACTTTTTATTCTATAAATTAGCCTTAACAGATTAAAAGATTTAAAGCTTCACGTTATCAGAAAATCGAAATTTTTTTAGAAAATGTGAACATCCCTTATCTTGCAAATTATGTGGTATCCTATGGTTCATTGTTTTCATACCCTATATTTGTATATTTGGGTTGATGCTTTATTCTTTCAGAATTTGTGGACAGATTTTCAGTTTTATTTTGTGTTGTAATTATCTCATTAAAGCTTGATGCAATACTTCCAAGGATTATAAAGGAGCAATATAAAAGTCATGTAAGTTTTGAAAATGTCAGGATGTGTACTTCCAACTCAGGTTGCAAGGGTTTTATCATCCATTGATGAGAATAGTTTCTGCTGTTGTCTTTGGAAACTGTTTGATTGAACCAATTAATAGTTATATTTTATTTCCAGATAAAGCAATTTTTATTTATTTGAGAAAGAGAGAGTGGAGCTGTATCTTTGCATTTTCTTACTTTTGCTCCTTTCAATTTTGTTGATTAAATTTAAACTATTGTGTAAATTTTTGAGGAAAATGTTATTGCAATTAACGTGACTTTCTCTACCCACCACCATGCTAGTCTCTAGTTCCCAAGGCAGCGGGTTCAAACCCTGCGGAGTGCGATGGATTTTTTCAGGCGTAAAAATCCTTAGCACGGCTTCCTTCGGAAGGGAAGTAAGGCCGGTGGTCCCGTGTCGTAGATTTATGGCACGTAAAAGAACCTCAAGCCTGATAAAGAGGCCTCTGAGCAAAATTACCGGTGTTTCACACCCAATATAGAATGGGGCGCTAAAAACCATAATAGTTAAAGAGCGTCCATAAATAAAACTCAATTTCATTTTTACTTTCTCTACTACGTATAGTAAGTAGGGGAAGTATTGCATTCCACCCAAAAATTTGATACCGAGATATCACCGGAAATACATGTTTTGAGACCTCCTGAATCCAAAAAAAGCATTTTTGGAAACATGTCCGTGTGTGTGTGTGTGTGTGAACAGCATAACTCAGAAACGAACAGTCGGATAAACACCAAACTTGGTATTTAGGATCAGTATCTTCCAGAGATGTGACACGAAGGTTTTCAAGAAAATCCCCCAACACCAGACTACCCTTTACATGGAACATTTTTCGAAAATTTTAATTTTCTCAAAAATGGCTCTAACGATTTTGATGAAAATATCATATGTTTAAGATAATGTCATGAGAAATGAAATGTATATCTCGAATTTTCTGGGAATGTCTCCAAAAGTATTCTTCATTGTGAACGACTTTTGCATAACTGGTGAACCATAAGAGATAGACAAAATTTTACTACACGAATAATGTAGATCGCGTTAAAATACACAATTTATGTCATATACATTTCTTTTGTTGAGTGAACCGTTTTCAAGTTTTTGCTTGTTATTTCCTTAAATTTTCCAATACTTATACTTTTTCTCAAATTCGTTATTCATTTTTTTTATGTCCTGGACATACAAAGAGAATGGAATGCGCCATATATCAACCAGCGTTAAAATATTTGACTATCGCTTAAAACCTACCATATTCCCCCTGCATCTACAAGAAAATTAGCAATAAGATTGACATCTCGATATCTCGATTAACATGAAGCATATGGAGAATAAGCGTTTGTAAAATAGTTTGTACAAGAGTAGAGAAAGTCCTGTGAGTGTAACACCTAAGATTATGTTTCTACCCACCAGTAGCGGCTGCTATATAGGAGCACATGAACACCTAACTTTTGACACTGCAGATTGATTGGTTAGTTTTTCTGTGAATGCTATTAAATGTAATGTATAAGCAGTAACTTAAAATCTACACCATTTAAATTTACTGCGCTGCAACTTTAAACTCGATTAAATATTGCAACAGGGTCAGTAGCACATCTTGACTTGTGCACATGTGCAACTGGTATGTTGTAATTGGCTTATGCTTGAATTTCTGCACTAGTGTGTGAACCTTCTCCCACGCTCTGTTTCCATACTATCTACAAGTTTACGTCAATGCCAATAGGTGGTGGCAAACTACAACAGACTTAGGTAACATGCCTGAGTGCAGAAACATCTCCTGCTTTGTTCATAAAATCCATACTCACAACTACAATTTAATTTACACATTATTTGTTTTTGCCTTAAAATGCTGTATTTAATTATGTACACAACAAACACAAAAACAGCCCCTTCAGACAAGTTATGTATTATTATTATTATTATTGTTATTATTATTAGTTTGAATTCTTCAATACCTTGTCATTTTTTTACAGTGCTGTTGCTGTTCAGTTGTTTCTCTCAATACTATGGAAAGTCTATGAAATTTTCAGGCCAGCATATAGCATCCCTTTTTTAAACATCTGGCTATCAATTTGATTTCCTCTATCCTCAATGAAATGTGTAGTTAAACCATTTCTGCAAAGGTTTATCTCAATTAATATGAAATAGAAAAATAAACTTTTGTAAGAAATTAATGACAGTAGGAAGCAGTAGCGGTTCATGAATATACGTTTTGGGAGTTCACAAAATTTTAGATTCAGATAGCACTGAAAATTTGAAATAGCAACTGCTGCATAATAGTTATGATCATGAACAAATTGATACAACTGCTGCCTTTTCAAATAATAGTAATAATAATAATGACTGACTCAGAAGTAAAAATGAAATAAAAATATATAGACATTCACAGTGACATTAGAAAACAAAGGTTAACATTTTATGCACACATTAAACAGAAGTAAATCACACAAGAGATACTATGAAGTGAACTGAAGTAAAAAATGACTTAAAATGGCAGGCATTTCCTTAACAGAGGTGTCTTTAGAATCAAAGTGCATAAGTGGCAAGTTGACCAAGAGGGCAAACTGAAGAAAAAAACTGGAACAACATGGACAGACAAGAGAAACAAAACCCACAGATGAATGAAACCATGGACTCAAGAAACCAAAGAAATGTCTCTAAGTACTTTGCATAGTTCTACATGGGCTCATTTGTAATTATCAGGGTTAGGATTTTTAGGTGCAAATTTCAGATGAAAAAGGAAGGGAAAAGGAGCTCAAATAAGGTGAAAAAAGGGACAATAAGGTGCTGGTTTATTTAAGGGGATGCACAACTGAAAGTGCTATTTTCTAAACCATCCATTCAATTGGGCTGAAATTTTAACCACATTTCAGTCTTCTTTAGATATAATTGTTGTGTGAATTTCATTCCAAAATCTTAATTAGTTTTCAAGTTATCAATTTTCAAAATATAAAATTATGGGTATATGCAAAATGCAACACATGATGCATTTTCCAAAAAAAAAAAAAAAAAAAAAACTTTTAAGTCAAGGAATTACAAATCTGTCATATAATTTTTACTTTCTCTACTACGTATAGTAACTAGGGGAAGTATTGTATTCCACCCAAAAATTTGACACCGAGATTTCACCGGAAATATATGTTTTGAGACCCCCTGAATCCAAAAAAAGTATTTTTGGAAACATGTCCTTGTGTATGTCTGTGAACAGCATAACTCAGAAACAAACAGTCGGATAAACACCAAACTTGGCATTTAGGTTCAGTATCTTCCAGAGATGCGACACGAAGGTTTTCAAGAAAATCCCCTCACCCCAGATTACTTACATGGAACATTTTTCGAAAATTTTAATTTTCACAAAAATGGCTGTAACGATTTTGATTAAAGTATCATATGTTTAAGATATTTTCATGACAAATAAAATGTATATCTTGAGTTTTCTGGGAATGTCTCCAAAAGTATTCTTCATTGTGAACGACTTTAGCATAACTGGTAAACCATAAGAGTTAGACAAAAGTTTACTACACAAAAAATGTAGATCACATTAAAATACACAATTTATGTCATATACATTTTTTTTGTTGAGTGAACCATTTTCGAGATATTGCTTGTTATTCTCTTATTCTCAGAAATGTATGATGCCACAAAAAAGTTATTTGAAATAAACTGAGCATTTTAAAGAGACCTGACTTTTTGTGTGGTATGTTTTTATCTATCATAATTTAGCTGTTGTACAAAATTTCTTCTGAATGAAGGATTCACAGGCCATTCCCAGAAACTTCAAAATATACATTTTATTTGTCATGTAAGTATTTTAAATATATGGTATCTTAATTAAAATTGTTAAAGCCATTTATGAGTGGATGAAAAATATTGAATGTAAAGTGTAGTATGGGGTAGGAGGATTTTCTTGAAACTCTTTCATGTCACATGTTTAGAAGATACTGAACTTAAATACTAAGTTTGGTATTTATCAAACATAGTGTTTTAGTTATGCTATTCACAGACATGCCCAAGGATGATCAGACACGCACAAGGACCTTTTACTAAAAATGCTTTTTGTTTTTTACTCAGGGGGCCTCAAAATATGTAATTTCTGGTGAAATCTCAACAGATGATTTTTGGGTGCAAAACAAAAGTTTGTCTTACTATGGGCAGAGAAAGTAAAATTTGGAAGATTAAGTTAAAAACGGATATGCAGTATAAAAAGCATGATAGTTAATGGATGAAATGCCAGATTATATCATTTTTATCAGATGATGATGATTTTGATTTTCTCTAGTGCTTCTGGATTTGGTTCTCTGCAAAATTGAGTTTTGAGTTTGTTAATAAGGTGTGAATATGAACTGATGATTTGTTGGAGGTTACATGCAGTATGATATTTTTCATGTACCAAGAGCTCACACTTTCTAAATCTTTAATGTAGATGTGATAAAGGTGATAGTTTTGCTTAGTATGAAATATTTTCTCTACATTTTATATCTGTAATTAACAGCAATTACATCAAATTTAAAGTAAATTAATCTCAAGTGTTACGAGAGAAGAGGATTTTAATAGTATTCATAACAAAGATAACCAAAATAAAATGAGAGAAGAGGTTTATTTCTTAATACATTCAAATGAAATAAGAGTTTAAGGATTGCTAAATAAAATTTCAAATCATGTAATTTTTTTGTAGCTGAATACAGATTTTCTTTACAGCAGAAAGTTTGGAAGAAGCTGACCCATCATTATCTGATGACCTGGGATCAGCTTTGCAAGTGCCAGAGGATCATGGTGTTTTAGATACATTGCAGGTGGAAGCCTTAAAGTCTGAGGAAGAATTATTGGCAGACACCATGCTGTTGCAGCAACACATAAATGATGATGTTGCACCTATGGAAACTGAAACTGCAGAGGATGTAAAAGCTGTAAGTCATGTTACGTTTTATTTTAGTCTTTTTTGGGGGGGACAAGTTACCAATAGTGTTCTAAATGTATGTGCATGTTCTGTTATATTGAGCCAATTTATACTTATTGTTTCCCAAATTATTGAATGAATTTTTGAAGAGGAGAAAAATGCCCTATGGCTACTTAGCCATAGGGGCTTATCCACATCATCTTTTAAGGAAGTCTGAGATTTGGGTTGATGCTTTAATAAAGGGAAAACAATTCAGTGTCAACAGGACCGTGTATATTACCAAGACAATGGTTGTGAAAGCCTAAGATAACATTTTTAGTCTCACTTTAACTAGTCAAGAATGTAAAAGAAAATGTAACTGAGAGTTGAAGTAAAAACAATTGTGATGGGATGTTAGAAAGTTGAATCATATTTGCAATTATTTAATGCCACAGCTGGGATTTGAACTGTAGTTTTTGTTTGTTATACCAATGCTGTGCTGGTGAATTACATGAGTCAGATGAGAATGTTTAATCAAATTTTTCAAGTCTGATTCAACTTTCTAGCTAAGTTGCCTACACATAGCTAATGTGGAAGAAAATTACCACTTGTTCAAAATTCCCCCACAAAGATCTGAATAATGTTTCAGGATTAATGTGAAGCAATAATAGAGTTATTGTACTTTACACATGTGAAACTTTTGTGATATGAGGAAACAAGAAGACTTCATTAATCTGTGGTCATAAGAGTACAGTCAAACCTTGTTAATACATTTCTGTAGGAAGCGAGAATATAAAACGTGTTAAACAAGAATATGTATTGTGGAATATTCAGTTTAAAACAACTTACAAGAATTACAAAACCAATTTATGCTTGTTGAAGTTGAGGTTACGCTCACCCGTGCGTTTGAAGAAAGAAAAAATAAACTGCCATGTCATCTCAAACATGGCAGGATATCAGCAAAGCACATTAATTTAATACGATGCGAATAGGGCTTAAAAATTACAGCATAATAAGCCATAAAACATACTAATGAGGACCATGTTAATAAGGTATCACTGTATTATTCACTGGAATGTGAACTGCACAAGCACTTTGCATTGTTAAGAAATTAGTGCTTCTGCTTATGGGTTAAAAATATGCAAATATTTTTGGAACTGCAGCAGGGATTTAAGTGTTATACAGGTTGCATACAGCAACACTATTTGAGCCCATTCTCAAGAATACCTGCACTAGCTCATGAAAATTCACTTTTTGTCCATTCTCAGAAGTTCAGGGTATCCATTGTATATTGAATACTATATCTTCTTCTATATGCTACATTAGTTTTATTAATGTGAGGTGTATGCAGCTAGTGCTGTAATGGTGAGAAAGGCAATTACATGTGTTAAGCCTCATACATGGCTCAGAATAGTTTTCAGTTAAGGCAGCTATAAAGTAGTCTGCAATGACCAACATACAGTTACTAGAAAAGAACAATTTCAGAAGTCAAAATGTTGGTCTCATGAGAGAAAACTAAATAACTGAATGAACAAGATTTGCAGTGTGTGAATATTTAAAATGTGGAGAATCCAAATGATAAGCATTTTGAGAATAATTTACTCTGGGGAGTTAGTTTTAGGATTTCCAACTAATTTATGATTTAATTCATGATTTCATAATTATAATCCCATTTAATAGCCAGTATTTGGTTTTTCTAGTGATTTCTATTGTGTGTATTTTGGGGGGGGGGTTTAGCTTGCATATCTGAGAGGATTGCAATTGAAGGTACTCGAGTCTTTCCTTGATTGGACAGTCTTTGGAACATGTTATTCATACCTGAATTTTGACAATTTTTGCTTATGTTACACTGAACGGAGATTTCTCTCAGGAGTCAGTGAGCAATATTGATATTCCACCGAGAAATGAGGGGCCTAGATGCAAACTTAGACATTTCCATTTAACTTAATTTTATAGGAAACAAAAAAAATGTTAGAAACCTCTAGTTTTTGAATAGCCTCATCAGATGTTGCCAGTGCCCTAAAAATGTAACAGATTGCACGTCTCTAATTACCAGAATTGGCTCATATAGTCAAAAAAAAAATTTAAATATCAGAAATGTGTGTTTGCTTCCAACGGTTTATACCATCCTCTGTAAATATACACCCGTGGACAAAAGATATGAGGCATGTCTTGAACACTTAATTTTTTTAAGTCTTACACAGCACAGTGCCTTGTTTACAACATATGCAATACAGTTGTGTAGCCACTGCAGCTAGTTGCACGGCATTACTAAATATGCAGCCTTCCATGTGTCTTCTCTGTAGCACTGTGGCAAAGCATGGGGGTACTTCTGTGGTTAAGACTGCAGGTTCGCGTCTCACATTTTTCTTTCTTTCTTTAATGCTTAATCAACACATAGTGGTTACTTATTTTCGATATGCTGCATATCACACACTGCATTCAGTAAAGTTAATAATAGAATAGTGATTAT
Organism: Deroplatys truncata; assembly: GCA_030765065.1. Taxonomy (NCBI): domain Eukaryota; kingdom Metazoa; phylum Arthropoda; class Insecta; order Mantodea; family Mantidae; genus Deroplatys; species Deroplatys truncata. Next base: position 22,760,386 of record CM060976.1, on the reverse strand, counting down.
AATGCTTCTTTAAGGGTTTATTCTACCCAACTGCAATATGCTGCACACGAAACCATGTGATGTGCAGAAGGATGTGCAAATGCATCAGGTCCGTACAGGTTCTCTTTCAGTGAATCATACTGCATTTGATAATGGCATAACGTGCACGCAAAGACATAGGCACAAGGAAGTCTCTGCTTGCACTAGTCAATGTAGTAGGCTTTCCTGCTTGTGAAGCTGCAGCTCAAAAGTGGGGGAAATTATCCAGGGAAGGATTGAATGCTGTCCTTGTTTAGGAAGAAGACATGTGTCCACTCCCGAAATGGATGCAGCTTTAATCGCAGTAGCAGAGAGGAACCCTTTCCAAACTGCTTCTGAAATGAAGGCACATTCACAATTCCCTGGATCAGCACAAACTGCTCTGTTACGTGTAACAACTCATGACTTCTTCTAAAAAGCAACATTTGACAAATGATCACAGATTCTTTCACCTTGCATTTGCAGAGGAAAATGCCAACTGCAACTGGAATAATATGATATTCTCAGATGAGGTGACATTTTCTTCCACACATAAGGGAAAGATGATTGTCTACCATCCAAAGGGGTCCCAATAGGATGCAAAATATGTGGCTTCACATTACATCTTGATTGCATATCTGTATCTTGTTGGAGCTGGATATTGAGGGACGGTCTAGGTGTGTTGTGGCAGCATGGCGATACATTGAACAGTGCACAATACACAGTAATACTTGAGAATATTTGTGAGGATGAGATATCCTGATATAATTATTGAATCTGTACAAGATAACCATCCTGTCCACATAATGTCAAGAGGCTTCAAATTGGTTCTGATAGGCAGGATATCGAGTGATAGACTGGCCTTCCTGTTCACCAGACTTGAACCCTATTAAAAATGTGTGGGCTAAGGTGAAAAGGGAGCTGCACTCGAATTTCCCTGCAGATGCGTGAAGGACAAAACATGGCATGAATTCAAGAAGCTTAGGATGTTTTAGCTTCTCGTCCATGTTACTGCAAGGATTTAATTTCATTAATGCTCCAAAGATTGAGGGCAGTTACACGTGCTGAGGATTTATACACCCAATATTAATTTTGTTTATTTTGTATTTGTTTTAGAAGATAATAGTTTATTTGCATTTATTTCTTTAGTTATTTAAAACAAGTGTTTTAGTAGAATTATGTTTTGGTGTGCATAGATATACCTATAACTTCAAATACTAAAGTCATATTAATGTAATGTTATGTTCTGCACATCCAGTCATAAAATTAACAACATAAAATTGAGTAATACAAGATTTGTACTGAGGAGCTTATGAGCGCAAGCACTGCCCTCTTAACCTCTTGGGCAGTGTAACGTTCCATGCTCAGTTTTCAGTAGCTTATAAGGTGACCATTGCGCTCACAGGCACAGATCATTCTACAGTTCCTGCATGTGTGTTGTAACTACAGCTGTTATGAAGGTACACAAAGTCCTCCGATAGGCACATGGAATCTGGGGATGACTCACTTTTTTCTCCACGGGTGTACAGTATGAACATATTTGTTTTATTAATGTTGCTGCTTTATTGATAAACTATACCTTATATTGTCATATTATATAAAGTTTTATGGGCTCTTAATTATTACAATCTCATTTTTCAAATTCTCAATGCTATAGATTCAGCTTTGATTCACAGATATTCTTCTGTCTCCCTATTACTGCAGTATTGTGGTCAACAACATCCTTACAGAATTAAAGTCATTGTGCTCCCTCCATTCATGACCGAAGTGCTTCTTCAGCAAAGAACTATATCAGATATGTTTTCCTTCTTGGTAATACAGCAGGGTTCACATACTAATGTTCTTTCCCTTATTGAAAACAGATTGTTTATCATCTATAGAATGAATGATTCATTTCTGTTCACAGCCTCCTTTATTCTCTTGACCTTGTTAAATTTGTAGTGCCATTGTCCAGGGTTTCCTATTGAATTAACTTGGAGTAACATTGTACTCCATTGTGAACTTTCTTGTGTGCAGACACAAACAGAGGCAAACTAATTAAGTAAATCATTCATAAAAACCAACACATTTTTAGTTATTAGCTCGCAGAATCATCACCAACTGATAAAATGACACTTGATGTTTGTCATGCAACTTCAGCTTAATTCCATATTGGCTGCATGGAAATGTCAGCATTTGAATTTATACCTTCCATTCAGTAGCATGAAATTAATGGGAATAGTATTGGTTTGCATCTTATCTTACATTAAATGTTAGGTTAGAAAGCTGAGAATGTACATGGCTGTAAAACTCATTTTTAATAAAAGGTGGCAATGTCGGGGTTTGCGTCTAAGCCCCTCAAATATCAGCCAACAATAAAAGCAACAAAGGGGCTCTTGCAATAGAAGATTCATGCCATATTTATTTAGCTCCATAACTTCATCAAATGTTAAAAGGTTTACTAGCAACCATGTTTGGAAAATGAATTGTGTATTGTATAAATGATTTTAAGCATAGGAAATTAAAGAATGAAATTTTATGCTTGTTTTAAATGAAGCTATTCCCCATACTAAATTAATGTCATTTTATAGGATTCTGTATCCAGAGGGGAGCATTCGGTATCAAGTACAAATGACAAAGAAGTACTTGCGAAGACAGTATCACCACCAGCACCGAAAAGTGATTCCAAAGTGTCATTACCAACTACACCAACGACTACAAGATCAACACGAAGACGCAATTCCACTCAGCCGGTGTGTATTACCTTCATTGTCCTTCAACATTTTATTCAGACTATACATAAAGGATGTAGGGCTAAATTCATGGTTGCTGTTTATTTCAAGGAAATTCTTAAGCATTTCCTTCTGCAAATTTTCAGTTTATGGCTGTCAATTGTTTATTCAAATTAGGAACTTCATTCATAGAAGGAAGGTGCATCTCTCTCCTGTATACATAAGGAGATGCTGCCATTTGTACACTATCATTGCAGTTTACAATCCCTCCATGATTGAACTTAGGCAAGTAAGATGTGGTGGTTCAATTGAAATGTTTTATCTGATTTGTTATTGTATAAAAAGCAGTGTTTGCACGAAGAACAGAATGCAATTTAGAATGTGATCATGAAAAAACAGCTGATATCAATGGATGGTGATTTTTCACAAATATGATATAGCACGAAATGCTCATAAAGGCTTGTACTCTTATATTTTCATTTTTCATGACCTGTAAACCACTGTGTAATTAATGTGTTATGAAAATGCGATAAAATGCCAAATTGACTCAAAATGCGAAAATTATACTAATATGTAATATAAATCTTAAAGGTGTTGCAATTCTTGATCTCTTTTTCAAATGAAAATGTAAAGCAAAATGAAAACATGTCAATGGAATGTTTATTTAAGTGCAACAAAAAATTGAGCAATCACACGGAAGAAAATACAAAAACATTTTTTTTCCCCCTCTCTTTTCTAAAAGGTTAACTTTTTAATCCTGTCATTGGAGGCCAATTATTGCAGATTTGAAGATTTACATGAAAGTAAAATAAAGTTACCATTTTTTCGAGTTATTGATATGGATAGCCTTTTATTTATTTGTTGTATATGAATTCATTCCCAACTATGCAGGAAAATAAAGATGTAGACTGCATGCAAATGATGTTGATTGTTAAGTTCAAAATTACCCAGATATTGCTTAAGCAGTTCTGCAATGTATTTGGGATTCCACCTATAGCATAGAAGCTGAAAAATATTTCACTAAGTACAATTAATTATAATGGCAGAACAGGAATGACAAAACAAAATGTTGAGGTATGTTCTATGATTTCATTCAACAGTGTTATTAATTTATGAACTTGCTTGATTTTGTGTTTTGTCTTTTTTATTATTTTAGTTTTGCATCAGAATTTCTCTTTCCTGAGTGTTATGATTTACTTGTATCAGTTCTATTGTGGTTTAACTTACATTAACTTTAAAAAACAAAAATGGCCAATTTACTTTATACATTTGTATTTCAGTATTAATCCTTTACAAATGTAATTTTAATTTTCAGATTAAAGTTATGTCAAAAGATATTACGTGTTTATCAGTTATATATTTTTGTTCAATATGCTATAAAATACTAAATTGTAAATTATAAACACTACAGAATGCTAAATGTACAAATCAAAATGTTAAATTTCAGATTTCAAAGTGCTAAAAATTACCATCCCTAGTGATTTCAAACTCTTTAAGAAGAAATTTCTGAAATTCCAGTGGAATTTTCTGAATGTTAGGAAGTAAAAAGCTGTTGTATTGTAAATACAATTCAGTCTTTACCAAGTTTACATATATGCTGCGATTATTAGTTAATTAATTAAATATCTTGAATAAGAAATGCATTAAAATCTCTTTTCTGTGTTACTAGTTACAGACAACAATACTCATTGCATGTATGTTAACATACACTTAATTTAAGAAGATTTAACCAAAACTCCTGACACTGGCTAAACACAGTTACTCCGTATTATGCCTATGGAAAGTTTTAAGTTACCTAACCAATCGTTTGTTCTGTAGCAAAGTCCACCAGTTGTTTTCTTTGCTGACAACTAGCTATTATTTGTATTAGCAGAATAATTTAACTTATTTTTCAGTGTTTAGCAGTATCCAGAATAAAAATTTAACAGTTACTCAATGTTTCTAAGCACTATCAGGGGAGTAGTGCCAAACTAATATATAACCATGTGCTGTGTATTGCCTTTCTTTAGAGTATAACAGAAAAATAAATTGAGTTTTATTTATGGACGTTCTTTAAGTACTATGGTCCTTAGTGTCCCATTCTATATTGGGTGTGAAAGACTGGAAATTTTGCTCAGAGGCCTCTTTATCAGGTTTGAGGCTCTTTTATGTGCCGTAAATCTATGACATGGAACCACCAGCTTTACTTCCCTTTCAAAGGAAGCCATGCTAAGGATTCTTATGCCCAAAAACATCCATCGCTCTCCATTGGATTTGAAGCTGTGACCTTGGGAACCAGAGGCTAGCATGATACCCCTAGACCATGGAGGACGACTGATTATAACAGGGCTGGCTAATTTTGCTACTCAACATTTTTTTTATTTTGGCACAAAATCTCTATGCTGGCATCTTTCTTTTTTAGAAAACTGATTTCCTTGCAGCATAAATCACCAAATGTAAAATTGTAACTATTTTCATTTTGGGTTGTGATCAAGTTTCCACAGAGTCTAAACCATATAACTCAACAGATGGCTGCTGTATGTTCGCTGCTTGCTTGTTTGCACATTTCCTGCATGATAAATTACACTGGTCAACATTGATTCTGCGGCATAAAGGAAAATATGTGACTTTAATGGAAATCAGTGCCCTGATTAAAGTTTGTTTTGGGCTATCACATCTAGTTTTATGATATGTGCATATACCGTGCAGTTGTAGATTGGCCGGACCGTTCCACAGTGGCATTAGACTGGGTAAGGAGTGGCGCGCCTGCTGCCAGAGAGTAGCGCTGTAGCTACTGCGCTTTTAACGTTCTTCCCTGATGAAGCGTGGTTTTATCATCAAGGGCATGTTTCTACTCAGAACAATAGATACTGGCTACCGAAAATCCCCATATTATTCATGAGGTTCCTCACCATGCTGCAAAAGTTGGGGTTTGGTGCACAGTGAGTGCGCATAGAATTATCGGTCCCATATTTTTCAACACAACAGTTGATTCACACGTTTACTAAATTCAATTTTAAATACATTTTTTCCCCAACTAACAAGAAATGAAAAATTGTGTGGCTGGTTTCAGCAGTATTCAGTTACAGCGCACACTGCTGCGAATTCTATGTATGAATTGCGAAGTGTGTATGGTGACAGAATAATTAGTATAGGATTATGGCCACCTCGTTCCCCTGATCTATCTCTATGCGAGTTTTATTTATGGAGAATGTTAATTTATAAAGTGTACACATCAAATCCGAACACATTATAAGAATTAAAGGACAACATTGTGAGAGAAATACAGGCAATCAGTCAACATTAATTTTTTAAGTAAACTGGAATTGTTTTCAGAGATATAGAGAATGTGTTCGCGTAGAAGGTCATCAATTTCAATACCTGTTGTGATGCAGGTAAGTCTAATGTAAGTTAGTACAGTAATTACTAATTAGTGTTCTGTGCCCATGACTTGCCAGTCGTTTACGTGTAACTCTGGTGGAAGGTGCGCCAATCCTCACCCAGTTCAAGACTGATTATGAACGCACTGTATGTCTGTGGTGCTAAATTCATTCAGCTTATACAGCTTACTGTTAAGTTTCATTATGTTATTCTAAATCTTTAGTTGATTTTCTTCCTAATCCATCCACTTCCATCCTCCCTTATCACCCAGATATGTTTATATTCCCAGCATTTATCAGTTTTGTTCTATGTGTCAGGTCTGTCTTCTTGTGAGATGTATTTATGTTTACATTTATAGCTATCGTAGATCTCAGCTTCAGTTGAGCTGAAAACTTGTGTTATTACATACGTTCGTCTTCTATGTGTGTAGTGCTAAAATAAAAGTTTGAGTATGATTTCTACATCAGGATTACTCAGGCGTAGCTTTTACAAAGTCCTCTTAAGTTTTTTACTTTCTCTACTACGTATAGTAAGTAGGGAAAGTATTGTATTCCACCCAAAAATTCGATACCAAGATTTCACCGGAAATATATGTTTTGAGACTCCCTGAATCCAAAAAAAGCATTTTTGAAAGAGCGCGCGCGCGCGTGTGCATATGTGTGTTTTTACAGCATAACTCAGAAAACTTTGGATAAACACCAAACTCGGTATTTAGGTTCAGTATCTTCCAGAGATGCGACACGAAGATTTTCAAGAAAATCCCCCCACCCCAGATTATCCTTTACATGGAACATTTTTCGAAAATTTTAATTTTCTCAAAAATGGCTCTAACGATTTTGATTAAAATATCGTATGTTTAAGATATTTTCATGACAAATGAAATGTATATCTTGAATTTTCTGGGAATGTCTCCAAAAGTATTCTTCATTGTGAACGACTTTTGCATAACTGGTAAACCATAAGAGATAGACAAACTTTTACTACACAAAAAATGTAGATCGCGTTAAAATACACAATTTATGTCGTATACATTTTTGTTGTTGAGTGTACCATTTTCAAGATATTGCTTGTTATTATTCCCTTAAGTTTTCCAATACTGGTAATGCAAAGAGAATGGAATGCTCCACATAGCAACCAGCTCTTAAAAGATTTGACTATCGCTTAAAGCTTACCATATTCCCCTTGCACCTACAAGAAAATTAGCAATAAGATTAACATTTCGATTAACGTGAAGCATATGGAGAATATGCATTTGTAAAAATACTTTGTACAAAAGTAGAGAAAGTCATGTGAGTGTAACACACCAGATTTTTTTACATTTGTGGGTGTTATGTGTTTGACAGGAAGGTACTTAAAATAGATTCACAAACAAAGAAGCTATATTACTCATATTTCAAAGAGAAAGTTGGTGATCAGGATAAATCGTTTGTGCCTCATATTGCAGGTAACCATTGTGTTGAGGGATTACGTTATTGGTATGAAGGAAAACGGAAGCCAATGCCGTTTGCCAAACCAATGATATGGAAAGAGCAGCAGAATCACCATGACAATTGTTACTTTTGCATGTGCAAAGTTGCTGGCTACAACCGCAACAATAAAAGAAGAAGAAGAAAGGCAGGAAATAAAAATCCAAATCTGAACTCGACTACACGGCCTATTCCTCATGGGTCTGAACTACCCATACCTACACCACCAGCAGACCTCAATTTTAATGATTCCAAAAGCAGCACTGTGACTTCCGACAATGAATTGGTTTTTGATCTAGAAGAATTTGACAATTTAATACAACAGTTTAATCAATTTGAGTTAAATGATTTAGTGAGAGATTTAGGCCTCACAAAACAAAAAAGTGAATTACTGGGCTCAAGACTACAGGAGAAGAATTTGTTACCACCCGGTGTTAATTTTCATGTTATGGGAATCCCGAAATACAGTTCCACAAGTACTACGCAGAAGAACAACAACTTGTATTTTATGTGGATGTGTGTAATCTTATTCAACAGTTGGGCAGGGAAGCATATGAGCCAAGTGACTGGCATCTTTTTATTGATTCTTCCAAACGAAGTCTTAAGGTAGTATTACTTCATAATGGCAACAAGTTAGCTTCAATACCACTTGCACATATTATGAACCTAAGAGAATCTTATGAAACTCTGAAGCGTGTTCTTGAGAAAATTAAATACCGTGACCATGAATGGCAAATACGTGGTGACTTAAAGGTCATTAGTCTATTACTAGGACACAGGGAGGATAACAAAATTTCCTTGTTTTCTTTGCGAATAGGATAGCAGGGCGAGGGACAAACTTGGGAAACTGACCAATGGCCTGGAACCTGGATCAAAAAATGTTATATTGTCGTATACCTCACATTTATTTATTATTTAACTTCAGAGGAGAGCAACTCGCTTATGAGAGGGATCGTTGAACAGACAAAGAACTTTAAACTCAAGGTATCGACAAGGGACGCAGCTAAAGTTAGATTCACAAAATAATTACACCAACATAATTTCTGGTTTAAGGGAGAGGCAAGGATTCTATTCTACCATAATTAACAACTGCAAAAGAAAGGATAGCTTGTAGATTTATTATAACAATTTCTTACCCCATGTGTCTGCCGGGCGAGGACGCCATATCTCAGGCAGTTATCCATCCAACTCACGCGGAGCCTAGTCACAGAATGCTAGGAAGCTCACGCTAAGGCTTAGCGTCAGTAACGCCATATCCCCACCAAATGACACACTGCTTCCCCTGAATCGCCCCTACTCTCAGATAAACTGCCACCTCCGACCCGGTAACCAGAGGGCGTATTACCATTAATATAATCTGTGCACATGCCACATCTCCCCCTGGCCACCGAAGTCGACGTCCTCGGCGACAGAAGGAAAATAAATACAATAAACATGAAAAAAAACAAACCAAAATGACATAGCAAAAATGACATACAAATGTGTGATGAACTAAAATATAACAACAATAGACATGTGTGTGGTAAGCACCCAGCCGACGATACAATGGTGCTGGGCGATGTGGAGAGACGAGAAACGTAAGTGCTTTTGACTAGTATTGTTAATGCACTTATCTTTAGCATCCCGCACACGCACACACCACGCTGCCTCAGTTCACAGGCACACTGCACTGCGCAGAATAGCGATGGTCTGCCGTAACTGTTTGTGGGTGAGTTTAGACAGTGCCCACAACGACGATTTGTCCTGGTGTAGAATTATCACCGCAGGTCTCTGGTGATGACAACAGGGTGGGCAGTTGCTGGCTTGGACTGCCCCCCGACATGGTGGCTCCTTATGCCACGGCAGTGTAGTGGCTGCCCGACAGCTTCCCTGTGGTGTTTCTTGACTTCTGGTGTGCCCCGGGAATGCTCTTGAATTTTCTCGCTCTCCGCCACAGCGAAATACTAAAACAAAACCACCACACAATAATCAGGATGCTCCCACAAACAATCACACATAAAAGAATGGTATGTCAGGTACAAATAAAGATTTTAAAGTTTGAAAAGTTTACACTAAAAATTCTTATGACATGGGGCAAAGAAAGAGAAAAAAAAAAAAAAAGATTAGTACAAATTGGCATAAAAACTAAATTTTACAGAGTTGCCATCCAAAATTTAACTTACAATGCTTTACAATCCAAAGAAAACAGCAAAACAGACTCAAAATACATGAACATGACAGAAATGAAACATAACCTTATTTTGGGATCCCAATATTACATCTTAATAACCAGCTGGTATCACTACAAAAGAAAGTAAGTGCACTTACAAGACAATCACACATGACAATGAAATGAACTCATTCACACTGACCATGGCCCAAATTACACACAACACTCACTTAACTATCTACTCAAACTAGTGTATGCATCACTACAAACTACATCCACAATACATCTCTAAACTACGCCACGTGACATGCTTTCAACTACTATTGTCCTACTCTTGTCACCAACACAACTTCTCGTCCACATTCTCATCTCATTATGATCATCATCTCAATCATAATCATCATCAACATCATCAGCAGTAATAGTGCAATCTCGATCATTACTTCAAGCATCATCCATCATCTTTCAATTTTCTCTTCAAAACAAAACATCTACACTTACGTGTCTCATTTAGCATGCTGCAAATTCAAAACATCTAACATAGGCATAACCTTCAAGAAATCACATTAACAATTCAGGAATGACACAAATAACATGACACTATACTGTTGCATCCACATCCTCCAAAGGAAATTAAGCTGGAAAACAGGTGGTATTAAAATTTGCTATCTAAGATGGTAATAAACTTGTTGCATAAACAGAGAAAAAAAATTATTTTCATTACATTCACTTCCATCCATTTAATCTCTCGTGTGAATTCATCACACACGCTATACTGGGCACGTTACAGCAACACCAATAAGCAAAATCTCTGAAAACATACAACAACTGTCGGTGTTACACTGTGGCACTTCCACCGAAGCTGAAATCATCTCGTCTCTTTTCATCTCTCCTCATCAACACCGTCGGGGTTACTCTTACGCACATCCACCGAGGCAAATCTCAACTCTTATTTCTCACATAACCTCACACTACGCCATCGGGGTTACACTTTGGCACTCCCACCGAGGCAAATCTCACCTATATCACATAACCTCAAATATACACATACATACAAACACTATTCATGCAACAATTTTCTGCGAATAAAGATCACAGCATCATTATGGAACCCAAAATCAAATCGAGTCAAAATCAAATCATATCATATCAAATCAAATCGAATGCAACAAAACAACATCACATCATTACTCAAAACAATATTGTCACATAACATTCCTGAAAATGAAAGCTCAATTAAGCACATAGTACACCTAAAACACATTCCTGCAGCATAATACAACAAACAAAACAAATGATTTGCAGTTCCCAAAACATAATTCAAAATTTAAATTACACCCACAATAATAATACACTTGTAATTTAGCAGAGACATTCATATCACATTATTCCTGAAAAACAAAGCTTAATTAAGCATCAGTCAGTGAAACAATAAAAATTTAGCATACCTGTGTGAGTCGTAAAACTGTTTCATTCATCCAAACTTTAGCACTCACAATGTTTACATACTTACAGGTGATTTTTTTTTCTCTCTTACTCGTTTTACCACAAAATTCCCGTGCAATATTCCAAAATCTGGTAACACACGTACAGCTGGTTCATCAACATCCACATCGTACTGGTCCATATTAGAAGCACATCAAACCTAATTAGGTGCAGATACTGGCAAGGTTGGTAGCTCCTGAAACTTTTACTTGAGTAACTGCGAAAGATTTTCCCCTAAAAATATGCATTGCGGAATTAAATAAACCAAACTTGGCAACGGTAAAGCAAAATTATCATCATTATGATTTTCTCAGAGCGGCCATTAGCAGTAGTAGCGAACATTTCAAAATTCTAAAGTAACTCATACGCCGACAACTCGCTGGAATTCTCCACGTGAGAGGGGTCAATGACCGGGCGGCGGACAGCTGATTGTTTTGCATTGGCCACGAGAGGCGGATTAGACATCGCTAGCAACTGAGTAACAACAGGCGTACTAACACTGGACATAGATTCTACTGCACTGCGCTCGCTAACTGGAGCAATTGCTATATCAGATTTCTGTGCAGTACGTCGCTTAGGCATGATTGCAGCACAAAAGATAACGCAACCAATAAACAAACAGTATGACAAAGCAATACAGATTACACCAAACTAAACACTTATAGCATCACATGAATGTAAGTAGCAAGATCAGAACATAGCCAAATAAAACAGTTCCAGAAAGAATACAATTAAGCGCCCGCGGCGAAATATCAGAAAATTATACCAACACACGTCTACACAAGCCACTTGGACACAATACCAAGATTTTTAATCAGAATGAACACATGGAAGAAAACAAAATGATAGCTTCAGTGAGAAACCTCGAACTGGAAGTTAAAAAAAAAACGTCACACCTACTGTGACCACCGCTAATATTCTCAAAAGGAGCAGAATACAGACTTGTAATTTATACTAGCACACTAAACTTCTTTTTTTTTTCTTAAATCAAATGTATATAATCTGATATGCACACGCAAATAAACGCGCCAAAACACGTGCTGAGGAAGACTGGTTTCACAAGCTAAAATTATTGCTGAAATGCACGACCACGCGGGAATTACATAACACACGTGCGTACATAAAAGTTACACGAAAAATGACCCAGAAAAGTGCAGTAAATAGCTAGAAATCACAATCACTGGAATATAAAGTTATACGTTTCCAAACCACTGCTAATAAGCACAGAAAACAAGATTTGCAAACAGATAGCCAACACGTGACGAGCACATTTTGAAACTACAACTATCTCGCTCGTTTCACAACTCAACTTTCACAAAAACATTTTTTTGAAAATAACCAGCACGAAGAACGGAACACAGTGATATAATTTAAAGGAAATGAAGCCAAAACAAGGGGAAAATGGAGTAGAAGTTTTAGCGTCACGCCGGCAGACAATGGGAAAAAATGCAAAAATGAGCTCAAAATGGAAATTTCGAAACCAGACTTTCAGAAATGATGGAGACAAAATTTAGAAGAAGAGAATCACAAATTAAAGTATAAAAATCCTTACCCTTTAGCCAGAAAGAACTTTACATTTTTCACGACCACGTGGAGCACAAACCGTTAAATTTGGAGGGAAAAAAAATTTTGCACTTAAAATCTCAAAACAAATCAAACCAATTACTCGGCGCCACCCACCAATTACCCGGCGACTCACGCCAATTTGTCGTATACCTCACATTTATTTATTATTTAACTTCAGAGGAGAGCAACTCGCTTATGAGAGGGATCGTTGAACAGACAAAGAACTTTAAACTCGAGGTATCGACAAGGGACGCAGCTAAAGTTAGATTCACAAAATAATTACACCAACATAATTTCTGGTTTAAGGGAGAGGCAAGGATTCTATTCTACCATAATTAACAACTGCAAAAGAAAGGATAGCTTGTAGATTTATTATAACAATTTCTTACCCCATGTGTCTGCCGGGCGAGGACGCCATATCTCAGGCAGTTATCCATCCAACTCACGCGGAGCCTAGTCACAGAATGCTAGGAAGCTCACGCTAAGGCTTAGCGTCAGTAACGCCATATCCCCACCAAATGACACACTGCTTCCCCTGAATCGCCCCTACTCTCAGATAAACTGCCACCTCCGACCCGGTAACCAGAGGGCGTATTACCATTAATATAATCTGTGCACATGCCACAATATTAATGTGCCTCTTGTTGATGGTCAAAAAATTCTATTTCCTCCATTACACATAAAACTTGGCATGATGACATAATTTGTGAAAGCACTTGACAAAAGTTGTCTTGCTTCCAGTGCTACAATATAATGATACACAAATCATGCAAGCAATTGATAAATCAAACAAAATGACATCTGCCATGTGGCAATACTACTTCTGAGCTCAGGTGAAGAGTGTGGAGGGGGTTTAAACGGCGATTGGCTACCTCAAGGCCAACCGTGGTTGTCATGACAACAGACCCACACAAATGTGTGGAAAGACGCTGAGCTAGTTGTCAGACTATTGGTTTTGATCTGATTTGTTCTACCTCTTGCGTACATTATTTTCTATCTCTTTTAATGCATCCTTAAATTCTGCTGTTTCTTCCATAAATTCATTTGGAAGACGGTTAATGAATCATCAAGTTTAGTATCTAGCCTCATTTTAATTCTGTTATTTGATTCAAACATTTTCGTACTTCAGATTACAGTTCATTGATAGTGTGTATGAACTTTTCAAACATATATCAAGTACCTTCTTGGGGCTCTACATCTGTGTCTTTTGTGTTACTAGCTGGCATGTTATCTTCAGGAATTGAAGTTTCTACCTGAATATTTGCAACTCCCATTTTATTAATGGTATTGTTTTCTTTTAAGCGAGACGTATTTGCAATGGTTTTACCACTTCTCAAATAGATACAACCTTAAAACTACAGCCATCTGCACTTATTGTTACTACAGTATTATGTAACAACTACCACTTTTCACTTACTAAATCTTAGCTTGCACTTTCTAGCTCTCTGCTTTTATTCTTGATCTGATGTACTTCTCCTTATGTATCACACATTGCCTATCTATTCCTAATTTCTATACATGTTTCACCTTCACAGCAGTTAATGTTATATGGTTTTTGTTGTTTTGGTGCATTCTGGCAATGTGCTTACAATAAACCTTATGAAAATAAATTTCCCATTGTTCTCTATGGAATGAATTTTCCCTTCGTTCTTATAGTCCTTTGTCTTCAACCATGTGTCTACGTTGATTCTGTTGTTGAGCCATGTGTTGGGCCACCAATTTGTGGCAGATTCATTTGATGCCAATTTGTCGTTGAGGATGCTCTATCTCAGAAAGTCTAACAGAATATGAAGGATCACAAGGGATGGGAAATGTGCTTGGGTGAAAGAAAAATTTAAAAGATCGTAACTTCCATATTTCACTTCTATTTGCACTGAATAAATAAACATCACTTCACTATATAGCTGTAAGATGTTATTAAATAAATCAGGGTGTCTACTGATACTGGAAATGCTGGATATTCTGGAAATATACTGAACTATTTTTACCTATTGGATATACTGAAATTATACTGGAATTAGTTATTAGATACTGGAAAACTTGAATGAAATATCCACATAACATTTGATTGCTTTCAGATCGAATTTTCAGGTGATCCATTTTTGAAAAATCTGGTTAATCAAATAAGTATTTTTTCAGTGTTATTGTTTTGCATAATAAATTTTTTCCCATATATATATATATATATATATATATATATATATATATATATATTTTTTTTTTTTTTTTTTTTGCACAAACCATGCAACATTTCCAGAATTATGAAGGCTGTTGCACGGGAGGGAGACTAAGGTTAGAAAAACAAAATCTGCTGATATTTCATTCTCCATGAATATCAGTGAATTTTTGGTCTATTACTATGAATAGCAAGGGAATGGAATTTTATGAAATTACAGTTATAAGGGATAAAGGGTAAATTCAGCATAAAATATCTTCTAGATCATTATATACAATAATTTCATAAAGAGTATAGAGAGTAAGTTTAATTAAATCATCATTTGAGATTTAAAAGGCCACTTGTGCAACATCAGGTATGGCGGCTAGTTATAAACACAGTTTCATGTTATGGCTGAAATAACAAATAAAACCAGTAAGAATGTTCAGCTAACCATAACATGCATTTGAATACTACTGAAGTTTTTACTGCAATATGACCCGATGCAGTACTGGAATTTTGTCAGAGCTTGTACTGGAAATATACTGGGGTTTTAAATCAAGGCAGTACATACCCTGTAAATACACTGGTCTGTAATGCAAATAAATCACTTTCCTCACTTCAATTATTACATCATTCATTGCATGTCTTCACTCTCTCACAGTCAGTGTGGAAGTGAGGAATGGCATGGGATCCACATTCACTTTGCTTAATAAGCTGAGCAATTATTGGCTACTGACAGTTTCATAGATTGCCATTAATTGGTTCGTACAGTTTGACCAATAGTGGTGTTGGCTACAAGCCATGGAATAAACTGTTGGGTTATTCAAATTAATAAATACATTGTAATAAAGGCATATGAACAAAAATTATTGAACATCATAAATGAATAACACAAATAATATTGGAAGTTGATGTAGGTTATGATTATAGGTTATTGAATGGCGTATAACCTTTCGTTCTTTGATAAAAAATAAATAGAAGAAATGCATTCTCTGTAAGTTAGCATTAGCAATTAAATAAAAATAAATTTTGCTTCAAATTATTATTTATAGTGACATTTGTTTAAAACAGAAGTTTTGGATGTTTTGAATTCTTCTGCTAACTGTAGATAATATTCTGTGGGATAGGTCTAAAGGATTAAATTTTGTATGTAAATTTTCTTTTAAACAGGGAGATTCTAATTTCTGTTTGACTTCTTGAACTTCAATAGGGAAGCTCTGTTGTGTTTTTAATATAACTTGTGGTTTCTTTTTTTCAATTTATTATGGGGTAATCTTAATTTTTCATACGGTATGACAGCTGCTTTTTCAATGTCAAAATTAAGTATTGATTTACATGTTAAAATCTGTAGAGCAAGTAGTGATGTAGTTTTAATAGCCCCTGTTATTAAATAAAGAATTTGGTTTTGAAGAATATGAAGTTTTTCCTATAGTTTCAGTTATTGACATTCCTTCACAATATTTGAAAGTTTAATATACATCTTGTAAAACTTCTTCAAAGTATTAATGGGATCCATATAATGGGCAGTTACATCACCCTGGATAGAAGGAAGTATAGATGCAAAAGTAAATGAAGTGATCCCCCTAGGCCGTAAATACTCTTATACCTTCATGGTTGAAGGAAACAAGGGCTGAGTTAAGGAAGACTGGAAGGTTAAAGAGGGTTCTGATATGTGGGAAGTAAAGAATACCTGTTCAGGTCATAATTCATCAAGCTGTACGGTGCTATACTTGTGAGTGACCCCTCCCTTTGGTTCATCTTGTGGTTACCAACAGGGATCGGATACTAAGTTCTTGCTCAAGTTCTCCTCTTCTCTTTGTTAATAACGACAGCCTACCCTCAGCCGTTTCATTGGATGCCAGGCTTTTATTCAGGTTGGTTTGAAGGAATTAAAGGGTCTCCTCCCTATTAATAACAAAAGCATGTCCTCATAATGGCTTTATGGCAACAGAGTAGTCAGAGTGGCACATTTGCTCAGAGTAATGCTTTGTAGAAGTTCACTCAATACATACTTCTGCTCAAGAACATAGTGTACTACAAACTACGATGAATGCCTATCTAGAGCATAAATGTGTAAACAAGTATGAAATAGTTGTTTTTGTTATGTATAGTACCCGGGGTGTGCATTAGTAACAATACACCTTGGCTGTTGTACACCTATTTAGTCTGAATTTCCTCATTTCTCATGTAGAAACAAAGTCGATACAGCCCATTATGACCTCCAATTTCTATGAGATAAAAAATATGTTTTGTGTTAAGAAACCCTGGCATTTTTAGGAAATTTGTTACAACAGTAGCATTTTATTTGCAGCATTAAGAATCACATCGGGTAAACAGGTTAATGCCAGTTCCCAAGAATTCAAAATGGCTGACATTACACTAAACTGCAGTACTGCCAACCTACAATGGAAATTAATAATTTCAAGCCAGTGAGTGAACCCTAGGAAAACAATGATTTTCAGGGCCCATTTTGATAAAGGTATAAATTAAAATGTATAATGCTATGATGCATAAAAAACCATTTAAGTTGCACAAGCAACATTCATACTGAAATCATTTAACAGTTAAAGGGATATATCCTGTTTCTTGATTAAAGGAAGTATATTTTGTATTTGAATTCATAAATAAATTAAATCCTTTGCACACAAGAAAGGTTTTACTCTACTTCTAAATTGAAAAATAATCAGTGACAAAAATTATAAATCTGAATATGATATGATGAAGTCTTAGCATTGTTGTTCCTGGTAGAGATGAAGTTTATTTTGGACTGTTACCCATTTTTCAAGCTTTGAACTCCTGCACTTTGGAAAGATTTATCATATATATTGGTTGCAGATAAGCAAGATGTTTTTCTAAAATTCTGTTATCACTGTTTCTTTCATTTTTTCATAATGTATATGGACCTGATAAAGCTGCAACTAAGGTTAAGACTGCCTAACCAAGCTATTTTTGCCAGTTTCCATTATTATTTAAAGCTGGTCAAGTATTTTCCTTATTGCAAAGAGAAGACCCCTTCCCGTCCCCAATTGCTTTTACTCAATCCCTTAATAACCTTCCAAAAATAATGCACTAAAGCAATGTTATACTGCAAACAATTACAACTATTACATAAAGTTTGCTATAAGAAGAGGCCCCAATATATGTGCTATGCAATGCATTTAACTTTAGCACAGTCTGGATTGTGGCTTTGGAAGTCCGCAGGACTAATTACACATAACTGTCTCTGATGAAAAAAATACAAGTTCATATCTGAAAGCTTAGATATTTGGCGATTCCAAAGTTGGAAGTCAAAGAAAAGGTAATTTGATATTTCAAGAAGTCTTAGGCAGAACTAAATCTAAAAGGATATGTGCCTAAACAAGGTGGGAATTAAGCTTGGATGGGACATTTGTTTGATTCTTAAATTTCATAATCATACAGGTATCTGAGCATATTTCACCCATTTAATAAGGTTTTTTTGATGACTGAGCTGTTTTCTCAACATAAAAAATTCTGTTTCTTGTTTAATTGTTTTTAATTCTGTTTTATGTTATACAAGCTTCAAATAAATATACAGTGAGAAGCAATGAAGATAAATACTTGCATCTTATCTCTCACGATAGACCCCAATACCAAAAATAATTCATTACAAAAGAATAAAGCATTTAGAAACAAATTACTAGAAAGAAATAAGAATTTTGACAATAATATTGTTATAATGATTTTATTTAATAAAGTGTGGTCATTTTTTTCAAAAGAGTGTTCAGATGAAAGTATTATTTTACAAATACAACAACAATAATTGTGATCATATTGGTTATGTAATTTAATGGTAGGAAAAATCACAATGCACATTTTCAGTAAATGGTTACAAGAATTTTAACATAGACATGTATATTAATTCAATATCTACAAATAACTTTTGCAACACTTGAGTAGTACTGGCTTCTTATAAAAGGTAATAGCAGGTGTATTGACAAGCTTCGTGCACTGTAGTTAGTCCTCAGCTCTCAAGAACATGAAACAGAAAGTAAACAAGATAGTAAATATATACATAGCATTATATTTCAGGTGCACTACTGAGAAAAAAAAATTGGGAACATTTACAGAGTGAAGTTATCTAACCTGATTATATGAACACTTCATTCTCATGCTAGTTGACTAGAGCTGATGATGTCATGCATGAAACAATGTGGTAAAGTGTTGAATGAACTGTTTACTTTATGAAAAATATAATCATTGTGCCAGTTAAAATGCACCATTATCATTTAAGAACAAAAATAAATCAGATATTGCATTATAATTTATAGTAGGTACAGCTAAAATAAAGTTACTTGCCATAAAACACACTTAATGAAAGTGGAGTCAAACTGAATACGCTTACTAGTTTAACTCACCTTATGCAGAACATGAGCTCACATCACCAGCTGCTGTTGACTGATTGATCAACTCTCGAGTCATTGTTGAAAGCCTGAGGTGTCCTCTGGTGCCCTGTGGATGAGCCTAAATAAAGGTTTGTATGCTTCTGCCAAATCAAAGTTCATGATGTGATTTTCAAATTTCTTTCTTAAATCTTCTCCTATATTTCAATATCTTCAGGTTTCTGTGCTGGTGTCTTATTTCATGGTTTTGAGTACAGAAGTGAGAAGCGACTGCTGATTTGACAGTCTGTTTGAACTTAATACAACGCCAGTGTTCCTTGAAGCAGGTGCCTATGTTCCATTTTGTTTTTCTGATGTAAAGCTTCTTGCAATTTTCACATTAGATCCAGTAGATTTCTGACTTTTTCTACTGGGGTATGGGATCAGATTTTCTTGTGTTAGTGAGTTTCTTGATGCTGAATTTGTTGTAAGATGCCAAGGTGATGTTGTTCTTGAAAATTTCCTGAAATTTGTGAGAGAGACCTGGGTGATATGTAAATTTTCTGAAGTTGGTCTTTTTTGCTGTGTTAGTGTGGTGACCTGCTTGATGCATTTTTGTCTTTTGAATTTCAGTTTTTTCCTATGTACCATTTCCTGTCTCTTCTGCAGATTTGACACTGTGTTGATATCCTTTGTAGTATACAGTTCTGTTGAGGGGGATGTTGATTAGTCTATGAGTCTTGCTGTTGAATGCTGCTGCTGCTTTATGTACCTTTGGTTGTAACTGTATGCTAGTTGCTGAAACTAGTCTAGAAACCCAAAGAGCTTGAAATATGGGAGAGGATTTACATAAAGAAAGTTAAAACCACATCATGAATTTTGATTTGCCAGAAGCAGACAACCCTTTAGGTACATCCACAGGCCCCAGGTTTTCAACAAAATGACTCAAGAGTTGATCCATCAGCCAACAGGCAGCTGATGATGTGAGCTCATGCTCACGATACATGTTCTGCATAATAAATAGGTAAGTGAAGCTAGTTAGAGTATTCAGGTTCCACTGCTAGGTAGTGTGTTCCACTTTCATTAAGCATCTTTTATCAATTGCTTCACTGTGTGTAATTCTGCAACATTTTGGATATTACTTGCAATAATTAATAGGGGCAGCACCAGTGCTTGTAGCTGATCTGTGATTGTATTTCTTCCATATATATATCTGCCTCAAAGTAAGCGAGCATTAGTTTCCATGTAAACAATAATATTGCAGAAAAAGTTGTATGTTAGTAAGGAGTGAAAACACATTTTTTGATGAAATACTATGATTAATAAATGGAAATGAGATAATTCAATACTCTAAACTACCTTGTAATTTTATTAAAATATTTTGTGTGGCAGTGAAGTCTAAAATCATATTCTTCATGAAGTAAATGACATTAACAACTGGAAATAGATGTTTAGTTTATAGAAATAATATATAGAGGCAAATGTTTCACTTGCTTTTTCAACAATAGTTTTAACTTTCTGTAATAATCAGTGTGCTAAGATGAAATAGAAAATACAAATTAAACATATAAATAATACTCGGCAAGAAGCATGAATGCATATACTGGCATAATTTATAGTGTATTACTTGAAAATAGATGCATATGTTTCACTTGATTTGTAACACGTTTTAACTTTTTGTAACAATTAACGTGCTGAGATAAAATAAAAGATACAAATTAAATGTATAAATAATACTTGACAAGAAGCACAAATTCATATACTAACTTACAGTATAATACTTTTAAATAGAAACAGATGTTTCATTTGATTTTTAACACTAGTATTAACTTTCTGTAATAATTAGCATACTAAGATGAAATAAAAAATACAAATTAAATGTATAAATAATACTTGACAAGAGGCATGAATGCATATACTCACATAATTTATAGTGCAATAGTTTGCAATAGAAGCAAATGTTTCGCTCAATTTATATCACTAGTTCAAACTTTCTATAATAATCAACATGCTAAGATGAAATAAAAAATACAAATTAAAGCATAAATAATATTTGGCAAGAAGCATGAGTGCATATACTGACCTCATCTTAAGATCCTGTGCTGATCAATTACTCCCCTGTTTTAGTCTATATTGTGAAGACAATTGAAACATTTTATAAAAGTTAAGTAACTACTTTGTTGGATTAGTTATCTGTGGAAGAAACCACACCAGAATGCTGCAGTTTAAATACCACAATGGAAGGAAGCTTTCTAATTGTAGCAATTTATTTTATAGCATGCTGTTAGTATAAAGGTTGTAAATTTCCTCCCCATAAACCTTCGTTTTCATGTTTTCTGGTTCCAAAAGTGCAGTCAATTCTTCATACTCTCCAGTTTTGCTTAGGTTCTCTATTTGGATTGCTGGTAGAAGTAATCTGTAAAAACAAGCATGATTTACTGCTGCATTCAATACAATGCTACAATGAATCACATTTATGTAAGTAATATTACATCAATACTAGTTCAATCATTTTAATGCAGTCCTGAAGTGTCAGCAGCTGATTCCAAAGGAATGGCTAATTCTTCTTTCCAGTTCATCTTCCTCCAGACTATCCTCATTGCTTTCTCTCATGTCTATAAGAAATTCCTTTAACTCTGGTGCATTTCTCACTTCTTCATTGTAGTACTTCATAATTACATTTTCTGCATGCTTTACTTCATTTCTCCAAATTTCTGGTGTTACCTGTTAAAATATTGGCATTCTTATTAGTGGTAGTGGTAATATAATGTTATGAAACTCTTACAGTTAAAATACCAATTATCTTTTAGTTTACATACCTGGTTGAGTACTTCCATACAGCTCTAGCTCAGTCCAGTTCATGTCCTGGCCATGAAGCTACTGACTTATTATAGCAATTCTTCGTTACTGACCACATGAGCTCCATGCCATTGGCATTGAAAAACTAGTGGTAAGGAAGAAGCCTCAATACTGTATGGTAGTCTTTCATTAATATTTCATCGTTGAATTATCTGAAACATTTTTATTACTTATTACTGTGTAAATTGTGAGTCTTAATTGAAGTAGGAATAATTATTGTTTCACTTTGATATTATGAAAGAAATTAAAATCCATTTCAGGTTGCTTCAATTCATTCTGCATAACTGATACAATTCATTCTTGTTTGCATTGTCTTGACACTGGCACTCCATTTTGTCTCAACCAGGTCTGAAAACAAAAAGAAAAATAAGATTTCATACTCGATAAACACAATTAATAAACATTGCTTGTTTCTTAAAATGCATAAACGTTATAAGTACCATTAACTGATCTTTTCTCCACTTTGATTGTGGTTCTTTGTTGTGGCGTGGTGCTTTGTCCATAACAATCGGACACGGTCCTAAAATCCTCAATCCAACAACAAGCTGTTTCTCCAGCCATTTCTGAAATGTTTCCCTGTTGATTCTTCCATGATAATCTTGGATCAGTCTTCAGATTGGAAGAAAATATCAAATCTGCACCTTTGATACAAAGAATGTACAGGTGATACCATTAAAGACCAGAAAAACAATAACAAAAATATGATTCTGAAGCAGCATACAATTCATTAAGAACTACTTTACCAGGAACAAAGCCATCTTTTGTTCCAGCATGCAGAATAACCAATCTTCCTCCCCGGCAAGTCAACGCATGACTCCCTGGGGTTTACCATGAACAATCTCAGGTTTGTTCCATGAATATGTTGCAGACACTATAAAAATATATGTGAAATTCAAATAATCATGAGAATCATGAGAATACTTTTGCATTAAATGTTTTTTCTAAAAAGCTATGATCCATGTATCTTGTCTTAAGTATTGTTACAAGCGTACCATTCATAAAAACATGTTTCATCCATAAAGACCACAGGCTTCGGTCTTTCGCTTTCCAGGTTTCTCACATATTCTCTTAAAAAGCAAGACCTCTTGAACTGAATCTCTGGAGTTTCATTAAAATTATTCTCGATGATATGAGTGATCCATTATATAGATATGTCTCATCATTCTTTCTCATATGTTGGAGCACAAGCTTAGCTGTTACTCTTTCTCCTGCAAATAAATCAAAGAAGAACATAATATGAGCATATTTGTGCTTGAAAACCATAAACAGAATTTGTCTTACCATAGTTTAGTTTATTGTATATAAATCATCCAATAGCTTGCATGCTTCTTAAATGTCCTTATTACCTTTTGCATTGTACAAAATCCATGCTGCAATAGATAAGCATACGGATAATAGGTTTTTAACACCAGCTGAAAACAAAACATACCTTTCCTAAAAATCCACAAATCCACCAAACTAAATGCAGCTTGCCCAGATATTATGATAAAATACCCATTATAATGCATATATAAATTAATTGCGGATTAAAATTTATTGCACAGAAGTTCTTAAGCACCTTTTCTAATATTACCTTACAGAAAAACTATGAATGCACCTTAATGTTGCCTAGATATAATGAAGTTTAACGTTAAACTTAAATTGTTTTTATTAAATGAAAGCATAAGAATTTCTTAAGCACCCATTGTATAGCAATATGAGAAACATATTGCCTCTTACCTTTAAAAGACTTCCAATTCTTGTCATGAGAGCTAGTTTACTTACACAGATATTCTCTTCTTCAGCTTCAGCTTTCAATTTTTGGTACATGTTAACAATTGCTTTTTGGAAACTGCTGTTAACTCACAACTTTTTTACTTTCTCTACTACGTATAGTAAGTAGGGGAAGTATTGTATTCCACCCAAAAATTCGATACCGAGATTTCACCGGAAATACATGTTTTGAGACTTCCTGAATCCAATAAAAGCATTTTTGGAAACATGTCCGTGTGTGTGTCTCTGTGTGTGTGTGTGTGTGTGTGTGTGTGTGTGTGTGTGTGTGTGTGTGTGTGTGTCTGTGAACAGCATAACTCAAAAACGAACAGTCGGATAGACACCAAACTTGGTATTTAGGTTCAGTATCTTCCAGAGATGCGACACGAAGGTTTTCAAGAAAATCCCCCCACCCCAGACTACCCTTTACATGGAAGATTTTTCGAAAATTTTAATTTTCTCAAAAATGGCTCTGACGATTTTGATGAAAATACCATATGTTTAAGATAATGTCATGAGAAATGAAATGTATATCTTGAATTTTCTGGGAATGTCTCCAAAAGTATTCTTCATTGTGAACGACTGTTGCATAACTGGTGAACCATAAGAGATAGACAAAATTTTACTACACAAAAAATGTAGATCGCGTTAAAATATACAATTTATGTCATATACATTTCTTTTGTTGAGTGAACCGTTTTCGAGATATTGCTTGTTATTCCCTTAAATTTTCCAATACTTATACTTTTTCTCAAATTCGTTATTCATTTTTACTTTCTCTACTACGTATAGTAAGTAGGGGAAGTATTGCATTCCACCCAAAAATTCGATACCGAGATTTCACCGGAAATACATGTTTTGAGACCTCCTGAATCCAAAAAAAGCATTTTTGGAAACATGTCCGTCTGTGTGTGTGTGTGTGTGTGTGTGTGTGTGTGTGAGTGTGAGTGTGTGTGCGTGCGTGCGTGCGTGTGTGTGTGTTAAACACCAAACTTGGTATTTACGTTCAGTATCTTCCAGAGATGCGACACGAAGATTTTCAAGAAAATCCCCCCACCCCAGACTACCCTTTACATGGAACATTTTTCGAAAATTTTAATTTTCTCAAAAATGGCTCTAACGATTTTGATGAAAATATCATATGTTTAAGATAATGTCATGAGAAATGAAATGTATATCTCGAAATTTCTGGGAATGTCTCCAAAAGTATTCTTCATTATGAACGACTTTTGCATAACTGGTAAACCATGAGATAGACAAAATTTTACTACACAAAAAATGTAGATCGCATTAAAATACACAACTTATATCATATACATTTTTTTTGTTGAGTGAACCGTTTTCGAGATATTGCTTGTTATTTCCTTAAATTTTCCAATACTTATACTTTTTCTCAAATTCGTTATTCATTTTTTTATGTCCTGGACATGCAAAGAGAATGGAATGCGCCACATAGCAACCAGCGATAAAATATTTGACTATCGCTTAAAAGCTACCCTATTCCCCTTGCATCTACAAGAAAATTACAAATAAGATTGACATCTCGATATCTCGATTAATATGAAGCATATGTCGAATAGGTGTTTGTAAAAATAGATTGTACAAGAGTAGAGAAAGTCATGTGAGTGTAACACATCAGGTTTTTTTATGTCCTGGACATGCAAAGAGAATGGAATGCGGCACATAGCAACCAGCGTTAAAATATTTGACTATCGCTTAAAAGCTACCATATTCCTCTTGCATCTACAAGAAAATTACCAATAAGATTGACATCTCGATATCTCGATTAACATGAACCATATGGAGAATAGGCGTTTGTAAAAATAGATTGTACAAGAGTAGAGAAAGTCATGTGAGTGTAACACATCAGATTTTTTTAATTGGAAGACTGCTTTCTTCACTATTTTTTCTCTTACTCATCTGAATTGTACACAGCCTTTAAAAGAAAATAATTCTTGTTTATCAAAATAAATGCATTAGTCTTAACCCCAAATACCATACGGTTAAAGCAACATGCTTCCAAACATTAATAATGCTTTTGGATCTTAATGATACAAAACACGATGTACTCACCTTAGGCAAATCTTGTTCTGCAATAACAGTTTCAGATAAAATCTCTTCCAAACAATAAATATCATAATATATTTAATGCGCTACTGTGTTGTGAACACAGTGATAAGAATAACAATAACTATGCTCTAAAACAGTTCAAAGCAAAAGTACACACACACGAGGAATACAATTGTCTTATAATCTTATCAGTTTCCTCACCTACAGCACCATCGAAAATAACGGCTTCTGTGGCAGCATAACGAATATAGTAACACCAACTACAATCATATCTTTACAATGGGTATATTTTAGAAACAGTTGCCGGTATTGATACAACATAACAGAAGGAATATCACCAAATATAACCAGACAGCACTATAATGGGGAGGGGGGGATGTCACTTGGTTTTTGGTGAGTTCCATTATACTGTTTTCTTTATAGCAGTAGAGATCTTATATCCTTGCTTGATACTGTACATTGCATACTGTATATGTGTGAGTCATTTATCAGAAATACTTGAATGTATCATTGACAAAATAGCTTTAGAATATATATCATAACAATAACTTAATATTTGTTTTTCATTCTAGGATACTGTGCAGAAGCCTGCCAAACAGGTGACACATCGGCAGCAACAGAGTGCAGCAAAGGAAAGGAGAAAATCTGATGACAGCAAGGGTAGAGGAAGAGCAAGGTAATTTTATTACAGTTATTAAACTTTCAAAAATTTGTAACTTTCGGCATTTCTTCCGCATTTCTCCAAATGCAAGATGATGCTTTTTTCCCAAAATATTTGCACTGTTAACTATGTGGTGGTATGCATTTCTGTAGTGTGCATAAAGAAATAGTACAGAAATGAGATGCATTCAGGAAATGCTGAAAGTTACCATCAGGTTCAGAGTGTATGAAGTCGTTTCTGTGCGTTTCATTTTGTTTTGGTGAATTGAGGAATTTACAAACAAGTCTAGCAGATTTCAGATAATGTCTGAGGGTTATAGGTATTACCATTGCACAAAAGTTTTCTTTTCAGAACCAGAATAGAAATTTCAAAATTTCCCTTTCTAATTGGTGGTTTGGAAACTGATGGCCGCACAAAAAGAGATAAATATCACTGTGTACTCCCTTCCTACCCAACTCTATCCACTTCATACATTTCCAAATTTTCAACAGTAATACAAGAGATAGAATACATATAATATTCCATTGTATCATTTCATAGCACATATCAAAATAAGGAAGGTAGATAAAAAAGGGAAAATATCCAAAGCAGTTTGAACCCCAAATCTCAGATAGATATTAACATACATTCAAGCTCTCTGTCTTACCACTGAGCCATGAAATAATGCTTTGGATTCTTTTAACAAATGTCTATGTACAGTGGAATCTCGTTAGCACGTTCCTCATTAACATGTTTTCCCGTGTATTACGTTGAATTATAAAAGTCCCGGTACCAAATCACCAAATATAATAAATAATGTTTGCTTAGTGCGTTTTCCCGGTCCCGCTTACTACGTTTTAAGTTTGACGTCCTCATTCGCTGTTTTGGCCAATCCTTGATCGGTACATTGGGAGTAGGCGTTTAACACGTTCATAGTTTGATGTCCTCATTTGCTACTTTGGTCAATCCTTGGTCACAGGGTGGATATCGGCAGCCAATCACATACATGCATTTAAATATTTGTGTGACACGATTTCTGTGGGCGGGATAGAGAATGCTTTACCTTGGCGTGGTAAACGCGGTAAACGCTAGCGATAGTTTCTAATGTTGAGTGATGACCAAACAACTGTAGATTGTATTTTAACTTTTCATTTACAATGAAAAAAAGAAAGTGTAGTAGGTAAATAACCAACAGTGAAAAACTGAAAATCCATGATGTAATCACAATCCAAATATAAAACATGTCGATATAGTGCGGAAGTTAAACATTCCTCCGTCAACCTTAAACACGATTGTTAGCAAACCTAAATTGATTGAAACTGCTTTTAAAGAAGGCAAAAATACTAAAACAAAACTTTTCTCTTGGAAAATAGGATCAGAAGAGGACCAGAACGAAATTTGTTGCATGGAAACACCTCCGTATTCAAATTGTCTTGTATACACCAAAGATATCGTCTATTGTACTCGTAACACAATGCACGCTCATAATTTTTTCTTTTTTAGCAGAAATTGTTATCACGTGTGTAATAAAACACACAGCAAAACCACTATTGCCGCATACACAATTCTCAATTTATTTTCTCAAAAACATTCATGACCTAAAAATCCAAGTTGACCAAAATAAAAGCTTGAATTATTTATTCTCAGGCTTTGTGTATCCAAATCCATTTAAACATATTGAATTTAACATGGAAACGCGGATCGTATTCAGTATGAAATTGTACTCAAAATCGATTTAAATTGCCCATGGAGACGTAGTAATTATTAGATTTTTATTACCTATGTTCTTAAATTGCAGATTTTGCATTTTCGTTAACACGTTTTCCCGCCTATGATGTCCAAATCCTTAGGTCCCTGCAAAAACATACTAACGAGATTCTAGTGTATAACATTAAAATTGTATCAGTAACATACTGGCTCAAATTGATTTTGGCTTCCACTTTCTTGAGCAGAAGTTTATATAGAGTGATGTATTAAACAATTTAATAACACTGTTGTGAGTGTTTATTGATACTACATTACTTACTTTGTATAAAATGGGACATGTTTCGAGAGCACAGTTGCTCCCATCATCATCCTGATGCCTACTGCTGGAGCATGGTGTCTTTCTGTGAATTGCTGTACCGTCGTCATCCTGTGGTGACATTTTGAGGAATTTCCTGCTGAGGTTCTCTCTTGGTGGTAACTCAAAATTGAAGACTCGATCTTTGTTTTTCAAAATGAATATGTTCTTCCAGACTGTTAGTTGGTTTTCGTTTGAAATGCTTTTAGAAGTACCAGTTTCAGATGAATTTCTTGGTTTCCTAGCCAAAAGTGAGCTGCTACCACAGATTTTTCTTCCTGTTTATACTTCAGATTCTTGAGATGTTCTTTTGACCTTGTTTTTAATTTCCTTTTTGTGTTTCCAATATGAATTTTGTTGCAGTCGTTGCAGTTAAATTGGTAAATAAAATTGCTGACTTTTCTCTTGTATGTATGGTATGCATTCTAACTGGATGGAGTATGGTTTTTGGGTACTAAAATGATGTTGCTCTTTTAATATTTTCTGGAACTGGCCATGGGCTTTGGGGTGGTATGTGAACTTCCTGTGTGTGTATTTTTGTTTTTCTGCTGATAATTTGGTGGTTTCTTGTATTGTCTTCAGTTTTTATGCCTTCTGGATTTTTTGTGTGTTGTTTCCTACTATTCTGTAGATCATCTCATTTTTTTGTTAAATTCTGCAATGTTGAGAGGTAGGTGAAAAAGCCTCTGTATCAAAGTGGTGTATACCAGAAGCCAAAGAATACTAAGTGATGTAGTATCAATAAACACACTCACAATAGTGTTATTAAATTCATATTGCCTTATTGCCTGTAGTCATGAATTCATAAATCATAAATGTCCTATCTCAAATTGGTCTTCTAACACCCCTCTATAATCCCTGAAAGTTAATTGGTCAAATTTTGAAATACTCTGTATATTGCTTCTTTTCTCTATGTTGATGTTGGAAACATTTCAGCATGAATCTAAGATAGTATATTACCATATCTCATTCTGAAACCAAGGACAAGGAATCCACTGTATATGCATTTGCTCTCACATCACTGCATTGTCATGAGAAACAAACAGCTGAGCTTTCAAAATCAATTAGCGTCTACAGTGAACACGAAGTGTTGATAGCCAATCTATTTCAAGTACAATTATAACCTACATGTATTATCTAATATCAGTTTTATACAGCTTTTGTTTCACTCATATCTAAAAAAATAAAATGCCATTAAACTTAAATTACCTGCTACAATTTACTGATATTGGCTAATTTACTCTAGTGGTGCAGAGATTTTTAAATGGTTAACAGCAGCAGTTAATTCTTAGAATCCAAAATTTTGCATTAAAAATAGTTATTACATTTTGTTGTTCCAAGCTTGATAATCTTAACCCCTGTGGCAAATGTTACGGATGCTTGACAACTGAATAAATTAATGCAAAATTTAAATGTGTTTAGGAATAAGAGTCGAGCAATGGATACAGAGGTGAAAACCAGTGTAAATGAGGAAGATGAGGATGATGAAGATGATGATTCTGAAGCTGAAAGTTCCGATGATGAAAGTTGGAATTCAGAAGATGACCCAGATAGGCTTTGGTGCATTTGTAAGAAACCCCATAACAATCGTTTTATGATCTGTTGCGATTCATGTGAGGACTGGTTCCATGGCAAGTGTGTGGGTGTTACAAAGAGTATGGGTAAGTTTATCTGAATATTAAGGTATCTTTGTAAATAATTCTTTAGACCACTGATTTTGTTACTTCAGTATTTAATTTTTGGAATTGTTGTTCTCCATGGTTTAGGGATGCCATGTTAGTCTGTAATTCCTGAGGTCGTGGGTTCAAACTTAGCAGAGGGTGGTGGATTTTTTCGGGTGTAAAAATCCTTAGCATGGCTTCCTTCAGAAGGAAGTAAAGCTGGTGGTTCTGTGTCATAGATTTACAGCATGCAAAAGAACCTCAAGCCTGATAGGCCTCTGAGCAAATTTTCAGGTTTTGAGCCCAATATATAAAATGAGACACCAAGAACCGTAGTAGTTAGAGTATCCATAAGTAATAATAAAAACATTTAAAAAAAATTGGAATTTGAAGAAGCTGTAATGAATATAAACTTTTCCATAGTTGTAAGTTAAAGGAGCGTATTAGATTAGTACCATGGCAGAATTCAGCGTACTGTACCCAGCATGCAGCTGCAGTAAAGTAATGGTTGCTTTGTGCTTGCCATCTGATGTTTTAAGACAAAGAGGACTTGAGGGAATTTTTGCAATGATTAAATGCTGCCTGAGCCAACAAGAATGTCTGGAAAGTAGAAACAGCTTTTTAAGTTCCACTCTTCACATACAAAATCTGTTGTGCAGATGTTAGGCAAGGAAGTACTATCTTGAAAAATGGATAGCATACAACACATCTGGAAATAGTGATATGGATGAAAACATCAGTTGTGCGGAAACCATAGTGAGTCTTTGTCACAGGTGCCAGAAAACCTATGCAAACATCTTTAGTTAGGATGCTTTTTTCACTTGATACTTTTGAGAACAACAAAAGCCAATTAGAGTTAATGCCAAGGAATAGTTTCTCATTTGGACCTATATCTAGAATGTCATCATGGGTGTCAAAAGCTGGATTTAGCAATATGAATCAGAATCAAAGAGGCAGTTTATTCTGAGTCTAAGGGTAGCGTGCACCATGTTGGAGTAAATTGCTTCGGAAGTAATGTTTACTAAAGAAGTCCCCACTACGGAAGTAGGTTACTACGGGAGCAATTTACGTTGGAGAGCTCAATTACAATTACTCTTTTAGTTATGACTACGGAAGTAAGAGCTCATTACTCCTGAAAGATTGTTTTGTTTGCACGATTTATTTGATGCAATCATGAATAAGGTTATATGCGATAGGAAAAGGGGAGAAACATCAGCGAAAGAGAGAAATGTTTGTTGGTAGAAATAAATAAAATCCATTTAAACAATATAAGTGTAAAAACGTGCAATACCTGCATTATGTTGGTCTTCAAAGCCAGCGAGATACCCCCAACACTCGCAACGTGCGTTCCTAATTACTTTTTATTTTAGGTTTATTAGTTTTTTACATTTCTGATTTACGGGAGGTTAGGTTAGGTTAGGTTTTTATTTTTTTTTTATATATATATATATAAGCTTAGGTTCCTGATTCACAGGAGGTTTGAAAGAGAAATGCTGAAAAACCATGATTGATGAGTTTACTAATTCTAGCGACAGGAAATGTACTGAAGAGAAGCTTAAAATTCTGGAAACAATTTTTGTAATCTTCATTTTGCAGTGCAGATCACTTGCGCGTTGATAGAGAAATACCCTTTCTGATTTCGGAAAAATTCACCATATTCACCGATGGGTACAAAATAGTAAAATGCGTGCAGTCACTTCCACACACAAGTGTGGGAAGTCTATGAAAGTGAACAAGAATTGCCTTTTATTTTCTGAACACTCCTGTATATTTATATGTGTAGGTACCTTGCTCTCTCTTAACCTCAAAAGAAAAGCGCTCTAACAGTGCAATGAAATACATGGCCAGCAGATGCGTGGTGAACATTTATTTATCAGATTGCCTGTAATACTGGGATTACGATGAACTTTACTTAACGTGACATAAAAATGCTGGTAAACTAAAGGTATAATTGGCATGCACTTAACATAATGGGAATGACTCTTGATTCATAGTTCTTTTATTACTTCGAGCTAATACCAATTAGTTCTAATTACCATGTGAAATCAAACCTGACGTAACGGGAAGGAAAAGTTCGACTTTGCCAAACATTTAAGTTACATCGCGTTAAGTCAATTCTAAATATCTCCATTTAATACAGTGTAAGACTGTCACATTACATTAAATTCATTGTAATGCCGGCTCAACTTCTGAAATATTCTGGTACGAAACACCCCTAGGGTGGCATGCACCAACCTGGAGTAAGTATTTTTACTTAAGCTCATTACTTTCTCTAATACGTATAGCAAGTAGAAATATTGCATTTCACCTAAAAAATTGATATTGAGATTTCACCGGAAATACATGTTTTGAAGCACCATAATGCAAAAAAGGCATTTTTAAAAAAAGGCCCGTGTGTGTGTCTGTGAACAGCGTAACTCAAAAACGAAAAGTTGGATAAATACCAAACTTGGTATTTAGGTTGGGTATCTTTAAAAGATGCGACACGAAGATTTTCAAGAAAATCCCCCCCATTCCAGACTACCCTTTACATGGAACATTTGAAGTTTTTTTTTCTCTCAGAAATGGCACTAACGATTTTGATCAAAATATCGCATTTTAAGGCACTTTCATGTCAAATGAAAAGCATATTTAGAATTTTCTGGGAATGCCCCCAAAAGTCGTCTTCATTCTGAATGAATTTTGCATAACTGGTAAACCATAAGAGATAGACAAAATTTTACCACAAAACATGCAATTTATGTCATATACATTTTTTGTGTGCAGTGAACAATTTCCAACATATTCCTTGTTATTTGTTTGAATTTTCCAATACTTAATACTTTTTCTCAAATGGGAATTCATTATTCGTTTTGTTTTTCTTTCTTTTCTTTTTGTATATCCTGGGCATGCAAAGAAAATGGAATGCTCCACATAGCAATCAGCGTTAAAATATTTGACTATCACTTAAAGTCTACCATATTTCCCTTGCATCTACAAGAAAATTAGCAATAAGATCGTTTCTGCAAATGTTTATCTCGATTAATATGAAATAGATGGAGAATAAGCGTTTGTAAAAATAGTTTGTACAAGAGCAGAGAAAGGCATGTGAGTGTATCACATCAGATTTTTTACGTTACTTCAGTCCGTAGTGTGACATTTCCCAAATTTACCTATGTCCACAACATGCTGTTTTTACGTTACAATGTCCATATCTTGGAAATTAATTGAACTTCACCCGGCAGTGGAAATATAACTAACCGCATTAAAACCACATTGTTACCAGATTGTTGCAGAAAGCAAATGCACAGTAATAACACTAAACACATGGCATATTTCTTAAATTAAAATGCACTGCTCAAGTAGTTAAATATTCTAATTTGAACTTTAAAGCATTTATGCTCATAGCTGGTTAAACATTACCTTATCCATTATCAAATTATGCAACTTACTTTCAACAAATTCATTCAAGAATACCTTCACATGTTCATTGTTAAGCTTAGACAATGGAATATTTGCTTTTAAAAATGTTTCAGCGACACATTCTCAAAAATATTCTTCCTTTTCTTTTCCACACTGCTGAAGCTCATGGCGATGGATGCTTATAAACTTGAAGACATTTCTTTACACAAATTCAATGCAGACACGTGCTTAGCTGATTTTAAGTGCTTCTCAATGGAATCTTTTCTCTTCCAAGATACTGGGCAATTACAGAATTTGCACATAACTGTATTTTTATCAGTGGAATGAAACTCATGTGACTTATACTGAAAGGCTCTATTCTATGCAGATATTCTATGATTAGACATTTTAACATGTTTACAATCAAACAAATGGCAACAGTGTGTACACAGGACTTGCAGTTTGAAATGCGTTTAAAAGCCTTATCTTCCTTCTTCTGTGACATGTGATAAACACTATGAAGTAGGTAGCTCTTTGTGCCAATGTACATGAAGGAAAATGCACCAGTGGCTGCCATGATCACCTGTTCCAGGATCCATTTTATTTTGAGTGACGAAAAACGGGTCTTATGATTTAGCAGGATCGCCAATATGCGAATGAAACTGAATGTTGGTTTCCCTGCTTTGCATATTCTCTCATCAATTCATTATGTTTAAATTGTTTCACAACCATTCTTGATAATATTGTAATACTAATATTAATTATTGTAAATGTTATAAAGAAATACATCGTTTATACTGGACATAATTGCGTCCAGAGCCCAAACAGCCATTTTCCTTTTCATTCTATATTCTGAGACAATGCATAAATCAGCTTCATCAGCAATGGCATCAATGACAACATTTCTTGTGCAGGAAATTGTGTATAAAAAATGAACACCCAGTATAGTGCATATTTGCATGTATATTTTGGAATTTTTGGTACATATCAGCACTAGTAATGAATAAGATAAATACAAGAAATGAACTGAGTGTGAATTACATACGTTGCATATAGCAGCCAATGTTGCAATGTGGTCATAGCAGGACATACAACCTGAATGTGTTAAAAGTTGCCAATTGCACCCTTCCCCCCCCCCAAAAAAAAAAACCATCACCACCTTATTTGTATGCAACCTTATTTATAATAATCTTGACTTAAGTGAGGAGGAAAGACTGCTTCAGAAAGAAAAAGTTGTATTTAAGCTTAACAGAATCCAGAAAATCAATTAACCCTTGTAATTGTAAAATAACCATTCTTTTATTATATTGGATTCTCAGATTGAACATAAAAGTGAACAAATGAAGGAATAACGCCTCTGTTGTGTTGAATTTATGAAAGTCTGTTGCAATATTAGGAATGTTGAGTGTATATTAAGTTGCAGTAGTTATATACTGTATGTTCTTCACAGTTAAATCATTATCCCATTTGTTCCGCTTAAGTAAGGACAAAAGCAACTTTTGAAATAAATGAGGAACATACTGCATGCCGTTTTCAAGATCTTAATAACTTTGTGTTTAAAGGTCAACAAATGGAAGAAAAAGGCATAGAATGGTGTTGTCCAAACTGTACTAAGAAGAAGGAATCAGAGGGCAAAGAAAAAGGGCGTGAATTAAAAAAACAAGGCAAAACCACAAAGGAGAAGAAACCAGCTGCTAGAGGAACTGTATCACAACATGGAGTAGCAAAGGACTTGCAGAAGGAAGCAAGTAAAGGTACACTGAATGCTGCACCTGAACATGCAGGTCAAACTGCATCAGCTAACAGGCAGAGCAGGTATCTATATTAATATTTTAAGCAGAGAAAATTTGTGTGTGGTTGTGAATGTTATATTTAGGGTAATCTCAAAAACACTCAACCATTTCTGATAATTCTTTCACCATTGAAAAGCCCAAATCTTTCTGATGGGCATAGGTCTATAAAATACCTTCTAATTTCATTTCATAAATTACTAAAAGTTTAAAAAGAATTTATAAATACAAACACATTGGGGTTGTAAAAGAACATGCTTGCAAAAACTGTTAGTTGAGAATGCCATGAAGTAGAAAATAGTTGTTGTTACTCCACAGAATATGCATGTAAAATAAGGCAAATGCTGTGGATATTTTATTCCAAGCAATATTATATGTAGATTTAGCAACTAACACACAGCAAAACAAAACGAGAATGTAATCTGCCATTGCCAACATATTTTAATAACCCTCAAGTAAGAAAGTTTTGCTTTATTTCTTTGTATGTTATAATCAGTTTTTAGCAGTGTATGTTAAATAATTGTGTAAAGAGAGAAAATTGTGTCCAGCTAATATTAGAAAACAGTAAACCAATATTTTATAATTAAGGGACACTGTGAGTAATTTTTAGGTAAAAATTACAAAATTTTCAATTTTGGAATTATATCATATAAATATTCTGTAGACACTTGTGAATCATTTTGGCCAAACATTTTGCACTATCCGCCGTTTTTAAAAGCCCAGCGACATGTTTAAATCACCAGTGCGCTCCCTTAAAACTCCACTGGACCCGCCCACTGCCTATTTCTATATGTAAAGCATCATTCGTTAATTTCTGCATATTTTTCGATTTATTTGGCCACATTTTGGGATCACATGTAATTGCCTGTTTTGTGCTTCCATCTAGTGCCTAAATGCATGAACACAAGTTTAGAACTTTGAAAACAAAATTATATTTTGGTACTGTAAGAGTTTATTTCATTAACATTCTCTCCATTTACCCATTTCATCTTATTTTGCAGTTATTTTAATACATTATTGGTTGTTTAAGGCTTTGTTTATATATCTATCTTACAGATCTTTTGATACACTTTGTTGTTTATGTTTCATGTGGCACTGTTGCCACATGAACTTTATTAATATTTTAATTACTTCACTGTGTTTCCCATTAATTTTTATGTTAAATTTGAGTGAGTTGTTTGAAAATGCCTATTGTAGTGAATGCGAGTGTTCAAATGTGACTACAAATTAAAGAAAACATGGCTTTGCTAATAAATTATGTGTGAAAGCGCAACAATTATGGTTTTAGTCCTACCCAAAAATATTCCGGTTCTTGTGTCATTAAATACAAAAAAATCTAGGTTTCCATTTGAAATAAACAGGAAATGTGTAATGACATTTTTAGCAAATTAACTTTTTTACTAATAGAAATGCTATAGTAGAAAATGTTGTTGATAAATGTGGTATGAAAAAGGCTGTTTATGTCGTCAATCACTGCATGTCAACAGACAACAAACCCCAGCATGGCAAATGTACCACTGGCACTGACTCCTGGTGCTTTTACAACAAAAGTATAGCTAATGGTACCAAACTGATACCAGTGATAAAATGTCCATACAGCTTTTTGAATCAACTGTTTCCAGGATAATGCCTGTCTACCAAAGACTAACCTATGATGAGCTGCTGCATAAATGTGTAAGAGATGTTACACAAAATCAACATGAATCGCTGTCTGTCATGTTATGGAGGAATGTCCAAAAGAAATTTTTGTATCAAAGAAGAGCATCACAATTGCTGTAACAAATGCTGGTCAGAATTTAATATGGGGTACTCAGCTACAAAGAAATGATATCTACTATAAAGAATACTACAATTTGCAGTGTATCAGATGTGATTATGAAGGGTGCTACAACAGAAGAAAATATGAGTATGCTTGATCTTCAACTGAGAAGAAGAAAACAGCTCATAGGAAGAGTAAATTACCAAAAATGAAAAAGGAGGAAGCTAAATAGAAAAAGCATGAGAAAACATATGCTTCAGGGCAATTATAAGTACCTGAGAAGCTGAAAGTTTAAAAAGAATGTGCATGCTTTAGAAATATGTATTTTTTTTTTCTAAGTTTTTCATTTTTGCACATGAAATTGGTTCCTTGCATTCCAGTTTTGCTGTGATTTGTATGTAAATTTGCACACATCTTCTCAAATGTAATATATAAAGATTCAATGATGCATTTTATGATTGCTTTACTCATTGGCTCACAAAAAATGAATTTATACTAAAAATCAAGGAAAATGTTGACATCAATGTTATAAAAAGAAAATTTTATTTCTATACAAATAATAACATCAACTTCAATAAAATGCTTAGATTTCTTTTCATTGTATTAAAATATAGGAAAATGTCACTATCATACTTCCCTGATAAATGTGAATGTGCATGGTAGTTTGAAAAGTATTTGTTTGCTAAGGAAAAAAATTTAATGTATTATCTGAGAAACTATTTGAGCTTTGAGCTTTTGCACTGTCATTTCTCTATTTACCCATTAATTAAATGTACCAATTTTC
Organism: Deroplatys truncata; assembly: GCA_030765065.1. Lineage (NCBI taxonomy): Eukaryota > Metazoa > Arthropoda > Insecta > Mantodea > Mantidae > Deroplatys > Deroplatys truncata. The sequence continues at coordinate 22,722,396 of CM060976.1, read as the reverse complement.
CAGTAAATAGCTTTCAAAAAAGTTAAAAAATTCAGTCCCAGTGTCCCTTAAAGATCAGTCACACCTTGATACAACTCGACTCTTTGAGAGGTGGTGGTTTGCTGCTACAAACAGGAAAGGATCTGCAGGTGGCAAAAAGGGCACAAAAGTACAGAAGAAGGACACAATGGGAACTACAAGCACACAGGATCATGAATCAGGAGAGTTCTGATATGCAACGCATACAATTCACTGTTTCCCAGCATAATATTTTATAAATAAGTGTTTTTCTCAAAACTTCATTTTCGCAAATTCAACATTTAACATGAGCCTCAGTTTTTCTTTAAATTCAGTTAAAATTTCTCAGAATCTGCAGAAGTATCCATTGTAATATTCTATGTTACCAAAATATGCTAACACCAATAATCACTTTCCCCCCCAAAAAATATTTCTTATAAAAAAAATGATTAATTTTAGAAGATTAAAATTTCTAACATATTAAAAAAATTAAGATAATTCACTCAACAAAATATACTGAACTTTCAAAACATACATTTTTTGAATGTAATTCAAAGCTCCAATTCCAAAACATGCCAACTAATTTTCTCAACTTTTGAGGCATGTGGTTCATTTTGCTTATGCAATAGATTTACATAACAAAATTTATGAAATAATTAATGGCTTGCAAAGTATTTGTCCAATTTAAATGAAATTTGGTATTATTAATTGAACAGCAATGCAATCACAGTAACATTTTCAGAAAAATCCATACAGAAATATAGTTATTTGAAAATTCATTCCCAGTGTCCCTAGGGAATGGAATTTTTCGTTAAGTTGAAAGTACAGAAATTGGTACTTTCAAATGGGAAAATTTATACTTTCAATTCATTTTCTCGGTATGTTTGGTAAAAGAAAAGAAAGAAAAAATACTCCATACCCTATTATTGTTAGTCAGTAATAAGAATGTCAGTCTTGTTTTAAAACACGTGGAAAAGGGCTGTATTCAAACACTTTTCAAAATACAGATTTTTAGATTTTCCTATCACAAATAGTCGAAGTCTTTCAGAGCCATCGGCATTGCTTACCACCATAACGTTTATATCTGTTAAATGCCAGTGTTTTATTGGGCACAGCGTTAAAAAACAATCCAGTTTCGTCAATGTTGAATGCAGCCTTAGCATCGATTCTTGGTCAGTTCTTGAAGTTTACCTTTGATCCACTGTTCCACACTTTCATCACAGACAGAAGCAGATTGGCCACACACAGTTTTATAGGTTATGTTATAATGCCTCCTGAATCTATCTGTTCATCCATTAGATGCAGTATACCCAGTGTACTTGTCACTTAAAGGGCCTTCTCCCTTAAGAGAATTCCATTGACTGGTATATTTGCTGCTCTAGATGCTTCAAACCAGCTTTTTACGATGTCCTCAAGTTCATCATATTTCGAGCAACTGACATACTTCCTATTCTTTGAATGTGCTCCAAACTCCAAAGCATTACTGTTTTGATACCTCTATTTTTACTTTCTCTACCACATACACAGCAGATAGAGAAGGTATTGCATTCCACCCAAAAATTTGATACTGAGATTTCACTGGAAATACATGTTTCCATTAATAAAATAAGTTTTAGAAAAAGGTCCGTGCGTGCATGCTGTGCGTGTCCAAACTACCCTTTACATGGAACATTTTTCGAAAATTTGTTTCCTTAAAAATGGTTCTTAACGATTTTGATTAGAATACCATATATTAAATATATTTACGTAACAAATAAAACATATATTTTGAATTTTCTGGGAATAGCCTGTGAAGTCCTCTTTTTTTCGGAAAGAATTTTTTATATCAACTTATATAACTGGTAAATGTTAAACAATAGACGAAAACCTACCCCACAAAAGATGTGTGTTTATGTATATCTAATGCTCAGGAGTTAATAATGAAATCATTCTCCTTCTTGCTTCCCAATATTTTGATGTTAGATTTTCAAATCGCAATTTTGGAGATGTTCCATGTTCATTTCTTCTTCCTTGGAGCACAATAAACAATTTGGAGATGTTACTATGCCAATTTTATAAAATTGTTTATTCAAACAATCATGTCCTGTGATAGGTTGGAATGCTGCAACAGAAGATTTTCTTGGTAAATTAGGAAGTTCTACTAAAGGATCGTTTATAAAGCTTTCTTACATTTTGACTGTTCATTTTGAAGTGTTATCTGTTGTTATAATCAGAAATAGTTTTTCTTTTTATGATTTGTTTAATTGATTCATATGAAAAGAATTTGTTTTATCACAAAGTTGATTTTAGTTGCTTTCTTTCCTAAAATATCCACCATTTCATTTCCAAAAATGCTGCAGCATGCACGAATTCACTGTAAGACTATACTATGTAGGTTCAGTATTTGTTTGATCCTATCATGTATTTCATTAATCTTCATTATTTTGGACTGAGTGGAACCAATAACTTGGAGTGCAGCTTTATTCAGATAGAATGACTACATTTTTGCATTTATGTAACCATGAAAATAAATTTTGAAATAATATATATATATATATATATATGGCATCAATTTCACCATCAAACTTGCTTGTACATTACCCCACCTTTTTATAAAAGGAAAAGAATTGGCAAAATGCACCAGCTCCAGCTCCTCCTTCATAATCCAGAAGAGAGCATTCAGTATAAATATCAATCCAGTCACTGAGTGGGTATATTCCATTGAGGGTTTCTAGGTAAAACCTTTGGCTTGGACAGGATTAACATCATTTTCATTGAATATTTCATTAAGATGAAGTCGATAGTCAACTATAATTTTATTAATTGGATTATAACAAGATGGAAAATTTTCTGTTTCAAATGGATAGTCTAACAAGTTTTTCAGATTCTTGACTATCTGTGTAAATCCAATCTGTGTTTTCAATTTTGTGTAGAATTTTGGTAACTATACTATTTCTTATGATCTTCTTAACTTCTCATAAGATGTATCATGATGTAAGAAGATCTATCGTGATGTGTTTGTTGGATGTAACAGTTAATAAAGCTTCAATTGGAGTAGATTTAATGTTATCAGTTATTAATAATAATGCTTGATTTTGAGTCTATTCAAGGATTTTTCTGTTTGAAGATGATGAAGTTATAAACACTTCACCACAATATTTTAAAATGGATTTAATGTACTTGTTGTAAGTTGTATTTAAAGTTTTCTTAGAACAACCCCATTTTTTACCAGCAAGTCTTTTTAATATTTTGAATCTATCAGTTGCTTTTTTTACTAATGCTTTCGCCGAGTTAGTTTATTGTCAAAAATCACTCCTAGTATTTAGCCTTTTTGTTTCTTAATAAGTTAATATTTCCATATGATAGCTGGATATCAACTGGTTTCTTTCATAAGAGAAAAGTTAGAAGCTGCTTATATCCGTGTTTACAGACATTAAAGTGTTTGAACACCAGGATTTAAGCTTGCTTAATGATCCTTGTACTGATGATTCCATTTTTTTAAAATCTATCACGCTTTTGAGAACACCAAATAACTAGATCATCAGCTAAAAGGGCAGTTTTTGTACCTTCATTTTGTAGCTGCTTTGATAAAACATTGATTTGATATATATATATACACACAGTAAAACCTGTCTTCAGTGGAATTGAACGGGGCTCTCAAACATTTCCATTAAAAGATAAAAAAAAAACTGTACATACCTTATTCATAGTGTATTTAGATATTTCTGCTACAATATAATGCACACCAAAAATTATAATGAGCAAAAAACCAGCTGTATTCACAATTAGTTTATTTTTTCCAGTAGTCAAGGAGAGTTTTTTTCACACATTGCTGCTTAACTGCTCAACTTTTCACAAACACTTTAACCTGAGAAATCACACCAAACAGACGTGAGTCATTTCACCGTAGGGCGAATTGCTGCAGTTCCTTTAAGCTTTTGACAGCATCTTGATAAGTCTTTAGCCTACACTCTTCATCCAACTCAGGGCCATATTCCTCTTCATCTTCCTCCATTTTCCTTTCTTCTTTCTGACTTTGCGTATAGTTCTCAGTTAAGGCATCTATATCCATTGTGTCTGTTTTAGTTTACACATCACTGTCTGTGTTGACATATTCCATGGCATTGCAATTGAAAGAATCTTCATTAATGTAATTTTGTAATTCTTGTCATTAATCCTCATTTTCTTCACTATCAATAATTTCACCCGTTGGAAATCCTGGTTTTCCATAGCACTTTGTCACTGTTTCTGGTAGCAATTTCTTTACAGCTTGGCTTATCTAAATTACCGCATCTAGAACCAAGATGGTTTTGGCTAGCTCAGAGGCAGATGATGTGGAATCCATATTATGAAGTAGTTGAATAATTGTGGTTTGGTGGAGTTTGCCCCACATATGAGATGCCACTTTGAAGATGTTATGGTGATGTGAGAAGCCCCACGTATGTGTGTCACTTTGAAGTAGTAGTTAGCCCCAGGTTTTTTTTGTATCGCTTTGAAGTAGTTATATTCTTCAAACTTATGAGGATGTCCCACACTATGCACTTTGAAGAAGGTTATTTTAGTGCGTTTGCTCCATGTATGAAAGTTACTTTGGTGTTGGTTTTAGATGCTTGGGACGCCACGCTTTGTAGTAGTAGAGATGATGATGCTTGTGTTACATAATGTTACACAATGTTGCGTAATGTAATTTTCACGCAGAAACATGAAGTTATATTTAATTTGTTGCTTTGGGCGTAGGTTTCAATTAATTAAGCTTACATAATATTATTTTAAATCTTCCTCGGCTACATCAGTCGAACTATAGAGACATAAGGTCTTGTTCAGGTCGTGGTATGACAAAAATTAAAGATGTCACGAATTTCTTTTAAATTTCACTTCTTTTTATTTCTTTATACTTGCACATATATAAAACACTGCACTTTATAAATTAAACTGTGAGAAACTTTACACATTCTTAATGTATTTACTATAAAATCTTGCTCGTGACTTTTCCATCTGCACTCTATCACATCATGTCCACGACTGACTAATTCCAACGGTAAAAACCTTAAAGCTTTGGTAATACCAGTCTCTTATTGGTTAATTCTAGTCCAATAGAATTTAAGCATTCAAACTAAAATTTTTCTTTACTTTTGATTGGCTAATTCAAAACTGTAAGCGAAACTACGTCATTACCGATCTTTTCATAACCATTACTTTTCAAAACTCCAGACACATTATTGTCACAAAATTAAATTATTACCTCATTATTAACAACCTAAAAACGTATTATTCTCACAGTTTTTACACTATTAGAGTATATAAACATTTAATAACATTAATAAAATATGTTTACAATAAAATTAAGTATCTGCAATGACTTTATATACAATTTAAATAATAATTATATATATATATATATATATATATTGTTTTCAAGATGGCCTATAATTGAATTTAGTTATAATAAAAATAAAAATTAAATTTATTCAGGCATTAAAATACTGCCTCAAATAGCGAGCAAAGAATGCATTAACAGTTTACGAAAATGTACTTTAACATTCTGAATAATGCCTTGGTCCAATGGTTGAGTAGCACTTGTGGTGTTTGGAGGGCACCAAGCAAGTAGGACATTGGAAAGTTCCATGTTGCATTATCCAAAAAAAAGAAGAACATGCCGGTTTTGTCTCTTCATTCTTCCATTAAATGCCGTTAACAATTCTTCCATCATCTGTGACATCACTGGCCTTTTTATTGGATCTCCAATTAACAGACAGGTTCTGAAGATCAATGTTTTTGAAGCATCTTGGCTTAGCAGTATTACCAATCACTAGGAGTTTTTTCATTTCACCTGACATAAAAACCACATAAGAAAACAGTCAATCTCTCCTTGGACAATTTTCCTCCCGAACATTTCTCATCTTTTAAACACAGTGATTTATTTTGTAACACACAGAAGAATAGTCCTGTCGCGTCACCGTTTGCTATGTTTTCAGGTTCATATCCTTCGATTATTGAAAGTAGTTTAACAAACCAATCAGTGATGGTTTCAATATTAACGTCATTCGATTCACCACAAAGTTTGTTAAAAACTATCAGATGTCTTTTGCAGAAATTCTCCAAACATCCATTAGATGCTTTGAATTCAGTCTTACCCAGCTTTTCAGCTACCTTTTTAGCATATTCGTGTAACATAGACCCTGATATGTGGTGATTGTTTGCCCTAACACTAGCGAACCACTACCACACTATTTCATTAATGTCCTGGTTTTTAGTTTTCTTAAGTTCTCTTTTTATTTTTCCACTAGCACAATTTTCCCACTGCTTCAAAATCTCTGTTTTCTTCTTTAGAATCTCGTAAACTTGAGTTTTACCTACATTGAACACCTTCATCTGCTTTACACTCAGTTTATCATGTTCACTCTCGTGTTAAGATCTAGCACAACTCTTGTTTTCGAAGCCATGGTGACTACTGCTGAACTAAATCATCACCTATGTAAGTTTAGAGGTGTACTGTTAAGAGCTGTATTCTATGCTGACAAGACATTAGAAAAGGAAATGGAAAGGGAAGAGACAACAATAAACAACAATCAGCCCTGCTTATTGTTAACTTAACTATGCAGTGAAGCATGAGTGTGACAGATTTCTCAATATTAGGACCATCATTAATGCACCCCCTTCTAGACTGGTCAGGTAGCAGCAAAATGGTCATGTTTCAATCTAAACATCACGTACTTAGAGCAGACAATGTAGACTTTCACAGGGTGCCTGAAAATTGTTTAAACACTGCATTCTGGAAGTAGAAAGTTTCCTTTAAAAGGCATACTTTGATTTCTGTTGTCCGCGTAAGGCAGTTTCCATTTAATAAAGGGAATTTAGCATGTTTTTCACCCCAAAATCCATGGGACCATGAAATATTTCCGTTTAAGACAGATTTCCATTTGACAAGGGGCCTGTTGAAGGCAGGTTTTACTGTGTATTTATATATTTTAAATAAAGTTGTGCTTAAGACAGCACTTGGGGTAGACCAAGATGTGTCTGTTTAAGCCGGGAGGTTGTTGAACCTTAGCATGTTGCACAAAATCTTTGAGTTATAAATTCTGACATCCATTGAAGCATGTTTGATTTAATTCCAAAATTTTGGAGCTTCTTTAAAAGATTATAAGCTGATTTAAGATCTATAAACATAGCCAAGGTATCTGCATTTTTGATAAATCCTCCTCTAATTTCTTGACTAAGCTGGATAACCTGTTCACTTGCTGAATGATTTCCCCATAATCCTGCTTGACATGATGATAACAAATTGTTGGATTCTAGGAACCAATTTAATCTTGTAGAAATCATTGTTTCCATAATTTTTGCCAAATTACTAGTTAGTAAAATGGATCTATAATTATTGCTTTATTTTGTTTTAAGATTAGGATAATGATGGCTTTCTTCCAGGTTGCAGTCACTGAAGTTTTCCAAACATGATTGTAAAAATTTAATAATGTATTTTTGACCTTGATATCCAAATGTTTGATAAATTCAATGTGGATTTAATCAGGACCAGGTGCTTTATGTTCTGAAGATTTATTTATACCCGAATCAAGTTCTGATAGAGTTTCATCTGTTGTAGTCAAGTAGGAAGTTTGATTGGTTATATTTGCTGTGATGCCCTTTTTACTTTCTCTAATACATAAGTAGGGAAGTATTGCATTCCACCCAAAAATCTGATGTTGAGATTTCACCGGAAATACATGTTTTGAGGTGCCCGGAATCCAAATAAAGCACTTTTGCAAACATCCATGTGTGTGTCTGTCTGTGAATAGTATAACTCAGAATCGAAAAGTCGGATAAATACCAAACTTGGTATTTGAGTTTAGTATCTTCCGAGGATGTGACACAAAGATTTTAAAGAAAATCCCCCACCTTAACTACCCTTTACATGGAACATTTTTTGAAAATTTTGATTTGTTGAATTGTTTAATACATGTAATTCTTTAAAAGCCTCATCGATTTTTCAGTTGTTTCTCGAGATTACATGGAAATGGTATGGATTTTAAGGCCAACTAAGTGTGTCCAGTACCTAAACATTTGACTATCGATGTTCTCTCTGTATTTATAACGAAATGTGTAATGTAGCTAACTAACTATTTTTGCAGGGGTTTATTTGGATTAAATGTAGTAGATAGAAAAATAAGCTTTTGTAAGAGTAGTTTGTATATCCACTAATGAAGATAGAGGGTAGAGAAAGTCATGTTAATGTATCACATCAGGAATCTTCTTTTTTTTTTTTTTTTTCAATCTTTTTTATTTTTTGGGTACTTTTAATGATGTAAAGGTTGTATTAAAGACAGCAGCATTCTTTTTCTCTTCAGTTAATTCTGTATCTTTATATCTTAATGGCTGTTTTGGATTATTTTGATGATGTATGTTTGTAGAGTTTGTTACCATCTTTATGAAAGTCTGTACTTACAATCAATTTGTTGAAAGAATTTCTTTTAGCATTGATTATATTTGTTTAAAAGATAATGTTTTCTTTTTCCAATTAAGTATACTTTCAGTATCTTTATTGATCTCAGTTTTTTCCTGAACCTGTTCTCGGCCATTTTTGATTTTTTCTAATTCTTTAGAACAAAACGGTTTATACACTTGAACTTTACCTCTAGGTATGTATTTTTTTACTGTTTATTAATGTTATCTGAAGAACAATTATCTACTTTGATTACATCAGATAGCTTCTCTTTTAATTCTTGACACAAAAAATGTAGATCTCTTTTAAGCCCTGTCCACACTGGTTAACATTTAACAAAACTTGTCAAATGCAACATGTTATCAGTTTGTATGTTGGCCAAATTTTGATGGCAGAATTGACTTAACATGCTAACTGAAAGAGTTGTGCTTGACACTTTTAACATGTTGGATGTTTTCCGCTTTTAATGGAAAACTCGTTAAGTCAATTCACTCTGTGAATGTGATTGGGTGAACTTCGGAAGTTTTTAGACTGTAAACATAGCAGTTATTGTGATTCCTTTATGCTATTGTGTTCGGTAGTTGGTGTTGACTCGTTCTGTGGTTGTATCCTTGATTTGGTTTGCTTCATGTGAAGTTATGGAATGGACGAAATAAAAGACCATTTCATTAATAAAATCTTTGTTGAGGCTGTCATTGTGGAATTTTGTAATAAAAAGGATGGATAATTATTACCAAGATGTGTGCAATTTATTGTTATTCCAGAGGCAATATCACAAAGAAAGATAGCTTCACTTTGTTAGAGAATTGCAAAAAAAAAAAAAAAAAAAGGAAAAAAGGAAAAAAGTTCAAGTCTGGCAGCTGGAATGGCTGCTCTCAAATATGTGTCCTTTTTATGAATTATAGGTATAGAGCTAAATTGAAACCACTTTGACTGTTCTCAAGAAATTGAAGTTAACCCTGCTCCGAATTTTAAATTCATTAAAAATATTTTCACTCCCCTACCGATTAACCATATTGAGTCTCGTCACCTCCTACTTTTCTTTTTATTACATACCAAGCACAGATACAAATAGAAATGGTCAAATCCTCATCACTGGAGTCCATTTTGCTTTCAGTTGAGAGATTTTGTTGTCCCAACAAGTTAACTGGTGTGGATGGAATGTTAAAGGTTCACAGTTATAACATGTTGAATGATCCATTTTGTTAATTGTTGAATGTTAACTGTTGATATGTTGAACAGTGTGGACTCACCTTAAAACACACAATTTATTTGAATAACGTTTTTGTAACATCAGCCATTTCCAAGATATCTATTATTAATGGTTTGATTTGTTCAATACTTTGTCATCCTGTTTAAGTCTCATCGATTTTCAGTTGTTTCTTGTGAGTGCATGGAAATAGTATGGAATTTTAAGGCCAGCATATAATGTCTAGTTCTTAAACATTTGACTGCCGCTGTTCTCTTTGTATCTTAACTAAATGTGTTATGTAGGTATTAGTGCAAAGGTTGACCTGGATTAAAATGAAGTGGATAGAAAAATAAATGTTCGTAAGAATGATTTGCATACTCACTAATGAACAATAGAGGGTAGAGAAAGTCATGTGAATGTAACAATCAACATTTTTATAATGGTATTCAAAATTGACTAATGTTAGATCTCATGCTAGTGAAACACATACATCTGCCATGAAACGAGTCCACTTTTTCCAAAATTTCAATTTTTTTCTTCAATGGAAAATGACTTCCTTTTTTTCTCCATTGCTAAAATAGCAAGAGCAATAACAGGGAGAAATAACCAGAAAATAAACAAATAACAAAAATACGAGCACAGGCTGTAAACCAAACGAATATCATAACGTAAAACATAACAACAACAACAAGAGATTGAAAAAAATAACCGTGAACAACATAAATAGCAAAAACAAATACAGACTAATAACAATTAACAACTGAGTAACAAATAACAAAAAACTTGGAATAAGTAGAATGCACGAGGATCGATATACTGCTGCAATTTGCAAGTGTATTAGACGAAAGCAAAGCTCAAATAAAATGAATTCAGAACTGGAAGTTCAATTGCAGCTCTTTTTTCAAAGGTTGCCACAAGATAGTGCAAATATCAAGCGTCACCTTACCAAAGATTTTAGTCAAAATGCCATTTTGACTGCCCACAGAAATCTATGGTTGATTTGATTGTTGAGATCCAAGATTCCTTCAATGTCATGATCGATAAGGCATGGCATAAACGGTGGGAAATTGCAATTTCAAAATGTAAGTGCAAGGATTATAATACAGTGAGTATAGGGAAATGAAGGGACCTTAAAAAAAAAGTTGTAAATGGCAGGAAAAATAAATGGCTACGACATAAAAGCAGGTCTAAGTCTTCCTCTTCAAAAAAAGGGGGGGATCATTTACCATTCCTCCAGCACAGAAAACATTGTATACTTCCTTGTGAACATGCTAGAAAGAAGAATAAGCTACTGTCAAACCTTAATTCATAAGCAGTTTCTAACATTGCATTGACCACAATCTCCAGTTGGATAACAGTATAACAACCAAAATGTCATTGTAGGTAATTGTTACAACCAGAAATCAGCTATAGCTAGTTATTACAAACTTAAAATTGTATTCCATTGACATTACTTGCATTCATAGATTTTTAAGCAATGATACCAAATAAACAAGGCTTGAGAAGGATTTCAGTTTTGTGCATTGTCTTGCCTGTAAATCTTATGTTGTTTGTTTTTAAACCTCCAACAAAATGTGATGTGATTATTGTGTGGACACTAGCCTGAACTATAATGAGTGACTTTATGCCAATTCTGTTGTGCGTACTTCAACAGTGCTACCAACAGCTATTATTATGCAGAAAAAAAATGAAATCCCCAAATGGGGACCATGTCAGGAAATGATTTAAGGTGTAAGGTGGAGCACAGCATGTGTCGAATGTATATGAAGGAAGAAAACAGCACATAACCTCTTTGAGCATACAGCTTTCAGAAGTTGTATGTTAGACCAAACTGGTCAGAACAAAATATCTTCATACAACTATGAGTATTGTTCAAAGACAGTAACTTCCTTGTGGGTTATGAGCAGGAGAATGCCTCTTGTGTGTTTTGAACATAAAACACATCCACAATAAATATGCACACCAATGGTTCTTTCATGTCTCATCAGTTAGGAAATTAATCCATTAAAATTAAAGACAAAATAACATTGGATTACCTTCACAGGTTTTGCCATGTATGTAATGCCTTGAAACATGACCCACAATGAAAACTTCATTGGATATGTGCAGATTGCGTGAGAATATAATATACACTGCTGACATCTCTTAAGCTTCTTTTTATTTTTTGTCTTTTGTTTGGTTACCTGCTCAGGAAGGGTGTCAGGTATAAGAGATTTATTTTTATTCAAATACATCAACTAACATCATGAAATATTCTGGAACCAATAAGCACCAATGTTTGGGTTAAAAGCCCTTAAAACAAAACAGGCAGGTTACAGCTGGTACAAGAAATACATTCAATAAGAACGGCTGTGTCAAACTGATCTCAAAGAAGACTAACTTAGCTCATGTGCAATGGCAGGAACACTAAAAACTAAATGCTGAGGAGGTTGGACTGCTTGCACCTGAATGTTTTCATAATATATTTTTCAGGCTTATCTAAACAAATGTTTAAGCCATTATTGTACTTGAGTAATTGAAGATGCACATAAAATGAGATATTGGTTGACCTTTAGGGAGTACAGGATATCTAAATTATCATTGTGAAAGTCTTAAGATTAATTGAAAACCTAAAATTAAGAACTTGTCATTGCATTGCATCCAGAAATGTAAAGGAAGACACCTTCCTTGTAAATGTAAGTATTGAAGATTGATGTCATACCAAGTTTCACCAAATTATTTCCACATTTTTGTTGCAGACCATCGGTGGAAGATAGTGTAATGAAATGTATCGCATGTGAGAAAGAAGCTCGACCAACAAGCATCTATTGCAGTGATGCATGTGTTCTAAAACATGTTCAGGAATCTTTGAATGCAGCAAACAAGGATAAGGATAAGTCTGCATCATCTGGCAAAGCAGTGCCATCTTCTACTACTGACAGTCCTGCTGTTGTTGCGAAAGCTCAGATGCAACCCACTGTTTCTAAGCCATCAGATTCAGGACAGATACTAAAGGCCAAACCAGATGCCAGGATAATGGTATTTGAGAGAAAAACAGGAAAATTACTTGCAGGTATTTAAGCTTTGTAAATAATAATTGTTTTCCATAGTGTTTTTTGCACTTTTAATTTTTATGTATACCTCTTATAGTATTTTGCAACATGTTTGTTGTGCACTGTATGTAACAAGAAGGATTCTGAAGCAATTCAATAAGAGCACCATTGGGAGCTCAGAAGTTGTTGATGTGCTTGCATAAGAATGAAAACACAACAAAATCAGAATTGCACATGTGGCATTGTTCTCATTGTGTCCAATGTAATTTGGTTTCCTCATGTATCATTAAAGAGGACAGCAACATAGTAATGGTATGTGTTGAATTTGAAACCCCCCACACACTCTCCCTTCCTCTCTCTGTCTCTCCCCCTCTCCCTCCCTCCCCTCTCTCCCCTCTCTCTCCCTCCCTCTCCCTCTGTCTCTCCCCCTCCCTCTCCCCCTCTCTCATTGCTGTCTTACTGTATCCAAAAATTGGGTGTAGATTTGAATTTTGATTTTGACCATTCCCAAGAGGAGAGGGGAGTTGGCTTTGGTGTCATCTTTGCATTTGTTGTTCTTGGATTCTCCAACAGGCATAGTTCACTGAACTTAGTTTAACACTGTAGGGCTGGAATACATTAAATTTACATATATTATATATAAACAGTATTTTCTGCAAATGCATGTACAACTTGACAAATAAGGAACTAAGGATCTGCTAGCTCTTCTCTGGCACTGTTTTCAGCTCTTACAGTCAGAACCTACATAACAAAATACTGTTGACACTGTGATATATAACATCATTACCAACCTTAATGTTGCACTTTGTCAAGCTCTGTCACTCATCACCCTCATATACTCATTTTTCTTCTGAATTTTCAGCACTGTTCAGTTGGTATTGAAGAGAAGTCCAAGGCTTAGCCTACAGCCAAACCATATAGCTCCTGAAATAGGCAATCATTATCTTTTTGTTTGAAAAATATTTTTGCACTTAACAGTATTTATGTTTGTTTTTTTGGTGTCTTATGGAATCCATATTTTATGTAGTTGCAATAGATTTCATGATTTTATAGAAAGATAATATTGTTCACATGAAAGCAAATTAATGGAAGCATGCACTTAGTCACATAATGCAAGAGCTTGTAAACTCCAAACTTTAAGTTTGTGTTGCATGCATAGATGAATTCATGCATTTCTTTCTCCATCTACTGTACAATGATGATGCTCTTCCATTTGGCTGTACTACACCATTTTAAATACTGACACATGACATAGATGCTGCTCTTTTTGCTTGGTTCAGCATTTTTCTATGTCCTATCTATCTATAAAGATTGGATGGATTTGCTTATTGGATATTATTGGTTATGTTATTCAATTTGAAACTTGCTGTATGCTCAGAAGATTTTGGCATTCAATTTATGGATCTAGAAACCCATGCCAAATTCTTGAATTATATGAATATGAATATTTTATTTATAATTACAAAAAATGCAAATAACATAACAAACCCTATATTTAAAATACATCTAGCACCACTGTACCATGGCTCTCCCATACCTAGCCTCCAGGTTGTATGTATGGTAAAGAGCCTGTACAATACATGATAATTTTCACAATTATGTATGCTCTCATGCTCATTCTTTTAAGTTCTCATCCACTTACCCCTTACTTTTTCTAGAAAAAGCGCCATTTATTAATGTCCCCTGCCCTCATGTCTGCCAACATTTCAACTGCTACTATATCTGGTAATTCGTCCCATTTTTCATCTTAGACACTATCTCTCCACATTTTTACCATTTCACACTCTATGAAACAATTGAAAGTATCATCCAATTTCGCAAAGTAAATTCTTTCAGCAAAGGTTTTCCTTAATCCGTTCAGAAATAATGTCCCAATGCACGTCATGCAAGACCTCTTATTCCAAATTGATCAGTTATCTATATATTTTGTCCGTCCCCAATTTCTTTACAGCTTACTAATACAAGAGGAAGCATGACTAGTTACAGTTGCATAGAACACATGCTTTCTTCCAGCAACTAGCTTGAAAAGCAATGGCAGCATGCTGCACCCTCCCAAAAAAAGCATTATGCATGTCAGTGACAGTTGCAATGCAGTGTAGAAGAAAGAAGGAAGAGGAAAAGAAGAAACCAATTACTTTGGAAAAATCTGCCATTTATGGAATTGTTGCCAGTTGAGGTTTAATAGTTGGATAGAGAAATAAACATTCGTACCATGTCAAATTTTTATCAAAATTGTCTCGGCAATGTGCTTGTAACAAGACCAATTAGTGTCAAAGATTCAAGGAGGAAGAAATGCTGGGTAAGTTTCTAAGTGAGATTAATGATATAAAAGAATTAATCAGGAAATTAAAGACAAAATAAAGAAAATAAGAGGGATGGAAAAAAAAAAGAAAGAAAATGATGGCAGAAACTAAAAAACAATGGATGACTAAAGGAAAGAAATGAAAGGTGAAATGGAGGTATTCAGGAATGACTCCTGTCATTGGAACCTTACTCTGTTGTAATGCCTAATGATGATATCAACAGATGGCACAGGTATATACAGTGTATACCCATGCTCAAATATGTTAGTGGTGCTCAAGGTCACAGCAGCGAGAAATAAACAGTACTCTTTTGTCATATAAACATGTAAACTAACAGTTTCTGAGTTCTCTGCTCTGGTATAATATTAATATTGGTAATATTGATTGCAATGTGTAACTTGCAGAATATTTGAGTTGCATGAGAGTTTGAAAAGAATACGTAGATAAGAAGCACAATTATATTAATGAGTATTACAAGCTTATGTTGCACACTACTAAGATTAAAAATTATTGGTAAGTGCTAATGCTTATTCTACAAGATCCCTCATTAGAAAGAGTTAAAAGGAGTGTTCATAATGATTGCTTTATTTATGCAAAAATTTGACATTACTGAAAAATATATATTGTAGTTAAATTATATTCAAACCCACTTGCGGCCTCTCTCTATTGCGCGAGACAGCCAGCAGTCACCGTGAAAATGACGCCGGCAGAGGCAGACTAAAATCCTTACCTTATAATAGATGCTGGAAATGTTGACCTTCTGCTCTCAAACATGCAGCATATCTCGTGTAAATATTCTCACTCACTCTCCGAAGCTCAGCAGCAGGAATTCTTGTGATGTCTTGCAAAATGTTTTCTCTAAGTTCCTGTAGTGTGTGAGGATTGGAACGATACACTTTGTCTTTTAAAGAACCCCATAAATAAAAATCACAACTCAGGAGAACGTGGGTGCCACAAATCAACACTAATTATTCTGTCATCAGACACCTTTCTTATTGCATGTAATGATTCAGCAGCCATATTTGCTGCAAGAAATCACAAGAATTCCTGCTGCTGAGCTTCGGAGAGTGAGCGAGAATATTTACACGAGATATGCTGCCTGTTTGAGAGCAGGTGGTCAACATTTCCAGTCTATTATAAGGTAAGGAGTTTAGTCAGCCTCCGCCGGCTGTCTCGCGCAGTAGAGAGAGGCCGTGAGTGGGTTTGAATATAATTTAACTACCCTATATGTAAAGAAGTTAATTGCCACAAAAAAAATTTATCTGAAGCACATCATGTATTTTCTTTTTCTTTTTTTCCCCTTCCCTTTTTTTTAATAAGAGTTATTATGCTTCATTGAAACAGTTTAAGATTATTAAATCTTTTCTCAAAGGTTTCATTTTGTAAATAATTAGTGCTTTTGTACTAGTAACTATAGATGAAAGGTTTGGAATAGCCAAGTTAGAGGGTTAAGTTGCAAGAGTGCTATTCTCTTTTTCTGAAGAAGTAAGACAGATTATGTATGTAGAGTGCATTAACTTTACTTTTGTCTATGCTTTGGAATTTGGAAATATCAGAATATTTTCACTCGGATCTGTGAAGTTTTATTGAAGGTGACATTAAACCCCACTGATGAAACTGACCATGTTAATATTCTAGAATTTACTTGAATTTCATCAGTATTGTTAGTAAGCTTGATTTAACAGAAGTTATTAGTACCAGTAATTTGTAATTAATAAATTTGTTCTGATAGTATTAATAAAATTATATAACAAGTTCCTGGTGGAATGTGCCATGATGTCGACTTTGTGAAAAAGTGTTAGATTTTTCTAAAAATTTGTTCCAAGATACAATGAATAAGGTTACCACTGCCTTACGATACACCTGCCTTTATAAATTATTCATTGGTTTCACTTTCAAATTATTTTCTTAAATAATTATTGTTCAAATTGAAAAAATGGCATACTTTGAAATCCATTGAGGCAACAAAAGACATATCTTGGCATTTAGTGGAAGGAAGTTACAAAAGTGTGAAAACTGTGAATATTAAATGAGTAGTGAAGTGAATGTTTTGAAGGAAACTCCAAAGTTGAATGTCATAGAGCAAACATCAAATGTGTAATAGAATGAATTCAATGGAGTGAAGTTTCAGAACTGCTAATTCATTAAAAAGAGTGGTTACTCCACATTACCAAGGAATAAAGCATGCTTTTGGCATATCTCTTTCACTCACTACCCAGCAACCATCTATTTAGACTAGGATTATTATTATGCTACAGAGGGGACACCTAGCACTTCGACCCACACAGGGATTTTTTGTGCATACACCCGCAGGAGGAACAATGAGTTGAAGGAACTGCAGCAGGTGATGTATGGCCTGCAGAACTGGATGGTGGCTCACAGGCTCAAAGCTTAGCCCAGCAGTGGAGATTCGAGCAGTCTCCATCTGACGGGACCAAGAAGTAGTTTCCAACATGCAAGTCATCTGTGCTATTTCTCTGCAGTCATCCGACACACAGCTCTGGAGCCAACCTGTAATGCGAAAGAGGAATATGAAATGGGAGGAAAGAGAAATTCAGGGGAGACAGTGAGTCTTCCCAGCATTTGCCTAGTGACCCAGGGAAACCCATGGGTCAGCAAGGTCTGCCATAGGAATCAAACTTGCGATCTGCTCAATGCGGACCACAGATGCAACCACCTGAACCACCCCACTCAGTTGTCTATTTATAGATTGAGGCTATTTCCAATCAAACATTGTTTGGCAGAACTTGTTTACTTTGCAGTAGGGTCACTGCTGATGGTTTAAGATGGAGTTTCACATAACAGCAGAAACTTCAGCATATCAGTAGATAAATTTGACAAATATGTTTTTTTGGCATCACATTATTATTGCTATAACCCTATTGCTCTGCAGGTGCAAATTTAGTTTTAAAATGAACAGGGGAGATGTTAATTAAGGCCTTTAGAATAGCAGAGGCGTATGCGCCAAAGTATGCTTTTTTTGCTTTTTCTTGCAACATATAGTATGAAAAGTACTGTTAGTGTCAATAGCCTTGGAAATGAACGAACTCTCCATTTGAATACAGCATGGTGTTTGACCTTAGGTGCTGCAGCTTAATCTCGACAATAGCAAAGGCGTATGAGCCAGTCGCTATGCTGTGACAGCAGCTTTAACAGAATGTAGTAATAAATCATTTAACAGAGGGTGCTGCTTATTTTCTGTCCTTTAACTCTCATAAATTGTTATTACTTAAACATTTTAAAGGATTTTGTGGTTTTGTAAATAAATTTTGTCTGGATGTATTCCTTCCTGTACGGGGTATCTGTTCAGTTTAGTCTGTTGCTCTTAAAGAAAGTTGTAACATGCCTCCTGGTGGCTTGCAGTTCTCGGATTAAGTTTTATTTAGTGTTGTGTATTAGTGTTTTTTATTAACGACCATTGAACAAGCCTTTAGTGCATTTAGCGTAATGTACTTTTATTAAGCACAATGAGTGATACAGACAGTGACTCTACTTCTTATCACATAAGTGGTCCTAGAAAATGCTGCGTGCTGAAAAACCAATGGAAAATGAACGTGACCAAGAAAAAGAGAAATACAGGTGAAGAACGTCTAAGTTTGAAAACAAAAAATATTGTAAAGGCCAAAGAAGTAGGACCTGCTTGTTAGTGTGGTTGTTTTGAGAAACTGGGCCGAGATAAAATTGATGAAATATTTAAAAAGTTTTGGGAAATGGGAGATTACAACCTACAGAATAGTTATTTAAATAAACTAATGACAAGTGTGAAAAGATCGCGTGTATAAGATGGGCCTTCCTGTAGATTGCATACGGTAGATTATAAAGGGATTCATGAAAATAAGAATTACGTTTGCACAGTTGCTTTTTGGAATATACATGATTTGAGTGAAAAGAGATTGTGTGGAAATGAGAATGTGTTAGGTTCACATCTGAACACTTCTTTATGTCTTTATTGATTAATCTAATATATAATGCTTAGTAAAACTTTAATCACATTTTTCTCAAAACTGGCTTTTGGCGCATATGCCTTTGCTATTCTAAGCGCTTCAATTCTGTCATAAATTGTAGCAGTGTAAATGAAAGGCTTGTATTGTCTTACTTCAAATTTTCAAAGGATTCCAGAGCATTTAGATAGGTAATTGTGCAACATATATAAATGATCTGACCAAAGCTATATTTGATTTTTTATAGTTTTAAGATTTTAATTTTGATATGAAAACAAATTTATGTTGGTAATTACAAAGATCAATGTACCTCTCAATAAAATGTATGGAAAGCCTGCTAAAATTTAGATTCTTTAGCTAAATAGCTGCCTCTATGGAATTGAAATTTTGTATACAGGAGTTTGGAAGAACACTTTTAAGATTACTTCCCAAAATATCCATAAAAATAGATTTTACCTTTACTGCCACATTATTTTTACCCCAAGTGAATCCAGCTAAAATTTAATGCTGTGTATACATTTATGATCTTGTTTGGTTTTAGTTACTTTATCTTGATGGTCTCAAATTTAAGTTTTCATGACCTGCCACAAGCAATATTTATCACATTTAAAACAATGAAAACAAGGTATATACTAAATATTATTTTTATTTCATGTCTAGGTCCAAATGCTCCAACAGCATCTAATTTGAAAACCTGGCTGAAAGAAAACCCAACTTATGAAGTGGTTCGACCAGGAGTTCAGCCTACAAATAAATACTACAACCAGAAAGCTGTTCTGCAGGCCGGAAAACAGCAAGGAAATAAAAGTGTTTCAGCCCAACCTAAGGTAGCACTTATTCACAAACCAGCTGCACCACAAACTAAAGTTGTTCCTGTTCAACCTAAACCAACTCTGGTTACAATACCAACTAAACAACAAATAATGCCAATTGCTGGAAAGTTGCAAAAATTGGGTACTCCTGGACCATTGTCTGTAAATGTAACCAAAGATGCTACAGTCATAAATAAAAGCTCTGTGAAAGGTGCTGGAGTACTTAAATCTCCCACAGGAGCCCCAAAAACACCAACAAAGATTGCTTCTCCTGGGAGCACTGGGAATTCTGTGCAGCAGGTTAAAACTGTCCAAATACCAGTGGTTTCTAAAGCCCCAGCAACATCTACGGTAAAAGAAGCTGTTACTAATAAACCTCAAGTACCAACAGTTACCAAAAAAATTGAAGCAAAACGCACCTCCTCAACATCCTCAGTAGAAACTCCAAAGAAGGAAGAAGAGAAGCCTGCAGGCCCAGAGCCAATCCGATTAAATGTGCGTAAAACCCTACAAGAACTACTTCAAACGCGCATTCAAGAATGTTCTGATCTCAGTGTACCTGAAGAACAGGTACAAAAAATAGCACTTAATATAGAAGAAGAAATGCATTCTTACTTTCGTGATACCGGTATTAAGTACAAATCCAAGTACAGGAGCTTAGTGTTCAACATCAAAGATCCTAAGAACCTCACCCTGTTTCGTAAAATAGCAGACAAGTCGCTTACACCCCATCAGTTAGTGAGGCTATCTCCTGAAGAGCTGGCCTCACAGGAACTAGCACAGTGGCGTGAGAGAGAGGCAAAGCATCAGATAGAAATGATAAAGAAGAACGAACTTGATTTAATGACACTCTCAAAAACTTATGTCATGAAAACCCACAAAGGAGAGCAAGTAATTGAAACAGATGAAACAATGAAAGCAGATGTACCAGAGTTAGTGGATCCTTCAGCAGTACCTGATATAGTTTCGACACTAAATAATTCTGTATCTTCTACTGTTGAAGATACAAGCTTGGAACAAGAAAATGCAAAAATCAGGGAGAGGGACAAAGGAAAAGAAAGCAAAGATAGAGATGATAAGAAAACAGACAAAGAGAGAAGTTCCAAAGAAAGAGAGAAGACTAAAAGAGACGATAGGAAAAAGGATGATAAGGATAGGAGAGTGCATTCTAAGGAAAGTGAGGGAAGTAGGAGGAGTCGGCATGATAGCTCTAGTAGCCGAAGTGAACGAGAAAGGAAAAGCCATGATAGAGGAAAATCAAGTAGCAAAAGTAAGCATCATCACCACCATCATTCTGACAAAGATAGGGAGAAGTCCAGGAAAGAGAAGCATGATGAGGAATCTAAGAAAGAGGATACAAAAGTTAAGAGAGAAGATGACAAGAGCAACAAAATTGAACATAAGGTAAGAATTTGTAACTTAATACAAACAAATCTGATACATTACATTTGCATGACTTTCTCTACCCACTGTCATCTGTCTATTTCATGTTAAGATAAACCTTTGTCAAAGTATTTCAGTATACATTTAGTGGAAAGTGCAAGAGGATTGTACAAGACTGAAGCAATTGTCAAATTTTTAAGAGTAGCAAACAAATGGTGACTTAGCTCTTCAGAAAATGTATGATAAAAGTATTGGAAAATTCAAACCAAAGCACTAAACACCTTGAAAATGTCTAATGCCACAACTTTTCTTTTACTTAAAGGGTGTGTTTTAACAAGGTGTGCATTTTTCTATTAAATTTTTGTTTAGCATTATGGTTTCTCAGTTATGAAGAATTACACAATTAGTGGAATAAAGAGTACTTTGTAAACTATTTGGAGAAAATACAAGGTATAATTTTATTGACTTAAAGAATTGAAAAAATAAAACTTTGTCTGTGTAAGGGTAGTTCAGGTGGGGGAAATTTTATGAGAATCTTGTGTCAGCATACTCTGTCAAATTTGCATTCAGAATTAATGGTATATGTTTATAAACATTTCGATAATTGATGCAATTACTCGTCTCTCAGGAAAAATGCCTGAGTGCCATGACTCTGCATTTACTCAAAATCACAATGTCTTTTTAAAAATGTGATTAAAGTGTTTTTCCTTTATCATGTACAGTTTTATTTGGCATTCAGCAATGTATAAACAAAACAAAGCAAAAATATATAAATATGCAGAGTAGAAGGTGACCTATGATCATCCTTTTAAGTTATGAAAGAGCATGTTGTTTTGAGTGTTTTTCCTTGATAACATTTTTCCCATAAAGCTTTCCATCCTTGAGATAATTACTATTTTATTTTGCACATTATTGCAACAGGTTCACGTTACATTCAACAGGCTAACTTTTAATTCTCCAGCTTCTGCTGCAGTGGCAATGAACAAATAAACATTTCCGGTAAACAGAAAACTACACATGATTGTAATGTAATCTAAATATCATATAGAATATGCAACTGAGGAAGCATTTACAATATTATACAAATATAAAAGCTGAGAAACCCAAGTTACAAGATTATGCTTCCTTTCTTTGTGAATTATAAAACACTGTGAATAACTAAAGCAAGATAAGAACAGCAAATCAATGGACTTCTTTTTAATGTTTAAAGAAATTGTTCAAAATGTGCACCCCCTGCCAACAGACATGCTTGTTTTTTCCAATTCTGCTGCACTCCACATCTGGGTTGTTTTTTTATTTCTTCCGCCACTCAAAATATTCTTTATTACAACATTTTCTCATCAGACACTTCTGTAATATATACACAAATTTTCATATCACGCCAAAGAAATTAAAATCAATTGGATTTAGATCTGGCGATCATGGTGGCCATCTTATTGGTCCATTCCAAGCAATCCAGCATTCTGCGTAGATGGCCACACACAGTTCTGCTTATGTGTGGAGGTGTGCCATCATGTAATAGCCACATATCATTTCTTACTGCCAGGGGAACATCCTCAAGCATAATTGATAACGTTTCTTGAAGAAACTGAAGATAGATGGCACCTGTCAAAACCCAAGGAAGAATCCATGGACCAATAAGTTTCCTATGATTCCTGCTCAAACATTTACAGAAGAATCTGTGCTGAAAGCTGTCTTGTCTTATTGTCGTAAGCCTAGGTGTGTGCATTATGGTAATTAGTTACTCCATTTCTGGTAAACATTGCTTTATCCATTGCAAGAATTTTAAGAAGAAAGTCTCCTCCTTATTGAAGAAACCATTTGGAAAATGCTACCTTTAGCACATAATCTGCTTCAGAGATATCGAACAAACTGAGTATGATAAGTAGCAATTCTTCTTTTAATGTTCTCAAAACAGTCCATTGAAATCACCTATAGTGTGAGTTATATCATGGCTGCTGCTTCCAGGATCTTCTTCCACCAAGTGAAGAATTTGTTGTTGTGCAGCATTTCTTTGACCAACTCCTTCAACATGATAGATACGCATGAGGAGTTCCTGTATCTAGAACTCTTTGACAGATAAAAACAAATGTCCTATAAAATGGTGCTCATCTATTTGAAAATCTTTCTCAATAAATTCTTGCTGCAGCTGCCACATTACATGTTTCACTGCAAATGAGTAGCATTTCAAGATACTCGGCATTAGTAAAGTGAGCCATTTTGTAACTGATAATCCACTGTCTTGAAAACAAGCCGTAAGCACAATTAACAACAGCTGAAGTACGTTTCTTTATAAACAAGCAGCTGAAATGCATTTCTTTTGATCTTACAGTGTTGCCATGTGTAGTTGTGGCTGGCGATGTAGATTCAACTGAGACAAATTTCGAAAGCTTATAATAATAGTAAGAGTGTGAATTGTTTTTTAATTCAGAATGTATTTAAACATGCAGAAAATATTTATCTTTCAATCTCCTCTATGGAATATTTGAAAAAGTATTTACATTTCATAAAATCTTCATTTAAAATAGAATTAATGTTAAGCAATTTTCACTTTTTTCTCAAAACTACTTTAAAAACAGCAAAACTGTACTAAGATTTTTTGTATTCATTACAAAGAGTTGCCCTATTCAAGGATGATCATAGATCACCTTCCACCTTGTATAACTTTTGATTTTTAGAAAGAAAGTAGTTAAAAAATAGCAATTTCTGTAGAATCACCCATATTTACCTCAAAATGTTTTAGAAGCTCTTGTTTCTATCAATGGCTGTGTTCGACTATAGAGTTGTCCAACTTAGGTTTTGGGTGTCTCCCTTTTGGCCTGATATGAATGGAAACAAGATTCCTTTGGTATCACATAAACCGTATTAGTTTTACATAAATTCTCTCCCATATTGTCAAATTTAACACTTTGTTCACTGCTTATAACCATGTTACTTCATTCTTTGCATCATAGTTTGTGTCCAAAAATGGTAGTACTGTTTATTTATCCATCTGTTACTACCTAAGATATGTTCCTTCAAACTTGTGTCAAAATGTTAAGTTTTTGTTTAACCTATATTGGTTGAAAGGAGTAAGATATCTTCCTCCTATGAGCAGAGATGAATGGACAATTATAATACCATTTTACTCCTTGAGCACTTATTTGAGGGGGGGGGGGGAGGAAATCTAATTGTTACACTCACATTGCTTTCTCAACTCATTATCATATATTTTTCTTTCTTTTCTGACCTATTCTTAAAAAAATTGTATTTTTCTATTTGTGTTAAGACAAATATTAACAGACATGGTTTTTTAAACAATTTATTGCTGCTGCAAGGGGGCTAAAAGATACTGAAATGATAGTCAACTCTTTAAAAACTGGTGTCTAAGTGCTGACTATGAAATGATACTCTGTATGACATCATGAGAAGCAAAAAATATGCCTTCTACTTAAAAAATTGTAATTATTTGAAAATTCAAACAAATAACACTGAATATCTCAAAATGGTAAGCTAACAAAAAATTTGGCAAAAATTGTGTACTTTAATGAGATTTATATATTTTTTGCGGTAAGTTTTCATGTATCTCTTTGCCAGTTCTACAACATTTGTTCAAAATGAAGAGGACTTCACATGTTATTCTCAGAAAAAAAATCTGATGTGTTACACTCACATGACTTTCTCTACTCTTGTACAAACTATTTTTACAAATGCTTATTCTCCATCTACTTCATGTTAATCAAGATAAACATTTGCAGACTCTATCTCATTGCTAATTTTCTTGTAGATGTAAGGGGAATATATATTTACAAGGGCAATATAGAAATACAGTAGCCTTTAAGCACATACATATCTCTTAATAGCTGGTTGCTAGGTGCAGCACCATTCCCTTTGCCACAGATTAATACTCTTTGCATATCCAAGACAAAAAATGAATAACGAATTCCCATTTGAGAAAATAAGTATTGAAAAATTTAAGGAAATAACAAGCAATATCTCGAAAATGGTACACTCAACAAAAAAATTTATATGACATAAATTGTGTATTTTAACGCGATCTACATTTTTTTGTGGAGTAAAATTTTGTCTATCTCTTATGGTTTACCAGTTATGCAAAAGTCGTTCACAATGAATACTTTTGGAGACATTCCCAGAAAATTCAAGATACACATTTTATTTGTCATGAAAATATCTTAATCATACGATATTTTAATCAAAATCGTTAGAGCCATTTTTGAGAAAATTAAAATTTTCGAAAAATCTTCCATGTAAAGGGTAGTCTGGGGTGGGGGGATTTTCTTGAAAACCTTTGTGTCGCATCTCTGGAAGATACTGAACCTAAATACCAAGTTTGGTGTTTATCTGACTGTTCGTTTCTGAGTTATGCTGTTCACAAACAGACACACAGACAGACACACACACACACGGACATGTTTCCAAAAATGCTTTTTTTGGATTCAGGGGGTCTCAAAACATGTATTTCTGGTGAAATCTCGGTATCAAATTTTTGGGTGGAATACAATACTTCCCCTACTTACTATATGTAGTAGAGAAAGTAAAAATGATTAACGAATTTGAGAAAAAGTATAAGTATTGGTAAATTTAAGGGAATAACAAGCAATATCTCGAAAACGGTTCACTCAACAACAAAAAATGTATCTGACATAAATTGTGTATTTTAACGCGATCTACATTTTTTGTGAGGCAAAATTTGTCTATCTCTTATGCTTTACCAGTTATGCAAAAGTCGTTCACAATGAAGAATACTTTTGGAGACATTCCCGGAAAATTCGAGATATACATTTCATTTCTCATGACAATATCTTAAACATATGATATTTTAATCAAAATCGTTAGCCATTTTTGAGAAAATTTAAATTTCGAAAAATGTTCCATGTAAAGGGTAGTCTGGGGTGAGGGGATTTTCTTGAAAACCTTCGTGTCGCATCTCTGAAAGATACTGAACCTAAATACCAAGTTTGGTGTTTATCCGACTGTTCGTTTCTGAGTTATGCTGTTCACAGATACACAGACAGACACACACGCGGACATGTTTCCAAAAATGCTTTTTTTGGATTCAGGGGGTCTCAAAACATGTATTTCCGGTGAAATCTCGGTATCAAATTTTTGAATGGAATACAATACTTCCCCTACTTACTATACGTAGTAGAGAAAGTAAAAATTCAAGATAGCAGTTTTTTTTAGTAAAGGGTAGTTAGATTTTGTTGAAAATATTCATTTCACATCCTTGGAAAATGTCAGACTTTGGTGTTTATTCACAGTTTTTGAGTTATGTTGTATTCATATCTGCATGCTTACACTTTTTCTTAAAGGGCTTTTTTGTATTTAGGTGATCTCAAGACATGTATTTCCAGTGAAATCTCTATATCAAATTATTGCGTGAAATATAAGGTTTTTACCTCTTTCATGCCATCTTAATTCCAATATGGAGACAAGTCTTATTGAAATAGATGATAGAACAGCAGCTGATATATGTTTTTGGTTATATTGGCTACTTATTTTATTCTGCTTTTGGGGATTTATTAATTAGCCAGTCCAGTGTATGATGGTTAAAACAGTGTTTCTACACAGTATAAGGCTTTAGCTTCCTGAGTATGTTCAGTAGTTTGTAGTGTTACCATATTGTTCTGGTAAGGTTAGTGATAGCCCATACCTAGTAGATATCCCTACAGTAGGTAGAGAAAATAGTAGTTTGAGGGAGTTCTGCAACTATTGCTAAAATTATTTTTTACATTCCATTTTATTCTGTTTATATTGCTGCCATATTCCACTCAAACTTTTGGTACAAGATATCAGGAGAATTTGCATATTTTAAGGTCAACTGAACCCTCCTCCCCCCCCCCTTCTCACCATCACCCCTGCCCACAAGAGAACACTTTTACAGAAGAAGGTCCATATATATGTGTCTGTAAACTGCATAACTCAAAAACAAAAGATAGAAGAAATACCAAATTTCATATTTGAGTTGGATTCAGCTAGATGAAGATTATCAAGGAAATTCCCCCTCCCCAAAATGCCCTTTACATGGAAAATGTTCTATTATTGTTAATTTTCTCAAAAATTGCTCTAATGATTTTGATTAAATTATCAAACATTTAAGATATTTGCATGACTAATAAAATATATGTCTTGAATTATCTGGGAATAACCTGTGAGTCCCCTTATTTCTGAATGAATTTTGTATAACTGGTAAACCATAAGAGATGCACAAAAACTGCAGAACTCATTGAAATTTGCAATTTACTGCAATTAGGAGTATTGCATTTTACCCAAAAATTTAATATCCAGATTTCGTTGGAAATAAACATTTTGAGGTCTCCTGAATCAAAAAGAAAGAAAGAAAAAAAAGTATGTTAGAGCAACAAACTCAAAAACAAAATGTTGCACAAATACCAAGAGGTTCAGAATCTTCTAAGGATACGGCACAAAGATTTTCAAGAAAATCCCCCCTCCTCAAACTACCCTTTACATGGAAAAGTGATCATTATTTTGATTTTCACAAAAATGGCTGAAATGATTTTTATTAAAATAGTATATTTAAGATATTTGCATGACAAACTCTATGTCTTGAATTACTGCAAATGCCTGTGAATATTTCTTGATTCTGAATGAATTTTGCATAATTCTTTATAGGCAGATAAACCAAAACAGATACACATAAAATGTAAAGTTTGTTAAAACACACCATTTTAATAATGTAGAAATACATTTTGTGGCATTAACCATTTTGAGATATTTTTTGTTATTGTTTGGAATTTTCAAATACTTTATACTTTTCCAAGGGTTAAATCATTTCGTTTTTACCTTCTCTACCACGTACCTATTAGGTAAAGAGGGTACTTCATTCCACCCAAAAATTTGATATTGTGATTTCACTGGAAATACATGTTTTGAGGCCCCCAAATCCAAATAAAGCTTTTCTATAAAAATGTCCTGTGTATGTGCGTGTGTGTGAGAGAGATTAAATTGAGTTTTATTTATGGGCGCTCATTAACTGCTGTGGTCCTTAGCATTCCACTCTACATTGGATGTGAAAGTCTGGAAATTTTGTTCAGAGGCCTCTTTATCAGGCTTGAGGTTCTTTACGTGCCATAAATCTACGACACAGGACCACCGGCTGGATTTTCCTTCCAAAGGTAGCCATGCTAAGGATTTCTAGGCCTGAAAAAAATCTATTGCCCTCCGTGAGTTTGAACCCACGACCTCGGGAACTAGAAGCTAGCATGTGGGTATGGGTGTGGGGTGGGTGAGTGCGTGCACACAACTCGAAAACAAAAAGTCAGATAAATACCAATCTTGGTATTAAGGTTCAGTATCTTCCTAAGATGTGGCACAAAACTTTTCAAGAAAATCGCCCAACCCCAAACTTTTCAAAATATTTTATTTTCTAAAAAATGGCTTTAACGAGTTTTATTTGATTAAAATACCATATATTAAAAATATTTACATTACAAATAAAATGTATATCTTGAATTTTCTGGGAATAGCCTATGAAGTCCTGTTCATTCGGAAGGAATTTTGTATAATCTTGTAAAACTGGTAAATGTTAAGTGATAGATAAAAATGTACTACACAAAAAATGTAGATCTCTTTAAAACACACAATTTATTTCATATAAGCTTTTTGTGACATAAGCCAGGAGATATCCATTATGAAATGTCCGAATTGTTCATTTTTGGTGAATCTATTAAAAGTTCTGTCAAAATTCAGTTGTTTTTCATGATTGCATGGAAACAGTGTGTAATTTTAAGGCCAGCATATACAGGGTGAGCCAAAAGACTCGAACTGCCTGCACGGTGTTTTTCCTGTCCGATCCTTGGCGCTCACCATCTGCTGCTATTAAAGAAAGGCGCAGATGAAACCATACAACATTTTTAAAACTACTTTTAAAGGCTTTACTTACCAACTTTATGAAAGGAAATGCTGAAACTGCCCACCATCGGTGTCAATACATTTTTGGCACCTCTTTAGGAAACTATCCATCAAGGAATTTTTAGGGGGAATTTTCCAAACGATGACCGATGTCGTCTAATGTTTCCTTGGTAAGAACCAAACACCGTCTTTTAGATTTCATAGCCTGAACCCTTCCTGTGGCCTGAAATTTACTGTAAAGCTCATGGATTGTTGTATGGCCTGGAACTTTTACACCTGGAAATCTTTCTGCAAATCGTACTTTCACTTGGCAAGCTAACCGAGTTAACACATAAATAAATACCCGCTGTGCAGTAGAAAACATATACTGAGCTATAATATACTTTGTGACTAAGTACAGGACAAAATAATAAATAACTCATAATAACTGAATTACATCACATCACCATCAACTCAAAACTGCACTTCACACTGCACATTAAAACCACAGCAGCCTGACTTTGTTTATAGCAGCAGTGCATTATCATGTTTTTATGATATTTCCACACGCCCAGTGGAAAAACAGCGCAGCTGGTAATATTGTTCATAAAATACCCCTCTGGGGTAACTTAAAACATAAAGTGTACAAGACAAACCCATACACCCTGGAAGAATTAAAACAAAATATCCGCCAGGAAATTTCTCAACGTGAACTATGGCAAGTGATGAAAAGTTTCCTAAAGAGGTGCCAAAAATGTATGGACAATGACGGTGACCAGTTTCAGCATCTCCTATCGTAAAGTTGGTATGTAAAGCCTTTAAAAGTAGCTTTAAAAATGTTGTATGGTTTCATCCGCGCCTTTCTATGATAGCGGCAGATGGCAATGAGCGCCAAGAATACGGACAGGAAAAACACCACTCAGGCGGTTTGGAGTCTTTTGGCTCACTCTGTAGCATCCAGTTCTTAAACATTTGGCTATCGCTATTCCCTTTGAATCTATAATGGAATGTGTAATGTACTTATTTCTGCATAGGTTTATTTGGATTAAAACGTAGTAGATAGAAAAATAAGCTTGAGTAAGAATAGTTTGTATACTCACTAGTAAATGATAGATGAATAGTTTGTATACTCACTAGTAAATGATAGATGGTAGAGAAAGTCATATGAATGTATCTCATCAGATTTGTGTTGTGGTCATGCAAGGAGCATGGAATTTCAAAGCATAGTGATGCACTTTTATTTAACATTACATGAATAAAAGATTCACTTTTTGTGCAAGTATTATAACATATAAGGGATTATGCAAAGTTGTAATGGGTAGAAAAAGTTGTTTAAGTTTGACACTTCAGAATTTTAGTTTGTGGTTCACATTTATAGAAACAATTATTTGTGATACTAATCACTACTTAATGCATTATTGTAGGTTTCTGCAGAAGCTGAAATAAAAAAGGAATCTACAACTTTAAATGAGTTGAAACCAGAACCTGTGTTAGAGGTGAAGCAAGAATATGACAGTGATGTGTCTGATAGGGAGCCAAGTTCAACAGTGATCATTAAGACTCCTGATATTAATGTTGATGACACTCCTAGTATCAGCATTAGCTCTATGGAAGATAAACCAGGAGCAGGTGCAACAGTCTGGAAAGGATTTGTCAATATGCCAGATGTAGCCAAATTTTTTACTACTGTGCAGGTGGTATCCGGGGATCCTCAGAACCTCAGTAAGGATCTCCCAGATACAGTAGATATTGTTGGGAGGTAAGCAAAGCTCTTTCATTTAAAAAAAAAATATATATATGAATTTCTAAATAATGTTTCAGTACATTTTATAAAATACCTAATTACAAATAACTAAAACCATTTCTGGTTTAGTAGAGGGTGAAGAAAACAAGTGTTTGTATTTAAATATGACAAATATTTTCAAAATAGACAAATGCAGCTGCTCCAGCACAAAAATTGGACCATGTATCTTATTAACTAGTAAAACATCTTTCACATATGCTTTTGGTACATAGTGACAACAGTAACACCCTCTAGAAATCTTCCAGAAACTCAGATTTAATTACGCTGTTGAGCTCTTACGATATGGTTGTCTCCATCTTATATGCTATAAATTGCTATATATATATATTTAAGATTCCCAAATTTGTTGTAATTTTTACTACAAATAAATGATGATGACGTGACTTTCTTAAGCTGGGTTAGCTGAGTAGTAATAATAAGTAACGCATATACATTGTTGCAAACACTACATTATGCATCCCTTGTAATTTGGAAGACAGTGAAATGATTCCACAGAAGTTTTAGATGTGCCGCAAATATACAAATTTCACAAAATTAATTATTTACTTCCGCACTAGTTTCCAGGAATGTCTTCCTCATCATCTATTAACCGTGGTTGGATAGCCTCCTAACAACTATAAGTGTTGTTTCTATATGCCATGTATATGAGAATTAAGAGAATAGTTCAGGTATGCAAAAGTGAGTGTGGATTCCATTTGGGAAGTTCATTGGCACACCTGTATACCTGAGGAAGCTATTGTATGAGGGCAACACTAAACATTTTTTAGAAAATCAAACAAGAATTAGTCTTAAAAATTTAAATGACTTTATAGTTTTTCAAAATACAGTAAAATCTCGTTAGTACGTTTTTGCGGGGACCCAAGGATTTGGACGTCATAGACGGGAAAACGTGTTAACAAAAATACATAATCTGCAACTTAAGAACATATTTATGTAATAAAATCTAATAATACATCTTACCTCAAAAACGGATGTGAAATATAGACACTATTTACATTGGTTTGAAATACATATCGATAGTTGATTGCTTTGTTGGTTTTAATGCCAAAATTTTACTGTCCATCTTGTTTAGTAAAGTCATTACATCATCATCAACTTCGAAACTGCACACATATCGCTTCACTATGTCCATTGCCTGCATGGCTTCTGACACTGTAGGTACTGGCTCAGGATCTGGTTCATCGTCACTTTTGTCTCCCACTAATGCTTCATCTTTCACTTGTTCAAGTATTTCATCTATCGTCGCTGTTTCACACACTGGAATTTCATTGTCAATGTTTACATAGTTTTCGAAAGACACGCCGGCATCGTCTGCTATTTGGCGCCATTCTTCACTCTCAGAAAACTCGTCTTCTTGCGTGATTTCATCACCAGGAACTCGGCAAAAACCGGCTTTATTAAAGCAGTTCCTAATGGTATCTTGCGTCACACAATCCCAACCAGTTCTAATAAAATGCATGGCATCTAAGACGGTGATTTTTCTTGTCGTCGATTTCAGTGCAGCCAACCTTCTCTGTACCAGCCTCTTACGATACGCATGTTTCATGCACCGAATTATGCCACAGTACCGTCTATTGGCACATTTGAAGCTCTAGCTTGTGTAAACCACTTTAGCAGAACATCTTCTAATTCTGGAAACTGGCCAGGGCGATTACGTTTTCTTTTAGCATTTTTTCCTTCTTCAAAAGCAGTTTCAATTAGTTTACGTTTGCTAACAATTGTGTTTAAGGTTGACGGAGGAATGTTTAACTTCCGCGCTATATCCACACGTTTCATATTTGGATTGCGATCTACTTCCTCAAGGATTTTCAATTTTTCACTGTTGGTTATTTGCCGCACTTTCTTTTTCTCCATTGCGAACAAAAAGTTAAAATACTTTTACGTTTCGTCAACACTCAACAGCATAAACTAACCACACGAAGCCACTGTTAAACTAAAGCGTCACCGCAGAACACCAAAGAGCGTCACTAAAGCATCCCCCCCCCCACACACACACACACACACACACACACAAAACGCGTCCCACAAATACGTACATGCATGGTATTGGCTGCCGGTTCCACCCCGCCTGGTTTGACCAAAGTAGCGAATGAGAATGTCTAACTTTGAATGTAGTAAATCTACTCCCGCTGGACCGTTACTTTTATAGCGAATGAGGGCATCAAACTTCGAACGTAGTAAGCGGGAACGAGAAAACGTACTAAACGAACGTTATTAATGCATTTGATGCATTTTGTGCCGGGACTTTTATAATTCAACGCAATACACGGGAAAACGTGTTAATGAGGAACGTGCTAACGAGATTCCACTGTATTCCCCTTTAACATCAATATATTTTTGCATTCGATGAAACCAGTTCTTAAACAATGCTACCTTCTCTTCCTAAGTTACTTCAGAAACTAGGTTGTTATAATATACCACTGCTTCATCTGATGACGAAAAAATGATTCCACGCATTTTATGTTTAATTTTTGGAAATAAAAAGTAATCAAAGGTTCTAGGTCAGGACTGTATGATGGAGGGTCCATGGTGCTGATCTTTAAGGCATCCAGATACTCAGTTGTTGGTTTTGTGTATGTAACAATGTATTGTCATGATGTAACATTATTTTCCCTTTTGGGCGTTTTTC
The DNA here is from genome assembly GCA_030765065.1 of Deroplatys truncata. NCBI lineage: Eukaryota > Metazoa > Arthropoda > Insecta > Mantodea > Mantidae > Deroplatys > Deroplatys truncata. The sequence goes on along the minus strand of CM060976.1, from coordinate 22,689,039 downwards.
ATGAATTTTACAAAAATTTGCAGTAAACACATTTGTGTACTAGTTGGCAGTAATAGTATGTCTATCTTCTAATGCTATAGTAGCAATATAATCTGTTTTAGAAAAAACTAGCAGGCATCTTCTTACCAGCACTGCAAATTCGTTGGACTTTTGTAGGCTTAGGTTCTTTTTGAAAGACCCATTGAGCTGCTTTTATTTTCAGGATCATAACAATAAATCCAAGATTCATCACCAATAACTATATTCCAAACCAAATTTGAAGTGCCACCTTGGAATTTTTCCAGAGTTGTTCTGTACCAATCAGTGCATTGTTGTTTTTGATTGGGAGTCAGTTTATGTGGAATCCATCGCCATAAAGTTTTCTCACGTCTTAACTGTGGATGTAAAAGGTTTTGGATTTGACTTACCAATGCCGAAATTCATCACTAAGAAAAAACAGACCTCATTTGAATCTGCTGTACCAATTATAAGTTGTTGCCTTAGATGGGGCTTTTTCACTATATGCATTACTAAGCCAATCTTCACGTTGTTTAGGCATTAATGATGATTTTAAAATCATAAAAAGTCATAGATCAGAAATGTTCTCTAGTCAAATTCGTTTTTGGATGAACACAAAATCTTTAAATGATGATATAAACAAACAATTCATGGTAATCAACTCACAAAACATTAGAAAGTAGCGGTTAAATATAAAGAAATTTCATTTGTTTTTTAGAAACATGGCATTCTAAAAATTGACAGTATCGCCCTTGTATATAGTGCACCCATATAATCAGAAGTTATTTTAAATCATGCAAATGCACAAACATAGAGTTGTGTAGTTTGAAGGTTTATTTACAATATACAGATTTATAATCAAATTAAATAATAACTAATTATATAAAATTCCAGATGTCATTTACATCCCTTTGCTTCAGGCCACTTCATAATAGATCAAAATATTTCTAGCTGAAAGCCATAAATGCAAGTGCATTAATTGAAATATAATTTTTCTGTTTCTAGAATCAGTCCAGAAACTGTTTGGGATTATATTGCCAAAATGAAAAAGTCTGGTACAAAGGAAATTCTGGTGATTCGACTGATTGCAGCAAATGATGAAGAAAAAATTCCATATATCACGTTATATACCTATCTAAATATGAGAAAACGTTTGGGAGTTGTGGGTAGTGTGTCCAAGATGATAAAGGATTTCTACATAATGCCTTTAGCTAGCCATAATCCTGTACCACAGGTATTGCTACCTTTAGATGGACCTGGTTTTGAAGATCAAAGATCATATATGTTGCTTGGAATTCTAGTAAGAGCACGAAGGAAGAGACTTGCTCCTGAGTTAACATATGTTGCAAAAGTTCCAAAACGTCCTCCTCCAGCTCCTGTACCCATAGCAGACCTGCCAGAAAGGAGCTACACTCCACCATTGCCTGGAACAGTGGAAGCATCAGGAAGTCTTACACCACCCCATCCTCCACCACAAGCTGATGCAAATCAAGGCTACACTCCTCCTCATTCACCAAAACACAGTTCTTATGGCCCAAGTAGTTTAGACCCTCGATTATCCCACAAAGCAAATATGAACGTTGACCAGGAAGCGGTAAACTTAGAGAAGGAAGAAAATGATGCTAATATTACTCCTCCAATGCAGCCAAATTTTGATCTACCGCCACCTACAGAAGAGGAGGAGGAGGAGGATGATGATGATGACGATGATGATGCGCCTTACAGCCCTGGTGGTGATATGGATGAAGATAATGGGGAATCCAGTGAAGATAATCTTTTGGCAACACCAAAGAATTCAAGTGATTTGCAGAGGAAGATGGAAGAGTTGAACAGGAAAATTGAAGAACAAAAGCAACAGATTCAGAGTATTAGCAGTGCTATTGGAACAGACCCTGGTGCTGCTGTTGACCCTTCCAATGTGGAGCCTACTCAGGTAAATAAGCATCCTTATTTGCCAAATATTTTGAGGATGATTTGAGCATTGATTTTAAATTCCATAGAGGACTGAATGAGTTTTTGCACACTTAGGACCTGTACTATAATCGCCATGTAAATACATCCTTAAAATTATCCAACAGTTTGCACATTTATCTGGAAGTTAGTATGAAGATTTTTACTATCACTGCCATATACTTATAATTTGGCAGAATATTCTCTAGATTATAGGAAATACAGCTATTGGAATTCACCAAAAGCCAATGTTATATATTTCCTCCATTATGGTGGTCTCTGGTTACTTTTGGTGACTTTCTGTTTGTTCATTTGACATCAATACCAGTAACTGCTCCTAAAACATAGGCATGGTAAATATATGGCAGTAGTTGCCAGTACAGGTATTATCTTGCAGCACATCAACTGTTGGGTTTAAAACAAGTAATCCATGTTTGGGTAGAGGACATTGAGAGGCATTTATTTGGAATAGTTTTAGTGCTTACATAAATGTTCCATACATTGTAATTGTTGTTTTTACAACAGAGTTTCCCATTAAATCATAAAGTGATTTAATCAACTAGCGTTGTTTCAAAATAAGATTTGATTTACTGGCTGACTAATCCGTATTGTAAGATTAACAGTGCTTTTGCTTAGTATAAAGTCAGCTAATTTGAATTCTTGGGAACTATTAATTGATGGACAGTGCGTATTTTCCCTCCCTATTTCTTTCAGTATGTCATCTATAAACAAATTGAATAAAATGGGACTTAGTTTACAAATCTGTTTTAAAGCCCATTGTATTCGGTACCCAGTCCATTACTTTGTTGTTGACAAGCCTAATGCAAAATTTATTATCTGTATACAGCCTCTCTATTAGTCCCTCTGAGAGTCCCACTCACTCCTTTACTCTCAACTTGCTCTAGAGTGCATCTCTTTGGATGGTATCGAAGACCTTTCCTAGGTCTGCAAAATACAAATATACCTTTCCTATTCTGTTACTTAGGTATTTATCAATCATTGTTATTATAAGATATTGTCCATTGTGGATTTCCCTTTTTTAATCCCCCCCCCTTAGATTCTGATAATTTTCCTTCTCTTTCGGCCCATTCCTCTAATAGTTTTGCTAGTACTCCTGTAAACACCTTACCTATCTCTGTTAAGAGACTAATGCCTCTATAGTTAACTTGGGCTGTTCACCTCCCCTTTCCTCTGGCTCCTGAGGTCACGGGTACAAACCTGGTGGAAAGCAATGGATTTTTTTCGGGTGTAAAAATCTGTAACATGGCTTCCTTCAGAAGGGAAGTAAAGCCGGTGGTCTCGTGTCGTAGATTTACAGCACATAAAAAACCTCAAGCCTGATAAAGGGGCTTCTGAGGAAGCTTTCTGGTCTTCCATGCTCAATATAGAATGGGACACTAAGGACCATATTCTGTTAATAGTGCCCGTCTTTCTTATCTTCATACCACATCCTATAGAATTCCCCCGGTATTCCATTAGCTTTCTTACTTTTTAATTTTGTAACCTGTTCTGTTATTTCAGTCTCCAATATTTTCTAATCTAGTGCTTAGACATAATTTTGGAACTCCCCTAACATTTTTGCCTGCATTACCAAGTTATTTCCACCTAGTAGTTTCTCAAAGTAACCCCTCCATGTATTGTGACCAATTTTATTCCCTATTAATCTTACCCTACACACTTTCTTCACTGATTCCCATATAATTTTGCTGTCCTGTTTTGCTGCCTCGTAAACCTTTTGGCCATTTCTTTCACTCCACTCTTTCTGCTTTTCCTTGATTAGACATTTATAACCCATCTAGCTATTAGAAAATTTTCTTTTTCCACTGGTTCTTCATTTGTTTCCACCTCCTGAACTCCCATTATACCCTTTTCTTTGCTAAAGAGCAATCCTCATCATACCAACCCTTTTCTGTGGTTTTGCTTTGATTCGTAATTTTCATTGTCTTTCCTGCCGACTTCACTTCCCATTCTAGGCATGACATTGCTTCATCAGCTTTTCCCACCCTCAATTAGTTGTGTAATTTCACATTCAGATTTCCTTCCTCTGTTTGAGTTTAAATTCTCAATAATTCCCTTTCCTCTAAGTGCCACTTATAATTTTCAACAATTTTTCCTTGCTCTTTATCTTCTTCCTTTACTGTTTGGAATGTTGCTATTAATGGAAAATGGTAATTGTTCAATACTCTCTGCATAACCTTGAAGTCTAAAAGATCATTGTCTAAATTCCTTGAATACAACATATAGTCAATTGCACTCCCCTCTCGCCCCATTGTATATTAATAGATTGTTAACTTGACACAATTCTATGAATTTTTTGTCTTTACTATGTCTGTACATATAGATTTTCTTTTACGTAATGGTTTTATAGTTCAGCTATATGTATTTGTTCTTCCCCTACCCTTGCATTGAAGTCTTCTAATATCAAAAGATCTAAATTATATACTTCTGAGTCAAAGTTTCCATGTCATTTTCTAACTTTCTATAAAAACTTGTCATAGAAATCATTGTATATCATACCAATATCTAGTTTTGGCAATCTCTTGTCACATTTTGTAGCACAATCCACATCACTCTATCTGATCCTATACATTTTATTTCCTTTACCCCAAAATTTCTTCCTCTTATAATAAACACTCCTATCGCTCCTGAAACCCAACCTTTTGCTCTCTTTTTACCCCATTTTTTTCCAAATATACTCAAGGCCCTCCATGTTTATCATCATGCTTCCACCACTGCCACCACATCACCCAACTTCAACATTTGTGTTAGTTCACCTTTGTTCATTTTGTCTAGCAAACCTTCCACATTCCAACATACTGCCACCAGGGGTATCCCATCCTATACTGAACCTGTTCTGTCTGATCTAAACTGTTGCTGTTAACCTCCCCTCCTGTTGTGCCGTAAGTCCCCAGATCTTCTACATCAAGATACTCCCTCCCTATGTTGACACTACACTCGTCCTTTTCCCATCTTTCCAAACTCCATTCCAACTAACACCGCTACGACATCTCTCCTTGCTTTGTGTGTCAGCTGTTTCGGTGGGCTGACCCTCTTCATTGGTGATGTCATCTCACTGGTTTGCCCATTGGTCGCGTACTTCCTTCTTTGCAGCGTGACTCTTCTCCCCTTCTTTCCTTTCCTCTTCTCTCCTCTCCTCTGCCCGAAGTTCCTTGACCTTGCTGCTGAGTAATGGGAATTCTATTGTGTACAACTGCATACCACACATAAAAGCTCTTCTTCATTTCTGGTTTTCTCATTTCTTTTAATAAGTAATATCTTATTTCTCGTTCTTTTTTCCTGTAACCATTTTCAATAAATATTCTTGTGCCTTTTATTTTTCTTGTGTTGCTTAATACTTTCCATTTAAAGTTCATAGTGGATAATTTAATTGGAATTTGTCAGACAACAAGGAATCCTCTTGTTGTTCAAGGTAATCTAGCAAATTGTCTGCCCATTCAAGAGCTACTGAATGACAGATGCTTTTCTGGAATGAGTATACCATTATCATCAGATATGTGTAAACCAGCATTCTTCTTGCTCTGTAACACATAAACATTTCATTATCAGTCAACACTAGGAGGCCTGGTGTCAGTCAACCACAAACCATTCTAAGCTTGTAACGGAAATGAAAAAAGAGAGAGGGGTCCTAAAATAGCTGTGGATAATCTGCAACATGGTTACTGCCTATGGATTATGAGAGTCTACTGTACAGACACTTTGTTTAATTGATGGAGATCATATATTGAATTTTGCTAAGGTTCAGTGTTTTCATTGTGCTAAAATGTTTCTCAAAATGATGGGGACTAGATTGATATGTAACCATAACAATTTGAATTTTTAAATGTTATTCTTTCACCAAGTTTTGGGGGAAAAAGAAAGAAAAAATATCAAAATGATACAGTTGTAACTTGTGTATAAAATTTTAGCATGTTACACAACATACTCTGCAGCAGTTTTATTATTCCAAATGTAAATATCAAATTATGTTTCTATCCATTTGGGGAGAATTGCACATTGCTAAAAGATGTATAAAACTAGAAAGGGACTGAAGTTATGAGCAGGTTGAAGTGAAGGGGTAACACCACATGGTTGCGCATTCAGTTCAGCAGTATGCAGTTGGCCTACTTACATGACTGAATAACAAATAACCAGGAATTGAAAGAGCACTTTATGCAAAAGAATATGGAAGCAAGGTGCATATTTCTTACCTTCAGTTACCTTCAGCTGACTGCCTCTACAAGCGCCAACAGTGCTGATTTAACATTGTGATTAAATAACTTTGGCTGTTGCCATGACAATAGCATTTACTGCAACTGTCAGTTCCTTTCTGGTTTGAACACTCCATTCCATTCTGAATGAAAAAATCTGATGTGTTACACTCACATGACTTTCTCTACTCTTGTACAATCTAATTTTACAAACGCCTATTCTCCATATGCTTCATGTTAATCGAGATATCGAGATGTCAATCTTATTGGTAATTTTCTTGTAGATGCAAGGGGAATATGGTAGCTTTTAAGCGATGGTCAAATATTTTAACGCTGGTTGCTATGCGGCGCATTCCATTCTCTTTGCAAGTCCAGGACATAAAAAAATGAATAACGAATTTGAGAAAAAGTATAAGTATTGGAAAATTTAAGGGAATAACAAGCAATATCTCGAAAACGGTTCACTCAACAAAAGAAATGTATATGACATAAGTTGTGTATTTTAACGAGATCTACATTTTTTGTGTAGTAAAATTTTGTCTATCTCTTATGGTTTACCAGTTATGCAAAAGTCGTTCACAATGAAGAATACTTTTGGAGACATTCCCAGAAAATTCGAGATATACATTTCATTTCTCATGACATTATCTTAAACATATGATATTTTAATCAAAATCGTTAGAGCCATTTTTGAGAAAATTAAAATTTTCGAAAAATGTTCCATGTAAAGGATAGTCTGGAGTGGGGGGATTTTCTTGAAAACCTTCGTGTCGCATCTCTGGAAGATACTGAAGCTAAATACAAAGTTTGGTGTTTATCCGACTGTTCGTTTTTGAGTTATGCTGTTCACAGACACACACACAGACACACAGACACACACACAGACACACACACGGACATGTTTCCAAAAATGCTTTTTTTGGATTCAGGAGGTCTCAAAACATGTATTTCCGGTGAAATCTCGGTATCGAATTTTTGGGTGGAATGCAATACTTCCCCTACTTACTATACGTAGTAGAGAAAGTAAAAAGGTTCTGAATAGAAAATTGAAACACAAGATTTCATTAAAATTTGTTAAATCTTAGTAACCTTAAGAAGCAATCCAATGTGAAATCTTTTTATCAGTTTGATCAGTTGAAAAATGGGAGAGAGACTACAAGAATCCTGGTTTTATCTGAATTCTATGATTATGAAAAGTAAGAATCTGATGTGTACTATTCATATGATTTTCTTTACCCACTATCATTGAATTTTATAAGCTTATACAAACTATGCTTACAAAAGCTCATCTTCTATCTACTTCATATTAGAAAGGTAGAATCATACTAAAGAATTCAATGCCATAGCAGGATTTGGACTAGGATCTTCAGCTCTTCGTGCTGTTGCTCTACCAACTGAGCTATCATGGCAACCATGCTGGCATGACTAAATTCACCAGCTGATGTCATTTTTGCTGGTAAACCACAAGGCACTCTCAAATACATTTTTTGAGATAACTACCCAAATGTTGACTCACAATCTCATAAGTACTTTAGTCCTGGACTTTATAGTTAACCACTATCAGGTCAGTTTTTCAGTCTGATTCTACCTTTCCAACTTACACATGGTTTGTATGGAAGAACAAGTAATTATTACCTCACATTAATTGGGATAAACATTTGCAGAAATAGCTTTATGACACATTTCGTTTTAAGTACAAAGGAGATATGGGAAAATAAAGCAATAGTCAAATGTTTAAAAGTGTCGTTATATGTTGGCCTTGAATTTTCGTATTCTTTTCATGACATCACAAGAAACAACCAAATGATCACTTGAAAATTATTTTTTAATAATTCAAACAATAACAATGGATATATTGGTAATGGCTGTTTATTTTTTTGCCTCAAAACATATATTTCTGCTGAAATCTTGATTACAAACTTTTGTATGGAATGCAATACTTCCTTTACCTACTAGATACTGGTAGAGGAAGTAAAAGTGTTAATAATTCTACATGGATTACCCATGAAGGTGTTACTTACATTTTTAGGTTTTGTTTTCCATTATAGGAGGTAAGGAACAAAATCGGGGAAAAGCATAATTTGGCTCTGTGTTAAAATTATAGAAAGTAGATATAGTTCTTGTAGGAAACAAATTACTTCCATTGTTAAAACTTATCTTTTTTTTCTGGTTCATGGGTATGTCATGAGAATTCTATAAGCGATTCACTAAATAAATTTATTTGTTACCAGGTGCATGGCTTCATTATAAACACTGTAGAAGAATCAAAGTCCAGTGTTCCTGCGACTGCTGAGCCATTAGAAGATGAAAATGAGGCATATAGTCCATCCCGATCATTCACACCTCCTGCTATGGATACAATACCATTTATTGGTCCATCAGAAGAAACACCAGCATCAGTCCTCTCATCTCTGCCCTCCAACATATCCATACCTTCAAACTTGGGTGAAATTCTTGCAAGCATTAAAAAGCGAGAGACAGATGCATTACCCCCAGCCAACAACAAAGGAATCAACCTTAGAGAAGATCCAATTGTACAGAGTTACAGTGAGTCTTCAGTTGAAGCAGATCCAAATAAAATGGAAAGTGACGATACAGCTTATGACCCTGGATCAGTTGTGTACGTGGCAGATAGAGATTCTCCTTACCCTTCTAATTCCCCAGTCCCTCATACTACAGCTTCCTCAGTAGTCCCTGCACTGTTATCACTTTCCACACCAGTGGTACATCCACATTCAACAGCTCCTACAAAGTTGGAAGGAAAACCGTTGAGAGATCCAAGGCAAAAGTCAAATGATACAGGAAAGTCCAGTACATTAAGCTCTTTATCAGATGATGATCTGATAAAGAAGGCAATGGAAATGGAATTGGAGGCTGCTGCAACAAGTTTACCAAACCCAGCACTTCAACAACCTCTTCCTCCAGGAGTAGAGAACTTCCCTCCTCCTCCACTTCCAATACTCCCACCTGCTGGCACAGCAACATCACCACCTATTAAGACAATGCCTTCTGTTCAGCCTCTACCACCAGGATTAGAGGATGAAGAGTATCCACCATATTCATCGTCATTTGTGCCGCCACCTCCAGGATCTGCAGGTGCACAAACCAGGTCCCTACCCTCAGCATCTCAGGCAGTTACATATTCTGTTAGACCATCTTATCATATGCCCACCCATCACTACAACCCTCAAGGATACATGGGAGGACCTCCGCCACCACCACCGCCACAAGGAGGAGGAAGTTTTAATAGTTCATATGTTTCTGGAGCTGCAGTAATGTACAGTGGAGATAGAAACATCATGGAAGATCCAGGAGGAGTTAGGAATAAACGAAAATATCAAGATATGGAAGGGGATGGACTTGACATGCGAGGAGAGATGCCAAAAGAAGTACGTGGGAGAGAAACATGGGACCAGAAAGTACCTGTACCAATGCGAGGTCGGTTTAACCCTCGTAGCTTGAGAAGACGGGATAGATTTCATCCACGAGGTGGTGGGAATCCACATAGGAATTTTTCACGACATAGAGGTGGACGAAATGGGCCTCCTCATAGATCTAGGTGGGGTGTTATGGGTAAAAATGAAGACAAATCCTCTCGTTACGATGCAAACATTCGGTCACAATGGGATTCAAACATTAAAGATTTTGAGGAAAAGTTTCGCGAAAGAACAAAACATAGGGAACGGGACAGGGACAGATCTTCAAATAATGGTAGATCATATGGTGGTAGCTCAAGAAGTAGTAAAGCTAGAAACAGTGATACTGAAGAATCCACGTAGGAAATGCAAGAATTACTACAAAAGTGAGATTGCCAACAGACATTTTGCATCTTAACATTAAAGCCATATGTATTAAAAATGTTGGGCTTGTGTATGTTGTTTAACAGCAATTTAATGAAGATAGGTTGGTAAATAATGTGGAAAGCAATCACAATAATCGCTATTTCAAGTACAATTTAGTGACATTTCTTGTAACATAAAGGATATGCATAGATTTGTTTTAATGTTATGCACAGTTAAACAATGATTTATCATCTTGAAAGTGTATAAAGTAGGCTTGTATATATTTACGTTTCTTAATGTTGCAATGATGCTCACAGTCTGCAGGCAATCTGCATGGTGGAAAATGTTTTGCCAGTGCATAGTTTAACATTTGGTACCTTTTTGTATGTCGTAAACGAATCATCCAAATGCATTTATATTCCATTACCCTGTGTGTTTAGAATGTCAAGTGAAAACATTAACGAATTCTTTAAAGTACTAAATCTGTAAGAAAGCAGGGTAAATCTGGTGCAGATATATGTTTAGTGTCTACATCTTTGTTACACCTTATAGTTTATGCAGCATTCATTTTGAAAAATAATTCATTGAAGCACTCTTTTATTTTACATGTAATTTTATTTGTCAAAGCTACGCCTGTTAAGCATCCAAAATCTTGAACTAGTCATGATAGAATAAAGACAGAACTATCTTTAAAAGGAAGCATGGTGATACTGCAATCCATTACTACACTGCAGCATATACAGTGAATATGCTATTGAAGTCTGCTTAATATCTTATCATTTTCTCCATTTAAGTTTTCAACAAGTAATGCCTAGCAATTCGATTCATCTAATACAGAGAAATAAAGACAACTCTTTTAAAAAAAATAACTGCAGTGTTACCATTGTAATAGCACCCTACATTTTTAAACAGTGTGGATTAAATGCAAGGAGAAAGAAAAATGATTTTATACATATGTTTTTGTATATAGATAATAAATGATATTTTTGTTTATCTTGTTTTTAAATGCATTGAGAAATGAAATACTAACAGACTTGAGAATCCTGTTTCTTTAAGGATTTTGTGGCACATGTATATTATTCCTTGGATGACATTTAAAAAAAATTTCCTTTTCACATTTGGTATGAATAATGCCTGAAGCGTTCTGAATTGAACATGTAAAAATAAAGGGTGATGTAAATATTTACAATTTTATTTCTTTATAGAGATTAGTACTTTTATTCCCATTTTGGTGAAAAAGGCATTGAACTGCTCTGAATAATTGACAGAAACGAGTGTATTTTGATATAAAGGTGATCAGTGGTGATAGCTCTTTGCTGTTAATAAGTGCTTACCATCAATGTACTTCTATCAGCTCGCAAAAAATCTTCTCAATGTGTATAGCAAGATAATCAAAAAAACCAGTGATGGCACTAGCTTTCAGCTTTCCTAGCCTTAAATGTTTTTATAGGCCAGCCTTTTAATTTATGTTGCCAGGAAATAGTGTCTTCTAGTGCTGCCAAATAATTAAATGATGTTGAATTTGAAAAGGTATAATTTTATTTATCTTTTTATTCAATTCCTAGAGTTTTCTCTTATCAGAGCTACTGAAAATGTGTTTACTGCACAGAACTGAGAGTTACATTTAGTGTTATTGCAGGCTATTCAGATAGTTGCAGTAAATGAGCTCGTAATTGCAATAGAATCCTTAGTTCAGCTGTAATAATTAATTAATATGAAAACAGAGTTTGCCTATTAGCATGTTGGGGATGGATGATACAAATTAGCTTTATAGTTTCAAATGCGGGGTATGTATAATGCAAATATGTTTTAGTACATTTATTATTTCCAATTATTGTACATTCGTCTTATGTGCAGCAGAGATGATTTCCCAACATTAACTGGTTCTCAAATGTTTGCTTATGCATGGGAGAAATGATTACATGACTCTTATTCTTGTCATGGTAATAAAATATAAAATGAGTTTGTTTTTCTTAACAACCATGTGTGTAATCAATGCTCAATGTTTTCACCATGATACAAGTGCATGAAATTTAAGAACATTTTTCACTAATGAAGAAATTCTTGAAGATTTTTATGGCATTTAAGAGAAGTTCCTGTGAGTGAAAATTATATCAGTATTAACCCATTTGCCATCAGCCCTTCAAAGCACACCTTACTACTGTACGTCAGCCAATATTAGTTTAAATTCCATCCAGCAATTTAAATCTACACTAGTTGGTTAAAATGCAAATTATACCACTATTTTTTAAGGTATTTGAATGAAACAAAAAACACATATTTACTGAAATGGTAACTAATAAGGATAAACCTACTAAGCTAAGCATTAATTGCAGTTGTATTTCATGTTGGTGAAATAATTTTCATTTATTTATGTATCTATTTTTTATATATATAACTTAGGTAGCTAATTTGGGTTTAATATGCAGAGAAGCATGTTAGAATTTCATTTCTGCTTGTAATACTTTGTGCAAGTTAGCTGAAGGCAGAGTCAGCAGCTAGAGTACCTGGAATTCCTTGATGTGCCTGCATTTGTCTTTGTTTACTGATGAAGATGTACCTTCTTGCATTAACCTCTGTGAATCGTAAACAGAGACGTGATGAATGATCACTCATGTGATTCAGGGGTAAACAACAGCAAAGTTCAGTGTCATGTAAAGCCTATGTAATATTTATAAGACAAAGAAATTCATATGCATACGTTCTTTATTTTCAATATTATTATTCTTGCTGTGATACACTTTAAAACAAGGTTCCAAAAACAAAGAAACACCTCAAGGTCTGGCCACACATAACTTATGTTTCTTTTCTAATGGATTTTGTCTTGCAATATATTAGATTAGGTAGACTGCAGTATAAACAGCTGGAACGAAAAACGTTCATACACCCATAAGTTGTAATATGACATGAAAGTTATGCTAAGAGAGGTAAAACTCTGTTGCAGCATACTTCAGTTGTTACACTAGATGTAGAACAAATGATATTGTCCATAAGTTAACTGCAAAACAATGTTTTGTTTAAATTAACATAGCTCTAATCTATGCATGGAACCAAACTGTTCACAACAGTGAAGGGGTTAATGCTAAAAGAGTACAGTTTACAGGGAAAGTTTCAACGAAAATATTTATGCACTTTCTAAATCTTAGGGCAGCCACATGAGTTAAAAAAGATGAAACCCTAACTTAGGATTGTACCAGTAAAAGATACCTTTGACTCTAAATAAGTTTCAGAAATAATAGTATTTCTTTTTGAAATGCATTTGAATTATCAAGCATCAAATATAGATTCAGTGCCCACTGCTCAATCTACTCACACTCCATATAACTCTAATAGTAGATCTCGATAAGTGAAAACGTGTGCTTGGTAAAATTATGAAAGTAATTGACCAGCATTTCATGGGAGGCTATTTAACTCTTGAATGACAATTTAATAAATTTTAATTACTGCCTTCCCCATACCGTTAGAAATTATTGTACAATTATTTAGACTAAATTTTTTGTCCCTAAGAATTGTAATATTGCATATTTTGTACATATTGTAGCAATGAAAGAATTATCTAAATGGTCAAATAATAAAGAAAAAAATGTCTTTTGGACTAGGATGCTGTGGTTAAAGAGTAAAAACATGTGAACTTGATGTTTATCTGCATTTGTGGCTTATATCTTCAGAAGGTGTAAGTAAGTGACTGCCTTTTAGATGCCCACCACAATCCCAGACAAAACATTAAGTTCATGTAGAATGAATTGTTCTTCCACACAAGCCATCTGTTGGACAAGGTTGGGAAGGTAGAATCAGATGACTGAAAAATTCAATGCCATCACCAGGATTTGAACCACGGATCTCCATCCAGTTGCTCTAACTACTGAGCTACCATGGCAACATGCCGGTAAACATTAAATTCCCCAACTGATTTGCATTTTTCCCAGTAAACACAAGGAGATCTCAAATTGTATTGAGATGACATACCCCAATGGCGACTTACAATGCTGTAAGTACTGGGCTTCATAGATTTCAACCACTATTAGGTCAATTAATGAAATTAATTCTTCTTCCAGTCAAGCCATGTGTTGGACAAGGTTGGAAAGGTAGAATCAGACGACTGAAAAATTCAATGCCATCGACAGGATTTGAAGCACGGATCTCCTGGTTTCCATCTGGTTGCTCTAACCACTGAGCTACCATGGCAACATATGGCATTAAATTCTCCAACTTGCGTGGAAAAGCAGTTATTTCATTGACCTAATAGTGGTTGAAACTAGAAGCCCAGGACTTAAAGTACTTACAGTATTGTAAGTTGCCATTGGGGTATGACATGTCAATACAACTTGAGATCTCCTTGTGGTTTACCGGGAAAAATGCGAATCAGTTGGGGAATTTAATGTCGTACCGGCATGTTGCCATGGTAACTCAGTGGTTAGAGCAACCAGACGGAAACTGGAAGATCCGTAGTTCAAATCCCAGCGATGGCATTGATTTTTTCAGATGTCTGATCCTGCCTTTCCATTAATTTCATGTGTTTTTAATTTTTGAGCACTGCATCCGAGCTTAGAAGATATGTTGCTTACTTGTCAACATCTGTTAAAGACCTTATGGTTGAATAATGTTTAGATAAGCACATTAGTGAAATTTTAAACTGAAGTACCTTCTCTTTTGCCCACGGTCATGTAATAATGTAAAAGCTCCACAGTTTTCTCTTTAGGAAAACATATAATTTTTTAATATCAATAATTCAACAAAATAGGGGTGAAACTGGTGGATATGAAATTGATATTTTTTCTACAGCCCTAAAAAAAGAATCTTCTCAGTTGTTAATTATAAAATATATCAGTTGAGTAATTTTTTAATCTTACACTGGAGACAATTTTCTCCCTTTATACAGTGTTTTAATGAACTCTCTTGAAATAATTTCAGGGAGTATAGAGATGTCTTATATAAGCAATTTGGATAGGCAATGTATGGTCGTAAGTTCCATGACTAAACATAACGCAGTTTTATGGTGTTAAACATTTTTGCATCAGAAGCTGATGCAAGCTAAGCCATGAAAAAGTGGCTAGAATGTCTTTAACATTGCTTGGCAAGTATAGAAATATAAATTTTCAGCAGCCTATTACCAACATTTTCAAGGTTGAGTGCCATAAAAATCTATCAGAACTCGGAACTAATCGTTTGAGAATGCAACAATGGACATTGATTAATTGCCTTCTTGCATTATGTAACCTACTCTAAGAGGAGTCATGGATTCAATTCTTGTTGTGCAGTTAATTTTTTTCTTAATAAATAATGGTTTATAAGCTGTAACTGTACAGAGAAAGATATCCCAATAAATGCCAGTCACATCTTTCCACTTTCCAGCCCACCATAGCTATTTGTGAGAGAGTGGAACCTTCAAGGTAAATAGGGGTGATATGGATGCCAGATGAACTCAACGCACAATATAATTGGAGGAAAATGTTCTGCATAGAATTGCAAAAGTGCTACCTACCAGCACCTGCACTATCGCATGTGCACTGGGAATTAACCTGTTAATATATGACAAGCCGTGCACAAAGAACAACTTCATCCCTTTCACTCAAAAGGTGCAAGCGTTAAATCCAGCAGGTTTGGCCTCTGTGTACAATTGTATAACTGGGCATTGTTGGTGTAGCAGCCAGCATTCATTTTGTTGTTATTGTTCACTGACCACCAAGGATGGACTGGTTTTAAACTTAAGAAACTGCCAAGTGCAGGACTATGTTAATCCACATGCTGTTATGGAGAAGAGTCACCAGGAGATGTTTTCTGTGAGCATGTCAGAATTATTTCAACTATGTCATTGTCCCATATCTAAAAAATATTTTATTTGTTTACGATGCTGTCAATTGCCAGTATCATATCAGCACTGCCGGTGTGCTGGAATTTTATCCTGCAGTTCTTTTACATGCTAGTAAATCTATTGACATGGGCTTGTCACTTTTCAGCACAATTAAGAACCATCAGTCTGGGCTGGGTTTGAACCCATGACCTCGGGATCAGAAGGCCAGCATCTAACTGAGCCACCCAGACCAACATTGGTCCATACCTGCTTCCCCTAGGCTAAATGGGCATGTCTATCTTCAGTTGCTGCAGAACATTACCTGTATTTCTAGATGTGTCTGCATATTTGATGTCAAATGTAGCTGCAACGTGATGGAGTTCCTCCCCATTTTTCCCTGGCTATACAAGAACACCTGAGCCAAGCTCTTCCTGGCCAATGAATCAGAAGCGGAAAATCATCTGTAGCTTGGGTAGCATGCTCTCCGGACTTCAGTCCAATTGATCTGTTTTTGTAATGCCACTTCAAGTGTTATGTGACACACCTGTCAACTCAGAAGAGGAATTAATTGCGCAAATAGTTGCAACCTGAGATTTATTTGACATACATGAGGAATCTTAGACTAAGTATGGCAATCGTTCTTGCAATAATGTCAAGTTTGCTATGAAAATGCAGGTTCCAATTCGAGCAGTTTCTTTAAATACTGCTGTGAAAGCTTGGATGTCTTTTTTATTATTATTTATTTATTTTCCTCCTGTTTTTAATTGCATGTGAATTCTGTTGCATTTCTAATTTTTGTAGGCCAGGCTTATAAATAAATGAATTTACAAGTTAAGATTTAATAGTATGAATTGAAATATCACCTTAAAATTTAGGATAGAATCTGTATTATTATGCCCTACTAAAAAAGAAAGAAGAAAAAAAAAGTATCAAGAGTTGAACTCAAAAACGATCACCGCCTCTTAGTTGAAAGCTAATGCTATAACCATTGGACCAGAGAGATACGCTATGAATATTGTTTGTTGTTGTGTGTGTTATGATTTTGAATGAAATGTTCATTAGCCAGTGACATACTGTCATATTAGAAACTCATAAACATACAAATAACTTAAAAATTTGAATGGACAGGCCATGCATTTTCTATCAAATTACTAGTGTAAGACACTTCCACACTCTCTGAAATTATTTTGGTATAGTTCATTTCATTAATGCTGTTTATTCAATATGCAATGGTAATGAAATTGATAATTTGAGGGTAAATTGCAGCAAAACTTATTAACGTAAGGATTATTAAAAGATTGTACATACATAATATTCTTTTCATCTGTATAGAAATAGAATAAAGGTTAAGCAGAAGTTTTAATACTAGCTTTGCTGCAAATTTCTACAGTACTTGATAAAATGCTAATTACAAATAAATTTAACATATGAATGGTACCTTTGCAAGCAAGATTGATTGTCATTTGTTTCACTCTGTCTTCTGTTTGCTTAGGTAGTATCCCTGCATGGCTTGATTGTTACCAAGGCATTCACGTATATTGCATGGAGTAGAATATAGTTGGCTTTTGTTCTTGCATGCAATTCTCTGGTGAAGTAAGAATTACAACAAAAAAAGCAAAGCCATTTTAGCATTTCCTATTACAGTTCCAACATTTTTGCATTTTACTATCCAGGGCTTGTAAAGCTTTTTTTGGTCTTATTTGTTTAGAAGTTTAAATTAGAAGCTGTCCTACAACATGTGTCTGTTGGGAAGAGCAGAGCACAGCACTTCAATGTTATAAGAATTATTGTAGTTGGTGAAATGATTTTTGAGATTACACTATATACACAAATTTTTCTCTCTGTATAATATTAACATAGATGAAACAAAAATGAGAAGGAAGTATCATGCTAGAAGGTTCCACATTGCATAACCCACAACAAAAGAATGAAAATGAAAACATTCAGATTCTTAGTGGCAGTCCAAAACAGAGAATATTTTCAGATATATCACACCATCAAATGCTACTAGAGTCATTGGTATAAACCTATAAAAGTCTGTGTTATTCTTTTCTGAAAAGCAGGCATTATTTTTCATATTGTTACAGGTAAAATGTAAGATATTAAATATGTATTGTTCAGAAAGTTGCAAATCCTTGGAGCACATAAATTCCCAAACATTATCAAGTAATTCAACAATAGATTGAAAGGTTAATGGGTTGGGTTACAATGTGTACAACAACAAATTTCACTCAAGTTGCATCATTATACTCCTGTGTTAATTTTATATAGGTTATATAAAACAAAAAAGTTTGCTTTCAAATGAAGGTGAGGATGTGGTTAACTTGCATAATTTATTGTTCTTATTAGAATGAGCTGCATATTCAGAAAGCCAAAAGTAATATGTAAGAATTATGTGCTAATCTTGAAAATACTTTTACAATAAATGAACCTGCAAATGAAATAGAAATTACATTGGTGATTTCATGTGGAGGTTAATAACACTTTAAAAATCCCCCATTGTTTGTTACATTTTGTGTTGCAAATGGAAACCGTCAAAAGGTGGGGGATGTGCAATTGAACTGTATTACGCAATGTACATGTGCTGTATTTAAATGAATAACTTCACAAAGATAGGATTGAGTGTATGGCAGGAGGGAGAAGACCCTACAACTATTTCTTTCTGTGTGTGTATAAGCTTTCATGCGTTACATGGCAGACAAACTTACAAATACATGTACTATCAAGCTTACATTCATATGACTTTCTTCTCATTCATCAGCAAATTTATTATTACAAAAGCTTATTCTTTCTACTTCACATTAATGTGAATAAACATTTGCAGAAATGGTTCTATTACATATTTTCTTGGAGGTAGAAGGGAATTAGAGGAATAGAGTAGGCTTAAGCAATAGTAAAACCTTTTAAGAGGATATTGCCGTGTGATGGCATTGAAATTCCATTCTCTTTGCATCATCACAGGAAAAAAAAAAATTAATAATTTTTCCACTTGAGAAAAGTAATGAGTTTGAAAATTCAAACCAATAACAAAGAGCATCTTGGAAACAATTTACTTCAAAAAGCAAACAAACAAACTGTATACTTTAACAAGATTTACATTTTTTCTATAATAAGATTTTGTTAATCTCTTACAGTTTACCAGTTATGTAAAAGTCATTTAGAATGAACAGTACTTCATTGGCTATTCCCAGAAATTACAAAATATAAATTTATTTTTCATGAAAATATCTTAAAACATGGTATTTTAATCAAAATCGTTAGTTCTTTTCCCCACCCCTCTGTAAATGGTAGTTAGGTTGAGAGGGTTTTCTTGAAAATCTTTGTCACATCTTTGGAAGATACAGAACTTAAATACCAAGTTTGGTATCTATTGGACGCATTGCTTTTTAGTTTTGCTGTTTCACTGACATGCCCACAGAAACCTTTTTCTAAAAAAATGTGTTGTTGTTTTTTAATACAGTACTTCCTCTATGTACTGTAAGTACATATTAGAGAAAGTAAAAAATTGCATTTTCATATACCATAGCATGCAGAACGTGGAATAGAACGATCGGTAAATGCTGTGGGTTTTATCAAAATATGCTTATTCTCAAAGGCTCATTATACTCGTATCTACTGCTGTATGGTTGGGTCAGATCGGACATCATAGCCGTACATTATCTTATACATATAGATATTCGGATCATACAGCTTATTTCTGATTCCCAGAAAGCATTTCGCTACTCCGCCAGCTGTATTACAGGTATGTTCCAAGTCCATACAGTGGCGGAACGTAATTAAGGACCAGTGGGGCCCTTCACCAAAAATAAGGTGTAACTATATACATGTATGCATTTATTCATAACAGTGGAACCCTTAATCCGAACTAATTGGGGGTGTGGTCTGTTCGGATTATCCGAAAAAGAAACGTATATAAATACAATTATAGGATTAGCAGCTACAAGGTAACGCAGCGTAGCGATCACTACGCTCAATAGAACAATGCAATCTGTAGACATAGCCAATGGCATGCGATAGTGGCGGTACGTAGTTCAGTTTGTTTCGCTATTGTAAGCGATTATTCTACATAAATTAATACAGAACAGGTGCTTGTTTGTATTATACCGTTCACACTGGGGAAAGTGCTACAAAATTGCCTATTGAATTTGGTGTAGGGGAAAGCCATCAGACTGGAAAAAAAATCGGGGGGGGGGTCGAGAGCTTCTACAGTACTAGTGAAAAACGCTGGTACAACACCACAGCCCCACCGTCGTCATTGTATAATAAAATTGACGAAGCGGCTTCCTTGTGGTTTACTCAGGAAAGAAAAAGGTGTTCCTATTTGCGGCACATTGATTCCAGAAAAGACATTGCAACTGAAGGAACTTCTGAATGGTGATTCAACTTTTGACAGCAGTGGTTGGTTGACTGCTGGAAAAATAGATGCGGGATACAGCAATTGAGGATAAGCGGAGAAAAACTATCAGCCGAAGTTGCCGCCGCAGAAGCATTCTTAAGCGAGTTTTCGTCTACTCTCCACAGCTAGTTTATAATGCTGACGGAAGTGGACTGAATTCCAAAACACCCCTACTAAAAGCCTTTGCTTCGAAAGAAGAGTTGTCTGCACCAGGTTTTAAAACGAATACATAACGCTGTATAGTTTTAGCATGTAGCAGCGGTAACAAACAAATTACCGCTCATGATAATTGGAAGGTCTGCAAAGCCACGAGACATGATTATAGACTATTTCTGTTTATTAAGAAATCAAAATAAAACTTGGATGACCAGTGGTCTGTTTAAAGAGTGGTTCGAGAAACAGTTCGCTCTCTCTGTTAAAAGATTCAATAGAGAAAATGGACTTTCACCTCGAGCTTTACTTTTGATTGACAATGCTCTATGTCATCCCTTTGAAATGCAGTCAAAGCATTTTTTTTGTTACCAAATGTAACAACTATCTTGCAACCAATGGGCCAAGGTGTATTACAAATCATAAAGTTGTATTACAGAAAAATACTTATACGATTTCTAATAGGAGAGGACTATTCCATCTTGAAAGAAAGAAAAAAAATAACCACAAAGGACGTCATCTACTGGCTAGCTGAAGCTTGGAACAGTTCGAATAAACAGCTAGTGCAAAAATCGTGTTTGAAGAAACCCCATCCATTCCGGCATCAGACAATAATGATTGTTCAGCTTATTCGAGAAATCCTTTCTTTACACTACAAATAAGCTTTTTATTTATTTTATTTTTTGATCCCAGATTTTGTGTTTGGATTAGCGGGGTCCTACTGTACATAAAAATAATTCTGACCATTTAAAGCTAAGCAAAAATATAGTTTTCTTAATCTCCCGATGACTGCTTGGTAGGGGTTGGGACGGTACGAGTAAACCGGCTCTGGCGTTGAATATTTTTGCTTCGTTTTCTAGTTCTTCGATTCTACTACAAGCACTTACATCACCGCATTCAATATTATGCTGTAAAGCGTTGTGGAATCTTCTTCAGATAAAAATTTCACGTAAATATACAAAATTATACCTATTCAACCAATATTGATACCTCCGTGTCAGCTGAGGAAGTCTTTTGTGCAGCAGGGCAGATAATCTCCGAGAGAAGGTCGCCTCTCAGCCCAAGTCGGGCAGAAATGCTTATACTTGTACATAAAATTACTTTTTTTTTTACTTAGCTTTGTACAAAGAAATTTGCTTTTTTATACCATTATATTTTTACATACCTATATATTTTGTGTATGATAGTGATTTTTTTTTTTAGAAATTAGTTTGTTTTTGGAAGAATAAAATTTGCTTTTAACTTCATGCAAGTCATCACATCAACAACCTTTCCAAACCTGCCGCCATATAAGAACAGCTTACAGCAGAAAACAACGGTATGGCCAACATTTTTTCGGGGATAATAAATGGTTTAATTAAATACCACTTTATTATTATTATTATTATTATTATTATTATTATTATTATTATTATTATTATTATTGTTAATATTTGCTGATGTAGCGGCTCTTAATAGCCCGCTAACTGACCAATTAACTTTTATCTTAGTTTATTAATTATGAAATTCACATGTGTTCGGCTTTTGTTAACATGTACAGCTCCAAAATGTAAATATTGTGTAATATTTATCCCCTAAACATAGTCAAATAGTGTGATATTCTAAAGAACAGTAGAACCTCTTATAGGAAAACCTTTTGAAGCAACATTAAAAAGAATTACCTGTAACGTAAATGCTAGAACAGATTCTATTCTCTTTGAATGTGAAACAACTTGATATGTTTTGCTTGGTAGACGAAACTTAGAATTCATCAAAAGCAGCTAACTTGATTTTTCTCCGTTTTAGTGGGAAATAGTCACAAAAAGAACCCGCAGTTTACCAGTGCCGTGCTTTTCTGGTATCCTGCCTTGGGCTTAGTGTGCAATACAGCCAGTTTTACAATAAAAATAGGAAAAATCTTGCTAACTTCACTATATCATTACATCCAACATATTGCATTACCAAGAGAATTTTTTTCGAATACTTTGCTTACGTTAGTGGTATGTAACTGGGGAAAATATAGACACTTATACAATCATAAACCGCACTATAATTATCGAAAGTCATAAACAAATTTCAAGAGAATATACTCTATCTGGCTCTTTCTGTAAGATGTCACAATGGAGATTATAGAAGTTGCCAGAAGGTAGTGCGTTTGAGTATATACAAAGGAAGCTCTGATTACTGAAACTTCCGTTACCCATAAACAAAAAGGGAAATTAACAATTAGTATAATGGCCGATGTTGTGGGTAATAATAATCCTTCTTAGTATTCAAACCTGCCGCCAAATAAAGAATCCGGTTATACAGGGTGAATCACCTAAACCTTGCACCGCAAATATTTCGGAAATGGAAAGTGCTATTGATGTGCAGTTTTCACAGCATTGATTGGTAGTCAGGGGCTCGTACATTTAGCCTATAAACAGATTTTAATAACACTGAGAAAGTGTAATTTTTGAGCAAACATACAATTTTTTAAATGGAACAATGCGTAGTTACATTAACAGAATAAAGGTAGGGTAAATTAGAATTCAGTGGCGTTCGTTGCAAGATTCTAGTGCAAGTGATCTACGAGAAATCCTATTTTGAATCTTTTACGCACCGACACTTGTAAAACATGTAGTAGCACAAGCTAAAGAAATACAAAAGGGAACTACAATACTCCTGTGGATTCTTACAAGTAAAGAGAACCTAGCCCTTCAAAGGTTTGTTCAAAATGACCACCGGCAGCTTCAATACACGCTTCCAGCCTGCTATGGAAAGACTGCTGCACACGTTCTAGTATTTCAGCGGAAATTTCGGAGCAGGCAGCAGTAATACGTCGATTCATATCGTCTGGTGTAGTTAGTACATCCTTGTAGACATTGTCTTTCAGCCTTCCCCACAGAAAAAAGTCGAAAGGGGTCAGATCCGGTGAACGGGCCGGCCAAGGTACAGGTCCTCTTCGTCCAATCCAACGATTTGGAAGCAATCCGTTAAGACAAGCTGTAGTACTTCGTGCACTATGGGCTGGACAGCCATCATGTTGGTATCACAGGTTCCTCCTACTCTGCAGAGGAACGTCTTCTAGCATCTGTGGCAGATGGTCTGTCAGGAGGGTGCGATACTTGTGCGAGGTCATTGTTCCTTCTATGAACCAAGGGCCTATGAACTGATGGTTCACTATCCCATACCACACGTTTAAACTCCATGGACGCCGACGTTCCACCTGACGAAGCCAACGGGGATTGTCAACAGACCAATAGTGCATGATTCTACGGTTTACCTGGCCATGATTAGTAAATGTTGCCTCATCACTAAACAAGATACATGATGAATCTGGAGTATCATGTCTTAATGCCCATGTACAAACGTTAACACGATTCTCAAAATCGTTTCCATGCAGCTCTTGATGGAGAGAGATGTGATAGGGATGAAACCTATGTCGATGTAGAATGCGCAGTACACTTGCCTGACTTATGCCACTCACGTTTGCGATTGTGCGGGAACTAATCTACTGCAATGGCAACCAAAACATTAATTAATGCCTCTTCTCCAGTCACTTGTTTGTTTCTGTTACGTTTTCTAGGTGTTACAGTACCACTTTCACGTAATTGGTTGAAGAGGTTGATAAATAATTGCCGAGATGGTTGACGTCTATTGGGACATGTTTCCGCATACACCGTACAGGAACGAACTGCATTCTTCCTACACTTTCCTTACACCATGAGCATGTCGGCTTTTTCTGCATTAGTACACCCCATCTTCCACTCACGACTTACTGCTTGAAGTGTCACAAACTGACCAGAAAGTCGCAATGCAATAACACATTACAACAGCATACCTAGCAACTAAGCAGGTTGAATGAGACAAACAATTGTCGGGGTGGAAATTTTTCAAAATACGATTTCTCGTAAACCATTTGCATTAGAATCCTGCAACAAAGACCCTACCTTTATTCTGTTGATGTAACTAGGCATTGTTCCATTTAAAATTGTATGTTTGCTCAAAAAATACACTTTCTCAGTATTATTAAAATCTGTTAATAGGCTAAATGTACGAGCCCCTGACTACCAATCAATGCTGTGAAAACTGCACATCATTAGCACTTTACATTTCCGAAATGTTTGCGGTGCAAGTTTTAGGTGTTTCATCCTGTATACTCGGTGTACGAGTCGTATGGCGTCACAGAATCGAACACACTTGTACCGAACCTTCCCCAGTCCTACTGCTCGGACCAGCGTGCATCTTCCGGAGTGCCCTATGTGTTTCGACTCCGCTCATGTTTCTCTCAATAGCTCGTCCAGCCTTAAGCGTCGGCCATACGGCAGTATTTTTTAAAACATGACGTACTCGCCTCCCACCCCTGCCCAAGTCGGCAAAGCTGTGAGGGTTGGTTTTACAAGGTTGTAGTTTAAAGCAAATCTCATGGTTGCAAAGTTTTTAATAGTTCTTAAACTGTGGAGCGCGATTCTTGGGAGGCACACATGAAAAAGTATATTTACTGACGAGATTCGATTCTAACTCCCTCTTTCCCTTCATATTCCTCTATCCTTAATTACGTATTACTGGCGATGGATTATCCATGCCCAATTGCTGCCCTTTAACATTTATAGCTTAGAGCTCATATTTAGCAGTTGCATGAATTAAATCGTAAGCAAATATTAAGAAATAAAAAGGAGTTAACACCCAGGTAACATTTAAATGGTAAAATTCAACTATCAAATATTGTATTCATTGTCTGCAATAGTAAGTTGTAATACATAAGTGTAAAAAAGTTAGAGTATTTGATACAGTTAATGCACATACATGCAATATGTGCATGAACCATATAGGCAAAACACGTAGGTAGCTTAGACTACTAGGACTGAACTCAGGGAGTTCAATTACACCATTGTTATATTAATAAATGAATACATATTTAAGTTAATTAAAACTATTAATTATTGTTATTATTTTTGAGTAAACTATCTGTTAAATATCTAAGTTTACCTTAATATATTAACAGTCCTTGGCCCCCCTCTCTTCCGAAGAATCCCCCAGATCAATGCAGATTTTGTTTGTTCATCAAAAATTGATTGAACGGAGTGGTAGCTGTCTTCTATCTTCTCTATGTGGTGAATGTAATTATCCCACTTTTCAGGAGTCACGTGATTGTATGTGTCTTAAAGATTGGGCTATATCTTCCAGAGGCTAATTTCAGACCACAGTATTTCTATAGGGTTGAGGATGTAGTGTGTAGCGGGAAATGGTGGTCGATTCTTGCAGCGTGCTGTAGTATTCTTCTTCCTCGGCTAGTGATGCTCGTCGGTAGTTGAGTATTCCATTCCTACCTAATTGCTAAATCTCTTTCATCTCAGGTTCTAGTGGGTGAGGCAAGTTAAAAATACACTGCAAGTTTTCCCTTTATAATTTGTTTATTCCATTATTTAAATAAATATGGGCGGCTAGATTTTCCCATTTACTTTATCCCATCACTTGAATATGTATGAGGAGCCTATCTATCTTCACACGCATCCCACGTGCATCTATAGCACCTTGCGTTGGCGTACCTTCTTGTTGCGCTGATCTGGTAATAAGTAAGAGTGCCCCGCTTTTTTTTTCGAGTGGAGGAAAAATACTTTTGCGTACTAACCCCATCTAAGATGAGAGTGTGGGACTCCACCTCGTCGTGAAGCCGAGGCCATACCCACTAAAACACCTCCACCGGAGGGAAAAGTCATGGTAAGGTGAGGCAGTACCGCTCTTGCACCTGCGGATTCGAGGAAAGGAAATGTTGGCCAGCCACAGGCTGAGGCCAAGGTGCGGAAGGAGGCCGGACGCAACCATGACCGAAGCCCTGGTTGCGCCCTGGCGAAATTTTAGGTGATCTTTTTTGAGAATTCTGGAAGGCGCCATGGCGCTGCGTCCTAAGATATTACAGGTGTTGGGCGTCACAAGCAGGCACTTGTGCGCGAGTCGTTGGATCTGAGCCAATGGCTGCGTCCCTTTAACAGATATTTAGTGCATGCAAATATATAAGTACATAAATATATGGATTTGGTTTGTAATTAATTAGCTTAATCTATGATGCTTAGCTTATTACTTATGATAATATTTTAAGGTACACATACACTTGGGATTGCGTAGAATTTATTTTGCTCCGCCAGGTGGCGTCGTCTCTTATCATTAGTTAGGATGTTTAAATGTATTTGTTTGTGGTTTTGTTTTTTTTTCGCCCAAAAAGGCGTCGTCCTTGATGTTATCCAAATCATTAACCATGACTATGCTGGGTCATATAGAGTGCACACCGGCGGGCAGCCTGCCTACAGTTGCAGGTGCGAGCCAGTGCCACTTGCGGGGGGGCCCTTCCCCCCGGGACCGCCTTGACTCGGAGAGCAAGGACTTCGAGGCCACCAATTGTCACGTCGTGAAGCTGTAGTCGTGGGTGTTATAATGGGTACACTACTAACGTGTCAAGATACGCTTGAATGTCGATTTCGGGCTCCCCGAGGCCTAGGGTTCTGTCAAATAGTGACAGCGGTCTTTTGTGCTTGTTGTGGTTGGTTTCATATGAACCTAATTCTTGTATGAGTCTGTTTGTGTTCTTTTCCTTGCTTTTATAGAGGTTGAAGCTTAAGCTCTTAACGTATTCTTCAATTGAGTGTAATTTTAGTTCCTCGTGTAGGAGATATGCCGGCGCTAGCGGCGGTTGCTTGGTAATTATTCGTATTATTCTGTTTTGTAGTGTTTGTATTTTATGCATATGGGTTTTGGCCGCGTAGCCCCAAACTGGGGCTGCATACGTCAGTATTGGCCTTATTAGTGTTTTATATAGGGTTAGCCCCATGTTTATTTTCAATTGGTTATTTATGTTAAAAATTGGGTATAGTCTGTTTAGTTGACCATTGGCCTTGGCTCTGACTTTCGCAATTTGCTTATTCCAGGTCAGGCCTTGGTCCATGTTGAGACCTAAGTAGGTCACTTGGTCCTTCCACTCAGTTCTTTCGCCTTGATAGTTGAGGGGCTGGAGAGCGTGTTTACCTTTACGGTGAAATGTTCTTTTAGTGAATATTATCGCTTGAGTTTTTCTAGGATTTACTTTGATTCTCCATTTGGTGAACCAAGGTTCTAGTGTGTTAAGCGCATTTTGCAGTCGTAAGTGTATAATTCTCGGTTGTGTTGACTGCGTGGTTATCGCGGTGTCATCTGCGTAAATGTATTTGTTTGATCTTACCAATAGTGGCATATCATTTATGTATAAATTAAACAGCGTCGGTCCCAATAGACTTCCTTGTGGGACTCCGGCCTTGATTGTCTTGGTGCTTGATACCGCATCCTCTACCGACGTGTGGAAGCGCCGGTCGCAGAGGTAGTCCCTAATGAGGGCTATTGCGGAGTCAGGGAAATTGTAGTGTTTTAGTTTCTTTAAGAGTCCGGCGTGCCATACTTTATCAAACGCGCGTTCAATATCTAGATAGATGGCGCCTGTTGATTTATTCGTGTTGTAGCCTTTAGTGATTTCCTCCGTCATCCTGAGGAGTTGCAGGGTTGTCGAGTGTTGGGTTCTGAACCCAAACTGTTCAGGCATAAGTATACTTTGCTTGTGTATATGTTTATTAATTCGCTTTAGTATTACTTTTTCAAGTACTTTACTTAGCGTGTTCAATAGGCTTATTGGCCTGTAGTTTATGGGGAGTGTCAAGTTTTTGTTTGCTTTCGGAAATAGCAATATTTTGGCCTCTTTCCACACAGGGGGGAACCGGCCATGTTCTAGTGTGTAGTTAAATATCTTGGCTAGTGCTTGTAAGGCTCTGATTGGTAGATTCTTCAGAACCACATTAGGTATTTTGTCTGGTCCAGGTGCTTTTCTGGTGGGCAGGTGTTTAATAATCCACCCTATTTCGCCTGGGCTAGTTTTTCGCATTTTATTGTGCGTAGGCTCTTGTCCTATGTTATTAGCTTCGTTTTCTGTTTCTGCGATAAAATTGTCGTGTCCCGCCGTTTGGTTCGGGGAGAACACACTTTCAAGCGTGACCGCAAAGGCTTCTGCCTTGGCCCGGGGAGTTTCCGCTATCACGTTGTTAATTTGTAACGGAGGTATATTGGTTCGAGTGCGCGTTAAGCATTTTGCTATTCGCCAAACTGTGTTTTGTTGAGAGTTTAGATTTTCTAGGGTGTTATCCCATTGGTTTTGTATGTAAGTTCTCGCTCTTTCTTGTGCTCGATCTCTTGCTTGGTAATATTCTGTTCTGTGTATTATGTTTCGCGTTTTTTGCCATTTACGTCTGGCTCTGTTTTGTGCTTGTTGCAGCAATTTTACGTCTTTCGGGAATTTAACGTTTGTGGAGCGTGGCTGTGTAAGCGGTACGCATGCCGTGGTGGCCAGTTTGATTGCCGTTTCTAATCTGTCTATCGCAGTGTCGTGTTCATTCGCGGAGTTAACCTCTAGGTCTGGTAGGTAGTAATCTACCGTGTCTTTAAAGTTATCCCAATCTACTTCATTGTAGTTATGCCTTAAAGGAGCTGGCTTAAATGCTACTGGTGCATTAACTGTCATCAGAACCGGTAAGTGGTCTGATGTAAGCTCCTGTAAGACTTCTAGTTCTATATTGTAGCGAATGTTATTTAATAGCGCAATGTCCAGAATGTCTGGCGTGCAATTTGGTAAATGTGGTATAAAAGTGGGCTCTTCCGGCCCTGAGATTAAATAATTTCTGTTGTTGATGTAATTTAATAGCTTAGTGCCTTGAGCATTGGGGTTCCTGCAATTCCAGAGATAATGCTTGCAGTTGAAGTCCCCGGCCGCAATGACCCGTGGTCCTAGATTCATTATTTTATCTAAGTCGCCTGTGTCAACGTTCCCAGGGGGATTGTACACTGACGCTATCACAATTTCAGAGTTATCTATCTTAAGTTTTATAGCCGTTGTTTCGGCATGTGATAGGGTGGGGGATTGAATTTGATAATGTTCAATGCTGGCCTGAATGGCTATCGCGGTCCCCCCTCCTCTTCGGTCGCGATCATTTCTGTAGATTTTATAGCCCGGAACAGATAGGCGATCGGTGTTATTGATATGTGTCTCTGATAGTAGAGCTACTTGTATTGAATATGTTTGCAGAAAATCTGCTAAATGTTTGGTCTTTTTCCTAATACCGTTGCAGTTCCAGAAAATTATTCTTAACGTGTCCGAACTAGCCATGACTACAGTCTTCGAAGAGTTGTCACAAAGTCAGCGAGGTAGTGAGCTATGATTACGTCATCTGTTCCTAATTGACTAATCGTGTCACAGAGCCTTCGGACCATGGAATGAACTTCATTGAGAGAAACCTTATTTGAGGACTTGCCTAGTGACCTCACTAGTTTGTCCATCGCCTTGCCTGCCTTTTTGGGCATTGGTCCTTTGCGTTGGGGGAGCGACTTTGCTGCCTGGTTAGGCCCGACAGCCTGCAGTAAGGGACCTACAACTACTGGTGGAGGGTTGTCCTGACTTTCACGAGGGTGTCGCTCATCGCTGGTTGGTTCGGCCTCAGCAGCGAGCTGAGGTTCCCCAACCACTGGTGGCTCAGGCTCTGGGGCTGGTCGCGTCCTACCTTTGCTGTCCCTAATGAGCCACTCAGTATTTTTCGTGGTAACCTCCGCGTAAGTTTGCGTTCTTCCTGTCTTTGGGGGATGCTTTGGAGGTTGTCCACTGGGCAAAAAATCTGGTCTTATATAGGGTGGCTAACCCACGCTATCTTCTACGTTTGAAAATGTAACGATGCTTCCCATTGGCCCTCAGGCCGCGTTACCCAAGCATGTATGAAAATATTAGGTTTCAGAACCTTGCGCTTCAGCGCCATCATGTAGCGTCGTACTACTCTCTGCCAGGCACGGTCGTTATGAGTTCCAGGAATTCCCGTTCAATTAGCTAGCGCCCGTTACTTACAAATAGCTCTGTACAAAGTTACATGTTGAATGTTTTAACATTCAGTGAATTAAATTATTACTATACAATTCTTATGTGTATGGTTCCCCTTTCATATGTACAATGTATAATATGTATGATATATCCCCTTTCAAATGTACAATGTATGATATGTATGATTATATCCCCTTTCAAATGCCCCGCAGCTATGTTGCTAAAATTCCAGCATGGACATTTTCGGAACATAGATGAATGTCTCCGATAAAAAACCACAATAAACAGATAATATACAAATAAACTGCTTAAAGCTAACATGAAAAGAAGTAATGTACAATAATTAAGACATTGATAATTTCCTTTGTGCTGTAATTCGAAGTATCTTCATATTATTTTTTTTTAAGTGTCCAACACGACTGGTGTTTGTTTGTGTGCGGTGTAAGTTGCACAAGAAAAGAAAAATTGCACTGTTTGCTCTTCGTTTTCGGAAGTAGTTTCACTATATTTTTATGTTCCTACTTTACCGAAAACTGGTATTTTGGACTTTCTTTCACTGTTGCACTAATTCACTTTCATTAGCCCTTAGTTTGCCTGTATTTCTAGGCCACTTCACACGCATATTGGGTGCCTTGCTTATCGCTAGTTACAAATGTTTAGCTAATTACGATGCTAAAGTGTCAGCCGTGGTTCCTGCTCTCTGAGGTGACATGAACAATACATCATAAGTGTAACAAATGAAAGAAAAAATTTTAATCACTTACAATGAACTTACAAATTTAAGTTCATTATTTGGTTTTGTTGGATGTTACAGACTTTATCACAACGCATTAAATTTACTGTTTTCCTACTTGACCTCTTCATACATACAAATTATTGAAATGAGCCCTTATGCTTGGAATATCAAAATTAATTTACAAATTACAAATATTAAATTCACATATTATTATTGTCTGCAAAAATCTAAGTTATTGGTATACGTAAATGAGCGTAACTGTTCGCTTAAATTTCATCTTATGCGTATTTTCAAATTCTTTTCACTCGCCCGTGGCAAATTTATTACTTTAACATAAAACGTAGACTGGTCAAAATGATCAATGGCATAATACATAAATATATAAATATACACAAATATTTCTATTATATACATACAAATTATGAGAATTGTTTTTTATGAAAGTTTAGCGAGTTGGAACAATTTGGTTACGTTTTGAACGGCTTTAAGTACCCCAAATTTTGTTGTCATCTAAACCCTTTAACTGATAAGTGTGTGGACCAAACTGAGCTGTTATCTCCGCTGGCCCTCTGTACAGTATTCACATTTGATGATCTTCGTTGTTTCAGGCTGACGATGTCTTTTTCTTAGTCTTATTCCTTAATAACGAAACCTTCAAAGTGTGTGTCCATTGCTTCTTGTGGCATTATTTTTCGTTATCGCTGATTTCTCATTTTTTTTCCTTGCTATCTTAGCCGCGCGGTCGTGGTCGTCTTGTCTGAGTCGCGTGCTCTTTGTCGGCTTTTAATACTTCTTGACACGGGTACTGGACCGGTTTTCCCTCCCCTGGCAAGCGGTCGGCGTGCATTGTATACAGGTTAAAGTGTTCCGACTTTTCGTTGCTTGTGTGTGGACATAAAGTGTTTCTTCCCGATCGTCGCCTTCTATGATAATTTTCTGTGATTCCTGATTTGTATTGATAATGTCGATCATAAATTCATTTTGTACTTTTATGGTTTCCACAAAGAACTCTTCATCAACTATTTGTCTTTCCTCGGCAGTGGGACCGCTGTGTTTGTTTAACTTTTCTTCGTCGAATGGTATTTGGATGGTTCCCTGCTCCAACGATATGCATTTCTCCTCAAAATTTATAACAGCTCCCCAGGCATAAAAGCAATCTGCTCCAATAATTACACTTTGTTGAAGCCGTGGCACTATTAGGAAAATGACATTAAATATTTTGTTTCCTAATTTAATGGAAAGCATGGCTTGGTTCTTTACGCGTTCTGCCCTTTTTGAAATTGCCACAGTACAATACACATTTTTGATGGGTAACGACATTATTTTAATTTTTATGTTTAGCAATTGTTGAAAATAATTTTCCGAGCACACAGAAATATTTGCTCCAGTGTCTAATAGTACCGTTGCAGTGATATCCATTATGTCCACCGTAATTCTTGACGATTCATTGTTGTTCTGATTTCCTGAGCTCTTGTTGGCCTTGTTGTGGTCCATGTCATTGTTGCATTTTTGAATAGAAGTAATGACCCTGAGTTTGACGGTTTTGTTCTTTCCGTGGTATTTAAGGTGTTTACCTGGCCCCTGCAAACACCTGTGCTTGGTTTCCCTGATTCTGATTGTTGCTGTTGTTAGGCTGTCCATTGGTTAATTCCGGGTTTGATCCCCATCTTCTTCCGATGTTGGTGTTCTCAATGACCTGTGAAGGTGCAGACTGTGTCTGCCTGGACCATTTGAATACCTCCGGCGTCTGTCACGGTTTCCTGGTTGCATATTTCTGTCGGTCGAGTTTCTGTCTCCATTGTTGCGGTTCTCTGGATAATAATGGCTCCGTCCTGAATAGTGAATGTGATTTATATTTGCTGCTCTTCCCTGTGGCCTTTGTTGTCTGTTGGGTTGGTATGGTTGCTGTCTCCTCTCATATCTTGGTGGCTGAAATCTATTCCTTGTCCTTGGTGACGTCGGGTGCCGTTCATTGTTGTATGGCGGGGCTCTTGACCCGGTCCCCGAAAATGGCGGTGACTGGCGGCCATCTTGCGTGTAGTTGCTCCTCGGTGTGTGCCACGTGGTGCTTGTGCTGGGCCTCTGGTCGAACGCTGTGATGAGTTCCAGCATTTTGGAAATTGTTTGCGGTTGTGCAACAATTAAACCGTTTCTGATTTGCGGATCAAAGTGGTTTATGAGTAGGGCAATTACTTCCGTGTCTGATAGTGGCGGCTCTATTTGTTTGCTCTTCTGCGCCAATTTTAGAACGTAGTCTATCAAGCTACCGTGAATGTTCTGATTGTAGCGGCCATTGTTGAGCTGTAACCTTACTTTGTTGACTTCTGTTGGTCCCCAGTAACGAAGTAGGAAAGCTTGTTTGAATTCACTGTACGATAAAGAATCCCCCAACGTGAGACGTAGCCAGTTTAAGGCACGCCCTTTTAAACATTTACGCGCAACAATTAACTTAATTTCGTCTGGAGTGGCTTTAAGTCGAAAATATTGCTCCAATTCGCTAATAAACTCTTTAGGGTGATCCCCTTTAACCTCATCACATATTGGAGGTGATAACTCATTAAGCAAGTGTGAATTTAGACTACTGTTAGAATGAGAGCAGGTGACCGAAGGTGTTACACTTCAAGCATGCACATCCTGGTTACATAAATTGTATACATTGTTGGTGGCCTCGCCCGGTAACAATGGAGTGCTGCCAGGGTCCGCCGATCTTTGGCATTCACTAAGTGAACTTGGATTTGCAGTAAGTTTTAGTTCTAATCGTTCTACATTATTCCTCAATTCAATCATGTCTTTGTCATGCACTGTATTCATTGTTTGGACCACATTTCTGAGTTCATTAATTTCAAATGAATTGGCTATTTGGGATGAATTTACAACTCTCTTAACCGCTTTTAGTTCAGAATTTACCCTTGCTGCTAATGCCTGGTGGTTGTTTGCTATGGTGTCTTTTACCTGCCCTAACTGGTTTTGCATGGCCTCGTTCTGAACTGTTAATGTGTCTACCTGAGCAGTGACAAATTCTGACAAAATGGCTATTTTGCCTTTATTTTCAAGCAATTCTTGTTTTAATGTTGCAACCTCTGATTTTATCTTTTCCTGCCCTAAACTGATCTGTTCTAACATTTCCTGTACATTATTTAATTATTGATTGCTATTTGTTATGATTTTTTGTTCTAATTGTTGGTTCGCTTCACTCAGCGTTGATGTTAACAAAGACTGCAACATCTGCATTAAACTGGCAGAGCTGTGTCCAGAATCTCCTACCATAATTGTGGCCTCTGCTGACGTGGTTTGTGTTACAAAAGTATGTGGCTCAGGTAAAATGTGAATATTTTGCTGGCCCAGAGGTGGAGCACTGGCTTCTCCCTCTACCTGTGTGTCAGCGTTGGATTTTTCAGCCATGGTTACAATTTTGTTGTTTCTAAGCAACATGCAATGTTAAATTTCAACAATTGAGCCTGATATAGTTTATAAATTATACTTTGATACTTTACGCAGTGTAGACTTGAAGGTCTGGAAGTTCTGGAAGGTCTCGGTGCGTGGGTGGTGACTCCCTCGATGCTGGTGTGTGTGGACTACTTGACCACGTGGTGATGCCTCCTTTAGTGAAACCACGTTGGCGCCATTTGTAGCGGGAAATGGTTGGGCGCCATTTATAGCGGGAAATGGTGGTCGACTCTTGCAGCGTGCTGTTGTAGTATTCTTCTTCCTCGGCTAGTGATGCTCGTCGGTAGTTGAGTATTCCATTCCTACCTAATTGCTAAATCTTTTTTATCTCAGGTTCTAGTGGGCGAGGCAAGTTAAAAATACACTGCAAGTTTTCCCTTTATAATTTATGTTTATTCCATTATTTAAATAAATATGGGCGGCTAGCTTTTCCCATTTACTTTATCCCATCACTTGAATATGTATGAGGAGCCTATCTATCTTCACACGCATCCCACGTGCATCTATAGCACCTTGCGTTGGCGTACCTTCTTGCTGCGCTGACCTGGTAATAAGTAAGAGTGCCCCGCTCGGCAAAATCTGGTCTTATATAGGGTGGCTAACCCACGCTATCTTCTACGTTTGAAAATGTAACGATGCTTCCCATTGGCCCTCAGGCCGTGTTACCCAAACATGTATGAAAATATTAGGTTTCAGAACCTTGCGCTTCAGCGTCATCATGTAGCGGCGTACCACTCTCTGCCAGGCACGGTCGTTATGAGTTCCAGGAATTCCCATTCAATTAGCTAGCGCCCGTTACTTACAAATAGCTCTGTATAAAGTTGCATGTTGAATGTTTTAACATTCAGTGAATTAAATTATTACTATACAATTCTTATGTGTATGGTTCCCCTTTCATATGTACAATGTATATATGTATGATATATCCCCTTTCAAGTGGTAAACGTAAAGCAATATGTCCTTACTTACAGGCCAACTCGTTTGCATTTTTTTCTTTCGCTGACAAGGATGTGTTCCTCTACGATTTCGAGGAGCACGGGGATAATTGAAACAGGATTTTTTTCTCTTTTAGTCATGTATTGTAGTATGTCATTTTTATTCCAGGATGAGGTTGGCTTAGAATTTAGTATACGGATGTGATATGGAGCATTGTCTATAATAATTGCAGACAGTTGTTCAAGGAATTTTAGTAATCTTTCTTCAAACCAACTTTCGAAAATGTCCGCGTTTATACCGTCATGGTAGTCAGCTGGAGCATCAGCCATTTTTGTATGCGTCACTAGAAGGGCAACCTTGACAAAGATAAAATGTCCACCACAATGAATAATGGTAATTCTGTCGCCTTTTGCTGTCTACTATTGTCACAGCACAATTGTCAGAATCGTCAGTCCAGTTTTTCATTCTACAAAATGACTGTTGAACCACGTTTCATCAAGGTATACATCGTTATAACCTTGCAAGCGAAACATTTTAAAACCCTGCAGATACCGATACCTCCAGGTATTATTTCCGGTGCTTCGGCTCTGATTGATCTTTTGGGCGCTGATGTACATTTAAAACCCATACTCAGCAGAAGTCGAAAGTGTGGTAGCCGAGTACATAAATTCATAATCTATGTCAGCTGTCTTTTGTCTCATATATTCTGCTAGAGATTTTACTACTGGAGATTTGCCGTGCCTGTAGATTTTTGTTGGCATATTTAAGTATCAGCATCACTGATATGAACAATTTTTTTCGCTATTGTTACATTAATGCCTGTTGTCTCTGCTGTGACTTTATTCAGATTAATACTATTTATTACACCACCACTATCAAGCACGCTTCGCAGAAAGGATCTGGCGTTTTTTTTACTATCGCCACTGTTCACATAAGATAGCACCTCTTCCAACGACGGAGTGATTTTTATTTTTCACGTGAATTTCTGTTGAATAAAGTCACATTATCAGGTTCAGGTGATATCCAGGGTCAGAAAAGGAACGACATGTTGTGCGCTAATTTACCAATTTGCAAACGTACATCAAACGCGAAACTAGACTGACTACTGACGAAGATGAAGGAAATACAGAAAACTACAATAATTGGTTATCTCACCATCCTAATGTGGGTCATCTTTGTTTCCTAATAGCTATTGCCCCAGTGGCAAGCGGAATGCTCTGGCCAAGGGACGAGATCGTAATGTTTTCAAAAAAAGTGCACGTTATATTGTGCTCAAACCAGACGGAATAGCGTACTGCATCCATATGTTGCAAGTAAGTTTGCGCAAACCTCAGTATGAACTTGGTCTTCGTAATATGAGGTCGAGATCGAAACAATGTAGCCCGAAGATTTACCTTTGTTATAAACATTTCTGTACTGTTTATTGGCGAAAAGAAAGAGCACCAAACGCTCCCATCCGAAATGGTGTAAAACGCGGCTCCTGAGAAGAAGGTGCACTCATACATAAATTTAATAACAGGCTTAAAAGAAGAATCCAGAAGACTAGCGTAATTATTTGAGAATGGACAAAGGTGCATATAACAAATACTATATTTGGTGACTCCCGTAATTGAACGACACAATATTGTGATGTGCGATTCTATATCTCCTCATAAAAGATTGAGTTGTACTTTGAGGTTTTAACTAATGGAGGATCACACACATATTTAAGATTTAATTTCTGTATTATCTTTGATAACACGTTTTTCTTATTCCTATCGCATTATTCCTTAGATTTTATCTTCCAAAGACACGGCATAGTTAATATAATTCCATAAACTCGCTAATAAGGCTGAAGTCACGGCTTGTATACTGTCCACAAGCACACGCTTAAGAGTTTGCGATAATGTCCATGCGCGTAAGTAGAAACAAAAAGCCGGTTTGAGCCCACATAGAGATGCCGACAAGCGATAAAGTTCTTTGTTCTACGCCGACAAGCCCCGCCCCCTCCCTTTGTGTGCTAACATGCCGCCAGGTCTCGTGTCGTTAGGCCCCGCCCCCTCTCGCTTTGTGTGCTCACCTAATGCCGACAGTGTCTGTGCTAACAGGTCCTACCCCCTCTCCCATGCGTTCTACTGTGGCGTCATGACTTGAGGGAATTGTTTTCTCGATTCCTCCCGCCCCTCGGTAAATTAATTAGGTAATGTTCGTCAAACATTTTGTTTATGATTACTAAGGTCTGCACATTGCATCCTCGAGCAATTAAGTTTTTTGAATAATGAATTGTTGACTGGAGCTTGAGTATAAGTAGTCTGCTCACGGGAACAGTCTGTCATGTAATGAGAACACGCACCCTTCTTCTATCTGGGGAAAGCGCTTGTCCATTAGCTGAACATGTTAGACGCTTTCACCACATTAATAGGCTTTTAAGTTTACATTACGGATCTGTTTACATACATTAGCGAACGACCTACTTCCGCCTGGCGGTAACGGTGACCTCTATTAGCTGAGACGCTTTCACCCCATTAGCGAACAATGTCAGTAATTGTTTTCCTAAGTGCTCTGCCCAACACTCAACACTTCAGATTTTAGCGATGGAAATGATATAAAAAGCAGCAGCTTCTCCAACGAGTTCCAAGTTGACCAGGATGGACGGGTTCGAATTACAAATTCAGCTTCTAATAACTCAGAGACTAATTACGATAAAGACGTCAAATAAAATTTATTACATTAATGTCATTAGATAGTTTCTTGTGAATGTATATTTGGGTACATGGTGTCCAGGGTTCGAATACCGATAAAATGTAATTTAATTATAAATTTAATAACTCCTAAACTAATTAAGATAAAGACGTCAAATAAACTTTATTGCCTTTATGTTATTAGGTAGTATCTTGTGGATGTGTAATTAGATACCTGACGTTCTGGGTTCGAGCCTGATGCTTAAATCGTCATTATCTCAGAAACTAAGAGAGGTAGAGGAATTGACCAAAGCATGATTGATAGCTCCTATGATGGGTAAATAATACTGTATATAATTTTTAATCAGTTGTCCTTATTTCGAATCCCGATCTTTCAATCACTTACTTATTTTTTCTCTATACTCTAGAATATGTCACTTAGATTGATGCTGTAACTGCATACACAACCTTTAAACATATCAAACTAATATTGTAAATAATTTTGTTTCTGGTGTCCAGGGTTCGAATACCGATAAAATGTAATTTAATTATAAATTTAATAACTTCTAAACTAATTAAGATAAAGACGCCAAATAAACTTTATTGTCTTTATGTTATTAGGTACTATCTTGTGGATGTGTAATTAGATACCTGACGTTCTGGGTTCGATCCTAATTTTAAATCGTCATTATCTCAGAAACTAAGAGAGGTAGACGAGTGAACCAAAGCATGATTGATAGCTCCTATGAGGGGTAATTAATACTGTATATAATTTTCAATCAGTTGTCCTTACTTCGAATCCCGATCTTTCAATCACTTACTTATTTTTCTCTATACTCTAGAATATATCACTTAGATTGATGCTGTAACTGCATACAGCCCATTTAAACATATCAAACTAATATTGTAAATAATTTTGTTTCTGGTGTCCAGGGTTCGAATACCGATAAAATGTAGTTTAATTATAAATTTAATAACTTCTAAACTAATTAAGATAAAGACGCCAAATAAACTTTATTGCCTTTATGTTATTAGGTATTATCTTGTGGATGTGTAATTAGATACCTGACGTTCTGGGTTCGAGCCTAATTTTAAATCGTCATTATCTCAGAAACTAAGAGAGGTAGACGAGAGAACCAAAGCATGATTGATAGCTCCTATGAGGGGTAATTAATGCTGTATATAATTTTCAATCAGTTGTCCTTACTTCGAATCCCGATCTTTCAATCACTTACTTATTTTTCTCTATACTCTAGAATATATCACTTAGATTGATGCTGTAACTGCATACAGCACCTTTAAACATATCAAACTAATATTGTAAATAATTTTGTTTCTGGTGTCCAGGGTTCGAATACCGATAAAATACAGTTTAATTATAAATTTAATAACTTCTAAACTAATTAAGATAAAGACACCAAATAAACTTTATTGTGTTTATGTTACTAGGTAGTATCTTGTGGATGTGTAATTAGATACCGGACGTTCTGGGTTCGAGCATAATGTTTAAATCGTCATTATCTCAGAAACTAAGAGAGGTAGAGGAATTGACCAAAGCGTGATTGATAGCTCCTATGAGGGGCAATTAATACTGTATATAATTTTCAATCAGCTGTCCTTACTTCGAATCCCGATCTTTCAATCACTTACTTATGTTTTCTCTATACTCTAGAATATATCACTTAGATTGATGCTGTAACTGCATACAGCACCTTTAAACATATCAAACTAATATTGTAAATAATTTTGTTTCTGGTGTCCAGGGTTCGAATACCGATAAAATGTAATTTAATTATAAATTTAATAACTCCTAAACTAATTAAGATAAAGACGCCAAATAAACTTTATTGCGTTTATGTTACTAGGTAGTATCTTGTGGATGTGTAATTAGATACCTGACGTTCTGGGTTCGAGCCTAATGTTTAAATCGTCATTATCTCAGAAACTAAG
The DNA here is from genome assembly GCA_030765065.1 of Deroplatys truncata. Lineage (NCBI taxonomy): Eukaryota > Metazoa > Arthropoda > Insecta > Mantodea > Mantidae > Deroplatys > Deroplatys truncata. The sequence continues at coordinate 22,649,198 of CM060976.1, read as the reverse complement.
AGAGGTAGAGGAATTGACCAAAGCATGATTGATAGCTCCTATGAGGGGCATTTAATACTGTATATAATTTTCAATCAGCTGTCCTTACTTCGAATCCCGATCTTTCAATCACTTACTTATTTTTCTCTATACTCTAGAATATATCACTTAGATTGATGCTGTAAATGCATACAGCACCCTTAAACATATCAAACTAATATTGTAAATAATATTGGTTCTGGTGTCCAGGGTTCGAATACCGATAAATGTAATTTAATTATAAATTTAATAACTCCTAAACTAATTAAGATAAAGACACCAAATAAACTTTTATAGGGGAAAGGATGCTCTCCTGAAACATTAGGTCTCTAGATAGAAGTATTTATAGGGGAGAGATAGGGAATACCAGGGCTGATGCTAGGCTAGTCAGATGCTAAAGGAGGGAGGGATATGCTTTATACGAGAGAGATAGGGAACACAAGGAAAGATGCTATACTAAACAGGACTTGAAGGGTAGAATATGAGCGATATAGCAAACCGAGGAGAGGTATTAGGATAGGAGTTTTGAATGATGGAGTAGGCGTTTATATGCGAGAGATAGGGAATACGAGGGTCGATGCTAGGCTAGACGGTGTTGAATGAGGGAATGCATCTTATATGAGAGAGGTAGGGGAATATGAGGAGAAGTGCTAGGCTAGTCGGGAAGGTCTGAATGAGAGAGTATACGTCTATATGGGAAAATATAGGGAAAACGAAGGTAGGTGCTAGGTTGAGAGAGTCTTCAAGGAGGAAAATGCATTTATATGAGAGCCGTAGGGTATACGAGGAGAGGTGCTAGTCTAGACATGGTTTGAGGATTAGAGTATACGTTTATATGGGAGAAATATGGAAAACAGGAGAGATACAAGGATAGACAGAGATTGAAGGAGGAGGAATGTAGGTTTATACTGTAATATAGAGAGTAATTCGATTATAAAACTTTTCTCATCCAGCCTTACAACACTTTTTATATACTTAATTTCTAAACCTTACAAACTTTATATTTGTTAAACAGTAGTGCGCGAGACGGAGAGGGACAAACAGTATATCGGTTTACAGTGAAGTGTACGTCCTAACCTATTCCCACCTTGTTTGTTCTGGATCTTCTCATTGTCTGTCATCTAACGTAACCACGTAACAAGACGTAACACAGGAAATCATACATATGGCACATTAAAAAAAAAATAAAGGTATATATAATGAAACATAAACAAGTAGACAGAGGGTCGTCGATACATAGAAAACCAGGAGTTGTATGTACTGAGACCATAGATTAGTATAGGCAAACAACAAAGAAGTGAATTTATAGTGTAAATAGCCTAATATTTTCAAATATTATTATAGTCTAAAAGTATATAACTTAATTATGTATCGAGTATTGAGAAATAAACGTTATTCATTATTCACTAATCTCAGATCACTGCAATTGTATTGAATCAATTCACAATTGCTAATGCCATTCAACTTTCATTTGTCTCTGATACATAAACAAATTGCAAAATGGAGAAGGACGAAAGTAATAAAAAAACTCAGGCAGCAAATTTTAAGAAAGAAGAGAAAGATATATGACCGACATTGTTTTAGAACACAAATTAGTGTTGAAAATAAAATGACTGATAGCTCTGCTAAGCGTAAGGAAGAGACATGGAAATAAATTGCAAATGAATACAATTCTAGGTTAGAAAAAGAAGATAAACAACATTCATGTAAACCAATTTTTAAAAATCAGTTTAACTGAATACATGTAAAAAAACATATCACTTTACAAAAAGTAATGCAGACAACATTTATTTTTATAAACATTATCCTATTACATTCCTTTAAAAAAACCATACATATTTCCTAAAGGCAAAGGTGATAGTCTAGACATTCTAAACACTCAGTTATATAATCATATACATCACACAGAAAGAGACCATCATTATCAGTAAAAAAACTAAACATCTCAACAATGTCTGAATGATGTATTTTATAAGTACAAGTTTTTTGATATTTCAAAGTTCCTGTTAACCATGGCAGTAATTGATTAACACAATTTCTCGATCCTGTCATGCTATAACTTTAGATGCTTTCAGCTTACTTATAATTTCCTCAATCTCTTGTGTGTGTCTATTATTACCAGCATCCCTCGACGCAATTAGTAACCTCAATATATTTACTAGTCTATTCGGATTTTCAAGCGTTGATATCACTGAATCATCATCATATGAAGATTTCATATTCTCGCAACTTCCGATGTATCCAGATTTTTCACCAACAGTAGTCTCCAGTGAAGGACAGAGGCTTGATACGGTATAACATTCCCCTCTATACATCTTCGGATCTTCAAGTGCAGGTGAGAGAGTCGATTCAGTATAACATGTTGCTCTATGAAACTTAAATCTTGACAAAGAACGATTCTTAAAAATCCGCCCGCATAAACAGCATCTAATAACGCGTTTTCCTCCATGTGTAATGTATGAAAAATCGAGTTTCTCATTCGTCAGTTGCACAGATTTTCTCGGGCAGTAGCTCATGCTAAAACTAAAAGAAATTAAATGAATACGTGAATGCTAACGCTCGAAGGAATTAAAAGCGAATGAATGAATTCATAACACGCACCTATGTATATATCCAGGATGAGGACGACGGAGGGAATTGCGATCAATGCATAGCAGGGAGAAAGGATACTCTCTTGAAACATTAGTCATCTAGACAACTTTTGTTCACGGAGCCTGTAGACGTCAGGTTGAATGGGACAGACCTCAGGTTCAAATCTTTAAGGGCACGGACCCCGCCTTTTGCCTGTCATGTATACTAAACCATCCTAACAGCGTAACATTACGTTACAACGACACGTAACCAGAACATGGCGAGTGCGAGCATGGAAAAAAGGATGCTCTCTGGGAACATTACTGGAAAAGGATGCTCTCTGGAAACACTAGTCATCCACACAACGGGTTGTCCCTAACATTTCCAGATTTCGGGTCGTTCAACATCGTGACGCGCCCCTGTCATCTACATTTCGACGAAATTTTACCTCCTGAATTAAAGTTTGGTGATCTGTATAGACCTGTACAACATGCATTACGCTATGTAACAGACTCATCACGTTATGTAACAACACGATCACGCTAGGTAACAACATGTTCACGCTATGTAACAACATGATCACGCTATGTAACAACATGATCACGCCATGTAAAAACATGATCACGCTATGTAACAACATGATCACGCTATGTAACAACATGATCACGCTATGTAACAACATGACCACGCTATGTAACAAAACGATCAAGCTATGTAACAACTGATCACGCTATGTAACAACATGATCATGCTATGTAACAACCTGAGCACGCTATGTAACAACATGATCACGCTATGTAACAACCTGAGTACGCTATGTAACAACATGATCACGCCATGTAACAACTGATCACGCTATGTAACAACATGCTCAAGCTATGTAACAACTGATCACGCTATGTAACAACATGATCACGCTATGTAACAACCTGAGCACGCTATGTAACAATCTGATCACGTTATGTAACAACTGATCACGCTATGTAACAACATGATCACGCTATGTAACAACATGATCACGCTATGTAACAACATGTTCACGCTATGTAACAACATGACCACGCTATGTAACAAAACGATCACGCTATGTAACAACACGATCACGCTATGTAACAACACGATCACGCTATGTAACAACTGATCACGCTATGTAACAACCTGATCAAGCTATGTAACAACTGATCACGCTATGTAACAACATGATCACGCTATGTAACAACCTGAGCACGCTATGTAACAACATGATCACGCTATGTAACAACCTGAGTACGCTATGTAACAACATGATCACGCCATGTAACAACTGATCACGCTATGTAACAACATGCTCAAGATATGTAACAACTGATCACGCTATGTAACAACACGATCACGCTATGTAACAACCTGATCAAGCTATGTAACAACATGATCACGCTATGTAACAACCTGAGTACGCTATGTAACAACATGATCACGCCGTGTAACAACTGATCACGCTATGTAACAACATGCTCAAGCTATGTAACAACATGTTCACGCTATGTAACAACATGATCACGCTATGTAACAACATGTTCACGCTATGTAACAACATGATAACGCTATGTAACAACATGACCACGCTATGTAACAACATGATCACGCTATGTAACAGAACGATCAAGCTATGTAACAACACGATCACGCTATGTAACAACCTGATCAAGCTATGTAACAACTGATCACGCTATGTAACAACCTGAGCACGCTATGTAACAACCTGATCACGCTATGTAACAACTGATCACGCTATGTAACAACATGCTCAAGCTATGTAACAACATGATCACGCTATGTAACAACATGTTCACGCTATGTAACAACATGATCACGCTATGTAACAACATGACCACACTATGTAACAACATGATCATGCTATGTAACAAAACGATCAAGCTATGTAACAACATGATCACGCTATGTAACAAAACGATCAAGCTATGTAACAACCTGAGCACGCTATGTAACATCATGTTCACGCTATGTAACAACATGATCACGTTATGTAACAACATGATCACGCTATGTAACAACATGATCACGCTATGTAACAAAACGATCAAGCTATGTAACAACCTGAGCACGCTATGTAACAACATGTTCACGCTATGTAACAACATGAACACGCTATGTAACAATACGATCACGCTATGTAAGAATCTGATTACGCTATGTAACAACTGATCACGCTATGTAACAACATGATCACGCTATGTAACAACCTGAGCACGCTATGTAACAACATGACTACGCTATGTAACAAAACGATCACGCTATGTAACAACTGATCACGCTATGTAACAACCTGAGCACGCTATGTAACAACATGACCACGCTATGTAACAAAACGATCACGCTATGTAACAACTGATCACGCTATGTAACAACCTGAGCACGCTATGTAACAACCTGAGCACCCTATGTAACAATACGATCACGCTATGTAACAACCTGATCACGCTATGTAACAACCTGATTACGCTATGTAACAACTGATCACGCTATGTAACAACATGATCACGCCATGTAACAACCTGAGCACGCTATGTAACAACATTTTCACGCTATGTAACAACATGAACACGCTATGTAACAATACGATCACGCTATGTAACAATCTGATTACTATGTAACAACGGATCACGCTATGTAACAACATGATCACGCTATGTAACAACCTGAGCACGCTATGTAACATCATGATCACGCTATGTAACAACCTGATCACGCTATGTAACAACATGCTCACGCTATGTAACAACTGATCACGCTATGTAACAACATGATCACGCTATGTAACAACCTGAGCACGCTATGTAACAACATGATCACGCTATGTAACAACATGTTCACGCTATGTAACAACACGATCACGCTATGTAACAACACGATCACGCTATGTAACAACATGGACACGCTATGTAACAACATGAACACGCTATGTAACAATACGATCAAGCTATGTAACAACCTGAGCACGCTATGTAACAACCTGATCACGCTATGTAACAACATGATCACGCTATGTAACAACATGCTCACGCTATGTAACAACTGATCACGCTATGTAACAACATGATCACGCTATGTAACAACCTGAGCACGCTATGTAACAACATGATCACGCTATGTAACAACATGCTCACGCTATGTAACAACTGATCACGCTATGTAACAACATGATCACGCTATGTAACAACTGATCACGCTATGTAACAACATGATCACGCTATTTAACAACCTGAGCACGCTATGTAACAACATGATCACGCTATGTAACAACATGTTCACGCTATGTAACAACACGATCACGCTATGTAACAACACGATCACGCTATGTAACAACATGGACACGCTATGTAACAACATGAACACGCTATGTAACAATACGATCAAGCTATGTAACAACCTGAGCACGCTATGTAACAACCTGATCACGCTATGTAACAACATGATCACGCTATGTAACAACATGCTCACGCTATGTAACAACTGATCACGCTATGTAACAACATGATCACGCTATGTAACAACCTGAGCACGCTATGTAACAACATGATCACGCTATGTAACAACATGAACACTCTATGTAACAACCTGAGCATGCTATGTAACAACATGATCACGCTATGTAACAACCTAATCACGCTATGTAACAACATGATCACGCTATGTAACAACATGATCACGCTATGTAAATAGGATGGACCATTTAAGTTGAGGCTATACAATATATCCAAAACTAAGCGTTGTAGAAAGAAATGTTGTTACATAGCGTGATCATGTTGTTACATAGCGTGCTCAGGTTGTTACATGGCGTGATCATGTTGTTACATAGCGTGATCACTTGTTACATAGCGTAATCAGGTTGTTACATAGCGTGATCAGGTTGTTACATAGCGTGATCGTATTGTTACATAGGGTGCTCAGGTTGTTACATAGGGTGCTCAGGTTGTTACATAGCGTGCTCAGGTTGTTACATAGCGTGATCAGTTGTTACATAGCGTGATCGTTTTGTTACATAGCGTGGTCATGTTGTTACATAGCGTGCTCAGGTTGTTACATAGCGTGATCAGTTGTTACATAGCGTGATCGTTTTGTTACATAGCGTAGTCATGTTGTTACATAGCGTAGTCATGTTGTTACATAGCGTGCTCAGGTTGTTACATAGCGTGATCATGTTGTTACATAGCGTGATCAGTTGTTACATAGCGTAATCAGATTCTTACATAGCGTGATCGTATTGTTACATAGCGTGTTCATGTTGTTACATAGCGTGAACATGTTGTTACATAGCGTGCTCAGGTTGTTACATAGCTTGATCGTTTTGTTACATAGCGTGATCATGTTGTTACATAGCGTGATCATGTTGTTACATAACGTGATCATGTTGTTACATAGCGTGAACATGATGTTACATAGCGTGCTCAGGTTGTTACATAGCTTGATCGTTTTGTTACATAGCGTGATCATGTTGTTACATAGCTTGATCGTTTTGTTACATAGCATGATCATGTTGTTACATAGTGTGGTCATGTTGTTAGATAGCGTGATCATGTTGTTACATAGCGTGAACATGTTGTTACATAGCGTGAACATGTTGTTACATAGCGTGATCATGCTGTTACATAGCTTGAGCATGTTGTTACATAGCGTGATCAGTTGTTACATAGCGTGATCAGGTTGTTACATAGCGTGCTCAGGTTGTTACATAGCGTGATCAGTTGTTACATAGCTTGATCAGGTTGTTACATAGCGTGATCGTGTTGTTACATAGCTTGATCGTTTTGTTACATAGCGTGATCATGTTGTTACATAGCGTGGTCATGTTGTTACATAGCGTGATCATGTTGTTACATAGCGTGAACATGTTGTTACATAGCGTGATCATGTTGTTACATAGCGTGAACATGTTGTTACATAGCTTAAGCATGTTGTTACATAGCGTGATCAGTTGTTACACGGCGTGATCATGTTGTTACATAGCGTACTCAGGTTGTTACATAGCGTGATCATGTTGTTACATAGCTTGATCAGGTTGTTACATAGCGTGATCGTGTTGTTACATAGCGTGATCAGTTGTTACATATCTTGAGCATGTTGTTACATAGCGTGATCAGTTGTTACATGGCGTGATCATGTTGTTACATAGCGTACTCAGGTTGTTACATAGCGTGATCATGTTGTTACATAGCGTGCTCAGGTTGTTACATAGCGTGATCATGTTGTTACATAGCGTGATCAGTTGTTACATAGCTTGATCAGGTTGTTACATAGCGTGATCAGTTGTTACATAGCGTGATCGTGTTGTTACATAGCGTGATCGTGTTGTTACATAGCGTGATCGTTTTGTTACATAGCGTGGTCATGTTGTTACATAGCGTGAACATGTTGTTACATAGCGTGATCATGTTGTTACATAGCGTGATCATGTTGTTACATAGCGTGATCAGTTGTTACATAACGTGATCAGATTGTTACATAGCGTGCTCAGGTTGTTACATAGCGTGATCATGTTGTTACATAGCGTGATCAGTTGTTACATAGCTTGAGCATGTTGTTACATAGCGTGATCAGTTGTTACATGGCGTGATCATGTTGTTACATAGCGTACTCAGGTTGTTACATAGCGTGATCATGTTGTTACATAGCGTGCTCAGGTTGTTACATAGCATGATCATGTTGTTACATAGCGTGATCAGTTGTTACATAGCTTGATCGTTTTGTTACATAGCGTGGTCATGTTGTTACATAGCGTGATCATGTTGTTACATAGCGTGATCATGTTGTTACATAGCGTGATCATGTTGTTACATGGCGTGATCATGTTGTTACATAGCGTGATCATGTTGTTACATAGCGTGAACATGTTGTTACCTAGCGTGATCGTGTTGTTACATAACGTGATGAGTCTGTTACATAGCGTAATGCATGTTGTACAGGTCTATACAGATCACCAAACTTTAATTCAGGAGGTAAAATTTCGTCGAAATGTAGATGACAGGGGCGCGTCACGATGTTGAACGACCCGAAATCTGGAAATGTTAGGGACAACCCGTTGTGTGGATGACTAGTGTTTCCAGAGAGCATCCTTTTCCAGTAATGTTCCCAGAGAGCATCCTTTTTTCCATGCTCGCACTCGCCATGTTCTGGTTACGTGTCGTTGTAACGTAATGTTACGCTGTTAGGATGGTTTAGTATACATGACAGGCAAAAGGCGCGGTCCGTGCCCTTAAAGATTTGAACCTGAGGTCTGTCCCATTCAACCTGACGTCTACAGGCTCCGTGAACAAAAGTTGTCTAGATGACTAATGTTTCAAGAGAGTATCCTTTCTCCCTGCTATGCATTGATCGCAATTCCCTCCGTCGTCCTCATCCTGGATATATACATAGGTGCGTGTTATGAATTCATTCATTCGCTTTTAATTCCTTCGAGCGTTAGCATTCACGTATTCATTTAATTTCTTTTAGTTTTAGCATGAGCTACTGCCCGAGAAAATCTGTGCAACTGACGAATGAGAAACTCGATTTTTCATACATTACACATGGAGGAAAACGCGTTATTAGATGCTGTGTATGCGGGCGGATTTTTAAGAATCGTTCTTTGTCAAGATTTAAGTTTCATAGAGCAACATGTTATACTGAATCGACTCTCTCACCTGCACTTGAAGATACGAAGATGTATAGAGGGGAATGTTATACCGTATCAAGCCTCTGTCCTTCACTGGAGACTACTGTTGGTGAAAAATCTGGATACATCGGAAGTTGCGAGAATATGAAATCTTCATATGATGATGATTCAGTGATATCAACGCTTGAAAATCCGAATAGACTAGTAAATATATTGAGGTTACTAATTGCGTCGAGGGATGCTGGTAATAATAGACACACACAAGAGATTGAGGAAATTATAAGTAAGCTGAAAGCATCTAAAGTTATAGCATGACAGGATCGAGAAATTGTGTTAATCAATTACTGCCATGGTTAACAGGAACTTTGAAATATCAAAAAACTTGTACTTATAAAATACATCATTCAGACATTGTTGAGATGTTTAGTTTTTTTACTGATAATGATGGTCTCTTTCTGTGTGATGTATATGATTATATAACTGAGTGTTTAGAATGTCTAGACTATCACCTTTGCCTTTAGGAAATATGTATGGTTTTTTTTAAAGGAATGTAATAGGATAATGTTTATAAAAATAAATGTTGTCTGCATTACTTTTTGTAAAGTGATATGTTTTTTTACATGTATTCAGTTAAACTGATTTTTAAAAATTGGTTTACATGAATGTTGTTTATCTTCTTTTTCTAACCTAGAATTGTATTCATTTGCAATTTATTTCCATGTCTCTTCCTTACGCTTAGCAGAGCTATCAGTCATTTTATTTTCAACACTAATTTGTGTTCTAAAACAATGTCGGTCATATATCTTTCTCTTCTTTCTTAAAATTTGCTGCCTGAGTTTTTTTATTACTTTCGTCCTTCTCCATTTTGCAATTTGTTTATGTATCAGAGACAAATGAAAGTTGAATGGCATTAGCAATTGTGAATTGATTCAATACAATTGCAGTGATCTGAGATTAGTGAATAATGAATAACGTTTATTTCTCAATACTCGATACATAATTAAGTTATATACTTTTAGACTATAATAATATTTGAAAATATTAGGCTATTTACACTATAAATTCACTTCTTTGTTGTTTGCCTATACTAATCTATGGTCTCAGTACATACAACTCCTGGTTTTCTATGTATCGACGACCCTCTGTCTACTTGTTTATGTTTCATTATATATACCTTTATTTTTTTTTTAATGTGCCATATGTATGATTTCCTGTGTTACGTCTTGTTACGTGGTTACGTTAGATGACAGACAATGAGAAGATCCAGAACAAACAAGGTGGGAATAGGTTAGGACGTATACTTCACTGTAAACCGATATACTGTTTGTCCCTCTCCGTCTCGCGCACTACTGTTTAACAAATATAAAGTTTGTAAGGTTTAGAAATTAAGTATATAAAAAGTGTTGTAAGGCTGGATGAGAAAAGTTTTATAATCGAATTACTCTCTATATTACAGTATAAACCTACATTCCTCCTCCTTCAATCTCTGTCTATCCTTGTATCTCTCCTGTTTTCCATATTTCTCCCATATAAACGTATACTCTAATCCTCAAACCATGTCTAGACTAGCACCTCTCCTCGTATACCCTACGGCTCTCATATAAATGCATTTTCCTCCTTGAAGACTCTCTCAACCTAGCACCTACCTTCGTTTTCCCTATATTTTCCCATATAGACGTATACTCTCTCATTCAGACCTTCCCGACTAGCCTAGCACTTCTCCTCATATTCCCCTACCTCTCTCATATAAGATGCATTCCCTCATTCAACACCGTCTAGCCTAGCATCGACCCTCGTATTCCCTATCTCTCGCATATAAACGCCTACTCCATCATTCAAAACTCCTATCCTAATACCTCTCCTCGGTTTGCTATATCGCTCATATTCTACCCTTCAAGTCCTGTTTAGTATAGCATCTTTCCTTGTGTTCCCTATCTCTCTCGTATAAAGCATATCCCTCCCTCCTTTAGCATCTGACTAGCCTAGCATCAGCCCTGGTATTCCCTATCTCTCCCCTATAAATACTTCTATCTAGAGACCTAATGTTTCAGGAGAGCATCCTTTCCCCTATAAAAGTTTATTTGGTGTCTTTATCTTAATTAGTTTAGGAGTTATTAAATTTATAATTAAATTACATTTATCGGTATTCGAACCCTGGACACCAGAACCAATATTATTTACAATATTAGTTTGATATGTTTAAGGGTGCTGTATGCATTTACAGCATCAATCTAAGTGATATATTCTAGAGTATAGAGAAAAATAAGTAAGTGATTGAAAGATCGGGATTCGAAGTAAGGACAGCTGATTGAAAATTATATACAGTATTAAATGCCCCTCATAGGAGCTATCAATCATGCTTTGGTCAATTCCTCTACCTCTCTTAGTTTCTGAGATAATGACGATTTAAACATTAGGCTCGAACCCAGAACGTCAGGTATCTAATTACACATCCACAAGATACTACCTAGTAACATAAACGCAATAAAGTTTATTTGGCGTCTTTATCTTAATTAGTTTAGGAGTTATTAAATTTATAATTAAATTACATTTTATCGGTATTCGAACCCTGGACACCAGAAACAAAATTATTTACAATATTAGTTTGATATGTTTAAAGGTGCTGTATGCAGTTACAGCATCAATCTAAGTGATATATTCTAGAGTATAGAGAAAACATAAGTAAGTGATTGAAAGAGCGGGATTCGAAGTAAGGACAGCTGATTGAAAATTATATACAGTATTAATTGCCCCTCATAGGAGCTATCAATCATGCTTTGGTCAATTCCTCTACCTCTCTTAGTTTCTGAGATAATGACGATTTAAACATTAGGCTCGAACCCAGAACGTCCGGTATCTAATTACACATCCACAAGATACTACCTAGTAACATAAACACAATAAAGTTTATTTGGTGTCTTTATCTTAATTAGTTTAGAAGTTATTAAATTTATAATTAAACTGTATTTTATCGGTATTCGAACCCTGGACACCAGAAACAAAATTATTTACAATATTAGTTTGATATGTTTAAAGGTGCTGTATGCAGTTACAGCATCAATCTAAGTGATATATTCTAGAGTATAGAGAAAAATAAGTAAGTGATTGAAAGATCGGGATTCGAAGTAAGGACAACTGATTGAAAATTATATACAGCATTAATTACCCCTCATAGGAGCTATCAATCATGCTTTGGTTCACTCGTCTACCTCTCTTAGTTTCTGAGATAATGACGATTTAAAATTAGGCTCGAACCCAGAACGTCAGGTATCTAATTACACATCCACAAGATAATACCTAATAACATAAAGGCAATAAAGTTTATTTGGCGTCTTTATCTTAATTAGTTTAGAAGTTATTAAATTTATAATTAAACTACATTTTATCGGTATTCGAACCCTGGACACCAGAAACAAAATTATTTACAATATTAGTTTGATATGTTTAAATGGGCTGTATGCAGTTACAGCATCAATCTAAGTGATATATTCTAGAGTATAGAGAAAAATAAGTAAGTGATTGAAAGATCGGGATTCGAAGTAAGGACAACTGATTGAAAATTATATACAGTATTAATTACCCCTCATAGGAGCTATCAATCATGCTTTGGTTCACTCGTCTACCTCTCTTAGTTTCTGAGATAATGACGATTTAAAATTAGGATCGAACCCAGAACGTCAGGTATCTAATTACACATCCACAAGATAGTACCTAATAACATAAAGACAATAAAGTTTATTTGGCGTCTTTATCTTAATTAGTTTAGAAGTTATTAAATTTATAATTAAATTACATTTTATCGGTATTCGAACCCTGGACACCAGAAACAAAATTATTTACAATATTAGTTTGATATGTTTAAAGGTTGTGTATGCAGTTACAGCATCAATCTAAGTGACATATTCTAGAGTATAGAGAAAAAATAAGTAAGTGATTGAAAGATCGGGATTCGAAATAAGGACAACTGATTAAAAATTATATACAGTATTATTTACCCATCATAGGAGCTATCAATCATGCTTTGGTCAATTCCTCTACCTCTCTTAGTTTCTGAGATAATGACGATTTAAGCATCAGGCTCGAACCCAGAACGTCAGGTATCCAATTACACATCCACAAGATACTACCTAATAACATAAAGGCAATAAAGTTTATTTGACGTCTTTATCTTAATTAGTTTAGGAGTTATTAAATTTATAATTAAATTACATTTTATCGGTATTCGAACCCTGGACACCATGTACCCAAATATACATTCACAAGAAACTATCTAATGACATTAATGTAATAAATTTTATTTGACGTCTTTATCGTAATTAGTCTCTGAGTTATTAGAAGCTGAATTTGTAATTCGAACCCGTCCATCCTGGTCAACTTGGAACTCGTTGGAGAAGCTGCTGCTTTTTATATCATTTCCATCGCTAAAATCTGAAGTGTTGAGTGTTGGGCAGAGCACTTAGGAAAACAATTACTGACATTGTTCGCTAATGGGGTGAAAGCGTCTCAGCTAATAGAGGTCACCGTTACCGCCAGGCGGAAGTAGGTCGTTCGCTAATGTATGTAAACAGATCCGTAATGTAAACTTAAAAGCCTATTAATGTGGTGAAAGCGTCAAACATGTTCAGCTAATGGACAAGCGCTTTCCCCAGATAGAAGAAGGGTGCGTGTTCTCATTACATGACAGACTGTTCCCGTGAGCAGACTACTTATACTCAAGCTCCAGTCAACAATTCATTATTCAAAAAACTTAATTGCTCGAGGATGCAATGTGCAGACCTTAGTAATCATAAAAAAAATGTTTGACGAACATTACCTAATTAATTTACCGAGGGGCGGCAGGAATCGAGAAAACAATTCCCTCAAGTCATGACGCCACAGTAGAACGCATGGGAGAGGGGGTAGGACCTGTTAGCACAGACACTGTCGGCATTAGGTGAGCACACAAAGCGAGAGGGGCGGGGCCTAACGACACGAGACCTGGCGGCATGTTAGCACACAAAGGGAGGGGGCGGGGCTTGTCGGCGTAGAACAAAGAACTTTATCGCTTGTCGGCATCTCTATGTGGGCTCAAACCGGCTTTTTGTTTCTAATCGCGTAGGTAGTTATTCCATCCTCGGCAATAACTCTTTTATCATCAAAGGGACTCAATGTAATTTTATTCGCTTGCTCTGTGGTAACACAGTGCTTTCGTGATAGGATTAGATTCATGGGCGTTCTGATGATTTCACAGGTTTTAAGACAGTTTATATAGCTGTCAAATGTAATGTACTGCTTAATAGCGCTACGTTTTATACCTTTATTTTTTTTATCATCGAGCCTTGAATATCTAAGGCATACATCTTAGGTCGTAGTCCAACAAAGCGTAGGATGATTTTGCTACTAGCCTCATCTTTAAATTTCCCAAGCACTTTCATGTTTAGAGCTGAATGGCATATATGGTTAACAGGGTAATCAGCAGTATCCAGATGCTCAAGAAAACGTAGCATGTCCTGGTACACATCTTCAGTTGTCACACGATGAATGAATGAATTAGTGTCCATGTACATAAGCTTCAGGTTTTCAGCTCTGTAATATGGTAACAACACATCATAATGATAGTGATACGTTAATGTCTTGAAGATGTCCAACACACTCATACCAATGTATATAGGCTTGTTGAATACAATCTGACGAGAGTCCATATGTACAGCAGCATATATCGTCCTATCGATAAACGTATGCTTGGCGATCAGCTTCTCTAGAGTCTTCTCATTTGTCAGCATTCGTATATCCATACGGTTACGCAGGTTCTCCATAGTTTTTCCAAACATGGCGTTGTTAAAGAGCTTGTAGAGATCCTTCTCGAAATCATTTGCAGCTTGTTGCCGTAGTCTGTTGTTAAATTCCACATAAGGTTTTAACCACCGAGACTGTTGGAATTGTAGCACACGATGGATTTTTGTTAGTTGTAACCCATGATTAGGAGTTTTCTTCAAAGCCATGTAATGCACTACATACTTCTTTCGAGGTCCAAGACGAGGTATCAGTTTCTTTGTGGATGATTCCAGCGGTTTCCTACACTCAGGCAGGAAAGGTAGATCATTGTATAGATCGTGAAGTTCTGCAGCATCCTCGACGTCGACTTCTAATATGTAACCATGTGGGTCATCTTCTTGTAGTCTTTCTAAATTGATTTCTTCAGGTGAAACCCAGTGAAATCCGCCATAAGGAAGGGCGTGACACATTGCCCACCCATATTGGTTATTAGCGTCCTCGTATGTGATAAATTGGGTTGGTCTCGACGGATCAAACTTCTCCATATACGTGTTATTAGCCTCTGCATACCGATGCGAAACTTGGCATAAGCTTATACCTGATTCCACCATGAGTAGTTGATCATAATCTTGTAACAGTTCCAGCTGAATTCCTGTATACAGTAACATGGCATCCCATGTAAGTCCTGGAGAGGTAAAATAATGTGCAGGATCATCTTTGTGTGATTTGAGGGTTTGCTCTCTGAATGTCTCAAAGACATCAGCTAGAAGATGCACATCTGAAGTTAAGTAGAGATCGCTGTACTCTCCCAGGTTTCTCACACTAAACAGCTCCCATACGTTTCTAGCATGTTCGTAGTCAGTATCAGTAATTTCTTCTTCATTTGATCTATTGTAGAAGGAACCCTTAGGAGGCAAGCAGGTCTCGTTCAAAACATCCCATGACGTGAGAAAATCATATGGAAATACACCCTTACGAGTCATCAACTTGAATTTGTCTTCTCCGAAGTACTTTAGTGTTTCAGGATATGGGGTTAGATTTTTTACCTACTTATCTAAGCTTGTACTGAGGAATCGGAAGCTAACCACAAACCAAAGCTTTATATCACCTACATACTTGGTGAATGAGATATAGCTTTCTTCGGAGCTAGGAATTACCTCCACCCTCTCACTTGTACAACCCAGCTCCTTGACAATGAAATGCGAGTCATATCCGCTAAGGTTATGCATGAAGACAGGAATATATTTAGGTGTTTTGCAGGCTAAATTGCATTCATTATGTAGATTTCCACCATTTTCACCGCTGATGTGATCATGGTCGCGTACTTTGTAGTTCTCTTCTGTAAAGGGTTTTCCACACAAGTATCACGCCGTAGAAGACTCAAAATCCTTTTGCTGTTGATCCGTAAGTTTCAGAGGCTTAACAGATTAGTATACATTATTAATTTGCTTTGCAATGAACGACAGGTATTCCATAAACTTCGGATCAGCATCAGCACCCAATATACATGAGGTTGCTTAGGAAGATCAGTTTGAATATGTTAAACACTGGATGTAGGCTTCACGTAAACACAGAAGCTCATTGGTGTGTGCTCTTGATAAGGGGTTGTATAGGAAGTTTCAGGATTGGGTATACACGTATGGCATGGAGTGAGAATACTCTCTAAATCCGCATAGATGACATAATGCACTTTCGGCATCCTCTCAACATTTAAACTGTACAATTGTTTTCTCCTTGGTAGGCATAACTACCCTTGCGAGACCATGTTGATTACAGATGGATGCATGTTCTTGTAGTTTTTCCAACTCGCTTCGTCCATATCGATAAAAAAATGTGTAAAACAGCGCTTACAGGTATAAACACGTCGTTTACATTTAATTTTCTGGCGTCGCACAAGCTTCTCAAAATTCTTTATATGTATATACGTAGTGATGTTTTCCACTACTGTCATTCAATAGTAGCAGGTCGCAGTGTTCAGGTAGTTCAATGTCAGCAACCTTTATTGTATATACTTTATGCTTCTCATCCAGCCCGAAAACGTTGATAGACATCTTGTTAAGCTTCTCAAATTTAGATATTTGAGAAATTAGAGTAGGGTAGGAAACACAGCTGAAGTCGTACTTATCTTGAAGTTGTTTGTATTTGCTCACACGATGCGTTTCCTTCCCGATAAATGTAGCTAATATAGAGTACATGAAACATTTCTCGTCGGTAAAGTTCTTGATATTTACGCACGCTTTCCTTGCTTCAACAGATGGCGGTAGCGGTATGTAGCTACTTCCTCGTAACGGATTGTACTTGTTGATACGAAGTCGAACTCCTTCCACAGCAAGCAAAGCCCAGTTGCCTCCCTTAAGCTGAGACTCCTCCATTTCAGTCACCAATTTCTTGAATTTCGCTTCCATCGTTGACCCCAGATCAGTTTCTAGGAAAACAGGTTGATTCTGTATTTTAAATGTTTTATCACAGGTTTCTTCAATACTGTTAACAAATCGACACTCAGCCAGCAGATTAATTTTAACACTCTTGTGAATACCAAGCTCTTTATGCACAGCCTGGATTGTGTGTTGTTTTGTCTCATGCAGTTACATACTCAGGAACTTAGGTGATTATCGTATAAAATACGATTTCAATCGTCCTTCAAATGAAGTTTCATATTCCTTCATATCACAGTCCTCCATTGTTGATGTTTAGTAAGCTCCAATCTGCTTTTCTTCTGAGGACTGCTTATTTCACATATATCTTCGAGTCGCTGATCCTTATAACCATCATTGAAGGTCAAGCTACAATGTTTACATTTGAAGAGCTTCTTACAAGACATCTCGTGTCTTCTCTTGTGATAGCCTCGGAGGTACTTCTTCCCACATTTTCCGCAAGCGTATCCAGTAGCGTTTGGAATAATATCCTTATACGCTGAGTTATTCATCTTTATTCTTGATGTAATAACGTATTAATCCTGCTTCAAGCGAAATGTAGACCTCTTCACCTTGACAACACTTTAGAAAGCTGATTATTCTTGGAGAGAGCATGATGTTAACACCTCAAGACTAATTAGCACAATGAAGTCCAATGCCCTAGATCAACGTATTTATAGAGGGAGCATGAACCTTTTAGATCAATCATAAACTCGCTCCATAACCAGCTGTATATGATCGCTCTACGCGTATAAACCTCTTCACGCCCAGAGATAGGATGTTTATGACTCACACCTAGAGATGTCTGGCAGTATCAAACACGTTTAAACTCGTCTCATAGCTACCTGTATATGCTGTCACACCAACAAGAGAAGTATTCTCACACGCTCATTCAGACAGATGTTCCCATTCAAAGCATACCACAACCACCACCCCTACCACCATTCTTACACCAAAGCTTGCACAATCTCTATTATCACAATACTTAAAAGTAAAATCTTAAAAGGTAAGGTAGAAGATTTTCCCCATTATTTAGTTAAATGTATGTATATACTGCATTATTTCATGTTTTCATTCCCTTTTCAATTCTTCCTTTCCATCTTCCCAGAGAAAGACTATTACATTTCACTACAATCACGAGCAAAGTAATTTTTCCAGAGTTACACAGATTCTACGCTTCTAGAATCGAACCCGGTAATACTTTTAATAAATGTACTTAGTAATTTAGCTTCCCCGCATCAGTATCTATCATTTAATCTTTACTCGAACCTGATATGATCCATAGGCTTGAATATATATGAGATCACCCCTTGGGGATTCGATTTGAGTACTTTAAAGTAATTTTGTCATGATAACGATATTTAGGGACTAGGTACTCTGTTTACGTTTTCCTTGACGTGTCTATCTAAATTAGATTACGAGTTATTACATTTGTAAGTAAATTTCATTGAATCGGTATTCGAACCCAGAACACCAGGACCAAATTATTTATAATATTAGTTTGGTATGTAAACAAAGCTGTATACAGTTATGACATTAACCTAAGTGATATAGCCTACAGTATAGAGGAAATCATTTAAAGATCGGGATTCGAACTAAAGACAACTAATTGACAATTATATAAAGTATTAATTACCCATCATAGGAGCTATCAAACATGCTTTGGTCCACCCCTCTATTTCTCTTAGTTTTAAGATAATGGAATTTTAAAATTAAGGATCAAAACCAGGACGCCAGGTATCTAAATATACATTCAGAAGAAACTACCTGATGACCTAAATGTAATAAAGTTTATTTGACGTCTTTATCTTAATTATTTCAGGAGTTATTAAATTTATAATTAAATTTCATTTTATCAGTATTCGAACCCAGAACACCAGGAACAAAAGTATTTATAATATTAGTTTGACATGTTTAAGAGACCTGTATGCAGTTACGGCATCAATTTAAGTCATATATTCTAGAGTATAGAGGAAAATTAATGATGTCATTAAAAGATTGGGATTCGAACTAAGGACAATTGACTGACAGTTATATACAGTGTTAATTAACCATTATAGGAACTATCAGTCATGCTTTAGTATACCCCTCTAGCTCTCTTAGTTTCTGAGATAATGGAGATTTAAAAATTAAGGATCGAACCCAGGACGCCAGGCACCCACATATAGATTCATAAGAAATTACCTAATGACTTAAATGTAAAAGTTTACTTGGCGTCGTTATCTTAATTAGTTACGGATTTATTAGAAGATGAATTTGTAATCACACCTAGGATTCGAATCCGGGCATCCCGGTCAACTTGCAACAATACCCTAATGACGCGCCGCATTCCGAGGATCTAATCAGTTTCTATCCCATTGTTCTATCTCTTTTAATTCAGGAGATATAAGCGATTAATCAGTAGTATAGAATTGAGGGTGGGGCTAATTAGTGGGGAAGGGGGCTAATTAGCATATTAATTGCACATTCCTGCATATTAAGTGATTTTAAACTCTTTACTTTACTTTAAACAAGCTCTTGCCTACAAGCTATGACTTCTCTGCAGTACAAACAATTGATGTAGTAATGACATGTCTTTTGTGTAGATACATGCTCTGTTGTACACAAATACGCTGTCTTAAAAGTAAGCTAAATGCATTTTAACATTAAATGGTGACCAATGATATATGTAACCTCAGATAACATTCATGCAGTCTACAGTTTTGCATGCTATAATTTAACAGTATTTATAAACTACAGCTACATATTTAAATTACAAAGGAGATAGCTTTATAAACTGCAAGCACTGTAATGCTTGCTTGAAACAGAACTGCTGATGTTGCAGTTGACAGTGATCGAGTTCACTCAAAATTACCTGTCACTATTTACACTGTTTATCGTGCTGTACACAAAATAATAGACACAAAATGTACACTGGATGGCTGACGCACGAAATGCTATTGTTCACAGAAATTAACTACTAAATTTAGAAGCTTTAGGGTTGGAATGTTGCTCTTGCATTATTAAGCTTTTCATTGCTAAGTTTGCAGTAATGATTTAAATATATACCGTTTAGTTAGCGACTTATAGCATTCTTTACTAATTTTTGCAGAGAGAGTCCACACCGACACACTGAAACATAACAAATAAGTAATCTTAAACCAGCATTGCAACTGAAAAAGGTATATGAAGTATACAACCCTAAACAGCATTGCAAAACAACAAGCATGCAGTCTACAGTTTTGCATGCAGCAACATAACAGCATAAATACGATGGTTGATTTAAAAAAATTGTCCGAAATCCATATTGCAGTTTAACCACTTTCTTGGAACTTTTTTTTAGTTCGTCTTTAACTGCATTGGTATTATCGGCGGCCTTTCGTTTGGAACTTATTGCCTATTGGCAATGGTGTCAACTCGTGTAACTCTTGTCGTTGGGTTTCTTGCACTTTAATTTTTAATCATTAGATCATACGCACATTCACACTCTCATTCATACTTCCACAATCTAAGGAGGATAAGAAATAATCTTGAAAAATTCTCACCCCGGCCAGGAATCGAACCCGTCACACCTAGCACAGCAGGCAGTTCCTCTACCGACGAAGTTACGGGGCCAGCCTTTCTTGGAACTGTTATAAAAGAACCACCACTAGGGAATTTATCCTGTCTTATAACAAAGTCGGAAACAAAATTATGTATACACACCGGTGAAACCTTCGAAGGTGTAAAATGTTCAGGATTTATGCATCAGATCCGTTTTCATTTAAATCGTTATATTTTGGAAATATGAATGGCAATACCCCTGTATATCTCTGGAACGGTAATGTTGCTACAGAGGTCGACATGTCATGTCGGGTACCGCGCAACATCAGGCAGGCTATCTTTTAGGAATAAACATCGCTAAAATTCGTCAAATGTATGGCACTTGACCTTTTAAATACGCGAAAGTTTTTACACCACTTTAGATTACGTGTTCTGGCGAGATTTATTGAATTCTGGTTCTGCTATCTGCGTTACCTCTTCAAAGTCTGTCCTCCCCTCTAGAACTCTATCTTTCTTCTACATATTCTTTCATAACTCCTTTCATGTTCCTTTCATTGTTATATGCATTGATGCAAAACAACCTTTATTAAGGTTAACAATTGCATCACGAAGGAGCAAGTGTGTCCTTGGGAATAATTACAGTGGCATTTATTTTTTTCGCTTTTATTACATTTGTTAACTACTTCGCTGTAGGTAATTATTTAGTTGTATTACATTTGTTGAAATGGCGGTTCTTTGGTGATCGCATACTCGCAAGTGCACATCCACTAATTTTTCCCTGTATGTGAATATGCATTTGCCTCTATAGGTATGTATACAAGAAGGGCAAATGTCAAACTTTCTTCTGTATGAAGAGCTTATTTAAACTCCCCGCACCTTCTTTGCCAAACGCCAGTGCATTTGGTCAACGAGCTGCAGAGACGCACAAACGAAATTTTGCAACTGGCGATGGAAGCTTTACGGCGAGAGGTCGCGGGGAAATGCTTGTATTTGAAAGTACGGCGAGTTAACGCAGTGTAATCGACAAGCCCAAGAGATGCGATTGTTATGGCGCAAGCGCACTGCGTTCCCGTATAGCTTCATGTCCTTCTCTGTTTCCCTTGCAATGACCATTCCCCTCGCTGTTGTCTAGCAGAAGTTGCTAGACCTGCTACACACTTAGCCAACTTTACGTTTCTAAACACAATCTATCCATTTTCTGTATTGACGTGAGAGTTATGTTAATTTTGCAAGCACATTACATCTATTTTGATTAATCCATTATAAATGCATATAATTATTCTGCATAATATAATAAGGTAAATATTTCAGTTTAGGTTAGTTAGTTTCTTAGGGTGTTTTCATTTTTGTTTGCTATGTTTGTGTTCTGGTGGCAATTGATATGCATTTGAGTCGGCCCATAGTAGCAGATGCTGATTACCCCAAATACTTACGATATTACCCGAACTATCTGTGAAATACGAAACTATGTTATAGCCAACCCCTGGAACCTAGCCTCCTGTAATGCTAGCTGAATTACTCTCAACACCTATGATATTTGAATTATTCTAAATACCTATGAACTCTCTCAATTACCTGTGAAATACGAAACTATGCTATACCCAACCCCTGGAATCTACCCTCCTGTGATACTAGCTGAATTAGCCTAAATACTACGATACTAGCTGAATTACTTACCTTTTAGCGTGAATGGGTCAGCTTTTTTCTGTGAGTGGGTTACCTTTTTGCGTGAGTGGGTTACCTTTTTAGGTGAGTGGGTTACCTTTTTGCGTGAGTGGGTTACCCTTTTGAGTGAGTGGGTTACCTTTTTACGTGAGTGGGCCACCTTTTGCGTGAGTGGGTCACCTTTTTGCGTGTGTGGGCCACCTTTTTGTGTGAGTGGGTCACCTTTTTCCGTGAGTGGGTCACCTTTTTCCGTGAGTGGGTTACGTGCTGGAGCTACCTAGAATTAGCGCTCTAACATTGCCGAGAAACAGCTTCCTGTGATGATCGCGTCTAAAGCCGCTTTCAAAATCCAGCACCTACGCTCCTATTCCCTGTCTCTTCTGTATATAAGCCAATATTCCTACTCCTTCAGTATCTGTCTAGCCTATCAGCTCTCCTCGTTTTCCTATACCTCTCATACATACAAACGCATACTCTACCTTCAACCTCTGTCTAGTCTAGCATCTCTCTCCGTAATCCCTATCTTTTCCATATAAACGCATACTCTACTCCTCGACATGTCTGGCCTAGCACTTCTCCTCGTATGCCTTATCTCTGCCATATAAAGCACATTTCCCTCTCCTTCAACTCTCTCCTAGCATAGGATCTCTCTCCGTTTTCTCGTCTCTCCTTAGAAACGCATACTCAAACCCTCCTAGCCTAATACCTCTCCTCGGTCTGCTATCTCTCCCATATAAAAAGCCATATTCTACCCTTCAAGTCCTGAACTAGTCTAGCAATTCCCCTCGTATTCCCTATCTCTCCTGTATATAATACCATATTCCTACTCCTTCAGTATCTGTCTAGCCTAACACCTCTCCTCCCGTTCCTATACCTCTCATACATATAAAAGCATACGCTACTCTAAGCATTTGTCTAGTTTAGCATCTTCCCTATCTTTTCCATATAAACACATACGCTACTCCTCAACATTTGTCTGGCCTAGCACTTCTCCTCGTATCCCTACCTCTCATTAAGCGCATTCCCCTCCTGCCCCTGTCTAGCTGAGTATCTCTCCTTGGTTTCCTATCTAACCTATATAAAACACATTCTACCTTTAGTACCTGTCTATCCTAGCATAGGATCTCTCCTTATAAACGCATACTCAACCTCCTTAGCCTAATACCTCTCCTCCTGTTCCTATACCTCTCATACATATAAACGCATACTCTACTCGAAACCTCTGTCAAGTCTAGCATCTCTCCCCGTATCCCTTACCTCTCATAAAGCGCATTCCTCTGCTGTCCCCTGTCTAACTGAGTATCTCTCCTTGGTTTCCTATCGAACCTATATAAAACACATTCTACCTTTAACACCTGTCTAGCTTAGCATAGGATCTCTCCGTTTTCTTTTCTCTCCTTATAAACGCATACTCAACCTCCTTAGCCTAATACCTCTCCTCCTGTTCCTATACCTCTGATACAGATAAACGCATATTCTACTCTAAACCTCTGTCTAGTCTAGCATCTCTCCTCGTATCCCTACCTCTCATAAAGTGCATTCCTCTCCTGCCCCCTGTCTAGCTGAGGATCTCTCATTGGTTTCCTATACCTCTCATATAAAACACCTACCTTTAACACCTGTCTAGCCTAGCACCTCTCCTCATTTTCCTATACCTCACATATAAACCGTACTCTACTCCTCAACCTCTGTCTAGCCTAACACCTCTCTACTATCTGTTCCATATAAACGCACTTCCCTCGTTCAACCCTGTCTAGCGTAGTATCGGTCGTCGTATTCTCTATCTCTCCCATATAAACCCATTTTCCTCCTTGAAGGCTTTCTCAACCTGGCATCTACCCTCGTTTTCCCTACCCTTTCCCATATATGCCCAAAAAGTGCGCCAGAATCCTTCTATAGTACCTACTATTCATGTTCTTACTCTGACGTCTGAACAAATATTATTATTAAGGGTAGGAACTTTAGAAGAAGTGTGTTCACGAACTGACTTGTATTTATGGACCCTCTTTAACTGCTGTGGTCCTTAGCGTCCCATTCTAATTGTGCGTGAAAGATCGGTAATTTATCTCAGAGCCTGTTTATTAGGTTGAGGATTTTTTACGTGCCGTAAATGTACGACACGGGATCACCGGCTTTACTTCCTTTCCGAAGGAAGCCTGCTAAGAATTTTTACGCAAAAATGCATCGCCCTCCGCCGGGTTTAAACCCACGACCTCGGGGTATGTTCACGAAACACAGACTTACGATGTGCAAGCATGTGTGGTTAAGATTTGTAATTCCTTTATTTTGTTAAAACAAAGCACAGAATAGCCGTTCTCGTCCACCGTGGTGTAGTGGTTACTCTAGTTCCCGAGCAAAATTACCGAGCCGTTGAGCAAAATTACCGGTCTTTCACGCCCAATATAGAATGGGACGCTAACGGCTACAGCAGTTGAAGAGCGTTCATAAATAAATAAATAAATAATAAAAAAAAGAATAGTCGTTTGTTATAAAACCGTGTGTTCTCCACTGAAATTTTAATCGATATTCATTTACGCACGAGAACACCGCATAATATAAATGACAAAAGGCTTCCTGCTACTGAAGGGAATAATACAATAATAATAAATTATTATTATTATTATTACCATTATAATATTTTAATTTACACTCGCTTTGATAGATGCGTTTTATTTCTAAACTGCACTGATGTATAGGATTTGGTACATGCTGAAAAATACATGCAGTAAACTAAACAAACGAGAAATTATATGCTGAATACTTTGGTTTATATGGTTTTTTATTTACATACATGTTTTGGTAAACCGTAGAATAAAACCTGTCCTGTAAAGCAGGGCCATATTTAGAGGGGGGTTTAGGGTACAACCCCGCTGAAACTTCTGACGGTTTTGTTTATTTAAATTCATATCAAACCAATATGGAAAAGTTTTGTTAGATAACAGTAGCTTTACAGCTAGTAGCACATTTACAAGGAAAAGGGAAACTTAATATTATTGCCTTACATAGGTAAGGTCCTGCGTTTTGAAGCAGTCTCAGTGTTTTGTGCTGTAAGGTGGAATATCTTCATTCTGGTGAGTTTTTTGTGTCTTTATAATGTCTCCAAGGAATATTCTTGTCCACATTGCGTCTATATACTACAGAGTAGGTGCATGGTAACTGTGTGGGGTACTGTTAAGTTTAGATCTAGTTATGAGAAGCCCCCGATTTTTTGGGGGGGTACGGGCATGGTGTAAAGATGTTTAATACAAAAACATCACCTACCACTCCCCCCAAACTTGCAAAGCATGAGCCGCAACCGCCGCTACATGTGTCATATGCAGAGAAAAGGAAAATAAAATACATGCCTTATTAGAATGCAGAGAGTTAAAGAAATGGAGGTGGGATGTTTAGGAATTCAAAGTGACACCAAATGAGCATGGTAGCCATAAAAATGTTAAGGTAAAAGAACAAACAGCAAATTATGATTGAGTTTTAAGAGGAGTGGAACAGGAAGAACAAAGAGAAATGGAAAAGGAAGACAAAGAATAAGAACTAACTGAAAGCCAAAGGGCCATGATGCCAAGTGCAAGGTGGCCCTTAAAAGAAAGAAAAAATGAACTCAAATGTGACTAAATTTTCATATGCTGTCGAGTACAAAATAAATATTCTTTGAAATAAATATTTATTCATTTAAGTTTATTCTTAACATGCAAAGAGGTTAATCATACTGCAGCCAAGGCAGATTATTACCACAACCTTTTTAAGTTTTATGTAGTTCACTTATGACAAAATGTATTTATATATTACTGAGTGTGGAAAAACAATGTGACAGTAGTACCAAAATAAGCATATGTAAACAAAAATATTCTTGTATAGTACTAGCCACTATTATAAGTGTATCTGATGTTGAATGCCACATTTGTGTTGTAAAGCCTAGGTGGTACTGCAATACCAAATGCTCATCTCGTTCAATACATAAGACATACCTATTAAGATTGACTAGTACGTAAGAGAGCGCATTTTGTTTATATCTGAAATGCCACAAACACGTTTCACAATTAGAGACTAATATGGTGGATTTAATTTTGATGCATGTAGTGCAGTAAACAAAATTCTGCGACCCTTTGTTCTATACTCAAAGTATTTTTGATACTGCCTTTCTAATCTCTACTTTTTACACATTGTTTTCCTGCACAAAATTCAATGCATCTTTAACATACTTTATTGCAGGTGAGCCATTATGGTATTCACATTTCCAAAGATGCTTCTAATCATTTAATGACTAAATCCTTGACACATTGAAATAAATTTTTTTTAACTAAACAATTCTTCATGTCCTGAACTGACTGCATTGTGTAGACCAATCATTAAATTTCCAGGAATTGTTGTAAAACTGTATTCTCTTTTAATAAGTGGTAGCATGTCCTTCAGCTTCATCCTGCAATCAGTGATTAGACCAAAGTTATTTCTCATGTCAAACTGTTTACCTTAAGAAGAGCTAAACTTACACCTTTCTTTAGAGAGTGCTATAGAGACAGACTTCAGGGGATGAGAGCCGGCATAATAAGACAAAAACTGTATGAATGTATGCCTACTTTGGCCTACACCAAAACTTTAACCATGACTTAAGTTTTTCTATAGTTCTTTTACTTTCTCTACTACATACAGTAAGTAGGGGAAGTATTGTATTCCATCCAAAAATTTGAAGTCACGATTTGACCAGAAATATATGCTTTGAGGCCCCCTGAATGCCCCTCCCAAAAAACCATTTTTACTTTCTCTACTACATATAGTAAGTAGGGGAAGTACTGCATTCCACCCATAGCTCTGATGTTGAGATTTCACCAGAAATACATGTTTTGAGGTGCCCTGAATCCAAATAAAGCCTTTTTTAAATTATGTTCATGTGTCTGTCTGTGAACAGCATAACTCAAAAACAAAAAGTCGGATGAATACGAAACTTGGTATTTGAGTTTAGTATCTTCCAGGAATGTGGCATGAGGATTATCAAGAAAATCCCCTTACCTCAACTGCCTTTTACATGGAACATTTTTCAAATATTTTGATTTTATAAAAAATGGCAAATGATTTGGTTTAAAATACATATATGAAAGATATTTTTATGACAAATAAAATGTATATCTTGAATTTTCTGGGAATACCTCTTCATTCAAAAGGAATATAACTTGTAAGCAATAGGTGAAAACGTACCACACAAAAAATGTAGATCTCTTTAAAGCACACATTTACTTAAAATAAGTTTTTTGCGGCACAAACAGTTTCTGAGATATTTGTTATTAAAGGTTCGAATTGTTCAATATTTGTGATTCTTTTAAAGTCCCATGGATTTTCAGTTGTTTTTCTTGATTGCATTGAAACAGTATGGAATTTTAAGGCCAGCTAGTAGCGTCCAGTTCTTAAACATCTGACTATTGCTGTTCTCTTTGTATTTATAAGAAATGTGTAATGTAGCTAACTAGCTATTTTTGCAAAGTTTTATTTGGATTAAATGTAGTACGTATATAGAAAAATAAGCTTTAGCAAGAAAAGTTTGTATATCCATTAATAAAAATACAGAGTAGAGCAAGTTATGTGAATGTATCACATCAGATTTTTAGAAAAAGGTCTGTGTGTGTGTATGTGTCTCTGTGAACAGCATAACTTAAAACCAAAAAGTTGGATAAATACCAAACATGGTGTAGATGATTAGGAAGTATTTTATACAGTAGAGCATTATGCTTGATATAATTTTGAAATGAGTTGAAATCTTTTAAACAGAATAAAACTCCACTTACATGATGAAATTCTCAAGGCTGGTTTCAGGGAGCATCCTCCCTATCTTCAGTTGCCAAGTCAACTGAAGCTCTCATGTCATGCCAGTTCTATCAGTGGGTGTAATAACTATTTTCTCTGCCAAACGGATGAGGCCATCTAATTCCGGAATCTTAAAATTCATAACTTCTTTGTTTTTTGTAATGAAAATATTTTCTCATGTCTCCAATTCAACCAGCTTCTGAACATATTTTAACAATTTAATCCCTGGTTCAATATTATGATTTTCAGTCCAAAAATGACGAGCTATGGCCTATTTATCAATGTATTTGAATTTTAAATTTCTCATATGTTCATTCCTTAGTATCTAAATTTCTCGGCATATTTTCAATGTATATTTTCTTACAATCCTGGCAATTCATTTGATAGATCCCTAATAATTTTGTTTTCGGTGTAACATCACTCAAAGGATGATTTAATGAATTTCTAATATTGTATTTAATTTGTGGCACAAACTCAATATCCAGGTCTTTGAAATTTTTTTTTAAATTTCCAAAAATATTTCGAGTGAAAGTGAATTTACAATATCTGTGGATTGGTTCAATTTGTCCAAGTGGTGATGTCTTTTATGTTTGGCAATTAATTTGTCTAAGAAGTTTGGATTGAACTTGTTCATCTCTGCCATTTTGTGTATATACATATGTATATTCCCGTTCATATTCAATTTTTGTCAATCGAATATTAAAAATTGTATATTGATGTGGTGTTGGATTAAACGGATTCTTTTTGATGTAACTGTCTGCATGTGTTGGTTTTCTATAAATTCCAAGTTCTAATGGCAATTGACTTCTAATGATTTTCAGATCTAAAAATGGTAAATATCCTTGTGCTTCTATTTCAACTGTAAATTTTATGGATCTTTCTTGTAAATTCAACAATTTCACAGTCTTCTACTAATTAGTAGAAAAGTTGAAAAGAGAAGACTCTGTATTAATTTGTGCACAAGAGCTTCAGTCGTCTCAACAACTGAAGATAGGGAGCACACTCCCTAAAACCAGTCTTGAGAATTTCATCATATAAGTGGAGTTCTATTGTGTTTAAAGGATTTCAACTTGTTTCAAGATTTTAACAACCAAACATGGTATTTAAGATCAATATCTTCCAAAGATGCCACATGAAGATTTTCAAGAACATCCTCCAAACCCCAACTGCCCTTTACATGGAACATTTTTCGAAATGTTTGGTTTTCTTAAAACAGCTCTTAACAACTTTTATTAAAATGCCACATACATATTAAAATATTTACATGATTAATAAAGTTTATATCTTGAATTTTCTGGGAGTAGCCTGTGAAATCTTCTTCATTTGGAAGGAATTTTGTATAATCTTATATAACTGGTAAATGTTAAGCAATCGACGAGAACCTACTTCACAAAACAATATAGATCTCTTTAAAACACACAATTTATTTCAAATAACCTATGTGGCATCAAGCATTTCCAAGATATCTGTTATTAATGGTTTGCATTGTTCAATACTTAGCCATTCTTTTAAAGTTCTGTCGATTTTCAGCTGTTACTGGGATTTCATGGAAAGAAAAATTTCTAAAAATTTGATTATCACTATTCAAATAAAAATTTGAATCACACTGCCATTCCCTTTGTATCTGTAACAAAATGTATAATATGGCTGTTTCTAGAAAGGTTTATCTCAATTAAAATGAAGTAGATAGGAAAATAAACTTTCATAATAATAATTCGTATACCCACTAATAAGTGATAGGGAGTAGAGAAAGTCATGCGAATGTAACACATCAGTTTTTTTTAAAGCAATTATTACCATTTATTTATCATACTCTATAGACAATAAACTGATATCTAAATACACACTGGATTTGAGATAGAGTTTTAAGCCGGAAATAAGTAAACAGAAATTTTTCCATTAATGAAAAATCCTTGCCCAGCCAGGAATCAAACCCAAGTCTCTCTGCATGCTCTCCAGGAGTACTGACCACCACCATGCTAAAGTGTTTATTATATAGCTATAACCAGTGCTTGAGGTGGAATGATAAAGGAATTGGGATGGTCCCCCCCCTCTGACTTATACCAACTCGACTGCTCTGCCATTAAAATGTGTGTGATATGGCTGCTTACAGTACACTGAGGTGATACTGGTATACACAGTCCTCCCTACACAACAAAACCACCACTATTCTATATACTTAATACTAAAATATTGTGTACTCTATTTCACACTAATGTACACTACAATTTGACCATACATAGCTAATTTCAAACCTTGCATTTTGTCAACCCTTAGAGTTCCTACAGGTTTACAAATTGTACAGCCTAACCCTTCTTTACTGTCAACAATTAATAAGTTTTTATTTTACTTAGCCACTGATCCTGAAATAGGAAAATATATAGCACTATCTTCTTGTAATTATGCTCTAGCCACATTATCACTGCTGTTGCCGAAGGGGGTTTCCACTTTGTTGCATGTACTTGCATTACTGGTGTTTGTTTCAGCTGTATTTCCACATGCTCCGAATTGATCATTGTTTCTTAGTTTGACTTCCTTACTGCAAATTAGCCACTTAATCATTTTGACCAGTGATTGCAAACCAGTGATAAAATCAAATGACATACACTAATTGTTTGCCACGTGTGTTTGTTCGGCTCACAACTATGTGCGCACAACAGAAAATCACACAGACTACTTTATAACATCTGACCTGTCCATGTAATAAAACCGACAATTGCTCAGGAATTGGGTGGAAGGCAGCAACCATTTACAATACAAAAACTTATATTTCAAATTGTACATGATAGTGACATAACAAGTCAATGAGTTATGTTATATTGCAGTTTGTTGAATGGGAATCCTGATCTAATTAATCAACCACCTTTATTATTATCATCATAATCATCATAATCATCATCATCATTATTATTATTATTATTATTATTATTATTATTATTATTATTATTATTATTATTATTATTATTAATATTAATATTTGGGGGAAATGAAAATAATCCATTCTGGAATGGTATCACTATAACCCAAAAGGTACAGAATAGTTTCCAGGCATTTAAAAATTAACCAGGATGCCATCCCGCCACATTCTGCCCCACCTCAAGCCCTGACTAACACAGTAATGTAGTAGAATACTTTCAGGTTACTTTCTAAAGTTATAGTGGCCATTTAATTGGAAAATTTTTGTGCTGTCATCAAAATTAGAACAGCTTAACAGAAATTAGATTGAGTAATAAAAGTGCAGAAGAGTTTATTGGTTGTATGAAGTTTTAGAAAATAACAAAAGATTGACAATAAATAGTTTTCATCACAGAAGATACTCATAAAGAGATTTTTATGGCCCTCGGATATTTGTATCTGTGTGCTTTGCAGAAAACATTGTGAAGGCCCATAAACTAAAGACAATTATTTCCAAGAAATCACAAAGTATCAGGGCAGTTGCTCTTCTAAATTGATGATTTACTGAATCTGTGATGGAAGTAATATAATTAACTTGATGGAAGTAAGCCAGAAAAGTTACATATAACCAATTTTAACTTACCATAAATTTTTATCAACAAAAATATGCACTTTGGGAACAGGGAAGCCATTGAATGTAGAAGCTAAGGTTAGTGTATAAGCTCCCATGTTCCCAAAGACGATATAATCTCCAACATCCATTACTGGAAGTTTTATGTTCTTCACTACTTCATCAATAGAATCACACGTTGGACCAAAAATGCTTGATGCTACCATTTTATCTGTAGTTTCCTGAGTCAACAAGGAGAAGAAACAAAAACAAAAGTTTTACAAAGAAAGGAAAAATAATTATGTATAACATGAAACATACAATGCTTTTGTGTGTTTTCAGAACTAATCATTTCTGCCAAGCAAAATTCATAATCTGTTATAACCACTTAGGAATCATTTAAATGTGGAAAATTAATATAAAACTCTCTCTCTCTCTCTCTCTCTCTCTCTCTCTCTCTCTCTCTCTCTATATATATATATATATATGTGTGTTACTGTTAGTCTTGGCTATGGCACTGAATTTTTCAAGCCTGATTCATACTTCCAACCTTAGGCCTACATATACACAGTATGGGGGGGACTTGATCTTTCTGTGCTTCATTATTCATTCAAATTTAGCATTTCTTGAAGTATTTATTGCAGCTGTTTAATAATAGTCCTTATTCCACTTCAACACCACTTATAACAAGGTGAGTACTCATTATAGTACATGCTTTTATTGCTCATGAACATGTAATGCAGGAGGTATAGAACCTTCAGTGTAGAAGACAGTGTACGGAGCATGCATACATGCGATCTGGGCTGGGCCATAAAATGACCACTCTGAGAAGCAAATAATAGTAATCACGGCTCACTATTTAAACAGGTGGTAGGCTAAAATACTTCTTAGCAATCTTTGTTTAACTCAAATTAAAACAATGCTAGTCACTGCTATTCTGCAACCATCTTACTTAGCAATCATTTATATCTTGTTCCTCTGGTAGGGGTGTTTCATTTCAATGGTTGTCAGGATTGAAAATAAATTGAATAAATTAAAGTATCTCTCTTTCTTTTTGTTTGTTTGTTTGTTTGTTGTTTTTTTTTAAGATTATTCGAGAGAGAGAGAGAGGGAGAGAGAGAGAGAGAGAGTGACACAGCTGGGTATGTAAAACACTAAAAGAAATAAACATTTTAAAATAAAGCAGTTCCCCGCCAAATTCAAGGTCAATGTATTAGCTAAACAGCAGCCTAAGCACAAGGATCAACTAAGTGTAGAAATATAGAAAAATGATTATACTAGTAATTGATCTTTCACACTGGTCACTTGTAGGTTAACGTTGGATAGTGGAATCGGTTTTGAAAAATCTAGTATCACAGCTGGATTTGAACTATGGTTCTTTGGTTTAATGCATTGATCATTTTTAATGAACTACCATATCAGCATATTTTTAAGATATTTGGAATCATTCTGAAATATATCTTAAAGGCAACTTGCAAGCTAAAAACACTTTTTAATTTTCATTACAAGGATTAAAGAGTGTTTGCAGCATTGTAAGTCACTTTTAAATTACATCATAGAATAATTGAGATCCTCTTATTGTGATGGTTATATTTTTGTAAGATTGTGACAGTTATAACTTTATTAGGCTAAGGATGTTTAGGACAAATTTGTTTAAGAGGAATGATGAAATTGGCTTTAGAAATTTTGGCAAGTAATTTCCTGGATGCTTATGTAAGCAGGGGAGTATCGCATGATTTTAAGAGGAATTATCTGCCAAATATTTGCAAAGGGACTGATGTACTCGTATGTGTAATATGCAAATCATGCTTATGTTAACAATGAAAATAGCACAAGCTCAGCTTACTTGACTTTATTTAAAGTTAAGGTTTTTGGATATTGCTCTCTCTGCCTGTCATGTACTAGCAGTATTCTGTGATGTTCGGTTCTGTAAATTATTTTGCACTATTTTTCAACTTTGATATAGGTACAAAGAAAGATGGAACATCATACATCCATTGCACCTTAGGTAATTCTGACTGCTTGATCATTTGCTGACACGTTTGCTGAAGTGTAGAGTAGTACTTTAGATAATTAAATCTTACTGACATATTTGTTGAAGTATAGAGTAATACTTTAGATAAAGTAAATCCCGAAACCAGAGTTTTTAAGTCAGTAATTGCTGCCCCTCACCACTTCTCTTCCCTGCAGCTCCCTGCCAAGATTAACCTTCTCATTTGAAAACCTGAATTACCTCCCATTCTCGTCACATCTAGTGAAGGTACCAATGGTGTTGTCACATCTGGTGGCAATGGCCAGCTTTCAAGTGATGTTATGTTATAATATGCTGCAGTATATGAATAAAATGACAATGATGAGAGAAAGTTCAGTGTGTGTTTTAGATGCATCGGTCTTGGTAGCTCAGCAGCAGAGCATCAGCATGGTAAGCTGGAAATCTGTAGTTCAAGTCCAGGCCAGGTAATGAATTTAGTAAATTTAAATTTTCTGCTGACATGACTTATTATTTTCATTAAAAACTTACTTTCATTGTGATAACTTTAGGAACCGGTTCAGAAGTATTAGTTTTATAGGCCAGTGTGCTGAAACTGCTGTACAAGCCATCGTTGATGTAATACTTGATACTGGTTATTTTCTGGCCCTCATCCTTGGAGATTAGCTCCTTTTTCAAGTGAATGCAGGTCACAAGGGTGAATGCAGAAGTGGCATAGAAACGTCCAATTTCAGCAACAATAGCCACTGAGCTGGGGTCTGGAAAGTGTTCTTGAAGTGCTGAATTCACAGTTTCTGCTACCTGTAAGCAACATAATGCAAATATTTTAAAATACATTAAAAGTTCCAAACTATGCATCAATTTGCATATCATTACAAACAGGAAAACTCAGTTCATTTCAACATCCTTTACTGTTATGTATGCTGTAATATTTGTCATATTTCATTACTCATACTAAACCGTTAATTCATTGCATGCTTATGTAATACATAAAATTCTGATATTATATAAGCTTTATTTGTATATGCTTTAAACATATAGTCATTTTGAATAATGTGCCTAAGCAACTATTAAAATCACCATGTTTAGAGCACTGCCATAGGACAAAGGTTTATTTATGGCTACCAAGGATACTGCCAATAGCCTAAAGTAATTACTGAAAAGTAAATGATTGTGTATTATAAATTTACATTAGGACTTTTACATTTAGGTTTCTTTAAGAAAACGAGCTTTTCATATATTATCACCATTAAGAGTTGTCAGGTTGGCATGTATTCTTTGTTAGGTTGCAAAAGAAATAAAAGATACATATGCCGGAGTGCAGTGGAAAGAATTGGGTAGCTTCTCAATGCACCTTATCCCTGGCTTGTATTTCAAACATTTAGGAGTAGCCGCAACTATGCCAATTCATTACTGCTGTAGCTATTGGTTTATTATGAATTACAAGGTCAAGCACAGTAAAAATGAATGTAAATATAAACATTTATCTAGGGAAGCAAAGGAAATGAATGGAATTTTAACTCTCTTTTTACAGTAAGTGGAATTATTCAGTAGTTCCAGTGTGTAAAATATTTTGCTTTCTTATTCATTACTTAGCCCTGACATTAACATGTAGTTTAAGGAAACTATATACGAGGGCTGATCAGTAAAGACTGAGACTGATTTTTTTTCCACAGATATTTATTACTCCATTTCAATGTTGACATGATCTTTTTCAAAGTAGTCCCCTCCTAACTGAATGCACTTTTTATAGCGTCTCTGCCAGTCCTTCAACACATGGTGCAGGCCATTCTTTGTCAGGTCTTTGAAAATCGCCTCACTTTTCTTTAGCACTGCTTCAGTGCTCTCAAATCGAATGCCCCGGAGCTTTGCCTTTAGTAATGGGAATAAAAAGAAATCACAGGGGGTAAGATTGGGGCTATAAGGCGGATGTAGCGCACAGGTAATGTTGAATTTAGCCAAAATTTTCTGGACTTGATTTGCGACGTGAGGCTGCGCATTGTCATGATTAAGTCGCCACCCATTTCGATGATGTTCTGGACGTTTCCTTGTAATGTGCTTCCTCAGTGTAGCCAATACTGACGTGTAGTAGCTGCTGCAACAGTAGTGTGAGGGGGGGGAACTGCATGCTGGTAAATCATTCCATTCCGAAACACCAGGCCCACTTTGCTTAGCACAGAGGACTCGCCCTTCTTTGAAGTCCTTGAACCACCTAAACACCGTTGCACGAGGTAGTGCATCTTCACCATATGCTTGCTTCAGCTTTTGGAAAGTTTCAAGGCTGTATGATTTAAACGAAAATAAAATGTTATTGCGCTGTATTGCTCCTCTCGTGTCACCTCCATTTTGTGGTATGCAAAATTCAAGTAGGGTCAACAATATACAGCATTACTACCTACCTACCATTATGAGAGTGCTGTCGCTTATGGACATTATACATGAAACCCTGCTCTTTTCAAGTATTCATGGTAGAGACATAAAACTATCAAGGAAACTACAGAAAAAAATCACCCTCAGTCTTTATTGATCAGCCTTCATATTTGCAATAACATTAAGTCAAAGTCTGGAAATACAGGTGATTTACTATTAGATGAACAATAGACCCATGTAATAATCACAATGAAATTTATGGTGAAAGGCTATTTCTTTTCTTGTTTAAGCTTATTAAAGCATATTATATTTTAGAAGAATTATATTTTCAAAGATCTAAGAAAGTGTGGAATCTAATAAGAGAACATTATTTTAAAATTAACAGTTAAATCTATAGTTGGATGCCATTCTAACAGACAGAAAATGGAATTATAACATAAATGGATGAGGAAATGTGTTACAATAAGTCCATTACAGTATTACTAAATAACTCTTCTTCTTCAACTACCCTATTTATGCCAATTAATGTAGCATTAGGGTATTGCCCCATATTTATCTTTTATAAACTTCCCTGTCTCTAACAAATAGTTCTTAGTTGATGCATTGTTTTCCCCCTTCTTCTTGTCACCTGCTTCACGGTTTCCTCCCATGTTATCCTGGGACTCCCTACCAATCTTGTCCCTGCAGCTTTGCCTCCATGAACTTGTATAGTTTCTGATATTCTTCTGTTTGAATAACGTGTCCATACCAGGCAAGTTGTCATCCCTCTTCTCTCCTGCTTACTGGCTTCTGCTGTAGTTCCCCTCTTACTATATCATTTCTAATTTTATTCCTTCTTATTTTCTCAGATATTCTCCTCAGGCACTGCATTTGTACTCCATTTACCCAACTAAATTTCTTTGTCACTGTTCAGCTCTTGCTGCTCTTGGCTCCAAAACAGCATTATAAACCTGAACCTTGGTTTCTTCATTAACTTCTTTTTCCTCAAATATACTATTACTGAGGGCATAATATGCAATTTTTAAATCTCCTTCATGCTAGATCTTTATTTGCTCAATCTGGTCTTCTGTCCTTTCTACCATCATTACCTGACTCCTTCTGTGCTTTATTATCATCTCTTTAAACCTGCAATAAGTACTACCTATATCATCTGCATAGGCTAAAGCTTGACAGTAAATAGGTCTGATTTTCCACATCCCCAGCATAGACTTTTCAGTTCCTGCTTTGGAAGTCTTAATTATTTCATCCATAAATATTGAGGTTAAACTATCTTCCTGTTTGACCCCTTTTCAGATGAAAAATAGTCTTGATGTCTTACCATTAAATCTTATTGTCTTTTATGTTTTGGGGATAGCATTAATTGCTTTCATAAGCTTTGGTGGTATGCTTTTCTTCTTTAAAGCCTTCCATATTTTGTCCCTTGGCACTGTATCAAATGCTGTGTATAGATCCATAAAGGTGAAGTATGCTGTCCCACCATGACTAAGCCATTTATCTGTAATTATCCTCTACAATGACATGTGATCTTGCATCTGTCTTTCAGGTCTAAGGCCTGCTTGTTCATCCTCCAGATCTACCTTAACACATGCTTGCAATCATCTCACATGAACTCTTGATTATACCTTTGTCAACATATTAATAAGGCAAATAGCCTGTAGTTCTCATGCTCAATCCATTCTAAGAAAGGGCCCTGGTGTAAACAAATATATATGCCTTTGCCATAGAACATCTTTCAGTGAATAAAAATTTCATTACTGCACTAGATGTATTATACTGTCCCGTAACAATTTCCCGGTTTTGATGAACATTGGCTACTTATATGGAAAAAAATCTGCTAATTTCGGAAATAACAGTTTTCCCATAACATGAACATTTTTAAGTGATTCATTATTTTATTAATTATACTGGACAATATATATATATATATATATATATATATATATATATTTATAATTGTGATTATAAACATATTTTTACAGCAGAAGATGAATGATTTAATCCATATTATGGATTCTGAGGGTGTATGTATTTACAAAACAAAGTGTTGATAAAACCTCACTCTTACAGGGGCATATGTGTCCTAACATAACATCTCAGAACTTTAGTTGCTTTTTTATAACTCATGGTGATTGGAAGCCTGGTTTCCGCAAAAGATTTATTATTGCTATTTTTTATTTGTGTTGTGTAGTGGTACATTGTTAGCAATGGCTTCTACCTCTTCTGGGAGGAAATGTGTGAACAATCCAAACAACTTTTTTACCATGTGGTTCTTTCTTGTTATGGAGACAAAGCTAACATTATCACCATTTCTTTAGAAAATGTATTTTGTTTATTTTAAAGTTAAGCTAGAAGATCAAAGTCAAAAATGGGCTCCGCATACTGTTTATAAAACATGTATTGAAGGGTTAAGGCAGTGGTACAATGGAAAACAGAAATCAATGAAGTTCAGGATTCCTATGATATGACATGAACAAAAAATCACTATGATGATGGTTACCCCTGCATGTGTAAAGTATCAAGGTACAATAAAACAAAATTAAATATCCAGATGGCCTTGCATTAGCTATAAGACCTGTGCCACATAGAGTAGATGTTCCTATTCCACCAACTCAACTAGAGGATACTGTGTGATCAGTCTCTGGGTCAACAGAAAATTCCAATGTAGATGAGGATTTCTCAGCACACACTGTTGAAGACAAGTCATAGCATTTTAGTCAAGAAGAGTGAATGACTTTGTAAGAAACTTAGGTCTTACCAAGGACAAGAGCGAATTACTTGGGCCGAGGTTGAAAGAGAAGTATATGCTGGCTCCAGACACCACATTTTCCTGATACCGGAATAGAGACAAAGAATTTGCCTAGTTCTGTAATATAGAAGACCAGCTTGTTTATTGTTGTGATTTACCAGGTTGCATTCAACAACTGGGAACACCAACATCAATAGTAACAACTAGCATTTATTTATTGACGCAACAAAAATAAGTGTGAAAGCTGTTTTATTGCACAATAGAAGAAAATTTCCCTCAATACCAGCTGCACATTCTGTGTTTCTAAAAGAATCATATAAAAATCTTGAAACAATTTTAGAAAGGGTTAATTACCAGGAACATCAATGGTTATTGTACAGAGACCTAAAAGTATCCAGTATCAGGGCAACAAGGAGGATATACAAAATACCCATGCTTTTTATGTGAATGGAACAGCAGAAATAGGGTTAAACATTGGACAACAAGAGAATGGCCTAAGAGAAAAAGTTTAATGCCAGGAGAAAAAATGTCATTCCTGGCAATCTAGTTGATCCAAAGATAATCTTATTGCCTCCTTTACATTTAAAACTAGGTATTATGAAACAATTCATGAAAACACTGGACAAGAATGGTTCGTGTTTCAAATACCTGAGCAATAAATTTTCTGTGATGTCAGAAACTAAGATAAAAGAGGGTATATTTGATGGACTTCAGATAAAATAGCTAATGATTAATAAAGGATAGTGCATTTTTGGACACCATGAATGATAAAGAACTCCAAGCATGCTGTGCTTTCAAAGAGGTAGTCAATAAGTTTCTTGGAAATATAAAAGATCTGTGATGTGAAGAAACTGTGAGAAACATGTTACAAAATCTACAAACTCTCGGGTGTAATAGAGTTTAAAACTTCACTTTTTGTATTCTCATTTAGACTATTTTCCTGATAATTTGGGATCCCTCAGTGATGAGCACAGTGAAAGATTTCACCAAGAAATCAAAGACATGGAGAGGAGATATCAGGGTTGGTGGAACATTGCAATGTTAGTGGACTGCTGGTGCCTGAAAAGGGAAGTTGCTCAACCAGGACATAAATGTAAATCAATGCAGCCATCTTTCTGGCCAAGGAATGAGTAATTCACACCTTTTTTCACAAGTATAAAGGTATTTATTTTCATTTATTACTGAGAAACTTGTGCATATTTTATTTTATAATGCACCTGTTTTACATTAAAAGCTCTATTTTCATTATATTATTTTGTGGTTTGTAAAAAAGTCTTATGTGATAGATAAAAAGGGAAATCACCATTCAATTTAGCATATCAAATTTAGATTTCAAACCGGCAAAAAAAAGTAATATTTTGCAGGACAGTGTTAACCTTTGCGTACTTCAAATAATAAAGATGATGAATAAGCTCAATATTTTAACCATTTAATTTAAACATAACTTAAATAATTAGCTTATATTTATTAACATAATCATGCCATCTGTATTCCTGGTTATTTACTGGAGCAAAGCAACAGTATGTTAATGCATCATTGTTAGGGATGATGATTTTCACAAATGCAATATAGTGCAAAATGCTAAGCTTGTGCTCTTGTATTTTAAATCTTCACCACCTGCAAACCACCTTTTAATGTGTTTTGAAAATACAATAAAATGTAAAATTGGCTCACAAATTGAAAATTATACTAAAATGCAATATAAATGCAAAATCCACAATTTTGTTTTTGAATAACACTTCTTTTTTTCTACTGGAAGCTTCAACTGTGGAGCTTGTACACTCTTGGAATGTTAATGATACATCTGAACAACATTCTGGAAGGTATGAATGGTAATGTGAAAAAGGCAGCAGTTTCTTTATTTTTTGAAGTTAGCATAATTAATAAATTTCATTTATTTCATTATGACACTTAAAGTAAATTAAGTCTATTTTAAAATCTGAATTTTTGGGTGTAGGGGAAACAATCACAGCTGTGATCCTAATGAGAATGTAATTATTTTTAAGTAGTGTATCAAGGCTAAATTTCTGACTTGGGTCTTATTTATAGTTAGTAAATTAATTACCCAGTTGAAGGGCTATTTCCACCTTTTTGTATATAAGTTTGGGATGAGTTGGTAACTTAGACATGGTACTAAAAGGTGTGCTGGAGTTATCCATAGATGTGTTGAATTCATGGGCTTTTTTTCAAAAGAAAATGTAAAAAGCAAAAAGAAAAAAAGAAAATGAAAAAAGAAAAAGTTTACTAGAGTATATACTTAGGCACAACCAAAAGTTGTCAGTCACATATAGGAAACTTTGTCAAGAGCTTGCTAAGCTTTTTAATCCTGACTGTTTTCTGAGTATGGTCAATAGATTTGAAAGATTTAAGTGAAAGTAAACAAAAGATGGCATTTTTCAATTTGGTGAAGGGATAATTTGTTGAGAGATATGAACACTGTCATCCCCAACTGTTAAAAATCTGATATGTTACACTCACATGACTTTCTCTACTCTTGTACAAACTATTTTTACAAACGCTTATTCTCCATCTACTTCATGTTAATCGAGATAAACATTTGCAGACTCTATCTTATTGCTAATTTTCTTGTAGATGTAAGGGGAAATATTTTTACAAGGGCAATATAGAAATACAGTAGCCTTTAGGCACATACATGTATGTATGTATGTATGTATGTATGTATGTATGTATGTATGTATGTATGTATGTATGTATGTATGTATGTATGTATGTATGTATGTATGTATGTATGTATGTATGTATGTATGTATGTATGTATGTATGTATGTATGTATGTATGTATGTATGTATGTATGTATGTATGTATGTATGTATGTATGTATGTATGTATGTATGTATGTATGTATGTATGTATGTATGTATGTATGTATGTATGTATGTATGTATGTATGTATGTATGTATGTATGTATGTATGTATGTATGTATGTATGTATGTATGTATGTATGTATGTATGTATGTATGTATGTATGTATGTATGTATGTATGTATGTATGTATGTATGTATGTATGTATGTATGTATGTATGTATGTATGTATGTATGTATGTATGTATGTATGTATGTATGTATGTATGTATGTATGTATGTATGTATGTATGTATGTATGTATGTATGTATGTATGTATGTATGTATGTATGTATGTATGTATGTATGTATGTATGTATGTATGTATGTATGTATGTATGTATGTATGTATGTATGTATGTATGTATGTATGTATGTATGTATGTATGTATGTATGTATGTATGTATGTATGTATGTATGTATGTATGTATGTATGTATGTATGTATGTATGTATGTATGTATGTATGTATGTATGTATGTATGTATGTATGTATGTATGTATGTATGTATGTATGTATGTATGTATGTATGTATGTATGTATGTATGTATGTATGTATGTATGTATGTATGTATGTATGTATGTATGTATGTATGTATGTATGTATGTATGTATGTATGTATGTATGTATGTATGTATGTATGTATGTATGTATGTATGTATGTATGTATGTATGTATGTATGTATGTATGTATGTATGTATGTATGTATGTATGTATGTATGTATGTATGTATGTATGTATGTATGTATGTATGTATGTATGTATGTATGTATGTATGTAT
Source organism: Deroplatys truncata (assembly GCA_030765065.1). NCBI lineage: Eukaryota > Metazoa > Arthropoda > Insecta > Mantodea > Mantidae > Deroplatys > Deroplatys truncata. Next base: position 22,606,547 of record CM060976.1, on the reverse strand, counting down.
GTATGTATGTATGTATGTATGTATGTATGTATGTATGTATGTATGTATGTATGTATGTATGTATGTATGTATGTATGTATGTATGTATGTATGTATGTATGTATGTATGTATGTATGTATGTATGTATGTATGTATGTATGTATGTATGTATGTATGTATGTATGTATGTATGTATGTATGTATGTATGTATGTATGTATGTATGTATGTATGTATGTATGTATGTATGTATGTATGTATGTATGTATGTATGTATGTATGTATGTATGTATGTATGTATGTATGTATGTATGTGTGTGTGTGAGTGTGTGAGTGTGTGAGAGTGAGAGAGAGAGTGTGTGTGTGTGTGCGTGCGTGTGCGTGTGTGTGTGTGTGTGTGCGCTAAGAGTTATTGTGCTAAGAGTTTTATAAATTTGATTGTCTACTGCATTTTGACCCTGGTCACTTATTCAGTAGACAATCACTATAGTTTATTTACATTTTACAAATTCCTGTCACTAAATTATCTTGCTCTTTTTTTCAGTTTTTTTTTTTCATGTCCCATTTCCACTTTTTTTTTCACTTTTCATTTATTGATTACTTAACCATCACACATTCACTATAGTTTTCCATTCAAAGTAAGATGCACTACCTCTTACTTTTCTCTTTCCACTGTCCAAAGCCATTTATTTTTTACTTTACACAAAACTGTCCAATGCTTCTAGCCTCCTTGCATATCATTTCAATTATAAGTGTATTTCTATTCCCCTTCAACCACTTCTTATTAAAAAAATTCTTTTCTCCAATTTTCTGTTCCTTGGCACTTAAATACTATGTGTTCAATGTCTTCATTACCACCACATATCGGACATTGGTTCTGAGGAATACCCTTTTAGCCTCCATGCTCCGGTTCTTAACCATGCAATAGATTCTCTCTCTTCTTTATTTACTATGTTTATATATTTTTCCCTACCCCATGTATTTTTCATTGGCCTATAATAAACTAATGAGCTCTTTTCGGCAATCTCACTGAACATGATTTGTATTTCTATATCTTCCAGTCTTTTCCTTGCCTTTTTCCAAAAATGTTTTACGTTATTTTCTCTCCTTCTCCATATATCTCCTAACCCATTTTTCTCCAAAATATTCTGTAATTTACTTACCCATTAAGCTCTTCTCTTGGTATTCAATACATTGTCTTAACACATTACTTTTTCCTAGATTTAAACTTCTGAACCAAAATTTCAAAGCTCTTTCCATTATCTTCCTCTTAGTTGGCACCCTGCCCATCTGTAATTGTGCTACCTGTCTTACAATTGACTTCGGTAGTCCTAGTATTTCTCTACAAAACATCCTGTGCACCACATCTATACATTCCCATCCTCTATCTAATCCCCATATTTCTATACCATACATCATTTTTGCCTCCACAATCATCTCATAAACTTTTTCCAGCCATTTAACATTTATATTAGGTACTTTATATCTGCAGCTTCTAATTGCTGCCATCGCCCCTTTACCTTTTGCCAATGCAAACTTCTTTTGTTTCTCCCATTTATTATCTCCATCTATTTTTACTCCTAAATAGATACAGTCACGCACTACCCTGTAATCTTTATTCTCTCCCTTCCACTTTTCATATTTGCCTAATTTTCCCCCCTTTTTGAAAAACACAATCTGTGTTTTCTCTTGATTAACTTTTAACCTCCATTCTTTACAATATACATCAATTGCTTGTAATGATTGTTTTAAACCACTTACTGTAATAGATCCTACCACTAGGCCATCTGCAAAAAGAAGTCCTGGAATTTGGATGTTGTTAATTACTGGTGCACAGTTATTATTCCTTCCAATTTCTAGTAAGACATCATCTATGTATAAATTAAATAAAACTGGACAAAGGCCTTTCTTTTGTGGAATTTCGTTTGTTACACAGCCTGTCTCCACCCTTACACACTAATTTATGCCACAGAAGTTGTAGCTCAATTCGGTCATAAGCCTTCTCTAAGTCTACAAAAGCCATATACAATTTACCTCTTTTTTCTTTTAAATATTTGTCTGCTAATGACTTTATAATAAATAAATTATCAATTGTTCTCCTTCCCTTGCGAAAGCCCGTCTGGAATTCCGAAAGGATATTATATTCTTCAACCCAAAATTGTACTCTCGCTGCCAAAATGCCCCCAAAAAGTTTTCCTATATTCGATAATAATGCAATACCTCTGTAGTTATTAGGTTGATTGACATTACCCTTGCCTTTATATATAGGATGGATGATAGCTTCTCTCCATCGTTTAGGTACATAACCCTTTCTAATAATTACATTAAATAAATCTAATAAAATTTTCACTCTCCCTGATTCATTACACCACTCCTTAAGAAACTCTGTTGGGTTGCCATCAATTCCAGTAGCTTTATTTTTCTTCAGTAACTTAACTTGTTTTATTATTTCCTCACTCCTAATTTCACCATCCAATATCTCTACAAAAACATTCCTTATTTCCAAAACTTCTGTACTTCCTATACTCCTTTCTTCCCCATATAATGTTTTAAAATACTCCATCCATTGTCCTGGCTAACATTGGGTTTAGTTACACATTTATTATAGGTCGACTTATGAACCTGCCATACCTTATTAACATTATTTTCATTTAGACATTTTATCAAATTGCTTTCATTGCATTCCCTCCAGTCCTTTTTCTTTTGCTCTAACAATAAATTATGTGTATTCCTCCCTTGCATATAATCGTCCCTAGATTTTCTATCACCTAATTCTCTCCACCTAACCAACAGTTGTTTTACTTGTCTTTTTGATACCCTACGTTCTTCGTCAAACCAGTCCTTATCATATATGTAAACCCTCTTTTTTGTTTTCATTTCCTCTCCCGCCCTTTGCATAACTGTATTAAGGATATCTATTGCATTCTCAATTTGATTATTCTTAACCATGAAATCTCTTAATAGCTGGTTGCTAGGTGCAGCACCATTCCCTTTGCCACAGATTAATACTGTTTGCATATTCAAGACAAACAGATGAATAACGAATTCCCATTTGAGAAAATAAGTATTGAAAAATTTAAGGGAATAACAAGCAATATCTCGAAAATGGTTCACTCAACAACAAAAATGTATATGACATAAATTGTGTATTTTAACGCGATCTACATCTTTTGTGCAGTAAAATGTTGTCTATCTCAAATGGTTTACCAGTTATGCAAAAGTCATTCACAATGAAGAATACTTTTGGAGACATTCCCAGAAAATTCAAGATATACATTATATTTGTCATGAAAATATCTTAAACATATGATATTTTAATCAAAATCGTTAGAGCCATTTTTGAGAAAATTAAAATTTTCGAAAAATGCTCCATGTAAAGGGTACTCTGTGGAGGGGGGATTTTCTAGAAAACCTTCATGTTGCATCTCTGGAAGATACTGAACCTAAATACCAAGTTTGGTGTTTATCTGACTGTTCGTTTCTGAGTTATGCTGTTCACAGACAGACACACTGACAGACAGACACACAGACACACATACGGACATGTTTCCAAAAATGCTTTTTTTGGATTCAGGGTATCTCAAAACATATATTTCCGGTGAATTCTCGGTATCGGATTTTTGGGTGGAATACAATACTTCCCCTACTTACTATACGAAGTAGAGAAAGTAAAAAAATGATGTGTTACACTCACATGATTTTCTCTACTCTTGTACAAACTATTTTTACAAATGCTTATTCCCCATCTACTTCATGTTAATTGAGATAAACGCTTGCAGACTCTATCTTATTGCTAATTTTCTTGTAGATGTAAGGGGAATACATATTTACAAGGGCAATATAGAAATACAGTAGCCTTTAAGCACATACATATTTCGTAATAGCTGGTTGCTAGGTGCAGCACCATTCCCTTTGCCACAGATTAATACTCTTTGCATATCTAAGACAAAAAAATGAATAACGAATTCCCATTTGAGAAAATAAGTATTGAAAAATTTAAGGGAATAACAAGCAATATCTCGAAAATGGTTCACTCAACAAAAAAAAATGTATATGACATAAATTGTGTATTTTAACGGGATCTACATTTTTTGTGCAGTAAACTTTTTGTCTATCTCTTATGGTTTACCAGTTATGCAAAAGTCGTTCACAATGAAGAATACTTTTGGAGACATTCCCAGAAAATTCAAGATATACATTCTATTTGTCATAAAAATATCTTAAACATATGATATTTTAATCAAAATCGTTAGAGCCATTTTTGAAAAAATTAAAATTTTCGAAAAATCTTCCATATAAAGGGTAATCTGGGGTGGGGGGATTTTCTTGAAAACCTTCGTGTCGCATCCTTGGAAGATACTGAACCTAAATACCAAGTTTTGTGTTTATCCGACTGTTCGTTTCTGAGTTATGCTGTTCACAGACACACACACATACACACACACATATGGACATGTTTCCAAAAATGCTTTTTTTGGATTCAGGGTGTCTCAAAACATGTATTTCCGGTGAAATCTCGGTATCGAATTTTTGGGTGAAATACAATACTTCCGCTACTTACTGTACGTAGTAGTGAAAGTAAAAATTATGCAGACTCCTGTTAAGAATAAATATTCAGTTTTTCCCAGCAGTTCTGTATAGATACTGAAATATATTTCAGTAATCATAATTTAATTATAAGTGACAGGAGAACACAAGTGACAGAACAAACTGTCGAGATATGTTGTGTGATTACATTCAATAGTGTTACTGGTTCATGAACTTGCATAATTTAAGTAAATTTTCTTTTTATTATTCTGGTTTTGCATCAGTATAAGTTTCTCTTTTTTTCTGCGTTATGTTTAAACATATATCCATTTGTCCTATTTTTCTCTGTGTTGATTTAAGCTATATTAGTTCAAAATAAATTCAAACTTTAACTTATACATTTTTATCTAACAACCCTTTACTATATGATTTTAATTCCATATTAATGTTATTTCTAAAAAATAACTTATCACAAATAACTCAGATTATATGCTTTTTCTTCAAAATTATATAAAATGCTCAATTGCAAATCCATAAACACTACAAAATATTAAATTTACAAATCAAAATGCAACATTTCTGATTTCAAAATGCTAAAAATCACTACCCGTAATCTTTGTTTATGTTACAATTATAGCTGAGTTTGTAGCAGGTCAGAGCAGTGGAGTTAAATATAGAAGTGGCAAGCCCTTAAAAAGAATGAAAAAACAATGATTTTGTGTGTATTAAACACTTTGGTTGAGCATTGTTGTTAAGGAGGTCATTAAATTAACAACGGAAACAACTGAATGTATCTGTGAATGCTGTTTCCAATGTGGTGAAGGAGACAGGAACTATAAAAGCCCCAATAAAGAAAAGGAGTCGATGTGCAATCTTTTTGGCTGTGAATGTGCAAAGTGTCATATGCTTCAGGATATATAGATTTTTCTTAAACAGTAAGCCACCTTCCATGGATAAGCTGCACTTTGCAGTAAACAATAATAAAATATAGTTCATAACTTTCTTCATCCATTCTTGAATTAGTACATGTAGATTCTTTATCGGGTACAGGGGGCATATTTCTTTAACACTCAGTACTGGTGCAGCAAAAGAAAGCAAAGTGGTTAATATAAAATTGGGGGGCAACAATGCCAGTTTCTTGAGCTTTCATCAAAAGTGAACAGCTGGGGGGAAGAGAGGAAGCTCCTCCACGCATTCATGAGATGCCGAACACAGAATTATACTATGTGCATTATTTGTGTGCAGACCTATTATCAGGCCAGAAAGACTATAGATAATCTCCATTTTTATGGATAGGTATAATTATATAATAATTCCATTTCACTGGTATATGCACCTCTTGCCATATCATCACACATAGTTTCTTCATTTCTTCAATCAAAACCTTACTTCCTGCCTTAATCATTTAGGTGACAATCCCATCCTCTCCAGCTGTTTTACCATTCTTCATCTGTGTCACAGCTATTTTTACATGCAAAAATCTATATTCTCATCTTCTACCTGTGTATGAAATATTGAAATTTACAAGACACCTTGCATTGGTAAAAACCATGCTTTCAGCCACTACTTAAATTATTATATAGCACAGGGAGCTACAACTGACTGTGTGCTGAATCAGGTAAAGAGTTAGCACTTCATCAATGTCAGCAGCATCATTATTATTTATCACTCTCCCTCTTTCATCACGGATAGCTCAGGTGCTCAAATCATCATACACAAGTGTGACTAGGGCATTTCTGCTACTACAGAGCATCAGTTAACATTACTTGGCAAGGAAGTGGTGTAGAAAACAACCATATAACCAATTTTAGTCTGTTGAGGCTATTCCAAGGAGGGAAGGATGAGCGAACTACCTTGGCAAATTGCCCATCAGTTCCAGATAAAAAACACAAGCACCATACAGATTTGCATTGTGCCATCACCTCAGAGGAAAGTGCACAACAAAACCCTCCTATGTTATCCCCTATGGGCGACAAGAAACTTCTACACAAGACATGCATGCTGCCAAAGTTTTTCTATCTATTCCATTCTTCATCAGCTTCACGACTATTTTTTCCCAAAGTCAATGCATTCCTCTTCCTTTTGAGTATATCGTATCTTATGATTGTCAGTGGCACTTGACTCATAGGTAGATGTGCTTTTTATTTCTTTAAACTTTTTTTATAGTGCTTCCTCCACTCTTCCAGCACTTCTTACTCTTGTATTCTGAATACATTTTGATTATCTTTCACACTCCTTACTTTTCTGCTGTATTTTTCCTTTAGAGGCCTTAGAGCTTATAAAATTTCATAGTGACTTACTTGTAATCATATTCGACTCTCTCTCTCTCTCTCTCTCTCTCTCCCCTAGCTCTTGTTGCTACTTCATCCTACTAAACGATACCCCCACACGCCTCGGTTCAGCGTCGCAGCTGTCCACCTCATCCGATTTAACTTTTGTCCCTTTGGCCTCACGTATCCTGGGAGACCAAATTCGACACCCAGGGTATTGACTACTTTCCCATTTTTATTACCTTGGGCAACTCTTTCCTTTCGTTGGCGCAACGTGAAGCTACGCCTCAACCTAGACTACCTGCCTGGCATAATTTGCCCATGCACTGACTACGAAACTGACGACGCCTACTCTTCCAACCCTATGGACCAAGTACATTCTATAGTGGAGACAGTACTCCCGGCTCCCGTAACCGAAAGTATATACCACAGTGGTGGACAGCTGCATGTTCCGCCGCGGTGGCTAAACGTAGACTTCTCTTACGTCAATACCGACATACGACTACCAGGACGACTTATTTCGCGCTTAAAGCTCACTGTGCGAAGACTCGTAGACTTCTTCAATCCCACAAACACAACGGGTGGGCTCTTTTTTGTACTCAACTCAATTCCCAAATATCGGTCTCTGGGATGTGGAGGCGGTTGCGTTGGTTCACGGAACGCTCTGGAGCCCCGACGCCCCCTATATACTTTGGCATAGAAACGCAACAGGAGTTTTCAGAGTAGCACACCCCCTGACACAGTAAGCCTTTGTCCTCCTTTAACAGAGTTGGACATTCAGACAGAGTTTTCGTGGGAGAGTACTCGGGAACTTGTGGCTCCAGTTGACCTCTCCGAATTACAATGCGCCTCCGTCGCATCGTACGGCAACTTCTCCTGGATTTGACAGGTTGACATATTCAGTGATCGTTCTCCTGACCTTTAACTCTTACTTGTTAATGGTTACTCCAACATCTTACAAATGGGTATTATTCCCGACTCCTCGAGACACTTCTTTCTTCTTCCCATGTTGAAACCCAGCAAAACAGGATTATCGGCCTCATATTACCAACCCATAGTTCTTGCGAACACCTCACGCAAGCTTTTTGAACAAATACTCAAAAATCGTATTTCCTTTTACCTGGAACGCTACGGTTACTGGCATAAAGGACGATGTGGTTTCCGGCGACTGTTCGCTACGTCCTACAACCTTTTACAAATCACACACGATATACAGGCTATTGGCACCGGTGGTGTGGTTGATGTACTGGCGCATTTCTTAGATATCGCTCAAGCTTGTGATTCGGTGCATCTTGAACTCCTTTACCTCTCTTGCAGCGACTTTCCCTTCTGATTACATTAATTCGGCTCCTTTACACGCTCCTTAGCGACTGTTACATTCAATTATACTCTCGATACCCTTACTCCATTGTCCGACACAGTTATCACGGTTTACCTCAAGGTACTTCCGTCAGTCCTCTCCTGTTCATTATTTACATACACAAATTTAATTCGCTTCCCTTTCGTATCAGCCATCTTCTGCTCTACACTGACGACATACCGTTGTACTCGCCAGCAACTGCTCATGACGTACAGTTCGCCATTGGTACCTTCCAACACGATTTAGACTTACTGTTTACGGCCCTCTCGGGACTGGGACTAAGTTTGAATACTGAAAAAAATTCATTCTATCCTTTTTACTTTGTCTACTAGGTATAGTAAGTAGGGGAAGTAGGTATTGTATTCCACCCAAAAATTCGATACCGAGATTTCAAGGGAAATATATGTTTTGAGACCCCCTGAATCCAAAAAAAGTATTTTTGGAAACATGTCCGTGTGTGTGTGTCTGTGTGTCTGTGAACAGCATAACTCAGAAACGAACAGTCGATAAACACCAAACTTGGTATTTAGGTTCAGTATGTTCCAGAGATGCGACACGAAGGTTTTCAAGAAAATCCCCCCACCCCAGATTACCTTTTACATGGAACATTTTTCGAAAATTTTAATTTTCTCAAAAACGGCTCTAACGATTTTGATTAAAATATCATATGTTTAAGATATTTTCATGTCAAACAAAATGTATATCTTGAATTTTCTGGGAATGTCTCCAAAAGTATTCTTCATTGTGAACGAATTTTGCATAAGAGATAGACAAAATTGTACTACACAAAAATGTAGATCGCGTTAAAATACACAATTTATGTTATATACATTTTTTTGTTGAGTGAACCATTTTCGAGATATTGCTTGTTATTCCCTTAAATTTTTCATTACTTATTTTCTCAAATGGGAATTCGTTATTCATTTTTTTTGTCTTGGATATGCAAAGAGTATTAATCCCGGGCAAAGAGAATGGTGCTGCACATAGCAACCAGCTATTAATATATATGTCGATGCTTAAAGTATTTATATATTGCCCTTGCAATTAAAAACAAGGGGAAGATAGTACGCCTTAAGCGATAGTCAAATATTTTTAGAACTGGTGACTATGTGTAAAATGTAATTCTCTTTGCATGTCAAAAGATCGTTTCTGCAAATGTTTATCTCGTTTAATATGAAATAGATGGGGAATAAGAGTTTGTAAAAATAGTTTGTACAAGAGTAGAGAACGTCATGTGAGTGTAACACATCAGATTTTTAAACTGGGTATCCCTCTGTTACGCTCCGCTCTCCACCTACATGGCATCCCTTTACGACTTCCGTCGACCGTTAAATTCCTTAGTGTTCAACCTGGATCATAATCTCTGTTGGAAAACCCAAGCCATCCGCCTCCATTCTTTTTTACGCGCAACTAGTTCCATATTCCATTACATATACGAACGACGATGGGGAGCCCACCCACGTTGTTTATTTCGAATTTTCCGGGCCTTATGTGTGTCGCGACTGGAATATGTCGCAATAGTGGTAACGGCATATTCCAATGCATGACAAAGTAAAATTACCCCCCATCCTATACCAAATCGGTAAGCTGATTTTAGGAGTTGGTGGCAAGCCCTCCACACAGTAAGTTTTCACACTCCTGGCGTTACCGCCTTTCCTTGAGCGAGGACGTGACTTACTCTTACTTTATTGCCAAATTGTTTCAATTCACTGAAACGCCTTTGTTTTCTAAATTCCGGTTAGGGATCGAACAAAACGTGCGTTATCTTAATAGAAACCACCCACAACCTCTGGTACACTTGCGGATTTTCAAAGCCTTTCAGGAGGTGAAGGGGGAACTATCACATCGGTGATCACCACTATATTGCATCCCTTATAACTTATTTGCACTTCCTTGGTGCTTCCCTCTACATTGGACATTGGACGCGACGTCACATAATATTTTTCTAAACCTCTTAGAGCAGTTTAAAGCGACGTATTTACCCCACCAGATTCTTTACACAGAGGTTCCCAGACGCCGCATACCTCGGGACTTCAGGCCTCCTTTGCGTTAGGCTCCGCCTTCTCTTTCTATTCCGCAGAAATTTGCGCTATTTATCAGGCTCTCTACTCGTTACGCGGACTCTCTCATTTTCACATTCTCATCTGTACTGATTCCAGTGGCGCTGTATCTGCCCTCTCCTTCAATGGCCGACCGGATCTAAGATAATCGGAAGTGTTATGTTAACGGGACAACACTATTTAGTTCCACTGGATTCCGGGACATTCGAACATCACTGGAAATGAAATCGTGGACAGGCTTGTGAAAGCGACCAATCGTGAACGCCTTCTTCACCTCCCCCGGGCATACCAATATCAGACATCCAGAGACAGCTTTACCACCAACTCCACCCAGTTCCTTCTACCCTTGTAAACTTGAGGTAATCGCCTTTTTAACCATGGTTACTGTTAGGTTCGTTATCACTAGTTGCAATTTCAATAGCCAATAAACTTCTTTTATGGGTGGTCCCCAACCCGGCATATCTTCAGAAATAAGGAAACGTGATACACCGCTCTGCGAATGTGGACAGTTCAGATGCAGGCCATAATTTCTTTCACTGCTCCCACAGCTCACCGCACTCCATCATGCTTTATTTTTCTATCAGCCCCCAGCTAGGTACTGGCCCTTGGAATATTCAATCTCTTCTCCATTCCGATACTCTACATACATCATTATACCTGTTTCGCTTTCTTCGAGAATGTAAAATGAAACCCTAGCCCCTTGGAACACACCAGTCGACTGTTACTCTCACAGCCACTCTCCGGTTAATATCACTACATCGATGGACCCAGACGCAGATATCTGGAGTGTGCTGGATGTAAAGTCACAAAATAATCCGACAACAACAACAATAGGTAAACACAAATGGCGACTCGTTTGAAAAACTGATCTCGCAAAGAAATCTGCTCTGTTATTCGATCTCTGTGGGCAAAAAATTGCAATAACGGCTGAAATTCACCTGCAGCTGGTATAGGTTTACGGAGAGACTATAATATCTCGTCAGCAAGTCTCAGAATGGTGTCGAGAGTATGAGGCCGGTAGAGAAAACATCACCGACGAGGAACGCAGTGGCCGATCCAGCACACATCAACACATTTGAACACAGCTCGCGTGGAGGAGCTGATCACGACAACGCGCGACCTCATACAGCCTAGAAGACCACCACACTGTTGAAGCAGTTTCGCTGGGACATCATCGACACCATCCCTACAGTCTGGATCTTGCTCCAAGCGACTTTCATCTATTTGCTCATTTGAAGGAGCACCTAGTAGGCTGACGATTCATTTCAGATGAGGAGGTGAAACACTTCGCAACAATGTGGCTGAACATGCAAAGACAGACTTTTACCAGGAAAGAATATTCAAACTCATCCCACGAAGCGACAGCTGCCCAAACCGATATGGAGACTATGTTGAAAAATAACACATGTAGGTATGTACTATCAGTTGGTTGTATTGGTTGTATGAAATAAAATGTACACATTTCACTACAGGATTTGTAACCTTGGTTTCTAATCACCCCTCGTTATTAATATGCAATTGTTTTGCAAGATCTGAATACCATTTCCTTTCTAGCTTCTCCTATATCTAATACTTTTGTCTTCAACTGTTTCTACTTCCTTTCCAGCTAATGCCATACTATTCTGTATGATAGTTTGTACTCCTTTTTCCTCAGTTTGTATTCCATTTTCCTTATACAGCTGTATAGTTTCCTTTACAGTTCCAAGCAGTCATCTTTTCTTTAAATTGTAGTACCTATTTCAGAAAAGCTAATAAACCAGTGTTGAAGGCCCATTGCCTTGGACAACTACTCCCCAAATATCAATTTCCTCCTGGGAACTGGGATGGTCCAGTTATACCCTTAAAAACTCATTTCCATTGCCTTTTATGATTCACAAGGTAGAATTATTCTTTTTCTGGTCCCATACAGGATGCAATAAAATGTATGTCTTGAATCGACTGTAAACAACTGATGCATTCCTCTTCATTCTCCTTGAACTGTGTACAGTTGGGACATATTAAAAGGTAAACGGTGTAATGATAATAACCTAAGTTTTAATCTTAATAAAACTACTGATATGAGGTATAGTTTTATAACTCACTTCTGTTTGCTGTTTAGGCACTCATCTTCAATCTAATTTACACTGGCAATCTCACATAGAGTATGTTGCTGGTAAGATTAACTAAGGTCTAGAGTGCTCAGACATTCTGTTGACTTAAAATCTCTTTTATTGGTGTATTATGGATATGTACTTTGCCATCTTAGTTATGGTATACTGCTATGGGGGGGGGGGTCACTTGTGTGCTAAAAGGATTCTTAGCTTACAGAAAAGGTCATTAAGAATTATTTGTTATACCCACCTTTATTTCATTGTAAACCAGTCTTTATCAAACTTTGTATTTTAACTCTCCCATCAATCTTTATCCTCGCAGGATGTTAAAAGCAATATTGATAAGTTGATAACTATATTGAGTGCTTTAATATTCATAATCTTTTGACTTGTAATATATCTAATTATATATTAACAAATGTAAATGTTCTAAAACTCAAAATAACTTTGAATGTGTAGCATTAAATGTATTTAATCATTTACCTAAGATGATCAGACAGTTAAAATCTATCGCCTTTAAAAGGCAAATTAAATCTATTCTCTTGGCTAATCCTTTGTATAGTGTCCATGACTTTAGACTTGCACTTTTAGTGTGCATCTCTTTGTGACATTGCTATACATTTGTTGTAAATGTCCTTAACAATAAAGTATATTCTATTCTATACTAGAGAATAAGATGTTCCTCCAGTTAAAACATACAATTTATGTCAAATAACTTTTTTATCCCATTGACCATTTCTAAAATACTCTCTGTTATACATTTAAATTTTTCCAGATATTAAATGCAGTGTATTTTGAAATATTAACTTTCTATTCCTTTGTTTTTCATGAATGTATGGTTGATGTATTGATTTCTTTTACTAACTGACTGCTATCTCAGTGTTTTGCATACTACAAAATGTGTATCACCATAAAATGACATAACTGAAGCAGTTCTTAGATGGTATTTATCACCATTAATAGAAAAATAAAGTTTTTATGCAACATTTTAGAATAGCTATACAAATAAGTGATAATGAATACTGAAAACTATAGGACTTTTGTCCATGACTTTTGTTTTTAGTTGATAATTTCTTGAAAATTTCATTTTTGCTTCCATCCCTCTCTCTGTCTCTCTCTTGTCAAATTATTTTATGATATACTATTAGGTACTTACTTTGGTGAAAGTTGTGCCTATGTTTCCAGGAAATCCCCCACCAATATTCAGAATATTGAATTTATAGCCAAGCTTGGCACCATATGCAAAAAGACTCTTGGCACCTGCAATGGCATGCTGATATGCTCCGTATTCTATGCAGCCAGAACCCACATGGAAACATACTCCCACAACTTCCAAACCAAGTGATTGGGCAGTGTCAATCAACAGGGGTCCATCATTCTCCAGTTCACAGCCAAACTTCTCGTCAAAAGTGCGTGCTGCTCTGGCTGCACTGGCTTTCATGCGAATCAGTAGCCTGTAATTTAATTTTAAAGAGAAAATATAAAAACTTGATGAAACAAATTATATTAATTTACATTTCCAAAATGATTATGGAAAGAGAATTTTGCAGTCCTTTATAGGCTACTTTTCCTGCAAATGAATATTTTTGTATAATGCAATAAGGTAAGATGGAATAATGCAGGTATTCATTGGGTAAAAGAAATGTTTTAATGAATTTTTATTTTCTCTATTACTTAGCTATATTAAGTATAGGAAATATTGCATTCCATTAAAAGATTTGATATTGAGATTTCACCAGAAATACATGTTTTGAGACCCCATGAATAAAAAGAATTTAGACAAAAGTTTGCATATGCATGTGCCTGTCTGCTTGTCTCTCTCTCTCTCTCTCTCTCTCTCTCTCTCTCTCTCTCTCTCTCTCTCTCTCTCTGTGAACAGCTTAACTCAAAAATACATTTGGTATTCAAGTTTAGCATATTCTGAAGATGTAACATGAAGATTTTCAAGAAAATTCCTCTGCACCGAACTTCCCTTCACATGGACAAATTTTCTTACATTTTTCTTTTCTTTTTTAATGGAAACTCTGTGTTATTTTTTATGCAAGTGATTTCATGGAAAGAAACATTATAATGCTATTTGTTGCATTGCAATAGGTCAATTAAATACCAAGAAGTTACAATGTGAAGTTGAAGTTTGAGATACAGCAAAAGAGATAAACCTTTATTTATTTTCCTTTTTTTTTTTTTCATGGCTGTATTATTTCCAGCACAATTAATAACTGCAAAAATAACATTGAGAGCAGCTTTTGTTATATTGCAGTGTGTCAGTCACATCACAACTAACTGCAATATGAAGTTTGCACTTGAGACTCAATGATGCAGATGAGTTTCAGGGTGCATTCCATTGTATATTAAGTGTCAACTTCACATTACAATTTATCAGGATGTAATCAACCTATTTGAATGCAACAAATGCCATTCTTAGTGTTATTTTTTATGTTATCAAATGCATAAAAAGTAATATGAGTTTTCCATTTAACAAACAAAAGCTTACGTTGAAAATAATATTTGCTTATGTTTTTAATGGAAAAAAATCATCTAGTTTATTGAGCTCCTCCTCCAACTTTATGCCTGTGAAAGTAGTTTTTCAGTTCTTATTTTTGTTTCAGAGATATCTGTGATGCAGTTTTAGGTGACTCAGCCTGTATATATATGTTGAGGATTTATCCTAACTAGGTATCATCTATGAATGCTCATAAGTTCATAACATATTATTCATTTATCTCTGTTTATTTATACCTTATTATTTTAGCACTTAATTTCATCTCCTCAGTTATCCTGGCAGAATTGTAGAGTATAGAGAAAAATCTGATGTGTTATGTTCACACAATTTTCTCTTCCCACTATCATTTATTTTAATACAGCTTCTACAAAGTATTCTTAGGGGAGCATATTTTTCCATCTACTTTCTGTCAGTTTGGTATAAAGTTTTGCAGAAATAGTTTGATTACACATTTTGTTGTATGTACAAGGAGGATAGAGATAAGTGAATTGTTAGTCAGATGTTTAAAAGCCAGAAACTATATGCTGGCCTTAAAATTCCATAGTCTTTACATGACACTGTGCAAAACAACTGAATAGTGATGGTACTTTAAAATAAATGTAAAAAATTGAAAATCTCAAACCAGTAATAATGAATATCTCAGAAATGCCTGTGCTACAAAAACACTGTTTGAAATGAACTGTCTTTTGCATTTTTTGTGTACTATGACTTTGTATATCTCCTATGGTTTTACCCGTTATATAGAATTATACAAAATTCATTCTGAATTAAGAGGACTTCAAAGCTAATCCCAGAAACTGAAGATATACATTTTATTTGTCATGTAAATATCTTAAATAGGAGATATGGTATTTTAATTAAAATCATTAGAGCCATTTTGAGAAAATAAAAATATCAAACATTTTTCCATGTAAAGAATAGTTTGAGGTGGGGTAATTTCTTGAAAATCTTCATGTCGTATCTTTAGAAGAAATGAAACTGAAATTCAAAGTTTCATATTTATTGAATGTTTCATTTTAGAGTTATGTTGTGCACAGACACACACACATGCACACACACACACAGACTTTTTTCTAAAATGATTTTCGGATTCAGGGTGCCTCAAAATATGCTTTTCTGGTTAAATCTGTGCATCCAATTTTGGTTGGAATACAATACTCCCTTTTACCTACTATAGGCAGGTGGCAGAGAAAGTACAAAAGGCGGAATGTTACAAAAAAATCAGAATTGAAATTACCACATCTTCTATTATCTTAAGTGATAAGTTTTTAAAAGTGTTATTCATACAATAAAGATGCACATTCACAAGAAATTAGCATTCTAATTTAGTCTTATAAGCTATAAAGATGGAATACTCAAACTTCAAACTATTTCTGAAAAATACCTTTTCTTCACATTTCCCCCTTCTTCATCAGAGCACTTCATATTTATGTATGCTTGCTTTCATAACGAAATCTTTATTTACTCACCATAGCCATCTGTTCAACACTGTATAGACTGTTTGGAAATTCTCTTGAACAAGCTTTTAGGGCTTGTAGAGGTCAATGAATAATAATGCTTTAATAAGAACCCATGTCTAAAAATACACAATTTCCATGCTGCAGGTGCAACAATTTCAAAATATGTTTATAAATTTACCACTTCTGTTACATTTAGGTCTTGGAATTACTTGCACTGGTACATAACTGGTTGACAAGATGCAGAATGCTAAGGTTACATCAGTGATGAACAAATGTAGTACATTTGAGTATGCAATCCCCTTCCTTGTAACAATTTTAGTCTGTTTGTATTATACTGCTATTTTTCATCTTTGGTTATTAGCAATAATAGTGCATAAGTAAACCCATAATGGTATTTCTGCCCTGCTTTTATTTTCATTTTAATATTTTTGCAGGATATTTTGTTGTTTTATATGATAGCGAGTGATTTTCCCTGCCCAATTTACGTGCTTTATAATGACAGATTACAGGGTGCTTAGAAACTGGTTAGGTGATATTTACGTTTGGTAAAATTGTGTCAGGTGTTTGATTTTTTCAAAACTGGCTGTAACTATTTTGATTAAAATACCATATGTTTGAGATATTTGCATGACAATTAAAATGTACATTTAGGAATTTTCTGCAAATGGCCTGTAAAGACCTCTTCATTCTGAATGAGCTGTATGATACTGTTCAACACACAAAATGTTATGGAAATGAAATAAGCTAAACTTGACTAATTCAGTGCCATTGAATTCGAAACTGATGCTAAAAGCCACATGTTAGCTCTAGTTTACAAATTTCAGTCATCTGTCACGCCTTTTTCACTACCTTTCAGGTCCCCATGTATAGGCAGTTGGCAGCACTGCCTGAGCATATCATAAATCTCACAGCACAGTATCATCACATGATAGGGTACATTCCCTGCACATGTTCATCACATCACCAATAGCATTTTGGACAGATAAGAAAGTGGTCATGTTTTGACGTGTCTTGAAGTGCTGTAATGATAATTGTGTTGTGATTTACCTCCAGCTGGCAATCTACTACTTACAGACAAGTATACAAATATATTGTAAATGGGTAAACAATGCAGATATCTTGTGCTATATTTATGGTGAAATGGCATTTGTTTCAAGAAAGTGTTCAATTATGCCTTCTATAAAAAAGGCACAGTTTGTATTTTGGCTGCAAGATAGGGAGGGGCTAGGGTAAAAAATGGGTGCTGCATGTATGCCACACTACATGTTCATCTAACCTGAATGTGTGGATGAATAAAAAAAGGATATCATATACCATTTGGAGTCTCAATGATTTGGAGGAAGCTCACCAACCATACTGCAGATGTTATTTCTGTATGGTTCCCTCTATAAACAAAAGAGTCCCCATGAAGAAAACATCAACAGTTATATACCCTCTGCAATTTGCCCTGTACCTCTTGACAAACAACTTCCTATTTCTGAACCTCCAGAAAAGGTTTCTGCAACCTGTGATGAAAATAGTAGTGTTTCCTCAACTGAAGATTGAACAACCATCAACACCAAGAGATGCAGACTACTCCCAAGCACATCTTCCTCAATTCACAAGATGACATGGGAGCTCAATGACCTCATCAGGGACCTAGAATTTCCAAAAAATAAGGCAGAACATTTGGCATAACATTTACAATACTGGAAGTATCTACAGTGTCAACATTTTGCACTAGAAATAAAGAATTGGAATACTTTTTTAAAACTGAAGGTGACCACACATTCTGCAAAGACTACACAGTCTGATGGTTGCAATGAATATGATGCACAGTCCTTATCATTGGCGAATGTTCAGTGATGCTTCAAAGACAGGTCTTGAAACAGTGCATAATGGAAAGGTGTTTTCTTCTATTCCTGGGGTTATGCCACAATACAAAAGAAATATATCCGAATTTGAGAAATATCCTGTTAGGAACAGTCTATGTGAGATACCAATAGGAAATTTGTGGTAATTTTAAAGTTATTGCCATTTTGTTAGGACTGCTAATATCTGCCTACACCAAATTTTGTTGTTTCTATGTGTGTGGGATAGTCATACTAGAGACAAACACTGTTCTCAGAAAATTTGACCCAGGAGACACAGTCATTAGCTCCTATAATGAAAAATCTGTTGCATGAATCATTGATAGACCTAAGAAAAGTTTTTCCCCCTGCACTACACATAAAATAGGGGCTTATGGAAAATGTTGTAAAAGCTTTAGATGTAAATGGTTCTGCATGCACTTACATGAAGGTTTTCCAGGCTCAGTTTCTAAAAAGAAAACAGGTGTATTTGTTGGTCCACAGATTAGAGAACGTTTTAAAGACACTCAGTTTCAATTAGTGCTAAAGGACAAGGAGAAGACAGCATGGCAATCCTTTAAAAATGTTTTGAATGGTTTTCTGGGAAACTTCAAAGCAGATAGTTTCAAATAACTTGTGGATGATCTGATGCACTCGTATGAACAGCTGAAGTGTAATATATCACTAAAAATGCACTTTTTGAAATCACACTTAGATTTCTTCCTGTCAAAGTGTGGTGATTTGAGCAATGAACATGGTGAACACTTCTTTTAAGATGGTTCAGTGAGGGAGCAGAGGTACAAAGGTTATTGGAGTGCTGCCATATTAAGTGATTATTGCTGTACATTCCTGCAACATAGTGTCAGAGATAGGCCAAAAAACAGGTTTTGATCCTTTTTACATTTCATTTCTAGTAAGATACATAAAATAAATATCATTATCTCAAAAATGAGAGCCAATAAATACATCTGAACATAATTTTCACATCCAGTGACCCAAAATACATAAAGAAATCTTATTTTCCTTTGCATAACATTCAACTTTTGAAAATTTGTAGAGCAGTGTATTTGGCAAACTGTAAGAGATAATACAAAATCTCACTATACAAAAAATGTATATCTTGTTACAGCATACAATTTATGTCAAATAATATTTTTTGTGGCATTTGCCATTTCCACGGCATTTATTTTGGTTAAAATAAGCAAGCAAAAAGAAAATAGGCAGTAATACAATTAAAATAGGCATTTATTAAAAGTGAAAACAGGAGAGCAATCCCACTTTTTGTTAATGAAAATAGCTATCTAAGATACTTAATCATTTATTTATCACATAAAGTACTTACTTATTTTTCTTGATTACAAGCCACAACACAATGCTTTTTCAAGGTGTCAACTGCCATAATCAGCCACCTGTCAGAGAGCATGTTTTTCATCATGGAAAAAGAATGTTCTACTTCCACTGAAGTGAGTGGGGCATCCTTAAAACAAGCTATTTTGGAAGGATGCATATCAGTTACAACAAATCTTTCACCTCTCAGGACATCACAAAAGTTCTTAAGTTTATCTAGGCCCATATTAGCACTCAAAACACGTTTACACTTATCACTAACACTGTTTCCTTTCTCTCCTGATACTTGCAGCAGTTGATTTATTGTATTTTCAAAGATTGCCATGGATAACACTAGGGTATCTACAATTTAAAACTGCTTGCAGTAGCACACTATAATGTACTGCTGTAAACACTAGATCATTGTTGAGTTCTTCATTGTGTAACTTCTTTACCTCGTGAACTGAAGAAGCTTCGTCTTCTGATAGAGCATTAAATACCTCACACATCTTGCCCAAATTGCTGTTGTAATATATGGCTGCAGAGATCCAGGTTCCCCATCTGTGGAGGTAAAGTGAGCTCTGGTGTCACATCATTAAAAACCAGCATTCAGAAGGGTGATTTTAGGAAGTCCTTCTTGGTGTTTGAAACCAACTTGTCCACAAGAGGATACAAACTTCTTACTTCTTCAGCGATTCTGTGTGGGACATGTGAGATACAGCATTTTCAGGAAGAGAACTTTCAAGGCTTAAGCTGCCCTTTTCATGTCAGGTGCCCCATCTGTGACAAAAATATCATACTTATTCCATGTGGCCAGAGTAGCATTAAGGAATTTGTAAACAATTGTGCCACTGTGGAACTACTTGCTCTCTTCATTTATTCCAGTGTCAAAAGAAATACTGCAGGGTCATTTTGTATTGCTTCCATGGTTTCAATGATGACAGTCATGTAACATCCCAATGTATCAGTTGTTTCATTAATGGAGATCTAGATTTCCTTTTCTGCAACTCCATTTCAAATCTTCTCTTCAAAGCAAATATGCAATAAGTTTTTCTTAGGGTAGATTCTGATGGAATCTCCTCTTTAGTATATTTCTGCAGAAACGTCCTGAGGATTTATTTTCCAGTTTCCAGTAAGGAATTCCCGAGTCCAAGAAAACGTTGCAAAGATCCAGGGAAAATTAAGATTATCTGCTGGATGTTGCACCTGCTGTTGATACTAAAGTGGTCTTAGGCCCGGCCATTTTAAAACCCTACACTTGTTTTGATGTTGGTTTTTTTATGATTAATAGATTTTTCACAGATTTTGCTAAAGAGTATTGTTCTATCACTAGAAAGTGCGTCTGAACCAAATTTGCAAACAAAGCCGTGTAATTTACTACTCATTAATGAACTTAGTTTCAGCATGATACATAGCTCAGCACAAACAATCAAGTTGCCATTAACAAGTTCAGCAGCAGAATAGCAGTTAAAAGGAATTATTTTCCTTCTTTCTCTGAATTAGATACCTTATCTCTTTGAAATCAGAAAAAAACAAAAATGTATCATCAGCAACACAAGGAGCAGCATGTGAGGAACAATTTGGTCTCTTTCTTGGTATTTGTTTTATAGGTATTGCTATTTAAAGAGCTTAATTAAATCATTTGAGGAGGCAAGCTTTCAACTGCTTGAAACGAATAAATGCATTTATAGGGAACAAGATCCTCTTGTCATGTGAATGTGTCATTTCATTATTTGTGTAACTTTTTTCACTCTCATACATTAAATTCTTTTTATGCCTGTTAAAAATCATAGAAAAAAGCCATAACAATCCAAAACAGACCAAAAAGGCTTTAAACCTTAAAATATGCAACAGAAGCCAAAATAAACAAAAAAGGCAAAATAAAAACTGGCTCTACCATCCCTAAATGTACAGAAATGTGTTCATCTCTACCTCTTTATTATATCCACCCAAACGGAAAAGGCATTTGGTCTAACTTCTGGGCTCCAGTAATGAGTTTTGCATTACAAACTTTTTCTTATTTTGGATTTTCTCTAAAAGGGATGTAACAATTTTGAGTAAAATATCATATGTATTTACATGACAAATAAAATATTTATCTTGAATTCTCTATGATAGTCTAAAAGTGCTCTTCATTTATATGAATTTTGTATAACTTTCTATAACTGCTAAAGCATAAAAGATAGACAAAAACTTACTACACAAAAAATGTAAATCATATTAAAACAGATAATTTATGTCACATAAATATATCTTGCTATTGTTTTAAATTTTGCAATGCTTTATTGAAATGATTGATCACCATTCATTTGCTTCTCATAATATCATGCAAAGAGTGCTGAATTTCAAAGCCAGAATACAGAACCTGGCTATCACTTTGCACTTGTACCTGCAAATAACATGAAGTAGATGGAAAAATAAGGTTTTATGAGAATAGTTTGTATAAAAGATATAAAAATACATCAACAAAGGGTAGGCAAAGATATAAGAGTGAAACACATCAAGTTTTTCAGGGATGTTCTGTTATCCCTAATGTGATATTTATTTCAATTGGATTCATCTTAAAAAAGGACAAATCTAAAAGAAAGTACATTAAACTCAAGACTAGTTGGATTATAGCCCCAAGGAAGATCAGAGGAATCTTCCAAATCTCCTATCATTGCTATCCAGTGCTATCTCCTGGTTGTGGTCTAGTTTCTGTAGACCTGAGATGTTATAAGGAGGTAGACCTCAATGTGCCCACCATTATATATGTAGGGCAATTCATATTCCCTCATATGTGGTTATAGGTGTAACTCTTCCAAAGATTGACATTTTTTCTCTGAGATCATGAATATTGATGAGTCTGTGTATACACAGCATTGTTCACAAAACCCCAGAAGATGAAATTGGGTGATGTGAGACGTGGAACATCTGCATTATTCAGATAATCACAGCAACAGTTAGATGTCACACCATCATGTTGGAATGTGATTTTCAAATTATCTTCTGTTGCAGTTGGGGTACAATGTATGGTATGTGAGCTACTGCCAGGGGGTACACAAAAGTTTTAGCAAATAAGTTAAATTAACATTTGTTTTACAAACAACAAATATTTGACAGTTAACTGTAGTAAGTTATAGCCAATAGTTAGCTAAACTAAATTGAAACAACAGATTTTATATTATTGTAAAAAGTTTTGTGTGATACTGAACACATAATGCAGAAGTTCAATTTCATCTTACGACAATTACAGAGAGCAACTTCAATATAATATTTGATCAGGCAACAATGGGAAACACTTTATCATTTGCATAGCTGTGAGATGCATTTACAGTTAAGAAAGCAGTGGAATTACATTACTGTTGTTGAATGCAATATTTTATTTGTTAAATTGTCCCAGTTATATGTGCCAGATTCAGAAAAAATAAACCAGAACTTAAACAAGTGGTAATTAAAGGACTTTGCTCTTAAAGCTCAAAGGGAGAAAAGAGTGTGCGCACTGTAAATAATTCCACTCTGCCAGAAGTCACTTCTTCTAAGGTTAGCAATCAACAAGGAATCACTGTGCAAGAAAGCAACAAAAAGTCCTGTACACAAGCAATACTTAAAGTACAATATAAGTTATTTGTCCTATGGTTTCACATATATTAGAGATGGAGAGAAAACCATCCCAATACTGCAATGTGTGATTTGTCATGATATATTCAAATCATTTGACAAAAACCTTCTCTTTTGAAACCTCATTGTGGCAACAAGCATGGTGATTTGAAACACAAACCATTCAGAGAAAACTATCAGATTTGTCATCAAGGAAAGAACAAATAACTCTCATTTGCAGTATCTAACATGAGGGCTCTGGAGGCGTCTTATGAAGTCAGTTTAAGAGTAGCTAAGGTGGGAAAACCTCACTCGATCAAATAGTCCTTAATATAACCAGCAGCTGTAGATATGGTTTACATATTGTTGGGGGACAAGACAGCAAAACAACTTGAAGTTATTCCATTATCCCAAAGAGGTTTAGATTTGTCTGCAAATGTTAAGCATCAGTTCACATAAAAAATCTGATGCGTTACACTCACATGACTTTCTCTACTCTTGTACAAACTATTTTTACAAATGCTTATTCTCCATATGCTTCATGTTAATCAAGATGCTAATCTTATTGCTAATTTTCTTACAGATGCAAGGGGAATACAGTAGTCAAATATTTTAAGAGCTGGTTGCTATGTGCAGTATTCCATTCTCTTTGCATTACCAGGTCATAAAAAATGAATAACGAATTCCCATTTGAGAAAGAGTATACGTATTGGAAAATTTACGGGAATAACAAGCAATATCTTGAAAATGGTTCACTCAACAACAAAAATGTATATGTCATAAACTGTGTATTTTAACGCGATCTACATTTTCTGTGTAGTAACATTTTGTCTATCTCTTATGGTTTACCAGTTATGCAAAAGTCGTTCACAATGAAGAATACTTTTGGAGACATTCCCAGGAAATTCGAGATATACATTTCATTTGTCATGAAAATATCTTAAACAAATGATAATTTAAATTAAAATCGTTAGAGCCATTTTTGAGAAAATTAAAATTTTCAAGAAATATTCCATGTAAAGGGTAATCTGGGATGGGGGGATTTTCTTGAAAACTTTCGTGTTGCATCTCTGGAAAATACTGAACCTAAATACCAAGTTTGGTGTTTATCCGACTGTTCGTTTCTGGGTTATGCTGTTCACAGGCGCGCGCGCGCGCACGCACGCACACACACACACACACACACACACAGGCACACACACCCACGGACGCGTTTCCAAAAATGCTTTTTTTGGATTCAGGGGATCTTAAAACATGTATTTCCGGTGAAATCTCGGTATCAAATTTTTGGGTGGAATACAATACTTCCCCTACTTACTATACGTAGTAGGGAAAGTAAAAATCTATGCCAGTCAATTTTTTTCCACACTGTGGCAGAAACATTTATGAATAATATTTGACATGGTTCATTTGTGGCAAAAATATTTATTACGTTTGATTTACATGTGCATGAATGGAATGGTTGAAGCCTGAGTTGTTGGTTATGATGTTATATGCATTGACGCAGTAATTTGTATCACAAATTATGTAAATGTCAGAGTGATTGTAGTGTGAATATGCATTGTTGTGTGACATTGATTTGAGATGTTTGTTGATTGTAATTATTGTTGAGAAGTGGGTTTATACGGCCTTACTGAAACTGAGAATAATAGCGTGCAATAATGTAGCGAGGGGTGAGCTGTTTATCATTATTAGAGACGAGGAAATGACGTAATATTGGCGCGTTTTTCTTAGGAATTTGCTGGAACATTTTCCCTAGAGCATATGTTTTCGTAATTTTCATTGGATATAAAAATAGACGCTAATGTTGGCGCGTTTTATTAACCAATAGCAGCTCGGTTATAATCTTTAGGCATATCGGGGTGTAGGAGTATAAAAAGAGCTAAGTCAGACGTAGATCCCTCCCAGTTCATCGGAAACATTTGTACATTACACGTCGGCTCCAGTCCATCGGAAACATTTGCGCATTACACTCGCTGAGTTCAACGAAAGCAGTCATGGTGAATACAGAGCATAGTTTATCGATTCGCAGGTTACGCGTAGCAAAGTTATGAAGAATCTCAAGTGTCGTAAAGTTAATTACACAAAAAGTTGAAGTACGCGAATTAATAATGTGCAGTAAATAAGTTATTATAACAGTTTCAGTTTGGCGAGTGCCACGATTAATAGGTGAAAGTGTTAAGACAATAAAAAGTGTAAAACAAATTCTTTCATCAGTGTTATCTTTGGATAAAAACTCCTTTCCGTTTACACACCTGCATAAGATAAGTGCTCGACCAAACAAGATCATAGCTAGCCGGAGGACAGTGAACCGAAAATTAAATACAATAATAGGCGCTCAGTAAAAGATAACACGAAGTGACCGCGACAAATTGTCTTTTATACGTGCGGCAGATAAACAGTAGCATTCTTTCAAACAAACACTAATACCATCGCAAATTGGCTACCACAACGTGGAGCTAACAAACTTAACAAAGAATACCGCCGCATATTTGGCTCCCAAACGTGGGGCAAAACACAAGTAAACACAAATACATTAATAACGTCACATATTTGGCTCCCAAATGTGGGGTTAACAAATAAATAACATTAATACCATCACAGCATTTATATGTTATATTATTTAAATATCTTTGATTTTATCATTGGTTATTGTATTTACTGGTTTAATTGTGAATGCATTTTTGCTTATGCATACATATATATCCAGAGATTACAATTATTTATTAATAAAATAGCAAGACAAAGCATATCATGGGCAACAAAATTTATAAATAAGGAAAAATTGTATACTTTACTTAATATGACCATTGAATAAACAAAATTGTTTATTCCTACAAAGAAAATTAACAGATAAGATATTGTCAAGGAGAAATAAAGAAGATTTTCTCTTATGTAATTATCAGTCAGTTCTCTATCAGCACTCAACCAGAGCACATCGATTCTGAATCAGCTCTCATCTAAAGCTTATCCTGCTTATCAGATTGCATATATTAGTAGTATTCTCTGAATATCCATGCAAATTTTTTATGCTAATAACAAATTGGATAATTTTAAAATTATAAATAATAAAACAGAATTTAATTGACAAACACCAAATTATGTTGGGAAAATAAATAATTGTACTTTAGTTCTAAGAACCTCACCTGTAACCATCGCCCTGCAAATGTAAAAGAGGTCTCACGGCTCTGTTTAATAAAAAAGAACCCAATAAGCAATTCATTACAATAAAATTGGCTGACATGAACATAGTGCATCTTCTTACTTATCTAAGATTTATAGGTGGGAAATATCAAAGGAAGAATTCTTGTTTTTGAATCACTGCCTGCTGAACAAGCTCCAATGAAATATTTTAAAAATTAGATCAGTTTATGAAAATTAATGGTATAGAATGGAATAAATATGTTAGTGTTCTAATGGAGCCTATGCAGTGACTGGTAGACACAGTGGTGTTGGTGTGAAGATTAAAGAAGTAGCCCCAGAAGCAAATTTGTACATTGAAGCATTCATCACGAGGCTTTATCCATAAGAACAATGCCTGTTGTTTTAAAAACAATTTTAAATAAAAGTTGAAAGTTATCAACTTCATTATATCCAGAGTGTAATGAATTTGATGTTAAACATGATTCTTTTATACTTCACGTTGAAGTTCGATGGTTGTCAAGGGGAAATGTGCTGAGCCATCCACTTGAACTTTGTTCAGAAAAGAAGATTTTTCTCTCCAACTCATCTTAAGACTTCAGCTATTTCACTGATGAGCTGTGGCTTGCCCAGTTGACTTACATGGCAGATGTAGTTTGCTGAACAAGAATTGCTTACTTCCATATCATTGGTACAAGACAATTGCGGCCCTTAAGAAAAACTAAGCTTCATGATAACAGAAATCAATATGAGAAATACGTCTTCTTTTCCATTGTTGAATGCTTTCTTAAGTGAAAATGAAATTCCTCTTCATTGTGAACTGGTTGTGAATATATGAGGAGCATTGGAACATAATGCACTAAGTCCACCCTAGGATGAAATTTTTTTTGATACAGATTCCCCCATTTTGATAGCAATGAATCAACCTGCAATCCATTTGTTTCAAATAGCACTCCTTTCTGCTGTAAAGTGGCTTTGAAATACAGTGTTTGGTTCAAAAAGTGCTTAGTCCACTGAAATGAACAGAACAAAATGCCCCATTTTACAAAAACAAAGAATTGCTTATCAACACTGTATACACATGCTTTGACTGCTATGTTTGCATTCTGTGGAACTACGAGGGCTGATCAATAAAGACTGAGATTGATTTTTTCCTGTAGCTTTCTTGAGAGTTTCCTGTCTCTACCATAAATATTTGAAAAGAGCGGGGTTTTATGTATAATGTCCATAGGTGGTAGCACTCTTGTATCGGTAGGTTGGTAGTAATGCTGTATATTGTTGACCCTAGTTGAATTTCGTATACCACAAAATGAAGGTGACACAAGAGGAGCAATAAAATTTTGTTTTCGTTTAAATCATACAGTCTCTGAAACTTTGGAAAAGCTGAAGCAAGCATACAGTGAAGATGCACTACCTCATGCAACAGTGTTTAGGTGGTTCAAAGATTTCAAAGTACAGCGAGTCCTCTGTGCTAAGCAAGGTGGGCCTGGTGCTTCGGCTTCTGCTATGACTGAAGTCAACATCAACACAGTTACAGCAGCGTACTACATGTCAGTATTGGCTACACCAAGGAAGCACATTGTAAGGAAACATCCAGAACTTATCACAATAATGTGCGGCCTCACGTTGCAAATCAAGTCCAGAAATTTTGGTCTAAATTCAACATTACCTGTGTGCCGCATCTGCCTTATAGCCCCAATCTTGTCCCCTGTGATTTCTTTTTATTCCCATCACTAAAGGCAAAGCTCCGGGGCATTCGATTTGGGAGCACTGAGGCAGTGCTAAAGAAAAGTGAGGCGATTCTCAAAGACCTGACAAAGAATGGCATGTACCATGTGCTCGAGCACTGGCAGAGACGCTATAAAAAGTGCATTCAAGTAGGAGAGGACTACTTTGAAAAAGACCATGTCAACATTGAAATGGAGTAATAAATATCTGTGAAAAAAAATTAGTCTCAGTCTTTATTGATCAGCCCTCGTAGAGATGCACGTTTTGCTGCCAAGCGATATCAGATATTACTTCATTGGGTCATTTTAGCAATGTTATGTCATGCTAAATGAATGAATGAATGAATGAATGAATGAAGAAAACGAATCTCTTTACTTGAATGTGAGATAGGGAGCTGTGTCAAGGAAGCACTGATAGTAGGATTGCTAAGTATTACAGTACTTTATCAAATAGCAATCATGGCTATTAGAGGATCAATTCTCATCCTCAGAAATCATTTGTATTCAATATAATATTGATACACCACTTTACAAATCATTGAAATTATTAAATTATTATATACTTATTTATTTTAACTGCATAATAGGATTGTTTTATACTACTTTTCTGTTCTGATTTAAATTCATTTATATTTCTATTTTAAGTTGATGTGTATTATTTTCATATGTTAACTATAAATCTTCATTATTGTTGTCAATTTAAATTTGTTAATTGTATAGGTAAACTTTGTCTATATGGTAGCCCTTAATTGAGGGAAGTGTTAATAAAAAAAAAGGAAATAATTGCTGTAGGCTGCAGTAGAGGTATTAGAAAGAGAATGAAAATGCAGTAAATTAGAGAAGCAAAGAAGTAAAATGGCGTAAATAGCTTTTGCCATGTCATTTAAATGTATGTAACATTTACTCTCATGCAAATAAATACAGAAAAATGCTTGGAAAGGATATTGCGATGACATTCTGTGTTGTTTTGTCTTCCATGCTAGTTTTAAAAAGATAGCAAACAATATTAAGTTCTCTTTTTCTTGCATTATCCTTAAGATACAGTGATAAAGATCCAAACCTAATGAGCTTTTTGCCATCCCTTTAAACCATTCATATTTCTGAAACAAGTAGTTACGTTTGAGTGTATACCCAAATCTAGAGTTTAAAACTCCAAAGCAGAGTCACTGAAGTAAATAAGGATGGTGTTGATGCACTCTTACAGAAGAGGTTCAGGACTGAATGGAGAAGTGAGGTTGAGCTGCAGTTTTATGTGAAGGTTGTGGATGAAGAATCTGCGTTCTGTAGCAAAAACCAGAATGAAGAAGAATTTGTAGGAAAATTGGCATTGTTTGAATACAGAAACATTTTAATTTTGAAGATTCAGAATCTATTAATAGTGATGTGTCATATTTTAAAATAAAGAGAGTTGAAGGTTGTTATACTACATCACTAAAAGGTTCTTACTTTGAAAGAGTTTCGGGAGAATGGTTTGCTCCTATTGTCAGCATGTTTCCAACTGATTTTGCCGGTTATTGTCTGGGGAATGTGAGTGGTTAGTGGTGTTCTCTGGTGATGGGTTGATGAACTTCCAAAGGCTGCTGGGTGGTGGTAGTTCGAAATTCATTAGGTGATTCCTGTGTTTGACAATATGTATTTTTTCCCAGATGTCCAATTCATTGTTGCTGTTGATCGGTTTTAAGAGTTTTATGTTTGGAGTGATTTGATGGTTTGAAGACCAGAAATTATGTGCTACTGGTGATTTTTTCATCTGTTTTTGGTAAATGCTTCTCATATGCTCTTTAAGTCTTATTTCAAGATTTCTTTTGGTTCTTCCTAGGTATACCAGGTTACAGTCATTACAAACTACTTGATATATACGAGCTGATTTATGGTTGGGAATAGGGTCTTTTGTCCTGTTGCATAGTAGTTTCTGTATATTATGGTTATTCAATGGAGACAGAGTGATGTTATATTTCTTGAAAATCCTTTGAAATTTATGATGTGTCCAAGGGTGGTAAGTGAACTTTCTATATGCTTGTGGTTTTTGTTGTCTGAGTAAAGTAGTCGTTTGTTGGATGTATTTCTGTCTTTCAAACTTTTTTATCTTCTTATCTCCTTTTTTTTTTCTGGTATCCATTCAAGGTGGCTATGTGGATAATGTGTTGGTATTCTTTCTGGAATTCCTCTTTCTCCAATGGTATATGTACTAAACTGTTTGTAATGTTATTTAAATTGCATGTTTGTGGCTTGTAGGATTGTAGCTATTGTGTTATTGTTTTATAGTTATCTTTAACCAAACCACAGCAGAAACCCCCTTTCACCATTTTAGCAGAACTATATATGAGTCATTTTGAATGCCATATTACTAAATCTTTCCCACATCTATTGAAAACCTGGTATAGGTACACAGATGATGTTTTTGCTATTCTTCCAAAAACACTTACAGAAGTTGCTTTAAAATTATTGAATTTACAAAAAAGATCTATAAAATTCACAATAGAAAGAGAAGAAAATGGCCAATTACCTTACTTAGACATCAGGATCATCAGAAATAATGCACACAACAATCTAACGTTTGGCATTTACAGGAAACCAACTCACACAGAAAATTATATTAAAAACAATAGCTACAATCCTACAAGCCACAAACATGCAATTCTAAATAGCATTAGCCTCTGTTATCACTGTATGACAGAAACATTGTTTTTCATTGTAGCTCATTGTTTGACCAGATTGCACTGTCCACAGTTGTCTTGCTATTATTGTAAGCATTGTAAGCAGTTTGTGCAGTTGTGTCTATGAATATGGAAGAAAGGGTGGTTATGGGTGAGTGTTCTGCAAGTCCCGGAAAGAGGCAAAAGGGTATGACAAAAAGGAAAAGAGAACAAGAAGAAAGGTAAATACTATTTAAACTTTATAAAAAGAATTATTATTGGTGTTATTTTAAATAAAACACAGGAACTGGAATGTATTCAGAGCTATTTTGCGATTACTATAATTCTTACCACATCATTCATTGGTGTGTTTCAGGTATTCTGATCAAGATCCTTGCATGCTAGAGTTTGAGTCTCCATGTGTGCACAGAAAGGGTAGATTTAAATGCTGCACCATTCCTGCCTATCACCTTATTAAAACAAAAAAATTAGTGTATAACTACAGCAACAAATCACAATAAGATAGGCTTCTGGCATCAATGATGTCTGTATCATCTCCCAAAAGGCGTAGATTGAGAAAATCAGATAGGATTAACTCAGTGGTTATTAAATATCAAGTTGGAGTAAACAAACATATTCCGCTTTGTTCTAAGTTCTTTTGAACTCTTTTTGCTATTGGCACAAGACTAAAAGCATAGCAGCTTCTCTAATAGCAGGTAAATCAATAATGAAACGAAGGGGAGGTGATCAGAAAGCCAAACAGTATGCCCAAAAAAAGGAATAGGTAATTAGCTTCTTATCCAAGCTAAAATCTAGAGGAAGTCATTATTCAAGACAAAAAAGTAAGCGACTCTACCTTCCTTCAGAGTTAAATGTGAATAAGGTTATTTAAAATATAGTGTGGTTGAATCACTAAAAGTAAAGAAGTGGGTTTTTCACAGCATTTTTTCTAATAAAAACCAGCCATGAGGAGCATCATTTCAAAATGCGATAAGTGCGCAAATATCAATTTTACAGGAAAGCTGAAATGTAATAACTCCTAAAGTAAACAATACTTTTGAAAGGTAATTATGTTGTTGTGCTTTAGAAAATGAAGGACTAAAATGGTGCTGTAGATGTTTGCAGTTATTGCAGTAGGACAAAACATGAACTGCAAGTCACTGAAAATGCCTGTAGAAAGAACGAGTTACAAGCTGAACTCACAGCACATAAACTGAAAGCAAAGGACTCCACAAAACGATGAGAGAAAGAGACTCATCTAGCATGTCTTTATGCTTCGATTTGCAGCAGGTGCAACCATTGCTTAAGCTTACTATAGGCGAACCCTATTATGCTCGCCCATTATCATTCCATGCTCTGTGCATCACTGATACCAGCATTTTATTGCTGGACAGGAAACCAAACAGGTCATGGAGCTATTGAAGTGGCTTCTGCGTTAACAAATTTTCTAAGCAAACAGTAATTTGAAGACAGAGTATCCAAATTAAGGCTCTTCTCTGATGGCTGTGCTGGCCAAAACAGAAGCCCATGTAGTCTGTGCACTCTATTGGTGGCTTTAGAAAAGGTCTTCAGACTATCTGAAGGAAATATGTATGATATTTTCCATGAGAGGCCATTCCTTCTTACCTGCAGACAGCATCTTTGGAAAAGGATCTTAGAAAACAGTCTGAGATATTAACTCTAGAGAAGTATGTTG
This sequence comes from Deroplatys truncata, assembly GCA_030765065.1. NCBI lineage: Eukaryota > Metazoa > Arthropoda > Insecta > Mantodea > Mantidae > Deroplatys > Deroplatys truncata. Next base: position 22,574,364 of record CM060976.1, on the reverse strand, counting down.
AAACATATTCTAAGGTTGGTACTGTTCGCCAACTGGGAAAGGATTGGTATGTGTATGATTTCAAGACACTTCACAATTATTTAAAAAGAAACAGATGATATATGGGAAATGAAATAGGTTATATTATAAAGGAAACTAAGGGGAATCAATTTTACGTTTCTCTGAAAATGAAAATGTTGTACAGACTAAATGACGAATCCAGGAAATTTGTCTCCATGCTTAAAATAGGAATAGCAGTGGAACATCTACCAGATCACCCCATTCTTCCTTTAAAACAGCCCATCAAATTGAAGAAAAGAATGATTTGAACACTTTTAAAATAACGTTTAGGTGAAGATTAGTATGGTAACAATGAGCTGAAATGTTATGCAAGGTTAATTCAGCACGAAGGTGATGGACAAAAAATGGAGGAAGGAAGTGAGAATGAAGACTATGATTGTTTGGAAGAAGAACATGGTTTTAATTCAATTTGAGAGCTGTGTCAAAGTTCATCATTGTTTATGATTAAAATAATTTTCTTTCACTTTGTTAACTATCAATCACAATTTTTAGAAATTGTAAGTGCACTCATAGCATGCTTTAACTTTTTTCCCCTTAGGTTTGCTCAATCATGAATATAGTATAGTTATAGCACATTATTATTAACAACATATGACCATTAGTAAGGATTTTCTGCACATCTATGTCTAATGCGCATAATTATCATATTAACTTGGTTTCAAATTTGTATTGTTTCAGACAGTTGAAATTACGTTGTCTTAGGCAACCTTTTAAGAACAGCAAAATGTGTAACTATAAATTACAATGGCATGTAAGAGCTAAAGTTCTGCAACAAAACCATTTATTGAAGTTAACATTGTTTATATGGAAGAATGGTTCAAAATGCTTTTTGTCCATTTATTTGGTGCTAAATAGGATAAGTCCAGAATTTTTCATATTTTAACCCACAATTGTAGCTTTACATAAAGACACTGATTTTTTGCATTCAGCAGCATTTTAGTCCTTCATTTTCTAAAGCACAACAACATAATTACCTTTCAAAAGTATTGTTTACTTTAGGAGTTATTACATTTCAGCTTTCCTGTAAAATTGATATTTGCGCACTTATCGCATTTTGAAATGATGCTCGTCATATGTTTGTTGAAATTTGTTTGTATACTCATTCAGTATATTTTATCCTTAACAAAATTAATTTTTAAGGAATCTCATAGAATAATCTATTTAGTAGGATTAGATTAAACAGCTTTCTTTTCAATAAATATATAATTCTAAATACTACATACAAGAAATAACTAAATAAATTGCAAGTATTGTTATAAATGTGTACAAATGCCCATTTTGACCCTTGTACCACAAAATGGCATATTTCCCTACAAAATTTGCTTACTGGTACATCAAATATCCTATGTTGAATGAAATGGTATATCACTGGAAAAGGTTGAGAACCCCTGACCTAGCTTATTGCTGAGCTGTAACTAATTTTGTTGCTGTGCATTTTTATATATATATATATATATATACTAAACAGTGATGATGCAAACTTGCATTCTTTTAGGATGTATTTAAAGTTACAAAAAAAAAAAAAAAAATAGAAGCATTTCTCATATTACAACATTTTAATCTCAGATGATTATGCTTATTTTTGGTTAAGCTAATTTTCGTCTGCTTTTGTTTCATTTTGTGCAGCTTCTGTAGAAATTTTGGAAAAATCAAAGATGATGATACCAAAAGAATGTGTAAAACTTGTTATTTTTATTCAGTTTCAAAACTAATGAATGTTAACTTACTTTGCTCCAGGATGCAATCTCTTGATCTTGTACATTTCTATCTCATGGTCAACGGCTAATAGGTTGACTCCTACAGCAGCCGCATATTGAATATGAGAATCAAGCTTTGCTGGATTTGCAAAAATGATGTGTTTTGGACTCACTCCCAAATTAAGAACTATTCTGATTTCATCCTGAAAATATTGCAACTAGTGAAAATTAAACTGAATCTGAATCAAAATAATAATATAGAAAATAAAGCATACTCTAGGTAGAAGGCAATTGGCTAGGAAATTTATATGGAATGGCTTCTTGCAACTAAGATTTCTAATGTCAACTTAACTTTTGACCCATAAAATAATTGTGACAGAGAGAGAGAGAGAGAGAGAGAGAGAGAGAGACAGAGGAGAAAAAAGGAAGAAAATCTGTTGAATTACCCATTTGCATATAATAAAGCAATGGAGTTCATGTTTTTTATTTTAAAATGGTTTGAAAAAGAGGAATAAATTGAAACAATTCCCATTGCAATCATGTCATAATTTGAAGTTTTGGTCATAAATAACAGAGAAACTTTTATGTAAATAATTATTCTTAAAATTAGATTTGACATCATGGAGAATAAAAAAGTTATTACAACCTATTTTAGTTAAATCAAGCATAGGGCATGAGGGCATATCACATTCATATCAATAAAATTATGCTAGTTGTGTCAGATACCTAGTTTATTAAGATAGGGAAGATTCTTTTCAGTTTACTGCAATTTTTAAACTTCTTTATTCCTTGTTTCAACTTTTACTATCTGTCTCTTTGTTGATGAATTCTCAACCCTTGCATTTTGTAAGGGGTGTAGATGTTCATTTTAACATGCTAAGAAAAGTCTTAGAAAGGAGCAGGAAAACCTTAAAACCTCTTGTCCATCACCAAGCACTCATCTAAAAATGAAATATTTCCAATGCAATATCTGAAAGCTGTGCACCCCAAGGCTTGTGCTAAATCCATGTCCTATCCTTTCTGGTGAGATGCAATTTACTGAAGGTCATGAAGGATACTATTTAATTCTCAAAAGAATAAACATAAGAAGTACATTCTCTACTTATCATTTGGGAAAACAGAATTGTCTGCATGTAATGTTTACATTACAATGATGAATAATTACCTCATGAATTATCACAAAAATGTGTGATAATGGCTGATATGAATAAAAATGAGATGCATCTCATAAGATAGATCCCAAGTTACGTGTGAGATTCAAGTCACCAGTAAGATGCATCTTGTGATTTAGATGAATAATATTTATTTCCTGTGAGTGCAATGCATCTCCTAAGATGGATCCCAAGTTACGTGTGAGATTCAAGTCATCAGTGAGATGGATCTTGTGATTTAGATGAATAATATTTATTTCCTGTGAGCGCAATGCATCTCCTAAGATGGATCCCAAGTTACGTGTGAGATTCAAGTCATCAGTGAGATGGATCTTGTGATTTAGATGAATAATATTTATTTCCTGTGAGCGCAATGCATCTCCTAAGATGGATCCCAAGTTACGTGTGAGATTCAAGTCACCAGTGAGATGGATCTTGTGATTTAGATGAATAATATTTATTTCCTGTGAGCGCAATGCATCTCATAAGATGGATCCCAAGTTACGTGTGAGATTCAAGTCACCAGTGAGATGGATCTTGTGATTTAGATGAATAACATTTATTTCCTGTGAGCGCAATGCATCTCCTATGCTTGACATGTAACTAAGTGCTCTGGTTCTGGTATCTGTTAACTGACATTTATAAACAAACAATGCCTAACAAGGAAAGGATTTTAAAAATTCCATTATGTTCCTCCATCTTATAAATTTCTTCTGGTTTAGTTTACTTTAAAAACTTAGTGATGAAGGAAATAAGAGCAAAGGCATGTTTCATTGATATAATATGAGAACTTCATGAATTTATATTTTTGAAGTCTCAGCTTCCAGGCACGGGAGGAGAACTGTTGCAATGGACTGCATAAGTTCAAGTTTCTTGACCTATTAAACAGCGAGTTAATGAAGGCCCAAATATCAAAAAACGTAATAAATATAAGATCTATCCTATAGAACCTATCTTCCAAACAAACTTGAAATAGTCTTTAATGTTCATTTTTAAATTGTGTGATACAAATTAATTCATGACAAATTACATTTCGGAGTTAATAAATTCTCGCACAACAGGGATGATATTTCAGTTATTTCTACATATAACAAACTAGCATGAATGTATTTTGCATATTTTAAAGAATCCGTTATATAAACAGTCTAATTTGCAGATCTTCAAAAGTTCTCCAAATTGTTTTTTTTTATAAAATTATAAGAATTAATCAAAAGAATTACTTCATTATTAGTGACATTCAGGTAACAAACTGCGCAAATATCATGATTATTTTTTAACACTTATGGTGTTCATCATTAGTGGAGTACCATCTGTAATACGGAGGGCTGCCCCACTTAAGCTCAGGCGACTGAATCACCCTCCCACTCTGTCATTGGTCAAACTGCTTATGCTTATTATTGCATCAGCCAACTGCGAGCACCAGCTGTCTGCTGGGCCAGTCTGAGGCAAAGTTTACTCGTAATGGCTTCAACAATTGCTGACTTGTGGCAGGGGTACATTAGTGGGCTTTCCGATGCCAGTTACAGCCTTTCAATGATAGTGGAAAGGTACAAACAAAAAGGTCTTACCATAAGTTAGGGCTACCGAAGTCAACTGTAAGACAGGTAGCACAATTAGAGATGAGCAGGGTGCCAACTAAAGGGAAGATAATGGAAAGAGCTTTGAAATTTTGGTTCAGAAGTTTAAATCTAGGAAAAAGTAATGTGTTAAGACAATGTATTGAATACCAAGAGAAGAGCTTAATGGGTAAGTAAATTACGGAATATTTTGGAGAAAAATGGGTTAGGAGATATATGGAGAAGGAGAGAAAATAACGTGAAACATTTTTGGAAAAAGGCAAGGAAAAGACTGGAAGATATAGAAATACAAATCATGTTCAGTGAGATTGCCGAAAAGAGCTCATTAGTTTATTATAGGCCAATGAAAAATACATGGGGTAGGGAAAAATATATAGACATAGTAAGTAAAGAAGAGAGAGAATCTATTGCATGGTTAAGAACCGGAGCATGGAGGCTAAAAGCATGGAAAGCTATGGAAACGGGTGTCAATGTGATACCATTTAAAAGGATCCCTGTGAAGTCACCAGATGCCTTGCCAATGAATTTTTGCAGATTTGGTCTGCTGAAACAGCACCTTGCTTCTCGGCATCCCACCACAATTGAAGGATTCTGGAAAGTCTGCCAGGAGCAGTGGGCTAACATCCTTCTTCCTGTTCTTAGACGCAACCCTCTTCAATGGAAATTGTGCTGCAGAGCCATAGTTAAAGCCCGTGGAAATCACATTGAACACAATAGGTGTCACCCTTATTTATTGTACTAAGAGTTTTACAAATTAGATTGTCTACTGCATTTTGACCCTGGTCACTTATTCAGTAGACAATCACTATAGTTTATTTACATTTTACAATCTCTTGTCACTAAATTAACACATTCACTATAGTTTTCCATTCAAAGTAAGATGCACTACCTCTTACTTTTCTCTTTCCACTGTCCAAAGCCATTTATTTTTTACTTTAAACAAAAACTGCCCAATGCTTCTAGCGTCCTTGCATATCATTTCAATTATAAGTGTATTTCTATCTCCCTTCAACCACTTCTTATTAAAAAATTCTTTTCTCCAATTTTCTGTTCCTTGGCACTTAAATACTATGTGTTCAATGTCTTCATTACCACCACATCAGACATTGGTTCTGAGGAATACCCTGTCTTAGCCCTTTGATGCAGTAATTTGTATCACAAATTACTTAAATGTAAATAATGATTGTAATATGAATATGCATTTTTATGTGACATTGATTTCAGATGTTTATTGATTGTAAATATTGTCTACTCAACCCAAAATACTCCACTTGCGCTTGCAAAATGCGTTAAATGTACTTGAACCCTGGTTCACAAAGTGGAGAATCAAGGTCAATCCCAGAAAAACACAAGCGATAGTCTTCACCAAAAGATTATTTCACCGCAAAGATAAGCATGCTCTCCAGCCACTTAATTATCAAGGCGAGAGAATCGAATGGAAGGACCATGTGACCTATTTAGGTCTTATCATGGATCAGGGCCTGACCTGGAATAAGCACATTGCTAAAGTCAGAGCCAAGACAAATGGTCAGCTAAATAGACTGTACCCAATATTTAACATAAATAACCAGCTAAAAATAAATATGGGACTCACACTATACAAAACCCTAATTAGGCCAATCATGACGTGTGCAGCCCCTGTCTGGGGATATGCGGCCAAGACGCACATGCATAAGCTACAAACACTGCAAAACAGGATAATACGAATAATAACGAAACAACCACCGGTAGCGCCGGCATATTTACTACACCAGGAATTAAAACTACACACTATCGAAGAATTCGTAAAGAGTCTAAGCTTCAATCTCTATAAGCACAAGGGAAAGAACAAGAATAGACTAATACAAGAACTAGGTTCTTATGAAACCCAGGAGAACAAGCACAAAAGACCGCTGTCACTATTCGACAGAACCTTTGGCCTAGGGGAGCCCGAAATAGATATTCAAGCATACCTCGACTCATTAATAACATTACCACAATACCCATGACTGCGGCGTCACCACGTGACCGTTGGTAGCCCTCGAAGTCCTTGCTCTCCGAGTCAAGGCGGCCCCCGGGGACTGAGGGATCCCCCGCGAGTGGCACTGGCTCGCACCTGCATTTTCAGGCAGGCAGCCCGCCGTGTGCGCACTCTATACGACCAGGCTAGGATTATGGATAATGAAACAGTGTATTAGAGATAAGGACGATGCCAAACGGCTGTAAAACAAGTACTCACAATTAATATAACAAACACAAGATAATCATAAGAAAATGACGACGCCACTAGGCGGAGCTAAACACCCTTAAGACACAAATTAGCATTAACTATACATGATAAAGAAACGAAGCCATAAGGCGGAGTCAACTTCCAGATTAGAGCTAATCGTCAAATAAATTCATTCTATACAACTAACGACTAGTACAAATAAGTGTAAATATATGCATTGTGCATGCCTAGAATGATTTGTTTCAGGGACGCAGCCTCCGGCTCAAGATCCGACTCGCACACAAGGGTGCACCTGTGATGCTCAACACCTACAATATAACAAGACGACACGCCTCGGCGTGAACAAGGAATGACATATCACCAAACTTCCAAATTCGCCAGGGCGTAATCAGGGCTTCGGTCATGGTTACGTCCGGCCTCCTCTCCTTGCCCAGGTTCAAGCCCTGAGGGCTGGCCAATATACCTACACCTCAAATCCGCAGGTGCATAGGCGGTACTGCCACACCTATACCTGAATTCTCTCCGGTGGAGGTTTTTTAGTGGGTAGGGCCGCGGCTCGCGCCGCGGTGGAGTCCCACACTCCCGCTTATGGGGTTAGTACGCAAAAGTATTTTTCCTCCACTCGAAAAAAAAAAGAAGGTAAAGTCAGTCAGTCCTTCAGTTCGCCGAAAGCATTCACACATTACACGTCGTATTCAGGCCAGTTCATCAAAATTCTAAATACATTACACGTCGTCGTCAGTTTGTCAGTTCGTCACAAGTTACGCGCAGCAGAATTATGAAAGATCTAAAGTATTATAAAGTTAATTATACACAAAGTTGAAGTACGTGAATTAAAAGTGATCAGTAAGAAGTATTATAACAGTTTCAGTTTGGCGAGTATCTAGATCAATATGTAAAAGTGATAGTTAACGTGTTCGACAATAAAAATTATAAAACAAATTTCTTCATCAGTGTAATTTTTGGATAAAAGATTCCTTTCCGTTTCACAATCTGTATTGAGACACATGTTCGATCCAAGCCAACAGGATAATAGCTAGCCGGAGGACATTTAAAATGAATTATTTCAAAAACTGATACTAGGAAACGCAAATTGTTAACACAAGATGGAGCTACGAACCTAACAAAGAATGACGTCACAAGATGGCTTCCACTCACATGAAGTAAACACAATATAAGATCTTCAAGTTCTAATAATTTACGTAAAAACATATTACGTAAGAACCATTCTCTCGCAAATTGGCACCCAGAACGTGGGGCACGATGACCAGGAAAGAAGCATAGTGACCAGGAAAGGAACACGATGACCAGGAAAGGATCAGAATTAACCAGGAAGAAGTGAGATGACCAGGAAGGGGCGAATGCAGCAGTGAAATGATCTACAAGACGCAGATTCAAGAAACAACTAGAGGAGCGACAAACGACGCGGATAAGTGGACACAAAAACATCGAGACAACGTAGATTCATCATAATACAACGCAGAAGCGACATACAAACCTAGGAGAAAGGGGCAGAAAGCTGGACATCAAAGCTACATCAGCAGATAGCATCAGAAAGGTTAGAAAAATGTTATGTTAATTCTAAAAAAAAAAAGGGTAAACAAATTTAAATGTACCTTAGGAGTGGTAGGATAAAGAAAACAATGGCTACTAATAATACAGAAGAAATAATTATGGAGGGAGATAATGTAACAGTTAGCTGTAATTCAATACAGGTTACAGAAAATAGCCCAGACTTTTTAGGATTTGAGGATGGAAATGTTAGTGCAGAAAGTCAGAATAGAATAGCAGGAAATGTTAATCTTGATACTAGTATGATTATGGAAATGCTGAAAAATTTGAATGGAGATATTCGTAGGAGCTTAGAACAAAACAGAAAATATATGGATATGAGTTTAGAACAAAAACTAACTCAGAGTAATGAGAAATTAGAACAAAAACTACTCAGAGTAATGAGAAATTAGAACAAAAACTAACTCAGAAAATGGAAATGAATAATAAAGAATTGAGGGAAGATATTAGTAAGAGTATTACAGATCAATTAAGGGAAGATATGCAAAAGAATAATAGGGAATTGAGGGAAGATATTCTTAGGAGCTTGGAACAAAACAGAAAAGATATTGGTAGGAGTAATGAGGTATTAGAGCAAAAAGTAGATCAAAGCAGTGAAGAAATTGAAAAGAAAGTTATGAAGCTAGATATTAGTATGCCAAAAATGAGAGATGAAAATGAGGAAGTAATAGCAAGTGAGACAGGAGAAATTTCAAAGAAAATGCTAGACATGAGCAAGGAAATAGGTAACAAAGAAAGTGAGGTTAATACTAAAAGTGAGGTTAATGTAGAATGTACAGAGTTAGGAAGTCAAATGAGTAGTATTTCAAGTGAGCTAAGAGAGATGAAAGAGGTTATGAATGTAGATGTAAATGAGGCGCAAGTTAATTTCAGAGGGGAAATATCAGAAATACAGAATGAGTCGGTAATGCAAAGAAATAAATTGTACCAAGATGTTCAAATTGAAAACTCCAGTCCAGTACAGTTTAGTACAGATTTGTTAGAGTACTTTTAAATTAAAGAGATAGTAAAAGAATTGAAAATGAAAGTTGTTAAAAGATGTGTTGTTCAAGAAACTGTAGATTGTTTTCAAATGTTATCATGTGATGAAATTTCAAATGAATACAAGAGGTTATTCATGAACAAAAATTTGAAGGTTAGGATACAGCTACGAGTAATGTTTAGCCACACACAATTTGATCCAGGAGGGTAAATAGCAATGAGGTGTAAAGTAAATGCTGGTTAGTTAAAGATGACTTGCAGAGAAATGTATTGGAACGTAAGAGGGTTAATTATTTATATGTCATTTGAAAAGAGAAATAAATTAAAAAAAAAATAGAGAAATGTTAAAAAAAAAAAAATTAATTAAATGTTTAGTAACTGTAACAACATTTGAAAATTAAGAACGTAAAGATTGAAACTTAATATGATATTAAAGAAAAGTACGTAAATACAATTCCAAAAGTATTGTTAAAATAAAGTACAAAATAACAAAAATTGGTAAAAAAAAAAAATTTTGAAAACAAATACTTATGTAGCAAACAGAAAAAATGTGAAAGTGTCTAGATTTAAGAGATGTAAATATTTGTGTAGAGGGTGAATATTTTGGTAAAAATGTTAAACCATTACAAAAATCTTAAACGTATAAATTTTTGTCAACAACTTAAGAAAGTAAACAATTTGGTAACAGTAATTAAATAATTTAGGGTACAGTATTTGCTATAAAAATTTTTTTGTGATGTCAGATTAATATCTAAATTAATTAAACCAGAGCCAGTAAGTAGTGGCGAGATAAAAACATATGTCGTGTGTTAAATACGTGTGAAGTGTTAAGTGAAAGTGATAGCGTGTGTTCCAAGATTTAGGAGACTAAAAACCCAATTATAAAATTTCCAAACAGGTTGTAAATATTTATAATTATGTTTCTAGTGGGGCATATGATGCAGTAATTTGTGTCACAAATTACTTAAATGTAAATAATGATTGTAATATGAATATGCATTTTTATGTGACATTGATTTCAGATGTTTATTGATTGTAAATATTGTTGGAAAGTAAGTTTATACGGCTTTACTGAAACTGTCAATAATAGCGCAATAATGCAGCGAGGGGGTGAGCTGTTTATCATTATTGGGAACAAGGAAGTTATGTAATGTTCGCGCGTTTTTTCCGTTGAGAACCTTCTGGAATATTTCCTAAAGCATATGTATTCATAATTTTAATTGGATATTAAAATAGACGCTAATGTTGGCGCGTTTTATTAGCCAATAGCAGTTCATTTATAATCTTTAGGCATATCGGGGAGTGGGAGTATAAATAGAAGCCAAGTTAGAGGTAAAGTCAGTCAGTCCTTCAGTTCGCCGAAAGCATTCATACATTACACGTCGTATTCAGGCCAGTTCATCAAAATTCTAAATACATTACAGATCGTCGTCAGTTTGTCAGTTCGTCACAAGTTACGCGCAGCAGAATTATGAAAGATCTAAAGTATTATAAAGTTAATTATACACAAAGTTGAAGTACGTGAATTAAAAGTGATCAGTAAGAAGTATTATAACAGTTTCAGTTTGGCGAGTATCTAGATCAATATGTAAAAGTGATAGTGAACGTGTTCGACAATAAAAATTATAAAACAAATTTCTTCATCAGTGTAATTTTTGGATAAAAGATTCCTTTCCGTTTCACAATCTGTATTGAGACACATGTTCGACCCAAGCCAACAGGATAATAGCTAGCTGGAGGACATTTAAAATGAATTATTTCAAAAACTGATACTAGGAAACGCAAATTGTTAACACAAGATGGAGCTACGAACCTAACAAAGAATGACGTCACAAGATGGCTTCAACACTGATGTAAACAAACATTTATAAGTAATACACTCGCAAATTGGCTCCCATACGTGGGGCAGTTAAAATTATGTAACCAAACAAAACAAAAGCAGCACAATATAAGATATTCAAGTTATAATAATTTACGTAAACATGAAACTCTTATTACGTAAGAAATACTGCATCACCTTTTAGCCTCCATGCTCCGGTTCTTAACCATGCAATAGATTCTCTCTCTTCTTTATTTACTATGTCTATATATTTTTCCCTACCCCATGTATTTTTCATTGGCCTATAATAAACTAATGAGCTCTTTTCGGCAATCTCACTGAACATGATTTGTATTTCTATATCTTCCAGTCTTTTCCTTGCCTTTTTCCAAAAATGTTTCACGTTATTTTCTCTCCTTCTCCATATATCTCCTAACCCATTTTTCTCCAAAATATTCCGTAATTTACTTACCCATCCATCATTCATTAAGCTCTTCTCTTGGTATTCAATACATTGTCTTAACACATTACTTTTTCCTAGATTTAAAGTTGATGGCAAAAGGGAATCTTGCCATGAAAAAGCATAAGCAAATTGTCTTAGCTTAAGTGGGGCTACCCTCCTTATTGTGGCACATTTTCAAAATTTTGCTTCATAAAACCCTTCTTTTATGAAACCTTTTTGGAAAATGTGAAACACTGAATTTCATCATCAATTTATTAAAAACTGATTAGTAATTAGTGATGTTAATTAATTATTTTAATGAACGTGGGGAGTTACTTTTGCACACTTTTAATATTCTAGGAATTTTAGGAAAAACTACATATTCAAAACTCTGAAATAGATTAAATTTTTTAAGAAAATATAAGGCATATCAATATAAATAAGCAAATACAGTTAGTTGTTAATGACATTGATGCAATGATGAAAAAAAAATATAATTTTTTTTGCTAATACTTTATGCCACATTTTCTTTCCTGAACCTTTAGAGATCTTTATAATCTTGTTCAAGACAATTTCTCCTACTTTATAAATTTCTCTTCTGTGCCAGTAAACCATCATAAACTCAGGCATCTCACTTTTAACCTGCTCTCTATCACCTTGAGTCACCTACTGGGCAGTCTCAAGAAATACGAAGATGCATCGCCTGTCAGTGAGATGAAGATGTGGTTTATTCATATACAATTCAAGATGCATCTCATTTGTGAATATGCTCCATCACTCATCTCAGGGGACAAGGTCACTGCTGAGATGAAGTGTTTTTATTCATCTATAAGCTAGATGTATCTTAAGGTTTGCAAGTTGGAAGATGTATCGTGGGTTTATTTATAGCATCCAACACTAAACAAATGTTCAGATTTTTATATTAATGAACAGTTTATATGTGAAAGTTAAAATTGTTGTGTAAAGAAAATTTTTAGTAAATTTTAAATGCTTGAAAGTATACTTGCTTTTGACATCTTCTCCTCTGCTCACATACAATTATTGTGAAAATTAAGATAAGCACATTTTATGAAACATATCTCATCCATCTTCAGTACCTCACTCATGAATTCTGCATGTATGACTTATTTGTTCATTTAGATTGTAAAATGTACAAATGCACAGTGATATAAAACATATCAGTTTGCAAATTACACGGATTGCTTACAAAAATCCTCACACCATAAAACAGTTTTCGTATAAAAAGTTTTTAGTCTTGCTTTAAAAGTTTCAAATTTGTCTTCAGCTTTTATTTCATTTGGTAAAGCATTATATATTTTTATGGTTGCATGAATTACTATATTTTCCATTCATTTAGTATTTTCTGAAAGAATATGCATATTATTAATGATCTAGTGCTATAGGCATAAATTTAATTGTTAAATTGAAATTGAGAGCTCTTTCGTTTTGCAAACAATAATATTTCTAATATATATATATGCCAGAGACAAAATGTCCAATTGTTAAAACTTGGTCTACAAGAATCTGTTACTTTACTCCCTATCATTACTCTGAGAATTCGTTGTTGAGTAATAAATATTCTTTTTGCTGGTGATGTATTACCCCAGAAAATAATAAAATATCTTATTAAGGAGTGAACATTTGCAAAATACATGGTTCTTAAAGTTTTTTGATCAGTGCAAGATGCCAAAGTTGTTATTGCATATGTATTTTTATTTAATGTTTTGACCAGGTTATTTACATGAGTTTCCCATTTTAAATTATTTTGATTCCACAGACCTAAAACTTTAGTTCGATCTTTAATTGCAGTTCTTCATTATTTAACTTTATTGTGGGAATAGAGTAATTATTTATTTGTTTATTTATAAATGTTAAGCATACTGTTTTATCTATATTTATTATTAAATTATTAGCATTAGTCCATAGCACTAATTCCTGAAGTGTACGATTGGCAGATGATTGGAGCTCTTCATTGTTTTGCTCTTTACGTAATACATTAGTATGATCTGCAAATAAAATGCTTCCATTTGACTTAACATAAGAATTTATATCATTTATATAGAATATAAAAAGCAATGGACCTAACACAGAACCTAATGTTACTCCATGTCATATTTCGCTAATGAATAATAGTTTCCAAGTTATTAACATGTTTAATTTTATTAATTGTTTTCTATTATTAAGATAGGGATTAATCCATATGCTACATCTCGATCCCATAATTTGATAATTTCTTAAGTAATGTGTTGTGTTCCACCATATTGAATGGCTTAGTTAGATCTAAAAATATTCCTAATACTTTTTCTTTATGATCAACTGATTTCATAAAATTATTCAAAGGTTAAAAATAGCTGTTTCAGTAGACCTATTATTTCTTAAGCCATGTTGTGTATCACTTAATAACTTATTTTTATTTATAAACGAAATAATCCTATTAAACATAAGCCTTTTAATGATTTTAGAAAAAGTAGATGGTATTGAAATGTGTCCATAGCTACTAGGATTTATTTTGTCCCTTTTTGTGTATAGGAGTTGCTTTGGATATTTTTAGAATATCTGGAAACATTCGCTTATTTAACAAAGCATTGCATATATGTGTTAATGGCTCTGTTATAGACAATACAACCTTTTTGATTATCATATCCAGGATACCATCAATACCCTCAGTGAATTTATTGGATAGCTTATGCACAATAGAATTCACTTCATCTTCACTAGTGTCACATATATATAATTTAAACTAGAATCACTGAAATAGTTCCATATAGTTGTTGTAGTACTTTTTGAATTTAATGAGATTAACTAATCTATTATATTTACAAAGTATTTATTAAACATATATGCAATATGCAATGGATTTGAGACTATCATTGTATCATGAATTAACTCAATATGAGTATAAATATAATTGACTTTCCCAGTCCCCTTACATACCACATTCCTAGTTTTGCTATTGAAGTTTGCAATATAAGTAGAATAACACAGACCTGAGAAGATTTTGCGGCATGGAATATTTTATATCATAATGGTCAAATTGGTTAATTGATTACAAAAATAATAATAGTTTTTGCATATCGTACAGATTTTGAACACTCAGAACGCTAGATTTACATCACTGCATATCCAACTTACAGCATGGTTGATTAGAATATGTAAACATGCTAAATCATATGACGTCATGTTGTACCACTGTCTATCTCTGTTTACAGGTAATATTGAATCTATCTCATAAACACTTATTGCCTAAGATATCAACAGGAACTTATCTTAGAATCCTCAGTACAGTTTTAAACTTCTTCTCAGCGGGTCTCTTTTGGAGCCGTATTGTGTTGTAAATTTTATTTGTGGAAAAAAATGGCAAGTTCGAGTGGTATATCTATGAGGGGTGTGTGAAAAATCCTAACAATTTCTGTTATGTCTATGTGTGTTATGTGATAAAGCAGTAGAAAAGAAACATTACAGAATTTATCAAGAGTTTGTATCTGGCCTATTTTAAAATTAAATTAGGAGATCAAGACAAGAATTTTGCTCCTCATATCATGTATAAAACTTGTGTAGAAAATCTAAGACAGTGGTGCAAGGAAGTTTGTTCATCTATGCCCTTTGGTGTTCCTATGGTATGACAAGAACAACAAAATCATTTTAATGACTTATTTATGTCTGTGTAATATATCTGGATTCAGTAGGAAAAACAAGGTAGGCATTATATATTCAAACTTGACATCAGCAATTAGGCTTGTGCCTCATGGACCTGATGTTCCTGAACCATCACAACATACAGTATTACCAGAGAATAGTACTGATACTTTGAGTGTAGAAGATGATTCAAATTGGTTCCCAGACTTAGAAGATGACATTCCAAATCCATTGAGTCAGTTGGAATTAAATGATTTGGTATGTGATTTGGGTCTTGCCAAAGAAAAAAGTGAACTTTTAGGTTCAAGGCTGAAAGAAAACAATCTTTTAGGACCTGGAACAACTTTCTACTGGTACAGACATCGAGAAGAAGAATTCCAGAAATATTTTGCAAAGGAAGGGGAACTAGTGTATTGTTGTGATATCCCTAACTTGATAGGCCATCTTGGAACAGCTTATGAAGCAAAATATTGGCATCTATTTGTACTGACTCAAGCAAGAGAAGTCTGAAAAGTGTTCTGCTGTGCAGTGGCAATATATTTGCTTCAGTTCCAATAGCTCACTCTACATCCCTCAAGGAAACATACCAAGATTTGTATATTGTCCTAGAAAAAATTGAATATAATGAACACAAGTGTTATATGTGCTGTGATCCTAAAGTGTACGGTATTTTATTGGGCCAACAAGAAGGGTACAAGAAATTCTTGTGTTTTTTGTGTGAAAGAGACTGTAGAGCCAGAGAAAGACAATGGGGTGAAACTAATTGGCCAAAAACAAAAGATTTAGTGCCAGGGACATAAAATGTAACAAATCACCTGCTGATTGACCAACTTTGCTAACCCCATTACATATCAAATTACGGATAATGAAGCAATTTTTCAAAGCTTTGGACAAACATGGTCCATGTTTCCAACATCTTATTCAGAAATTTTCAATGTTGTCTGAATCAAAAGTGAAAGAAGGCATTTTTGATGGCCCACAGACTCGCAAACTCATAAAGGATGTTCATAATATCATGACGGACATAGAGCTTCAAGCTTGGGACTCATTCAATGCAGTTATAAACAAGTTTTTGGGTAATGTTAAAGATGACCAATATGAGCATATTGTTAAAACCATGTTCAAAAAGTTAAAGGCACTCCGATGCAATATGAGCTTAAAATTGCATTTTCTGTATTTGCATCTTGGATTTTTTCCTGAAAACTTGGGTGCACTAAGTGAAGAACAGAGAGAGAGATTCCACCAGGAGGACATAAAGGAGATGGAAACAAGGTACCAGATCATAGGACATCTCCATGATGGCCAAATACTGTTGGTGTTTAATTAGAGACAACTCTCATTAGGACCACAAATGCAAGTCAACTCAGCATTTGTTTTCAACAAAGCGGAGGGGAAAATAAAATCATAAGGTATGTTTGAAATTTCATAGTTCAACGTAAGCTGTTCCATCTGTAGGATTGAGATTGTTTCTTATCGCATGGTTTCACGCATTTTAAATTGTACTTAAAAACTAGAAATAAACTCAAATATTACATATTTCCTTTATACATGCCAAATAAATGGTACATGATATGAAAAAATGGAAAGCAGATTTGAATTCAGCATACCAAAATTAGGTTTAGACCTGTTTAACTCTGTGCCACAGAAAATGTTTTTTAAATTTGCAGGCCTGTGTAATTCTTATGCTTAGCTTCGTTTATTACTGAATTTAACATTTTATTGTATTTTTTTACATAGGAAGTAAATTCAGAAGTACATGTTTGTGATTTTAGTAATTCATACAGCCACCGTTTTCTTTTACGTGATTTCAATATTCCTTTTGTGACCCAATTTTTGTTAGAATTATTACAGTTATATTTTTGAACCTTTTTTAAGGGACATGCAAAGTTAAAACAGTATAGGAATGTTGTGATAAACCTTTGAAATTTGTTACCCACATTTACCACCCTATAGACGCCCCAGCTTTCTCTAGTAATAAAAATTTCAAGTAAACTATATTAGTGTATTTATGTTGTCATTTTTGTATAATTTTAAATTTCTTTTCAGCTGGTTGTTTAGTATTTACTTCAATAATTTGTGCATTATGATCACTAAATCCAGTATTAAATATCTGAGTAGTGCTTATGATGTTTGTTATGATTTGATCAATTGCTAGTTTTGTAGTTTTTGTAATTCTGGTTGGAGAATTTACTAATAATTTCAAATTAACGGACTCAATAATGCTTATCACATCATTCTTCACTTTGGTTTATTTTAAAACATCAATATTAAATTCACCACATAAAATCAATGCACAATTTTTTTTATAAACATTATTTAACACATTTTCTGTTCTTTTTAACAGCTCCTTTATATTATCATCAGATCTATATAAAACTGCCACCAAGATGTTAAGTTTCACAAGGGTTACTGCCATTATCTTGAAATTTATTTCCTCACCTAAATTTTTTTTAATTGAATCCCATTTTTTACAAAGATACACACTCCTCCATGATTCTTTTCAGTTCCAAAAATTTTATTACTTAATGAACCCCAAAATTGTTGTTCCTTCATCCAGTGTTCACTTAAAGCTATTACACTGATATTTTTTAATTCATTATTTAGCAATATTCCAAATAGTCTAGTTTATTGTTGAGGGATTGGACATTCTGGTGGAAGATGCTACATATGTAATTAGACTTTTTCAACTCAGTTTCATCACCTACCTGCTTTTGCAGTTTTCCTGCAAAATGTCAATAATTTTGCCTACCATTTTACAAACATAAATGATCCTTTCCTGTTCAATTGGAAACCATCAGTGCATAAGCAGCCACTATTTCAAAACTTGTTTTTATTTACAAACATAGCATTTTGCTCATCACACGCTACACTTATACTATTTGCTCATCAATGTATGAGCTCCAACAGATTGTCTATACAAAATACCATTTACTAATATCTTCGACAAAGGAAATTTAGATTTCACCACTCTTCTTGATTCATTTTGTGTAGCACTTCTGGATCAATGTTTCTCACTGAATTGGTTCCGACTTGCAGCATTATCCCTTGGAATTCTGTTCCAATTGCACATTTAGCATCATCAGCATTGCTATGTCCAATGAGGTTACTTAATTGGTCTGCTCTTATACCTCTTCTTACTTCAGTTCTTGATCTTGATTCTTTTACATGCTTGACAATACAATCACCAACAAGCAGTAGCCTCTTGTTTCCATTCTGTTTTATGCAGCTATCACTTTTGCACTGGTACCGATGATGCGTACTTTGGCTTTTTAAAAGCACATGCTTGACAATACAATCACCAACAAGCAGTAGCCTCTTGTTTCCATTCTGTTTTATGCAGCTATCATTTTTGCACTGGTACCGATGATGCGTACTTTGGCTTTTTAAAAGCACATGCTTGACAATACAATCACCAACAAGCAGTAGCCTCTTGTTTCCATTCTGTTTTATGCAGCTATCACTTTTGCACTGGTACCGATGATGCGTACTTTGGCTTTTTAAAAGCACATGCTTGACAATACAATCACCAACAAGCAGTAGCCTCTTGTTTCCATTCTGTTTTATGCAGCTATCATTTTTCCACTGGTACCGATGATGTTTACTTTGGCTTTTTAAAAGCACATGCGTATTCATTTCTGTCTCATCTTCATTATCACATTGACCAATTTCATCTTTCACATCAGTCAAAGCACTAAACCTATTTTAAGTAGGTACACCACATGATTGATTTATTATTGTCTGCATGCCTTCTTGTCATAATTTGTTTGATTTAACCTTTACCACTTCTGCATAGGTTTCACTGCTCTGACATTCACATTTACATAAGCATTCACTTAAAATTACATTTTCTTCTCTCAAACAATTATTTTCATTTCTTAGTCTTTGTTCAATAATTCAATAATTTTATGGAGTGATGATACATTTTCCTTTACTTTACTCACAAGGTCAGCATTGGTATCCTTCCTACCACCAAACCCACAGTATGGTTTTATCATTGTTTAGTCCTTCCAGTAATTTATGATTTCTTTTATTTGTTAAATGTTGATAAAGCAACTCATTGAAAAATACAATTTACTTTGACATTTCTCATTTTCAACATTTGATAAGAATCCAAAGTATAAAGAAGTTATATTGTATAGTAAACTTCCTAAAGAAATAAAGTCAATAACAAATGAAAATAACTTAAAAAGGAACTTTGTAAATACATATTTAGTAAATAACACATTCTGTTTGACTGATGAAATTATAACTGATGCATTTCTTGTATTTTACTGTTTGTAATTGGATTTTGTTACTAACTGATGTATTTCTATTGCTTGTTGTATACAGAATACATAATTGACAATGTCAATATCTGCAGACATTAAATTGAATCGAACTGAATTAATCCTCTCAGCTACAATATTTGATTTTCTGCTTTGAGGATATTTGGTGACCATATTAGTCCTTTCTCCTAATGTAAGATGGAATGCTTTCCACTTCTTCATTAAACAGCAATAATGATTGTCTGACACTGTGCAGATGTTTTGCCAGGAATATTTAGCTTGATAACTTTCACTTGCATACCCAGTGCTGCTTCGAAGTTTGTAGTGCACTATAATACCTTCTAATTTTTTTGATTTGTGAATGGTTTCATAGCTAAATTTTTGGATGGCACTCCAACATTTTATCATCAATATCACCTCAATACAGCTCAGTGTAACAGCTGTTTTCTATGATCAGCAATTCACTTCTAATCAAGCTACCTGATTAAGATTCATGGCTATGTGACATAAATATCACATTCCAGCACTGAACAAAATGTAGTACATTATGAAGATTATGACTGTGTGGAATGGTCAATAGCAAATGAGCATAATGTATTGGTAAAGCAAAACAAAACAAAACAAAACAAAACAAAACAAAAAAAAAAAAGGAAGAGGAAAAAGGTGAAAGAAAGATCTGTTCAGTTTCTTTTAAACTGTTTGCAGCCTTATGCATGCTTTGTTACTGAATAGTATTGCAGTATCAAACAGGTTTTTGATAGTGAATCTGCTGCTAAGATAGTGGGGGGAGGGGAAATATTACTGTAGTATTCAGGAGCATAGAGAGTGGATTTGGGTCAAGAGTCTGGAACAGAATAGCTGAAATTCATGATGCCAATCTTACCTTCATTCCATGGTCACTTTCAAAGATTTATCCAATTTAGGGGCATACAACTGGATGAACAACTGCATGATTGAACAGGATATGCTGGCTAAATAAAGAATCTAATGGGTTAGCATGACCAACAAAAAGTATTTATAGAACCAAAAGGCAAACAGGAATACATAGAGACCAAACTCCCCAGCCAGGACTCATACCCAGTCAGGTGTGTTAACCACTAAACTACGGAGAGAGTCTCTCACTTCACAACTACAGAAGGTGTTCTGTAATCATCTAGTACTAACTACCTGTGGTCAAACATGTGCACATACCAACATAAGCAGAGAAAGCGTTTAATCAGTATTGCTAATTAATACATGGAATGATAATTTTCCAAAAGAACAGACTAAATTCCCTGTAATCCCTCAATATTTACCACTGTTTTAATGTATGTTAGAGTCTTGCTTATCTGACATAAATAGGCAGACAGAACATTGGATAAGCAAAAGTTTCAGATAATAGGGAAGAATTATGAAAAAGCCTACTAAACATCAAACTAGGTTGTAATTTCAAACTACCTATGTTAAACTGAAAAAAATGATCTTACAGGTACAGAATTGTCTGAAGTTAAAGACATACACTTTGTGATAATTTAAAGAAAATTTTGATCACATTCTGTTTTTCTGACAAGTGCCATTTCTTCACTACCAAGTCTTGCCATCTTTGCAGCATCATTATGTTAATTGCTATAGCTTCATCTTGTTGCTTAATGTACTTAATTTCAGTTTACGGAGCTTTAAATTCCATCATTATGCGAAATTCCATGAAGCTTAACAGTTGGTACTTGATCTTCAATTTTGTTGTCATTGTAATTGACAAGAGCGACAATTTTTCCAGCAGTTATTTCATACTATTCATCCAACTTTTATTTCTTACAAATATGCATCCTCACATCCAGGAATATGTTGTCCTAAGGGTAGAATGAATGGTTTCTTGGGTTTCATTTGTGCTTTCTGTTCAGGCATTTTTTTTTTTTAGTGAGACATTGGATAATACAAGATGTTGGATAAATGAGACTTGTTTACAATGTTGCCAACAAATGTGTGGAATGATAAGTCATCCCTCAATATTTACCACTGTTTAATGTATATAGTATTTTTTTATTTACTTGCTATTAACAGGTATAATGTGGTATACTAAACATGTAAGTATACAGGAGTTACAGAAAACAAAAATGAGACTGCAGTGCTTTGATATTATGACTTTGGATAACTGGGGATGGGGACTTGAGCTCACTGAGGGCCTTCCCTTGCATGCACTCCTGGTAGTATTTTAACAGTATATTGTGTAGAATCACCACTTAAGCTATGGACATCTACCCTTTCTACCTTTGTATATGATAGCTATGAATGAACAAGTTTGATTTTTATACCAACTGTCATTGTTGCCACTGAGGTTCTCAGGTTAAGCTGCCTATAATACATAATAGTGAGAATGAGGCACAAGATGAATATTTAACTGATATGCCATTTGGGTCTATCATGTTTTATTGGACACTGTAACTATAATAAATTATTAATTAATGATTTTGAATTTGCATGCTTCATGTTTATGAATCCTTTCTACTGACAGTAATGCAGTAACAAATTTGAAGCAAGTGACATATGTATATGTAACTTCTCCATTTTCCATGCAGCAAAGATATTAAAAATCACTTGTTAACTTTGCCTCTTCGCAAACAAATCCTTTACTGTTGCTGTTTGCGACATTTCAGCATTAGTACACCTATTTGCCTTTTTCATAATCAAGAATCCTATTAAATAGCATTTTATCAGCACATTTAGCTTATATTTTAGATTCTCCAACTAAAGACCATAGCTGAGAGTTTATCATACATGTATATTGACTAAAAGTCTATTAATAGTTTACCTTTGATGCACAATCAAATCTCGCGCCAAGAGCAGCCATAAGTTCCATCAAGATAGGATTATTATTGCACTTGACAGCTGCAGACAAAAATGTACAGTCATTAACATAATGTGAGCAACTTGAAAAATATTTTAAGTTTATTTGTATGCCACTGTATAGGATAATAAAATTGTTGAAGTGTAATATTTTGAAATGTGATAATGCTTCTCTTAACAATTAAAATATAAATGCATTTCTTTTTACTTTCTCTACCTCATAGGTAGAGAAGGTATCTACTGCATTCCACCCAAAAATTTGATATCAAGATTTCATCAGAATTCGAGACTTACTGAACTGAAAACAAGCATTTTTAGAAAAATGTCTGTGTGTATCTATGAACAGTATAACTAAAAAATTAAATTTTCAGTATTTACCAAACTTGGTATTTAAGTTCTCCTCCTTCCAAAGATGTCACACAAAGATTTTCAAGAAACCCCCCCCCACCTAAAACCACCATTTACATGGAAAGTTTTTCTAAATCTTTTATTTTCTCAAAAATTGCTGATTAAAATACCACATACTTAAGATACTTACATCACAAATAAAATGAATATCTTGAATAATTTTCTGAGAATAGCCTGAGGTCTTCTTTATTTCGAAAGAATTTTGTATAATTGATTTACTTTAAGAGTTAGATGAAAATGTTCTATACAAAACATGTAGATCTTTTTAACCACACAATTTATTTTAAATAAATGTTTTGTGAGATCATTCATTTCCAAGATATCTGTTATTATTGGTTTGAATTTTTCAAAATCTTGTTTGTTTTTTTTAAGTTCTGTTGCTAATCAATTGATGTCATGAAAAGAATGGAAACTTTAAGGCCAGTATATAGATTCCCACTTTTAAACATCTGACTGTCAATTCGGTTTCCTCTCTATCCCCCATGTAGCCACATAGAAATGTATAATGAAACTATTTCTGCAAGGTTTATCTGATTAACTTAAAAAAAATAAGCTTTCATAAGTTAGTAGAAGCTAAATAAATGATGTATAGAGAAAGTCATGTGAATGTAACACATTATTTTTTTAAGAAAAGCACATCTTTAGTAATGTGAGATCCTTGCTTGTTTCTTATATTTTTATTGTGCTAATAGATTTACAATTTGATTGTCTACTGAACTTAGACCCTGGCCACTCATTCTAACAATCACTACAGTTTATTTACATTTTACAATTTCCCGTCAATAATTTATTTATTATAAAGACATTAGCAGACAAATATTTAAAATAAAAAAGGGGTAAATTGTATATGGCTTTTGTAGACTTAGAGAAAGCTTATAACCGAATTGAGTTACAATTTCTGTGGCATAAAGTAGTGTGTAAGGGAGTAAGTCAGCAATTGGTGAATATTCTTAAAGCACTGTATTTTGAGAACACCTTTTGTGTAAGGGTAGAGAGAGGCTGTGTAATAAGAGAAATTCAACAAAAGAAAGGCCTCGGGCAAGGAATTAAGTTAAGCCAAGTTTTATTTAATTTATACATAGATGATGTCTTACTATAAATTGGAAGGAATAATAGCTGTGCATCAGTAATTAACAACATCCAAATCCCAGGACTTCTTTTTGCAGATGACCTAGTGGTAGGATCTATTACAGTAAGTGGTTTAAAACAATCATTACAAGCAATTGACGTTTATTGTAAAGAATGGAGGTTAAAAGTTAATCAAGAGAAAACACAGATTGTGGTATTCAAAAAGGAGGGAAAATTAAGCAAATATTAAAAGTGGAAGGGAGAGAATAAAGATCACAGGGTGGTGCATGACTGTATTTATTTAGGAGTAAAAATAGATGGAGGTAATAAATGGGAGAATCAAAAGAAGTTTGCACTGGCAAAAGGTAAAGGGGCGATGGCAGCAATTAGAGGTTTCTTATATAATATGCCATATATAGAATTCAATAAAAAAAATCTGATGTGTTACACTCACATGACTTTCTCTACTCTTGTACACACTATTTTTAAAAAACGCCTATTCTCCATATGCTTCATGTTAATCGAGATATCGATATGTCAATCTTATTGGTAATTTTCTTGTAGATGCAAGGGGAATATGGTAGCTTTTAAGCGATAGTCAAATATTTTAACGCTGGTTGCTATGTGGTGCATTCCATTCTCTTTGCATGTCCAGGACATAAAAAAAATGAATAACGAATTTGAGAAAAAGTATAAGTATTGGAAAATTTAAGGAAATAACAAGCAATATCTCCAAAACGGTTCACTCAACAAAAGAAATGTATATGACATAAGTTGTGTATTTTAACGCGATCTACACTTTTTGTGTAGTAACATTTTGTGTATCTCTTATGGTTTACCAGTTATGCAAAAGTTGTTCACAATAAAGAATACTTTTGGAGACATTCCCAGAAAATTCGAGATATACATTTCATTTCCCATGACATTATCTTAAACATATGATATTTTCATCAAAATCGTTAGAGCCATTTTTGAGAAAATTAAAATTTTCGAAAAATCTTCCATGTAAAGGGTAGTTTGGGGTGGGGGGATTTTCTTGAAAACCTTCGTGTCGCATCTCTGGAAGATACTGAACCTAAATACCAAGTTTGGTGCTTATCCGACTGTTCGTTTTTGAGTTATGCTGTTCACACACACACAGACACACACACAGACACACACACACACAGACACACAGACACACACACGGACATGTTTCCAAAAATTCTTTTTTTGGATTCAGGAGGTCTCAAAACATGTATTTCCGGTGAAATCTCGGTATCGAATTTTTGGGTGGAATGCAATACTTCCCCTACTTACTATACGTAGTAGAGAAAGTAAAAAGAATAACAATGTATGTAGTCATTTATCTCTCTTACTGGCTTGGGTGAAGTTGATTGCTGGTATTCTGTGCCCCAGTATGCAGTCCAGTTCTGGGTAAATTAGTTTGTATCATTAAATTTACAAGTACCTATGTAAAAGAACTTTAATATGATCAATTTCCAGCATACTGGAGCAAATGATATGATTCTGACTGTAGCTAACATAATTAATTATACTTAGCTATCTATTATCTCTCTTTACTGCATAAATAGAAGGCATATATGTTTAGTTCCTATAGCAAGCAGTCAGTTAAATAGAAGAAATACCTACTGTAAAGTTCTATTTGTGTAATTTACAAACTTAAGTAAACTGAGTACTTTATCTGTTGTGTTGGAAGATATTTACTTTTGTAGCTTTATTTAATGGAATGGTTCTCTTGTTTTGATGAGCACTTTCACCTCTTATCACCTTATATATTTACTTGAAAACTATATATAATAAATAAATTTAACCTTCTCAATATTTTATTTATGATTTCGTTATTAATATGTTTGTTTGAATTTTCTCTCTGTGGGCCATGTATAAACATGGTAATCAATGAGCAGCCATTAATGTAGTGGTCATATATAGTTAGCAATTAGTTTAATTTGGAGCATTATAATGTTAACTACTGAATGTACTGAAGTGTAATTGAGGTCAGTTGTGCTTCTCCAGCTTTCAAGTAGGGTGACCAGGTGGAGATTTTCAAATGGAGGACATTCTGTCTAAAAAAAGGAGGGCTTTTGTCATAAATGGAGGACAAAACATTAAGTAAAAGTGACAATATTGCATTACCTTACTCTTGTGTAGTCTGTATAGTTGAACATGCTGAAGCCATTTTATACTTGTTTACACAACCTACTTTTGTCAGAAGAGATTAATTCTTCTCTTGTAAGATGTGGTTGTAAAATTCCACACATGATATATTTTTGAAATTATGTTTCACCATTATGATACGCTTAACTGACTCTTGTCACGAAGTGGTTTCTTTTGTTCACTGAGCATTAATTAGAGAAGTACTTTTTTAGTTGCTGCATTTCTACTTGGGATAGCAAAATAAAACTGGCAAATTTTTAGTAACTCAGTACATGTTTCTGCATCAGAATCAAATGGTAGTATACCTTTGTACTTTGCAGAATGTATCAAATAGTGTACAATTGTCTATGTGCACACCTTTGGATTGCAGATATTCAAGACAAGGGATGACTTCTTCAAACTTGATATATTTTATAGTTTGAAGTTTCATACACTGAAAACACTAAATAAACTCCTTCCTAGAATTCATCCACTTTTCCAGGTACTCAAAACAAATTTCATAAAAACCAATAAACTTTCATGAAAACACTTTGCATTCACTCTGAAAACCATTTTCAGAGAGAGATTTAAGAGACTGTTTGACTTTAAGAGACATGAATTGATTTTCGATTCTATCTTTTCGTGAAGTTGGTGTTAAACATTAACAGATCATGGACTCCTACTGTAGAATTATTTTCTTTTTAAACTACTGAAATTTTGTTGTGAAAGATATGCATAGTGGAATGAAGGAACCACAGATAAAGTTCAGAGAACTCATTTTCAAAGAAAGTTCTGATTATATGTATTAGAAACAGAGTTTGTTGCATGAGACAGAAAATATGAATTTCAAAGCTGGAAATGGTTTAAGCATTCTCTCCATAGTTGGAAATAAACTTAACCACTTAATTTTGCTGCAACTAGAAAGCTGCTGATAGTTGATCTCAACAAACTCACAGAAATCTTTGAGTTCTTCTGTGCAGATTGCATAAATGTGGAAGTAATTGAATACTTTCAGAACTATGCTCTCTATATCACTGGAAGTGCATCAGCACCGTCTTGTAAGCAATTGTGTAAAATGTGGACTGGACATCCAACACCTATTATGTTCTGATTTAAGCACCTTTAAGTTCTGAAAGAACATTTTTGCCTGCCTTACGAGAAAGTCCTCCAAAATTCACATTAGTATTATCCCTACAAAAGCAATACACTTAGCAGAAGTATTGTGTTTCTTTAAAGTCTCAGAAACATATGTGGATATTGTTTCTGAAGTTTTATTAGGACATGCTTCTAGTACTAACACTTTAGCTTGTATGCCACCTTCTTCATTGTCAAAATACTGTATCACAATAGGGAAAAGTTAAACACTCCATGATTGCTGGCGTCAGTCTCTACACCAAAGTAAGGCACTTTATTATTCAAAGTGTTAGTGAAAACATCAATGGAATGAGGGGCCAATACATTAGTTATGATTGTTTGAGTTTTGGTTCTTCCACAAAATAACTTCTTTGCTGCTTCTGAATCTGAATAAAGCACTTTATTTAATTTGGATGTATACAGTCCACAGCTCTGTAAGACTGGAGATGACAAACATATGAAATCCAATGTTACTTTCATTGTCTGAACCTTTTTGTCCACATTAGAATAGTTAGGGGAGAAAAATGTTTCAATATTACACAATGAAGAGCTGCCTCTAATACATTTCCTATACTTTTCACTGTTGATAGCTTTTCAAGATTGCCTGTAACTTTATTTCTGTCACATAACAGTCACAAACATTGTACTTCACCTCACTTTCATTACGATCATCCTTAGCATGCATATTTTTCTTTCAACTTGTCCGAAAACTTACACTTTCTTTTTTTTTATATCACTACTTTTAAAAATTAAAGATGACATATTCATTTAAATGTTGCTAAAGAAACACAATAAAATGAAAGAAATGTATTTTTTACAGCCGCACTAAACAACAAACACTTGATTTGATACAAAATCGAGCATGGAGCATTGAACGCATTACACTGTGAAACACTACTGTTTTGCCTTGCTGTGTTTATCAGCTCAGGCCTTTAGCTGACATTGGCTAGATGGTGCAAGATAAGAATAGGGTAAGAGAGTGTGCCTAGTGTGATGTATGATATCATGTGATTTGGATACATATGGAATCAGACAAAATATTTTGACATCTATTTAACATAAATGAGAGTGGTGGAAACAAAACTAAAAAGCTGGACATATTCTAGAATATTTAAAGTCCTACTGATGCAAAGCAAATTCATAAAAAGGACTTCTCCAGCAAAAACTGGATGGTTGGTCATCTTACTTTCAAATCTCATAGAGACCAAACATTAGGAGCATTAATTATCTTCTTCACTAACCCCTAATGGTACCTGTTCTTTTTTAAATATCTTATTTGTTGGATTTGCATGATTTTCTCTATTCACTCTTTACAAATTATTCATACAGAAGCCTATTCTTCTATCTACTTCTTGTTATAACAGATAAACTTCTATACACATTTACACATTTTTGTTGTACACTACCACTCAGTAATTTCAATAAATGCAAAATAATTGCAATTAAAGCGAAGGTGAATGAAATAAGCTGTTTTATTTTACATAAATATATTTATTATTACAAAATAAAACCAAGTCAAAACAAAAACCTGCATTAGTATAAAATATGAATGAGCTAGTAACAGTGATGTGAATTTGAAATTATATGGAACATTTGACTCAGAATTGAAACATTTAACATCATTTAGATGTTTTTACACTTACATCACTTACATAACATGACTCAAATTTGTATATAATTTTAAAAACCCGCATATTTTTGAAATTAGAAACCAAAGAGCAAAACAAATAAGAAGTTCGTTTTCAGTCACTGCACTAATTAATAGATGTATGACTGTCTAGATGGCATTAGGTGTGAGTTCATGTCAACTGCATGTGCACACAAAACAATCATTTGAGGGCTGTTCCAGGTCACAACAGGCAGTAATACACGCACAGAGGTTGCCTGAGGTTCAGTGTAAACAGTGAGTAACCATCACAGTAGAACGACTCTAAGGAAAGAAATATCAGTAAAAAAACGTTCTATAATTATAGTGCTACCACATGCAGGGTACACCATGACTGAAATAGCTCAACGCAGAAGGTTCTTGGTGATGCACACCAGTTTCCAGATATGCAGATATTGATCTTTTGAAAGGTCATTCAAGGTCGGGCAGGCCCAGAAAGGCTCAGTTCTAAGAGATAAGTGCATCACATTTATAAGTAAAATAGACAGATTGAAAACAGTGTCTGAAATCCGGTCTGACTTAATGGAAACAACGATATACAAATATCAGTTTCAACCAATAAATGGCGACTCTGTAGTGAGGGCCTAAATGGACATGTAACATCTAAGAAACCACTGTCACATCCTATTAACAAAAAGAAATGCCTAACCTGTGCAAAACAAGACAGGAATTGGACATCTTAAGAGTGGAAAAAGGGCCTGTTTATACTTGAAAGTCAGTTCCAGCTGTTTAATCCAAAGCTTCAGACATTTGGTCACCGCTGTGCAGCAGAGCATATGATTTCCCAGTGCAGCAGTCAACTGTTAAGCATGGAGGACATTCCTTGATACTTTGGGGGTGCTTCAGTGGTGGCTCGGTTACAGATATTGTAAATATTGAAGAAAAATTGGAACAAAAGCAGTATCATAGAATCCTCTAATACCATACCATACCAAGTGAGACTCATTTAATAGGCAGTGGTTTTGTCTTACAATAGAACAACAACCTCAAACACACATCACTGTATTGCAAGAGGTATGTTGAATGTAACGTGCAGCAAACTTCTTTAAAAAAGACATGATTTGGCCACCTCAAAGTCCAGACTGCAACCCCGTTGAGCTGTTACGGAATCTTCTAAACTGCACAGTTTGTCAACTGCCAAGCAAATCTCATCTGTGAGATGTGTTACAAGAAAAATGGAATCAAATCAATGCAGATATTTTAGATAACTTGATAAACAGGCTGCCTAGAATATGCACTGCTGTTATCAAAGCTCAGGAAGAGTATTTTGATGAGACCAAGTTTATATTGTTATCCCACATTGTAAGGTTTTTGCTTTCATTGTACTTATTAAGTAATAATAAACGTTTTTATGTGAAATAAGACAACTAGTTTCATTCACCTTCCCTTTAATTGTGATTATAATACATTTATTGAAATTAATGAGCAGTAGTGTAGGTATAAGAAGAATATAATGTTAAGCTAAAGTGATACTCAATATTTTCAAAATCGGTTGCTATATCAGCTTCAAATTATAAAGCAATTAGTCATACATACAGTAATATGGTGTGATGCATGGAAAATACTGCTGCCATTTTCTGTATTTTGTCACAATGTCTCCAATATCACAGACATAGTATGACTCCATCTCATCCTTTAACAAAACATATTATCATTTTAGAAATACATTAATGTGAAACTACTTTGCATTTTAACATTATCATAAACGTGTTACAAACAAATTATTAAATTTTAAAGAATGTGTAAAGCTTACATAAGGAGTCATATGTTCTTTCTTGCTTTGCTTACCAGTTTTCCTAAGACAAGTTTCAAATGCATTGGCTCATATCATCAGCTACTTGTTGACTGTCAGGGACTTCCAGGACAGTTCCTGTTATGGCTGGAGGTCTCTGATGGTTTTTTGATGAACTTGAAAAGGGGGATGAAAGCTTTTGGAGTGCCAAATTTCATTAAATGTGATTCATGTTTCTTGATGTAGATTTTTTTCCTGAATGTCTAGTTCTTTCAGCTTTTAGTAACAATTTTAATTTCAGTCTTTCTGTGTTGTGATTCCTTTCCCAGAAGTAGGGTTGTCAATGTGAATTCTTCTATTTCTTTGTATTTTTGTTCCTTCAGGGTTTTTTGAATTGGATGTCTAAACTTCTTTTGTTTTTCTTATATACCTTTTATCACAGCTGGAAAACTGATAAGTAAAGCAAGAAAGAGTGTACAAGTTGACACTTTATGTAAGTTTTAGTGATTTATATGTGCTTCACTGTTTGATACTACATTGGAAAAGTTGGAAAAGAAGGCACTTAACAGATTTCTATGCCACAGATGCAACTTTTCTAACTATACTTTGCATTTATATCTAGTATATTATATTATTGTATATTTAGATACTAGAAAACCAGAATTCAGTAATTTTTTCAAGTTTCTCCTTGCTTTGTGCTCACAAAAAATGCTCTTCCTGCAGAAACCTACTTTGAAAGAGAGAGAAACTATGTGGAACAAGAAGAGGGAGAGGCAGTAGGTCATGCAAAGTCATTCTGTGTACATTTTGTTTCAAATAGCACTTTGTCATGTCTTAAAATGTTTGGCTCAGAAAGTGCTCACTTTACTCAGATAAATCGAGCAAAGGGTTAAGTGTCTATGTTCTGAAGGTTACAATGCTAGCATTCAAATTCAGAGGTTCTGCATTCAATTTCTGGCTGAAGAGTGGGGTTTCTCTTTATCAAGGATTATTCCCTGTCCTCCCTAAAGTCTGTAAGTATGAATCAGAGTGTGAATGATGTGTGATTTTAACTTAAAAATAAAGAGAGACAATACCTAGATAAAACAAAATCCAAGTGATCAACAGAAATTTAAACTAGTGATATCATTGCAAATGGAAATTATTCCAAAGCAAGAGTGATATAAAATGGGCAGGGGGAGGAGCAAAAGAAACTCTTAACAAAGAATCTGCTTATATGACATTTTGAAAATTAACTGTTGAAAAGATGATATGATATATATGTCAAACTGGAATAAGTCAAGCTTTTATGATGGTTGCATATCAACAGCACTTATCAAACAGTAAAATTAGTATTACTAAATAACTAAATGAGATGGTTATGGTTATCAAGAAATGGAACTAAACGAACAGTCACCTATGTGCTGGTAACCTCCAGGAGGAAGAGATTAAATGAAGTGAAGACACAGAGAGTGACCTGATTTGGAGTGGCAGGGACACAGGCAGGGTCTCTAATGTCTCCATCCTGATGCTGGTGAGACCCCCCTTCCACAGGCCAACCTCTCCCCACAGAGAGAGGTTTCTCAAACCAAATATCAAGACAGACAGTTCCACAAAGCAAATTCACCACCATATGCTTCATCCCCTGTCCACATGTCTGGTCCTCTGATCCTAAAACAGGAAATGGTGGACAGGAAAATTTGTGGCATTATATAATCCATCTCAGCATTCACTACCAACCAGGGAAAACTGTGAAAAAATTCAGGGTCAGAATGGCTGGCCCAATGGGAATCAAATCTGGGGCCTCCTGAATGTAAGTCTGACACATTACTGAGAAGACATCTTGCTTGGTAGCATTTGAGATACAATGGTATAAATAACATAGACTATGCTTAGATACATTTCATTTGCATTAATTTCTATGAATAAAATTGTGCATATTGAGGTTCTCTACACAAAATATTTTACAAGTTGAAATGCAAAACTCTTTCTCCTGTAAAATCATCCATAAGGACTTAAAGCATTTCACCTCTCAACAGATATTCTGTGGAACATTCTATCATTATTACACATTCACGTATTGATACCAAACAACATCAGGTATCCTATTCTCAAGCATTGTCTGTGATGTTACATATATTGAATCAATGAAAACAGTAAGTACATATGTATGTCCATTTGGAGTTCTGAGATTGGAAGTAATGCTCTGGAAGTACTTGTAGATCAGCTTAATGAAAAGATTTATTGCAGACAATCTTAGAAAATGAAAATTCAGAAAAATAAAGAAGTAAAATTGAAGGAAATTAATCTAGATTACATCATTCAAATCTAGTCTTTATGCTATACTAATGCAAATAAAATCAATGGAATACCTGCAAAGTAATTGAGAATATTATAGTACATTCTGAAAAAAAACCAAAAGCTCTCTATTTTCCAGAATATTTGTAAAGTAAAGGGTAAAACCTTTAATTGTACATGGTATTGAAAAATCTATTAAAACTGGATCAAATAATGCAACGTTTTTGCCAATTTTCTGATTACTCATGAGAATATTTTTGGTCTGATTGGCTCAAATTGCATTAAGTCCAAAATAGTTTTAATAGGAATGTGGTATTAAATAAATGAATATTTCTTTGATAGCTATATTTGGAAAAGTGAGTTCCGCACTGTAGTTAAATAGTTAAATATGAAGCACATTTAAGCCTATCTGAAAGTTTAGTAGATACAAGTTTCTTTTATCTTCTGAAAAGTGTTTTTTATTGATGCAATTTAATTCAGTGCTCCTTGTATCCTATAAAGTAATTTTTAATTATTAAAATGTAACATAAAATCTATGTAAAACAGTAAATATATTAATTACAATGAAAGCACTTACATCATGTTTTGCTATGTGCTGTATAAATTGTGCATATCAGTGTCAATATCTAATAAGCGAATCTGTTCTGGAAGATCCATAATGTTGAGCTTCAGTAGCGCAGATGTAGTATGTTATGAAATAATGTTGGTGCTTAGCTATGGCTGAAGAAAAATGCAGTCTTAAAGGACTGCTGTGCATAGACTGCAAAAACAAACAAGAGTTATAAAGTAAAATGTTTCATAATAATTTATTTTAATACATCAGGATTGAAGAAACAAAAGAACCCTAACAGGTTTTTCTCTTCATGCTTCAGCTGTTAATAAATAAATGATTTTATGACTAAATATCTATCATTACTACTTATCAAACTTGAGGTCAGAACAGGAGAAAACTCCTAACCCATTTAAGACATGATGATGATGATGATAATGATGATGACAACAACCACTTAGCAAATGCTGGCACACTTGTTTCATAACAGAAGGAATGGTGTTACTTCCTCTTGAATTCAGGAGATGGTATTCACTTGCTATTGATATTTGTGTATTCTTTTATTCATTCTGTGAAATGAAAGATACACTAAGTGCTCATGAATTTTAATGTCTGGCATGAACCACTAAGATAAATTTCATTATTCATGTCATTATTTTTAATATTTAAGAAAACTGTGAAGGAACACTTTCAAGATTGTTTGCTTTCTCTAGTGCTTACCAATGGTAGGTAGAGGATGTATGATATTCCACCAAAAAATTTAAAATATCTGAGGTGATGATTCGCATGAAGTTCTCTACTCACTCTTCTACAAATTATTCTTACAAAATATTATTATTCTAGCTATTTCTTGTTAATCCAGATAAACTTTCAATTCACATTTACACATTTCGTTGTATGATACAGTAGGTAAAGTGAAGGTTAAGATTTTTACAGAGAATGTCATTATGTGATGCCTTTGAAATTACATACTCTCTGTATGACCACAAGGAAAAAAATCTGATGTGTTACATTCACATGACTTTCTCTACTCTTGTACAAACTATTATTACAAACGCTTATTCACCATATGCTTCATGTTAATCGAGATGTCAATCTTATTGGTAATTTTCTTGTAGATGCAAGGGGAATATGGTAGCTTTTAAGCGATAGTCAAATATTTAAGCGCTGGTTGCTATGTGGCGTATTCCATTCTCTTTGCAAGCCCAGGACATAAAAAAATGAGTAACGAATTTGAGAAAAAGTATAAGTATTGGAAAATTTAAGGGAATAACAAGCAATATCTCGAAAACGGTTCACTCAACAAAAAAAATGTATATGACATAAATTGTGTATTTTAATGCGATCTACATTTTTTGTGCAGTAAAATTTTGTCTATCTCTTATGGTTTACCAGTTATGCAAAAGTCGTTCACAATGAAGAACACTTTTGGAGACATTCCCAGAACATTCAAGATATACATTTCATTTGTCATGAAAATATCTTATACATATGATATTTTAATCAAAATCGTTAGAGCCATTTTTGAGAAAATTAAAATTTTCGAAAAATGTTCCATGTAAAGGGTAGTCTGGGGTGGGGGGATTTTCTTGAAAACCTTCGTGTCGCATCTCTGGAAGATACTGAACCTAAATACCAAGTTTGGTGTTTATCCAACTGTTCGTTTCTGAGTTATGCTGTTCACAGACACACAGACACACACACACACACACACACACACACACACACACACACACACACACACACACAGACACACACACACACACACACACGGACATGTTTCTAAAAATGCTTTTTTTGGATTCAGGGATTCTCAAAACATGTATTTCCGGTGAAATCTCGGTATCGAATTTTTGGGTGGAATGCAATACTTCCACTACTTACTATACGTAGTAGAGAAAGTAAAAATGAACAATGACCTCCCATTTGAGAAAAGTATAAGTATTATAAAATTCAAACCAGTAACAAGGAATATCTTGGAAATGGTTAACTCCACATAAAAAAAAAAATTGTTTGACATAAATTGTGTACCTTAACAAGATCTACATTTTTTGTGCAATAAGATTTTGTCTATCTCTTATGGTTTACCAGTTATGCAAAATTCTTCAGAAGAAAGAGGACTTCAGAGGCTATTCCCAGAAAATTCAAGATGTACATTTTATTTGTAATGACAATATCTCAAACATATGGTATTTTAATCAAAATGGCTCTAATGAGTTTCATTAAACTACTATAGCAAAATAAAATGTATGTCTTGAATTTTGTGTGAATAGCTTGTGATATCCTCATCATTATAAATTACTTTTGTGCAATTGGTAAGCCATAAGAAATAGACAAAACTTACTATCTAGATAAAAAGTAGGTCTCATTAAAGCACACAATTTATGCCAAATAAAACTTTTTGTGGCATTAACCATTTCCAAGATATTCTTTGTTATTGGTTTGAAATTTAAATACTTATACATTTGTCAAGTGGTAAGTTGCTATTTTCCTCATGGTCATGGTCATGGTCACATAGCGATCTGCTTTTTAAAAATCTTACTATTGCTTCAACCTATTGTATTCTTCTTATACCTACAATGAAACATGTGAATATATAATAAAGGTTCATATTTATAACAAGAAGTACATAGAAGAATAAGCTTTTGTAAGAATATGATTTGATATGATATGGTATGACTCTTTATTCACTATTAGGCTTACAAAAGCAATAGGTTTCATCAGTCAGCTGTAAATTTGTATATACAGGTACAAAGAATTTTCAAATTTGTTTAGTTTGTAAGTTTGTAGAAGGATGAGTAGATAAAGGCATGTGAATGCAACATATCAAGTTTTACTACCATTGTGTATGAACCAATAAGCATGAAAAATCATTTTTCTATTTAGCGTATCAAGTTTTATTGCCCCTTGGAAATGACGAAGTGGCCTTCTGCTATGAAAGCCACCAGGATCATCTCTGACCGAGGACCTACACTGCTGATATGTGTGGAGTGGCCAGACTTGCTGACCTGGAGGTTGCCTTATTAGGGAGACAGTTGTGCATCAAGGCCAGCCTCCAGGACAAGGTAGCTCCATGCCTATAGGCACAGTGAGCCTAACTGCGCAGCTGAACTGAAGTACCACTACCGTGGCACTTCCTGCAGCACTTTTATGTGCAAACAACATCACCTCTGCCACCGACACTGTTACTGTGTCACATGTAACTGAACCACACATTTCACCGGACAGGCACTCTGCCTGTCCTCACAGGAAGGCACAGTCAAAGCTGCCAGTTCCAGCAACAATGCCACAACCACTTGTGCATCAATGTAGACCATCAACACAACCAACCAGGAAATCCAGGGCCTAAGCGATGCCATCTGGACCTCCATGTGAAGCTCCTGAATCTAGTGGTGAAACTGATGGCTCTCGAGGACTCATCTGGGAAATTCAGACTTCAGCAACCAGATCACTTTGGATAATCAAGCCATCAACCAGACAACTCAGCAGCAACTGGAGATCATTGACCGGACCCTTTCGGTACTGGACAGTGATGTCATAGAAATCAAACACCAACTCAAACGACCAGACACATCCAGCGTGCCTGTGTAGTCACACAGGAAGCACAGGGCTGAGTACGCATCAGAGAATGTGCAACTTTTCCTGTAGAAATGCAAGGAGTTCAACTAGCAGCAGCATCATGAAACATCCTAAAACCACATGTCAACTTTACTTCCTTTCTACTTTCACCTCCTAACCACTAGGCTGCAGTCAGGTTTCATGGCTGCCAGCCTAACACTATCATTTACCCACTCCTGCCCATCAGGCAGCAGTACAGCAGATTTCAGATACTAGCGTTGCGAGAGAACAAATTGTATTTATTGTAACATTATTGTAGCCCCACGTTGGGCGCCAATTTGCGAGAGAACAAATTGTATTTATTGTAACATTATTGTAACCCCACGTTGGTGCGGCGATATGCGACGGTTGCTGCTTTACGTAATGTTGTTTACATCACGTGTGTTGAAGCCATCTTGTGACGTCATTCTTTGTTTGGTTCGTAGCTCCCTCTGGCGTAGCAATTTGCATCAGTTTTGAAATAATTCACTTTAAATGTTCTCCGGCTAGCTATTTGGGTCGAGAATGTATCTCTTGCAGGGTGTGAATCGGAAAGGAATCTTTTATCCAGAAATGATACTGATGAAGAAATTTGTTTTATAACTTTTATTGTCGAACACGTTCACTAACATTTTTTACATATTGATATAGATACTCGCCAAACTGAAACTGTTTGCAATAACTTCTTACTTATCACTTTTAACTCGAGTACTTTGTGTATTTTTTAACTGTATAATACTTTATAATAATTCTCGTAATTCTGCTGCGCGTAACTTGACGAAATGAAGGACTGACTGACGATGAACTGAGAGACCGACGTGTAGAGTATTGAGAATTCTGTTGAACTGGAGGGCGCTCTACCTCGGACCTGGCTTATATACTCCCACTCCTCGACATGCCTAAAGATTATAAATGAACTGCTATTGGCTAATAAAACGCGCCAACATTAGCGTCTATTTTAATATCCAATGAAAACCACGAATACATATGCTTTAGGAAATGTTCTAGAAGCTTCTACCGAAAAGGCGCGAAACATTACGTAACTTCCTTGTTCCCGGTAATGATAAACAACTCACCCCATCGCTGCATTATTGCGTTATTATTGACAGTTTCAGTAAAGCCGTATATTATTATTTACCAATAATAATTACAATTAATAAACCTCTGAAATCAATGTCACATAAAAATACATATTCATATTACAATCATTATTTACGTCTGAGTAATTTGTGATACAAATTACCGTATCAGCGTGGGTGCTATGCAGGACAACGCTTACCTTCACCTTTTACTCCTATCTTTATCATTCTTCCTTTTTCCTTCCAGTGGAGGAGCTTTAAGTGGGTATGGCCAACTATTGGTGAGTCCCACATTCTCAGTCACGAAATCCCATTGGGACTGGGGTAGTGCTCAACAGCATTTTTTCCTCCATCAACAGAAACAAAAATTGCTAACTAGCAGAATCTCCAGCTGTACTCTCGTTTTTGACTAATTTGGCTAATGTCCAGGACATGTAGGGTTAATGAAATTAGTTCAGTACCTGTTCTAAGTAAAATTATAAACATGTGGCATATGTGGAGCTGATAGTACATTCAAATACTAACAATGGATTTGAGGTGAATGCTCTTTAAAAAAGTGTTATGTAATTATGAGGGCAACACTGACATTTTTAGAAATTCAAACAAGGATTAGTTTTAAAAAATTTAAATGATTTTATTGTTTTTCAAAATATTCCTCTTTAATATCAATACATTTTTGCATTTGATGAAACCAGTGCTTAAAAGCAGTGGTACCACTCTTCCTGAGGCACTTCATAAGCCAGCTTTTATAATATTCCATTGCCTCATCTGATTATAGTGTTCCACTGCTTCATCTGATGATGAAAAATGATTCCATGCATTTTAACTTTAATTTTTGGAAACACAAAGTGCTAGGTCAGGGCTGTATGATAGACAGTCCATGGTGCTGACCTTTACGACATCCAGATACTTAGTGTTAGTTTTGCTGTATGCAACGATGTGTTGTCATGATGCAAAATTATTTTTCCTTTTGGGCATTTTTCACATACTTTTTAAAAAATTTGTAAGTAAAGTAAAGTAAAGTAAAGTATTTATTCACCCATAGACATTGTTATTACATGTTTCAGGCTTCATCATAGAAGGATTAGCATATTATCAAATACACAATTTGAGATATCACTTATACAATCACTATTTATAATTTGACTTATCACTATATAATACAAGTAGTAATTTTCAATCGAATGACATATGTTATCAAATATTATTTACAATTTAGGCCTATCATTTATACAATGCCACAAAAAACAGATTACAAGATACTATTTACAATTCAACCTATACTTACATTCTCACAAACATACATTTGTTATAGAAGGATTAGCATATTATCATTTCACAATTTGGCATATCACTTATGCAATCCCTATTTACAATTTGACTTGTCACTTATATAACACTAATAGTAATTTTCAATTGAGTCACATATATTATCAGATGCTATTTGCAATTTAGGCCTATCATTTATACAATACCACCAAAAAACAGTTTTGTTCAAGCACAAAATATTGTTTACAATTCTATCTATACTTATACTTTAACATACAAAACAGATTTTAGAAAGATTACGAAGACATTTGTGTACCAATCGCCAGTAATGCTGTAGTAGTAATATGGCTCATTTTAGAAAAAAAGAAATAACTAGCAATCATCTTCTTACCAGCACTGTGAATTCATTGAACTTTTGTAGGCTTAGGTTCTTTTTGAAAGGCCATTTGAGCCGATTGACTTTTCTTTTCAGGTTCAGAACAATAAATCTGAGACTCATCACCAGTAATGATATTTCAAACCAAATCTGAAGTGCCGCCTTGGAGTTTTTCCAGAGTTTTTATGCACCAATCAGAGCATTGTTGTTTTTGATTGAGAGTCAATTTATGTGGAATCCATCGACAACAAAGTTTTCTCATGTGTAAATGTTGATGTAAAATGTTTTGGACCTGATTATACCAATGCCCAATGTCACCCAAATAAATTCATAAGATGTTTGTCGATCTTCTTCAAGCATTGCTCAAACAGCGGCAATATTTTCATCAGTAACAGCAGTTCTTGGGCATCCTTCATGAAATTCATCATTAAGAAAAACCTGATTGCTGTACCAATTATAAATTGTTGCCTTAGATGGGACTTCTTTGGCAAATGCATTTATAAGCCGATCTTCATATTTTTTAGACATTAATGACAGCTTAAAATTGTAAAAAGTTATATCCCGGAAATGTGCTCTAGTCAAATTCATTTTTGTGTGAATACAGAATCTTTAATGATGATAATTAATAAACTGTTACAGCAAATTGAACAAACTACATGGCAATCAACTTGCAAAACGTTAGAAAGTAGTTGTCAAATTTAAACAAATTCCATTTGTTTTTAGGAATATGGCATTCTAAAAGTTTTCAGTATCACCATCGCATGACTTCAAGAATTGGTAACCAACTTTCTATTACTGAAATGCAGTTCCTTTTTTAATCAAGCGAAGGGTACACCTTGGGACAAGAAACAACACTTCAACATTATAGATTTGATGGAATTTGCATATTCAAAGGACCATGTTAGAGCTGTGGAAGCTAAAAACTATGTTGATTGTATAGAAGATCACACTTTTGTGCTGACAGAATTACAAAGAAACATAGGTACCTAGTCCACCTGTCAACAAAGTTTATCCTAAAGAAAGGCTATCAATAAACTGACAGAAAATAGAAGACAAAATCAAAGACCTTATTTGCCTCACGCTGTTGAAACAAAGACCTTTTATGGCTGAAATCTATGCTTGGTCTGCCATTACTAAAGAATGAAAATTTGAGAATTAACATAAAAGTCTGAAGATTATTAACATATTTCTCTGTTATATTATTACTCCAGTAAATTGAAGTGTGAAAAAATATTTTGCTGTATAATTCTCATATTGTTTTACTTTTAGTCCATTTTAATGTGTTTGCTGTAGCCTAAAATCACTAATTTGAGAAAACTTTTCATGACTTTCAAAAATACCTCATACCCAACATGCTGTAACATTTTTTTTGTCCATAGTCATACATGATAAAAATAAAGAGGTATATGGCAGAGTATCCTTTTACAATATATTATGCATGAAAAAAGAGAGTTTGAGAGTATTCTGTTCTTAAATGAAACAGTTTTTATAATTTCTGGAAACTTTTGTGCAGTGGACATATGGGTCTCTGAAATTCATGATTCAATTGTAGAGATGATTCTTCTCTCACTCTTACTCTCTCTCTCTCTCTCTCTCTCACTCACTCTTCTCCTCTTATACTCTGTTGCTCTCTGTCTCTTTCAGTGCAATATTATTAATCTCATGTGATGTAGAGAAAATCACTTTCTTTAAAACATCAGTAAAAGGCTTATGGAGTATCACACCAACTTGCATCTGTTCCTTATGCTTGTTATCAAAGCTCTATTTTCCATGCTATGAACAACTGGTATGGTTTCTTAAGCATACATCCTATGAAAATATTGAAGTACTAAGACATTAACATGTGTTGGATTGCCCACTGAAATTAGCCCTGCCCACTGTTCAGGTGGGCAGCCATCTTATGTTACCAACTACATTATATGTTCTATTTTAGATGAAAATATTATAAATAGCAAAACTTCTCAGAAACATTATGCTTTTAAACTGATTTAAAAAAATCAGTTTTGCTTTAAAACATTATTAAAAGGTTTTAGAGTATCAGACAAACTTGCATCTGTTCCTTACGTTGGTTATTAAGACTACTGTTTCGCAAGCTATGAAAAACTGGTATGACTTCTTAAGTATTCTTCCTAAGAAAACATTATAAATAGCAAAACTTCTAGAAACATTATGCTTGTAAACTTTGGTAATGTAATGCTTTCAAAAGTAATCTACAATAAGCAAGATATTTAAAATGTTTACTTTCATAGCCCATTAAGATATTATTTGCCCCATTCTCTAAGTGAGATTTAAGATATTGTACCAAGCTGAATTACAATCAATTTGAATCATTTGTGATTTAAAAGATAACAAAACAGTTAAATAAAAAACAAAAACAAAGAAAATAAAAGCACTCAAAATTTGTACATTAATAAAAGTATTTAATATGTCTCTATTTGGGTGTTTTATCTAAGTATTTTCATTTGATTACTATCATACACTTACCAACCACACATGAATATTACATTAATGATTTTAAATTAAAGCAAATGGCATTTAAATTATGTACAAAACACAACTTAACACACAGATAAAATAACTTGTGAGGGTAGAATCTGTTTACTCACTCATTTCTGTTCATCTTGACATGCTGGGAATTTTCAATGCCGATTTTTCACTAACACTTGCAACACTGTTTCATTGAGACTTGTCCTTGGCCCTTCCAGATAATGGCCCTGTGTGGATTTTCCTTCTTCCATTTGATACTTTCTTAGGCTACATAATAATTAGTACAATTACCTCCCCCCCCCCTTAACTTCTACATTGCTGGATTCTTCAACTGATTCCATATGATGCAAATCTCCACAAATGGTCTTCATCCTTATCATCATTATGGAATTCAATACCAATTTCATTACTACTCTTAAGCACTTCTTGTAACCACTGCGATTTATATACAATTTCAGCATGACAGGATTTTTGCTCCTCCAGCAATGGAAAATGTGTGGCACATAGGCACCAACCTGTTATATATTTTATGGGAGATGGTAGGGTTGTGCAATTAGGTTGGGTATTAATAAAATATTTAGTGCAATTACTAAACTAAAAGGCATTTAATCATAGTATAGCTTAGATGCTTTCAATTGTCTTAAAATTAAATAATTGGTTCATTAATTTAAAGCTTGAAGAGAATAATGCTAGGTCTGTTGAGTCCTACCTTATTGCTTTCCGGTGAAAGCATTGCATCTCAGTTCATTCCTACCGACATGGGTGGCCAAGGTCGTTAAGACATGGCCTTATGAATGGAAGATCTGCGGTTCAAATTCCAGCAGAACAGTCCTCGCTGGCTGAGGCTTTTTCCAAGTATTCCTCAGTCGTCATAACTATCCTAAACTTAGGCTTGGAATATCTTCTTCCCTAATTATCATTTCATTTCATGTATCATCAGTGTCCACTGCCTATGGTATCATATGTAGTAAGAACAGGCATTAAACACTACTAAAAAAACGTTTATTCCTGCTTATAAACTCGTCTGCCAGGAATGAAGATTTTAGCACATTTAAGTTCATACCATTCAACTTCATTTAAGTTCTTCATGCTAACAATGGGGATGACAGCAACAGCATTTTGGTGAATACAAGGAATTTCGATCCTTAGCCACACAAATGACTAAAGTAATTTTGAAAGTTTGCTTCTACTTAGGTGTGAGGATAGTAATGAACTCAAAAAATGGATGCAATGCAATTCCTATAATTGGATTTCTCATAACATACAAAATGGGTTGCATTTTGTATCACACATTGCTTTGAAAATTGATCACAGATACTGCAGATATAAAAGTTGCAAAATATTTTTCTATAATTGAGAATGAAGCTACGGATATGTCAACAAAAGAACAATTCAGTATTTGTGTACTCTGATTCTGATTCAGTGTTAACTGAAACATTTTTGCTTAACAGTTTAAATCTACATTTGAAATAAAAGTAATCCTTTCCAATTCCATTTGGTCTATTTAAATAATTTTTCTTATTTTGTTTATTTAATGCAAGATCTATCTTAGAATTTTGGGAGACCCTTCAATAAAATGTCCCTGGTTTTGTAAGTTAGGGGCAAAGAAACTGCCTTGCTCCCACCCCCCTATAAGTTGGTGCCTATCATGTAGCGTGAGTAATCTTATCAGCTTTAGTGATAGCTCAGGCAGATTTAAATGCTTACAATGTCAGCACGCCTGCTGTTAGAAATCTAAACACCCACTGATATTTAAGAATAAGCAATGTACTAATTGAAAATCTACTCTTCTAAACTCAGTAAGAGCAGCACTCTAGCAGAAAGAAAATAACTGGGTTGCACCCCTAGCCAACATGACTAGTTAAAGGCAGATTATTTTCAAGGAGGGTTGCAGTATTCAGTTTCTAAAATGTTATGGCAAATTATTTTGAAAATTTGAGAATCTTTGCAAATCCTATGCTGCTGCAAAGTCAAGTGGTATTAACTAACCCAGAATTTGATAAAACAAAACAATAGACTGCCTCCATAGTTGAATGGCCAACCCTCTGGTTTCTCAACCAGGTCTCACATTTTGATTCTTGGTTGGAGAGGATTTTTCTTTCACAACATTTATTACCTACCTTCTT
Organism: Deroplatys truncata; assembly: GCA_030765065.1. Lineage (NCBI taxonomy): Eukaryota > Metazoa > Arthropoda > Insecta > Mantodea > Mantidae > Deroplatys > Deroplatys truncata. Next base: position 22,530,227 of record CM060976.1, on the reverse strand, counting down.
CACTGTTTACAGATATGAATGTGAGAATAATGAGAGTGCACTTCTGGTAAAAATAAATAAAACTAATGCTAAAACCTACAGTTCAGGGACTAATAAACATTGTTTCTTAAGTCAAAGCTCCAAATATAACCATAGAAGTAAAAGGAGGCTACGCAAATGAAGAAAAAAATATTGTAAGAAAGAAACTCATTGTTGAAGTTAATACATTTGTACACCTTTAATAATGAGCAATTATTCAATGCCATAGGTAGGATTTGAACCACGGATCTTCAGCTTAACATGCCACTGCTCTAATCAATTGAGCTACCATGGCAACATGCCAGCACCACAGTATATTCTCCAACTGACCCACAGTTTTTCCAATAAACCACAAGGCATTCTCAAATTCATTTTGAGATAAATATACCAATGTACTACTAATAGACCAATAAATGTTAATTAGTTGTTCTTTCACACAGTAATATTTACACAATCATTTAAAATCAGTTTTTGATCTATTGTGTAACAGAAAGCTGAACTAACACATTTCCTAGCTCAATTTATTGGGTAAAGTCTCAGGACATACAAATCCTAGTTGCAGCTATGAAGGCACTTAGTACACTTCAACATTATATTTTTAAAAATGAATCTTGTCTGGTGTCTTTTATTACACATAACTATGATTATTTTATTACTCACTTTAGCAATCCAGGTAAACTTTTAAGCTAAAAAAAGAAAAGAATTGCAAAGTTTAAACCTAAAAACCAAACATCATTTGAAGAAAATGTACAACTGACCTTATTTCCTTGGCTTCTTGTGTGCCTATTTTGTGTTCTTTAGTGACTTACAAATGTGGAAAATTCTTTCTTTTATATGTACACAAATGAAAAATCATGTACTTGGCACATTCATTACAAACAGGTGACAAGGCTTCCTGCTGAGCTGTTATCATTTTTTTTCAGCTACATATTTCAGGTGAACATATTAGAGCTATACATATGTTTTGTTGAGAAAGTGAAATGGTGGCACATACACATTTCAGATAACTATTTCATGTTAAATTAACACCATATCTTTTTTTTTTTCATGATGTATCTTATACTTGTAGTCTAAAATATGCTTTTATATACTGAGTGAACAATAAGTATGTAATATTGGCCATAACTTTTAAGTGGATCAATTAAGTTAAGTGCTGACTTTTTTTGATTCTCATGGGAGGTAAGGGCGAAGAGACAGCATAAGGGGCAGCATCCCAGTAGGCCCCAAATGGGTTGAGGGGGTGAACTTCAGAATTTTAAATGGAACTATGATATAAAGTTTAAATATTCAGATAGTCCTTAATAAATTAAGACATTTTAGTTTAAAACATATTTTTCTAAAATGAAAACTTGAGAATTTATGGGGTATTGAAATTTTATTTAACATACTTAATCACCTTTATTCTCTAAGCTTGTATTTATAGATAACTAGTGTTTAAGAGCTGTTGCTCTTAAATACTAGTATGGAATATTGCTTATAACTATTAAAATTTTAGTTTTGTTGAAAAATGTTAAATATTGAAGTTATCAAGGATATGTTTCTTGATATTATGCACATAATTTGGAAAACTAATTTCACCACATGTACAGGATGTGACAAAGAATATATATGTATATATTTCATATATACATATATATATGTATGTATATATATTTACTTTCCCTACTACATATAGTAAGTAGAGGAAGTATTGTATTCCACCCAAAAATTCGATACCGAGATTTCACCGGAAATACATGTTTTGAGACACCCTGAATCCAAAAAAAGCATTTTTGGAAACATGTCCGTGTGTGTGTCTGTGTGTGTGTCTGTCTGTGAACAGCATAACTCAGAAACGAACATTCGGATAAACACCAAACTTGGTATTTAGGTTCAGTATCTTCCAAGGATGCGACACAAAGGTTTTCAAGAAAATCCCCCCACCCCAGAGTACCCTTTACATGGAACATTTTTCGAAAATTTTAATTTTCTCAAAAATGGCTCTAACGATTTTGATTAAAATATCATATGTTTAAGATATTTTCATGACAAATAAAATGTATATCTTGAATTTCCTGGGAATGTCTCCAAAAGTATTCTTTATTGTGAACGGCTTTTGCATAACTCGTAAACCATAAAAGATAGACAAACTTTGACTGCACAAAAAATGTAGATCGCGTTAAAATACACAATTTATGTTATATACATTTTTTTTTGTTGAGTGAACCATTTTCAAGATATTACTTGTTATTCCCTTAAATTTTTCAATACTTATTTTCTCAAATGGGAAATCGTTATTCATTTTTTTGTCTTGTATATGCAAAGAATATTAATCTGTGGCAAAGGGAATGGTGCTGCACCTAGCAACCAGCTATTAAGAGATATGTATGTGCTTAAAGGCTACTGCATTTCTATATTGCCCTTGTAAATATATATTCCCCTTACATCTACAAGAAAATTAGCAATAAGATAGAGTCTGCAAATGTTTATCTCGATTAACATGAAGTAGATGGAGAATAAGCGTTTGAAAAAATAATTTTTACAAGAGTAGGGAAAGTCATGTGAGTGTAACACATCAGATTTTTACTTTCTCTACTACGTATAGTAAGTAGGGGAAGTATTGCATTCCACCCAAAAATTCGATATCGAGATTTCACCGGAAATACATGTTTTGAGACACCCTGAATCCAAAAAAAGCATTTTTGGAAACATGTCCGTGTGTGTGTCTGTCTGTGAACAGCATAACTCAGAAACGAACATTCGGATAAACACCAAACTTGGTATTTAGGTTCAGTATCTTCCAAGGATGCGACACGAAGGTTTTCAAGAAAATCCCCTCACCCCAGAGTACCCTTTACATGGAACATTTTTCGAAAATTTTAATTTTCTCAAAAATGGCTCTAACGATTTTGATTAAAATATCATATGTTTAAGATATTTTCATGACAAAATGTATATCTTGAATTTCCTGGGAATGTCTCCAAAAGTATTCTTTATTGTGAACGGCTTTTGCATAACTCGTAAACCATAAAAGATAGACAAACTTTTACTGCACAAAAAATGTAGATCGCGTTAAAATACACAATTTATGTTATATACATTTTTTTTGTTGAGTGAACCATTTTCAAGATATTACTTGTTATTCCCTTAAATTTTTCAATACTTATTTTCTCAAATGGGAAATCGTTATTCATTTTTTGTCTTGTATATGCAAAGAATATTAATCTGTGGCAAAGGGAATGGTGCTGCACCTAGCAACCAGCTATTAAGAGATATGTATGTGCTTAAAGGCTACTGCATTTCTATATTGCCCTTGTAAATATATATTCCCCTTACATCTACAAGAAAATTAGCAATAAGATAGAGTCTGCAAATGTTTATCTCGATTAACATGAAGTAGATGGAGAATAAGCGTTTGAAAAAATAATTTGTACAAGAGTAGGGAAAGTCATGTGAGTGTAACACATCAGATTTTTACTTTCTCTACTACGTATAGTAAGTAGGGGAAGTATTGCATTCCACCCAAAAATTCGATACCGAGATTTCACCGGAAATACATGTTTTGAGACCTCCTGAATCCAAAAAAAGCATTTTTGGAAACATGTCCGTGTGTGTCTGTGTGTGTGTGTGTGTGTGTGTGTGTGTGTGTGTGTGTGTGTGTGTGTGTGTGTGTGTGTGTGTGTGTGTCTGTGAACAGCATAACTCAAAAACGAACAGTCGGATAAACACCAAACTTGGTATTTAGGTTCAGTATCTTCCAGAGATGCGACACGAAGGTTTTCAAGAAAATCCCCTCACCCCAGAGTACCCTTTACATGGAAGATTTTTCGAAAATTTTAATTTTCTCAAAAATGGCTCTAACGATTTTGATTAAAATATCATATGTTTAAGATATTTTTATGACAAATAAAATGTATATCTTGAATTTCCTGGGAATGTCTCCAAAAGTATTCTTTATTGTGAAAGACTTTTGCATAACTGGTAAACCATAAGAGATAGACAAAATTTTACTACACAAAAAATGTAGATCGCGTTAAAATACACAATTTATGTCATATATTTTTACTTTCTCTACTACGTATAGTAAGTAGGGGAAGTATTCCATTCCACCCAAAAATTCGATACCGAGATTTCACCGGAAATACATGTTTTGAGACCTCCTGAATCCAAAAAAAGCATTTTTGGAAACATGTCCGTGTGTGTGTCTGTGTGTGTGTGTGTGTGTGTGTGTGTGTGTGTGTGTGTGTGTGTGTGTGTGTGTGTGTGTGTGAACAGCATAACTCAAAAACGAACAGTCGGATAAACACCAAACTTGGTATTTAGGTTCAGTATCTTCCAGAGATGCGACACGAAGGTTTTCAAGAAAATCCCCCCACCCCAGACTACCCTTTACATGGAAGATTTTTCGAAAAGTTTAATTTTCTCAAAAATGGCTCTAACGATTTTGATTAAAATATCATATATTTAAGATAATGTCATGAGAAATGAAATGTATATCTCGAATTTTCTGGGAATGTCTCCAAAAGTATTCTTCATTGTGAACGACTTTTGCATAACTGGTAAACCATAAGAGATAGACAAAATGTTACTACACCAAAAATGTAGATCGCGTTAAAATACACAACTTATGTCATATACGTTTCTTTTGTAGAGTGAACCGTTTTCGAGATATTGCTTGTTATTTCCTTAAATTTTCCAATACTTAATACTTTTTCTCAAATTCGTTATTCAATTTTTTATGTCCTGGATATGCAAACAGAATAGAATGCGCCACATAGCAACCAGCGCTTAAAAGATTTGACTATCGCTTATAACCTACCATGTTCCCCTTGCATCTACAAGAAAATTAGCAATAAGATTGACATCTCGATATCTCGAGTAACATGAAGCATATGGAGAATAAACGTTTGAAAAAATAGTTTGTACAAGAGTAGGAAAAGTCATTGACTGTAACACATCAGATTTTTACTTTCTCTACTACGTATAGTAAGTAGGGGAAGTATTGTATTCCACCCAAAATTTCGATACCGTGATTTCACCGGAAATACATGTTTTGAGACTCACTGAATCCAAAAAACGCATTTTTGGAAACATGTCCGTGTGTGTGTCTGTCTGTGTGTCTGTGTGCCTGTGTGTCGATGAACAGCATAACTCAAAAATGAAGAGTCGGATAAACACCAAACTTGGTATTTAGGTTCAGTATCTTTCAGAGATGCGACACGAAGGTTTTCAAGAAAATGCCCCCACCCCAGGCTACCCTTTACATGGAACATTTTTCGGAAATTTTAATTTTCTCAAAAACGGCTCTAACGATTTTGATTAAAATATCATATGCTTAAGATATTGTCATGACAAATAAAATGTATATTTCGAATTTTCTGGGAATGTCTCCAAAAGTATTCTTCATTATGAACGACTTTTTCATAACTGGTAAACCATAAGAGATAGACAAAATTTTACTACACAAAAAATGTAGATCGCGTTAAAATACACAGTTTATGACATATACATTTTTGTTGTTGAGTGAACCATTTTCAAGATATTGCTTGTTATTCCCGTAAATTTTCCAATACGTATACTTTTTCTCAAATTCGTTATTCATTTTTTTTATGTCCTGGACATGCAAAGAGAATGGAATGCGCCATATAGCAACCAGCGTTAAAATATTTGACTATCGCTTAAAACCTACCATATTCCCCTTGCATCTACAAGAAAATTATCAATAAGATTGACATCTCGATATCTCCATTAACATGAAGCATATGGAGAATAAGCGTTTGTAAAAATAGTTTGTACAAGAGTAGAGAAAGTCATGTGAGTGTAACACATCAGATTTTTTTTAATGGCAATGCACATTTATTATTACATTTTTGGACTGCTCAGAATTATGTAAAACTTTACTTATTGTATATAATTCATATGTAAAATCAATAGTAATGTATGACATAATCTTATGGTGCCATAGCTCAGAACTAACAGAAATATTTCTCATACAAAAACAAATAATAAAAGCCATTGTAAATGTAAGTAAGACCACACATTGTAGATCCTTCTTTGTTGACTTAGAAATACTGACAATACCATGTATTCTGGACACAATCTGCTTTATACAAAACAATTTACAGCTGTTTAATATTAACAGTGTAATTCATACCTACTTTACACATAATTATAATCAAATCCATATAGAAAATAACAGAAGCTTAAAAAAACACCAGTCAATTCTCCACACTGGAATACTATTGTATAATGCAATTACAAAAAAATACAACCCTAAATGTAAATGGTTCAAGCATATGGTAAAAAAATTCTTAATCTCATACTGCTTCTACAGCACAAAGGAGTTCCTTGAACACATCAATAACTCAAACAACAACTGTGAGAAATGCAAGTCATGCATCTGTAAATTGTGTTCCATGTAAATTTCATTTGTAAATATTCAAACATGGTAAATAGCATACTTGTAATGTTATATATTTTCTATTTTTCGTATATTATATGTTATATTTGACCAAGTCTAATTCTGTAAATGAATATTATGGTGAATAAAGATGAGTATGAATATAAATTTTTATTTTATAATTATGAAACAATGATCCTTGTTGTGCATAATCATCTGACTGTTTTATTAATATTTTTGTTAGATAACCATCGAAATTTAAAAATTATTCATTTGTTGGTATCCTTAATTTCACAACAAATGTTCAAAGTGAGCACCACTCACTATGAAACAATGGTCCAGTCTGTCATGGTATTTGTCTAATGCCTTTCGCACAGTATTTGGACTAATCATACATATCTCACCTCTGATCTGTTGTTTTAGATCTTATAAATGTTTGGTCTATTGCAGTGCACTTTGGATTTCAAGTAGTCCCACAAATAAAAATCTAATATATTGAGATCTAAGTGGCCACTCAATAGGTCCTCCTCTCCCAGTCCATTTACCGGGGAAACATTGCATTCAGGAAGTTAGTCACATACCTTCCAAACGTGCTAGGGCACCATCTTGTTGATACCATATTGTGATGCAGTGACTATGGCACAAGGTTATTGGGAGGTCAGCGCTAAGCGCTCAGAGTAAACAACAATAATGGCCGCTTGCCAGTGTAGACACTGGGTGCATTATCAGGAGAAAGCTAGAACCTTCTGGAAGCTATTCCCCCACTTCCAGAAAGTGTGTTGAAATAGTTGTAGAACATTCAAGAACCTTGTGGAAAGATTCCACTGACTATATAAGTGAGATTGGTGCAGGAGTGAGGCAGTCAGTTCAGTTGTGCATCGAGTGGCATCAGTGTGACATCAAGCGCAATTCTTCAAGTGAGTTGCTGATGACTGTTGTGACATGCAGCGAGTGCTACTGTGGAGGTTTTGTGATTGACATCCGAGTGAAGTGAACCATCCAGTGCGAAGAGGCTGCATCACAAAGGAAGTGAAGTGAACTACATAAAATCAAAACAGTGATAGAGAAAAACTAAACAGTGCCAGTGAAAACTGAGAAAAGTGACAGTTGAAAAAACTGGATGAAGTCACCATATTTCTTCACTGAACATGTTGTTCTCTCTGGAAACATATATTAGCAAGCTTGAATGATGCTATTTTGCAACAGGTGGGGATAAATATAAGAATTTAAGTTTCCTTCTATAAAAAATGGTGCAATTTATTTTATTACAACCAAACCTGCACATACATTTAACTTTTTGTGGATTTTGAGTATGCTGTTGGACCATCCAGTGTGGATTTTCTGGAGACAAATAATTATGATGATTTTCAGATGAGGCCACTTTCTGTCTTAATGGTACAGTGATGTGTCTTACAAATTCTAAATTTTGGTTCCACAGCTCCATTACGGTTTCACAAAATTTGCTTCTTCAATTGAAATTGTCTTCACTTAATTCCTACAATAGTTTTATCTTATATGGGTCCCATTTCACTATTTCATCAAATTACAAACAGATGCTTGACTTACATTGTAATTCTATGAGAGTTGCCCTGTGGAAGTGTGTGGATCTTCTTGGACAGATAATAACAAATTAAAGGCATTTTCTTCACTCATAGCAGATTTTGATCTTCTGGAATTAGCCTTATTCTTCACAGTCGAATATTGTGGACTGAGTTACGTTTTGTTTGGATTCAACTCATTGAAAAATCACACGCCTCTTTCTGAGTCCTCTTCCTATTGCCATAACTAACCATCATTAATTTTTTATCCTTTCCCATTCACTGAGATTTGCCATAATATGTAAAATCTCAATGAAGAATGATTTGTGTGAAAATAAACAAACCCACTGTTGTGTAGTTACTGGGTCTTTTTGATTCTCAAATAGTTACAAGCTTAGAGAATAAAGGTAAGTAAGTATTTTAAACAAAATTTCAATACCCTACAAAATCTCAAGTTTTCATTATAGTAGAAATGTTTTAAATAAAAGTTTCTTAACTGATTAAGGACTAACAGAATATCTTAAATGTATACCAGGTTCCATTTAAAATTCTTAGGTACACCCTCTTACCCCACTGGGGCACTACCCCTTATGGTCCCATGAGAATGAAAAAAAGTTCAACACTTAACTTTATTCATCTATTTAAAAGTTATGGCCAATATTCCATACCTTTTGTTCATCGTGTATAATGGGAATGAGTTTTACATGCTTCATTTTGTTTTGTGGTACACATAACTTTTGCAGTTATGGATGATAAATTGTATTACAATGAAACCAAGCACATGTCAAAATATGTTTTCACAAATGACCACTGTCTTTACGACAGCAAGAAGCAAATTAAGCATGGAAACTACAATGTGGTATTATCTTATCTTTTTTAAGTTCTTCCATCAATTTTGTTTAAGTACTTGTCAACATTTTTAAACTACCATAATGCAAATTAGGCTAGTATCTGCATAGGAAATTAGGATGTGGAGTTATGATTCAATTTAGCTAAGGGAAGCATCAGGTGGGCATTCAAAAATGAAAAATGTTTACAATATATTTATTAGTTTATTTTATGTTCTTTAAGTAAATAACAGAAAACTAGCCTTTTTGTAGTGCAATGAATAAATAAACAAACATAATTAAAAATTAAAAATAAAACTTAATTCTGCACCTTGACATTTGTGAGATTGCAAGATAATTCTGCCAGTACTTCAAACAAACATCATACTTTTACTAGTATTTTAGTTCTTTGCAAGAAAATGGTTTAAACAGAAATTTTCAAGCACAAAGAGTATTATTTAATTCTTTCAGGCAATTCAAACTATTTATGGTAAGTATGCAATGAATAGTATAATACAACGCTAACTGAAGAGTCTAATTGCTTTGTAATGTGTGTTACAGATATGTGGTTTTGGTAAAAATACTGGATTTCATTGTAAACTGTTGTTCATGCATCTCATATAAGGTGACCAGTATTAGCCGGTACAGTCCTTTTTTTTTGTCTCTGTCCTGTCTTCTTTTTAAAGGTAGAAATGGGACGCCAAAATGTCCCTTTTTGTGGCAATGACTTACCAGCATAAAACGCCGTTAACTATAGTTCTCAGAAATTCAAAATGTCCTGTTTTGCAACAGTTTGATGAAAAATTTAAAGGTACTAACAACTGACAAAGCAAAACGCTGTTCATACTATTCGTTTACAATACATTGAAACCGTGTGGAGGCTTCATTTGAAAGTCCCTTCACTCACATTTACAGACGACAATTGAACTGTGCCGGTTTGCGCAACCAACAAACAAATCATAATCACTCTGTTTGATGTGAATGCCGCCAACAATAACGCAAAATGTAAACGCATATGCTTGAGTCAAAAGAAATTCATTACAGTTGTGACTTTGGTAGAAGACAGTACTGTGTTCTGCATTTGTGAAACAATAAAATACAGTGAACTTTTGTAAACTGGGAGTGCTAAAACACTTGTAATTAATAATATGCCACCGCCTAAAAGGAACTGTGTTTTTAATAGTGACCTACAAAAGGAATATCCATACATTAAAAATCAATTTCTGACTCAGATGTTCGATGCAGTAAGTGTGCGTCTACTTTCAGTGTGCCTAAGCCATGGGAGGCGATCGGATATATCACAACATATAAACAGTGAAGAACATAAAAGAATGGGGCGTGCAAGTGCTTCTTTTAGCACCGTATTGACTAATGTTTTAAAAGTGAAAGCTTTGGTGATAAAGATATGAAATCAGTGGTTGTTGAAGGAGCGTTCGCTTACTATATTGCCCACCACAACCACTCTTTCAGATCATTGGACTGTACTTAAACTTATCCAATGTATTTTTAAACCAAAGTTTACTTGTGGCCGTAGCAAAACCGAGGCAATTATATTAAATGTGTTAACCTCATTTATCATTTTTCAACTAGAATCTGATTTACAGAAAGCTAATTTCATTTCAGTGCTGACGGATGCATAAAACCATCAGGCCTAAAAACATTTGTATTGCTTGTTAGGTACTTTAATCCTACTGAGGGGATTAAGTTAAAATATTGGATCTGAAATCCTTGCCTGAAGAAACTTCAGAAATCATTGCTACATTTTTGAGCGAGTGTTTGAAAAATAATAATAATTTAAAGGGAAACGAAACACAAATTAATATTTCATTCACCGCATTAGTTTACTTGTCAGGAATAAATAACAACGCACATGGTTTTACCATCTCAAGGATATTGGGTTACGGCTTGTTGAGTTGACGCGTGACATGAGAGCCACACTGCACCCAGACAAGAGTACGGAGTATAGGTGTTTTAAATGACTAACAAGTTTACGTGTTAATTTCACTATAAAGTTCATAACTTCTCTGAATAACAAAGAGTAAAGCTAAAGCTAGCCAATCACTCTTCATATTCCAGTTTATTACTACTGGTGATAAACAATAGTCCAACACCTACTTTGAAAATGAATGTACGTGGTATCTGAGTTTAAGTTAGGGTGAACGCCGAAAACCATACTGGTTCCATCCATTGGTATAAGTGTAAGGAATGTTTACCTATGAATAATGATGAAAATGTATGTTGCTCGGACTATGAAAAAAACAAAATTGGTGAAGGGTGATTTTGTCTGTATCATAAGGCATCAGTAGTAATAGTCCCGGATGAGCCAATTGGATTAACGATAATCCTGCCGCTAGGGGCGCTAGTATCGCCGCTGATTAAGAGCGACGGCGGTAAGTTTGAAAAGCGCCATGAGCGGAAGGATTATCGTTATCGCAATTGGCTAATCACATTTCGTCTTATTTTTACCAATCAAAACCCTCCACGTCACTTCCTGTTTTTCGTTCATCTTTCCCTAATCCTCAATTCTTTTATCTCATCCCGGATTAGCCAATTGCGATAACGATAATCCTTCCGCTAATGGCGCTTTTCAAACTTACCGCCGTCGCTCTTAATCAGCGGCGACACTAGCGCCCCTAGCGGCAGGATTATCGTTAATCCAATTGGCTCATCCGGGACTATTACTACTGGCATCCTATTTTCACAAATTAGTTATAGATGGTGGTGTTTTGAATATTGTGAGGCATAACTTAGCCTTAAAAACAAAAAGGTAGAGCTAAAAAGAAATTAATCACTGCCAACAATCCTGCTAATAAGACCTGGTGATAGTCCTGCTACAAACAGTTTATTGGATTAATTCATGGACTGCTATTGGACACAGAAGAAGAGTTATCATACCATTATGTGTAGTGCTTAGTTTTAGAAATGATTTTCCAGAACCCTGCGTACTATATGTAGGCTTCAAACTTCACTAATAAATACAAATTAAAAATAGTAAGTTTCAAATTCGACCATTATTATTGTTATTATTATTTATTTATTTTAAATTGCAGAACGTGTCTGTGATCAACCTTCTTATGTTGACTTAAAGCGTGAGAAGTGCTTCAATCGTAGTAACTAATGGAGGTCGAAGCTTGGGAGCTATATTCTATAGTATTCACATCAATTACTCTGTCCTCCGTGGTGTAGTGGTTACCACGCTAGCCTCTAGTTCCCGAGGTCACAGTTCAATCCAGGCGAAGAGCGACGAAATGTTTTGGGCGTAAAAGTCCCAACATGGCTTCCTTCGGAAGGGAAGTAAAGCCGGTGGTCTCCTGTCGTATATTTACGGCACGTGAAAAACCTCACGCCTGATAAAGAGGCCTCTGAGCAAAATTTCCGGTTTTTCACGCCCAATATCGAATGCGACGCTAAGGACCATAGTAGTTAAAGAGCGTCCATAAATAAACTCAATTTAATTTAATTACATCAGGTAATGGATCCAAAAATGTGTGTGTAGAGATTTTTTATTTCACGCATTATCAGCAGTTTTCATTCTTCCTCATATTTATTTTTCATGATCCAAGACCCAGGTGATTTGGAATACTGAGATTTGACACCAGTCTGTTTTATTATTATTATTATTATTATTACTATTATTATTATTATTTTATTTACATTAAAATTGCGACCTAGCGCTGCTTATCATGGATCAAAGTGAAGATCATTATGTGAAACATGAGCATATCTGAGACGAAGACTATGATAACTTTCTAAACTGCCAGTATGTATGTAATGTCGAATATGAGCCAAATCTTTTAAGAAGGTGCTATCCAAAATAATTTTCTTCAGAGCATGATAGGCTTTGATTCGCCTTTATTCCATAATTTATTTCTTTGGTCTTCTTCCAACGATTCATCATGTTTACAAGAGTTCCATTTACCGTTTTCTGGCAATTTATGTTGATTTTTATATGACGAAGAATTGATGTGAATTGTTCAACTAATGTGGTAACGTTTTCATTACAGTTTTGTGCAGCACACCTTACATGTTATTTATACTGGCTTTCCATGCCATCAGCTCTGGGTATTTTTTTCATTAGACTTTTAGACAAATGCCACACGTCAAACTCGTGTCTAACTTCCGGATGCTGAGTTCTTTAACCGCTAACTTACACATTTATGTCTAAACTTCAACTCTACACATTTCCAGTTTTACAAGCCTAGTCATTATGTTGTCACAAGCAGCCTTTTCCAAATCGCCTTTCACCATACCTCTTTGAGTAGGTTCAAAATCAATAATTTTGCGGGAATTTAAATCTATTTCAGAATAGACTAAACATATAGCTGAAAATCCTGGGGACCCATACTGCCCATCACCTTAACAATATAGGTATACCACAACCTTTTCATAAATTCGAGTTCTTTTTTCCTTCTAGAACCCAAAATGCTCCAATGTGCTGTCATGTTTGGAATGGTTTTATCGAATGTACGCCTTGAAAACATTGCTAAACCCAGTGATTTGCGGAAGAACTTGAATTGCTGAAACAATATACCAGATAATAAGTATTTACTTCCGGTTTCTTTCCTCATAAATTTTGTGAGTTCCAAGCGAATGTATTGCCGCAATAACACACTGTTTTAACATATAGCATTGTCCCTTTAATCTTATGAGAAATTGCTTTGGCTTTATTTCTACATAAAACACATCCTTGAAAAATAAAAGTACCAAGCAACAATGAAATATTCCGCTGTAGCTTCATGTCCGTGTATGGTGAAAGTCTCTTCTGCTTCTTCTTCTTCCTCGTTGTCACTTGTATCAGAATCTGAAGTGTTTCATTCAGCTTATCCTGATCTTCCTCATCATTGCTTGTTTCGTAGATATTTCGGTTCCAACAACATACAGTTCCTAAATTATTTCATTACCTAGTTCACATTGTACTTCAGAATTCTTGTTTTTTCATCACCTTATACTCTGAATTCTCTTTCACTACTTTTATCATCGCAACTAGCACTATCACATACCTCAGAAACTATGCTTTTACGATCTCTAGCCTCATGTCGTTCTGTTCTTTGTTGTTTATTCTTGAATGAAGATGGTGAAGGATTAATTGCCCTACTGGAACTTGATATCTGGAAATGGTCTTCATTTTCCCTAATAATAAGAAAAGTTCACGGTTCTAATAAAGGCTCTCTGAAGGTTTCATCCGGCATAATCTGTTTTTTTAATAACTGTATCTGTTTATAATCTATGTCCTTAAAATGGAAGGAACATAAACGAGTATCAGGACCAGAAAAAGAATCCTTTCTTTTGGAAAATTTTACCCATATCCTTTATATTTTGGGAGATTTGTTTCTGTTTGGAAACATGTGAAAATGAGTTCTCTTGTGTGTTTCCCATCACACATTACAGCCATGTGCGCAACATTGAGGCATTTTATTTTTCACAATATTACGTTGCTTATATAATATTAAACTGATTTGGTAACAAATTACCAAAACACCACCACAAAGTACACTATTCTTGAACTTAAAGCTAACAAGAACTGTTTATGAAAAGTATTACTGCACGTGCAACAATGACTGACTTGTGATCTCTCAACTGCTTCCAGCGCACGGCTGGCTCTATGACGTATAAAGTGGTTATTGGAAAGGCACAATCAGACGACTGAAAAATTCAATGCCGTAGCCGGGATTTGAACCACGGATCTCCCGGTCTCCTTCTGGTTACTCTAACCACTGAACTACCATGGCAACATGCCGGCACGACATTAAAGTCTCAACTGATTCGCATTTTCCCCGGTAAACCACAAGGAGACCTCAAAACGTAATGAAATGACATACATAATGTCGTGCCCGCATGTTGCAATGGTAACTCAGTTAGAGCAACTGGACGGAGACCGAGAGATCCATGGTTGAAATCCCGGCTATGGCATTGAATTTTTCAGTCGTCTGATTCTACCTTTCCAACCTTGTCCAACACACGGCTTATGTGGAAGAACAACTAATTCATGATGGTTATTGTGCAGCGGTAATGGTGTGCCGGAGTAAGAAAACAATCTGACCACTGCATTTTACAGGCCATATTCCTCATTTAGGGAGAAGCATGATTTTTGTGTTTCGTTCCCCTTTAAAAGAAAAAAACAATCGCTGTTTGTGCAGATAATACGGACTGCAATTTTGGAGGTGTATCTAAAAAGGGCGTCAACAACGTCTTCACAAAACTGAAAGGAAATTTAGGTCATAACTTATTTGGTGTTGGGTGTTCTCATATAATCCACAATACTATCCAGATGACTGTTGATGCCCTTCCTATTGATATTGAAGGCACTATTTCTAAAATATATTCTTATTTCTATTTTTCTACTCTAAGGGTTGAGAATCTGAAAGAATTTTGTTAAAATTGTAGACCAGGAGTACAAACGAGTTTTAGGGATAGCAAAACAAGGTGGCTTGCTTTTCTCCCTGCGGTCTTCTAACTATGTTTGTTCCTCTGAAATCATATTTCAATCTCAAAATAGATGTCAATCTATTATCAAATCATTTTTTGAAAATCCTTTATCAGAGGCTTGGCTGTACTTTCATCATCACCAAGCATCAACTTTTCACACTGCAGTTCAAAGAGTAGAGGGTCAAACAATTACGGTTTTTGAAGTAATTTCTGTTTTAAATGATTTGAAAGCTAATTTAATCTCCAAGAGTGAAGATTGTTTCATAACATCAGCTGCCAGATCAATTCTTGGTAAATTGGAAAATGAGGTTTTATCATCAGAGATTGCAAAATTTGAACAGTGTGTCCATACATTTTATCAAACTGCAGCTCTATATTTAAATAAGTGGCTTGAAGCCATTGAGAGTTTGCGATATTACAGTTGGGTAACACTTTAAGGCAGGAGTACTGCAATGAAAATGAAATTGAGTTTTATTTATGGACACTCTTTAACTGCGGCGGTCCTTAGCATCCCATTCTATATTGGGCGTGAAAGACCGTTAATTTTGCTCAGAGGCCACTTTATCAGGCTTGAAGTTCTTTAAATATACGACACGGGACCACCGGCTTGACTTCCCTTCCGAAGGAAGCCATGCTAAGAATTGTTACGCCCGAAAATATCCATCGCCCTCAGCCGGGTTTGAACTCGCGACTTCGGGAACTAGAAGCTAGCATGGTAACTACTACACCACGGAGGACGACGGAGTACTGCAATGGAAGGATATACAAAACGCTGAAGATTTCATTCGTGAAATGGCTCCTTCAACTCTAATAGATGATACTGGTCTGTATGATGAGTATGTTTATAGTAAACAATATACAGGGTGGACCATTTATGTTTTTAAGTTGAGACTGTACAATATCTTCAAAACTAAGCGTTGTAGAAAGAAATGTCTTGAATAAAAGTTGCTTGATAGGGAAGTAAAGGAGGACGTTGCGATGGTTATGATGGTCATTTTAGTGTCGATTTAAATTTTTAAAGTGGAAACCTAACTTTTTTTATGCTGTTTTCTTACTCCTCATAAAAAACTAAAGAACATTTATATAAAGTCTTTGTAATTGTTCTTACACCAACTCAAATAACAACGAAAAGTCTGAATGGCTGGTTTACGAAGAGCGCAACGAATGGTTAGACCGTGCATGAATGGTCATTTGAGGGTCAAATTACGTTTCGTAATTGGGAACCAACATTTTTCATTTTGTTACCTTATTACTCATCCCAAAATAAACAGTTTTTATAAACCATTTTCTAATGAGAAAACATACAAAATGTGGATTGCCATTTAAAAAAGTGAAATTGACCCTAAAATAACCACCATAACGTCCTCCAAATAAAACACGACTAATAGCATTTACTTTCCTCTATAATATCAAGCAAATTTTATGAAAGACATTTCTTTCTACAACGCTTAGTTCTAGAGATATTGTACAGCCTCAACTTAAATGGTCCACCATGTATATCAGTGAAAATATTAGAAACATGGAAACTGGAAAAAATATCACTTAGCGACTTTTGGGTAACACATTGTAATTCACATAGTACCTAATATGAACAATGTGTCTTTAACCAATTTACTTAAAATAATAGAACCTCTTCTTTGTTTACTAGGAAATAACGCCCCACTGAACGAGAGTTTTCTCATATGAATGGTTTGTGGACAAATGACAAAACCGCTCTTTCGGTATAGACATTGAAAGCTGTGTTGATTAATAAAGTGAACTTTAATCACACTTGTGTAAATTTTTTACAAACTCTTGTGTGGTAGAGTGGACTTATTTAAGAAGATCCATTCATCAGCGAAATATCAATGAGGAATGACTCCTGCACTAATAATTCTATAGGATTGTTTGGCAGGATACTATATACGTAAGCGACTATATATGTAAGTTACACATTATTTATTATTAGTTTCGAAACCTTGGCATTTATGACGAAACAGTTTTATGCATTCTCTTTGTCTCTTGCTTCATGAGAAAAATTTAAAATGTCCCGTTTTTTTCCTTAAACAATGTGGTCACCTTAATCTCATATTCTCTTGGTGGAGGTAAATGAAGAGCTAGTTGTCACCCAGAAAAAAGTCTCACAGATACGAAGGCATGTGAATTATCGTGTTCTATAATAAACAACGGTTAAAAGATACACAACGTATATCATATAATCCCAGAACTGCATTGCAGACTTTTCCAGTGCCCACCTAAATACTTAAATGCTTTGTCAGTTGTCGCTGAAAATTGTAAAGAATTACTTAAGTGAAATGTGATCTCAAGAGAGTACCAGCTTCAGAATCCCAAGTTCATGAAGAGCAATACAAAAATTGAAGAAGTGTTTTTTTTGGGAGGGGGGTTAGCTGCTGTTTGATCTTTAAAATCCATTCCAGATTGTGCTTCTGTGAATGGTACAGTAATAGATCTCCACTCTCTCATATGTAGAAGTACATTTTTACTTTGTATAGTACGTGTCTGCAGAGGTAAACAGACTAATAGGGGAAGGATTGCATTCTAGTAAAACTTCTGATATTGAGATTTCACCAGAAATACGTTTTTGAGACTCCCTAAATCCAAAAAAGGCATTTTTTAGAAAAAAAACTCCATGAGTGTGTGTGTGTGTGAGAGAGAGAGAAAGAGAGAGAGCGAGAGAGAGAGAGAGAGATAAAGCAACATAACTCAAAAACAAACATTGGTTCAATAACAAACTTGGTATTAAGATGCGACACATCCTTGGAGGATGCTGAGGAAAATCTTCCTATCCCAAATTTAAGGGAATAACAAGCAATATATCGAAAATGGTTCACTCAAGAACAAAAATGTATATGAAATAAATTGTGTATTTTAACGCGATCTACATTTTTTGTGTAATAAAATTTTGTCTGTCTCTTATGGTTTACCAGTTATGCAAAAGTCGCTCACAATGAAGAATACTTTTGGAGACACTCCCTGAAAATTCGAGATATACATTTCATTTGTCATGAAAATGTCTTAAACATATTATACTTTAATCAAAATCGTTAGAGCCGTTTTTGAGAAAATAAAAATTTTCAAAAAATGTTCCATGTAAAGGGTTATATGTGGTGAGGGGATTTTCTTGTAAACCTCGGTGTCGCATCTCTGGAAGATACTGAATCTAAATACCAAATTTGGTGTTTATCTGACTGTTCGTTTCTGAGTTGTGTTCACAGACACACACGGACATGTTTCCAAAAATACTTTTTTTGGTTTCAGGAGGCCTCAAAACACGTATTTCCGGTGAAATCTCGGTATTAAATTTTTGAGTGGATTGCAATACTTCCCCTACTTAATATACGTAGTAGAGAAAGTAAAAAAGATAAAAGGATTTGTGTTTTTCGTGTGGATTGGGAAAACGATACCTAATTTAGGGACTGTTTAAATGCAATGGCGACAAAAAGCACTAAGCATTTTGTAAATATTGCCGTAATTGTTGTGCATGAGGGGATGCAATGCGCAAACGCTTATTTTGATTTCAGGTATCTGGCAACCCTGCTTACTTTACGTCGAAAATGTAAAAATTAATGTCTCTACTATGGTGAAACAGCTATTGTTTCATTAGCAAAGGTTGGCGAAAACGATATTATACGTCAGCTATCATGCTATAACGACCGAAACCTGAAGCAACGTGTCCGGCGTCTGCAAGTAAACTAGAGGAATATGAGGATTGGTATGAGAAAATATTGGATAATTTATTGCAGAGTTTCATTTAAACATATTTTCATACAATTTCCAGCTGTAAGAAACGATTACTACACATTCCTTTGGGAGTATCTATATTGCTTTATTGATGTTATCAAAGTTATGCTTGAAAGTAAATAACCCTTGAATAATTTTAAAAAATGAGTTCCGCTATTGTATTTTCCCTAATTGCATGTTTGGAAAGCAGCATATTTTACTCACAAGTAGCCAGAACATACGTACTGAATAATATCCACCGAAATATTTTTTTCTCTAACGTTATTTCAGTTACAGAATCTTTTCTGATTCATCTAACTTTGTGCGTTTGAGCCCCTTGTTTGCATTTCCGTCAGTAGGGGCTGTCCAAATGCACACATCTTCTCTTTAAGCCCCGCCTATGTTAAATTAGTTTCATCTCAGTTTTTTCGGGTAACAACTAAAGCAGGTTTGCGTATAGGTACCCATTATAGTTTGATGTTGAAATGTAACCTATGGGTTAGGTTTCAGTTTTGCTAGTTGAAACCATGTCATTGTTTATTGCCAAAGTTAAATGGCCAGAAATAATGAAAAACTGGGTTCAAATGTGCAGTATGATTCCAACATGAAACAACCCATAGCCAGTTATCAGCATTGTTTTATTAATGGCTTTTGTTTGATCTGGGTCATTTATACAAAGAATACCTTTCTTCTCAGTGTCTTGCCAATCATTGCTGTAATAAAAACAGGGAGAACTTTCAATACTTGTATTGAAAAAATATCTTACTTTTTGTACAGATTTTATTCTCTAGCTGTGTGCAGTTTCCAAATGCACAAACAAAATGCTAGCAACATATGAGTAACAAACACTGCCAACGATTGACAAACGACAAGCATGCATTCCTTAACAATGTTTATGATTCAGTGTTTATACAAGCTTGGATTTGGGTTTCTGATTCATGGGAGTTTTTTTTTTTTTTTTAAATACAAGCTTAGGTTAATTAGCACCTAGCCATGCAAGTGAAGCAAGCATGCATTCCTTAACAGTATTTATGATTCACTATTTATATAATATATGAGTGGGAAGTGAAAAAGAACAAGTAACAAAACGTTGCTAATCCCACAGATTTTGCTTCTCATTTAGATTGGCAATTCCCATCATGCATATACAGCAGCGAGAATAGGCTATGTTGTCCTGACACCATAATTCCGCTGTAAAAGTAAATCACCTAAAAGTGCCGGCAAGTGGGCAACAGAGAACGGACAACATTGACTCCAAAGATGACTCCTAAGATAATTTAATCACTGTCCTTTAACTTTTAATCACACTTTGAATTCCGACGCAAGCAATGAAATTTAGCCAAAACAGTACACTTCATTGCAACTAGATACTGACAGGTTCAATATGTCTTATATTTAGAATTATCTAAATCAAGCTGCTGTATACTTAAATAAAATGCTTGTGTAGTGTCTTGTATTTCTTGGGGTTTTCAGTCAAAGAACTTTTAGCCCACCTAGTATTAATTTGCAGTGTGACAGCCCATGTTGGCCTGCCAATCTGACTACTAGACTCATATCCACATGCACAAAGTTGAGGTGGATGATATGGGTAGGTGATGTCAGCATCATGCTTCCTCCAGGTGGAGTGTTGGTGTACTGACTCTTGCATCACTACTTATTTTACCTCTTTGAATTCCTCACCAGTTATGAGTGAACTTAAACCCATGCAAAGTCCATTGTCAGCACAGAGGACGGCCTATACATTGCATTTTCTAAACTGTGGATTTATAATTGCTAATTTCATGAGATTCATAATTTTTTTCTCCATTGCACTTTTGTGTCTTTTGGTAACGGTTCCATAAGTACCTTTTGAATGAAATGTGGAAAGAAGAGGATTTAAAGAACGAAAATGCATATATCACAGAGTTTGAGGAAGTGTGAGCATTTAGAAAGCCTGAAGCCACCCATTTTCCCTTTTTAAGACACTTTCATATATACAAAATTCATTGCTAAGTGGCAACAAAGTACTCCATTTTGTTAATTATGCACTTGTGCAGAGGAAAGTGCCCACCCAAGTGTAGTAGTGTAATTCATGAAAATAGTGATATTTTTAGTTCTTCTAAACACACTTGTTACCAATTCATGTCTGTATCATCAAGAAGCCTAAGACTTAGGCAACCATATAAAGTTTGCTCTCACCTCCTTCACTGCAAAAATTTGTAATATTGTACCCATTATTTGAAACCAATTCATATACACACATACTAATCTTAACCTAACATCAGGTAAATCTCAAAACCAGAGGACCCTGTCGATTTACCGCAGCTCGCTATGACCTCTATTCGCCTCATACTCTTATTATTTTTTATTTATTTTTTTTCTTTTCTTTTTATTTTTCTTATCTTGTTTAATGACAGTCTTGAATATTAATCATAGTCATTCAGTGTTCTCCTTCTGCATGATTTCTCATGATGTTTTTTGCTCAGACGGTGACTTCTGTATATACAGCACAGCCACAAAGTGCCTGCTACCAACCAAAGTGTGAAATAATTAGGCAAGGTAAACTTGGAACAAAGCTCATTTTTCTATAAATGTAAAGAAACATCTTTTAATGTACTCCCTCCCCACTAATAACTTTTTACCTCAAGCTGTTTCTTAGTTGTAGCATTGTTATGTTTAACTTATTTATTCGCTTTACATCTTTGTAACTTAATCACAGTCTTTTTCTCACATCAAATGGAACTCACCTTTCCAGTATCATAATTTGTCAGGATAAAGTCTTTTAATGTTAAAAGGCATATGGGGGTTTAGTGGCTGTAACCAGTTCATATCGGATGATAAATGAATGAAATGAGTGAAACGATGCGCAAAGGAGCCCCAGGTCCACAGAGTTTAAAGTTACCCAACATTGATCTTTTCAGGATAAGGGAAAACCTAGAAAAAACCTTATCTGGGTAACTCTCACTAACTGAGATTCCAATTCGGAACCTCTTGAATGAGAGGCAGACTCAGTGTTATTAAAAATGATTATCTGAAACGCATAGATCACATACATAATAAGACAATTCATAGTGTAATGGCACAGAAAGATATAAATCTTGTCAATCTATTTGGGTTTTGTCTCATGTATGTGTCACTTTTCTAGAGAAAGAAACTACAAAAACTTGATAAAAATCACTCAAAATGTAGTCTTTATGAGGAATAGAAAACTGTAAATAGTGATGCTCACACTTTGAAAGTTACAGTGCAACCCTCAAAATGATTAGGTAGTCGAATGTGCACACTACCAATGAAAATTAAACCACAATATTTGGAAAATTACTTATGTACAGAGAGCTAATTTTTAGGAGAAATTATAAGCAAAGCAAGCTATCATTTTGTTTGCTCTGGTACAAGAGAGAAATATTGGAAGCATGACACACTCATGAAAATTATTGTTTTTGAGAAATAATGAAATATTTAAATACAAGTGTGACATTCATAAAGCAGAATTTGAGAAAACTTAAGAAAGATTTGTTGAAATTTGCCAAAGAAATTGCTGTAGAAAGAGCAAAGAGTTGTAAATGAATGTTCAGACTTTGAAAGTTGGAACACATCTCAAAATCATACTTAGACAAATGTGCCCTGAGAAGGGAATAAAATCACAGTTTCAGTCCTCTCGTGGTCTAGGGGTGTCATGCTAACCTCTAGTTCCTGAGGTCTTGGGTTAAAACCCGGCGGAGGGCAAAGGACCTTATTTTTGGGTGTAAAAATGCTTAGCATGGCTTCCTTCGAAAGGGAAGTAAAGCTGGTGGTCCTGTGTCATAGATTTATGGCACTTAAAGGCACCTCAACATCTGAGCAAAATTTCCGGTCTTTCATGCTCAATATAGAATCGGATGCTAAGAACCATAGTAGTTAAAGAGCGACCATAAATAAAACACAGTTAAGAATTCTTACATAGAGAGGGCTAATTTAGATTATGAAAGGTAACTGGATATTTAATTTCTCAATAGAATTTGTACACAAAGTTTGATGTAAGAAAATGTAATGCTTAATGCAAATTTATGTAACTGTTATATAAAATGTTATTTCTTACTAGCTGACTTATCCGACGTTGACCGGTTAGCTTTTTAAACTCAAATGACAAATTAATTTCATTTACCTCCGCCCAATTCTTTATAAAATTATTGTACAATGATCCAGAGGATTTTTTGGTGAATCCTCTCCTTTACCCCTTATAATTATAATTTCGTACAGCCGCGGCAATTCCTAATAACAAATGAAATGTCCTCTCATATTTATAAGCAAAAGGATCTGAAACAGTGGCACAGAGTATCTAACTTTTTAACTTCTCCTCAACAGTTTCTAAGTTCTGAAAATTCTGCATAGCTCATAAGCATTCTTTATGGTGGAACAATTATCACTCAGAATGGTTGAGTAATTTTTTAGATAATTACGCTAGGTGAAATTTTACCGGGACTGACTCGTCTTTTTGGTACGCTTGTAACATAAACGCTACACAGTTTTCACATAATATAGAAACTGTTAACATGCACGCACATAAGCTGAATATGTATGTTGTGCTGTGCACTATGGTATTTTCCGTTACACATTTCACATAACTTTTCTCAATACTGTACTGTAATTTCTCAACAATGGCCTGATTGCTTACTTGCTGCTTATGTGTCACTTCTGCAGCATATGATGCAAGGGCGGGGAAGAGGGGATTGGTCAGCAAGAGCGCACACGGTGCATGTCTCCCAACAATCAAGAGTGTTCTCCGTCTCTGCTTGTGAACAGTAAATGTTTGTTTTTTTCTTCTGCTACATCACTCACTATGCTGCCAAAACAGAAACGTGGTCATACGAGGGCAGTCCCAGAAGTACCCAACCTGACGTATATATAGCGGTTGTTGTTTCAAACAAATGACTGTGGTAGAAAGTACCACCCTTATAAAGCTTAAGTTTGAAGTTTGAGGATGCTCGTTTAGTAATTGTATGGCAGCCTTTAATAGTGAACTCTCTCAGTGAATTTGTAAACATGGTTAAAACTGGCCATCCTTATGTGATACAATACTTTCATTTGAAAGGTCTTAGTCCAACTAATATTAAAGCTGAGCTAGATTCTACTCAGGGGGAGTCTGCTCCTTCGTTTACAACAGTAAAATATTGGGTAGCAGAGTTTTAACGATGCTGTACGAGCTGCCAAGATGAACATCGCAGTGGTCGACCAAATGAGGTAACCACGCCAGAAATTGTGAAGAATATCCACCGTTGACTGGAAGTGCGCGAGCTAGCAGACATCGTAGGCATTTCAAAAAGTGCTGTATATTGCATACTAACTGAAAATTTAGACATGAGAAACCTGTGTGCGAGATGGGTCTTGCGTTTACTCACATGGAACATAAGCAGCATCGTGAGAATGTTTCATTCGAGTGTTTGGTGATGTTTCGCTGCAATAAACCCGAGTTTTTGCATTGATTCATAACCATAGATGAAACATGGGTCCATCACTTCACACCTGAGACGAAGGAGCAGTCAAAACAGTGGATTGAAAGGGGAGAATCGGCTCCAAAGAAGGCGAAGACAGTTCCATCTGCAGGCAAAGTCATGGCGTCAGTTTTTTGGGATGCACGTGAGATAATTTTCATTGATTATCTTCAAAAAGGAAAAGCAATCAATGGCGAGTATTATGTAAACTTATTGCGGCATTTGATGAAATCAAGCAAAAACGGCTGCAAGTTCTGTTTCATCAAGACACTGTACCAGTTCACACATCCATTATCGCCATAGCCAAAATCAGTGAGTTAAAGTTCGAATTGCTTCCTCATGCACCCTATTCGCCAGACTTAGCCCCCTTGATCATTTTCTGTTTCCAAAGTTGAAGAAATGGCTTGGTGGTAAAAGATTTGCCAACAATGAAGAGGTGCGTTTGCAATTGTTGGCTATTTTGCAGAACTCGGCGGTTCTCACTATAAACAGGGTATTGAAGCTATTGAACATCGCTGGGAAAAGTGTATCGAGCTGAAAAGGAGACAATGTAGAGAAATAAAGATGTTTTTTCCCAAAATTTTTGTGTTTTCTTTGTTAGTTCAGGTACTTCAGGACAGCCCTCATAATGCTCTCATGGTGAAACAAAAACAGCAAATTTTACATATGGTTGACAGTGGAGAGAAGACCAAAACACAAGTTGCAGAACAGAAAAACAGAAAATAGAGACAAGTCTGGCAAGCTGTTCATTTAGTGGCAATAGCAAGCGCATGACTCCAGCAAAACATGAAAAAGTGAAGGATTCGTTGTTTGAATGCTTCCAACACATGGGTTCACAGCAAATTCCATTCCAAGAAAAGACTCGAGAAATCGCCCAAAAAGAGGGAATTGCTGGGTATGTGTTCTGGGGGATGGCTATGGTGTTTTTCAGAAGAGGCATAAAATCAGTGCATATAGAGGGGCATATAGAGTAAACAAGGAATATGCCAAGAGTGGGCACAGGAGTTTCAATCCAATCTTTCTTATCACCCAAGAAATGCATTTAATATGGATGAAGCAGGCATCTTCTATAACTTGATATCTGAAAAAATACCACATGTCAATGGGGGAAAAATGCCATATAGGAAACCACATCAAGGAGAGACTGATGGTTTTGTAATCAGATGGCTCTGAGAAGCTCAAACCATTAGTGGTTGGAAAATACAAAAATGCATGTTGTTTTAAAAATGCCAACCTATTCAATCTGCCATGTCACTATGAGAATAACAATAAAACTTGGATGACCAAATCTCTCTTTTGTAGCTGGTTCTTGAAGGTTCAACAAATAGCTGTGAGAAAGAGAAATATTTTACTAACTTTAGACCACTGCTTGGCACATCAGTTCGATGACCTGGAACTTCCGAACATAAAAGTTGTCTTCTTACCGGCTAACACCACAAGGCGTCTGCAGCTATTGGATCAAGGAATAATCGCTTCAATGAAGCGTAATTACAGACTGGTTAAGGCTGCCATCAGTGCAATAGAATTACAAGAAAAGTTCCACATTGGAATGTACTGCAAGCTAACCGCAACATATCTGCTGTTTGGGATGAAGTTACAACAGGCCCATAACTAACTGTTTTAAGAAGGCCTGGACAGCAGCTGATAACGCCACTGAAACTGAACAGAAAATCGATGATCCAACATCTAAACTTACTCATAATGTGGATACAACTATGGAATCTGATACTGCTCTTCTACAGACTTACACCCAGTTGGTGCCCTCTTATACTGTCAATATGGAAGAATGGACGCAGCTGGACAACATCATCTGTGTTGCTGAAGAACCATTCATCAGTTCTGCTGATGATGCAAAAGGGAATAATTCTTTACTGTCATCTTCTGAGGAGGAACATGAAGATACGACACCATCACCCTGTGCTGAAGTTGCTGTTCTCAAGAGATTTGCTGCCACTTCTGATGCCTCCATGGCATTCAGGCTGCCCTGGATGTGGTATCTTCAGAGAGTGTCATAATATTATGACCAATAGTTCGTCAAACAACAATTAACAATTTTTTCAAATTATAGAATTAAAATGTGTAATGGATAAGAATAGTTATAAACTAAAACATGTGTTGATATTGTAATGAAAAGAAGCTAGAAACAGTGATGTGTATTGAATTTATTTAAAGGTGAGTCGGAATTGTAACACTAACATCACTTAAGTTTACTCACTTAACATGTTTCGGGAAACCGTTGTTCCCATCCTCAGAAGGTTATCTCGACTGGCTTGTAATGAAAAGAAGCTAGAAACAGTGATGTGTATTGAATTTATTATTTCACTAATCACAACATCAAACCCAATATTACATTAGTCAAACCAGCCAAATTTGCAGCCGAATTAGATGCATGGGAGAAGATCACCATTCTAAAACACAACACACATCTAATGAATTTTGATTTGCCGCCACCAAATCCTCTCTGGAAGTACATTTCTCCACCACAAGATGCCACCACAGTATCCAGTCCAAAAAACGGAAACACCAACAACACGGGCCAGTCGAGATAACCTTCTGAGGATGGGAACAACGGTTTCCCGAAACATGTTAAGTGAGTAAACTTAAGTGATGTTAGTGTTACAATTCCGACTCACCTTTAAATAAATAAAACATGTGTTCCAATTAAACTTAGTATTAAAAGAACAGTATATTTAGGATTATTGTTTGTTGTATTACACGACTCACTAATTCAGTGAGTACAGTATTGTTCCGCAATTGTACTATTTAAAAAAAATTTATGACAAGCATTTGATGTTGTACTTTGTCAGTTAAACAAATGCCAGATATACTGTATACCAGAGGTGGCGAAAACGTGACTCGCAAGGCATTTTGACTCTCAGGCGCACGTTCCCTCTCTGCAACCGTCCATTTGATTTTCACATGCTGCTGAGTGAGCAGTGCATGTTGCATATTTGGTGACTCGCAGAAGGAAGTCGTTTTCGCCACCTCTGCTGTATACAGTAGTTATTTTTACTTTTTCATAGAGGTCATGAAAGGAGAGCACATTCATTCTTTGGTACGCGTAACAAGAGAAAAGGTGAACTCAACAGTCGTATTTTGCCATTTTAGACAATATGGGAATATGTTTACAAAACCTTGTTAATTCAAACGTCGTTAAACCGAATTGACTTTAAATTTGAATTTCGGTTAAACGAGGGGTCTACTGTGTATATATGTATATACACACAATGAAATAGAGAAACTAGTGAATATGAAGATTGCATAGGTTACCAAGTTAATCTCTTAGGAAAATAACATAGTCTCTGACCATCGACAAAAATAATCTCCGTTATTAATTATAAAATACCCATTCACTGATTTCTGATGTTAGCAATTTTCTCTCTCTATACAATTGAGACCGTCAAGTGCAAAACTTGCCTTATCCAGGTAAAACAAATTTTCAGAAAACGTGAAAACTAATATTAGGCAAACAGCAGAACATATGAAAATTCTCTTAATGTTATAATGTCCGGACTAGACCCTTAAAGATGCATGCATTCTCTTGAAAATCAGTCTCAAATAACATGGCGGCATATCAAAATTTAATTTTGGATAAGGCGAGTTTTGCACACAACGGTAGTGGATTTGGCGAGTTTTGGTGGAAACACTACTGAATTACAATTAAGTGCAAAAATTTTCGCATTTACTTCTCAAAATTTGTATTTGACAATGTTAATAAATGACTTCTTACAATATTTGTATAATTGTAATCATTTCTGATTCCATTTTAGTTAAAAAAACTAAATTTTCACAATTTTTATTACCAATTTTGCATAAGGATATCAATGAAGCACTCCTTTCATAGCTTGCTCACTAAAATTGACCAGTTTTCATATCACATACATCTTATGACTTGTAAAATTCACATATTATGTTTAAACTGTAATACTAATAACTAATGTTCAAAAACAACATATCAAATCCTAAGTTGTCCTTCCTCAGTATCCAAGAAACTCTCACAAACAACATCTACTTCTTTATCGTCATTGGCAATATTGTTTTTAGATATTAAATTCTTGTAAAATACAGGCTTTAATTTTTCTCCCAGTTATCACCAAATGCTTTTTTAATACATTTTTCACATCTTTAACTTTTTCCTCCTTAACCCTTACACCTACATCTAAATTCCTTGCAATATGCATTTCTAAGGTTTTGCCTCGCTTCAGAATGGTCTTGCCTACATACTTTCCGTCCTCCAGCCGGGAATCGAAACTGGGACTTGTGGATTTGGATGCTAGCATGCTAAAAAAAACATCAGAGTCATTTGGAGAATTTGATGTTGTGCCACATGTTGTCAAGGTAGCTCATTTGATTAGAGCAGTGGCATGGTAAGCCGAAGATCAGTGGTTCAGGTCCTGGCTATGATATTGATTTTTTAGTCTGATTCTACTTTTCCTTGTTTTTATTTATGTTCAGTACTATAACGGAGCTTTGCTACTGCATCAGCTGTACATTTTTATCATGAAATAATATCTCCTTTTGGGTGTTTTAAGTGCTGTTTTAAAGGATTTTAATTCACAAGTGTGTATGTGTACCACATATTGCAGTATTTTGAGCAATAAAATGTGTGATTTTACGTTTACAGTATTGGCATCATTGGCTGTTTTCTTCGGAGTTGTAATTCATGGTAACAATGGTGCAACGACAACAGCATCTTATTTATCGTCCTCTGATAGAGTGCGTTTGAAGCAGGTGTTGTCTGCTGCATGGGAGCTGAAAGATCTTCCAGCAGCACATTATGCAGTGCTTGGTTATAAACTTCTTGGAGAAAGCATACCAAAACCACAGGTAACATGATAACCTGTTACGACTTGCTGTATCACATAGAATGCTGTTTTGTGTCATGTGCTTAATGTTAGTTTCACCTCATTTTACTTTGCATGTCAACATTACCATTTGTCATCGGCTGCTGGACACAGAAATGCCTGCAGTGATATGAATCACTGTGTGCAAAATAATAATAATATTGTTCTCATACACAATGTTTATCCGGCCCTCATTAATCTGGATTTCTGGCTTACCTGGACTGATTTTTTGCTTACTTTTTCACCATGAAAGTATATGTAAGATTTGATAAATACTTTATTTAAGTGCTAAGTTCATACATGGTTATGGACTGACTTTAACCGTAGTTATTTGGCCAGCCGTAACTATTCAACAGTCATTTGTGCAAACTAAAAGTTAACCTAAATTTCCATGCTTTTCATTTCTATTACATCTTCACTTTCCGTAAAAACTCCCCTAGTTTGGGAATCTGCTTCTGGTCTTCAAAAATCAAAAGTGTTTCTTTGATTCTCTGTAACCATTTCTTATTAGATTTACCCTCCAGTCATTAGTAGCGTTACATTGCTAGATAATGTGAATTTCATCTTCCCTCTCCCCACATTCTGGGGATAACCTCTCCCCTCATTCCCCTTAGTATCCAGTTTCCAAACCCATAATTGAAACCAGGCTAACACTTCTTTTTCATTCTTTTTGCAAATTAAAATGTACTTCTTCTTATTTGACAAATGCATATGAATGTATATGTATGTAATTGTTGGCACTGCAGATAGCATAGAGTTTGCTGTTGGTCATACTCTCCAAGCTAACAATAATTACTGTTACCATGGTCAGTGTCACAGAACAACAAAACTAAATGTTGACTAATTTTGAAGATTTAGAAGCTAGTAACAGTGATGTGTCATAATTTAAAATAAAGAGAGTTGAGGGTTGTTACACTACATCACTATAATATTCTTACTTATTCTTACCAGAAAGAATACCAACACATTATCAACATAGCCACTATGAATGGATACCAGAAAAAAAACAATAGATAAGAAGATAAAAAGGTTTGAAAGACCGAAATACATCCAACAAATGACTACGTTACTCAGACAACAAAAACCACAAGCATATAGAAAATTCACTTATCACCCTTGGACACATCATAAATTTCAAAGGATCTCCACAGAATAACCACAATATACAGAAACTACTATGCAACAGAACAAAAGATCCTATCCCCAACGATAAATCAGCTGGTATATATCAAATTGATTGTAATGAATGTAACCTGGTATACATAGGAAGAACCAAAAGAAATCTTGAAATAAGACTTAAAGAGCATGTGAGATGCATTTACCAAAAGCAGCCAGATAAATCAGCAGTAGCACATCATTTCTGGTCTTCAAACCATGATATCACTCCGAACATAAAACTCTTAAAACTGATCAACAGCAGCAATGAATTGGACATCTGGGAAAAAATACATATTGTCAAACACAGGAATCACCTAATGAATTTCGAACTGCCGCCACCCAGCAGCCTTTGGAGGTTCATCAGCCCAGCACCAGAGAACACCACTAGCCACACACATCCCCCAGACGATGACCTGAAACATCAGTTGAGAACATGCTGATGATGGGAACAAACCGTCTCCCGAAACGCGTTCAAGTAAGAATATTTTAGTGATGTAGTGTAACAACCCTCAACTCTTTATTTAAAAAAAAAAACTAAATGTGTTGGTGTTTATCATACTTTAGGATTTTTAAAGAGATAGGTAGATTCACTCACCCCTTTCAGTTAGGGACTTGATGACAGCTGAGAAATGCCTTCCATAATGTCCATAAAATCAGTGGTGATTGGTCCTCCTCTTAGTCTGAACTCACTGATCACAACATAATGTTCTGTACCAAAAATACTTGTAAGCTGCAGTAATGACAACCTGCCACTGACTAGCTTGTAAATGCAAATGATTGACAGCTAACAAAAGGAAGCATGTAGCCATTAAGAAAACTCATACCCAAACTGCAAACCAGGTACTTATGTGAAGTTATGCATATCTCACATATTTTAACACCAGTGGGGATCTGACCCTGCAGGGTTAAGCAAAAGTACAAATTGTTCTTTCATTCCCGTGTTTTGAGTGTGCATGAGTGAAATGGCATAACAAAAGTGGTTATTTCAATGGACAGAAACTTGGAATTCCTGAACAGAATAAAGAAGAATTGCTGAAAAACATAGGTGCAGAATATAGTGTAGGTACTTAAGCTGTGTCAGATTGAAGAAAGAGCCGCAAAGAAATTAAGGACTTTTGCTTCAAAATGATAACTAAAGACAGTTTGCAGAACCATGGCACAATAAAGAAAGCAAGAGATGAATCCTTAGATGATGCATTATTCATTTGATGTAGTTGGGGGGGGGGGGAAGCACAGTGTTCTGATAACCAGTCTTATACTGCAAGAAAAAGCGCTAAGTGTAAACCTGATTATGATCCGAACTTCTTATTTTAATGGACGCTTTTTAACTGCCATGGTCTTTAGCATCCCATTCTATACTGGGCATGAAAGATCGGTAATTTTTCTCAGAGGCCTCTTTATCAGGCTTGAGGTTCTTTTACATGCTGTAAATCTACGACACGGGACCACCAGCTTCACTTCTTTCTGAAGAAAGCCATGCTAAGGACTTTTACGCTCAAAAAAATCCATCACCCTCTGCTGGGTTTGAACCCACGACCTTGGGAATTGGAGGCTAGCATGGTAACCACTACACCACGGAGGATGACCCGAACTTCACAGCCAGCAAAGGTTGATCAGATGGAAAGCTCATCGTGACAATGTGAGCTTTCAATAATGGGAGAAAGTTTTCAGGAGACAAAGTGGCTGCAGATTATTCCAGAAAAGAATTTAAAGACATTATTTCTTCTAAAATTTAACCCCACAGGTGAATCTGGACTTCTTATACTCTGGTTTTCTCCGACTTCAAACCAGGTGAATTTTATTGTTAGAGGAACACTGATGTTTTGGGAGTGTGCAGCTCTCCCAATGACTTATGCAGGGAAAATGGCCCATATTTATACTGGCAAGCTGAGTTGGCCAACAGACCTGGTAGAAAAGTTAATGCATTCCCATGAGGTTTGCACATAGACCCCAAAGAAAACAACCCTACTCTGACTGAAGGTATGTGTTTTGGGATTCTTCTGTAACTTTTACTGGAGTATGTGGCAGGTTTCCATGCTGAACTGCATTATAGACTAGCATCCTAGTTTGGTGTGTATCCTTGGCAGGAGGCAGTGGTCATGGTGATAATTCTATTGTAAGGAATGTTCTACCTTTTAACACAGCCGAAATAGCTTTTTTCTTACTATGCTTTATCCTGAGCTCCTTGGTTAGATTTTTGGCTAGGGAAGGTTTTGGAGCTTTTGGAACTGTTGTTAGCATATCCAATAAAAAAGTGAGTACATTATGCACTTTGTGCTTGGGACAACCTTGATCTTGACCACAGTTGAGGCATAAGAAACATCTATTTGCAACCTTCTGGCCCTCAATCCTTTCCGGCATGCCTACTATCCATTGACTTCCTTGCCCTCAATGACACATTTATTTGCAAAATATGTACTAAAGTTCCCAAGTTTGCATGTTTCCTTGCCTATGGCTTGCTAAGCATGACTTTGACGATGTAGAGTTGCTGTTGTTGGTATGCTAGATTGCATGGGAATGATGAAAGGACTTGCTCTATCTTCTGTGCATTCAGACCATCTTCAGCCTCCTCATTCAGGAATTCCATCAGCTGTAACATGTTGCTATCTCATGTGTTCATTCTTTTCAAATGAATTAGCCAATGTCAACAAATATCTTGGCCATTAACACTCTGCCATAGATGCCTAAATTCTTGCCCAGCGCAGTGAGTGCTTGGATTCAGTGATGACATTCTACCTATCTATAGGTGTCGTTTAGGTCTTCTGAGCTACCAAAAAAGGTGGCTTTTAAGTCAAGACGGCTTCAAGTAGTGAAGATGGGATTGAATTACTTTATTTTATCACCATAGTGGAACTTAATCTTCTTTGTACGCCTGTGTGTGCTAACTTTTATGACTATCCCATCCACCAGGAGCATATGTTCTCCTTCTAGGTAATCTTGTACGAGGACATGATTGTAGGTTTCTGATACTGCTGGGTTTTTATCCACTGATGCCTGGAATTGTTACCAGAAATGTGGCCATGATTGTATGTTGCCAGAGAAAGCTTCTAATTTGATCATAGGAAGCTTGGCTTGAGGAACAATAGTGGAAAGAACTGGCAGAAAAATGACATCTGATGGAGTATTTTCTCACATGTATTTGATACAAGCTTCTTAACTTCGAGTATTGCATGTTTAGTACTATAGGTATATTCTTCACAGCTCATTGTCATACTCGGTATCTTCTAGTACATCTTGAGTAGCACTATTTCAAACCGATAAGCTCTGAAATCTCTCTTCAAGACAATTAAGATAATATTGTACTTCTTCTTTTGTTATAAAGCTGTCAAATTCTTGCATGTATTTGAAAGCCATGTAACAGAACAGTGTCATGTAATGTGTTTGCATTTTAGTTTGTCAAACTATAAAAATGTCATGCTGGTTCACTGATGAAGTCATATATAGTGTAATATGCTCAACAGCTTGAAATTCTGTAGGAGAAGCATCTACTTCAGTTCACAGTTTCACTTAATGCACGTATATCATGCAAAAGTAATTATTATTGCAATGAAATCATTAGCACATTTTAAAAGTAATAAACTAAAAGAAAGATCTATTTTCTAATCTTAGGCTTAGTGTTGCAGTCAGGAGCCAGTGAGAGCATTTACTGCAGCCATATGCTTGGGGCTGCCTCTCTTCTTTGTTTACCTGAAGTGTGTTTCAGGAAGAGCATATATACTAAGCACTTATTTTACTTGTATTTGTTCCCATAGTAGTGACAATTGTGAGGGCAATGGAAGTCAGCAATGTGATGAAGTAAATTTACAGCTGCAGAAAAGGCTTGAACTTGAACACACTGAAAATTAGCATATTTTGTTCTTTCAGTACAAGCCCAACTCAGCCTAAATATTTTTACTTTCTCTACTATGTGTAGTAAGTAGGGGAAGTATTGTATTCCACCCAAAAATTCGATACCGAGATTTCACCGGAAATACATGTTTTGAGATCCCCTGAATCCAAAAAAAGCATTTTTGTCCATGTGTGTGTCTGTGAACAGCATAACTAAAAAATGAACAGTCGGATAAACACGAAACTTGGTATTTAGCTTCAGTATCTTCCAGAGATGCGACACGAGGGTTTTCAAGAAAATCCCCCCAGCCCAGACTACCCTTTACATGGAACATTTTTCGAAAACTTTAATTTTCTCAAAAATGGCTCTAACGATTTTGATTAAAATATCATATGTTTAAGATATTTTCATGACAAATAAAATGTATATCTTGAATTTTCTGGTAATGTCTCCAAAAGTATTCTCCATTGTGAACGACTTTTGCATAACTGGTAAACCATAAGAGATAGACAAAATTTTACTACACAAAAAATGTAGATCGCGTTAAAATACACAATTTATGTCATATACATTTCTTTTGTTGAGTGAACCGTTTTTGAGATATTGCTTGTTATTTCCTTAAATTTTCCAATACTTTTCTCAAATTCGTTATTCATTTTTTTATGTCCTGGACATGCAAAGAGAATGGAATGCGCCACATAGCAACCAGCGTTAAAATATTTGACTATCGCTTGAAACCTACCATATTCCCCTTGCATCTACAAGAAAATTACCAATAAGATTGACATCTCGATATCTCGATTAACATGAAGCATATGGAGAATAGGCGTTTGTAAAAATAGTTTGTACAA
The DNA here is from genome assembly GCA_030765065.1 of Deroplatys truncata. Lineage (NCBI taxonomy): Eukaryota > Metazoa > Arthropoda > Insecta > Mantodea > Mantidae > Deroplatys > Deroplatys truncata. The sequence goes on along the minus strand of CM060976.1, from coordinate 22,495,187 downwards.
GAGTAGAGAAAGTCATGTGAGTGTAACACATCAGATTTTTTTCTGTTTATTGTAATCTGATGTGTGTTGTGAACATCATCAGCAAATCCTTCCAGTGTGTTCTAAATTTGAGTCTCTAGATGTCTCTCTTAGGATGTGCAAGGATACTTTGCACTATTCTTACTAAGTTTTAATATAAATTATTGTATTGCTAAAAACAATAGGCCTTCACTGATTTGAGATGGTGATCCTGGGGTTAAATTTGTGATGAAAAGTTGCACTTCTATTCAACTATACCCCCGCCGCTGAATCTTTGCACTTGACAGTTCATGTGGCTTTGCTTAAAGTTGGCTATATTGTGGTTGCGATGTTGCCAGGGTGGCTAGTAAACAAGAACAGCTGATAGTTCTTTCTATCGTGTCTAAGCTGCATACAAAAGTGTATGTAGTAGGAACGTCAATGTATAATAACCATTTTGTATTCTTATTGTTAATTGAAAATAACTCTGCATAAACATTGCAGCGTATGTAGAATAAATTACGCACTTTTGACAATATAGAAACAGAACAATGCAAACTTGCCTACCACATTGAGGAGAAATAAAACAAATTATAAGCATGCGATAACAAAGCTATTTTCATTCACCGATTTAAAACTGCAATGGCTCAATTCCATCCAAATCCCCGTCATTATTTTCACCAAGGCATATCATTAATGGTTCACACTCACTAATAACTCCATCTTTTTCTTGTGTTTTTCGTATTAGCTTATTCACGTCATCTACTTTCTTCTTCCACGTAGCCGCGTCAACCGTCGCCACACCTTCCCACAAAAGCCTTTCCACCTCGGTAATGGTAAATTACTTATTGTTCTCCCTCACATAAGCCTTAATGTCGCACCACACTAATTCGATTGGTTGAAGTGACAGTGTACGGCTTTATCAGCAGGAATAGAAGGATGCCCGTGAAGCTTCACGTACTCCTTTTCCTGTTCAAAGAATTCTTGGGTCCTCCTTAATAGTTCCAGTGCCTGACTATTAAGTGGCGCAAAGGATTTGCACTTCGTGAATCATCACTCGGCGATCGACGTCATTTTTCAGACATTGTCGCACTTAAATCTTGTATAAATAAATAATGACTTAAATGTATACAAAATAGATAAATACATATATGTATAAACGAACAATAACAAAACTATAAAACAATAACCACAAATACAAATAACGATGAACAATATTTAGCTTACAAAGAACAACTCGACGCTCGTGCTAAGGATTCACAAACTGAAGCACGTGGTTGGGAATAAATACATCTGGCAACAGAGCCGCTTCCAACTCCCGTTCCGCTTCCGCTTTGTCATCCACCATCCGGAATGCTGACTTGTGATTGGCTTTGAAAGTCAAACGGTGAAAGCTTTTCATCTGTTTTTTTGCGAGTGTACCAACTTAAACGCGAGCTGTCAAGTGCAATGTTACAGCGGCGAGGGTATATGTTAACTAATGATCTCAGTATCAGACTTGTGAACTAGCAGAAGCTTTTCTAGTCCTGATCTCAAGAATCACGGGAATGTCATAGAAAATTTATCAGTGAAAAGAGATTTCATTGTGTTGCATTTTCACAAAACTTATACACAGTATGACATTGTATTTGTCTATAGTGGATTTCACAAACTGCTGAATGAGATCTGCTATATTTGAAATTAATTAGCACAACATTTTAATTACGCTAAACTGTAATGAACAACATAATAACTTTTTTGTTTTGTTTTACAGATTCTGTGCGATGAGAGTAGATAGCACAACCCAAAAATGAGCCTATGTGTGTGACCATGTTGCTTAAGATATATATATATATATATATATCTCCCAAAGTATCTTAAACATCTGCACTTTTCATACATCATTTGATTCTAATTAAATAGGCTGAAGAAATACCTATATGTGCTTTTATGTATATGCAGAAAACATTGTTTCATGTTGAAATTTCTTTCTTTTTCAGGAAGTTTGCAATTTCCTTTCTGGAAGTCTGAACAGTGCAACAGTTTCCCCAGAGGCATATTACTATGTAACAAGTGCCTGGCAAGCCTTAGGTGCCTGTGGAACTCTTCCAGTGGATAAAATTTCTAAGGTCAGTGTTAAAAACATTGTACCAGGTGAGTCAGCTGCCCTAGGTATTTGTATCTATGCAACCCACATTTTATAGTCTAATGTGCAAACATTGACCCTCTTAGCAAAAAAACTGTTATTGTAGCTCTGCCCTTCTATTCGGTACTATACACAACTAACATTAATGATTAAAGGCCTGAATGAGAACCAAAGAGCTGCAAAAGCCTTAAAACAGATGGTGTTTCATAGATATAATGCTTGCAAGGAGATAGAGGAATGTTTTCCCAAAGAGCGGGATGTACTACATGGGTTCTGGCTGAGTGGGTTAGCTGCCGGAATGTGGTGAAGCAAAGGTTAGCTTTGGAGGTTCGAATGTAATACAAACATCAAATTGTTTTGGTTCTTCTTTTTTTTTCTCCTTGTGTTTATTTTCTGTATTTTAGTATACTAATTTATTTATTTTTGTTATTGGCTCTCCTGTGAGCCAAAGACACAAGAATTACAATCAGATAATTGTGTATCATGTTTACCCTAATAATCTGTACTGTATCTGGTGTTGTAAACCGTGTTACGTAGTTAGCTTTCATTCTTTTGGGCGCATACTGACGATATTAAATCTAACAGTTTTTGTTTCATGTTTAAACCTTATGTTTCACTTCTTCTATTGACAAAGGATTGTAAATGTGCTAAGTTCACAGCAAACAGAATAATAAATTGTTAAAGAGCGTGGATTTCATCAATGAAGTAAATGTTCAAAATGATGACCCCCTTCATTAATGCACATATGTGTACGTTGCTGGAGAGACCTTTTTGCATGCTGTAACATGCACGGTGTAATCTGCCTGCATTCTTCATGTATGAGTGCCCGTAGATGATTTGGGCCCTCCAGTTCTTCTTCTTTGCGGTGGAAAACATGGTGATTATTCTATTTTGTACACACTTATAATGTTAACAAAAATATTATTTAAATCATAATATCAAATTATAGGTCTAAAGAGATGAAACGTAAGGTAATAAAAAGTTAGAACTTAACCTGAAGGATTTGAACCAGAACTCAAGTGGCACAGTGTTAAAGCAACCATGATAATACCATTTGGCCAATGATACCTTGCAGGCTGGGTTCCTATGCGAATTAGTAATCGCAGAACTAGACCCCACTTCAAATCTTTACACCCATTTTGCAATGGCATACAGTGTTTTGAGCTCGGTTTGGTAATTTTAATTCAAACAAATAAAGTGGATCAGTCATTAAAATTACTGTATGATCTGAAATATGCCATAGTTTGTGACATACAAGAAATTATCTACGTAATACTTAGCATTTTTGACAAGGTTGTACAACGTTGACCGACGGTTTAAATCCAATAGGTCGCACTGCGTAGATATGCCATTTTGTTTTCAAATGGTTTTGTCAACCGATGCATGTGATAGGTTGTTCCTTCAGGTGTGCATGAATGTATGCTAAATAATAAAAGTTTGTAAAATTGGCTAAATCTGCTACTTCAGCTCCCAGTGTCAGGGTGAGATGTTTTTTGTATCGACATACATAGCGATTGCATTCTGTCGTGTAAAACACTTATGCACTGAGTTACCTATCCCTACTCTATAAAGTGTTGTGCAAATCAGCCATTAGAAGGCATTCAAGAAAGGCGTAAGTCAAATATATCGCTTAGCACGTTGTATAAATTCAGAAAGAAATAGGGGCAGCTGACTCACATGGTATACTTAGGTAACAAATAGTTCTTGATAACGTTCCGGCTTCTGTACTTGTAGAAGAGGTGTACTACTGTGTAACAAGTGCCTGGCAAACCTTAGGTGCCTGTGGAACTCTTTCGGTGGATAAAATTTCTAAGGTCAGTGTAAACACTGAATATTTAGGTAACAAACCGTTCTTGATGATATCCCAGCTTCCATACTTGTAAAAGAGGGTTTTACCTTCTAGAATAAAATTCTCAATCTTCTTTTCTTCTGTGTGCTTGTTACTTTAAGTAGGGATCTATAAAAGGTGAGACTATTTTTCATAAAAAGTGAGCTATTTTCATTAAAAAGCAAGATCATTTTAATGAACTTTATAAAACAAATAAAATGATGTATTTGTACATAAATTCATTGCTCATTTAAAAACCCTGCACTATAGCCATATCTTGTTTATTATAACTTCATTATAAATGGATTCATATTAACTTCAGTTGATGCTGTATAGTTTTATTAGACACTATTTTTTACAAAAAATAATTAAAACTTCAGATTAAGTATGTGTTAGTTTTATAAAACATTACCTACTTAGAATGCCATTTACTGTTTATAAGAAACTTAAGCCAGATATGTTCTTGTTAATCCAGTTACAAAAAAAATTAATTTCATATAAATCCAAGTATTACACTACTCTGCATTTTCAAACTTTTTGTCAGATGATTTCTTAAAAGTAGGTGTTCTTGAATCAAGTTTTTATGCTGATTCCAGAAATACTGTTTTTTTCTATCACGTCAGGTTTTTACCCAAAATAAGAAGTAACGTTTTGACAATTTTACTATAGAGCGTAGAAAAGTATTCAAATACCATTTCACACAAGGTAAGTTTTTATTCAAGAAACATTTTAAGAATACTCGCAAGAACTCCCCTAATTTATTTCATGACTACATTTTAATAAAACAAGAAGCCAAAGTGTTTCATTTAATTATTTTCAAACTTTCTCTTCTTTGACTTCCTTGCAGATCCTTGAAGATGACTGTCCCTCCTCAACATCCAAAAGTAGTCGGCCATCATAGTTTCATTCCATCTCCCCTGGTACCTCCTCTCCATTTCCTTAATATCTTGGTGAAAACATTCACCCTGCTCTTCACTATAATGTCCCAGAAAGTAGTCGATATGTGAATGCAGAAAATGTACCTTTACACTTATGTTACAACCCATCTTGAAATTTTCCAACATTGTTTTGACAATGGCCTTGTAATTAGGATCTTTGTTATCCTAAGAAGTTTTCAGTAACTGATTGGAAGGTGGTCCATGCTTCTATTTCTCTCTCATTCATTGTTTTCCCAAAATCTTCATCCTTCATCAATTTCTTTATTTGAGGACCAACAAAAATTCCAGCCTTTAATTTGTCTTGTGTAATGAAGGGAAATTTCTTGGAAAGGTACTTGAAGCAGGATCCATCCTGTGGTAGAGCCCTTGCACATTGCTTCATCAAGCCCAATTTTATGTGTAGTGGTGGAAGCAATATCTTTTGTCTCTCTACAAGCGGTTTGTGCAAGATGTTTTTAGTTCCAGGCAACAAGTTTCTCCGCTGTGGCCATACTTTCACACTCCAATGTCTTTGCTTTGCCCGACTGTCCCATTTGCACAGAAAACAAGGCATTTTTGTGAACCCAGCTTGTTGTCCTAATAGTATTCCAGTAACTTTGAAATCACCGCAGATACGCCATTTGTGTTCCTCGTATTGAATACTTGTTAAAAGTATCATGTTTTCAACTGTCTCTTTCATTTGAACTGAATGTGCAACAGGAATGGACCCGTAGACATTCCCATTATGCAGTAACACGCCTTTCAGGCTCTCTTTGATGAATCTATAAAAGGTCTCCACTGAGTAGGATCATGTTCAATGTCATAAAAGTGTATTAACTCGTTTATGTTATTGCAGTAAACCAAGGAATCGATCTGTGAGGAAAAAGGAACTAGCTCTTGTTCTCTGTGTCTGTACCATGAGTAATGTGTTCCTGGTTCAGAAGATTCTTATTTTTAAGACAGGAGCCTAGTAACTCTGCAGATTCCTTAGACAAATTCAAATCACGTACTAGATCATTTACTTGTGGAAGTCACGTATTCAGGGCAGTAGACATCATCAGAATCGTCTTCGGTGATTGCATGAGGTTCACTTTCAACACCATCTTCTTCCAAGTTATTTAAAACAGCTGGAGGAAGAGGAGCAGGCAGATCTTCTCTGTGTGGAACTGCCCTGATGGCTGAAGGAATACTTGGATACACAATGTGTTTCTTATTTTTCAAATTGCACCCCTGAACATTAACTAAACAGAAATAACAGTCTTTAAGGTGGTCTTTAGGCTCCCTCCACACCATAGGAATTGCAAATGGCATGCATGATTTCTTTCCTTTTATCCACAATCTTAACCTCTCACACAATAGACAACTGTCTTTGGAGCCCAGGCCTTGTCTTGGTCTCCAAGTTTCATTTTAAAATAAGCATGGTACACTTTTTTCACAAAGTCTGTTATATCAGTTCTCTGCTGAAGCTCTGTATAATTTCCACAAATGTAGCAGAAAACATTTGGATTGTTCACACACTTGCATGTAGAGATAATGTATTTATAACTTCAATCACGATATAGCACTGGTAATGCAAGCCTCTGATATTAACAACATTGCCTAAATTACAAATAGCATCCAGCATCTACAGGTGTAACAACCTAAAGACTTACAAGTCTGTATTGAGAAATTTCCCTCCAAGAAGTGATAAATTTCCCTTCAACAATACTCATCATCTCCTGGCTCAACTCTATATTTTTGAAGTGAAATTGTGAAAAAACTGTACATGATAGAAAAAAACTAAAATCAGTTCTGAAATCAGCATAAAAAAGTGAGTCAGAATCACTTATTAGTTTTCAGTCATCCGATATCATGCAGACTAGTGTTATCAGCAAAAATGTTCCGCTAATTTTGTTTCTTAACCCACTCCTTTTTACTTCCTCTTATCACATACATACTAGGTAGAGAAGGTATTGCATTGCACCCAAAAATTTGAAAATTCACAAGAAGTACGTTTTAAGGCCCCCGGAATTAAAAAAAAAAATTAGAAAAAGATCTGTGTGGGGAGAGAGAGAGAGAGAGAGAGAGAGAGAGAGAGAGAGAGAGAGAGAGAGAGAGAGAGAGAGAGAGAGAGAGAGAGAGAGGGAGAGGGAGAGAGAGAGCTAAAACATGAAAAGCCCACCTCTGTGTTGTGGGGTGTAGCATGTCTGTTTCACTTCAAGAGGTCCCAAGTTCAAATCTCAGGACAATTTTCCCAGATAAGATTGTTTCTGGGGTTTGGTTTTCCTTATCTGAAAAATGAATTTTGAATGACTCTCAGCTTTAGGGACCCTGGCTTATTTGAGCATAATTTCACCTATTTCATTCATCGTCTGATATGATCTACCTCGTTAAAGGACATTAAACTTCAAGAAAGAGGGAGGGAAAAAAAAAGAGGGAAACAAAAAGTTCCATAATCAAACTTTTCAATCCTTGCTACCATATTGCTTAAATACTATGGCAAAAGTTTGATATTTAACCGACTTAACCATGTGCTGCATGTATATATACTTTTTCTAAAAAGCTTTTACCTCCTCTTACCTTCTATAGATAGGTGATATAGAAAGTTATTATGAAAATTACTTATGTACATTAATTAATGATCACTGGTTTCAGTGAAGGTTCTGCATGTTACTCAATATTTACTTGTATATACTCTTGGACTAATCTAGTAAACACTAATTCACTTAATTTCACGTTATTTTCAAGCAAATTGCTTTTGTTTACTGTATGCAGAATGAAACATGTGCTACTTCTTAGCAAAGAGATAACAAAAGTGATTACCAGGCATAAGAATTTTTAAGCAATTGGCTTCAAGTTGTCTACAGTGAAGCCATATGCCAATACAAAGAGCATAAGCAACAGCGACCAAAGGTCACTGATGGGTAGGTATAGACAGTGTTGTTAGTGCTGCAAATGCCAATGAGCAGTACAAGGGATGGAGGTGGTTTGTTACCTGCAACGTCCCTGTTTAATGTCCAGCAACATTTCATATTTCCTTTCCTCCTGATTTTAATGCGTGGAAGTTCTTATGCCTGGTGATAAATGAGAATGAAGTGTTTGTGGTTATTCTTCTATGAAATGCCTTTACATTTAATTTTTATATTTTAGATTATCTTAGAATGTTTTGCTTTTAATGCATTCTTGAAGGCAAGCCCTTTCTATTCTGATAACACATAGCTTCTAGTAATTTAATGGTTTGTCTGAAACCCTACCAAAAACCTCAAATTACATGCATATTTGTATGGTTTTGAAAAATAGTAGCTAAAATAAGTCATTTATAAATTGTAAATGAAAGAAAAAAGCAATGATATAAGCCCTAATCTTTAATTAGGAAGTTAAGCTGTGGAATTATATCACTGCAAATTATACGTTTGCTTACATGAAATTAAGGTTTACATATATAAAATAGGATTGTATGCTATGGTGTTTCTAGAATGTTTATAAAGTTTTTATGTAAACAGGCTTTGGGTGAAGTTGTGGAGAAGGATACTTCAAGTGTAGCTGAGCTTTACTATGCTGTTCAAGCCCTCAACAGCATTGGTCAGAAGAGAGGTGAAGCTGCTAAGTTGATAAAGACATTGCAAGCAGCATTGAAAAAAGATGACAGTCTCCTTAAGTAAGTATTCATCATAATATTATAGTGAAAAGCCATAAAAGCTCTTTTGTTGCCCTTGACAACTGCTTTCACTGCGAGCTACCGATATTCTCAGCACTATTTGGTAACTTTCTTGTTATGAAGACTTTACAGTTATGGCTAACAACAAGCCCTGAATAACTTTGGCAGTATTGGTGTTCTGCAACTGTGTTTCTTATGGTAATGGGTATCTTCCTTATTGTTAAGCACCCAAAGCAACTAATTGCAAATTCATATGCTTTGGTAGAATGCTTTTCCCATCATTTCCACCATTCTTGGTGCATTGGATTTCTGCTAATTGTTTTGCTTGTTAGTCTGTAAATAAAAATATGGAGCATTGCTCTAATCCCGGCTGGATTAGATGGAGTGTTGCCCTATGGTATCTATGCGAAAGAAAAAAAATGAAGTATTAAAAGTATGCTAGAGCAATATAACATATATGTAGAATACTTGAGAAGTAACCCAGTAATGAAAACAGGGTGACTGACCCCAAATATGGCTGCAAAAGAATTGGAAAGTAAATGGGAAGACCTCATCCAAATTTTAAACCCCTGTGGCAATGGGCTTCAAAAGGACATAAAACATGGAAAAGTGTAATTTTATGTATTTATTATTTCTTGTATGGATTTATTTGTATTTGCATTTGTAAAGGTGTGCAACATCATGGATAGCCATTTGAATTTATTTTTAAAATAATGGTTATAAAATGCTTGACCATATAAAACATTGATCAAAAACATGTGAGTGCTACTTACATCTTTATTAGAGCGTGATTAATTTCTGAAATAAGAGATGTGAAAACGCTTGACCATGTGGTAATAATCATATTGAAAAAACAGCATAGTTGTATTATACGTTGCAGGAATTAAAAACTTCAAAAAATGTGTTTTACATTCCACGTTATTCAAGAAGCAAACTGAAATACTGTTTTGCTCCTCACTCACTCTACATGCAGAACATATTTTGCGAGGCATTCTCCACATCTTCTGATGCTAAATGTTGACTGGCTTATTCTGGTTCTATGGTGTCATTTGTTGACTGTCGATGAACTTTCTTATGCGATCTCTCCTAGGTGGTATTTCAAAGTTCTTGGAACTTTTTAATGTATACTTTCTCCCACAAGTTTGGTTTCAGTGATGTCATGAGGTGCTTTAGTAATTTTGCCTCTTTTCCTATTGTGTGCTTCTCTTCCCAAAAATAGTTAGTTACTGCAGGCTTCTCCGTCTGTTTGTATCTGATATTGCGGTAGTGTTCCTATATTCCTCTTGGTCTTCCCTATGCATATCTTATCACAGTCTTGACACATTTCATATATGCCTTGTTTCTTTTCTTTTGAGATGTTGTTTGTTGTACTAGATTTTAACATCTTTCCTGTGCTGAATTTATTGTATAGTGCCAGGGTTATAATATATTTCTGGAATGTTTTCTAGAAGTTGTGGAAGACTCAAGGGCAGAAAGTAATTCTTTTGTATCTGCATTTTTCTTCAATTGGTGCAAGAGTGGTAATCTGTCTGATTTATTCTTCTCTGGTGAACTTCCTGATCTTCTTGTCTACCAGGTGGTGTATTAAGCCATTAGTTTCTGCTGTTGTAACGATCTGTTTAGATGCATTTTTGTATTCTGTTTCCTTAAGAGGGCATTTATCAGACTGTGTATTAAACTGTTGAATATTGCATGTTGATGTGATCTGGGGTTAAAACCTTTAGCTTTCATGTGATTGTTTGTGTATATGTTTTTCCTGTATATTCCATATTCTATTTTTTCTCCATTTTGGTGAGTTTTAGATATAAAAATCTTATGTGTTACACTCACATGACTTTCTCTACTCTTGTACAAACTATTTTTACAAACGCTTATTCTCCATCTACTTCATGTTAATCGAGATAAACATTTGCAAACTCTATCTTATTGCTAATTTTCTTGTAGATGTAAGGGGAAAATATATTTACAAGGGCAATATAGAAAAACAGTAGCCTTTAAGCACATACATATCTCTTAATAGCTGGTTGCTAGGTGGAGCACCATTCCGTTTGCCACAGATTATAACTCTTTGCATATCCAAGACAAAAAATGCATAACGAATTCCCATTTTAGAAAATAAGTATTGAAAAATTTAAGGGAATAACAAGCAATATCTCAAAAATGGTTCACTCAACAAAAAAATGTATATGACATAAACTGTGTATTTTGACGCGATCTTTATTTTTTGTGTAGTAAAATTTTGTCTATCTCTTATGGTTTACCAGTTATGCAAAAGTCGTTCACAATGGAGAATACTTTTGGAGACATTCCCAGAAAATTCAAGATATACATTTTATTTGTCATAAAAATATGATATTTTAATCAAAATCGTTAGAGCCATTTTTAAGAAAATTAAAATTTTCGAAAAATCTTCCCTGTAAAGGGTAATCTGGGGTGGGGGGATTTTCTTGAAAACCTTTGTGTCGCATCTCTGGAAGATACTGAACCCAAATACCAAGTTTGGTGTTTATCCGACTGTTCGTTTCTGAGTTATGCTGTTCACAGACAGACACACAGACACACACACGGACATGTTTCCAAAAATGCTTTTGTTTGGATTCAGGGGGTCTCAAAACATGTATTTCCGGTGAAATCTCGGTATCGAATTTTTGGGTGGAATACAATACTTCCCCTACTTACTGTACGTAGTAGAGAAAGTAAAAAAATGGTAAGGTGTTTTGGTATTCTATTTCCAATGAATTTTACTCTTGTATCTTGTAGGTTAAACAACTTTAGGAAGTCCTCTATTTGTTTCTTGTCTATGATGACAAAAATATTGGTCCACGTATCTGTGCCAGGTCTTGAACCAAGACCAGTCAACAGCTGCCATAGAACCAACTAGAGAACTGGAACCCAACTCAAAGCCAGTCGACATTTAGCAGCTGATGATGTGGGGAATGCCTCACGAAATATGTCCTGTATGTAAAGTGAGTGGATGGAGCAAAAGAGTATTTCAGTTGGCCCACTCTTTCTTCAGATTGATGAAGATCCAATTTTTCAATAAGATTTTGAGACAAAATCTTACTACCTGAAAAATATATATCTCATTAAAATACACAATTTATGTGAAATTAAATTTTTTATGGCATTAATCTTTGTTATTGGTTGAGTTTTCAGGTACTTTTCTCAACTGAGAAGTCACTATTTATTTTTTCTTGTGGCCATGCAAAAAGTCTGGAAATTCAAAGCCATCGCTTCGCGATACTGTTTTTAAAAATCTGACTTGCTTTAGCCTAGAGTATCCTTCTTATATCTACAATGATGTGTAATACAAGTTTATCTTGATTAACATGGAATACTTAGAAAGAGCAGTTTGTAGACAAGTGAATAGAGAGTGCAACATATGAGATTTTTATATCTGACAGACAGGAAGATAGTAGCCACTGGAAGAAGGGAACAACAATAAGTTTTAAACCGAACCATCTGGAAAAATCAGTAATCTATACAGTCTGCCATGTTGTCTTTAACAAAGAAATTGTTGTTTATGTTTCAGTACTTTGAAATTACTGCTACCATTTCTTTAATTCTAAAGAATATGCTTGCAAATGTTTATCTGTACCTGAGGAAGTTTCTTTTGTGTGATGAAGTTAAGCAATATTCACTGAACTAATTATCAGTGATACTATGTACAGGATCTCCTGAACAATTTAATTTAGATTTTGTCCCTTTTGACTTTTTGTCAGCCGTGATATTTCTGAACTTGAGTGGATGTGTATGACTTTCATGAATAACAATTTCATAATATTCTTTGTATATTTTACTGCAGCATGGTATGCAAAGTACCATACTGATCCTTCCATATGAAGCTCATGGCATCATTTTTGCCTTACAATGTCAGTAATTGATTATATTTTCTCACAATTTATACACACATTCTGACCATCTGTATCATATATGCACCAGGCCCACCAGTTCTTCCATACACATATGTTGACGTATGCAAGCATTGTTAAGTGCGTACGTGACCTTGGCCGACTGGATTGGGGATTACGTAAGAGTGGTGGGGGTAAGCAAGCTTAGATAGCGTCCCACGCTGAAGTAGCGTGGCTTGGCAGTCAGTCAGTGAGTAGAGTCGCACCAGGCAGGTTGTGTTGTTACGCACTCTCCATACACGAAGATGTATGGCGTCCTCAACGAGTGGACATGAAGTCACGGAGGTAATGTACCCACTTTTAGTAATATAACAACTTACCATCCAAGTCTTCCCTGTTTAATTTACCATAGTATAAAGCTCCTTTCTTCCATTCTGAACCATGTAGGAATCCTTTTATCAGATATTCTATAATATCAGAAACACATGTATTTTTGGAGGAGCACCTAAAGGGCCCCAGGCCAGAGATTTGGAACGTGGTGTCGAAATTGTGATAGCAACACCTGGAAGGCTGATAGATTTTCTTGAAAGAGGAGTACCCGCTTCACCAAGATGTCGTGACCTCTAAACAAATGCTCAATGGGAGGTAGGGCGACTCGCTAATGTACCAGGAAGTTCACAATTTTAAATAAGGCGAGGCCACGACAAGGGACGCAGCTAAATGAAAATGAAAAATATTATAGAATATCTGATAAAAGGATTCCTACATGGTTCAGAATGGAAGAAAGGAGCTTTATACTATGGTAAATTAAACAGGGAAGACTTGGATGGTAAGTTGTTATATTACTAAAAGTGGGTACATTACCTCCGTGACTTCATGTCCACTCGTCGAGGACGCCATACATCTTCGTGTATGGAGAGTGCGTAACAACACAACCTGCCTGGTGCGACTCTACTCACTGACTGACTGCCAAGCCACGCTACTTCAGCGTGGGACGCTATCTAAGCTTGCTTACCCCCACCACTCTTACGTAATCCCCAATCCAGGCGGCCAAGGTCACGTACGCACTTAACAATGCTTGCATACGTCACAATATTAATTTAATTGTATGGAAATTAATTAATTATATAGAAATGTCTCAGGGAATAATAAAATAGAAATACTGTTGCTAAGAATTATATTTATATAAGCATAATATTCCACTCTTAAATTTTAGTTTTTCTCCTGAGAAGATGCTAATGTGGGCAGTTCTTTTTGTTTCCATTGTCACTAAGAAAGACTGTATGCTCTAATGAGTATTAAAGTGAAGTATCACATGAGATTCACAGGAACATATAAAAATGTAGTAGTTCACCTAAAGATAAGCTACTGCTGATCATGATCCTTCATCATACTTGCTGAAAATAATCTTAAGACAATTTTGAAAATAATTTTAAAGAATGCCAAGTCTGTCATTTTGGTTGGGACATCAGATATGTGGAAACATACACATTATAAATGTCTTAAAATGTATATTTAATTAAAATGCATGTTATTTTGTTTTTCAGCCTTGGCTACTCATTCCATATAGCTGCATTACTAGGTGCTGATGGTACATTTGCATTTGATAGAATTGAAGATGCAATTGTTCAGGCTGATGAAGTAGATAGTAGATTTCTGCAGTTTGAAGGTGGTCTCAGCATAACTGGTAATAAGCAACAAAACGTTTTATACTGACCTGATTTTGTCATGTTCACTGTTCATGTATCTGTCATATATTTTTGAATTTTTAGCTTAAGTCTTAAATTACAAAAATAGAACAATTTGAACTTTAGAACCCCTTTTATTTTTGCTTTTGTGCTTGCTGAAAAACAGATTTCAATTTTTATGAACATTTAGGTTTTTTTTAACACTATCCCTGTTCCGTTCTGCTACTTACAGATATAAATGCATCTGTCTATGAGTGCATGCACTCACAATATCATTGTTGGTATCTAGATTTGGATTTAATGCAATACTTCCTCTTACAATATTTAGAAATAGAAAAAGAACATTGAAGACATAAAGCAAAAGAACATACAAAAGGCAACTATGAGTTCATTTGATCCTTTTTTCCAGAAAAGAATGCTGTGCTATAATATTATGCTTACTTTCTTCTATACCTAGAATGACTGTTGAAATAATGTATTGAATGAAGCCTGACACACAATTGCCTGAAAATGGAAAGGGAGGGAGCAGAATGGGAAAGTCAATATGCCATGCACAATCAATGAGTTAAGAACAAGAATGTAAAGCAACATTTCTAACCTCAATTTGATTTGAAATAAAGAGAGTTGAATCAATTTGATATTTGGAATATATTGGTTTCTGTATAAACCAATAATAGGTATACATATATATCTTGAACTTTCTGTGTATAATCCTGTGAACTTCCCTTTATTTGACCTGCATTTTTTAGTTTGGTATAACAAAAACTTTTTACAGGAAAAATGTACATTAAAATACACAGTTTGTGTCAAATACATTCTTTGTAGCATTTACTGTTTTTGAAACTTTCTCTGTTGCAAGTTGAGACCTTTCCTAAGGCTCAACTAATTTATATATGGTGGAAACTGATTGTCCAAGACAATTGGGATGGTGGTGTTTGAATAACTGATCATTTACGAAAAAAAATTGTACTGAAACAAAGAAACACCGATATGAAACACAAATGTGTACATATATTTTGCGTAGCACATCTAGTCAGTCCTCTTACACAGAGGACTGACTAGATCGACAAGTTAAAAATGGCAGTTGAAGTAGGCATACAGTTTAGGAAAAGAAATGCCTCCTTTTTTTAAAAAAAATTATTTTGCTTCAGAGCTGAGACTTTTTTTTTTTTTTGCCACTAAATCATGCAAACTGCTGAACTGGTCGGCCCAGTGCTAGTGGAACTTCTACATGGTACGTGCAAATTTGAATTTGGTTACTGGAACACTTTCGGTTGATTGGTATTTAGATAATTGATTTTCTACTGTACTTGAAAGCTTCCCATACACAAATGAGCCAGGTACTTGGGCATCACGCTTGACACTAAGCTAAAGTGGAGGACTCATGTTAAGAAGAAAAAAGGATGACTTGTATTGATTATTAGGAACCGAATATACACAATAAATTGTTAGTTTTGAGCAGTAATTAAAACTTGTTTGGATGTATGGATTGCAAATCTGAAGCTGCACCAAGAAATCTAATATTAAAATTATACAAAACTTTCAAAATGAAGTACTACATGGCATTGTTAACGCACCAGGGTATATTAAGAATGACAACATCCATAGAGACTTGAAGATTGATGCTGTCAGTGAAGAAATGAGAGGCATGGAAAGCGACTTCACAACCATTTAAACTCTGCTGTGTTTCAGTTACTGGACAGCAGTATTGTACTAAGTCTCAAATGGACAAAACCCTGAAGATCTAGCGCAGTGATTTGTGTTCCCACAGGAAAAAATACAAATACTTTGCAGAATTATTTACTGGAATGATTCCCTGCTTAACAGTGACTTATGATAATGAAATCACTATATAAGTGTTTATTTGGTTCTAAGTTGTAATGGATTTAGCATTATTAATTAATTTTGAAGATTTAAAAGCTAGTAACAGTGATGTGTCATAATTTAAAATAAAGAGAATTGAAGGTTGTTACACTACATCACTAATGTTAAATATTTAATGTTTAATAACATTAGTGATGTAGTGTAACAACCTTCAACTCTCTTTATTTTAAAACATTGTCGTGGTAATCTCTCGTGTTATCTTTTTTTACTTGGCGCCTGTTATTGTTTTACTATTTTGAATTTTGGGCTCTTTGTCCTCCGGCTAGCTATTATTACTTATTCGAGCAAAATCTCTTGAACAGGGTGTGTAAATGGAAAGGAGTTGTTACTAAAAGATAACACTGATAAAAGAATTTGTTTTTACACTTTTATTGCTGTCACACTTAATTAATTTCACATATTAATCTTGATACACGCCTGACTGAAACTGTTATATTTTCGAATGTAACTACAATCACTTATTTGCCGCGCATTATTAATTCGCGTATTTCACATTTTGTAACTAACTTTATGATGCGAGAGATTCTGTAGAATTGCATAATGTGTACTTTGTGAATGCTTCCTTAGAACTGTCTGACGTGTAACTCGCGAGAGAGATTTCTTAGAACTGCGCGACATTTACCTTGTGAATGATTCTTTAGAACTGCACGATACTTGCCTATGGCTCAAGAATTTATACTCCTTGACCCCAATATGCCTAAACATTATAATAGAGCTGCTATTGGTTACTAAATCGCGCCAACATTAGCGTCTGTTGTATAAGCCAATCAAAATTACAAACACACATGCTCTAGGGAAGATATTCCCTCCATTTCTAAAGAAAGATGCGCTACCCTGACGTCATTTGTTTGTCTCTTCTAATTGATAAACTCACCCCATTGCTTCATTGTTACCCGCTCCTATTGTCAGTTTCAGTGAGGCCCTGTAAATTTATTTCCTAACAATGCTTATAGCTAACAAACATCTAAAATCATTGTCATACAACAATGTTAATTTACACTACAATCACTCTGGCATTCATAGTGTTGTGATATAAACTACTGCCTCAACATTTAGCATTAAATTAAAAAAAAAATGTCTTAAAAGTTTGCAATTATTCTCTTACCCCCCCCCCCCCCTTTGCTTTCCACCACAAGAGCTGAATGCTACTTCTGCATGTTGAAATCTTCTTGCATAATTTGAAGCAGTTCCTAGATAAGAATGTATCATGATTAATGTAGCGAGGATAGAAGAATCACTTTTTATACGAGTAGTATAATATATAATGAATGGATGTACAGTGGAATCTCGTTAGCACGTTCCTCATTAACACGTTTTCCCGTGTATTACGTTTAATTATAAAAGTCCCGGTACCAAATCACCAAATATAATAAATAATGTTTGCTTAGTGCGTTTTCCCGGTCCCGCTTACTACGTTTGAAGTTTGACGTCCTCATTCGCTGTTTTGGCCAATCCTTGATCGGCAATTCGGCACAGTGGGAGTAGGCGTTTAACACGTTCATAGTTTGACGTCCTCATTTGCTACTTTGGTCAATCCTTGGTCACGGGGTGAAAATCAGCAGCCAATCACATACATGCATTTAAATATTTGTGTGACACGATTTCTGTGGGCGGGAATGGCGGGTTAGAGAATGCTTTACCTTGGCATGGTAAACGCGGTAAACGCTAACGATAGTTTCTAATGTTGAGTGATGACCAAACAACCGTAGATTGTATTTTAACTTTTCATTTACAATGAAAAAAAGAAAGTGTAGTAGGTAAATAACCAACAGTGAAAAACTGAAAATCCTTGATGTAATCACAATCCAAATATAAAACATGTCGATATAGTGCGGAAGTTAAACATTCCTCCGTCAACCTTAAAAGCGATTGTTAGCAAACCTAAATTGATTGAAACTGCTTTTAAAGAAGGGAAAAATACTAAAACAAAACTTTTCTCTTGGAAAATAGGATCAGAAGAGGACCGGAACGAAATTTGTTGCATGGACACACCTCCGTATTCAAATCGTCTTGTATACACCAAAGATAATATCGTCTATTGTACTCGTAACACGATGCACGCTCATAATTTTTTCTTTTTTAGCAGAAATTGTTATCACGTGTGTAATAAAACACACAGCAAAACCACTATTGCCGATTCCACAATTCGCAATTTATTTTCTCAAAAACATTCATAACCTAAAAAATCCAAGTTGACCAAAATAAAAGCTTGAATTATTTATTCTCAGGCTTTGTGTATCCAAATCCATTTAAACATATTGAATTTAACATGGAAACGCGGATCGTATTCAGTATGAAATTGTACTCAAAATGGATTTAAATTGCCCATGGAGACGTAGTAATTATTACATTTTTATTACCTATGTTCTTAAATTGCAGATTTTGCATTTTCGTTAACACGTTTTCCCGCCTATGACGTCCAAATCCTTAGGTCCCTGCAAAAACGTACTAACGAGATTCTACTGTATATAAATTTATCATTTGTACAGAAAGTTGTATGAATGTATCATCAGTTTTTTGAGAAAGTCTTACTGTTACAAGTTTTGCTATATGCATTACATACTGAGTAGTACATTTGCCAACTTTTACAGTGTGTCCATAAAATGTGTGGGAGTGAGGCCTTTATGCCTTTACAGCAATGGAGGTGTTTTTACAGTTTTGTAGGCAGATTTAAAGTCTTACATATTTTCACCATGTACATGACAAAGTATTAAATTGTATTACATTATATGCAATTTGTTGATGGCACTAGTGTAGGACTTCTTTTCTAACTTAAGATTACAGCTCGAATGTACCATACTAATTGGTATACATTGCTATGTTGGGCCAGATCTTATTTGTACATGTGCCTTTATCGCCATCATGGTACTCCCTTTACTGATCTGCAAAACAATTTTAGCGTGTGGTCTTTGTTTTGTGGGATTTAAAATTTGATTGCACTACAGTGCCCTCTAATGACAACCAGCAGTAAATGATAAGCAGTTAATGGGCATGAACATTCAGTATTGGATGACATGAATTGTAAAGTCAACTCCCTTGTGTAAATTATTTATCTTATTTGCATCCTGTGGCTGTGGGATATAAGTTTCCCATTTTTTGTGGTAGTTTTTATTTGTAGTTCATGTTATGAAGTATAAAATATGGACTAGAAATCTGTGTATAGCCTAGGAAGTGGTGTTCTTTGTTATTTAATGTGTTTATTTGTGGTACCACAAATGTATACAAAGAAGCAGTACTAACAGCTCTTAGGATTCTTATAAAATGGAATTCCCTTTTAATTAAAATCAGATAAGGGGTAAAACTTGCATTCTGATCACTTCATCGGAAGTAGGGAAAGCCTATTGTTTCCAAATAAGTCACTTTTGTCCCCCCTCCCAATCTGGGAGAATGGATGGACATATTTGGGCAGAAAGGTCTGTGCCAGTTCTTTCCTTGAAGTACATTAACTGCATGTGCCACACATCACCAACCTTCGTGCCAGGCCTTGGTGAAATGAGAGGATATGAGGGACAGGAAAATACATGGTAATGTAAATCCACTCTAGCATTTGCCTGTTAACCTGGAAAAGGCACAGAAAACCCAAACTTGGTTGGCTGGTGTAATGGAAATCAAACCTGGAAGCTCCTGAATACGAATCTCAGATGCTATCGCTTGAGCCATCTCATTCAATGGAGAAGATAATAAACAGGCAAGTTTAGCTTGTATTCATGAGTCTGATGGAATGATAAAATATGATAAAAAAGCATCAGTTATGTTGGCAATTTTATCTACTGCTGCAGTCTGAAACATAAATTTGTACCATGGCATAGGATGATATCAGCAAACATCACTTCCAGATTAATAGTTCCATCATCATCATCATCATCATCATCACTGAGTGGCCTCTTAAAGAGGTCTGCATGTAGGCTCTGTTAATATACCCCTGCTGCTGTAACATTGCACTTGATAGCTAGCATTTAAGTTGGTACACTCACAAAAAAACAGATGAAAAGCTTCAACCATTTGACTTCCTAAGCCAATCACAAGGCAGCATTCCGGATGGTCGATGACAAAGCAGAACCGGAACTAGAATTGGCTCTGTTGCTGGATGTAACTATTCCCAACCACGTGCTTCAGTTTTTGAATCTCTAGCACGAGCGTCGAGTTGTTCTTTGCAAGCTACATATTGTTCATTGTTATTTATATTTGTGGTTATTGTTTGATAGTTTTGTTATTGTTCGTTTATACATATGTATATGTTTCATTCATATTATTTGTTTAAACAAAACTTAAGCGCGACAATGTCTGAAAAACGACGCTGATCGCCGAGTGATGATTCATGAAGTGAAAATCCTTTGCACCGAGGTTGTCACTTAATAGTCAGGCATTGGAACTATTAAGGAGAACCTGGGAATTCTTTGAACAGGAAAAGGAGTACGTGAAGCTTCACACGGAAATCCCTCTATTCCTGCTGATAAAGCCGTACAACGAACTGCAGCAGCTCTTGGACTAAGTACGAGAACTGTCATTTACATGGGAGTGAAACTCCTAGAGAAAGAGAACAAAATTCCTGAACTATCTGGAACACAACAGGTATTTCTATCAACTCCAGGGAAGAAAAGAAAGCAGCCTTGTCCAGTCACAAATCTTAATGCTTTCCAATTAGATGCCATACGTTGACACATTTATGCCTATTATCATAGAAAGGAGTATCCGACCATACCAAAGCTGCTTATATCGCTTAGAGAAGCAGAGCTGTTCACTGGGGGCAAAACATCACTGAAAACGGTGCTGAAGGATATTGGCTTTCGGTACAAAAAACTGAATGGAAGGAAAGTGCTGTTTGAAAAGACACACATTGTAGTGGCGCGAAGCGTGTTTTTGCACAAAATTTTGGGCAAGGACCTCCATAAAATAGTGTGGCTGGACGAAACATGGGTCAATGCTGGAGAAGCTGTAACAAAATGCTGGACAGATGACACTCTAACAGCTGTGGCCATCAGCCAACAGGGAAAGGAGCCTGGTTAATTGTGGCTCACGCTGGTTCTTCTGATGGATTTATTGAAAACGGTCTACTGGTCTTCAAATCGAAGAAAACTGGAGATTACCACGAAGACATGGACCATTTTCGCTTCCTGGAGTGGTTCAGAAAGCTTCTGCAGCAACTGGACCGTCCAACAGTTATAGTGATGAACAACGCACAGTATCACTCTGTAAAACTGGACAAGGCCCCTACCTCCAATGATAGAAAAGAGGTTATGGTAGAGTGGCTAAATGCAAAGGGCGTTGCTGCAGACATGAGCATGACCAAGCTGCTTCTGTATTCCCTGGTGAAAGAAAATAAGCCTATAACACCAACTTACGTCGCAGATGAATTAGCCAGGGAACTAGGTCATGAAGTGATTAGGTTACCACCTTATCACTGTCACTTCAACCCTATCGAATTAGTGTGGAGTGACATTAAGGCTTATGTGAGGGAAAACAATAAGTTATTTACCTTTACCGAGGTGGAAAGGCTTTTGCGGTAATGTGTGGCTACAGTGGATGCGGCTTCGTGGAAGAAGAAAGTAGATCATGTGAATAAGCTAATACGAAAAGCACAAGAAATAGATGGAATTATTAGTGATTGTGAACCATTGATGATATACCTTGGTGAAGATGATGATGACGACAATGGGGATTTGGATGAGCCATTGCAGTTTTAAATGGGTTAGTGAAAATAACTTTGTTATGGCATGCTTATAATTCGTTTCTCCTCATTGTAGCAGGAAGTTTGTTATTATTTTGTTTCTATATTGTCAAAAGTGCGTAATTTATTCTACATACGCTGCAATGTTTGTGCAGAGTTATTTTCAATTAATAATAATACGAAATAGTTATTATTCATTGACGTTCGCTACTTACGTACACTTTTTGTATGTGGCTTAGACACGATAGAAAGGAGAACAATCAGCTGTTGTTTACTAGCCACTCTGGCAACATTGCAACCACAATGTAGCCAACCTTACGCGAAGCCACACGAACTGTCAAGTGCAAAGATATAGCGGCGGGGGTATAGTTTAGTTACTTTTGTAAATAGTGCTGTTTTAACAAACCATAAGGAAAGGTTTTAAAGGTTTACATTTCAGGAAGTTGGCCAGTATGCAGAGTAGTGTGTATAATGTTGTATATGGTTATTAAACTTTAGGGGCATTCAAATGATGTGTAATATAACTTTCGTTCTTCTGAAATGTCCTAGGAAGACATTGTTGGAACATGATTTTTTCAAGAACATTTTTTACACATAAAATGTAATAGTATTAAATTTTTTTCAGCAGTGCCTTTATTTTTCAGCCCTTCTGGTTAGTGGAGCATATAAGTTGGCCAACACTGTTAACAAACCACCACCTATTACTGGAGATCAAGCAGTGAAGTTTGCCAATTATTTTCTAAGTCGTCGCTCTGTACAAACTGCAAAAGGTGCTTACAGTCTTCTGGAAGTTGTCAGTACTCTTACAAACAACAAAGTAAGTATCTTAAGTAATTTAAAGGCTTAGTTGGGAAATATTGTCTCAAATGTTGCAAATAAAAGATTTACATACTCAAAATTGTTGTTAAATATTAGTAGTTAGTTGTTGCATTTGTATAATATTGTTGAAAATTATAGGGGCTAGTTTTTTTTATAAGTTCCATTTAATCAAATTTTCTATATTTATCTTTATATTAAAATTAGTTGCATAGGAAAGGAGAAGCAATTTGTAATTTTATTTGCAATAATCCCCAAAATTAATTATCTTTAATACAAATTCATGTGTTTTTAGTTCCATCTGCCTGTGGCAATAACACTTGCAAGCCAGGCAGCAGTATCTTTGGAACAACCACGAGTTTCAGTGAAGGTCAGTGATTTGTTAGGTCGACCTCTCAGCAATGAACCTTTGACTGTAACAGCAGAGAGTGCTACAAGGGTTGGTGATGAAGTGGTTGTTCTATCAAAGAAAAAGTTTGAGCCCACTGCAGGAGATAAGTAAGTTCACAGTTTACTTGACTCTTAGAATGTGTAAGCCTAAATTCATGTTAGGATTACAAAGAGAGAACATTTGTGTGCAGATGGTAATCTTAGAAGTCACTCAATCAAATTTGATACATTTTTTTTTCACACCACTGAAAAAGCAGTGTTCTTCCTGACATGGCTATAAGTGGTTCTTTCATATGCGAGCCACCTGAAGAAAGAAAAAAAAAAAGACCAGTATAAAGTTGTTTCTCAGGGTGATTATCTAGAAAAATGAGAAGAAAAATTACAAGTATGCTGTATTTTTCCCGAACTTAAGTTACAGGAAGCAAAAGTACAGTGCTAAAACATAATACATGTGATATCACTCCATTACTGCATAATAAATAATAGCAATATAGCTTACTCATAATTTATTAATTACAATGGACCTTGTCAGAAACAAAAACAGATAAAACAATACTAGATCACAACTTATGTACAAGGGCGTGCTGAAAAGTAATGCTTTGATTTTTTTATTCTGTCCATTAACCATTAACCAGTCGAATTAACCTTCTGAGGATGGGAACAACCGTTTCCCGAAACATGTTAAGTGAGTAAACTTAAGTGATGTTAGTGTAACAATTCCGACTCACCTTTAAATAAAGTGCATAAGTGTTTATATTCAAAATGCAGACCTATGACTTCAGAGCATAGGTGATAATGTCATCATAATGATTACAGTTCTTTCAAAAATATCTGGCATATTATGAATAGCATGAAATGCTACAGAGATCCTGATTATCAGCTCCTCTTCACTGTTACTGGTGTCTCGTACACAAGAGTCAGAACATGTCCCCAAAGGAAAAAGTCCAAAGGCCTTAGATCTGGTGAGCATGCTCTTCCATGATTTCAGTGCTCCTCTACCGATCCAGCAATCAGGATATGTTACGCTTAAGAAATCACTTACGTCACTGTAATAATGCGCAGGTGCCCCATCACCTTGGAACCACATTAACAGGCATATTCCTAAAGGAACATCTTCCAGAAGTTCTGGCAAGGTATAGTATAAAATCTGTAGGTAAATGTGACCCATCAAACGTGGAGGTTATAAATAGGGCCCTATGAGTTGTCATTCACAATGCCAGCCCAAATGTTTACTGCAAACTGGTGTTGGTAATTTGTAATTCTTATAGCTCTATGGTTTTCCTGTGACTTACATGTGTTAAACATGCCCTCTTGTGTAAAAATCTTCTTGTCCATCCACATTATGATTGTGGGATCTTGGCTGGTGCAATGGCCTCGATTGGTTTCACCAGGCGAAATAGCATGATGAAGCCACTGAAACCAAGCAGCCGCTTACGAAAAACGACTGCAACCTGGGGACGCCAGCAAGACGATAAGGGAGGCCCTAACGAATGCCACAGGGGATTTCAAGACAAAAACATAGGAGCAGGATTTGTACTCTATAATATATCTAAAGGGAAAAACTGGTCCCAGACCAAATTCTTTCATAGTAAAAACAAACAGAATATCCATATTGAATGGCTTTATTTTCTGCACATCAATGAATCAACCCCATGATACCCAGAAAGAATCATAAATATATTATTAACAATAAAATAATCAAAAGAGCTGAAAAAAATAAACATAATACACAAACAGAATAAACATAACAGGCCCTATAAATCATTAATAAAAATCAAAAGCATAGTAAGATGCCACTGATTAATCAAAAGTTAATAACCAGAGTTAAATTCTTCATATTAGCTTTAAACCAAAATACATAAGCAAAAGGTTCAGAATGAAATTGTAATTGAAAACTGTATAATGTCAGCAAATAGAAGCAAAAATATTAAAGCAGAAATAATTTAATAATCAAAAGAAAATAATAAATTATCCAAGTGGCATTTAAACAACTGCAACATGTAAAACCTAAAACTAACAAGAGACCTAAATATAACAATATACTAGTTGTTTCAGGACAATTTACAAATTTTATAATATAACAAAGAAAGGCAAAATCTAAACCGAAAATAATACAAGTGTTTATTATAAATAAAACTTGCTTTTAAAATTCAAAATCATTAAACCCCAATGAAAACTAACATTAAAATACACCCTATATGTATGAAAATAATTCAGCAGTATTTCAAAAATGAAAGAACAGAACCCGGATGAGAGAAAGCCTGGAACAACTAGCTAATTACTTTTCCAAAAAGGAAAAATTTCATTTTTCACACAAAATAAAGAATAAATGAAAACACTTTACAACCACAGAAGTTTAGGTAACAGCACATATGCACTAAACGATGGTAGAAATTTGTGAAAACTTTAAAGGTGATACAAGATAGATCCAAAAATGTTATTAAAGGTGACCAATATAAGAGCCAAAATGAACACATACAGGCCAAAAAAGGTACAAATGGCTAAGCACCTAGGAAAGCAAAACTTTACCAAAGCCCACAAGGTCATGAAAAATGGCTGAGAGTCAAATTTCCAACCCCATTGAGTCAAAAGTATATATATCCTATATAGCGCATATGTTCATTACTCTGGTAAGAAGCAAAATTAAATATTACTGCTGGTACTAAAATCTTAGTATAAAAGGCCTGGGAATTAGTACAAAGCTGATAAGTCTTGTATCTAAAGGAGAAAGCAATCCAAAATTATTCCACTGTTTTAAGGTAAACTTTACCTAGTCCTTTAAAGTAGGCAAGGTATAAGATCGGAAATAAAATTCTTTTTCTGATATAAAGAAAACTTAACTAATACAAAACCAATATCAACAACAGTAAACAAATTTAATAAATTGACTATGTAGTAGTAATACCTCAAAAGCGGCAGACGGAATTAAATCTGCCAGTAACCACCATTAACACAAAGACTTGTAAAGACAGCAAAATTCGCCTTTATACACCAAATACATTTTCCTATCTCTCGGAACAAACAATTTAAAATATTAAAAGCATATGCACAAGTCTAGCTTTGAACAATTTAATAAGCTAAAAAAGTTAAACAGGCACATTTAAATTTAACTTTCGACTGTAATTGGCATTCAACCAGTATAACAAAGTGTCAAAAATGAACAAGAAGAAAGATGTCTAGCAATATAATATAGTAATGGTGGGGAACTTAACCCACAGGATTTATGAAATGCTCCACATTTCTGTTTACAAAAATTAGTAGGACAAAGAGAACTATTAAGACTTCACACTAAAATTAGCCTTTAGAAAAAATCTTTTACTTCCAGTCACCTACGATTACTCCAAGAAATATTTCTTACAAAATTGCAGTAGTCCCATTCACCATTAAATGAACTTAACCACACTATGAGCTGAAATAATGGAGTCCTACCTTTGCAAAGTCTTGGATACATCATCTCCTGTAGGAAGCTCTCAAATTCAATAAGCTGGTAAATTTTGAGAAACAGGCAAACGCTTCACTCATGACCACCAAGCATGGGTCGAGGAAATTATTTGTCATGGCTCTCGCAAACAAAGACCAGCTCCAAAAAGTAGCACATCTCACTCATCAATGCCACGAACCCAACTGACCAGAGAGCCAGACCAGAAGGCAGCCCGTTCAAAGCCATGCCCCCAATCCAAGGAGGTAGTAGGCAAACGGAGCAGAACGTGAAAGGGCAAAGAGGTCAAAACAAGGAGATCGGAAAATTATGGTACAAACATTCCAGTGGCCTTCGCCCCACTTTTAAGAATCAACTTTTTATTTTTATTTAAATCTTATTTATATATGTATACCTCAGCTTCGTCAATAGTCAATAGTCACTTTCATTGAACACTTGCTTATTGTCCTCTATTACCTTCTTCATTATCTTTTCATGGTCAGTCACTATTGTATTTGTCATCAGTGAAATTGTGTGTATTTTCCAGTCTTGTATCTCTGTTGCATAGCTGTTTCCTACCTGCTCCAACATATTTTCTTCTATCAGTGGTTTCTTTGTATAAGGTTTCCCCTTGGTAAGATCAGTTTTCTGTTCACCTTTCATTATTTTCCCTGCTTGCTTGGACATTTACATTCACATTCTTCTTCATATATTGCATTTTTGTGTTCCATTCTTTGCACTCTACATACTTTATCTTTTATAAAAGGCACGTAAGTATTCTTTTCTTCTTTAATTAATATAAGTCTGTCCTTAAAATCAACTATTGCAGAGAACTCTATGAATACATCACATCCAATTATAATTTTGCATTATAAGTTTGGAACTATTAAAAACATGACTTCTAATGTAATATCTGCTATTTGTATTGGTATCAATACTTAGATTTTATAGTTTGGGTCATTGTACCTATGGCTACCCTACATACAACATTATTTATTGGCACTGACATTAGTTTTATGCCTTCATTTAAAAGCTGTTCATAAAATTTCTTTGAGCAGATAGAGCTGGGTGATCCTGAATCTGTTGTAATATTTACTTCCCTTCCTGCGATAAAAGTTTGAATATACGTGTCTCATATTAGTTTTCACAATTCCGATTGGTTGTATTAAGACGATAACAATTAAAATGTGTAGATATTTTATTTTTGCCACTTAGAGCAAAAGGAATTGTATTACCAGAATCTATTTCATTATCATTAACATTTGTGTATGAGCCGCGCTTGTTCTTCCATTATAATCCCTATGTCTTTCACGTGTATATACTTCTGTATTTGTGTTGTTTGTGTGATTATCATTGTGGTAGTTTCCCCTGTTTTGCATACTTCCTGTATGCTGTAATTGATTATTACTTCTGGGTGAAGAGGAATTCTGCTGATTTATCCTTTCCATTCATACATAATTTGTGTGTTCCTGTCTCCCTTGTTGTCTTGGATCTCTGATATTTTGGGTAGTGTAATTGAATCTATTTTGGTCCTGAAATTCATTATTTCTCTTATTTTCATGGTGGTAGCGTGTATTATAAGGCATTTCATTATGCCTATCACATCTAAATTGTCTCTCTTCTGTGTGGACTGCAAATTTTGTTACTATTATTATTATTATTATTATTATTATTATTATTATTATTATTATTATTATTATTATTATTTTCTTGCTGTTCTAATGATGATATTAGCTCTGTCATCTCATAAATAGTTTTAGGTCTTGCAATTAGGATGTAGTTTTGTATATGTAGAGGGTAGTGTCTAGTAATTAAACTAATAAAATCTTCCTCATGCATGACTGGAGTTAAATATTTGACATATCTGCATACTTTATAAGATAATCTGTCATTAACAAGTTGTCATCTCTACTATATTGTGAATAACTTAGGCTTGCCCTAATCTTATGTTGCACAGAGTTATTCCAAAACTTATTCATAAATAAAACTTTAAATGTTTCAAAATTCATTTCACTATCTGCTAGCATATGTAACCATTCTAAGGTTTTATTATCCAAGCATTTCCTAACAAGGATAATTTTTAATGCTTCAGGCACATTCTTCAATTTAAAATATTCTACTAGATCATGAATAAATTGTACTGGACTTGAGGAAGCATTAAAATAAGGTAAAGGTAATTCATTGAGCACAGAATGATAGTTTGACACTTGATTTGTTACATGCACATGTGTGTCATCATTATTGTTTTGTGTTTGAGAGGCTGATGCTATGGAGAAAGCAGTAGCCTCTCTTGTATTATTAGTTAACGAAGATGATACACTTCTTTCAGCACTTATATTATTATCATGCATTTGATTAGCATTTACAGAACTAGTTACATTTGCATTTACTTTTGGTTCACTGGCACTTAAGTTTCAAAATTATTTCTAAGTTTATCTATTTCTTTGCTACTTTCTTGTACTTCTATCATTAATTTTGTCTATCATTGACATAACTTGTCCTTGCCCTGTGTGTGCTTCTTTAATTGCATCTGTATTTGTTTTAACCATTTCATGCATTTTACTTATTTCCCCTGTTAAATCTATTTGTATTTGTACGAGATCTGCATTTGTGTTTTCCACCATTGTTTTTAATTCTTCACCCTGTTTATCTAACTTGTTCCAAATACCCTGTGTAGTATTAGTAAGTTTCAGCTCCATTTCAGTTAGATTTTTATCACTATGACTTGATAATTTCTGTTTTAGCTGATTGCAACCTTTATTTACTTTTAAATCTATATCATTTTGAAGTGCTTTAGAAGATTGTTCTATTTTGATTTCTAACCTCCTACTTTCAGCTTTGCTTTCTTTCATACAATTTTCTATCTGCTTAGTTAGATCATTTTTTATACTAGATAGCTCTGTATTAGTTTCAGTTAACTTATTATGTAACTCTACTCTTAACTAGTTTCATTTAGCTTATTATTAGTTTCAGTTAGTTTATTATTTAAATCTTTTCTCAACTCTGTACTAGTTTCAGTTAGCTTATTATTTAACTCTACTCTCATTTCAGATATTGCTTTTAGAATGCACATAAAATTTTGTTGTGATGAGTTTTCTTGTTTTTGTTGGCTAGATGTATGTGGGATAGTGTTTCTTTCATTTGTTGTTCCCTGCACTAGCATATGTAAAGGTGATTGACCTTGCATACTATTTCTATACCTAATTGTGAATTTACAGATGTCTGTTCTCTTCTATCTATCCAATTTGTTTCCTCTAGCTCTGACTGCAAATTTACATTATAATCAGTAATGGCTGACCTATCCTCTCCTACTTCCATATTTCCATTGTTTTCTCCTTCCATTTTATTTTGAATATTTTCTATTGTTATATTTGGTTTGGAATTGCTAAAGTTTAATTTTCCACTTCTTAACAACATGTAATTATTTTAATAACAACATATATTTTCGTAACTATCTTGACAATTATATAAATATATAGTATTGGAATTTTCTGGCCTTTTCTCTGGCTGTGTTAGTAAACCTTTATATTCTGGTGTTCCCTTGTAGATTCTAGTTGAATTGTTGACTGCGTGCCCAGTACTCCTGAAAGAATTGTCTTTGCTGTCCTTGGGTGATGTTCTATGATGATCTTGAAGTTCTTTACAGCTCTCGTTGTGAAGTCTTATAGTTTCATCGATTCTGGTGGTTCTATGATGTTCGTTGATTCTTTTCTTCTGCTCACCTATTCTTGCATATTCTTGCCCCACGTTTAGGCGCCAAACTTGAAGGGGTTTAATTTTTGCACCACGTTTAAGCACCAATTGGAAGCTGTTTTAGACCACGCATGAAAATGGTTCCAAACTTGCGGGAAATATGTTTCTGAGTGTTTGCCCCATGTATGGTACAAACTTTCCGCTGGCCTTTGCCCCTCGTTTAAGAATCAACTTTTTATTTTATATTGTAATGAAAAGAAGCTAGAAACAGTGATGTGTATTGAATTTATTTAAAGGTGGGTCAGTAGTAATTTGCAGAACATGTATCTCTTAGCAGGGCTGGTACAGCTAAAGAACAAAGCTTACACAAATTATAATTGTATTGTACTTTTTTTATTTATCCTTCACACGATTAAATAACACTTTACTGATGTATCCTACCATAGAGCTGTGAAATTATTGTTAATTGCACTTTTAACAGGTAAACTTTATATTATTATCACCACAATGAATTTTCATGCCTAACACTGAACCCGTGTCATACCGAAATGCTTGGATACGCTTTCTTGTAGTGTCTACCGCTTGAATTTGTACATTTTCTCTATTTCTAGTCTCTAAGTCTACTCCAATAGAATACCTTTATTTAACTTTTAGCTTTTCTAGTTTTTGATTGGCTATTTATAAACCGTTTTAAATATTACTTTATTATTGTTCCAAGAACTATTAGTAGCCTTTTTAAACTTTCTGATTTATTGTTGTCTTAAGGTTAGCTCATTGTTAGCAACTTTCGGCTTCTACTTTGTAATTCTGTTTGGTATGGAAAGCAGCTTGCTTCTATTCTCACAGCTCCTACATTGTTAAACTATGTAATACATTCACATAACATTTTTATACATGTACATAATAAAATAAACATAATAAAATGACTGTAATATACACTTTATATATTATATTATACACATATTGCTTTAAGGTGGGCTGTCATTAAATTTTATATTATATAATTACACTGATATCATTTAAGTGTTAAAAATACTGCCTCAGCACACTGGTCAATGCATTTATGAAGAAACCACTAGACAAACTAAGTCGGGGTGGAAAGTCTCTGGCCCCAATGTGTGAACTTGTATGAGATGATACAAATGTAATTGCTGTTCACACAGAATTCTAGTAACTGAAGACTAGCTTGTGTGCATGGTCTGCGCTATTGTTCTTGGATGGAGAATTATGGACCTGGTCAAGAACCTCCTCTTCTGGAGCCACTGTTCTTACATTTCTTTGGACTCCCAAATGATGTGCATGTTTTTGGAAAGTTCCTACTTCTCGCTGTTCCTGTAGTTGATGTACAGCAACAAAGGTGCTGCAATGAGGCAAATGTCTCTTTGGGTAAAGCTCAGCATAAAGATCTCGTACCTTTTTGCATTTCCCCAAGCAGCACAATAAACGTAATGCATGTCTGCTAGTTCTGCATAAGTAAAGTGGAACATTTTTATGATAGGCTGTAAAACTGAAAGTCGAGGAAGAAGCAGCAGCTAGCAGTTAACATTGGTTGCAGAGGCAGGGCGAGAAGAGATGCGAAGAAGGAGAAGTGGGGAGAAGCCGAGAGAACAGATGATTAACAGTGCAGCAAGAAGTGCGTATGAGGAGGGAGTGATACGAGTGAGAAGTGGGGAACTAATAAGAGTGAAAGTGGTTAGTGAAACGGAAGAAATTGCAAGGAGAGGGGAGGGTATAAAATAATAATAGATTTGAGAGAAGTGAGGGTAATGCTACAAGGGGAGGAAAATGTCGCTCTGGTATCCAGATGTACTAGACTTAGAAAAGCAATGGAGAAATTTACTATCAGGATAAAACAAAGAGTAAATAGGGAAGGGAGTAAATTGACATGCCAAAAAAAAAGAAGAAAAGGATTAAGACTGAGTTCAATATTATTAATCTATTCATAGATGATATATTAGGAATAAAAATAAGAAATTAACATTATCCAGTAATAAGAGATAAGGAGATTCCATGTTCAGGTTTATTATACGCAGACGACTTTATGGTAGGCACCATATCGATAATAGGGTTACAAAAGCAATATATAAAATCCAAGAATGTGCGAAAAATGGGGAATTAAGTACTAAGTGATAAATGGAGGAAAGAAGAAAAATGGTATCTAGGTGGTCAAGAACTGGAGGTCAAAGAATATGAACTATTTAGGAGTAAGGTTGAGTAGTAGCGGGGAAATTAGAAATGAAGTATGAAAATTGACCAAAAGTATAGAATGGTTTATAAAGAATTAATTGGACTACTAAGAGCAGCACCAAGAGAGGTTGCATTAGTGGAACTAGGAAGAATGAAGAGAAAAAGGCAATAGTAGAAATAAGTTTTAAAAAAAATTTGGTTAGATGTATGAAAATGAAGGAAGGCGAAATTTTAAAGATATGAGTAACTCAATAAAAGGTTCTAAGGAACAAAATCAAGGACATGGGAGAATATTAAGGAAGGTAAAGGAAAAATGGTATAGAAAAGTAAGAGAAGCAAGGGCCGCTCAGTGAGCGAAAAAGCCAGGGAGCCAAGCAATCTGAGTGGCCCAATAAGAAAACAAGCACTAGACAAATTGTACAAACTGTACATGACAAAAAATGTAGCTGAAAGTCCTTCCATTAAACGGATCACTTTATTATATCCTGATAGCTGAGGTTAATAACCTACATTTTTTTAGGAACCACAAAATCATAAAGTGCTATATAAAATGCAACAGCATACCTTACCACTTAAATAACAAAATACAGGTTTTAGGTTAATGGTGCTATAAAGAATGTTAAAACCAGAACAAAAGTGAATTCCAAAATGCAACAAAAAGTAAGTGCCGTGGGAGAAGAGGGGTCTGTTTGACAGAATTTCATCTAACCTGATGCAGTGTTTGAAAAAAATGTCCTCTAGCTTGATATGAAGACATTTACGGACATACATTCCCCCATAAGAAAATACTCAAATATAACCCCTGAATCATGCATTAGAATTATTCTGTGTTATTCTGACTCGCCCTGTGTATAGCACCTGAAGTATACATTTCAAACATAAACATGTACAGTAGAATCTCGTTAGTACGTTTTTGCAGGGACCTAAGAATTTGGACGTCATAGGCGGGAAAACGTGTTAACGAAAATGCAAAATCTGCAATTTAAGAACATAGGTAATAAAAATCTAATAATTACTACGTCTCCATGGGCAATTTAAATCTATTTTGAGTCCATTTTCATACTGAATATGATTCGCATTTCCATGTTAAATTCAATATGTTTAAGTGGATTTGGATACACAAAGCATGAGAATAAATAATTCAAGCTTTTATTTTGGTCAACTTGGATTTTTTAGGTTATGAATGTTTTTGAGAAAATAAATTGCGAATTGTGGAAGCGGCAATAGTGGTTTTGCTGTGTGTTTTATTACACACGTGATAACAATTTCTGCTAAAAAAGAAATAGACGATATTATCTTTGGTGTATACAAGACGATTTGAATACGGAGGTGTTTCCATACAACAAATTTCGTTCCGGTCCTCTTCTGATCCTATTTTCCAAGAGAAAAGTTTTGTTTTAGTATTTTTCCCTTCTTTAAAAGCAGTTTCAATCAATTTAGGTTTGCTAACAAGCGTGTTTAAGGTTGACGGAGGAATGTTTAACTTCCGCACTATATCGACATGTTTTATATTTGGATTGTGATTGTGATTTTCAGTTTTTCACTGTTGGTTATTTACCTACTACACTTTCTTTTTTTCATTGTAAATGAAAAGTTAAAATAAAATCTACGGTTGTTTGGTCATCACTCAACATTAGAAACTATCGTTAGCGTTTACCGTGTTTACCACGCCAAGGTAAAGCATTCTCTATCCCGCCCACAGAAATCGTGTCACACAAATATTTAAATGCATGTATGTGATTGGCTGCCGATTTCCACCCCATGACCAAGGATTGACCAAAGTAGCAAATGAGGACATCAAACTATGAACGTGTTAAACGCCTACCGATCAAGGATTGGCCAAAACAGCGAATGAGGACGTCAAACTTCAAACGTAGTAAGCAGGACTGGGAAAACGCACTAAGCAAACATTATATATTATATTTGGTGATTTGGTCCTGGGACTTTTATAATTCAACGTAATACACGGGAAAACGTGTTAATGAGGAACGTGCTAACGAGATTCCACTGTACCTAAACAAGACTTGAGTGAGAGAAGTCATCATTCTGTGTACAAAAACCATTTTTGTATGACAAGTTTGTTTATTTGTAATAGTCTTGTAACAACTTGTGTTGATGTTTGCAGCACATTATACTCGGTGAACCTCATGGAGACAAAACCAGAGAGAGGACTCTATAAGTTATCTGTGAGTGCAGCTCTTGCTAAACCTGATCCCAGAATGGTTGGTAATGTTGGTGCCTCACTTACTGTGAAAGTAATGTGTGCTGTTGGTGTGGAGAATGTTGAAGTGGGTACTGCAGATGCAGATCAAACAACACAAGCCAAACTTGCCAAGTGAGTACAACATTTTCTATTTCTCTACCATGTGCTCAAAAACTTGATATTGAGATTCCACTAGAAATAGGCCCATGAATTTTTTTTTTTTAAAAAAAACATTTTTATACAAATATTATGTGTTATGTATGTATTGTAATGAATGTGTTATAATCACATGACTTTTTCTATCCATTATCCTTTTTATGCAGCTTCTACAAACTATTCTTACAAAAGATTTTTATATCTACTTCATGTTAATCAGGATGAATGCATGCAGAAAGAGTTTCATGACACATTTTGTTGTAGGTACAAGGTGGATACAGTCAAATGTTTATAAGTGAGTCACTAATATGCTGCCTTGAAATTCCAGTCTTTCCATAACATCATGAGAAACAGCAGTGGCATTTAAAAGAAATGACAAAAGTATTGTAAAATTTAAACAAATAATAAGGATATCTTGGAAAAGGCTGATGTCACAAGAAAGGTAATTTGAAAGAAATTGTGTGTTTTAAAGGGATCTACATTTTTAGTGTAATACATTTCTGTCTATCTCTTAATGTTTACCAGTTGTACAAAATTATACAACATTCATTCTGAATGAAGAGGACTTCACAGGCTATTTCCAGAAAACCCAAGATAGGCATTTTATTTGTCATGTAAATATCTTAAATGTATGTATTGTTTAATCAAAATTGATAGAGCCACATATTTTAAAAAATGCCAAGAACTATCCATGTAAAGGATAGTTTTGAGGGGGGATTTCCTTGAGTTTTCCTGCATCTTGAACTATGAAGTTCGGTATTTATCCAACATTTGGTTTTTTAATTACACTGTTTTCTCTCTTTTTGGGTTGTGTGGTTCTCAAAGGATGTACGAGGTACGTCCAGAAAGTAAGTTCCATTTGGTAATAAAATTAAATTGTGTACAGATACAGAAAAAGTATTTATTGCACAAAATTCTACAACTCTTAAACTACTTTTCCACATAACTGCCGAAATTTTGCAGGCATTTGTCATAACGTGGCACAAGTTTTTGTATACCTTCTTCATAGAAGTTTGCCGCCTGTGTCTTCAACCAGTTGGAAACATTTTCTTTCAGCTCTTCGTCATTGTTGAAGTGTTGACCGCCAAGGA
Organism: Deroplatys truncata; assembly: GCA_030765065.1. Lineage (NCBI taxonomy): Eukaryota > Metazoa > Arthropoda > Insecta > Mantodea > Mantidae > Deroplatys > Deroplatys truncata. The sequence continues at coordinate 22,459,638 of CM060976.1, read as the reverse complement.
AAGACTTGAGATGTAAGAACAGATGAAAGTCGCTAGGAGCGAGGTCAGGGCTGTACGGAGGATGGTCAAACACGTCCCAGCCAAATCCCTGTAGGAGGTTTTGCGTCACATTTGCAGTGTGTGGTCGTGCGTTGACGTGAAGAAAAACAACACCTTTTGACAGCAATCCTCGGCGCTTATTCTGTATTGCGCGGCGCAATTTCCTAAGTGTCTCGCAATAAACATCTGCTTTGATTGTTTGACCATGCGGTAAGAAATCAATGAGTAAGATGCCTTTCCAGTCCCAGAACACTGTGCACATCATTTTTTGAGGTGTCAAGATTTGTTTCGGCTTAACCTTTGCTGGGGATGAAGTGTGCCTCCATTCCATTGATTGCCGCTTACTTTCAGGGGTGTCGTAAGAAACCCAAGTTTCATCACCTGTGACTATCTGTGTCAGAAATTCTTCCCTGCCTTCATCATAACGGGTCAAAAACTGAAGTGCACTACCCATCCGGTTTGTTTTGTGTTGCTCAGTAAGAATCTTTGGTACCCAACGAGAGCAAAGTTTACGAAGTTTCAGTTTTTCGGTAACAATTAATTAGTGATCGTGAGATTTGGGGAAATTCCATAGTGAGAGCAATAATTGTAAACTTGCAGTTTTCCTGGATCTTGTCATCAATTGCGTGAACCAGTTCTTCTGTAACCAAAGATGGACGCCCACTTCGTTCTTCATCGTGCACTTCACTACGTCCTTCATTGAACTGTCGGACCCATCTTCTCACCATTGAATCACTCATCGCATTTTGTCCGTAAACTTTGCAAATTTGCCGATAAATTTCAATTGGTTTCACTTTCCTAGCATTCAGAAAACGAATCACAGATCTGATTTCACAAGTGGCGGGATTTTCAATCAACACCGACATTGTAAACAAGCACAACAAAGCGTACGTGGCTGACTGATCTCAAAATGGCGCACGTTTCTTCTCCTTGATACAGAGCGTCTACCGCGCATGTGTGGAACTGCGATCGCAGTGCTGCAGCGGAGAGAAATTGAAACGGAACTTACTTTCTGGACGTACCTCGTATTTCTGGTAAAATCTTGGTATCAAATTTTTGTATGGAATGCCTCTATCTACTAGATATGTGGTAGGGAGAGTAAAGTGGTCTGTGTGTGTGTCTCTCTCTCTGTGTCTGTGATTAGTATAACTCAAAACCTAAATGTCAGATAAATACCAAACTTAATATTTAAGTTCAATAGTTTCCAAAGATGTGACACACATTTTCAAGAAAATCTCTTTTCCCACCCCAAACTACCCTTTACATGGAAAGGTTTTCGGTATTTTTTTATGTAGATCTGCTTAAAATTTACAATTTATTTCAAATAACTTTCTTTGTGGCATCAGTCATTTTCAAGATATACATTATATTATTAGTTCGAATTTTTCAATACTGTCATCTTTTGAAGTGGTGTGAACATTCAGTTGTTTCTCATGATGTCATGGAAGGAATATGTAATTTCAAGGCCAGCATATAGGGGCCCACTTTTAAACATTTGACTCGCATTGCTATCTTGTATCCCCTTATATCTGCCACAAATGTGTTGTTGTTCTTCACCAATGGCACTGGGGATTAACTGATCATTTTCCCTCTGGCTTCCCATTATAGTCAGTAAGCTATCACTTTTAAGGCCTTTGCATTTGGCGAGATTGCATGCTGCCACAAATGTTTAAGAAACTATTTCTGCAAATGTTTTATCTTGATTAATATGAAGTAGATAGAAAAATAGGATTTTGTAAGAATAGTTAGTAGAAGCTATATAAAAATAAACAATAGTGGACAGAGAAATTCCTGTGAATTAAATATTTCTATCTTGTACACTAAAGCATGATATGATATGGTCTGATCTGCATCAGTTATGGTTACTGTGCAATAATACATCATTTGGTTGCAGTTATCACTTAACAAAATTAATTTAGGTAAAATTAATTGGGGAACTAAATTATAATTACTGCATAACATGTGTTCCAATAGAATAAAATATGTAATATTTTATTTATTTAAAGGTGAGTCGGAATTGTTACACTAACATCACTTAAGTTTACTCACTTAACATGTTTCGGGAAACCGTTGTTCCCATCATCAGAAGGTTAATTCGACCTTCTGATGATGGGAACAACGGTTTCCCGAAACATGTTAAGTGAGTAAACTTAAGTGATGTTAGTGTAACAATTCCGACTCACCTTTAAATAAATTCAATACACATCACTGTTTCTAGCTTCTTTTCATTACAATATCAATGTAATATTTTATTCAAACCACATTTAATGTAAATTATATTCAATTGAACTTTCATATTATTACATTTCTCTACGTGAATTTCTGTGTTAACAATTATTGTTAGACCATGAGCAAACTGGAGTTGGTATGTGCATACATGAATGAAAGCTTTCTCCCTCTCCCCCAGTGTGTACCGCTGTTTCCCCTCCCTGCAACTGGCACACACATGTGTGTTCCTGTAGTGTAACATCTTGCCAATTTTCTGTTTTATATGATCACAAAAGTGCCCAGTTAAAAATTACTTCTTAGCCTTCAAAATCTTCTTGTATTTTCAGTAGTCCACTGTGAGGTGAGGCTTGGGAAATAGTTTATCATGTTGCTAGATATTTAAAAAATCTGAAAGATACATTTAAAATCCATGTATACAAGGTATTGAAGTGGCATGTGAAATTACAATTTATATGTTGATTGTCTACTGTTGGCCACTGAAAAGAGAGAAGGCTACCTTTATAGAAAACTCTTAATATATTGAAATCACAGAACTTAATATACCGACTATAATTTTCATATCTGCTCTGCAAATTTTTACTTTCTCTACTATGTATAGTAAGTAGGGGAAGTATTGTATTCCACCCAAAAATTCGATACCGAGATTTCACCGGAAATACATGTTTTGAGACCCCCTGAATCCAAAAAAAAGCATTTTTGGAAACATCTCCGTGTGTCTGTCTGTCTGTCTGTCTGTCTGTGAACAGCATAACTCAGAAACGAACAGTCGGATAAACACCAAACTTGGTATTTAGGTTCAGTATCTTCCAGAGATGCGACACAAAGGTTTTCAAGAAAATCCCCCCAACCCAGACTACCCTTTACATGGAACATTTTTCGAAAATTTTAATTTTCTCAAAAATGGCTCTAACGATTTTGATTAAAATATCATATGTTTAAGATATTTTCATGACAAATAAAATGTATATCTTGAATTTTCTGGGAATGTCTCCAAAAGTATTCTTCATTGTGAACGACTTTTGCATAACTGGTAAACCATAAGAGATAGACAAAATTTTACTACACAAAACATTTAGATCGCATTAAAATACACAATTTATGTCATATTCATTTTTTTTTGTTGAGTGAACCATTTTCGAGATATTGCTTGTTATTCCCTTAAATTTTTCAATACTTATTTTCTGAAATGGGAATTCATTATTCATTTTTTTGACTTGGATATGCAAAGAGTATTACTCTGTGGCAAAGGGAATGGTGCTGCACCTAGCAACCAGCTATTAAGAGATATGTATGTGCTTAAAGGCTACTGTATTTCTATATTGCCCTTATAAATATATATTCCCCTTACATCTACAAGAAAATTAGCAATAAGTTAGAGTCTGCAAATATTTATCTTGATTAACATGAAGTAGACGGAGAATAAGCGTTTGTAAAAATAGTTTGTACAAGAGTAGAGAAAGTCATGTGAGTGTAACACATCAGATTTTTTGTACAAAAGCTTGTTTTTCAAAATACTTGCAGCTGATTGTGATAAATATTGGCAGAAATGGTTTCAACACTCATTTTGTAGTTCTTACGTTAAAGCGTACTGGAAGCTTATATAAAAGTCAATGTTTTGTATTTGTGGCCTTGATACTATGCACTATCTGCAAGAATTTAGGAGAAACAAAAGAATGGCACTTGCAAGTGTATTGCATCAAGTTACTGAAAAATTCAAACTACAGTGAATATTTTGAGAATGGCTCATGCATATCTTAATGGTTCTACATTTTTCCAGAAGAAATGTTTTGTCTACATTTTATAGTTTCACAGTTAATAAAATTTTATGAAATCAAATGAGAAAGAAGGGGACTACACAGACTATCCGTAGAAAATTCAACATATGCATTTCATTTGTCATGTTAATATCTCAAACATCTCATATTTTAATCAAAGTTGTTACAGCCATTTTTTAAGAAAATAATGAAATAAAGCTCTATGTAAAAAGTAGTTTCGGTTGGTAGTATAATCTTAATCGCGTTCTTAAAAGTCGTCTGACTCAAATATGAAATTTGGTCCCTCCCTCTCTCACTTCTTTCAGCGTGCCTGAAAATGTGTATTCCTGGTGAATTCTTGGTATCAAAATTTTGTATTTAATGCAATACTTCTCTTGCAAATGGTAGAGAAATTAAAAATTGCAAAATGACAAAAAAATTTGTTCCTTCATGAGCACAAACTTGAATGTTCTTGTTTGAATTTTCATTGTTTCTTTTGAATGAAGATAGTAAACAGTTTGTTAAGCAAGGATGTGAATTGCCTTTTGACATATAATGAAAAGTGAAGTTAAAAAGTCCAAAATTGATTTCCTTATTTCCAGGAAAAAATGTGACATGTTGGATCAAAGCTGTGTGCCATAACCTATTTAAGGTGGTACTTGAAACAGAAACATTGGAAAAAATTGTTCACTCCAGAGCTGGTTAATTATACTCAACAGCTCATAGTATAGTGACAATCAGTATTTAAAATTCTCCCCATTTCATTTGCATAGCTCCCTTTAACTGTAATGGCCATACCAGAGGCTTGGACTTGAAAAACAACTGATTACGTTTATAACTAAACTGTAAGTTTTTTTTTGCAGTTTTACTGTAACACATACTCACATACATTCATACTTTGTTGTCTTCCATGGTCTAGGGGTATCATGCTAGCCTCTAGTTCCTGAGTTGTGGGTTCAAACCTGGCAGAAGGTGATAGATTTTTTTTGGGCATAAAAATCCTTATCCTTATCCCTTCTTTCGGAAGGGAAGTAAAGCTGATGGTCGTGTGTTCTAGATTTGTGGCACGTAAAAGAACCTCAAGCCTGATAAAGAGACCTCTGAGCAAGAAGCTTGGAAGGTACAAGCTCTCAAGTTTATGTTCTACATCAAACATAAGAAATAGCCAATCAGAAAGCGATTCTCAACACGTAATCATTCTGCCATCTCCCATCTGATTTTCTGTCGTCATTGTGTTGACTGCTATAAGAATTGCAGCTAAACAAATTGTGATTGTAGGTGTTGTTTTTTTGTGAGTTTAATGTCCTTTAACCAGATAGCTAGCTCTTGTTTATTGATACGTGTACATAACCTCTCTTGTTGGTGGTTGCATTGCAGGCTGCCATGTTAGCTCAGCTGTTTAATAGACATGAGGCGATTCATGAACGAATCGTTCATATGAATGATTACAAGGAAAGAATCGCATAAATCGTATCAGTCTTAGCATGAATCATCGTTCAAAATGAATCATAAGCATCGTGCATGAATCGTTCAAAAAGAATCGGAAGAATCGTGCATGAATCGTCGTTCAAAAAGAATCGGAAGAATCGTGCATGAATCGTCGTTCAAAAAGAATCGTAAGCATCATGCATGAATCATCGTTCAAAATGAATCGTAAGCATCGTGCATGAATCGTCGTTCAAAATGAATCGTAAGCATCGTGCATGAATCGTTCAAAAAGAATCGGAAGAATCGTGCATGAATCATCGTTCAAAATGAATCGTAAGCATCATGCATGAATCATCGTTCAAAATGAATCGTAAGCATCGTGCATGAATCATCGTTCAAAATGAATCTAAGCATCGTGCATGAATCGTCGTTCAAAATGAATCGTAAGCATCGTGCATGAATCATCGTTCAAAATGAATCGTAAGCATCATGCATGAATCATCGTTCAAAAAGAATCGTAAGCATCATGCATGAATCATCGTTCAAAATGAATCTAAGCATCGTGCATGAATCATCGTTCAAAATGAATCGTAAGCATCGTGCATGAATCGTTCAAAAAGAATCGGAAGAATCGTGCATGAATCGTCGTTCAAAATGAATTGTAAGAATTGTGCATGAATCGTCGTTCAAAAAGAATCGTGCATGAATCGTCGTTCAAAATGAATCGTAAGAATCGTGCATGAATCGTCGTTCAAAAAAAATCGGAAGAATCGTGCATGAATCGTCGTTCAAAAAGAATCGTGCATGAATCGTCGTTCAAAATGAATCGTAAGAATCGTGCATGAATCGTCGTTCAAAAAGAATCGGAAGAATCGTGCATGAATCGTCGTTCAAAAAGTATCGTGATCAGGACATTCTCGATTCATTCTCGCTTGCGCTTTGTTTACTACTCACTCTGTAGCTTTGGCTTCCAAGCCGAGCCCGGACAATGCTGCCGAGTGAGTACGAGAGATGAGCAGGAAAGTTACCAAGCATTGTGATGCTATATCATAGTATACGAAAACAGAACAGCACTGCAATAATATATATGTCCGAGTTCTGTCGATTCGTAGTAGTGAATTGCACAGGTTGAAAGATTTGTTAGAATTTATAATGTGAATTGGTAGATCAATACGATTCTTTGAGATGCTGATGGCATAACCTAGGAGTATCTAGTTCAGCCGAGAAAGATTAATTCTTAAAAACAAATTGCATAAATAGCTGTAAAGCGCAGTAAAATGAATCGTAAGCATTGCCAATGGATGAACGGAGGCTGCAGTATAAACAATAGAAGTAATTTTCAGTACTTTACTGAGAGATCTGATACACAGTATTGCATGATTACAGTGTAGTAAGTGTTATAATATACAGTACCAGAATATATGCAAAATGGAGGAAAAATAGGGCATTTTTGAATTCTTGGTTTGAATAAATTTTAAAATTATATAATTTAAAAGCATTAATTTGTATACTGTAATCTACATTAAAAGTATAAGAACATGCATCGATATAACTAAGCCATTTCTAATGCATTAAAAGTACCTCGAATATGCTGATGTAAAATTTATGTAAAAAATTATTAGTCACTGCGTACTGAGCTTATTCTAATTTTTATAAATACTTCACAAATTTATAAAAATTATATAGCTTATTTTCATGTGCAACTTCGGTAGTAGTGACGAATATTATTATTATTATTATTATTATTATTATTATTATTATTATTATTATTATTATTATTATTATTAATAATAATAATAAAATTCAGACAGTGGAAATAGGATTTTTACGAAGAACTTGAGAATGCACTAGGTTAGACCCAATAAGAAATGAAACGCTAAAATTAGAGAGCTGAATATTTATAAATTATATGATAAAATTTAAGGAAACTAACTTAACTGGAAAGTGATATGAACTACATGACTGAAGAAAGAATACCACTATTAATTAATAAATACAAACCATCAGGAAAAAGAAACATCGGGTACCCCAGAAAAAGAGGAGAGTAAAGTAAAGAATCGAAGACAGGTGGAATGCCTAGTCATCGAAATGAAGAATATAATAATAATAGTAATAATATCTGCATAATTCATTTAGTTATGACGCCGGCCGTGAAAGCCTCAGTATGTACATCTGCATAATTACTTTGCATAATACCTTATGTAATCGTAACTTAAGTGGAATCACACAGGTTGATTTTTATGACAAGTTCAGCAAACTCCATGTGTATTACCCAAAATAATGCAGAAAGCGCTTTTACATACATTGTCTTTTATATGACAAAGAAAAAAGATCATAGCCCCCCAAAAAAGTCCTGATTGCATATTTTGGCTGCAAACTGCAAAGTACAAACAGGGACGATTCATATAAGAATCGTGAGTGAGAATAGATGGCAGGCAAGGCGACGATTCATGAACGAATCGTGCACTAGGGTAAGCCAGCACACAAGGGTACGTACGATTCATGATTGAATCGTGCATCAGGTTAGACCAGCAGGCAAGGGGACAATTCATGAATGAATCGTGCACCAAGGCAGGTCAGCAGACAAGGGTACGATTCATGATTGAATCGTGCAGTAGGGTAAACCAGCAGACAAAGTGACGATTCATGGACGAATCGTGCGCTAGGAGAGACTAGCAGACAGGTAGCAAGAGGATGATTCATGAATCGTGAACGAATCGTATGAATCGATTCATGAACCATGAACGAATCGCATGAATCGATACTGCAAAAGAATCACTTGACCCAACTCTACTGTTTAAGTCTCCCTTGCATTTGGCTGCTGCTTATGTTTGTATTTGTCAGTGTGGATGACAACATAAATTTGTCTGAAGTGTTACATCATTATGTTAATACTTAATTGTGAATGGTCCCTTAAGGAGGATAGTGAATGATTCAAATGAAAGAAAAATTCCCCTACCCCACAAGGGAATGAACCTTGAAATATATGTTTCTTAGTGAATTATAAACTTATTAAGCCTTATTTTGATGTCACATGAAACATAAAAACGGTTCATAGCCTCCCCCTCAAAAAAAAAGAAAGAAAGGAAAATGAAATAAAGCAATTAGCAAAAATTTTCTGCTTCAAATTACTAAAATTATAATTCTTGTGTGACTTTAGCAGCTATGTGGTAGAAAGGTGATGTTACAATGATATATTGGTGATGGTACAATTCAGCAATAAATTATTTTAATAATGGGAAGTCTTTTAACCTTAAACCAGATGATTGAGCTCATTATGTTACTGCCGTTGCTCGACATGTAAGCGCGCAGCCGCACAGTACTGATCAAGATTTTAGCGTGCTATTCAAAATTAGCTTTTAGATAATTTGAACATCTTTTTTAAACACCTTTTCAGGATTTCCTGGGTATATGTCATAACCAGTACATACATTTTACTATAACTAACCTTAAATTATCTTTTAATTTTATTAATATGTAACTCACTTTCTTTACTGCTCTTTACTAAGATGCTCTTGGGAACATAACAAAATTCTTATGACAGACATTTTACATTTCTTTGCATAATTATACCTAATCAGGTAACACACTTTACAATGAATATAAGATAAGATAGCCTTACATTCCAATGCCCTCCTACTCTGGTAAGGGTAATTCAAATATACTAAATATATCTTGTTGGTCTGTTGTTACTACAAAACATAATAATATACGTGTCTAAAGTGACTATAAAACATGACAAAATCTGAATTAGACAGTTTACAATTAAAATAGGTGCGCTAAATGTCCTATTAGTTCGGTTATATCTCTTAGATCGTTATTAGTGTGATCTTAGTCATAAAAAAATTTATTCACCACTTTCATCCACCCCCCCCCCCCTCCACTCTCTGATATGCTTTGTTACTGAAAATGTTCAGTGCCTCTTTTGACAAGTGCATATATGATTTTCCTCACTAGCACTTGCACCTGAGGAGATTCGCTATCATCAACAAACAATTCAAATGGTGAGAGAGATTCATTTTGAAGCCATTTCAATATTTGCTGTTCTTGGTGTTCCATCTACTATTATAGTGAAGACTGATGCGATACAATGTGACCCAACAATGTAAGGCATGTTAGTAATACAAATTCTTATCTTTGAACCCCAGAAAGAATAACATGATAATCCAACAACAATGTATTGCCAGTGATCAACACATGAGTACTGAGCTCAGTTTAGTACATGTGTTACTTCTTCTTTTATTTGTGGGGTACTGAAGTTCCAGAAAGCTCTGTAGCATACATCAACTTGCTCATTTACCCTCCTATGAAAGGTATACATAATCTCCAATGTTTTGTTTTAAAGTAGACAAGATAACTAACTTTCAAAATCAAAGTGAGCGCTGCACTCACATGTTGATCAATACCGGGTTAAACAAAATATATATTCTTCAAATGGTTCTTTCAAATCACATTAAGGATGTTACAGTTTAATTCCAGTCAAAGGTTTTAATGCTTCTTAATATGACATCTTGGAGATAAAACTTATTTATGTATTCTAAAACAAACAAAATAATGCTAAGGAGAAAATGCCTTCTATGTCTCTCCTATGCAAGCGGAATGATACTGAAAATTCTTTACAAATTGTTGCGAGCCCCACCTTTTTGTTGGTTATTAAAATTGTTGCAATATATAAACTCATTGTTTAATGGCTACTAAGTTCTTTTATTTAATAGGGAACAACATCAATAAAGTGAACAAATATACATAATTAAGCAAATACAAATTAATAGGGCAATAAATACAATGGATACACATTTAGTGAACACCAAATCAGCGATAGATGTGAATCTAAGCACAATTACATATATACGGGAAACAATTTAATGGCAGTTCCCAAGAATTCAATGTGGCTGACTTTACAAAGTACTACCAACCTTACAATGGGGATTACAATTTTCAAGACAGTAAATCGCGTCTTGTTTTGAAGCAACACAAATTGATTAAATCACTTCCGAGTGCTAAATATTTTATTACATTGTATTTCATGGGAAATTATGTTTTAAAAACAACAATTAAGAAGTATGAAACACTTTTTAAGCACTAAAACTATTCCAAATAAATGTACATGTGGAACACAATGGCCTCTACCCAACCAAGAATTATTTACTTTAAACTCAACAGTTGATCCTGCAATGCCTGTACTGCTAATGTAACAGCTGCAATTAACACCAACTACGGCCATATCTTTACCATGTTTGTATTTTAGGAGCAGTTGCTGGTATTGATGACAACTGAAGAAACAGAATATCACCAAAAATAACCTGAGTACTATAATGGGGGGAAATGTCACATGTTTTTGGTGAATTCCAATAGCTTGCATTGCCTATACAAATGAGTAGATAAATGGGGAATAACTTGTAGGACTTTAAATAATATAAAACCTTTCAACCTGAGATCTCTCAACTTTAGAATCAGAATGCTATCAATCATTGAGACAGTCAATTCTTGTTTTGTTTATGCTTAGAAACTCTGATATAGGATAAAAACTTTTTGTACAGAACCTTTAGTTCATTTTTAATAATTTGTAGAAATTTTGCTACTTGTTACGTGCTACTGTAGTTGTAAATCTGCATTTACACAGCATTGTTACAATATGTTACCATTATTTATGTACTTTCTGATAACTGCCATTAGAAAACAAATACAGTAGAATCTCATTAGTACGTTTTTGCAGAGACCCAAGGACGGGCGAACGTGTTAACAAAAATACAAAATCTGCAATTTAAAAAGATAATTATGTAATAAAATCTAATCATTACTATATGTCCATGGGGAATTGAAATCATTCTGAGTCCAATTCCATACTGAATACGGTCTGCGTTTCCATGTTAAATTCAATATGTATTGAGATCCATTTAATACACGAAGTCCAAGAATAAATAATTCAAGCTTTTATGTTGGTCAAGTTGGATTTACATTGGCAAACCTGTTAAACATATGTTAGCTTGTTTCTCTGTATAATATAAGCAGGTTTTGAGGTTAGTGAATGTTTTTGAGAAGAATAAATTGCGAATTATGGAAGCAATAAAAGTGGCTTTGCTGTGTGCACATGTGATAAGCATTTCCACTTAAAAAAACCAAAATGTCGAGCATGCATCATGTTACAATGTGTACAAAGAAGATAGTATCTTTGGCGTATCCAATACGATTTGAATATGGTAGGTGTTTCCATGCAACAAATTTCGATCCGATCCTACTTTCCAAGAGGAAAGTTTTGTTTTAGCATTTTTCCCTTCAAAAGCAGTTTCAATCAGTTCATGTTTGCTAACAATTGTGTTTAAGGTTGATGGAGGAATGTTTTACTTTTGTGCTGTATCCACACATTTAATATTTGGATTTTCTATCTACTATTTCAAGGATTTTCAGTTTTTCACTGTTGGTCATTTGCAGCACTTTCTTTTTCTCCATTGCAAATGAAAAAAATACAATCTACGTTATGTTTGGTTAATACTCAACAGTAGAAACCATCATTTGCATTTACAATGCCAAGCTATAAAGCATTCTCTATCCCACCCACAAATTGTGTCACACAAATATGTACATATATGCATGTCATTGGCTGCTGGTCTCGATCCCGTGGCCAAGGATTGACCAAAGTAGCGAATGAGGACATCATACTGCGAATGTGTTAGTGCCTACTCCCACTGGACCAACCAAGGATTGGCCAAAACAGTGAATGACGACGTCAAACTTTGTACATAGTAAACGGGACTAAGCATACTAAACAAATGTTATTTATTGCATTTGGTACCAGAACTTTTATAATTCAACATAATACACGTAAAAACATGTTAATGAGGAATGTGCTAATGAGATTCCACTGTAGTGCATAAATGCATTTTATAATTTTGAGTTTCTGCTGTTAGCTTGCAAAGAAAAATGGCATTTTGTGTTTCAGGGTGACATATCCAAATAAGTTACCTGTACCAGTAGAGGCTGATTCCCTTCAGAAACTCATAATGAAGTTTGCTTTAAAGGATAAAAACAGTGGGAAGCTAATGACAGTGCATCAAGCATTTGTTAGGCTGCACAATGTAGCTACCGATCAAGAAATAATATTTGTGGCAGAACCAGACTCCTCAAAGGCATATAAGTTTGACATTGTAAGTATGAGACATATGCACTAATAACTAGGGGCATGTGTTTATCATCTTATCTTGTGTTGGAAAATGGTATTATTTTAAACATATTTTAATGTCTTTTATCCCTTTTGGTGTTATTTTTCATGGTTTTTGGTATTTTTGTAAACTGTTTCAGATGGTGTAATTATAAGTAATTAAAAAGGAGCACTTGATTCTTGCTCTGTATATAATAATTTCACAAAAATCAAAGTTCTTCAGGATTATACTTATTGAAAATGTAAAAAGGTTAATTATACTAATCAGAATGAATTATTTGCATACAAGAAAGAAATAAAAATACACTTTTACGAAAGCCAAGATTGCCATGGTAATAAAATTTTCTGGCTTCAGTTATACTTAAGGTTGCTCCACTCTTTAAATATGCAGAAAAAAATTACTCTCGAGTTCGTCCCTCTGACTGTTTGTAAAATGGCTGCAGTTAACCCTAGACGAGTGGCGCATGTACGTCTTAAATTAGTGGTGGCGCGGGGTCACTTGCGACCCCAGGAATAAAACGATTGTTGTAAATGGACCAAATTAATAAATTTATCTAATTATTGCTTACATATACCGAGTAATACATTGTATTAAAATAACTGTTGGTTGCAGAAATCTACTTTAAAAAAATAAAACAAAAACTTTGAATTGACAGTTCCTTGCAATTTGGGCTGATGTGCAGCACAAAAAATATATTTAAATGTAAAGTTGTTTTTTTTCATCTCGACAGTAAGAACATATGTTGATACTCATATTATAATTCACACACAGTTCCTACACACGACTACACTATGGTCTTTGCACGCCTGCTGCTTGCATTTTACACACGAAAGTTTTGTCCTTCTGTCTGCATTCTCGGACACACATTACACCTCATTCTTTTCTTCACTGGCAATTCCTGTTCTTGATTTTCTGGTTGTTGTGCATTTATAAAATGCCGTATTTTCTCAAGCAATAATTCTATAGGAGATTTTTGCATTTTTAGCTGCAGATTTTACAGCTGGTAAGTGAGTCACTATCTTGTGGGAGCGAGTACGTTAATTTTGAGGAGGCTGAACCATTTTCCATGCCGTAACTCGATCCTCTTCTGCACTTAGCTCACTTTCACTATTTGAACTCAGTATTTCAAGTTCATCTTCGGTTTCGCTGCCTTCACCACCTAATGCTTCCTCTTCTTCCACTTCCCTTATTAGGGCTAATAACCTTGCCTGATGTTCCTCATAACACATATTGATATAAAAGCAGCACTGTTTAAGACTAAAAAATACGTAAATATTATAACCACAACTTCTCGAAGGTTCAGCTGAAAACACACTGTAACTACAGAAACAATATGCAGACGAGACACATAACAGGCAGCGGGAGAGGTGGCGTGGGGTATTTCCTGCCCTCATTTCAGCCGAAGAACACAAATAGCCTATATTCTAGGAATGTATGACCTGTATTTCAATGCTAATGACCTCTAACAAAAGCCAAGGAATGCAGCGAAAGGTAAGGGAAAGGCAGGGTTCAGGTATCCGAAATCATTATATATAACTTGCAAATAAAACTAACTGGGGTCAGAAAATACCCCGCGCCACCTCTCTAGGGTTAAGCCCAGTGTCTGTCCCTCCTACCACTTGAAACCTGTTTATTTGAACAGCCTTTTCAATAAGTTATATCTGTTCTCCTAACTCACAATACTAATAGTGGGAAACAGTTGCACCCTTAATAATCCTTATATGTTACAGCTTCCGCCTCAGGAATAACTTCATGTACACACTGTTATAAAGGTACTGTCTATCACAAAAGTAAATAGTCAATTCCAATGATATCTGTGCGAAGAGTCGCCTGATTTTCAGGTATTCTTGCATAGATGATATGAGAACGAAATATGTCATATGCTTCCCTTGCTGCGCAATGAAGGGAGCCATCAGCTCACTTTGCAGTTTTGAAAACCAATATTTCAGCAATCATTGTAAACTAACCGGCAAATATTATAAATTCAACTTCAGTACACCTGTGGAAAGTATGTGGTTATTGTGTTTCGATTAAGTAATGGACCATGGAAGTAAAGATGATTCCAATGTTGGATGCTTTACTTATAAAGGTATGCGTAGTCACCAAAGCGTTGTTTCTGTGCTAAGAATAGGTGAACTCGTTAAAGCGTGTTACTGCCGATCAACAGTGGTGGCGAAACAGGATCAAATCCTCGTAACGTGTAGTTTTTGTTTTTTATTGGGAGCATCATTATGTATATAACCCGTGCCAATCATATAAAATTATACAAATTAGTGCAACCTCTTTCTGATGCAGCTCCTCCTTGAGAGAGGTAAATTACATGGTAATTTTTATTTTGCACAGTGTTGTAATTTTGCCTGCCACCTTATAAACACTGCAATACGATTGAAATTCTATAACTGAATGCTTTATAAAATGTTAATTGTAATTGCTGCAAACAAAACAGGGAATATGTCTAGCTCAACTGTCAATCATTCCTCCCGAAATTAATAACATTTTACTTTAAGTACCCACATTCTCTATAAATCTCAAAGAGCATTACCACGTTAAAAGGTTTACTTCACTGATGCACTGTTAATGTTTACATTAGCTTACCATGGATGTAAGGAATCATTATATCTTGAGGCAGTATTTTAATACCTGAATAATTTCAATTGTATTTTATATAACAGTAAATTCAATAACAGCCCGCCTTGAAACAATATGTATGTAATAATTATTTAAAATGTATGTAACAGTCATTGCATATGCTTATTTTTATTATAAACATGTTTTATTAATGTTAGGTGAATACATTATATACTTTAATAATGCAAGAGCTGTGAAAATAGTAAGTTTTGAGTTGCTAACAATGAGGTAATAATGAGGTAACCTTGTAGCAATAAGGAGTTACAGTGTATGAAAAGTTACCAGTCATGATTATATCAAAGATAAGGTAAATTCAGTAACAGTTTAAAATTAGCCAATCAATAGCAAGGAAAAAGTTTAAGTAAAATGCAGATATTCCATTGGACTAGAATTAGCCAATCGGAGACTTGAAATACCGAAGTTTACAGGTTTAACCGTTGAGAGTTACTCAGTTGCTGGCAAGCCTTGGTAGTGAACAGATGTAAGATGTGTTCTCTGCGAGTGAATTGTAAAATATGTATACGCACTAAGTGAAAGTATTGAAGATTCTCACAGTTCTTAAAAAGTGTAGTGCTTTATAAAAATGTGCAAGAATTAATAAAAGAAGCGAATTTAAAAACTTAAATTCTGTGATGTCTACAATCATTGTCACACTGCACCTTAATTTAGAGATACATGACTCTACAAACAAGACTGATGCAACCGACGCAAATTCAAACATAAATAATCTATAGAAGTAGTTTTAATAACAAAGTTAAATATTATAATGTAAAACTTGGAGTGCAATAACAAAAACACATCTTGAAATCAGCTTCTTATATGTAGCAGCATATTGCTTAATAACAGTAACGATTACGTTATTAACAAATTCAAACAGATGCCCAAAGTGTGCTCCAGAAACTCCTTAAATACAACTAAATAAATATTACGTAAAATACAGTTACGTAAACAACATACTTCAAGTTAAATATATTACGTAATAAACATCATCTTCATCTTATGTTAGAAGGTCTTGAGAAGCAAGGAAATTAAAATGTTTTAGGCACAAGAAACGAAAATTATTTTAAAAAAATTTGAGTGAACTCGGCATGATTACATTTCTTTATAGCTAATTATGTTGTGTTACAACACAAATACCATGTTATGTGAGAATCAAAAGCTAATGAGTTTAATACATTACATATCATGGAAAAGCATTTAATAGTAAAACGACAGCATTAATGGTCACAAAAAGGCATTGGATGACTGTGAATAGAGTAATTAATGATATATTAAACAGAACACAATGCAGTTGTAGATTACTTGAATGCGAAACACCATTTGCACCTAGCAGCATTGCCATTTTGTTTATTTCCAAGCACTATACAATGTTGCCATGTTCCTATTAACTCAATTCCCAGAGGTGTGCCTTTATCCTGATTCTCTATTCCTGATAAAATAATCTAGTTTGTTAATTCTTCATTTCCGAAAATAAGCATGTAGGAGGCGAGGATAGAACCACCAACAGCTGGCACTTGCGGATTCTACGGATAGCGCTGTGTCTCAGCTAATCCTCAGTTGAATAATTTGCACTCTATTCATATGATATTAAATGTTATTCTGTCGCTAACTTAGCAAAAAATTTCATTGCATAAAGGCATAAAGTTTGTAGCACCCTGAGAAATGCTTTAAATATTTTGCTTTTGTTTCTAGATATTTGTTTATTACATTTATGAATGAAAAAAAGAGAGCATTATGTAGAACAAACATGAGTATCGCAGTTTTCAGTGTAGAATTAATTCCTTTATTTGCTTTTATTAACGACAGACAAATGATGGTGAAATGACTAAAATGATGTAATGGTTCTTACACGTTCCCATTGATAGACATTTGAAAATAGTGTCCTTCAGATTCATGTTCATATATGACGGAGGATTGAATACTGAATATGTTGGGATTTACAACCACCTCTAATGTTATAAATTTAAAATAGATATGCCTAATATTATTATAGTTCAATAATATTAACTTCATAATCAAAACCCCCATCTTAGTGTAGCAGTAGAGTGTGCTTTGCAAACTGGAGGTCAAAGTGGAATCTTATTTTCAATGAATCATTGTTTACGTTGATATTGTAATGAAAAGAAGCTAGAAACAGTGATGTGTATTGAATTTATTTAAAGGTGAGTCGGAATTGTTACACTAACATCACTTAAGTTTACTCACTTAACATGTTTCGGGAAACGGTTGTTCCCATCCTCAGAAGGTTAATTCGACTGGCCCGTGTTGTTGGTGTTTCCGTTTTTTGGACTGGATCCTGTGGTGGCATCTTGTGGTGGAGAAATGTACTTCCAGAGAGGATTTGGTGGCGTCAAATCAAAATTCATTAGATGTGTGTTGTGTTTTAGAATGGTGATCTTCTCCCATGCATCTAATTCGGCTGCAAATTTGGCTGGTTTGACTAATGTAATATGAGATGAGATGTATTAAATACAAACAAATGGACAAATCTGCAGTTTCACACCATTGTTGGATCACTAATTACAACATCAAACCCAATATTACATTAGTCAAACCAGCCAAATTTGCAGCCGAATTAGATGCATGGGAGAAGATCACCATTCTAAAACACAACACACATCTAATGAATTTTGATTTGCCGCCACCAAATCCTCTCTGGAAGTACATTTCTCCACCACAAGATGCCACCACAGGATCCAGTCCAAAAAACGGAAACACCAACAACACGGGCCAGTCGAATTAACCTTCTGAGGATGGGAACAACCGTTTCCCGAAACATGTTAAGTGAGTAAACTTAAGTGATGTTAGTGTAACAATTCCGACTCACCTTTAAATAAAATCATTGTTTGCCTTTTTTTCGGGGTTTCCATCATGGCTCAATTTATTTATTTCAAGCACTCGTAATCAATCATTCACCTTGTTAGACCTGAGTTATTGCTAGGTATTCTTAATTATCAAAACAATCAATCATTGGTATTTTATATCCAATAGGATAGTCGATCGGGAAAAAATGGTATATGCTAGTCTCGAGTGCGTGTTTTGTAAAAGAGTGATAAATCATGACCACTACACCAACAGTGCAACAGAAGTCATTTTTGTAGTTGTCAACATTTAGGCTGGCCTAAAATTTAATGATAATCCGAAAAGTAGTAGAGCACCTCTGTTGAGACAACTTCCTTTAACTTTCAGGAATTTTAATGCAAATAGCCTTCAGAGTTGATGTTTTTTTTAAAAAAAAAACTTAATTAAAGGCTATACTTTGGGTATGTAAATGAAATCAAAACCATTAACGGTGCTCCCGGTTTAAAATATGTTAATAACAAAACTTTGTGCTGTGATAACAACTTTTGTTTGCACAGAAGACCAAAAACAAATGAGGCACTTACATTAAAGCACTCCAAGTGCTAGAAATGTTGATTAAAACAAAATATTTCAAATGTGCTGCTTTTTATAAACCTTCTTGAAGGCAGTGTATATTCTGGGTAGGCAATAAATATAACTTAATTATTGATATTCCTTGTTTCCAATGTACAAAAATTAGAGAGAACTGTAGGATTTAAAGCTTAAGAAAATATTTTTGGCTGCAACTGAAGCCATGTAAGAATAACAAAAAATAACAAAGCACAAGGGCTGCTTGCAATATTCTTCTGTATTTGAAAAAGAAACATTAAACCAAATAGCAACTTAAATTAAGATCTATAATGCACAGGGATGCAAGACCTAGTGTAATCACTGTCAATGTCAATTATGCCTTGAAGCCTTTCTTGCATGTTGGATACAAGCCTTGAACACTGACGAGGGTTACACATGTAATGTTGCCACAGTTCCAAGACATGGGCTTCTAGAACCTCCTGCACTGTGTCTTCTTGGTGCATCTCCCACTCCTGAACCATGAATACCCACATGTGCTCAATGGGGATCAAATCAGGAGACACTGAGGGCCAGTCGATGCACACAATTTCTGGTTGTCTTATTAACCAGCATTTTGGTTAAATTGGATGTGTGCACCACTGTTGTCGTGCATAAACAAATATTCCTTCTCTTCCGGGAAATTAGCCCTTAAAATTGGCAACAGTGTGTTCTGCAGGATATCAATGTACACTGTACTGGTCATTCTCTCCGGCACCATAATCAGTTGTCCTGGTCCAGATGATGTCATATAGGCCCAGAAGTGAGCTGATATTCTTCCAGAGCGATTTCCATGCACAACATGTCTGGGATCATATCTTGTGCCACACGGCCTATAGAGACACATCCTACCTTGCTGGTCAGATAG
This sequence comes from Deroplatys truncata, assembly GCA_030765065.1. Classification (NCBI taxonomy): domain Eukaryota; kingdom Metazoa; phylum Arthropoda; class Insecta; order Mantodea; family Mantidae; genus Deroplatys; species Deroplatys truncata. The sequence goes on along the minus strand of CM060976.1, from coordinate 22,440,124 downwards.
GAACACCTTGTCATCCGGCCATATCATTAGATCCCAGTAGGTCTGCGGTAGCTGGATGTTTCTTTGGGCCCATTCCAATCTTCTGGCTTTTTGAGCCTCAGTGAGGATTGTCTTGGTGACAAGACAATGAAATTCAAGGAAGCCTCCTTTAGTCTCTGCCGTATAGTTTCATGAGAACACCCATATTCCACAGCCTTATCCAACAAAACAGATCTGTATGTAATAGGATGCTCCCTCACCTCTGCTACCAACGCCTCGTTCTGTGCAGCGGTAATTGCCCGAGGCCTTCCTCATCTTGGTAGCGACTTGGCCCATTCAAGGCCTTCAGCTTGATTTCAGTGTAGCCATTTCTTGACCGTCTTACGGTTAAGTGAAAGTTCTCTAGAAATCTGTGAAACACTCTGACCCCTCTTTGCTGCTGTCAACTATTTGCAACCATGTAGACAAGGAATATTGCATCGTTTTGCAACAAATGTCTAGAATGACAGAGAGAGTAATAGAATAGCGGAAGTGATGTTGCATGCACACACTTTTAACCAGTGAAGCCCAACCTGTTCTCGGGCTAAGGCTCAAAGTCCGTAGTTCACCCTATCTAGTACATGTGAAGAGATTGGCAAGCTAAAACAATGAAGTTTTAGTCCTTGGCTGTACGAACGGAAGTGAGTGGTAAAGGAAACTCCCTTCATCCCCTCTCTCTGTAAAGTTGGGCATCCCTGCTTTCAACACTTTATAATGATAAAGAGGAAAAAACATAAGTGTTGTGAATCGTGTATGAATTTGAAACCGAATGTCATTATTTTCAAATGTCCATTAAAGGGAACATGTAAGAACTGTTATATCGTTTTAATCATTTCATCATTTGTCTGTCGTTAATAAAAGCAAATAAAGGAACTTATATTGTTAACGGATTCCTTACATCCATAGGAAGCTAATATAAACATTAACAGTGCATGAATGTAAATTCTTTAACATGGTAATGGTCTTCGAGATTTATAGGGTGATGCCTTTGAATGTGGGTATTTAAAGTAAAATGTTATTAGTTTCGGAAGGAATGATTGACAGTTGAGCTAGGCGTATTCCCTGTTTTGTTTGCAGCAATTACAATTAACATTTTATAAAGTATTCAGTTATAAAATTTCAATTGTATTGCAGCATTTGTAAGGTGGTGGGCAAAATTACAACATCATGCAAAATAAAAATTACCATGTAATTTACTGCTCTCAAGGAGAAGCTGCAACAGAAAGAGGTTCCATTAATTTGTATAATTTTATATTGATTGGCACAGGCTATATAAATAATGATGCTCCCTAATAAAAACTACACGTTACAGGGGATTCGATCCCGTCTCACCACCACTGTTGATCAGCAGTAACACGCCGCAAGTTCAGCTATTCTAAGCACAGAAACAACACATTGGTGATTGAGCATACCTTTATAAGCAAAGCATCCAACACTGAGATCGTTTTTACTTCCGTGGTCCACTACTTAATCGAAACACAATAACCACATATTTTCTACAGGTGTACTGAAGTTGAATTTGCAATATTTGCCTGTTAGTTTACAATGATTGCTGAAATATTGCTTTTCATAACTGTGAGGTGAGCTGATGGCTCCCTTTATTGCACAGCAAGGGAAGCATATGACAAGTTTCATTCTCATATCATCTATGTAAGAATACTTAAGTGACCCTTCATGCAGGTCTTATTGGAATTGACCATTTACTTTAGTGAAAGATAGTACATAATATAATAAATAAAACAGATTAATAGCATAGTTGAATACACTTTTCATTCAGTTTTTGTCCACCTGCCTTTCTCTCATCAAGCTTGTGCTCATGACGACACTCACAGTTTAAAATGTATATTGGGGTTAGATTTTATAGAATGTAATATATGTTGTAAAGTTAGCATTGCCCTTTCGAGAGATATGCGACATTGGTGGAGGTGCCTGAACACCAGGCTTTTGGTAAAAACTATTCAAAATTTGACATTTGGTTCTGATGCCGTAATGATAGCATCTTTTTGCATAAATTACTTTTATGTATTGTTTAAATGCTATTTACGGGGTAATCTTATACATTGTGTATGTGCACAAGAGAGAGAGAAACTTTCTAGAGGGCTTTGTCCCGTAGCATTGCCCTTTTCAAGAGGAATACTACAATATATTAGGAATAAGTCGTAAACGTAACAATGAGACACATGATGTATATTTGTTTGCAGGATGTGGGCAGTAAAGCGGTGGAATTTGGATATCTTTCAGGGCTTTATACTATGGAACTGATTATTGGTGATGCTGTTCTATCCAATTCATTTTCCTGGAAAGTTGCAGATGTGAATCTAAAATTTGCAGAACAAGTTCCGGCATCAAATTTGCAAAAAGACCCTTATCTTTATGCACCAAAGCCAGAGATTAAGGTAACTGCATTGTATTTAATACATTGCATATACTATCCTGTATTGGGTGTCTACTACTCCCTAGGAGAAACAGAGATTATGATGATGGCAGCCTTTGTTATTTTCTGCATTGTATTGCATTTTTGGGAGTATGAATTGTGTATTAATGTAAATTTTATTGCAGCACCTCTTCAGGGAGCCTGAGCGGCGGCCTCCAGCAGTTGTATCCAACTTATTTACTGGACTGGTGGGCATACCTTTACTACTGCTCTTTATATTGGTAAGTCTTTCATAGAAAAAGATTTTCATTCTTTTAAGCACTTTAATGAGGTTAATTAATGTGCAGCTATCAGATGTATAATTACTATATTTGGCATGGTTGAACACAAGCTTTTTTAACTTTTTAATCATACTTAAGATTTATACCACAAGTCAGGAAAGAAATGATAAATGAGAATATGGCTTGAATGGTGCCATTTTAAATAGAGTTAATTTCAAACCTTTTAAATCAGGTAAGAATTAAGACAGTAGCCGTATACAAATAGCCATATGATACAACACAGATAAACCACTCCATTTAAAATGAGCACATTTCCTGTTTTTTAGCTTACATGTTTTTAACTAATTCAGGCAATAACCAACCATGGCTCAATCACTCCATTTTCATGTTACAGAAATTCTTGCAGACAGAAATCATTTTCATGTGCCAATCATTCTGTTCTGAGAATTTCTTTCCATGTTAACAGACTTCCTTTTGATAGGTGTTATAAAATTGTATTTAATCATACATTTACTATGAGAAATTAACTTTTATCTACAAGTTTCTGTAAGTATTTTTGTTTTATTCTGAGTGTTAAACATTATACTGTATGCTTTTCATTCTTATATTTCAGTGGACAAAGTTGGGTGTAAATATATCCAATTTTCCGTTTTCCATCAGTGCATTGGGATTCCATCTGGGACTTGGAGGTGAGCTAAGAATGTTTTGTTTCTTTGTATTATAGAAAGTTATTCAAACTTCCTTGCAAACCAGTTTGAGTCAATAATTATTTAAGCGTCATATGGGCCACCAATTAATTCTGAGATACTGCTATGGAGAGCGATAGTGAAAACAACTCAGGTGGCAGTGATGATAGACAAAGAAAGGGAGAACTCCCCCTCCCCTGCTCTAGTATCTCTGGCATAGACTGTATTATCAGTTTCATTTCTTGTAGTGAGCTCATGAATTCTGTATTTTTATTTTGAAACAGCATTTGTAATTACAATACTTCTCTGCATACAAAATGATTCATTTTAGAATAAACTGAGATAAATTGTAGTGGCGGTGGCAACGGTGATGGTTAATGATGCAGCGGCATGATAGTTTTAGTGGATACTTTTCAATCAACCAATGGTCTTGGGTTCACAGTGACAATGGTAACATTGACAGAATTTTTTGCTGTAATCAAATGTTTTAACTTGTACATACAAGGACAATTTGATTGTCTTCTTTCCATATCCTTATGAAATTGTTTTAAGCAATTGGAATCTGAAAGAAGTAATGATAATGGATATGATTTTCATAAAGATGCATTAAGATACCAGCACTGCATCAGATAAACTGTAATAACTATGTAAATATAATAGATAACAAATTTGTTGGATTATTGAAGGAAGGGTGTGCACAACGATTGCACAGCCATTAGCTGCCAAAACCACGGATTAGAAAGCATATCTCTAATGTGGTTCTGTAAAGAAAACGTTTGTGCTAGTGGGAATCTTTATAATCCTTCAAATATTTTCTAGATATTTCAGATGTATTGGTAATCACTTAATCTACTGTTGCAAAATTTAACACACAGACTGGCTGATATTTTGTGACCTCGATGGTAACCTTCAACATTTCGCCTTTAAGCCACTGCAAATTTTGAAACTAATTTCTTTCCATCCAGTACTAGGAAAATATATATCATGAATGCAGGATGACCTGTGGTTTTCAGTGACTATTTCAGGGTGGAGGATGAAACTGTTTTCGGAGAAATGCAGTAGGCAGGGTCTAAGAAAAGTTATGCTTTTTAGTAGGTACTAATCATTTTAATATAAAAGTAAATTAGAAAGGAAGTAAATTATTAAAAAAGAATTTACTATGGCTAACTAAATCTGAGAGTCCCAATATTTTGTTATTGAGGGAAATTCATTTACACATTGGCTAATGCTGTAATGTGGTATTCTGTGAATTGTAACCTTTTTTCTGTAGACATGAAAGAATGGTGCTAAGTTGTGGTTTCATGTCATTGGAAATTAATAACATGACTCAACAGTATGCGGTTGAAGGGCCCAAAAATTGATTTGGTAATTCTGGAATCACTTGTCAGGTTGCATTCTCCTCTAAGGTATTCTTTGTTTTTGCTGTGTGAACTCTTCAAACAAAGTACATTGATTAGCAGTAACATAATCTTACAGGAGGTTGTAAATGAATCTGATCATCTTTGAAAGCAGTATACTGCATCTGCCTGCAGTTTGGACAGTGTAAGCCAGGGGTGGGGGACTCATGCTCTGCGTATGTGTGTGCAGCATAGACATATGGGTTGATCAGTGACATACATGTGTTTTTACGTTACATTGCAATTTATTACAAACACAAAATGAAATATAATAAAATATGTAATAGCCCTATTTAATTTTCATATCATATAATAGTATTTACATTTGCATGACTTGGAAGCCCATTAATTTGTACTAAGTTACAACTCAAACTGAATGCCTACTAATTGCTTAGTTATTTGAGACTTCTGTTGAAATTTGACATCTTTTATTACACATTATATTGTCATATTCTGGCTCCAACTTGGAACATTGCAATTGCAATTAGACTGCTATGCGAAACGTTTTTAACACTGTTCTGTCTGCTGAAAAACTGATCATAGAGGTAAGTTGTCCCAACATAGCAACAATATGATTGCCAAAGAGACACAAATTTGGAAACTACACGAAACAATTCTAGTCCCAAGAGTCCCGATGTCTACAGAGGTGTGTTATTCTGAAGGTCAATTACTTCCATCTGCAGTTTTGTGATGCATCTAAAATGCTGAATGAAAATGGTTTCCGTGTCCATAGTTTTTAGATCACTAAATTGGTTTTTTTTAATTATTGTAAATTTGATTTTGTGATCCTTTAAAAAAATGTCTATTTCACACCTTAACACAAAAACATGCTCAAGCACTTTGCCCCTGCTTAGCCTCCTAACTTGAGAATAGGGCAAATCTAAATAATCAGAATCTATATCTTTCAAAAATTCTTGAAACTTGCACAACCACTGACATTACTGTGTGCAACGTTGCTGATTTTGTACAACACCTCATGATGAATAAAGCAGTGTAATAAAATATGCTGTTTTGAGTTTATTCCATTTTCTGTATAAACATCTCGAAGTCTTCTTAAAAAACCTGACTTTTGACCCATAATGGAAGGTGCTCCATCTGTTGCAAAACAAATTAGTTTTTCCCAGGGAAGTCCAAATTTTTCAATTATCTTTACAACAGCGTTAAACACATTCTCACCTGTGGTCCAGCCCTTTAACGATGCAAGATCTAGGAATTCTTCAATGATGTTGAGTAGTGTCTTTTGCGTCACTATACTCATCCAATACTAGTGAGTAGTACACTAGCTTTTGAAGTTTTGTTTTCAGTTTTTCTTCCAATGGAAACCATTTCTAAATTTGCTCAGTGACTATTCAACATGATTAACTGATGGCTTTAAAGGAATTAACTAAATCAGGACAAATTTCTTGAGCACTTGTTATTAAACAATCCTTCACAAATTCTTCTTCTGAAAGGGTTTTAGAAATTGAGGAATGTGATGTGCAGTTTTAAATCTGGCACAAACTATGTTTTGCCAGTTAATTGTCACAGTATTACACTCACTTTGGAGTTGTAAGTTTTCCTTTAGATTATCCAGCACTTTTTCGCAAGCTAATCCAATCAGTTTGTCTGCACCATATTCTTCCACACGTGCATTTATGAAGTGCCTCTTAATATTATAATTAGGAACCTCAGATTGTCGGTAAATAAAATAATGTAATATTGGTGTAATAATATTATAGTGGGCGGTAAATAAAACTGCTTAACGGTATTATCTCGTGCAAAAAAGGGAAAAAACAAAAACACAGTTTAAACTATTTTACTGTGGAACAAACATGTAACTTAAAAAAGAGGAGCATGAAAATATTTACATAGTATACATTTCGACTGATTTACTTTGTTAGAGACAAAGCCACCATAAGTTCGGTGTTCTCTGGCTTAAGATTTGTTCTTAAGTTTGTCATGTTCCCATATGCAGAGAAAAGTCTTTCACTGTCCACATTGGACATGGGTACCCACAATAGTTTCATACACTTCTCACTGAAACACAAGTGATCACATTGAAGTCCAGAAAGTAAATCCAGTATGTTCACTTCAGCAGCATCATCTAATTTCTCACACACTATGTTCTTCAGAGCAGCATATCCCTCCTCGAATGTCTTCTCTGGCAAGTCTCGCAGAAAAGGTAACATTCTTCTTGCTTTTTCTATAGTTATATCAGTAGATGCCTCATTTGATACTATTTTTCGTATATCAAACAATTTACCTGCAGAATGAATAATATCAGCAGCTGGATCAGCTGAAATTAAGGAATTCAGCTTGGTAACTGACTTTGTGCCCAATTGCTTAACTGACTGATAACAGACTTCTTGAGGGTTGGCAGTCTCTGAAGAAAACTTAAAGTTTTCTCTCCAAACGAGCCCTCAGCTACTATTGTGAAGCCATTTGATATATCTTTAAGTTTGCTATATAGTTTATGAACAAATGGATATTTAAATCCCTCAAGCACTTCAATAAGGCAAATGGTGTCTTTGCAGTGTTCAAGAAGGAAAGATGCCTGGCAGTTTATTGTTTTGAGACTCAGTGGTCATATTCTTGATGTATTGAATTGAAGAGCTATCTTCACTGCTCTCTTTGAAAAATTTGCATATATCACTCAGATATTCAGAAATATATCCTACCGCATGGAATCAAGAGTTCCACCTTGTCAAAACCGGAGATGGAAATGCTCTGTCTTTATCAGCATTATATTTCTTTCGGAGATATTGTAAGTATCTGTGCTTCCTTTTTCTTGTGTTCAAAAACAGACTTTTTATGTTTTTTACACTTTCATTTAATTGAGGAAGCTCAGCACTCCACAGGTTTCCTACCAAATTAAGTTTATGTGCCCAACACTGCACATGGACGAGGTTGTCACCAATCAACACTTTTAGAGAGTCAACACATTTAGTCATGTATTTTGCCGAGTTCACTAACCACACAGATTACATTTTCAAACTGAATACTGTACTTATTCAGCAGTTCTACAATGGCTCTGTTGCATTTTGTAGCACTTTGATGCCAGCAACAAACATTTTAGTTTCAACTTTATTTTGTAAAGTTTTAAATATTACCCCAAAAACACACTGCCCTTTTCTGTCTGTTGTTTCGTCACAGAGAATTGCTAACGCCTTGTTCTTGACATTCTCCTTTAAGTGCTGTTCATGTTTCTCCCGCAGCTCTGGTATGTATGACACACTCTAAGTTTCTGCATTTGGCAGATCTCCAGCACCTAAGGAATGAGAACATACTGTAAATTAAAAGCTGCCAACTGAATATTAATTTTGAGGGAATTTTAATATTATTTTAGTATGGAAAATAATGATCTAGTTTTTATCTCACTCCAGTTGTAGATGCCTAAGATTACTAATTTCTATTTATAATTCTTCCTGAAATAAACGTACAAAAATAGTAACATTAATGTTAATTACCTTCTATATATTTGTTCATCCAAGCATGGGCGCTAGGGTGATCAGCTTTTTGTAGGGGGATGTTTGCTTCCATAAAGACCTTTGTTGTTTCAGAAACAAACTCATGCTTATCAATTTTGGCCTTTTTAGTCTTATTAAATGCATCTGTAACAGTTACTTGCAGTTTTGCTCATTCCTTATTCTTTTTATGAATTGTACTTTCCTTGCAGTGTTTCATGCATGTGTGTCTGCTTATCCAGTCAATTCTCACATTGCAGTATCTGCACATCAGTATCTGCTTCACTTTATTGGAAACATAGAAACCTTCATCTTTAAATTCACTCTCATGCATACAAATGCTCGTCACTTTAGGGATGATGAACAGTGATTTCTTCAGATAAAATGAATCGATTATACACATGCAAGCACGTCCAGGTTCATGGCTCGCATGGAAGCGGAAGTCCTCAACTTTGAGATATCCGGAGTGATGATATGTGTTACTGTACAGCTCGATCTATCGTTCGATTTGGCAGTCCCAATGGACAAAACCTTTCCTTTAAACTCTGCTAATAAAACTAATGAAGTTCTTCAAAACTTTTTCCTATGACATTTACCCCGTAATTCCAGGCCAGTCTATTCTCGATTGTAGTGGTGGTGGTGGTGGTGGCGGTGGCGGCGGCGGTGGCGGCGGCGGCGGCAAATGTTTTCTGACGGAAAGGTTTGATCGGACAAACCAGTTCATCCTGACTAGTGCATTTTGCTGGTTTCGCATAGTAATGAATGAATCATTTTATCACAGTTCTAGTGTTCAGTTTACTCTTATAGTCATGTCGCAAGTTGGTACGAAAAACAAAAGGTAAATTATCACCTGGTCCACTTTTAGAATCCACTTATCCACTGTTATGCATGAAATGAAACCGCATTGAAATACTACTGTGGAATTGGTTTGAATTCCCGTGTGGCGCAAAACTCAACTGACCTGGCAACGTCTTGCACATGCTGTCTATATGACGTACGAACGTTGCCAACTCCACCGCCAGCTGAATTGTGCACGCGCTAGCTTAATTTGAAACGTGGCTCCATCGGCATAATTCCTTTTCTTTTTCAGAGCAGAAGGTAAACAGACTCCTTGCGCTAAATTGTAACGTAATTTAAAGAATATAACTTGACCCCAAATGAATCTTTCAGTATAGCAGACACAAAATATACCTAGACAAGCGTTCACATTATGGCAACGTCACGAGACAGCAACAATTTTCGTGCGAGGGGTACAGGAAACGGAGACGGTGATTGGTAGAAGAGGCTGTCTGCTGTCAGAATTGACTTGAACCAGACTTAGAAATTCATGTATTATTTAACGATACTTTTGCGACAGTCTTTTCCAGCCGCCATGAAATGGGGCGATGCAAGCATGAATCGTTAAAATACGGCATTAGAGAAGAATTGCAGGTAGTATTGTCATTTAAACCAAAAGAATAATTTGAGTGAAATGAGAAATCTGTCACTGATGTGTTGCAGAATTCCGATAAACATGGCATTCCTTTTGTTGTGCATGCGATAGGTGAAGAGTGAAGGGGACAGCGTAGCCGAAGCAATACCGATGTTTGCCAAAGCTCTGGTTAAATCACAGTGCAGTTTGGTGTTCTGTGCCGTGTAGCACAAACACCGTGCAGCATGGCCGTAGCGAATGACAATACCCAGCGTTCGTATTCGTAAATGATTGATAAGCCAAATATCTGATTTTATGTGAAAAGGAGAGACAAATGCAAAAAAAAAAAAAAAAGAAGAAGAAGAGAGAGAGAGAAATTTTGATGTTATTTTGCACATTCTTTTTCATAACGGTGTTATTTTGCATTTTTGCGATATAGAATTAATGTTGCATTATTTCACGACTCAGAATGGATATATATGTGGAATTTAAAAATAATTGATTAAAGGTTTTTCTTATTGTTAATTTTCGGCCAATTTCGCAAATTAACTACTCGCAAAAGTCAGGGTCCCTAATTATAATCCAAAGGAGATATATATCACAAACCAAACAATGTTATTTTTCCACCTTCAGGGATAGCGAAATACTCCTCTTCCCATTCAGGATCAAAAGTTGAAGTAACATGTCCTGCACTCATTGTGGATGGTACATCACTGAATGATATTCTGTGTGCATTCCTCCCCACTCACACCTCTAGTGCGCGCACACACACCAATGTAAGGGCATGAAAATCGGCCGCTTAAGGGTCTGGCAGTTCTCCAGGCCTGATGGAAGCACATATTACAATATATCAGTGTTTTGAGAAAATATAATTTATCTTTAAATCTTTTGAAGTTACATTACAAAAACATAATAAAACAGATGAACAAACAATGGCATGCCCTATTAATAGTAAAAGTTTATTCAGACAAATGTCCACAGAACTACATTTCAGACTGATTCTGGAATTCAATCTAATTTAAGATAATAGTTTCATTTTTCATATTTAGCATTAATATTTATGAAGCTTTAAATACTAATACCTACTTTTAGTTTAAAAGAATTAATGCATTTCTGCAAAGATGCAAACATTGACCTAAATAGGCTATCAGAAATCCTATTTTTTATGTTCTATATTACTTAGCTAAATCTAGTAGTGGTAGTAGTATATTCCACCAGAAATGCATGTTATGTGGCTCCCTGAATAAGTTTTAGAAAAAGTTGTGGGGGTGTGGGTGGGGTGGGGTGGGTGCGTGTGCGCAAGAACTGCATAATTCAAAAACAAAAAATCAGTTTGATATCTTTCAAAATTTCAAGAACATCCCCTACCCTAAAGTACCCTTTACAGGAAAAAGTTTTCCTTATTTTTGATTTTCTCAAAAATGGCTCTTAACAATTTTGATTAAAATACCTTATGTTTAAGTTATTTGCATGACAAATAAAATGTATATTGTGCATTTTCTGGTAATAGCCTGTGAAGTCCCCATCATTCCAAATGACTTTTCTATACTTGATAAGCTGTAAAAGATTGAAAAAAAAATCTTACTACACAAAAGGTATAGATCTCGTTAAAGCACACAATTTGTCATATAAATTTTTTATGGTGTTAAGCATTTCTGAGAGATTCTTTGTTGTTGCTTTGAATTTTCAAATACTTAAGCTTTTTTCAAGTGGTAAGTTGCTATTTTTTGTAAACATATTAACTATTGTTTTAACCTGTTGTATCCTTTTTACCTACAACAAATGTGTGATGAAAGTTTATATGGATTAACAAGAAATAGAAGAATAAGCTTTTTGTAAGAAATGTTTTGTAGAAGATTCAATAGGAAAGTCATGTGAATGCAACATGTCAGATTTTTTACTTTTCCATAATTTTAGTAATTTTGAGTTATGAGCTTCTGCCAAATTTTCATTGCTGTTTAAAGTGGTTATTTATAAAGCACAATAGAAATATTGTGGCAAGTTGCATGATGGGCATGCATCATCCAAATTGAAAGCTATAAATAACTCTTGATGTGAAGAAAAGTTCTTTTTATAAACTTACACTAAAGCAGTATAACATAGAAGTTAATTTGCATTTCATAACTTTTAAACTTGCACTTAAGTGATATTGCTGAAATGGATGTTGTTTTGTATGTTTTCAGGCATTTTCTCGCTTTTTGGAATATTCTGGCTGCAGCTGAATATGTTTCAAACAATCAAGTATCTGCTGGCACTAGGTGTCATCACATTCCTTTGTGGAAACAAGCTTCTTGCAAAGATAGCAAGTGACCGCAAGCATCGATAATATAACAAATAGACTGAAAGTGAATGTTGGGTGTTGCTATTGCTCTAAGCAGTTTGTGTGATTGTGTTCATGTACATCTTTTGCACAGATAAGTTAAGAATAAAAGAATAATAGGTGTTAAAATAAATTGTTTGCTTTATTGAATCATGCCAGTGCATCTGATTTCTAATAGTGTTATCTATAGTTGACAGATCCTCCTTCCTTGATGAACTAGCCTGTTATAGGTTTGAAGTAAATTCTACCACTCAAACTCTATGCTATGAAGAAATCTTGTACTAGATGAGAGCAGAAAGGATAGAAGTCAGGAAAACTTCAACCCAAAGGTTGCAAGGGAAGGCACTGCCTTGTTAAATGTCCTATACACTAAACTACGGAAGCTTTCCAAAATAAAACCTTTTTGCTGAAATGAATAGTTGCTCTGTGGGCTGTTGTTATATAAAGTGTTGGCAGCATTCATGATGTTACTTTTACACAAGTTTCATAATCATGATCTTGGCTTAAGCTGAATAGATTTATTGAATACATAAACCACCTTGTGGTGTAGTTACAGTAAAACCCTGTTTTTACGTTCCTACTATTTACATCATTTTCAGCGGTCCTATCTTTTATCCTAAACCAATAATACATAGCATTCCTGCCATTAACAACTTTTAAGCAGATGTATTTTCTGCCATTTATATGTTTTCTTCTTTGGCAACAATGGTTTTTGAAGATGAGAACCACTTTCAAAAACCGTGTGTTAACTGCATTTTCCAGTATATTACCAGGTTTCTTAGATGCAGCTTCAGTTGCTATTTGTGTTAGTCCAGGTGAATTTGCTTTCTTTGGTGTGGATTTTCTTGTTATGAATACAACATAACTATATATTTAGCCATTCTTACATGTTGTAGTTGTCAATGTCATTACATAAATGGAATAGTTAACACATGTGCTTGCAGTAACAACATCACTGCCTTACTTGGTCCCTAGAAATCTGAGCCAGAGACCAGAGAGGAAACTGTAGGATAGAGTGGCAATTACATTTTCATTATATGTAATTGAACATTGCTATTTGTAGCAACACTGGTGTTTTTATGTTGCAAGTGACATGGAGGCAAAGAACTACAGAAAATGCATTTCTTTACATGAATAGTTGGAAATTCTACGTCATGTTGATTTGTATGTTGGGATAAATGTTCAGTTGGCAAAACAGCTTGGACTCTCTATCTCAACTTTGAATTCCAATAAAAATAGATTTACAATTGAACTTGATACCAAACAAAGTGGTATTCTGTCAAAAAAAAAAAAAAAAATGCACATGAGTGTATGGTGAGATAGACAAACTTATAGCAGAGTGGTTTGTTTCTACAAGAGCAACAGGAATCTTGTTGATGTTATCATACTTAGAGCAGAAGCTTTTCAGTTTGCGATGAGGTTGGACATAACGATTTTACTTTCTCTGACAGATAAATTGTTGCAAGAATCATAACAATATTATGTATAATAATTACATGGAGAAAGTAAAAGTATTAATGTGGAAACAAGACCTGCTGGCAAAACTGTGTTTTAAGGAGGAAAATTGTCATGGTGGAAAACTCAACAAGCAAAGGGTGAATTGTTTTGATAATGATCAATGCTGACCACAGAAAAATTACCTCCACTCTCAAGTAATTGGAAAATTCAAGAAGCCCAAGTATTTTAAGAATTTGAAAAATGTGTCTTTAAATTATAATGCTAATGCCACAGCATGGATGACTAGTAGTGTCTTTACATCCACTCTGCATGCTAAAATTGGTGCAAATCATTGAAAATGCTGCTGTTCTTGGACAGATGTCCTGCCCACCATGAAGATCTGCAGTTAAGAATCGTCAAGCGAGTTTCAGTCAGTGGAGGAAGGCATCATCCTTACCCTTAAGTTTAAGCACAGGAAGATGGTAGCAGAGAATGCTGTCTTTATGCGTGGCAATGTTAAGGACCCAAAGGAAATGACCATAACAGTACTTGATGCCATGAATTGTTGGTTAAGTGTTGGTCCTGTGAAAGCAGGATTCAAGTTTGTGGAAGAAGAGGACCAGGATCATCTGCCTGAGCAACTGGGTTGTCGTGGATGGGTCTTCTTCATTTGAAGAATATTTCATTGTTGATGCTGATGCAATAACATCAGTGGTGCCCACAGTAGAAGACATTTTTACCGGCCACCTTGAAGAAGAAGAAGTAGGTGAGCAAGACTGTGACCAGCAACCCACAATACCTTCTAGCAAAGAAGCTGTGGAAGCAATAACTGTTTTGAGGCAGTACATTGCGTACTTCAGGAAAGGATGGGTCATTTGATATGCTGTGGAGAGACAGGAGGAACAAATACAAATGCATAAGAAGCAAAGACAATCAACCATTTCAGACTTTCTTTTTTAAATAGGCAATGTAATTATAGGTGTATATTGTATTTATTTCCATGTATTAAATTTTGCAAATATTGCAATATGTAGCATTACAGTTTAATAGTAATTATTAGTTCATGCTTTAGAAATGTAAGGTATTGGAATATCTCTCTCTCTGGCTCTCTCTCTCTCTCTCTCCCCCCTCCATTTTGTTTTCTTGCGCTTTCCTGCCATTTGCAGTTTTTTGCATAATTTTCTTGAAAAGTGTAAAAAGGGGTTTTTACTTACTTATCAATGCTGTTTTAGGTGTTCAATAATAACAGAATTGTTATAATGCTTTTTTCCGTTTTATGTCATTTAACAGTTAGCAAAGGTCATCTAGATTCAACCAGAATAAGATGCAACATTATACTCCATCCAGCCCAACAAAGGGTCCTGGTGTAAACAAATGCAGGTGCCACTGCCACAACATATCTTTCAAGCGAATAAGAATAGTTTGTTACTGCACTTCATGTATTATCACCCTCTTTGAACTTCAAATAATAAAGATAGTGTTTTAATAATCGTTAAATATAATTTAAATAATTAGTTTCTCTTTATTATTATGGTCCCATGCTATTTACTGCAACAAAGCAACAATTATGCTAATCAGTACTGTTTATGTTGCGATCATGGCTAATGTGTAGCAAGCACGTCAGAGCAGGTAATGAAACATAGAAGTAGTAGAGCACTTAAAAGTGGTGAGAAAACAATAGTTTTGAATGTGTTCAATCTTTTGTTTGAATTTTATGATACCCTTGCTGTTAAGGATGTCATTAAATTAACATTGAAAGTAACTGGTGTGTCTGTGAATGTTTTGCGACCGAGACAGACTTGTTATAAACCTGAAAGACAACTCAAGCAGTATCATTGCGTGATTCAGAGCTTTTTGTCATGCTGTTACCTGAAGACTTCAATTAACACTTAAGTTTTTACTAATAAAAGGTATTCCATAGCTTTTAACCCATTCTTGAATTACAACATTTAGTTTAACAGGTATGGGAATATGTGAGCGCTAAAACAATGAAACTAAAAAAGAAACTAAACAACCTAATATTCAAACAAAAAACTCCCTAGAACAACATAAAAATCCCCTAGGCAATCAAAAATGGAAGGCAATACATAAACACAACTGGAACAATGAACCCACAGCAGGCCAATATGTAGTTAACCTCTCAAAAGAATCATTCACTAGCACTGAGTTATCTGTCTTGAACAATGGCCTAAAATCCTGTATAAACTTCACTAAAAATACAAAAAACTTCTTTGCTGTTATTGAAATAACCTCCAATCACCTAACAGATAATGCTAAAAGAATAATAAAATCACAGTGTGAACCAATATTGGACCAGATACAAACCCAAAAATATCACTACATAACCACATCAAAAAATTATCAAATCTCTGAAGTCAAAGCCTGTAGTATACACCAAAGTAGACAAAGCATTAGTATATTAGACCAAGAAGATTATGAATCTAGGGTTATGCAATTACTACATAGCCCAGAGTACATAGAAATCAACAAAAATCCATTAAAAGAATGCACCAAGTCACTCCAAAACACACTGATATAAATTAAAACATTAACGAAAGCCGAAAAATCCAGAATTAAAGCACATTTTCCCACCATACCTAGGTTATATGCACTACCGAAAATACACAAACTCGGTAACAAAATGAAGCCCATAATGAACAACATAAACTCTCTCACGTATAAGCTAGCAAAATGGCTTTCAAATACCTTCAACTCCATGCCTGTGTTCGAAAGTCTAAGCATAAAAAAATAAATATATCACCCACAGACATGATGGTATCATTTGATATCACTGCACTCTTCCCAAGCATACCAAAAGAAGAATTATTACCACTCCTAGAAACTTGGATATTAAATAATGGCACACCTAAAGCACAAACAGAAGATTACTTCAAAGTAGTAAAATTATGCCTGGACCAGAATTTCTTTTCATTCCACAACAAAATCTTTAAACAAACCACAGGCCTAACTATGGGAAACCCCCCTTTCATCGTTTTTAGCAGAACTATATATGAGCCATTTTGAATGCCATATTACTAAATCTTTCCCACATCTATTTAAAACCTGGTATATGTACGTAGATGATATTTTTGCTATTGTTCCAAAAACACTTACAGAAGATGCTTTGAAATGATTGAAATTACAAAAAAGATCTATAAAATTCACAATAGAAAGAGAAGAAAATGGCCATTTACCTTACCTAGACATCAGGATCGTCAGAAATAATGCACACAACAAACTAACGTTCAGCATTTATAGGAAACCAACTCACACAGAAAATTATATTAAAAATAATAGCTACAATCCTACAAGCCACAAACATTCAATTTTAAATAGCATTACAAACAGGTTAGTACATATACCACTGGAGAAAGAGGAATACCAGAAAGAATACCAACACATCCACATAGCCACCATGAATGGATACCAGAAAAGAACAATAGATAAGAAGATAAAAAACGCTTGAAAGACAGAAATACATCCAACAAACGACTACTTTACTCAGACAACAAAAACCACAAACACATAGAAAGTTCACTTATCACCCTTGGACACATCATAAATTTCAAAGGATTTTCAAGAAATACATCACCCTGTCTCCACAGAATAACCACAATATACAGAAATTACTATGCAACAGAACAAAAGACCCTATCCCCAACCCCAGGGTCGCGGGTTCAAACCCGGCGGAGGGCGATGGATTTTTTCGGGCGTAAAAATCGTTAGCACGGCTTCCTTCGGAAGGGAAGTAAAGCCGGTGGTCCCGTGTCGTAGATTTACGGCACGTAAAAGAACCTCAAGCCTGATAAAGAGGCCTCTGAGCAAAATTACAGGTGTTTCACGCCCAATATAGAATGGGACGCTAAGAACCATAGTAGTTAAAGAGCGTCCATAAATAAAACTCAATTTTTTTTTTTTAACCTATCCCCAACGATAAATCAGCTGGTATATATAAAATAGTTTGTAGTGACTGTAACCTGTTATACATAGGAAGAAACAAAAGAAATCTTGAAATAAGACTTAAAAGAGCGTACGCAATGCATTTACCAAAAACAGATGGAAAAATCAGCAGTAGCACATCATTTCTGATCTTCAAACCATGAAATCACTCCAAACATAAAACTCTTAAAACCGGTCAACAGCAGCAATGAATTGGACATCTGGGAAAAAATACATATTGTCAAACACAGGAATCACCTAATGAATTTCGAATTACTGCAACCCAGCACCAGAGAACACCACTAACCACACACATTCTCCAGACAATAAGTTGGAAATACGCTGACAATGGGAGCAAACCATTCTCCCGAAACGCATTCAAAGTAAGAATCTTTAGTGATGTAGTGTAACAACCTCCAACTCTCTTTATTTTAAAATATTTTAAATGGGTATATGTATTTATTTAATACTCAGTGCTGGTACATTAAAAGTTAGCAGGTGGTTAAGATAACATTGGGAGGTAATAATGGCAGTTTCTTGAAATCCCAAAAGTAAAAAGCTGAGCAACTGTTTTACAGCGTAGAGGTGAAGTTTCTCCATGCACTTACGAAATGTCAAGAGCAGATTGATACTATGCACATTGTGAAAGGATCTATTCTTGGGCTCGAAGGATTATAATACTGCAAAGTAATCTATCCATTCAGTTTTTTAATAATACTGTTGCTACCTTTTTCTGAATGCTCTTGGATACCTGACTTATAATATGTTTTACATTCTTATAAAGTAATAAAGTTGTTCAAAATAATGTATAAAGTATGGTTAATTTTAATTTAATTTAGCATGTTCATTTCATGGAAGGAATTTAAATATTCTCTTTCAATTCATTTTCTAGCAAACCACTGGGCATATAAACATTTGTAAACAGACAAATAATTCTGAATATTGATTGAAACTTTTCAACCTATTAAGTTTTTAAAGCTTGTTAACCCCTTTAACCTTTGCAAGTTAAATATATTGTCCATGGACAAAAAGGTAGAATGCCTATCACCATAAAGGGATAGCTGGAGCTAAAAAGGGGTTGTCACAGGTAGGGCTGCCCACAGAGAGGAATCGTGGTGCAAGTTGCACCATCAGGAACATTTTTGGGGCGGAATTCAAAATGTTGAGGTAAATTAATATTGGGTAATATAAACAGTTATTACAATTTTTAATCAAGTAGTCATAATTTTTGGAAATATATAAAAGGAACTAGCAGTATAGGTAGGTATGTAGTTCAGAATGTATAATGTTATTATGCTTACTATATTAGTCTATTTAGATAGATTCAATAGGATACACTGAAATACCAAATAAAATACACCACCTGCCACATATGTTTATTTATAATCTTTGGCTGTAAATATTGAAACCTTTTATTGATTTTTTACTTTCCAATTATTTGTTTAAGTTTCATTGTGTGCTGGTATCACAATAGTTACTATAGTACTTATAAGACAGGCCCTTTGTGAAACTTTCCAGCGGCATAAAAAAAGGAACTAAACATAGTGTTCTGAGCTTGTGAGCCCAGGAAGGAATACGTATACATACACCCAAGTATACAGACATGATGACGTAATGAATCAAAAGTAGCGCACACTTAGACACGGTGTTGAAAAATAACATGCAGCCTGACATATCAGTGGCCGTGCTAATTCCATATCCTATTCTTACATTAGTGAACTACTTGGATACACTGAGCAAAGTAGACTAACGTGAATGCTGACTATGACCCTATTGTTCGCTGCATAACTTAGATTGCATTTTCCCCTCTCCCTACACATCCTGTGGGCCTCACGAGCCCAGAACACAACTATAATTGAAACTGAGCTCTCAGAAAAAGTTGTTAGGTGGGGATGTGCCATAGCCTTTGGGTGGGATAGGCACCCCTGGTCACAAGCGGGCATTAACATTACACTACCAAGATAAACCATAATTTCCTGTATCAGCAAGATTTCAAGCACCCGTGTGATTTTGATGGGATTTGGTTATCTTTTGTTCTACAGGAGATATGCTGAATCCGCTTATGTATAAATGCTGGAATTTATTCCTATGTTTCCATCATTGCAGTGTAAAATGTATCACAATGTCAAATCTTGATTAATGCTCTGCTCTTATGTGGCATACCATAAACATGTCAATAGAAATGCAGCTCTTCATAAGTTTTACAGATCTGATTACTAATATTTCTGAATCTTTTAGTTAAGTTTTGAAAATCTTTGAACTTTTTCTTGTACTTCAAGCAAGCTGTGCACATAATAAAACTTTTATAGAGGGAAGGTTGAATCATATTTGAACAACTCAGTCAAGGCTTTCAGCTTTTGGTCTAGTGCTCTACCATTGAATTGGTTTGAATTGTGGCTGTGGCATTAAATTGATTCAGCTTTCTATCTTAGTTTGTGCAGTGTTACTGTGAAAGAACAATTTCTGGAAGTTGTCACATTGAAAAAGAAAGTGAAGATAAGAGTTACCATAATGTTGCTTTTATCCATGGTCTCATTTCTTCTTATTTTAACTGCTTGGCAATTAAAATCTCCTGCAATTATTCTTGTTTATTTTTAGTTTTCCTTATGCCTTATTCAAATCATATTTTGTAGCTTCAGTTCGTCGTTGTAGTAAACATGCTGTGTTTGACACATCTTATCTAAAATAGCAAGCAAATACTATAAATATACAAGGGCTATTCATAAAGTAACTTCCATTTATTTTTTTAAAAAAATGTGAATAAAGTTACAGAATTTGTTTTACAATATTTTGAAAGTACACACACTCATTAATTTTTCCATGTAGTTTCTAGCGACATTGAGACATTTGTTACAGTGTTTGACAAGCTTTCCTCAATTGAGAATTCTGCCACCATGACTGAAGCCAACCTATGATGCTGGTTATCAACTCTTCGTCATCACCAAAGTGCTTTGAGCCAAGCCACTTCCTCAACATGCCATGATATTTGTTTTGAAGACCCTTCTCAAGTTTCTTAGTGTGTTATAATATCTTTCAGCATTCATTGTGACATTTTTCTCCAAGAATACTACTAGCAAAATTCCTCTTCTGTTCCACAAGACAGTTACCATGAGTATCCTGCTGGAAAGTGTTTATAATCAGCGCAACAGTTCTAGACACGTGAAAATCTTAATGAGAGCTATGATGCGAGTTGCTTACCAGATCAGGTGGTGACCGGTGGACTGCATACTGCAGGAGTGCGTAGGACAGTCATCGTCAAATATCCACACCGGTTAAGCACTGCTTTGCACTGATAAACTTAGTTATAAACAGTATATTAAAATCCACGCTGTAAAAAGCGCTTAATATAAAAAACGCTGTCAATCATTGCCTCGAATTCTTCCACATCTAACAACCCTTCCTCTTCTGTGGAATCACTCACATTATTGCCGTCATCGCTGCTGTCACTACTTTCTGCACCATTATCCTGGATGAGAATTCTTTCTATTTGATTTTCTGCAATTCCGTATTTTTCGAAATAATGATTCTTAATTTATTCAACATGTCGACATACATTTTCCCATTCTGGCCTTCCAATTTCAGCAAATTGCTGGCGTTATAACTCTCCACATATTTTAATTTAAAAGTCATATTTCTGCATGCCACCCATTTTTTGATATCAGCCCAGATTAATTCGATTGGGTTTAGATCTGGGTGATGCGATGGGAGTCTAAGTACATTATGGCGATGTTGTATTACTATCTGGTCAAGTATGTATGACGTCTGAAGCTGTTTGTTGGTTTTAATTAAGTTATATAGCTTTGTTTTACTCATAGTTTCATCTAAAGGTTTATTATGTCTAAGTAACCAAGCTCTCATTTCTTCTTTCAATGAATTTGGGGTAGGTGGTTTGTCAATTGAGTGTTGACGCATTGTGAAGCATTGTTGATGACCAGAACAGACCCAGCAGGCATATTAGGTCTCAACATGGCGTTGATTCACTTCATGTACTTTTCTGTATTCATTTCTTGATGAAAATCTCCTGTTGTTTTTGCAACTTGTAAAAGAAGGGCATTTGGAACGAAGCCGATCTCTCCAACAGCATGAACGATAATAAGTATTTGCTCTTTAGCAACAGGAACCTGCAACCTAATTCGCTATCGTCACTCCAACTTTTAGATGCTGTACGACTGCTGTGTATGTATGACTCATCTTCATAGACTATAGTATTTTTCTGAAATTTGTAGCACCACCTTCAAAATTGATGCTGATATAAGTACATATAAAATTATAGTCATTTGGAAAGGTAGAATCAGACTGAAAAATTCAATGCCATAGCCGGGATTTGAACCACGGATCTTAGGCTTTCCATGCCGTTGGTCTAACCGACTAAGCTATCATGGCAACATTTACTTTTTATTTTTTTTATTTTATTTATTTATTTATTTATTTTGCTTTTCTGTTAGAGTTCTATTTGATTTCGGTTTCTTCCACTTGAACCCTAAATCTTTAATAATTTTTCTGAGATTTGTAGCACAACCTTGTAAGTTTCTGCTGTGTTTCAGCTGGATGAGCAATCTGCTTATTGTTAGCACAGTTTTTTCTTCCACATAGGAATTGTGAATCGTGCGCCAAATGACGCATTCAAAATCGTCTATTTCTGTAATACGTTTACGGACCTTATGTTTCTTCCCAGGTGTGTCAAATGGTACTCTTTCATCCATATGTTTTTTTTTTCTTATCTTTGAGAACTCTGGAATCGGAACTCGGTGAAACACCAGTTGCTTTGACTACTCTTTCTTTCATTCTCTAAAGGCTTTTGTGGAAATCGGATGAACATATATTTTCTTCCTTCATCTCTGCTTCTTGCTTCATGAAGTCGAGGACATTTGCAATTATTTCCCTACTTTGACTATGTAACACCTTACCACTTAACTTTGAAAACATAGGAGCCATGGTTATAAATATAACTAATATGAAATAAGTACTATTTAGATACTGCAGCTCTCTTTAAAATTACAACCAGATGCAGACTGTATGTGTTACGCACTGTAAGTAAGCAAAGGTATTATATTGCTTTCGTTGATAAAGCTAAACATAAACCATTCCTAGGCTCGGCAGCTGGGTTGGCAATCAAGGTCACGAGTCCAGAAGTTTTGCGCGAGTAATAACAACACTTTGTGGGTTTTTTCAGTGACCCAGTATGGCCCCACTGCATTGATTAGTTCTATTTGATGAGTTAAAAACCAGCATTTTAGGTTGGCTTCAAGTCACAGGTGGCAGAATTCTACAATTACAGTATTTCAAAGTTCGTCAAATGCTATGGCAAGTGTCACAATGAGCTGAAAACTATGTGGAAAAATAAATTGGAGTGTGTACTTTCAAAGTATTGTAAAACAAGTTCTGTAACTTCATTCACATTTTTTTTAAAAAATAAATGGAAGTTACTTTATGAATAGCCCTCATATAATCTGTATAGTAATTATCACATCACTTATTCTTTAATTAAATTCAGTACCTAACATGTGATTCAGCAATAAAATTTATAAGTCCCTGAAGATGCAATTATGAGTCATGGAAAATTTCTCTTGTTGAATGTAACTAAAAAAACAAGAAGTGATATTTACAATTTATGCAGATCATATATAAATGGCTGCTTTTATAGTATAAAACTTTATTTGTACCAAGCTCTTTGCAGTATTTGTATGGGCTGAAGCTTACCCAGGCTCCATCCCAGGCCACAAAATAAATACTTTCTTCAACTGTTGCTGATAGCTCATAAATTGCTGCCACAGACTATGATTATGCTTTATAGTTAAAACTAGTCTGTAGTATATATTTCAATTTAATTTACTGATTAGACTCATTCTTCTTAACTCTAAATGAGAACTTTCCTAAGTTAATAATCTGAAATTGTCTGCAAATTTGTTTTTGAATTACTATTGTTTTTGCCATCTTTAACCATTTATTTTGAATACACACTTTCCTACAGATATCTGTACCTTTGCATCCTAATAAAATGTTGATTCCACCTTCTTCTTTACCTGTAACCTTTTAATCTTCAAACTTTTCACTTTAAATCATGCAATACCTTCTCTTTGATCCCCATTACACTTCTCAAAATACACCTTTTTCTCCTAATTGTTCTCAAAATACTTATAAAACTAAGAGAAGCTTTTTTTTTCTTCCAAAAATTGCCCATAAATTCTGTTGGTCTATATCTTCCAACTGGCATCTTAACTAATTCCCAGAATTCTGTCAACATACCCTCTCTTCCTAGCCATATATCACCCATACCATTGTCATCCGTGGTGCAGTGGTTATCATGCTGGCCTCTAGTTCCTGAGATTGCGTGTTCAATTAGGAGGGCAATGGATCTTTTAGGTGTAAAAATCCATAGCATGGTTTCCATTGGAAGGGAAGTAAAGCCAGTGGTTCTGTGTTGTAGATTTACAGCATGTGAAAGAACCTCAAACTTGATAAAGAGGCCTATGAGTGAAATTACCAGTCTTTCATGCCCAATATAGATTGGGACACTAAGGACCAAGCCAGTTAAAGAGCGTCCATAAATAAACATCAATTTCATTTCATTTTTACCCATACCATTTATTGTAAGATGATGTCTAATTCCATCTCTTTGAGTGAATCTTTTCTCCTGCATTTAAGCAGTGTTCCAACACGTGCCCAATGGTAAGTGATAAATTCTAAACCAACTTTTCAGTACTCTTTCCATAATCATCCCTTGTACACTCACTTTGCCTAGTTCTGACATAGCTCTTTCCTCTTCGGAGTTGCTGTTGTAGTGGCAGTATTAATTTTCTAGAAACATAGCATACATAATTGGTTTAAGTTTTACATGCCTTCAGTGTAGTCACCAGCATTGCATACATGTTCCCAGTGATGCCGAAGGTGTTGACTCTGCCTAGTCTTGATGGTGCAAAGACACGGATGTGTTGCCTGAGGAATGTCTTCACTTTTTGGAAGTGAATCCCATGAAGTGGTTCCTTCATCTTAGGGATTAGGTCAAAGTGACAGGGATTTAAATCAGGAGAACATGGTGGTTGGTGGAGCACTTCTCAGCCCCAGCAACTGAGTAAATCAGACACAGCTCCTGCTATATATACCCTAGCATTGTTATGCAGAATGATGGGTTAGTTATGAATAAAGTGTTGCCATTTTCTTCTCAGAGCTGCTCACAGATTGTCTTGCAAAATTGAACAGCAGTGCTTTGCATTAATATTCAGTCTTGAGGGAATGCTATGCTTTAAGATTATACTGTCCCAATTTTAGTCAAGAATTTAGCTTTGGTTCATAAGATCTGGCCCAAATCTTGCCAATTATAGTGATAAACTGTAAGAACGCCTCTCCTTTGTATTCATAGCACTGAGTGTCTAGACATTTCTGTATGTCTGTTACATCATATGGAACTCATCTTGCAATTTTTCACATTCTCAGGCAGTCCTTCAGGATGTGAAACAGAGTTGAAGAAGCCAATCCTGTATCTTGCTAACTCATGAATCTTCACAGGACCCTCTGGATACTCTTAACGGATTTGATACTGACATACAAAATGGCAGCTGTATGTGGTGGGAAATTTGTCAATTAGGTGCGACTTCTGTGCAGTAAAAACAATTGTGGTGTAATGACATATCTTTTGTGTAGGTAAATGATCTGTTGCACACAAAAATACTTAAAAGTAAAATAAATGCAATTTATCATTAAATGGTGACCAATGAGCAAAGCTGTAAGCTGCGATTTCTCTGCAGTAAAATATAAATGTGGTGTAATGACATGTCTTGTGTTCTATAAATGCTCTGTTGTACACAAAACCACTCTTTTGAAAGTAAAATAAAAGCAAATTATTGTTAAATAATGAGCAGTGAAATGCATAACCTTAAACAGCATTCATACAGCCTATAGTTATGCATGTCATAACAGCATTTCTAAACTAGGGCTACATATTTAAATTACAAAGGACTTAGTTTCATAACTGCAAGCAGCATACTACCTACGTAAAATAGAAGTTTTAGTAAAGTAGCTGACTAGTTAGTCAGTTAAACTATAAGTTTAAATATAGCAGCTGATATTGAGTTCACTCAAAATTATCTGTCACTACTAACACTGTTTATCACATTATACACAAAAGATACACTGCATGGCTGTTTACAGTAATTAGCTACTGAATTCAAAAGCTTTAGTGTGTAATTTGGCTTTTGCTTTCACTCAAAGCTTTTCATTTCTTAGCAATAATTATTCACCTTACAGCAATTCTGTACTAGCTTTTGCAGGGGCAGTCCACATTGACAGACTGAAGTATAACAAATAAATAACCTTAAATCAGCACTGCAAAACAACATTCAAGCAGTCTGCAGTTTTACATGCAATAACATAACAGCAAAAATAAGATGGTTGATTTTCAAAAATCGTTAGAAATGCTTCATCTTGCAGTTTAACCCTAGCAATACCAATTCTTATTACAGAACTTATACTACTAACCGGGGGGGAGTGCTTTATGAATATCACTGGGAATGAAGTGTCTGAGAAAT
The DNA here is from genome assembly GCA_030765065.1 of Deroplatys truncata. NCBI lineage: Eukaryota > Metazoa > Arthropoda > Insecta > Mantodea > Mantidae > Deroplatys > Deroplatys truncata. Next base: position 22,414,293 of record CM060976.1, on the reverse strand, counting down.
TTTTAAAATTAAATATTATACTTTGCCATGTTTATAAAGGTAATATTTAACATTGTTTAACATATTTAAACTTTTTTTCCCCTTAATCACATTAAATATTTAGGCTGAAACAGTCTGATTTGCCCTAATGCAACTTATATATTTGTATGCACAAAATGTGTGCAGATAAATGATTTCCACTTAAACTAACAAATAATTTCAGATTAACATCCAAGTTTAATCTTTGATGGTCCAGTTACCGAACATGTTAGTATCACTCTCCTCACACTTTCTCCACATTTTGAACAAATCACTGTTTTCTTGCTGTGTGTACCACAAGTGTACCTATGCCAATTGCCATAAATTATTGCTTTACTAACTTTGTTATATTTTCCTTTCTTAGATTGACACTCACCATTACACAATAGCAATGTCCCTTACCTCCACTCACTTTGTTTGCATCAGAAGTCTGCCTAATCTTCTTCTCAAGAGTTCTTTCCATGGCTATGATTACATTCTGTAATCAAGTGATATCTTTGGCTCACTGTTCAACAGTTGGTTTTATCAGCTGCAATCCTAGTTCTCACAGGTATAGTTGTCCCTGATTTGGCTTCTTATTCCATTCAGGAAAATTCAAAAGAAATATTGTATAACCATTTACAGCGGCTATATCAATGAGGGTGAAGAAAATTATAGCGATCATCTTCTGGTAGCTCTTTTTGCAGGATACTTACCATTTGATTGATGATGTCTACGCCGCCTTTAGTTTCATTATAATACAGGTTGATAAGTTTTTTTCTTAGGATCAGATTCTGAACCTATTGCACCATCATTATGCTGAGTATATAGCATAAGAAGATTCCTTTTATGACAGTTATATGAAGAAATTGTCATTGGATCTCGGCTGTATAGGATCACTGAAAGCAAATTTGCTTGAATACAGCACTCTTCCAGAAATGTCCTTTGAGCTCTTGAGGAGTGTGCTTCCTGTTGGATTATAGTGTTCTGACAAGTGTTTTACAACAGATGTAGCTGAATTTCCTTGTTGAGTACCATTGTTCTTCTTTGCAGCATACAGTTTCATACTAAGAACGTATCTTGTTTTTGAATCAGTGAGCATGTGCATGAGTATCCCATATTTCTGTCGCTTGTCCTTCATGAACACTTTGAGTGAACATCTTCCACAGAATAATATTAACATTTCATCAACTACTGTATAAATCCCAGCAGTAAACATCTTGGCAAAATTTTATTAATTCTTTCAAATGCTGGTATATAGCTGCAAATTTATATTTTTGCCTACATTCATTTTGAGTCTCTCTGTCATCAAATCTAATTATTTTAGTTAGTTGCAGAAACTTGGTCCTGCCAGAAATATTAGGTCAGAGATGTGAAATACAGGTGTGACTGTCACCTTCCACTCCCATATAAATAAGAAGTCCTATATAAGACATAAACTCACATATATTTGTTTCTGGTGCATTTTTCTTACTGCTTCTTCATTGTTATGTTTTGTGATGTTTATAAGTTCTGAAGCAAAGAATTTTTCAAAGGATCCTCTAACAGTTTTCAGTTTACCTTTATTTTTTAGTCCTTCCGTTCTTTTGCAATGTTTTGTGCTACACATCTTGTAGGCCAAGGAGGCTTAGAATTGGAAATCCCTCCACTAGTTGTAACATACCTGGTACTTACGTCATCTTCAATCACACTATTATTTAGATCCTCCTCCTCCTCCTCCTCATCATCATCATCAGAAGGTAATAAAATTGCTTCATGAATTTGCTCGCGCACAATATTTTTATCTTCTGTTTCACTCACTGCCTTATCACTATCATCAAATTTGAAATTACAATCTTTTGCATTATCAAATATATCCTTGTCAGTCAAATGATGTTAAGACATTTTGAAATATTTTTGTGAATCGCATGTGTAAGTTACAATTACTGAACAACAAGCAGACTTAACAATGAAAAAATAGAAGAGAACAAACGGCCAGACCAATCAAGAATGAAGAGATAACTTATATAAACAACCTCCATTGTTGGTACAAATAGAATTACATACATAAAACCATAGTTGTAAAAGCCAACAGTAATCCAAGCATGGAAATGCTAGACATGTTGTGCATCACATGAACTACTGCCGGGAGTTCTTTATGACCAGCTTGACAGATCATTGATTCATAAAAAGACCAACAATGAAAACTTTGAAATATTACTCAATTCAATAATAGAAACAGTAAAATTAAATGAGTTTTATTTATGGATGCTCTTTAACTGCTGTGGTCCTTAGCGTCCCATTCTATATTGGGTGTGAAAGACTAGTAATTTTGCTCAGAGGCCTCTTTATCAGGCATGAGGACTTTTACATGCCATAAATTTACAACATGGGACCACTGGCTTTACTTCCCTTCCAAAGGAAGCCATTCTAAGGACTTTTATGCCCAAAAAAAATCCATCACCCTCCGCCGGGTTTGAACCCGCGACCTTGAGAACTAGAGGCTAGCATGATAACCACTACACCATGGAGGACAACAATAGAAACAGTGATTGACTATATACAGTGAATGCAAAAAGTGTTCATAACATGTAATGTTTATGTTAATTCTGTGTTATATTCACCAGCAAGGTAATATATATGGTTTAAGCAATATAATTATGCACAAAATATGAATATTGAACTGCGAATTATATAAATATCTCTTTGGAGGTACCAATAAATCAAGTAAAATACATATAAATTACAAATAAATCCAGATAGTGCATGCAGGCAAGGCACAATAAGTGATTGTACACCTGGAGACATGATACTAAATGGAGAGTTCAAAGGGTGAATTTGTCGCCCTTCAGTTGTCTGTCCTTGTACAGTAGCAACAAGACATTGCATAGCTGGACATTAATGGATCATGCCATGCACAGTCAAAATGGGAAGCAAGTGGAGGGAAACAGATGTAGAGACAAGAAAAATAATTAAGAGATTGCACAATCAGTGCAAGTCAAGAGAGATATCAGAAATTGTCGGTAGACCATGCTCAACTGTGCAGTCAGTAATTGACAGGTTTTGTATCTTTAAGACAGTGCAAAGTAGGCCAAGAACAGGAAGGCCTACAATTTTGGGTGTGAAGGATGAACGAGCAATTCGCAGGGAAATCAAAAAGGACCCAAAAATTAGTGCAGTGAAATTGGCAGCAGACTTGGAAAGATGTGCCCTAAAAGTATCAGCCAGTACAGGGTGTAACATTTGTAAAGAAGAAGGTTTTCATGGTCAATTACCAGGGAAAAAGTTTTGGGCAAGCAAGAAATATCACGTAAAGTGATTAAAATTTTCCAGGGAGCATAGAAATAAAGGGCTGGACTTCTAGAAAAGGGTAATTTTTTCAGATGAAAGCAAGTTTAATCTTTTGGTTTAGATGGTAGATGCATGATATGGTGGAAGAAGAATACAGAGCTTGATCCATGAAATCTGTTGCCTACAGTAAAACATGGAGGTGGTTCAATGCTAGTTTGGGGCTGAATGAGTGCTGTAGGAGTAGGGCAACTACACTTCATAGAAGGAGAAATGGACCACAAAATCTATATGGCCATTTTAAAAGAAAATCTTCACGTTAGTGCTCAAAATATGTGGTTGGAAAATAATTATACCACCAAAACGAACTCCACACTCCTCCTCAATCTCCTGACATCAACCTTATAGAACAATAATTCAGGCAAAAGGCTTTCCAACTAAATATTGAATTATGAAAACACATCAAAATCTATTTGAATTACAGCTGTACGATTTCTTTCTGTGCATAAAAAGGGCAACAATTTTATTTATGTTTAACAAATTGAGCTCATTTCTTATGTTATTTTCTTCTGTTATATGCAGGCATATGAAATATATATTAGTGTTCTTGACTGTATAAGTTATTTCCTTTTACTTATCCCAGTTCCAATTAATAGTCCTGTTTGATACCACTTGCAAAGTGTACAGGCACTTTTTGCACTCATTGTATCTATTGACTCCATGCATCTAGTAAAACAATTAAAAGATGAAATTTGAAAAAATTCAGAAGTAGGGTATATAATATGTAACGGTTTTTTCTTATAATGTTGATGCTTGTGATGTGTGTGTATGTGTGTTTACTTCATGTGAAGCCATCTTGTGACGCCATTCATTTGTTCGGTTTGTAGCTCCATCTGGTGTTAGCAATTTGCAGCAGTGTTAGTGTTCGTTTGAAAGAACGATATTGTTATCTTAATTAATTTTGGTTTACTGTCCTCCGGCTAGCTATTATTTCTCAGTCGAACATGTCTCTTGATCAGAGTGTGTAAACGGAAAGGAATCTTTTATCCAAATATAACACTGATGAAGAAATTTGTTTTACACATTTATTGTCAAACACGTTAACTATCACATTTATACATTGATCTTAACACTCGCCAAACTGAAACTGTTATAATAACTTCTTACTGATCACTTTTAATCCACGTACTTCAACCTTTTGTATAATTAACCCTACAACACTTTAGATTATTCATAATTCTGCTGTGCGTAACTTGTGAATCGATACCCGAAGTTTGCCGTACAAATACTGTCGACGAATTGACTGACTGAAGACGACGTGTAGTGTACACAGATTTTTGATGAACTGACCGCGATCTACCTCTGACTTGGCTTTTTATACACCCACTCCCCGATATGCCTAAAGATTATAACTGAGTTACTATTGGCTAATAAAACGCGCCAAGATTAGCGTCTATTTTTATATCCAATGAAAATTATGAATACATATGCTCTAGGGAAACATTCCAGAAGGTTCTCAACGGAAAAACGCGCCAACATTACGTAACTTCCTCGTTTCCAATAATGATAAACAGCTCACCCCCCCTCGCTGCATTATTGCGCGCTATTATTGACAGTTTCAGTAAGGTCGTAGAAACTTACTTATCAACAATAATTACAGTCAAGAAACATCTCAAATCAATGTCACATAAAAATGCATATTCATATTACAATCATTATTTACATTTAAGTAATTTAACCCCCCCTGTAGGTATTGCTAAGGTTAATCCTCTTCCTTGGAACTGTTATAACAGAACCATTATCATAAGAGAATTTATCCTTTCTTATAACAAAGTTGAAAGTAAAAATGATGATATACATACAGTTGAATCCTTTGAAGGCATAAAGTGTTCATGATGTAGGCATCCTATCCATTTTCTCTTAAATCTTTCTTTTTTTGTGAATATGAATATTGATACCAATGGTCCATCTTTACTGTAATTCAATGTACACCCGGGAACACAACAGTTACAGAGCATAGTAATATTTTAGGTTAAGTACATTTCTGACGATAACATCTCTATTGTAACAATTTCATCTTTATATGACCACAGTAACAGTGACATAAATTGTATTCTGAAATAGATAGGTTAATAAATATACAGGATGGATCTAAATTCCTTTTACATACTTTGAGGGCTTGTAGTGGGGACCAAGACGGTTAACTTTAGCATGAGAACTCGTGTCCAGAAACGTACCGTACACGCAAAATACTACCACAAGACACATTGCTCTCTCTGACTTCTTGCTGCCTGTTATCTGGACCAACTTACAAGAAGGGCTCGATGTGACGGCTACTAGCTTCAACCAGATGCGGTACCTCCATACCATGTTTTGGTATACTCGATCACCAATTCCTAGTCCTCCAACATCTTCCGCTGCCATAACTCGTGCTGGTAGGTCTTCCTCGGATCCCATAGGGGTCTTGTAAATCAAGGATTGAATGTGACCCTTCAGGTAGTAGTCAAGCAGGCTCAAGTCAGGAAAACGTGTGGGCCAAGCAATCGAGCCACCACGACCTATCCACTGTTGCTCAAATCGTTGTTCCAGACAAAATCGGACTGCATGTGCAAAATGAGCTGGTGTTCCATGGTGCTGGAACTCGCTCCTAGTGAGTGGCGCCGAAAAAGCGCGTGCGGTGATTTTGTGTGTAGTGGAAAAAAAGTACATTACCGGACACAAGTTTCAAAGCTAAACTTAATCATCTTGGTCCCCACTACAAATCCTCAAAGTCTGTCAAGGGAATTTAGACACACCCTGTATAACACGCTTCACATTTAATATAGCCATCATCCTCCGTGGACTAGTGGTACCGTGCTAGACTCTAGTTCCCAAGGTCGCGGGATCAAACCCAGTGGAGGGCGATGGATTTTTTCAGGCGTAAAAATCCTTAGCATGGCTTCCTTCGGAAGGGAAGTAAAGCCAGTGGTCCCATGTCGTAGATTTACGGCTCGTAAAAAAACCTCAAGCCTGATAAACAGGCCTCTGAGCAAAATTACCGGTCTTTCACGCCCAATATAGAATGAGACGTTAAGGATCATAGTAGTTAAAGAGCGTCCATAAATTAAAAAAATCTGATGTGTTACACTCACATGACTTTCTCTACTCTTGTACAATCTAATTTTACAAACGCCTATTCTCCATATGCTTCATGTTAATCGAGATATCAATCTTATTGGTAATTTTCTTGTAGATGCAAGGGGAATATGGTAGGTTTTAAGCGATAGTCAAATATTTTAACGCTGGTTGCTATGTGGCGCATTCCATTCTGTTTGCATGTCCAGGACAAAAAAAAATGTATAACGAATTTGAGAAAAAGTACAAGTATTGGAAAATTTAAGGAAATAATAAGCAATATCTCGAAAACGGTTCACTCAACAAAAGAAATGTATATGACATAAATTGTGTATTTTAACGCTATCTACATTTTTGTGTAGTAAACTTTTGTCTATCTCTTATGGTTTACCAGTTATGCAAAAGTCGTCCACAATGAAGAAGACTTTTGGAGACATTCCCAGAAAATTCGAGATATACATTTCATTTCCCATGACATTATCTTAAACATATGATATTTTCATCAAAATCGTTAGAGCCATTTTTGAGAAAATTAAAATTTTCGAAAAATCTTCCATGTAAAGGGTAGTTTGGGGTGGGGGGATTTTCTTTAAAACCTTCGTGTCGCATCTCTGGACGATACTGAACCTAAATACCAAGTTTGGTGCTTATCCGACTGTTCGTTTTTGAGTTATGCTGTTCACAGACACACAGACACACACACACATGGACATGTTTCCAAAAATGCTTTTTTTGGATTTAGGAGGTCTCAAAACATGTATTTCCGGTGAAATCTCGGTATCGAATTTTTGGGTGGAATGCAATACTTCCCCTACTTACTATACGTAGTAGAGAAAGTAAAAAAAGATAAATAATATAGCCATAGCCTAAATGGAAAATAATAGTAAACATGAGTAATACATGGAAAGCACAAGACACGCAAACACCTATTGGGATTATTCCCATTTACTAAATTGCACAAATAAAGGTTTACAAACACTATTGCTTTGCTAATGTGATTACAATCTTATGCTGGAGTTACTAAAAACCAAATAAGTCACAGACATCAAAAACACAACATAGCAGCCAGCATATGTGAACAACTCAAGAGATTTTCACCAACTACCGGTGTTGTTTTTCTGAATCTCGAATCCCAGTGTTAGGTCCACTGATTCCAGAGGGTCCTGGTGTTCACACACAGTTTCTATGTCTTCTCACGTACCAGTAGATGACCAGACTTAGGCATGTGTGACACTTTTATTTTGTCCTCTGAAGGCTCTTACCCATCTTGTTGCCATTATGCAAGGTAAAGCATATACGCTGTAAGCCTCTTGCATTCTTGGTGACACTGTTGTGCTGTGTGATTTCTAGCACATTAAATTTTTAACCAGCTCCTCTGTTTCTACATCGAAAACATAGTGATGTATTGCTTGACCACTTGTTTGCATCTGTTCTGTTCTTGTCGCTGGGTACAGACATGAACCAGGTGAGGGTAAGTTTTATTTACTCTGAGAGAAGATCAGCATGTAGTAACCTGTGGTGTAAATAATGTATGCTACCACTATAGCATTGTTGGCACTATAAAAAACAGCCAGACATTATTTGTACGTAATATGTTAATGTACAGATATTATCTGGTTTCTTTTATACATTTGTATTTAACATGCTTTAACTGGACAGGTTATATCTGAAAATGTTTCTTTTGCTATGGTGTTTTTACTTTCTCTACCATGCACATAGTAGGTAGAAAAAGTATTGCACTCCACCCAAAATGTCAATATCAAGATTTCACCAGAAATACATGTTTTGAAGAGGCCCCCTGAATCCAAAAAAATACTTTTTAGAAAAAGGGTCTGTGTGGGCATGTGTGTATGTGTGAACAACATAACTAAAAAGGAAAAGTCAGATAAATACCAAATTTGGTATTTAAGTTCACTAGTTTCTAAAGATGCGATATGAGTTTCAATAAAGTGCCCCCCCCCGCGCATACTACCCTTTACATGAAAGATTTTTTGAAAATGTTTGATTTTTTCAAAATGGCTGTGTTGATTTTGATTAAAATACCATATATTTAAGACATTTACATAATAAATAAAATGTATATCTTGGATATTATTCTGGAAATAGCCTGTGAAGTCCACTTCATTCGAAGGAATTTTTTATAATCTTGTATGACTGGTAAATGCTAAGTGATAGAACAAAACATACTACTCAAAAATTCTAGATCCCTCTAAAGTACACAATTTATTTCACATGAGTCTTTATGTGGCATAAGCCATTTCCAAGATATCTGTTATTATTGTTTTAAATTGTTCAATACTTTGTCATTCTTTTAAAGCCCTGTTAATATTCAGTTATTTCTTGCAATTGCATAGTAAGAGTATGGTAGTATGGATTTAAGGCCAGCATATAGTGTTCAGGTCTTAAACATTTGACTGTTACTCCCTTTGTATTAATGTGAATGTACACAATATTTTTTCGTTTGTGTATCTTCATGAACGGGTTGAATGTTAATTTGAGGATAGATACTCCTGCTGGATAGATACTCCTGCTGATTTATCTACCTGTTTCTCCCTGATTTTGGGATATAAGGTTTTATCATTGCAATAACTACCAAAATTAGATTTGGGATTATATTTTTTACATCACTACTGATGAGCAGATGTCTCGTATATAGAGCTTGTTTGATTATAAACTGGTGCAATATGGTGGCACCTCACTTGAGGAAGGAATGAGAGTAGGATTATTGCTGAGCCCATACTTTAACATCAGTGTGTCAATTACATAGGTGCTCCTCATCTCTAATCCTGTCTTTCTAGTAGACTGTTGCCACTTTTAAAAGGTCTGAGAAGAAAGTGCAGCAATAATGTATCAGACTCCATGTGGGGTTGATATGTAACTGTCGTCTGCAAAGATTAACTATAAAATTATAAAAGTTTGAAACTGGGAAACCTTAAGCACCTCAGTCAACAATTTTTCTGTGCATCTAGCTTAGAGGTAAAGAACTATATCCTTGAGTAGTTGCAGAGTGTTATTTACGAGGTTAGTTTGCAACTGTCATCTATAAAGAATGCAGCTATTGAAAGAAGGAACCAACAATGTTCTGAGCTCTAAGCGATTACTGGTCCAGAAATTCATGCCACATGTTTATGTTATGAGCACAGTAATCGATAGTAACGCTGCTGGCTAAAATTAGCAAATAATGTTTTCTATGTTTTGCCTTAAGACCAATATACACAGGTTGGAACTTTAATAGTGGCAATGATTTATTTATTAGTATTACAACAATGATACATGCATAAAACTTCTACAGTCCTTCAATGTAATCACCACGTTCAATAACCCATTGCTAGTAATTATGGAAGTCGTAGGGTCCCTGTTGTAGTACTCGTTTTGTTGATGCTCCTGATGGACCAATCTAATGCATGCAGAATTTTGGATACAGCCCTGAATGAATTGCACAAAGCGGTTGCTTCATCTTCGAGATTGGGTCATAATCACAGGGGCTAGGTCTGGTGAATGTGGTGGATGGAAAAGCACTTCCCAACCCCAGTGATGATACAGATGAGTTACAGTTTGTGCCACATGTATACGAGCTTTGTGTTGCAAAATGATGGGAGGGTTCTGTAAAACGTGCCACTGCTTTCTTCGCAATGCTGGTCTGAGATGTTGCTCCAAAAATGACAGAGATACTGCACAACAACATTTTGTCCTTGTGGTATGTGTTACGATAATGCCATCACAGTCATACAAGAAGCACCATAGCTTTCACATTTTTGACCCTCGCTATTGTTCTGTATGCTAACAAAGTTCCCCACATGCCTCAATGAAACTTGCATGACATTGTTGTATTGTATGACCATGAGTACATTCAGTTTTGTATTGTTCTTGTTTTGTGAACTTGGCAAAAACACTACACACAACAGTTTAGATCCGTAGTTCATACAGATCTATCTTCTACTTGTCACATTGCGTGCACTTTTAGTTGAAAGGGAGAGTCCATTTATTGGATGGTGGGTAAAACATAGGCAAACACATGGTAAACGTGAGAATAATTACTTCCTTCTGATTTGGTTTCCACAGCAGCATTGCCACTATTAAAATTCCAACCCAGTATTAACAAAGAACAACTATATGAATCTGATCATTTTTATTTAAAAAAAAATTGTCAAAGTGTTGTATAAGTTTAAGAAATGCTAATATGCTTAATCCAGACTATTAACAAAGTATACTGGGTGCAAGAGCCAAAATACTTCAATTTCATTTTCTTCTTTAATGAATTTTAAGAGCATATAGCATATCACTGCCCAATATTAAGTATAATGACAATACTTTTCCTTAAAAAGAAGACAAATATAAGATATTCAAATCTTGAGTTCAGAAACCAACAGTTCCAAGTAACATGTGACAGACGGGGCAGTAATGACGAATGTCCTTGCAGGTATCGTGGGTGTAAGGTAGCCAAAAGAAGGGTATGAGGCACACGGAGCAGCACCTGATAAACAACAATACCAAACATTCTATTATTTATAAAGAGAAAAATCTAAGTACACAAATGGAATATGTTTATTTTGCTGTTTGTCTAAAACGGTACTTGAAAAGATGGTATTACAGCCCACATCGGAGATGTAGGGTTAGTTACTATGGCCAGATTGCTGTAATGATTCAAGTATCTGAGATGTATATAAAGATGGCTTGCAATGTTACAAATACTCCTAATTTCCACCTTATCATTGCCCACTATTAGGGCTAATTCATGTATATAATAATTGAATGGGTCTGAGCTGAAAGGCATTTAGTCACTTTCTGTAACATTTCACAAGAAGGTAAAAATAATATAGGTACCTGAAGTTCAAACAATTATAAATTGTGCAATTTTTTCCATAAAGCAATGTCATATATAGTTATGTGAAACTACAATTTAAATACTTCATCTATACTTTAATTTTTGTTTGCTTGTTCAAAACTAACTTAATTATTTTCAGCTCCTCAGACACAACTTAATTCATAATCTGTATTGATAATTACGTTTAATATGGTTACTTTGATATCATATCTTTTGTAAAACATAATAAGTTCATTGAGAAGTACAGTGTAAGTTACAAAATGTCTTATCACTTTTCCTAAATACCATGGACTCTCGCCACTTTTGGCATTTCAAAATGTTCTCATAAAACTGCAAAGGATCAACTTTTTAAAGGTTATGGCAACTTTGTTCTTGTATACCTTTCCAGAGGGCAACTTTATTTAGTGATGGCATATTTTATTACATTTTCTTGTGAAGAGAAGAATTTCTTTTCCTCTTTGGTGAGATGGTGAAACCAGTTACTTCAGCACAAATAAACAACTAAATGAATACAAAACCATCTGACAACAATAGCACAGTAATCAGAACTTAGCAGCATAATCAACACACAGTAACAATATGGCACTGAAAGGTAGTAAATCAGTGGCTTAATGCTTTTTTTCCTCCGTTAACATTATATGCAGCAGCAGTTTTGCATACAAGGAAAAGCATGACTTAATGTTTTTTCTGTGCTGTTTCACCTTACTGAAATACTTCCTAATGCTGCATAATATATATATATATATCCAAAATTTGAGTTAATGCCTTTCAATTCCAATCGACTCAGTTGTTCTTTCACACTATTTGTGTTAGGCACAAAGTTGGAAAGTTGAATCAAACTCGGAAAAATTCACTATCTTGATATGGCTAGGATGAAAGGAACCTCAATAGTGGTTTACTCTAAAGCCATGAAATTAGAAGTACTGCGGTATTGCAAGTCACTTTAGATGTGATATCTTGAACAGTTGAGATCACGTAGGTTTACTGGGATACTTGAATCAGATGAGAAACTTTAATATGCACATGGATATCTTGCCATGACAGATTAGCAGTAGAGCATCAGTACAGAAAGGCAAACCAAGCAAGATGGCACTGCAGTAATATGTGAGGCTAGCATTCAGGAGGTCTGTGATTCAAATTTCACCAGGGACACAAATGCTGGGGAGATACTATAAACTTAGTTCTGGAACGTTTCCTTCTCAAATTTTCTTTTCCAGATATCATTTCATTGAGTGCTTATAAATGGCTGATGTAAAATAACAATTTTTGCACAATATATATTCACTAAAATGAATACACATTCATGTAAGTGCTGTAATTGAAAATTTCTAGTGATGGTGAGGTGGTGAACATTTAATATACAAAACTTCAATCATCATCAGTGCCTGTTAATGTGCCTTAGTGAAAATGCAAGTATTTAGATTAAATGACAACACTGTTCTCTGCTGACATGCTGAAGAATAAAATTACAAGGTATGTTTTTAAAGTAAATACTAATAATTTTTTAAAAAATAACAGAACATCATTTTCCAAATACTTTATTATCATTCATTACCTTACACTTTACACTGCTTCTCCACCATTATTCAGGCACTTGTAATGAGAAACCAGTTTTTGTATGCCTCTATCAAAGAATGGTGCCGTGATGAATGCAAAGTCTGCACTTCTTGTTTCACATAATAGTCATTGGAATGTTTTCCACCAAGGAATTTCTTCAGATGAAAATTGTGTGGTGCCAAATCCGGACTGTAGGGAGAATGGTTGAATTGTTCCCAACCAAATGATGCGGTCAGATCTTGAGTTTTTTTGGCTGTGTATGGCCGAGCATTGTTATTCATTGTTGTTTCCCCATAAACCTCACACAAGTGGCGATGAATGTTTGCTGGCATAACACTTCTCGCATTCAAAAAACGATTCCCTGATATGACTTCACAGTTGGCGAGTTGTTTGTGTTTTGAACATTTCAAAATGCTCCAACAGCAGAAAAACAAAGTGACGATTGCTCACAGCTGCATCTGGCTTCCTAATGAATGGACAAGTTAACCTGAGTATAGGATGAATGGAGGAAGTGTATGCTCAAAATCGCAACTTCAGTAGCAAAATATTAAAACCGTACTTACTTTAAAAACATGCCTCGTAATTGTCCAATTTTTTGTGAGTAAAGCTTTCTGTGAAAATATGCTAAGCATGGTTTAAAAGCATATATTAAAATATTCTAATCCTTGAAATGCTTTAAAAAAATGTGATTATTTATGAGAATGAACAACCTAACGAACAAAGTACAATAGTTATGGAAGGTTTAACATTAATCTGCCATAATTTATTGTATTACACAGTCTACACTGAAGCTTGCATGCATCAGGAATTGTTATTAAAATCCTTATTCTGAACAATCATATTAGGAATTTTCATAATTTTCTCTAGTTACTCAGGTGAATGTCAGGTTGGAATATAATTACCTCATCCAGTCCACAGCAAGGCAATAAAACTAAGGTGAGCAGTGCAATAGGAAAGTTTAATGCTGGTCATTAATTAAAATAAAATGAATGCTACAGAAGGCAAATGTAAAGCCACTTTTTGTGTTATCTATTTGTAAAGGTGTTTGTTTTTGTAGACCATGAAATAAAACTGAGCAAACATTTCTGATCTTTCACGTCCAATATAGAATGAGACACTAAGAACCATAGCAGTTAAAGACCGTCTATAAATAAAACTCAGTTTAATTTCACAAAATAAAACAAAAGTGATATTAATTACATTTTCCCACAACATCTTCGCATATTTAGGGAATTAGAAGTCTTTGGCTGTGAATTCAAATTGCAAAATAAAACAATTTTTTTTAAAAAAATTGCAAAATAACAATTTTCACAAACTATTAAGTTTCAAATTGCATCTTGTGCATTCCAGGAATTTCACTCTCTGTCAATTTTAATGCTTGGTGATGCGCATTGAAGATGCAAAATTCTTTTTGTTTTTTTGTTGAAAACTAGCTGACTGCCCAACGTTGCATGGATAACTTTTTAAACTCGAATATCGAACTAATTTACCTCCCCTTTCTTTATGAAATTATTGTACAATTATCTATAAGATTTTTGTGGTGAATCCTCCCCTTATTCCTTATACACCCACGGCTTACCTTGTGTTCCATTGGTACATTTTATAAGTACAGGATAGAAAATAAGATTAGGGGTGATTTTTTTAATGTCGTAAGTAGGTAGTCTGTAATTTATACTTGCACACAAAGCGCAAGTGTCCAAAGTTTTGTCCAGATTGGTCAAATAGTGACAATTTGTACTTAAGCGGATGAAAAAAGCAGATATCTGCAGCTTTTTGAAGTTGTAAAGTATCCTATAATTTTTACCAAGTCCTATAGTGCAAGTGCACAGATTTGTGCCCTGGTTGACCAAGCAGTATAGTTTTATCTATAAGGAGTTGAAAGTACTTAAAGTAAGGCTAGTTTTTAAAACTTTTGAGTACCATATAGTTTAAATTGTACGAATGTAAAGGGTATCTTATTTTGTCAGTTTATAGAACTATCCTAATGTACCTGGCTTTGTCAAAATCATATCAAAAATATTACTTGATAACACTTCGGTGAAATATGAGGAAAATGTGATACAACCCCTCCCTAAAATAACACAATTTTAAAATATTTTAAGCCTTCCCATTTTTCCTCCCTTTCCTCCCTTTGGGTAGAAATCATTATAAATTTGCCATATTTGCATTAAAGTGCCCAAAGTAGAGTCTGATATCCATATTCAGTTAAACAGGATTGAAATTTGGTGACACAAATATGAAAAAAAAAACACCCCTAATCCCCTAGTTTTCAAATTTTTGGAAACATAATATACCCTGTTACAATCTGGAAGAATAGGGCTTTTCAATGAAGAAATAATTATCAAAATCGTTTCAGTGGTTTTTGAGATTACCCTACATATACAAATAAACACACAAATATTCTCTCTTTATAATATTAGTATACATAAGAAATTTAGACTTTTACCACCACCTCTTGCAGACTTTTTATTAATTTGTGATGGCAACACCGAACCGGAAATGCATATTTAGCCGAATTCGCTAAAATTACAAATTATGCAAACGATTTCGTATTGTGCATCAAATGTGATGCAATCTGAAAGTACATTTAGTTTAATGGAAGCATTTGTGCCATACAATGCAAGTTATGCAAGATTCTGAGTTACACGAACTCAAAAACACGCCGTGTGGTCTTTCAGATCATGCATCCAATGCAGCAGTGGCATGGTCTCAATAGTAACATATACAGTTATTGAACCCTAAGCATCATTTTATCTCTTTCTCTTCAGCATATTTATTTTCAGTGTTTGAGGTTTTATAGTATAATTACCTTCATCTTAAGGTACTAAATATGATGTTGGATTTGTCAGACAACTTCAATTAGAGTTAATGACCAAGTAAATTTTTATCAAAACAAAATTTATAGAAAACCATAGTTATTGAAAGTTTTTATAAATATTGACATAGTTATTGACGTTAAAATATTAAACCTACAGCATGCAGTTCAAACCTTGGCATAAGTTACATTATAATAAATTGTACATTTTAACATCTTTTAGTAATATTTTGGATATGAATATTCATTACTAGTATGGTAAACAGAAATGAAAGTAAGAAAAGCAATATATTTGATTGGTTAGAATACACTATTAATAAATTTGGCGCATTGGTCACAATAAACACAAATTGTTGAGCCTGATGTTCCTGGCAGATTTGGCAAACACCTGTCATGAAACAGATTTTCATACAAGTCACATCTTTGCCATGTTTCTTTTTACTTTCTCTACTACGTATAGTAAGTAGGGGAAGTATTGTATTCCACCCAAAAATTCAATACCGAGATTTCACTGGAAATATATGTTTTGACACCCCCTGAATCCAAAAAAAGTATTTTTGGAAACATGTCCATGTGTGTGTGTGTGTGTGTGTGTGTGTGTGTGTGTGTGTGTGTGTGTCTGTGAACAGCATAACTCAGAAACGAGTAGTTGGATAAACACCAAATTTGGTATTTAGGTTCAGTATCTTCCAGAGATGCCACACGAAGGTTTTCAAGAAAATCTCCCCACCCCAAAATATCCTTTACATGGAACATTTTTCGAAAATTTTAATTTTCTCAAAAACGGCTATAATGATTTTGATTAAAATATCATATGTTTAAGATATTTTCATGGCAAATGAAATGTATATCTCAAATTTTCTGGGAATGTCTCCAAAAGTATTCTTCATTGTGAACGACTTTTGCATAGCTGATAAACCATAAGAGATAGACAAAATTTTACTACACAAAAAAATGTAGATCGCGTTAAAATACACAATTTATGTCATATACATTTTTTTTGTTGAGTGAACCATTTTCGACATATTGCTTGTTATTCCTCTTAAGTTTTCCAATACTTTTTCTCAAATGGGAATTCATTACTCATTTTTTTTATGTCCTGGACATACAAAGAGAATGGAATGCGCCACATAGCAACCAGCTCTTAAAGATTTTACTATCGCTTAAATACTACCATATTCCCCTTGCACCTACAAGAAAATTAGCAATAAGATTAACATCTCAATTAACATGAAGCATATGGAGAATAAGTGTTTGTAAAAATAGTTTGTACAAGAGTAGAGAAAGTCATGTGAGTGTAACACATCAGATTTTTATTAACAGGACACTTGAAACAGAGTTTCCCATAATGAGGATTTTCCTCACAGTTCTGTGTTTTATTTTCTTGCATCAGTCTTGGGTTTTTAACTATGGTTTCATCAACGAAAAGCTGCCTCCAGGAATAATTTAAAGCTGGTTTGTTTGCTTGATTTTCTGTGCCTTCTTTGGTTTGCTATTTTCTGTTTGTTTGTAAACTTTGTTCACTTTTTGGTGTAGTTTTACACTTGCTTTTATCTTCTTTAATTTCTTCTTCTTTTTTCTTTCTTTCCAACCTTTGCTTTTCAAATATAGACTTCTTTTTGTTTTTGTTTTAGATTTTGTAATTTCTTCCATTTGTCTGATGTAAGTAGAAAAGGCATCCTTTCAGTGTTCCGCCTCCCCTTCCTCTTAAGTATGTTAGGCCACATCAGAATATGTTGCAATAGCGATTCATTTTGATGAGTTTGCACTGCTGCAGTGGTATCAACTGACTCACTGCTTACACAATTTTCATTTGGATTTGGTTTATTTGTTGTTTGCTTTACACCTGGGGTGTTAATTTCTTTTGTAATTATACTAACTTTCTCTTCTTCAGGATTCTGTCCTTTTTCTGATTTTCCTCCACCGGTAACTGATTTTCCACCTCTTCAGGTTAATCAACATGATTTGGTTTTAGTTCAGTCCATAAGACTTGGGACTCTTCGTTTTCCAAAGAGAAGCCTTTTCATTTGTATTTGTGTTTTGAGATTCAGATTTCAGCAGCAAATTTTCACCAACAATTTCTTTGAATCTGGTGAATGTAACCACGGGTTCAGGAGCTCTCTCCTAGTTGATATCTATGGCTGAAAATAAGTCATCCCTCTTTGGTGTCTTACTATCTCCCAAACATTTTCAATAGTCAACAGCATTGCTATCCCAAGGATACATACTGCAAACTCTGAAACCATTCTTTAGTGCTTCAGGCTTGATTTGTGTCTGAACCACATTTTGTGGGATAGTTGCAAATACATCTTTTGTCAATGCTTGTGATGGATGTTTTCTTCGCCATTCTAACATTGCTGATCTACATCCACATTTAAGTGGGTAGAAAGCAGATACGTCAGCTGGATGTAGGACTCTTGTTGAATTTGGATATAAGGCAATCAGAATTATCTTTAAATCTGAACAGAGCTCATTCAGCTGATATGTGAGGTGCGTTTTATGTCCACCCACAAACAGAATCACTGGGGATTTTATGTTGTTGCTGACAAGATATAGACAAAATAACATTCCCAATAAATTAAAAAGATGATTCTGATTTCATCCAACCATTATCACACCCCACCCCTTTAGAACAGAATTAAATATTTCTTTTGGAAGTCGTTTATACGGATAAATGATCATAGTTGGAGCAACTTTCCCTGCAGCAGTGAAGGTAAACAGAGCAGTAACTGATTATTTTACTACACCTTGATGAATTTCATACACATTTTTTTGCTCTCTTCATTACCAGAACATTTTTTTGTCTCTGGACAAAGTTGAAAAATTATCTCATGTGCATTAAATATACGTGATGGACTCTCGAGAATATTCATGGAATCCTTGGTTTTTAAATATTCTTCTATTTCACAAAACCATTTCCTAATATCAGCTTCTCGCATACGAGCACTAGCAGAACTAACAGGTTCATTTGATCTTTCGACTATTTCTGGATGACGACACAAGAAGGCCTGAAATAAAGTAAATTAGTTTAGTTGCATAATCACTGATTATTAAGTTTAGATTGGAGGGGAATTCGAATTTGAAATGATTTTATATTAAGATAAAATACCTTGTACCAGCCAATTCCAGGATAATTGTCTTTAAATGAATTTGACCATGGATTCTGATTTAAGAATTCCTGAACATTGCTCTGAACATTTTCCATTCTGAGAGGAAATCCTTTTTTGGAGCAGTCTATAATCCATCTGAAAAAGAATAATCATGTAAGTTTTTTCCATAAAAGCATGACTTTAGTAAGTGAACATAATATTAATTCTGTACCATAAATTCCTGTGAAATTAAACACTTAAAATTTTTAAGTGGTTTTAGCTAGGTGACTGCTAAAATATCTCACTTGACAAGTTTGCTCTTCGCGTTTACTCAAAATTGGTGATGGACCATGTTTAGGTTTTGTGTATTTGTTACTGAGTCAGAATATAATAGTCATCCATGGAACACCATATCTAGAAGCTGCAGCCTTCTTATACATGCCATTTTTCACGGCTTCTATGGCAGCTTCCAAAACATCAGCATTATAGCGATGTTTTGAATTATCCCTGTTCTCCTAGATCAAATTTATATGACAGTTGCTGACATTTAAAAACATGGTCATTGACACCCATGCTATAGCTGTAAGAAATAAAGTTCTTGCTTTATAACCAAGAATAGGACTTCCGTGACAAAACATTTTAAAATGCAGTCAAAGTCTGCTTTTATAGTTATTTACTCAAAATGACAGTTATTGACACCTAAAGTATAGTATCAAAATATTTTGTTATTGCAGTTTTAAAATACTAATAATGTACTTAAAATTTGAGTTGGTATATGTGATGTGAATTAACATATACCAACTCAAATTTTAAGTATCATATAACATCACAATAAGAAATGCTTCTGGTTTATTACAAAATATACTAATAATGTACTATTTGGTATTAATAATTCTATAAAAATGTTATTTATTACTTACCTCATTCGAATATTTGTTTAAACTCTGCATTAATACACTGCTAACATTTAAAGAAATTATAGTATTAGATGTCCATTGCCATAGCAGCTGTTATAGTTGAGAATTGCGTGACAAGGTGACCAACTAACAAAACAAAACTAACGGCATACTCTTAAGAAATAAATTTACCTTAAGATAAGAAAAATCCCTCCCTTATACCCTCAGTTTGAAGCTTACTATATCAAGAGGAATAAATGTCAATAACTGTAACAGTGACAACTATATGCGTTACCCTACATGGATATATATGGGCCTGTTCAAGCATGACAGCTAACAACCAGTGCGAGACCAGCAGCTCCTTCTAGGAGGATGAACAACCAGCAACGAATACCACCTACAGCTCCCCAGAAGTCCACCGCCAGGCCATCATCGGCGCGGCAGGCACCAAGACCAACACCAGCACCAAGGGGCATCTCCTATGCGCAGATGATCTCTGGTTGGGACGGAACACATCATGCTCCCTGTGCACTAACACAAGGTCAACCATCACAACAAAAACCTCAACCCAGGCAGAAGAGGCCCGTCCTGGCCTTGGAACTGACTCGGACCTGGAGAAGCTGGTGGCTGCAGGTCCTGAACCTCAGCCATCATGCGCCTCCAGGAACGAGGGGATGGGGAACCGCCCACTGCCTCTTTACTCCTGTCCTCAACCATCCGTAACCGCATCAACCATACCTGATGCTGATTTCATGGCCATGATGCGGTGGATGCAGCTGTTGCTGTAGGACCATGATCATCGCGACCGGGATGTCACCACCAGGTTTCCGATCCAACCAGCAAGGCGATGATCCTCTTTGAAGGCCTCACCTTTTTGTTCTCCCTCGCACATTGCCCCAAAATGGCGGACGGAACTAGGTCTCGTACCTCCTTCCTATTCGACTTTTGGAATGCAAATGGGGTGAGAAACCATAAGGATGGGCTTCATACTTTGCCACCCTTTATGCATTGGACCTCATTTTAGTTTCGGAGACACATTTGCGTCCTGACATCCCCTTCCGCATACCCGGCTACGTTTGTCATCACAGCGATCGGGTGCCCGGCCCGGGGGGCGGCACTGCGGTCCTTGTGAGGCAAAACGTGGTCCACAATAACCATTCCTCTTCCTCCTTTGCAAATCCTTGAGGCGACGGCAATGTGTGTTGAATTAGGAGGTACGGAGATCATTATAGCCTCTATTTACCACCCACCTGGTCGTACCTCCTGACTGCCAATCCATTCTAGCCCTTCATCCTTGCGTGATTTTTGCGAGCGACTTTAATGCCAAACATCAGCGTTGGCATTCAGACCCCGTGCAAATCCAAGAGGCAATGAACTAATTTGCATGGTAGATAGAGATCCCCAGCTCAGAGTATTGGGTCCCTGGCAACCCACATACCATCCGCAAGGTCGAGGACTGCCATGTGTTATCGATTTTTGCGATTATCAAACACTACCCTTACCACCTCACGCTCACCTCACTCACGGCGCTCCATTCCGATCATAATCCCGTGTTTGCGGAGATCAATACACGGGTTGCCAGCAACAGTCTGGTCACACCAGAGAAATCGATTGGGAATACGTCAAGGGTTGCCTCAACGCATCAATCCCACCAAACCCCAGGATAACCGATATTTCCTCCCTGGAGACAGCAGTCAAATCCTTCACAATCACAGTGGTGCGGCCAGCTCACAACCTCACCATCCTAACACCCCCTCCTCCTCATCCCGAAGTCTTACCACTAGACCTTGAACTCCTCATCCGCCGCTCCTGGACAGCCCGAAGGCCATACCGGCGCCACCAGACGCCACACAACCGAGAGTTTCTCAAGCATCTTCGCCGGAAGGTCCGTGACCGACTGCGTGCGCACCGGGTGCAAGCGTGGGAGGCCACGATGGCCCGTCAGAACTTCGAGGGTGGAGACGTCTGCGGAAAGCTAAAAACCTCTGCCGTCAACGAAATCAATACACTTTCCCGCTTCAAAGTAACCTAGGCCTTGTATACGAACCCCAAGTCAAAGCAAATGTGCTCGTCAACTATTTTGAGGATACCTGCAGGCCTAGAGATGACCCTCAGGACGCTGATTTTACTACCCGTGTTCACCAGGAGGTAGATCGCTACTTTTGATTACCCCTGATGGAACAGAGAATCCCCTTTCAACCATCCGCCCCAGTGAAGTCCAAGGCGCACTCCGGCGTCTCAACACTAAAAAGGGTTGCGGACAGGACGGGCTGACCCCCGCCATGGTTCGCAATCTTCCTTTCAGAGCTGTGCTCTTACTTACCAAGGTGTTCAATATGTGTGTCACCCTGGGACACTTCCCGCGCGAGTGGAAGGTGGTCCGGGTGGTGTGCATTCCGAAGCCTGCTAAGGATCCGGCTCTTCTCTCCAGCTACCGCTCCATCAGCCTCCTACCCACCATCTCCAATGTTTTCGAGAGGCTAATACTACATCGCTTGTCATCGCTACTGGCCGACATTCAAGCCATCCCAAACCATCAGTTGGGTTATCGTCCTGGGCACTCGCTAGCCGAGCAGCTGCTGCGAGTGGTGGAGGCTGCTACTCTGGGTTTCCAGGACAAGGCCTTCATTCCTGCGGTAGCTCTGGATGTGGAGAAGGCCTTCTCAACCTGGCACGAGGGGCTCCTCTATAAACTTATCCAGCTTGGCCTACACAGACAGTTAATCCGCATTATACACGTCTTCCTCCACCAGCTCTCCTTCACAGTAGTATTGCGGGGAAAACATCAACACTAAAACCCATATGAGGGGGAGTACCAGAAGGCTCTGTACTATCTCCCACACTGTTTAGTCTGTACATGGCAGACTTCCCAGTGGTGCAGGACGTCAATATGGCCCAGTTTGCTGATGACGTCTTGCTGTACACAACCAAGAGACACATACTCAGAGTCTTCAACCCTATTCAAAGACACCTCCGCCACGAGGTGCAGGCAATGGCGGATGTCCGTGAATCCGGGCAAAAGCCTTGCTGTTCTGTTTACCAGGAGACGAATCTCCGCAGCAGGCCTGCCAACATTCACCTATCAGGGCCAAAGGATAGAGTGGGGAACGTCTGTTAACTATTTGGGCGTCACTCTCGATAAAGATCTAACTTTTCGTGAACACGTGCGGGGAACAATGAACAGGACCAAGGGGGCGGTAGCCGCGTTATACCTGTTTCTGACTTCCACCATGCCGGTTCACCTAAAGATACGCCTTAATGCTCTTATACTACCTCTGATGCTCTATGCCTGCGAGGTGTGGGGCATGGCAGCAGATTCCTGGCTTCTCTGGTTGCAGCGGATGCAGAATAGGGGACTTCGGTCCATCTATTCTGTCTGCAGTCGCTTTCCAATGAGGCTACTACACGAAATCTCGGCCCTCCCATATGTGGAGAATGTAATTAAGCGCCGGGCTTAAAATTTCTATGCCAGATTGTCCGTCATGAGCACGCCCTTGTCAGATCCCTGAGGAACTATTTACCTAATGAACGTCGCTACCGACATTACCGGGTTCCCCGCATGGCTTGTGGGCATCGAAGGTAATAAACCTACCAATCGGATAAAGCTGACACTAAGTACTCCCCCTCCCCATGGGAGTGGTCACTCAAAATTTAAACCATAACCCATTTGGAACAACAGACACCAGCGGAGCAGAGGATGGCGCTGCTCCTGAAATAGCAGCCGCCTATTAGCCTATAAAATACATAGAGCTATCTCCTATCACACCATCACCTAAAAACCAAACCCATCACCCTACAACAATCCTACCATCCCTGTGGCAAAGCCCTTCCAAGGGTAGGTACACAGAAAGCATCACTTAGGCTCACCACGAGCCTACCAGGCTGGAGTTGAATTGAGTTACACGTCGCATTGTGAGAGAGACAATCGAATTAGTGTTGCAACTTTGGGAAACCCAGAGCTGTAGTTTTCACTTTTCAGTGTGGTTTGTGCTTTCACGTGTGATCTGAGCTTCATCGTTTAGAATGTTATCAGGTATATGATAAGGAACATTTTATGCAGCGCTTTTCCTTAACACTGTGGCCACCGCAACAGCTGCTCGCGCGCCGACCGCCGCAGCTCGGACTCCCGGCCTAACAGTTATACTATCCCCGTAACTGCCTCATATTCTCATAGTTGCAGTTATAATTACAATGATAATAGGCGCATACCTTATAAGAGATTTTGGAAATGTTGTCATTCTCTATCCACACATTTCTGGCATATTCTCAAGAAATTTTCATTCATACTCGAGAGTTCAATATCCGAAATAGAGTGAATTTCTCTCCTCATGTTTTCGTTTAGTTCTTCCAATGTATGGGGTTTGTTGCATACACTTTATTTTTCATGTGATCATCAGAGTTGGGTAAATTTTCTGTAATTGGATTTTGCGAAATGATAGAACAATTGACCAACGCTTAATATTCTTCTTTGACGAAGAATGGCTGCTTTTCGTCGCAAAATAATAGATATTGGAGTACAAAGAAACCCTACTTTACATAGGAGATTCCCTTGCATGA
Organism: Deroplatys truncata; assembly: GCA_030765065.1. Classification (NCBI taxonomy): domain Eukaryota; kingdom Metazoa; phylum Arthropoda; class Insecta; order Mantodea; family Mantidae; genus Deroplatys; species Deroplatys truncata. The sequence goes on along the minus strand of CM060976.1, from coordinate 22,390,176 downwards.
CGCGAAAATTGGTGTGCAGTAAATGCATACAGAATAATAGAACCAATATTTTTTTAACTAACAATACATGCAGAGAGATACAGGAACGTCCTATACTCGCATCACTTTTTGAACAGCTAACCGACGTTCAATGTCAATCTGGATTTTTCCAAGAGACTGCTACCATTCATACCGCTGATGAGTCGTTAAATTTAATTCAATACCTTCTTGAACATGGCGTAATTAATAATAAAGGAATTGTGGCCCTCACGCTCCCCTGATTTAACTTATGCGATTCTTATCTATGGAGGAACCTTAAAAATAAAGTGTATGCAAAATAACCCCATACACTGGAAGAGCTAAAAGAAAACACCAGGCGAGAAATTCACTCAATTTCGGATATTGAACTCTCGAGTGTGAATACAAATTTCCTGAGAAGATGCCAGAAATGTGTGGATAGAATAGAGGACAACATTTTCAACATCTCTTATGATAAGGTATGTGTTTATTATACTTGTAATTATAACTATGACTATGAGAACGTGAAGCGGTTGCGGGAATATTATACCTCTTTCGGCGGTAGACCGAGCCGAGGCGGCTGGCGCGCAAGCCGCCGAGCGGCGACCGCAGTGTGAACTTGGGAAAATGACAATTTGTCTCCATCTTCTCTCTATTTCCCAACCTGGTTCCTAAGCTCACTGTCCACGAACACGACCGGCTCCAGAAATTTTGCCGCCCCGTGCAATAATTGCAAGTGCCGCCCCTTCACGCTTTCAGACATAACTAATTTTTAACCGCAGTGTCAGTCCTCTATGACTACTTATTCTCACACAAATCGGATTTTCAGGAGTAAACAATAAATAACATTCTAGAAGTAAAATAGTAGTAAAATAACGAGACTCCTCTAAATGAAAGTTAAAACACGCAAAGTCACAGAATAAAAATGTTAAATATTTCGGGTTTACCCCTTCACCAGGCGATTAAAATACCAAAAACACATACAAAATGAAAGCATGCTTGACGGTCGCTTGCACTAGTTAATGATGCACAACAGGTTTGCACTTGGGCATGTTTTCATTTACATACCTATGAGTAACAGAAGTTAATAAGCTCCCCATTGTAATGTTGAATGCTACATTATGTGAGTGAGCCACTCTACCATTTGTACTGTTAATACGCGCTTATCCATTTAGGGCATGTGGTGTGGGGCATCGTCCATAACAATAACACGGGATGTTAAGGAGTAACTAAATCTTAAACCATCTGTAGAAATGGCCATGGTTAATGTCTTCTTGGTAATCCCTATGTCGAAATGAAGGACAGCAGGTGGTCATAAAAATGGATGTTCCAGCATGCGCAATAACAAAATCCTGCGGATGACTTCATGGAGCTTTCCATTTTGTCATCCGTCCAGCACTGGTATGGTAAGGCCGCCTTAACCACGTTCCAGCCAACCATATTATTTCTCTCAAATTCTTATTTTGTATTTATCTTAAAAATGCTCTTAGGACTTCAATTTAGGATCTTTCGAGTATTATTTTCCTCTTATTTATTGTTTTGAACTCGCATCCGAGATCATGGAGGACCCTGTTCAAAGAGCTAAGGCTTATTCGAATAGTTCTGCTTCTTTAAGTGAAGAATAAGCTGGCATGTGGTACGGTGCTCGCCTCCTTAACGCGGTGGTAGTGCAGCTGCTTACCAAGCGGAAGACCCGGGTTCGATTTCCGGTACCAACGTGAGGATTTTCTTCCGCTGGGAGACCTGGCCCGGGAGACTCAGCCTCTTAGGTCTCTGAGGGGCCAATTGAGGAGCTACTTGATTGAAAAGTAGCGGCTCCAGGTTATGCAGGCAGGAGGGACCCGGGGCGCTGACCACGTCTCACCCTCCAGTACTGCACCCCGCTCATGACGCCTGTTGTGGGCAGAGGTGGGGTCCGCAGGCCTTGGTCCGGCAACGGCTGTTACCCCACAGAGTTTGGTTTAGTTTTAGGATGCTCATTTCAGATAGTAGTATATGAACCTTTTTATTACATTTAATTCCAAGTTGTCCAATTGAGTTTCTCAAAAACAGCAGCTACTAACAAAGTAGGCTGACAACACAAGAAGTAACTGAACACATAAACAGCGACTTTCAGCGTAACACTAGGATGATAATGTTCTGAGAGGTTCATCAGTTACAAATGTAAGCAACTGGTGGCTTGCAATAAACGTGATGCTTTTGTTGAAACCTGATGCGCACGGGATGTTTTGAAGATGATCATTAATAAGGGTCGCATCAAATCACTCGGCACTTCATTTGTCACCAGTTTCATAACAAAAAATTTCCAGAAAAATGTTAGATTTTTAAACATGATTTGTAATTCCGTTATATTCTCACATATCTTTTTAATATTTTGCCACCCTGGGTAGCGGCACGGCTCGACCCTTCCTTGGGCCGGCCCTATTCACGAACTTTGCACTGTTTATCGGATGTACATTCCGTCATTTTCGACTGTTTTGTTTTCGAGTTAAGAATTTGAAGTAACCGAGCGGGATGGCTCAGGCGGTTGTCTGTTGCCCGCATTCGGGAGGTCGTGGGTTCGATTCCCGTGGCCGACCTTTCTGACCCATGGGTATTTTTTGGGGGTTTCCCCGGCTCGCCACGCGAATGCTGGGAAGGATCATTATATCCCCCGAATTTCCTGTCCCTCCATTTCATCTCCATTCCCATTTTATATAACCTTTCATCTGCTTGGCTTCTTTCAGGATTATAAGTGTCGGTGGGAGGTCTCGGCGTGTGCATGGCAGGGCGAATGGATGCTCTGAGGCAGAGGTGGCGAAAACATGACTCGCAGGCGCACGTTCCCTCTCTGCAACCGTCCGTTTGATTTTCACATGCTGCTGAGTGTTGCAGTGCGTGTTGCATATTTGGTGACTCGCGGAAGGAAGTCGTTTTTGCCACCCTTGCTCTGAGGAAACCTTCGTCCCCCGGACTGCGAGTGGTCTCCGGGTCCCAGACTCCCCCAGGGGATGTGTAAGCCCACGGGGGAGGGGAGTCGGTTGCACCAGCTAGCACCCAGGGAGTTCAAATCTGTAAATGGTAAGGACCCTGCCCTCCACCTGTCGTGCCTCCTGGTTCCTCTCATCTCATCTTTACCTCCAGGGGGCACCCCGTCAGGGGCCTAGACACAAAAGATCTGCATAGGTCGAGGTGCTAAGTCCCTGTCCAGTCCTAGTCCTATCCTATGAGTTTGTAGCAATAGTACAGCACACACCAATCCATACTAGCTGTTGAACTACATGTGGAAATGAGCTAATAGAACTGATATCCTCAACAGCACACATCGTGACTATGTCAGGCATGCCAAATGCATAAATAGACCACTGAAAATTCTACCATGTTGCATCATTCGCGCAAACGAAATCGCTTGCATAAATGAGTTAGCAGGTTAACTTTATTGTGCTGACATCTGTTGCTTTGAATGGAAGCTTTAACGTGTGATAGTGCTTTCTTGCAAAGAATTACAAGGCCAAAACATGTTAGTTGTATTGATCGAGCTGTAGAATTTATGTTGGAAGGGTTCATTGTTCCTGCTGGCATGTTGTTATGTCGATTTCGTAATTATTGGTTGGACTATAAAAGAAGAAATACATTGATTAACACTGCCAATCTGAGAAACATGTGAAACTAGTGACCATGTTAGAAGGAACATTTAAACATGCCAAATAAGTTAAAGATTTGAAAGACGAATTTATAATTTGATACAGTGGAGACTTTTATAAAAGCAAACCTGTTCCTGTAGAAAAACTTAATCAGCCAGCTGCTGGAAATATGTGACTGGTAGCACTGAAGTACCTTCAGCCAATTGAATTAGTCAACATTATATCCTGTTAGTAGGAGAAAAGAAGAGGGAAGAAATAAAATGTGATCTCAAGTACCTATAATGACATTTTCATCTTTAGTGATGAAACTACTGACATAAATGAGAACTGCAGTGTTCTATGGGTGCCTTCTATCCCTGCAGATCAAGCAAATATGTATGTTGCAGCTTCAGTTCTTGATGCAGCTAATGCTGTAAACTTTACCAATGCTGTTCTAGATACCTTGCACAGCTATAGCATTCACAAAGAGAATGTTGTTGCTGTAGTTACAGATTCTGCAAGGTATATGACAAAATGTGTTCAAAACTGCAGGGCCTGATGAAAAATTTGTATAATGTGCAGTGTTGGCAATAAGTTGAATAACATTGGTAGTATCTTTGAAGCTGAACTGATGACTTGAACACTGCTGTTGTTAAAATTAAGAATAGGTTCCTAAACACCAGAAAGAGAAAGAACAAATATCTTGAATTCTTGAGGGAGAAATATCAAGGTTTTCAGATGAGGAAGATATGATTGCTTTGTTCTCCATGGCAGTATGTACAAGACTGAACTCTGGTTGCTACCTTTCAAAAAATATTGATGATATTATGGAATTTTTCATGTCACTTGAGCAATGTGGAGTCAACTTTTTCAAGAAAGCTTCTGCTGCAACAGTTCAAGCAGTGAAATTGGAAACTGTGTTTATTGCTGAAATTTCAACTCATCTGAAAGGTCCTGTTACATTCCTGGAAGGATCATTTTATCCAATGATCCTATGTTCTCACAGAGAAACTCAATTATCAAGTGAAACTAACATTTTTTGTCTTTATTCAAAGTATTCTGTATAAGCTTCAGCAGCTTTTGCAACAACTGAAGACATTAAAACAAGCTACATCAATTAGAGCTTCACAAGCAGTTCTGGTCAAACTAAAAACAATGCAAAGCCCTGAATCCAACCAGAAAAATTGTGGAATCTGTAGATGCACTATCTGATCCTTGTAATGCTGCAAAAACTGGATTTGTGGCAGAGATGTTCACTCTACAGGAAGATGTGCTGTTCCTAAAGAAGGTTCAGCCACAACAATTCTTAGATAGCCAAACAATTTTCTGGTTGTAGTTAAGGAGGAGCTCAAAAGTGAAACCTGTACTACAGTAGATGTAATAAGTATTTTAAATGGACTAAAATTATCACACAAGGAATATGCTGCAGTTGTCAGTAGAAGTATTTGCTTTCCTTGTTCACACTTGAAGAGATCTACAGTTTGATTATCAGCAACAGGAGGAGAAGACTGACAGCAACTAATGCAGAGACACACAATCCTTATTAAAAAGCCAGTATATTAAACTGTAAACAATTTAAAAATGTTGTAAACATATTATTCTGTCTTTCAAGATTGGAATATTGTCTTTATATAAGACTTCACTGTAATTAAGACTTTGGCACTAAAGAAGAGGAGTCCATGAATAAAAATACATAATACCACCTTTTGCTTCTTATATCAACAAAAGCCTTAAAAAATAAAACCATCTTCAAACACCCTTAGATATAAGTAAACAATGTCCCACAAGACATTTGAACAAACCCTAAAGGTATAATAACATGACCTTAGAATGCTCTAGGAGTTCTTCAATTTCAAGCCAGGTGAACTGTTAGTGGTAAACTGACATTTTTGGGAGCACGTACCTCTCCCGAAATATCAGTGTTCTGACAACAATTCACCTGGCTTGAAGCTCGAGAACATCTAGAGTATATATGATGTCACCAGGAAAGATTCAGCTCTTATTTCAAATGACCTTAGAAATTAAAGCGAAAAAGAGTGGAAAAAATCTTAATTAATAGCTTAGTATATGTATACAACCATGCTGGTTTAGTATCAGGCAGTATAAAATAAATTATTATGTTTTGATACATATTAAGATTTTTGGATGATGCTGGTGAGAAACAACATCTGCACTAAGCCACAAGTCAGCTATGATTGCACTTCTTGTGCTCTTGAAGCCCAAGTAGATTATTACAAGGTTTACCCTCCCACTTGGTGCATACTCAGAACTCTGCAACCTGAATGTTGTGGGTAAACATTTTTCCTTAATGTTAAATATTTTATACCTCAGAATGCTGTTAAGATGCTGCCAGCTGCTGTCAAGAGAATTATAATATGAAATATTTTTGTTGTAATATATGACTTTTGAATAATAATAATAATAATAATAATAATAATAATAATAATAATAATAATAATAATAATAATAATAAGCTAGCTTTTATTCATGGCTTTGCCTGGGTGGATATTAGTTTGCATTGTGTCAGTATTAGATGGAATTAGTTTCATAAGCTACCTAACCCACTATCTGCAATACCAAATACATATAGAGTGAAATTATATTTCTGAAGCTAGATTCCTCAATTTGACTAGTTTAATTGCACTTGCTATTGAAGTGTTACAACTAGTCAGTTACAATTGTGCTCTTTTTTTTTTTAGGAATTTTGCAACAGCAAGATAATATAATACTTTTGTGAACTGTATGTGGCAATGTACTATAACAAGGCAGAATACTATATATTCTTGAAAAACTTTTGTGTTGCATTCTTGGAAGACACTTAACTTAAATACCAAGTTTGGTGTTTAATCAAAATGTTGTGTTTGTGTTATGCTGTTCAGACAGAAAAACACATGCTTCTGAGAATGCTTTTTATTTTTTTTTATTCGGGGACCTCGAAGTGTATATTTGTGGTGAAATTTTGTACCAAATGTTTGGATGGAATGCAATACTCATCATAGGTAGGTAAGCAGGGGAGAAAGTAAAATAGAATTCCTTAAGATTGCCTTAAGATTGTAATTGATGTGCGGCTACTATGTATTTATAAAGGTAACTATATCACATAAAAAAGAGGAGAGAAGTGTCGGCGATGGTGTTTTGGTGCAACATGGCAAGGAAAAAGGATGCTCTCTGTGAATTCTCTCCATCCCTCGGCCTTCTTCTGGTTGCTGGGGTATAATGATCATCTCCTGGGGGGCCATTATCCTGTGTGAGGCAGGGTCCCTGGTCTGCCTGTCCAACTGCTGGGGTGTCTCAATCTGGAAACTGTAGGGACCCTGTCATTACTGTGCCATCACTCCTGGTTCTTCCCTCCCTCCTGGTGGCGCCACTCTGGGGTGTCGTACAATATCCTCACTCCAGCATCAGTGCGAATCCCTTCCGGTTCACAACTCAATCCAAACAACATTTAATCTTCTTCATAATATCCAGTTATTAACTATAGAATGACCTTGACTGGGATACATGTTTAATAAAAGTGCGTGTAATGTACTCATGCTTGTAAATATAGAAATATTAGTAAAATTGAGATAATGACCGTAAAATTGCATGACATGATTATGGACAGATATGCAAAAAAAAAAAAAAAATGTTTACATAAATAGACAATGTGTAGAATGCACCCTTTTTGGGTCACCCTAAAATGTTACTGATTCAAAGTAAGACTGAACATTTCCTTTTTTTAAATAATAATAGATGGAAAAAGTTAACTCTTAAGTTAAACCCACTTTGATAAGAATGCTCCACTGTAGAACATAAAGTCATTGAAAATTTCTTCTTAACCTTACCTCTTACTCCTCAACTGTATCACAAATGAAGAGTAGAGTAAATTTCACAAAACATATAATTCTACTATTAAAGAAATTATGTTATGGGTTCTGTAGCAATATTAACTTTGAAGCTTGAGCTGAATTCTGTTTTTTCTCTTTTAATAATGATGTGAATAAAATAAATATCCTAAAACTGGATTTAATTATCCCTCTACATGGCTGGATTTAAAATAACTGTAGCCCTTTCCAGGAGGTCATTTTCTGAAAATTTAATTTTCATTGTAAGGGTGCACTTTTCCCATGTATGGTAATGATAAATTAAACTTGAGCTAATTTCTTAGATATTTTCATGATTATTTACATTATTGTTAAAAGAATTAACCAATACAGTTCAATTATTGAAAATTTCCTTTGAAAAGTTTAACTGGAAAAAAGCATTTTGAAAAGAATTGCAAAAAATAAAAAAATTATCAGAATAGTCTAAAATAATGTTGATTTGCATAAAAAGTCTTATTCAACAAGCATAGAAAGCTTCAAATCTCTAGCTCTGATAGATGTACCTACAGATAGATGTACAGTACCTACTTATTAGAGATTTAACATGTATGGGTATAATAGGAGTGGGCATCTCCCATAACAGTTAAATATATTAACATTTGATGGTTTTCTTGAATAACAGCTTTGATATCACAAATACTATAGAACAGTGTCAAGAATCTTTTGGGAATGGACATTATATGAATAAATTGCTTAAAAAACTATTTAAAAATTACTATGCACAGATGCAGAGAAAGTTCCTACAAGGATAAACATGGTATAGAGATTTTCTCTGTGATCTAGTGCCTAGCACTTCGCAGACATCTTGGTTGGATTCCCGGTGAGAAGGAAGGGTTCTTTTAATTAGAAAAAATTACGTATTCTGCTTAGAGTCAGAAATAAAAAATAAGAGTATGAATGCATATGTGATAACCGAGTTGGTGGTGATGATGCAGAGGTTCATGAAGCTTTTCCTTTGTTAGATAGTCTCAGAGCTATCTGTTCTTCACTGCACATTCTCTGGAAACTTTCTTTACATCTGTACCATTATCATTTAATCTTTAAGTTCTTTGAATGGTAAAATATTTATGAGGGGCATTCTAAAAGTTCTCAGTCTGACCAAGAAATCACATGATTTAAGATAAATTTTGTTTTCAACATAATTTATCTTGTAAATGAATCATTTAGTCCAGGAACTTTCCAACTTTTTAATACCTTCAGTAAAATAATACTTGTCCAATTGTGCAAAAGTAGCATCTAAGGTTCAAACTGATCATTTTTTATGTGAATCTTCATCCACCCAGCCATTTCTCCAGGTTTAGGAAAAAAAGTAATCACTGGAAGTCAATTCTGGTGAATGTGGCAGATGTGGAAGCACTTGGAAGTGAAGGTTATTCAGTTTTATAGCAATAATCATAAACATATATAAAGAAGCATTATCATGCTGAAAGAGAAATTTCTTTTTTGCAAGTTGTGGTTATTTAGCCTGGATAGCATCTTTCAGTTAATCTATTAGTGAAGCATAATACTCCCTGGTGATGGTTCAGACCTTTTGGAGGTGCTCTATGATCAGATTACCATGAGAATTGATGCGGTTTAGCTTACGTAATATATTTTTACGTGATTTGTTGTTGAGCCCCACGTTGTGGGCCAATTTGTAAGAGAACAAATTGTATATATGTTTATAGCACCACGTTGTGGAAGCCAATATTATGGGAGAATGTTATGTTGACTTATGCGTTGCCATCTTGTGTGACGTCACTCCTTATTTGGTTCGTTTAACTCCATCTGGCGTAGCAATTTGCATCAATTAGGATTCGAAAGAATTTAAAGTTTTGTATATTGTCTTCCGGCTAGCTATTTAGGTAGAACTTGTATCTCTTGCAGGGTGTGAAGCGGAAAGGAATCTTTTGTCTAGAAATGATACTGATGAAGAAATTAGTTTTATAATCTTTATTGCAGAACACGTTCACGAACACTTTCACATATTTATCTGGATACTCGCCATACTGAAACTGTTTATAATAACTTCTTATCACTTTTAACTCGCATACTTCAACTTTGTGTATTTAACTGTATAATACTTTATAAGATTTCTCGTACTTCTGCTGCGCGTAACTTGACGAAATGAAGGACTGACTGACGATACGTACTGTACTGAGAATTCCGTTGAACTGGGGACGATGTGTAATGAGTCGAGAATCTTGTTGCACTGGGAGCTGACGTGTTATGTGTTGAGAATCTTGTTGAACTGGGGGCGATGTGTAATGTTTTGAGAATCTTGTTGAACTGGGGGCGATGTGTAATGTTTTGAGAATCTTGTTGCACTGGGAGGACGCTCCCTTGAATCTACACTATTTATAGGCTTGCCTCAAGATACACCTAAAGACCATAAATGAACTGCCATTGGCTAATAAAACGCGCCAACATTAGCGTCTATTTAAATATCCAATGAAAACCACTAATACATATTACTTTTAGGGAAAATTCTAGAAGCTTTTTTACTGAAAAGGCGCGAAACATTACGTAACTTCCTGGTTCCCGGTAACGATAAACAACTCATCCCCTTGCTGCATTATTGCGTTATTGTTGACAGTTTCAGTAGAGCCGTATATTATTATTTACCAATAATATTTACAATTAATAAACCTCTGAAATCAATGTCACATAAAAATACATATTCATACTAAAATAATTATTTACCTTTAAGTAATTTATGATACAAATTACCGTATCATATTCCCCACTAGAAACATAATTATAAATATTTATAACTTGTTTAGAAATTTTAAAATTGTGTTTGTAGTCTCCTAAATCTTGGAACACACGCTATCACTTTCACTTAACACTTCACACGCATTTAACACACGACATATGTTTTATCTCGCCACTACTTACTGGCTTTGGTTTAATTTGTTTTGACATTAATCTGACGTTACAAACAATTTTTTTTTTATAGCAAATACTGTACCCTAAATTATTTAATTAATGTTACCAAATTGTTTACTTTTTTAAGTTGTTGAAAAGTTATACATTTAGGATTTTTGTAATTATTACACATATTTACCAAAATATTCACCCTTTACATATATTTACATCTCTTAAATCTAGGCACTGTTTCACATGTTCTATTTACTACATAAATATTTGTTTTAATTATTTTTACCCTTTTTTGTTATTTTGTACTTTACAAATATATTAACATCTCTTAAATCTTGACAATGTTTCACCTTTTCTGTTTGCTACATAAATATTTGTTTTTTTTTTAATTATTTTTACCAATTTTTGTTATTCTGAATTTTATTTTAACAATACTCTTTGAATTGTATTTACGTACTTTTGATTTAATATCATATGAAGTTTCAATCTTTGCATTCTTAATTTTTAAATCTTGGAATTGTATTTACGTACTTTTAATTTAATATCATCTTAAGTTTCAATCTTTGCATTCTTATTTTTCAAATGTTGTTACAGTTACTAAAAATTTATTTATTTTTTTTTTTTTAAACATTTCTCTTTTTCTTTTTATAATTTATTTCTCTTTTCAAATGACATATATATTTAGTTAACCCTCTTACGTTCCAATACATTTCTCTGCAAGTCGTCTTTAACTATCCAGCATTTACTTTACATTTCATTGCTATTTACCCTCCTGGATCAAATTGGTGTGGCTAAACATTACTCGTAGCCGTAACCTAACCTTCAAATTATTGTTCATGAATAACCTCTTGTATTCATTTGAAATTTCCTCGTATGATAACATTTGAAAACAATCTACAGTTTCCTGAACAACACATCTTTTACCAACTTTCATTTTCAATTCTTCTGCTATCTTTTTACTCTGAGAATACTCTGACAAATCTGTACTAAACTGTACTGGACTGGAGTTTTCAATTTGAACATCTTGGTACAATTTATTTCTTTGCATTACTGACTCCTGTATTTCTGGTATCTCCCCTCTGAAATTGACTTGCGCCTTATTCACATCTACATTCATAACCTCATTTATCTCTTTTAGCTCACTTGAAATACTACTCACTTGATTTCCTAACTCTGTGCATTCTACATTAACCTCACTTTTAGTATTAACCTCATTTTCTTTGTTACCTATTTCCCTGTTCATGTCTAGCATTTTCTTTGAAATTTCTCCTATCTCACTTGCTATTACTTCCTCATTTTCATCTCTCATTTTTGGCATACTACTATCTAGCTTCATAACTTTCTTTTCACTTTCTTCACTACTTTGATCTACTTTCTGCTCTAATATATCATTACTCCTACCAATATTTTCAATTGATTTCCTGTTTTGTTCTAAGCTTTTACCAATATCTTCCCTTAATTCTCTCTTATTCTGATCTAGTTTTTGTTCTAAACTCCTATCAATATCTTCTCTCAATTCCCTATTATTCTTTTCCATATTCTGAGTTAGTTTTTCTAATTTCTCACTATTCTGAGTTAGTTTTTGTTCTAATTTCTCATTATTCTTAATACTATCTTCCCTGTTTTGATCTATTTTCTCATTAGTCTTTTTCATATCTTCCCTTAATTCTCTATTCATATTTCTCAGCATTTCCATAATCATAATAGTATCAGGATTAACATTTCCTGCTATTCTATTCTCACTTTCTACACTAACATTTTCATCTTCAAATCCTAAAAAGTTTGGGCTATTTCCCGTAACTTGTATTGGATCACAGCTAACTGTTACACTATCTCCCTCCATAATTATTTCTTCTGTATTACTAGCAGCCATTGTTTTTATTTTCCTACCACTCCTAAGGATCATTTAATTACCTTTTTGATGCTGTATGTTGCTGTAGCTTTGATGTCCAGCGTTCTGCCCCATTCTCCTAGATTTGTATGTCGCTTCTGCGTTGCGTTGTGATGAATCTACGTTGTTTCGATGTTTTTGCGTTGAATTCCTTGTTGCCTCGTAATCTCGGAATTACGATGTCCAATCTGCGTCTTGTAGATTATTTCACTGCTCCATTCATTCCACCTGCTGGTTAATTCTGCTACTTTCCTGGTTAATTCTGCTACTTCCTGGTTATTCTTGTTCCTTTCCTGGTCATCTTCGCCCCACGTTGGGCGCCAATATGATGCGGTTTAGCTTACGTAATATATTTTTACGTGATTTGTTGTTGAGCCCCACGTTGTGGGCCAATTTGTAAGAGAACAAATTGTATATATGTTTATAGCACCACGTTGTGGAAGCCAATATTATGGGAGAATGTTATGTTGACTTATGCGTTGCCATCTTGTGTGACGTCACTCCTTATTTGGTTCGTTTAACTCCATCTGGCGTAGCAATTTGCATCAATTAGGATTCGAAAGAATTTAAAGTTTTGTATATTGTCTTCCGGCTAGCTATTTAGGTAGAACTTGTATCTCTTGCAGGGTGTGAAGCGGAAAGGAATCTTTTGTCTAGAAATGATACTGATGAAGAAATTAGTTTTATAATCTTTATTGCAGAACACGTTCACGAACACTTTCACATATTTATCTGGATACTCACCATACTGAAACTGTTTATAATAACTTCTTATCACTTTTAACTCGCATACTTCAACTTTGTGTATTTAACTGTATAATACTTTATAAGATTTCTCGTACTTCTGCTGCGCGTAACTTGACGAAATGAAGGACTGACTGACGATACGTACTGTACTGAGAATTCCGTTGAACTGGGGACGATGTGTAATGAGTCGAGAATCTTGTTGCACTGGGAGCTGACGTGTTATGTGTTGAGAATCTTGTTGAACTGGGGGCGATGTGTAATGTTTTGAGAATCTTGTTGAACTGGGGGCGATGTGTAATGTTTTGAGAATCTTGTTGCACTGGGAGGACGCTCCCTTGAATCTACACTATTTATAGGCTTGCCTCAAGATACACCTAAAGACCATAAATGAACTGCCATTGGCTAATAAAACGCGCCAACATTAGCGTCTATTTAAATATCCAATGAAAACCACTAATACATATTACTTTTAGGGAAAATTCTAGAAGCTTTTTTACTGAAAAGGCGCGAAACATTACGTAACTTCCTGGTTCCCGGTAACGATAAACAACTCATCCCCTTGCTGCATTATTGCGTTATTGTTGACAGTTTCAGTAGAGCCGTATATTATTATTTACCAATAATATTTACAATTAATAAACCTCTGAAATCAATGTCACATAAAAATACATATTCATACTAAAATAATTATTTACCTTTAAGTAATTTATGATACAAATTACCGTATCAGAATTTCAGAAAAATTTTCCTGCATTTTTGCTTTCTTTGGTGTACTTTTGCCTGTCATCACCCACTGCTTGGATTGATCCTTCATCTCTGGTATGTAACTGTTATAAAACATCAGAGAAGCTCACATTAATTGTGTTTGAACAAGTCTAAACACTCTTGAGAAGCATTCATTTGAATGTATTTTTGTTCTGCTGTTAACAACTGTGGCATCCATTGAGCAGAAAGCTTTCTCATACTCAAAACTTCAAGTAAAATGTAGTGGACATGGTCTATTGAGGTGTTTGCAATGTCAGCCAACTTGCACATCTTGAATTGGTGATCATTGAAAACTGCATGTGAATTTTTGTCACAATATAGTTTGTTGTAGCAGTTTTGGTATGTTCTGAGACTCATATTCTTGAATGAATGCATGATCATGCTTTTCAGCAGCCTACCTTTTAACCGCTGAAAATAAAGGGAAAGAATCCTTTTATGTTAAATCTAACTTCATTTGTATTACTATTGGGGTTAAACCCTTGTAATTGTAGCATTTTATCACAGCTCATTTTTCAGTTTTATCTATTTTGTAGAAAATGTTAACACTAGTTTCTTTACATGATTGTCACAAACAAATGACTACACTTGTGCATCTGAAAGTTTACAGTGTGCCATTTAAAGGATGGTAACTTAGCAACTATCATAGTAATTTGGCCATCTTCATGACATCTCTGAGTCAGACTGAAAACTTCTTATGCCCCTCATAAAGTTTGACAGTACTTCTTTCCAGTTTCTGAGACAACTTTGGATTGTTGTACCTAATGCACAGTGGAGGTACTTACATAAGACAGCTACATAGGTGAGTTCGCAATCCATTGTGATGTCTTACTACTGTGGCTATGTAATATCCACAGTGGAAGCATTGCATTTGACATGGGTTATGACCCATGACAAATATTTCTTCATCTGCAATCTGCCGCTGCAATGCAGCTGCTTCTGTGGCAGCCTTTGGGCCTCACAATACATGTAACAGCATAAATTATTTTATTAGAAGGCGCACTTGTTAACAAAACCTGTAGTATAAGCTCTAATCCCTGTAAGCAAAACTATAGTTTCTATGAGATTTTCAAACCTGCTACAAGAAAATTGGAGTCAGCCTTTCTAATTGAAAAAAAATCAGAATGAACAAAAAGGACAAGATGTGTAGATTCAAGTGTGTCAACACCATGAATTATCATAGTTTCAACCTTGGTTTATTGTCAAACTTTATTTGCACATTCACAGTGGCCTTGTATAAGCTAAGGTTAGAAGGTTGAATCAGATTTGATACATTCAGCATCATAGCCAAAATTCAAGTTAAAGATGTTCATTTTTCAGCCATGGCAGTGAGCTTTTCATATCTGATTCAATTTTCTTTTCAGTTGTTATTTGAAAATATTGCACCAGTTTCAGTTTTCACTCAAATCTCTTGTATGACCAGTAAGCACACCTGTAACTACAAAACAAAAATTCACAGAATCTATCAATGTTCTGAAGACAGTTACCTGAAAGTTACCAAACTTTCAGGTAACTTTAGCTTTATGCTTTTGTTAATAAGCTAGCAGATAAAAGTTGAGCATTAGTCTAAATCTATTTAGTTACTTTTAAGCCTATGTCTTGTCATTATCACCTCAATTGTCTTGAGTTACAAATGCCATAAGTATGCACGATATCGTTATTTCTTCTTCTTTCACTTTAGCTTATCTTGTAGAGTCTGTTGAGCTCAAATTCATTAGTACAGCAGAGAATATTTAAGTAATTGTTGAGGTAAGCACATTGCTTCCCTCACTACCTCTTTAACTTCCTTAGGAGAGACTATGTTTTTCTTTAAGCCCCTGTTGCAATTGCACTAAATGCAGCATCTGTTTGTCCTAAATAGGAAGGTAAACGGCAAACAGTGGCTTACTCATTAATATGCTTATGGTAACAACCTATCTCAAAATAGTATGCTAATATACAAGGACATCTCATTTCATCTGTCTTTCCAAGGACAAGTGGATCGGAAAAATATTAAAGATCTTGCAGGAAGGACAGAAGAAGGAAGAGTAAAAGAAAAAATGAAAGCAGGGTCTAGTTATACACACAGAGAAGCTAATATTAAAGAAGAAAGTGAAATGAAAATAGGAAACATAAATAACACTGATGACCTGATATATAAGCTAAATTCCATTATGGGAAATGACAGAACAATAGCAGTGAAAAACAAAGATAAAATATTTCAACTACTTCAAGCGCTGCAAAAAATTCACCACAATACCGTTATACAAAAAGAAAAAGTGAACATGAAGCAGTTATAATGGGAGAAATAAGTGAAAAGAAAACCCAAGCACCAATTAAGACCTTTGCGCAAGCAGTAAGTCAACCAATACCAACAGGAAAAGAATTGCTAATACAGAAAACCATGGAACATAAGTAACATACTTTGTTTATTTCTTATAGAAATAATGCAGGTATGAGAGATTTGCAAAAAAAACAGTAACCACTAACCTGAAGCCAGTTAAAGGGAAAATAACAATTTGTAACTTATGTCCAGCAGGAAGGAGCCTAATTATGGAAATAGAAACAGAAGAAGATCTAAAAAAAGTGATGGATTGTCAAGGTTTGAAGGATAAGAATGTTAAAATTGAGTTACCCAGGAAAAGAAACCCACTAGTTAGTTTATATGACGTTATGTGTGGTGTTACAGAAGGAATAAAGGACAATATTTATGAGCAAAATCTTTCAGCAAAAATATAAGAGAAGATATTGAGAATAACTTTAAATTACGTTTTAAGACTGTTTCAAGAAACAAGGCAGCCATACATCACGTAGCGGAAGTGTCAGGTAAAATAAGAAAAATCTTTGTTGAAAGCAATAGAATATACATATCCCGGCAGTTTTGGTAAAGAACTATGTATCTGTAGCCAAATGTCTTAAATGCTTTGATTATAAACATGTGGTGAAGTATTGCAACAAAGAAAAAGAAGTTTGTGGACACTGTGGTGTAGAATATCATGCACCATAAAACTGTAATAAAAAGGATCAACAAAGGATCATGTGCTAGAAGGAAGAAGATTGTTGTGGTAAGTAAAATTGTCCGTCTATAAATTAATGTTGGATAGAATTTAGAAACGACAGATTATGACAAATAATTTGCATGAAGATAGATGGAGAAAAAAATAAATGAAAAAGAAGTACCCCGTCTAGAATTCGTAGAAATCTGAAAGGTGTTATCACAGACAAACTCAGAAAACAAATTGTAAATAAGAAAGTTAATACAAACTACTCTATAACACAGGCAGAAGGTATTGAAAATAATATAATAAGAGTGGAGGCATTAATATACCAAACTAAAGAAGAAAATAATCAAAATAATGAAATTAATAAGGGCAAGAAGATGCTGAAATTACCACTAAAAAGAAGGATAAATACAATTGTGCAAGAGGTGAGAATTGATATAAAAAAGAAAATTTTTGTGGTTTATGACCTATTATTGAGAATGATTCAAGTATGGAGGAAGAACTAGGAAAATTAAATAACATAAGAAATACAGAAATTTAATTTTTAGGAAACATCTGGAAAAGAAGAGAATTGGAAAAGACAGCATATGGGTTTAAAAGGTAGGGATGAGAATAAAAAAGAATATAATAAAGAGGAGATGGGAAATATTACATTTTGCGAGGAGGATTTAAATGATACAGCGATGGTAGAAAATTACATACAGGAAACAGCTGAGATGGTGTCATTGAGTATGGTTAATGCTCCTGGAGTATATGAAAATTTTGAGCTGACACTGCAATTATGCAGGGTTGAGGAAGCAAAAACACTGATCATGGCATTGAGACATGTAATTAGGACGAATATGAGAATGGAGAAAAAATATTATTTCCTTTACTGGACGCTGTTGACAGAATTGAGCTTAAATCTAAAACCATACCAATGGAACAGGGAACATTATTAAATTTACTGGAACAAGTATGTGTAAGGAGGGGTGAAGAATTTAATTTAGATGAGGTTTTTAGAGATTATGTTCTTTGTTATGGTAGAGTAGTTTTTGCTCCGAATTAAAACTGGCCACATTTCTATGTGCAGGTTAGGTATGAGGGATCAGCCTATAAAATAGAAATTACAGTTATTAAACCAAATACTACATTGTTTAAACCCAAAATTGAAACTCAAAAAAATTACAAAGTACCAAAGAGGGTTGAAAATTTGGATAATATTATAAGTGGATTTTTAAATGAGTTAAATAATAGTAACAAGGAAACCAAATTAAAAATTAACAAATATCAAAGTAAGAAAAGAAGAACTAAAATGCAGTCCTTTAATAAGAATATGGCAGCAAGGTAAGAGAAAATAGGGCAACTTCTTTGAAGATGAGAGCAGAAAAATTTAATACCTAGTAAGAAGAAGAAAATGACATTTTTAAGATTTGCGCAAATAATTATCAAATGGGTAAACTAGTTATGATGGAGTTAAGAAAGATATTTGAGGACCTGGATATTGATGCAATCTGCATCCGGGAACCATATATAATAAATGGCTGGGTAGCACACATGTCAATTTTAGCAAGACAAATTGTATTAGATAAAAATGCCATGGCTACAATAGTTGTAATAAACCCAGAGCTACAAATAACTAATTTAGTGCAATATTTGAATAGTCATGTAAACTGCATTGAAATAATGCACAAAAATGGGAAAATTATATTAGTAAATTATTATTTTCAACAGTCTACCTATAAAGCTCTTTTTATCCCAAATGAAAGCTATCCATAATAAATACAAAGACACAGAAATTATTATTTGTGTGATTGTAATACCAAATCGAAATGGTGGAATAGTAAAGTAATGGATGAGAAGGGTGAAAAATTAAAGAAGTAATTTCTGAATTGGATTTACTAATCTTAAATAAAATAAACAAAACCCCCCACATTCCAGAACAGAGCTGGTGCAAGTGAAATTATTGACATCACATCACACTGTGTTCAAGGAAAGCAAAATTTAAAACAAAAAAAATTGGCGGATGGGCCAAGGGCTGACTATACAAGAGAGCATAATATAATATGGAATTAATTGTTCCTCCACACAAGCTGTGTGTTGGACAAGGTTGGAAAGTTACGAAGGCAGTCCCAGAAGTATCCGACCTGACATATATAGCAGTTGTTGTTTCAAACAAATGACTATGGTAGGAAGTACAATCCATATAAAGCTTAAGTTTGAAGTTTGACGACGCTATGTGGTTTAATAATTGTTTGTCAGCCATTAATAGTGAACTCTCTCAGTGAATTTGTAAACATAGATAAAACTGGCCATCATTATGTGATACAATACTTTCATTTGAAAGGTCTTAGTCCAACTGATATTAAAGCTGAGCTGGATTCTACTCTGAGGGAGTCTGCTCCTTTGTTTACAACAGTAAAATATTGGGTGGCAGAGTTTAAGCGAGGCCGTACGAACTGTCAAGACGAACATCACGGTGGTCGACCAAATGAGGTGACCATGCCAGAAATTGTGAAGAAAATCCACAAAATGTTATTGGAAGACTGTCGACTGAAAGTGTGCAAGCTAGCAGACATTGTAGGCATTTAAAAAAGTACTGTACATTGCATACTAACTGAAAATTTAGACATTAGAAAGGTGTGCGCAAGATGGGTGCTGCATTTACTCACAATGGAACAAAAGCAGCATCGTGAGGATGTTTCAGTCGAGTGTTTGGCGATGTTTCGCTGCAATAAAGCTGAGTTTTTGCGTCAATTCATAACCATGGATGAAATATGGTCCATCACTTCACACTTGAGATGAAGGAATAGTCAAAACAGTGGATTTAAAGGGGAGAATCAGCTCCAAAGAAGATGAGGACAGTTCCATCTGCAGGCAAGGTCATGGTGTCAGTGTTTTGGGATGCGCGTGGGATAATTTTCATTGATTATCTTCAAAAAGGAAAAGCAATCAATGGTGAGTATTATGCAAGCTTATTGCAGCATTTGAATGATGAAATCAAGCAAAAACATCCGCATTTAGCAAAAAGAAAAGCTCTGTTTCATCAAGACAATGGACCAGTTCACATATCCATTATCACCATGGCCAAATCAATAAGTTAAAGTTTGAATTGCTTCCTCATGCACCCTATTCACCAGACTGAGCCCCCTCTGATTATTTTCTATTTCCAAAGTTGAAGAAATGGCTTGGTGGTAAAAGATTTACCAACAATGAAGAGGTGGAGTTTGCAGAAGTTGATGGTTCTCAGTATAAACAGGGTATGGAAGCTATTGAACATCGCTGGGAAAAGTGTATCGAGCTGAAAGGAGACTATGTAGAGAAATAAAGATGTTTTTTCCTAAAATTTTTGTGTTTTCTTTGTTAGGTTGGGTACTTCTGGGACAGTCCTTGTAGAATCAGACGACTGAAAAATTCAATGCCAAAACTGGGATTTGAACCACGGATCTCCCGGTCTCCATCGGGTTGCTCTAACTAAAACAAAATATGATAGGAGAGGAGACTTGTTATATAATTATAAGCAAGCTAATTGCCAACAAATGAAGGAGGAGTTTCAAAACATAAACCTTAAGTATAATGGGCGTTCAGTTGATAAGGATGCAAAAATCTTAACCAAGACCATTAAGACAGTAGTTAAGAGTACAATTCCAAAAATAAAACCCAAAAAATTCTTCGAAAAAGTAGGGACAGATAAACTGCAAAAACTTAGATCATTAACCAGGTAATTAAAAGAATTGATTAAAAATCGGTTATTTTTACAGAAGGGAAATTTAATTTACAAAGATACCAAGAGGCTAAACAAAAATACAGGGACCTATTACAAGAAATTAGAAGGAAGCATTCAGGATCTTTTGTTGAACACAAAATCACACAAGATGTATGGGGCCTTCCAAAGTTATTATGAATAAAATAAGAAAACCAGAAATCATATCAACCCTAAATCGACATGACGGTACTATGACTGATAATTGGGAAGAATTGAATTAATTATTATTGAATACCTTGTTATAAGATGATGAAGTTGTTATGGACGAAGAAATAAATACCAGAAGTAGAATGGAATTAAATACCTTACAATAATGGAGGAATTATATTTCCAATAGATATATTGGAGATGCAAATTATATTTAACATCCTAAAGGGCAAAAAGGCAGCAGGGCCAGATGGGATTATGAATGAGGTGTTGTTTAATTTAAAAGGTGAAATAATCCACTTCTCTCATGCACTTTTTAATGATTGCGTATGAAAAGGGAGATTTCCATACATTTGGAAAGAGGTATGAGTAGTAATACTTAAAAAATCTGATATGTTACACTCACATGACTTTCTCTACTCTTGTACAAACTATTTTTTACAAACTCTTATTCTCCATCTACTTCATATTAATCGAGATAAACATTTGCAGAAATGATCTTTTGACATGCAAAGAGAATTACATTTTACACATAGCGACCAGTTCTAAAAATATTTGACTATCGCTTAAGGCGTACTATGTTCCCCTTGTTTTGTATTTGCAAGGACAATATAAAAATACAGTACCCTTTAAGCATAGACATATCTCTTAATAGTTAGTTGCTATGTGCAGCACCATTCTCTTTGCCACAGATTAATACTCTTTGCATATCTAAGACAAAAAAATGAATAACGAATTCCCATTTGAGAAAAGAAGTATTGAAAAATGTAAGGGAATAACAAGCAATATCTCGAAAATGGTTCACTCAACAACAAAAAATGTATATGACATAAATTGTGTATTTTAATGCGATCTACATTTTTTGTGTAGTAAACTTTTGTCTTCTTATGGTTTACCAGTTATGCAAAAGTCGTTCACAATGAAGAATACTTTTGGAGACATTCCCAGAAAATTCAAGATATACATTTTATTTGTCATGAAAATATCTTAAACATATGATATTTTAATCAAAATCGTTAGAGCCATTTTTGAGAAAATAAAAATTTTCGAAAAATCTTCCATGTAAAGGGTAATCTGGGGTGGGGGGATTTTCTTGTAAACCTTGGTGTCGCATCTCTGGAAGATACTGAACCGAAATACCAAGGTTGGTGTTTATCCAATTGTTCTTTTTGAGTTATGCTGTTCACAGACACACACACAGACACACACAAGGACATGTTTCCAAAAATGCTTTTTTTGGATTCAGGGGGTCTCAAAACATATATTTCCGGTGAAATCTCGGTATCAAATTTTTGGGTGGAATACAATACTTCCCCTACTTACTATACATAGTAGAGAAAGTAAAAAGGAAGTGATAAAGGTTCAAAACAAGCAAAGTCATATAGACCCATATGTTTACTAATACCATGGGAAACATTTTAGAACAATTAATCTATAAAAGAATTGTGAAATTTAGAGAAATGATTGGAAAAAGTAATAAACAGTTCAGATTTAAAAAAGGATTTTCAACAGAGGATGCCATTATGAAATTGTTAGAGCTATTGGGAAAAGTAAAAAAATTACATAATTGAGGTATTGATTAATATATCTGGAGCATTTGATTACTTATGGGGCCTTATTTTTTGGGCAGACTTAAAGGAAAGAATATCACAAAAGGGTGTCCACAAGGCTCAGTCCTGGGGCCCTTTGTTGGGACATAGTGGTGGAAACTTTAATCAAGAAAATAGAAAATGATAACAATAATACAATTGCATATGCAGATGATTTGATCTTTATAATTGAAGGTCAAAATAGAAGGGAATTGGAAACCAAGGCAAATAAATTGATAGAGAAATTAAGTAACTGGTGTAAGAAATCTAAACATAAAATCTCATCCAATAAATCATGTTATATATTGTTTAAAGGAAATTTGAAAAGACACCAGATTATTAAGATAAATAATGAAATTATAAGAAGGAAAAAAGATTCCAAATATTTGTGCATTATGCTGGATGAAAAATTAAATTTTAAAAAAACATACAGAATATTTCATCAAAAATCTGAAAAAAATTATGCAGATGAATTTTAAATTATCGTTGAAAACAATAACAACCTGCCACTAATGTAATATTTGCTTCCATTACAGCATATGCAGTGGAAACCTGGGCAACCAGAATGGATGATGTAGTTATTAGAAAATTATTGAGATGGACACAAAGAAAAATATATGTTTTATTGGTGCTGTAAATACTACGCCAAAAATGGATTTATTAATAAAAATGACAATATTGATAATATGAATGACCAATTGATTGTTTACTATGTTTGAAAGGAGCTAGGTTTTGGATTAAAAGAAAAGATTTTAAAATGGTAGAAAAAATAATTGGACTAAGGTAAGTAAATAAACAAACAAGTAAACACATAAATAAAGATATAAATAAATTAAACAAAATATTAAACTACTGTAAATCATATAGTTATTATGAAAACAATAAAATATTATAAATAGACAAGCTTAACTTTATAGTTATAATTAATTTATAATTAAGGAAACTTTTAAATAAAATATACGAGGGCTGATCAATAAAGACTGAGACTGATTTTTTTCTGTAGTTTCCTTGATAGTTTTATGTCTCTACCATGAATACTTGAAAAGAGCAGGGTTTCATGTATAATGTCCATAAGCGACAGCACTCTCGTAACGGTAGGTTGGTAGTAATGCTGCATATTGTTGACCCTACTTGAATTTCGCATACCACAAAATGGAGGTGACACGAGAGGAGCAATACAGCGCAATAAAATTTTATTTTCGTTTAAATCATTCAGCCTTGAAACTTTCAAAAAGCTGAAGCAAGCATACGGTGAAGATGCACTACCTCATGCAATGGTGTTTAGGTGGTTCAAGGACTTCAAAGAAGGGCGAGTCCTCTGTGCTAAGCAAGGTGGGCCTGGTGTTTCTGAATGGAATGATTTACCAGCATGCAGTTCCCCCCTCACATTACTGTTACAGCAGCCACTACACATCAGTATTGGCTACTCTGAGGAAGCACATTACAAGGAAACGTCCAGAACATCATCGGAATGGGTGGCGACTTCATCACGACAATGCGCGGCCTCACGTCGCAAATCAAGTCCAGGAATTTTTGGCTAAATTCAACATTACCTGCGTGCCGCATCCACCTTAAAGCCCCAGTCTTACCCCCTGTGATTTCTTTTTATTCCCATTACTAAACGCAAAGCCCCGGGGCATTCGATTTGAGAGCACTGAAGCAGTGCTAAAGAAAAGTGAGGGGATTCTCAAAGACCTGACAAAGAATGGCCTGCACCATGTGTTCGAGGACTGGCAGAGACGCTATAAAAAGTGCATTCAGTTAGGAGGGGACTACTTTGAAAAAGATCATGTCAACATTGAAATGGAGTAATAAATATCTGTGAAAAAAATCAGTCTCAGTCTTTATTGATCAGCCCTCGTAAATATAAATAAACTTATTAAAATGATTAGTAGCTTAGTAGAAGGCTTTGTGCTGGCTACCAGTACATTTTTGCTGGTTTCCAGTGAATATAGTTAAATTGGAGTAGTTAGAGAATTGGTTACCAGTTGCTAAGTTTGCTGGTTTCCAGCAAGTGTAGCTAATATATAATTTAGAATTGTAATTAAGTTTTGTTTATGCCTTTACTGTAATCTAATAATTTCTATTCTTTTTCTTTCTTTTATTTTTATTTTTGTGTGTGTGCATGCATACGTGTGCGCACATGTGTGTGTGTGTGTGTGTGTGTGTGTGTGTGTGTGTGTGTGTGTGTGTGTGTGTGTGTGTGTGTGTGTGTGTGTGTGTTCGCTGTAAATGGGTATTATGAGTGGCAGAGTTAAATATACAAAATGATATTACAAAAAGTAAGTGCACAAACAATAATAATACAATGAACAATAAACAATAATGTGAATAATATTGTATCAACAATCATATTATTGTAGTTACTGGTGTAACATAACAGCTAAAAGTTTTGAAATCATTAATTGCTTTACTATTTACATTCACTAATTACCTATCCAGTCAGTATAGCCAATAAGTTTACCATTAGTATGCACAGCAAGTTTATAAAATTTCAAATATACATCTAAGTAACATTTATAATTAATTATCCAACACTTATTCTATTCAGATTTTTCCTAAATTTCCTCATGGACAGAGGACTGCCCTGAAAGGCTGCTACAGGCAATTTGTTCCCTTCTTCAATGTTTCCTCTAACAAAGGAGAATTTTCTTATGTCAGTTCTGTGCCTTCTTCCCTTAATTTTAAACAAATTATCATTTCTTCTGTAATATGTCGGGTTTTCCAATCTTTCACTAATGAAAGATTTAAACCAGCATAAGCTTTAAATAATGTGCATAACTGATGCCTCTTACGCCAAACTTTTAAAGGCTCCCATTTAATCTCTTCCCCTTTTGTGGGCCAAAAATATTTACCTCTTTTTATGAATTTTATAGCCCTTCCCTATATATTTTCTACTGAATCAAATTGATTAATTCTATACAGGTCTCAACTTGCTGTTCCATAGTCCATAACTGCACACACTAAAGACTTATAGGCAAATTCCCTGGACTTTGCACTCCCCTTTTCAGTATCCTCATTATGAAATGTAATGTTTTCCACACTTTCCTAGATGCGGAATTTATCCGGTCATTCCATCCAGCATTACTAGCCAAGTACACACCAAATATTTGCAGCTGTCCGCCTGCAGTATTTTTTCCCTGTCCATGTGATAGTTATGTAGCATTTCCCCTTATATATGCTAAATGCAATGGACTTACTTTTCTTAGCATTAATTGTCATTCAATTACTTATTTCATTTAAATCACCCTGAAGCGCGGATTCATTTACAATATTCCAAATTTTATTGTAAATAATGCAATCATTTGCAAACAGTCTTATCTGGCATTTAATATTTTAGCTATATCATTAACAAAAATAAAAAAAAGTAGCGGACCCAGTACTGAGCCTTGGAGTACACCTCATGGTGTCCCTTTTTGACAGTTCTTTACCTACTTTCCCTTTGCGTTCTCTCCTCCAACAAATTTTTAACCCATAAAAATACACATTTATCAATTCCTGTACTAACTAGCTTCCAGATAGGTAAATTATGTGACACTACTCAAAAGCTATTGAAAAATCCATCCCACTGCATCAATTCTTCCTCCTGCATTCACCTCATCATAATGTAAGTGTTATTGTAATTAATAAACTGAACATTTTCTAACACACATCCCTGTTTAGGTAACAAGGTGCCGGGATTTAGTATTACAGATTTTATTTATTTTGTTTTTTCAATCTCCTTTAGGAGAGGGGTCCCAACTCCTTCAACTGTAACAGTGTTCAGGTGGCGTGGACCCCTAGCACTTGCGATACTTATGACATTACTAGAAGTATGTCAAGCCAAGCATCTTAGCTCCTCACTTTGGGGAATTGTTGTTTGGATTGGATTCTACAGGGAGGTGAAACTAGTAGCCATGGAGATTGTGGGCAGTGGTGGGGTTGTGAGATACCTCAATGTCCTCTGTAATGAGAGCTGGGAGAGGGTGAGCTAGACTCTATTGCACCCACTGAAGTTGTTCCCTCTGGGTTGACATGTGTAAATGGATATCCACTTCCGCCCCTGTGCAAGTGGTGGTGGAGGAGGTCTTTTTAGGTACTGAGCTAATGGAAAATACTGAGGAAGAGACACTCAGTTGGCACCCTCCATGGATCTAGGAGGAGACTTTGGGATGTGGGTAGACCTTTGCTCTGAACTGTCTTTACAATCCTCAGACCTCTAGAACTTAGATGTAAAGGACATATGAAATCACCTAAGGGCTGGTCTTTATGATTTTGTACATGTGAGTTCAGCCATTAGGAATACATTCACAATATTTTGTCATTGGATAAGCATAAGTTAAGCATTTCATTAATTTATTTATAAGCTTAGTGGGGATGGGGAAGTTCAAGACTAAACTCAGACTATACATCAATTCTCTGGTATATGACTTGAAATCAAAGTTTTGTGTCAGTAGTAGCACCTTCAATTATCTGTAACATTGCAGTTTATGCGAGAAGATTTGAAATCAGTAAATGTGCAGAATCTTCTTATCTATTCAAATGGAACTTTCATGTTACACATTTCACATTTAATTCATTTTTGTTAAGGGTGGTAAGTATGCATAAATTCATATATCCAAGCTTACATTTGATACCTTATTCACATATATGATTTACGAATTCCTGTATTTCAATTATAACCCAATGACATAAAAAAGTATTTAATTTTATGTTCATTTTGTTGTGTAGGTTACACATGGCATTTACAAACTGCTGAATAAGAGCAAATTGATGAATTTAGTGATTTTTACTCTGCAAGCAGTCTTATTTTGGCATGAAAATCCAAATATAATAAGCACGCTATGATAGGATAACAGAAACACAGAATAATAATGAAGTTGTCTCCACTGTTCGTTTCAACTTAATGCCAGCTGCTGTTACATTTACTTTTGTATAATCTTAAATTAATGTTAAAAAATTTGATGTGATACATTTACATGAACTTTCTATACCATTCTTCAACAAACTATTACTATTACAAAAGCTTAATCTTCTGTTTATTTTAGGTTAATTGACATAAACATTTGCAGAAATGGTTGTATTAAATATTTCCTTGTAGGTACAAGGGGATAAGGGGAATGCAGTAGGCTTAAATGATAGTAAAGTCTTTTAAGAATGGATTGCATGTAATGGCTTTGAGATTCTGTTTTCTTTGCATGACTATGAGACAAAATGAATAACAATTTTCTACTTGAGAAAACTGTATTTGAAAATTTAAACCAATGAAACAGAATATCTTGAAATGATTAATGCCACAAAAGAAATTATTTGACATAAATTGTGTGCTTTAACATTTTTTGTGCAGTAAGATTTTGTCTATCCCTTACAGTTTACAGTTATGCAAAAGTCACTCAGAATAGCCCTTTCATAGGCTATTCACAGAAAATAAGTATAAGTATATTTCATCCTGTATTACTTACATCAAGTATAGGACATGTCGGTTTATACAAAAAATTAAACAGCAATATTACAATGTGTTGAAAAGGTTTATGTACAGAATAATTATAATATAAAGAAAGCATTTAACTAAAATATTCCATAAATTCATTAATGGAGTAGAAACAATGTTCTAATAATACTGATTTTATTTGGTGCTTAAATTTGGCTTCTGAATTCAAGATATACATTTCATTTGTTATGAAAAAATCTTAATCATTTTAATCGATCATTGGAGCTATTTTTGGGAAAATAAAAAATAACAAAAAAAATTTTTCATGTAAAGGGTTGGAGGATTTTCTTGAAAATTCTCATGTCACATATTTGAAAGATACAGAACTTAAAATAAATATTAAGTGTTTTTATTTTGTGATGTTCTCTCTCTCTCTCTCTCTCTCTCTCTCTCTCTCTCTCTCGCACGCACACATGCATGCGCCCATGCGCGCGTGCACACACACACACACAGATGTTTTTCTAAAAATGCCTTTTTTGGGCTTAGGGACCTCAAAACATGTATTTCTGGTGCAATCTCAATATGAAATATTGAGTGGAATACAATACATCTTACCTATTTTAGGTAGGTGGTAGAGAAAGTAACTAGTTAGTACTTTTCACCTCAAGGGCTCATTTCAACTAAATATTTGAATGCTGTTTCCATATGTTAAAATTAAGTACTTATTGCTTAATTTTAAATCATTCCTAGGTAAAAATGAATTTTGAACAATATAACATGGATAGAAGAATCCTTTTTGTATAAATACTCTAATGTATAATGGACATATAAGATGGAAGGGATAGCTGCCAACAGCTTAATTGATAAGTTTAATTTGTAATTGTTCACATTACACTGAACGAATTACTGCATTAAAAATATTTTGATTTATACTTTAGCACTAACTTGTAATAGGTTGAAGAAGTATTGTGTTCCACCAAAAAATGTGATATTTAGATTTCACCAGAAATACAGGTTTTGAGATCCCCTGAATCAAAAAAAAATTTAGAGAAAGATTCTTTAAAAGGTGTAAAAATATATGAGAGAGAGAGAGAGAGAGAGAGAGAGAGAGAGAGAGAGAGAGAGAGAGAGAGAATACTTCCTCTTATCTTGTGTAGATTGGTGCAGAGAAAATAAAAAAGATGAATGTCAAAAACAACTATTCAATATTCTTACTTTTTATATCACACACCTATAGTAGATGGAGGGATCATTGTATTACACACAAAAATTCATTTTCAGGTCCTCTGAATCCCAAAACAGTATTTATAGGGAAGGTATGTGTGTCCCTATGTGTTTGTCTGTCTGTCTGAACACTCAAAAAGTCAGATAAGTCTTTCATATTTGCATTTGACAACCTTTAGGCATGCCCAGTAAGGAATTTTCAAGAATATTTCTTCCTCCCCATAACTATGCTTTACATGAAATTGTTTTTGTTATTTTACATTTTCTCAAAATTGACTAACAATTTTTATTTAAATACCACATGTTTAAAATATCCGCATGTCCTTGAATTTTCTGTGAATAGCCTGTAAAGTTCTCTTCATTCTGAATAAACTTTGTATAATTTTCCTTTAATTGGTAAACCATAGGGATAGAAGTAAACTTATTATACAAGAAAATAGAAATAACTGAACTACACAATTTACATTCCATAAATTTGTCTTGTAACTTTGGCCATTTTTTTAAAATTTGTTATTATGTTATTAAATTTTTCAAGATTGAACTGTTGTGCAGTGTATATGCATAATGTATCTTACATTGTTATCATTTTTCCTGTATGGGTTCATTAGTAGCAAAATCTAACTTGTGAACAGTTCTGTTTTGTTTTCTGTATCATATATGCAACCAAGTCCACATTGTTTAATTTGAAATTATTTCTAGTCAAAAATTGATTATGTCTAATGTCACATGGATAGAGGAATCCTTTTTTACTTTCTCTACCATGTACCTAGTAGGTAGAGAAGGTATTACATTCCACCCAAAAATTTGATTCCATGATTTTACCAGAAATAAATGCTTCGAAGCCCCCTGAATCCAACGAAGTCTGTCTGTGAATAGCATAACTCAAAAGTGAAAAATCAGATAAACACCAATTAGTTCAATACCTTCCAAAGATGTAACACGGAGATTTTAAACAAAATCCTCCACCCCAAACTACCCTTTAAATGGAAGATTTTTCAAATATTTTTATTTTCTAAAAAAATGGCTCCAATGATTTTGATTAAAATACCATATTAATAAATAAAATAAATATTAAATATGTTTTCATGACAAATAAAATGCAGATCTTGAATTTTCTAGGAACAGCCTTTGAAGTCCTCTTCATTTGGAAGGGCATTTTGTATAATCTTGTATAACTGGTAAACATTAAGCAATAGATGTACTACACAAGAAATGTAGATCTCTTTAAAACACACAATTTATTTAAAATATATAACTTTTTATGTGGTATCGGCCATTTCCGAGATATCTGTTATTAATGGTTCAAATTTTTCCAAACATAGCAATTCTTTTAGTCCTGTCAATTTTCAATTATTTCTTGCAATGTCATGGAAAGAGTATGGAATTTTAAAGCCAGCATATAGCATCCAGTTCTAAAACATTTGACTATCATGTTCCCTTTGTTTCTATAACGAAAGGTGTAATGTAGCTATTTCTGGAAAGGTTTATCTTGATTAAAATGAAGTAGATAGGATAATAAACTTTTGTAAGAATAATTTGCATACCCGCTAGTAAACAATAGAGGGTAGCAAAAGTCATGTGAATGTATCACATCATATTTTATATGGGTACTAGAGATTATTTGAAACTGTAGTGGGTGAAAAAAGTCTTATGCTTATAAAATGTAGGACTATAAAGTTGTTATCTATATGTATGTTTACTGTAGGCTGTATAACAATGTATAATGAACCAATCAGGTTTTATAAATGTGAGTTTACAAATTTTCAGAAGTAAAAATTTCACAGAACTATACTTTGGATACTTTTGGGTTAGATACCTTACATATATCACAGGAACTGTTAAGCACTGCATTGATATTGTTCTTTGGTTTTCATTTCACTACCAATAAGGTTTGCTAACATATTTTATTGGCATCAACCTGTATGCCTGTTCTCTGCTTGAAGCATGGTTTGTTTCTTTTTAGAAGATTAATGGGGATGTCAAACACTGAAATGCAAAACTATTACAGACTAAATTATAATAGGCACAAAAGCTTTGGAAATGGGAGGATTTGCTAAATTGTTCAGCAATCCTAAAATGAAATAATGAGGATTTGCAATGTGTGTTTGCCACAAATGGAATATTTTGAGCGTGTCTGTCAATGAAAACTAGCTATATTGTGTCATATGTAAAGATATCTGTCTTCACTGCAGTTCTTTAATGCAACAAGGATGAAGGAATGAGACTAAAGAAAATAAATCTGTGAAACTTTGTAAATTGTTTGTTATAAATAGTTCTTTCATATATTGTTTTTCATCAGTACTACACAGAAACAATAAAAAGAATTGTTAGATATAATGATAACAATAGCCTTAGGACAGCATTTTTAATCAGATATTTAAGTGTTTCCTTTATAATGTCAATGAAAACCATATTATATCAGCATAATATGTTTATATGGACATTTAAATACATATATAGAGCTTTTGTTTGGATGCAGGTCATATTACAGGGAACTGCTTGCCCTGCACTGCACTGTTTCTAACCAGTTCTGTTCCACCTCCATTTCTCTCCTCTCCATATGCCGTCTATTAAGTTGACCTGAAGTCTTTGTATGGAGGGTGATATGTTGTGAGACCATGTATTTCTAAGTTTAGTGTGCTGTTTATTATAATGTCAAAAGGTCTGTATACTTTGGTACACAGAATCCTCATGTATGATTCCTATGTGACAAAAAGACTATTGTAGAGAAGTGAGACAGCATTTATGGACAGATTCTCCACTGTCCATGTGCCTCACAGAGAAATGGTTCATAATCTTGTAAATAGATTTAAGGAAACAGGATCTATTCTTAATCTATTCTTTATATGAAACCACAAGTAAATTGCCACAATCTTACAGATGAAAAATTTGATGACTTCAGAGAAAAGTTAGAACGAAGTCCAAAGAAATCTCTGAGAAAGCTTGCACAGGAATCAGGAATTTTGCAAACCTTGATTTGGAATGCCACTAAAGTTTTAAAATTAAAAGCCCTCTAAGAAACTGTATTTAGGAATTGCAACAGCGTGATAATATGAGTAGAGTTAATTTCTGCAATTGGGTATTAGATAATTTGTATAATTGCTCTATTAGCTGCATTTAGTTGTTTTCTCTTTTATGGATGAAGGCATGGTTTTATTTACATGGACATAGAGAATTAATGAGTATATGTGCAAATTTTCTTAAAAGCTGTGAGGGAGTGTTGTGGCAAAGGACATCATTTCCAACATCTTCTATGACAAAGGTATGTGGTTATTTTAGTTATAATGCATAAGAAATGAATGTGCTTGAATTTAAGGGGCTATGAATATCCAACTCTGCCGGCAAACAGTGTGCTTCCAGGTGCCAAGAAAATTCCTATTAGGACGGCTGTGCATCCAAACAAAGGCTCTGCAGTTTTTAGATATACTAAAACGTAAGTTGGATTTCATTTGTAACAAATACTCCATATTAATAATAAAAATCTGATGTGTGACATTCACATGACTTTCTCTACCTATGTTTGAACAAATTATTCTTACGAAAGCTTATTCTTCTATCTACATCATGTTAATCGAGACAAACATTTGTGGAAATGATTATGTTACATATTTCCTTGTAGGTACAAAGGAAATACAGCAATGCAGTAGGCTTAAGTGATAGTCAAATTTTCTAAGGGTTGATTGCTATGTGATGGCTTTGAAGTTCCATTCTCTTTGCATGACAGAGGCAGGGGGGGGGGGCAAATAATGAGCTTCCATTTGAGAAAAATATAAGTATTGGAAAATTCAAACCAATAACAAGAAAATCTCAGAAATGGTTAATTAAAAAAAAAATGTATATGACATAAATTATGTTTTAATGAGATCAACATTTTTATGTAAGATTTTATCTATCTCTTATGGTTTACCAGTTATGAAAAAGTCATTCAGAATGAAGAGGACCTCAGAGGCTAAATTTGGCTTCTGAATTCAAGATATACATTTCATTTGTCATGAAAATATCTTAAACATATAGTATTTTAATGAAAATGATTATAGCCATTTTTAAGAAAATCAAAATTTTCAAAAACATGTTCCATTTAAAGAGTATGGGGGATTTTCTTGAAGACCTTTGTGCCACAGCACTGGAAGATGTTAAAACTTAAATACCAAGTTTAATATTTAACTGACTTTTCAGTTTTGAGTTACCTTGTTACATACACACAGACCTTTTTCTAAAAATGCTTTTTTTTGGGGGGGGGGGTTCAAATATATTTCTGGTGAAATTTTGACACTAAATTTTTGGGTGGAATACAATAAGTGCTTTACCTAGTTTCTACACATAGTAGAGAAATGGGTGCATTATGCAATGAGAACACAAAGGACCCAAATCATGTTTGTGGACAAAAATTGTAGAAAACATGTAAATAAACAAGAAGTATTGTAGTCAGCAGAGTGACATAATAACATGTTGGAATGAGTCACAACTTTTATTAAACACTTTTTCTCCACTTACATCTATTTACTAAGGCTAGTTTCTGCAAATATCTTCCCCATTGTCAGACATAAGTGGAAAAAAACATTTAAGAAGTGACTTATTCCAACATAAGTTAGTGATGAAAACATCTTGAGAAATTAACTAAAGGATTATAACCATGATATTTTGGCTTTTGCAATGAATTAATTTAAAGCAAAGAATAAATGGGGCTACAGAAGTTTGCAGAAAATATTCAAAGTGTGAATATTTTCATCCATCATGAAGCTATGACAGTGGATGCAGAAACAAGAAATGCTGTAGTTCAATCTAACCTGGCAATTGAGATAAACAACTGCTAAGCATGAATGTTACCTGCAATGTAAACTTTGTAGGAGGAGAACTTTGAGAAAACCTTTGGGACTTGTCAGTTTAATTAAAGAACTAACACTACCAACTAGAGCATATACATAGTTTTGCTGGAAACTAAGCCACAATAAGTTTGGTAATTACTTAATTTCCTGGTTGACTTACTCACTTATCATAGCAAATGCATTCCTTAATCACTAGCCACTTACAGAGCAAAAGAAATATGAATCAGATTTGAAAAACTCAAGATTATAGTTCTGATATGAAGTTTAGGTTCTTGGTTTACTGATTCTGTGCTACCAAGTTACTTCATGAGACCAGTTAAATACTGTGTGCTTCTCCAATCTAATTCTACATAGAGACTAAGAAGATTCAAAGTATCTTAGAGTCATGCATCTAGTTAATATCAAATACTCAATTTTGGGTGTATAAGCTGTATTCATTTTATGTTTGTATTTAGGTTTTAATGATGGGATGACAGAACATACTAATCAATCAATCTCTTGCTATTTTCTTATGAGCACAGGGCATTCACAAAGTATTTCCATCGGACCCTATTTCTTGCAACTTCTTTACTTCATTCCATGTATACCCTTTAACAATTTCTTCAGTAACTTTTTTGAATTTCAAAATTCGATAATTTCTTCCATGTGTTTCTTGGTCTTCCTCTCCTACCCTGGAGATTCCAATTCAAAGCCATTCTTTCTATTGCTTTATCTTCTTTTCTTATGTGTGTCCTATCCACTTCAACTTTAGTTTCTTTATTTCTATTGTTATTTCTTTTGCCTTGAATGATTTTACTTGTTTTTCAACTTTCACAGGCATATAATATAACTGATTTCACATTATTATTTAAAGTTTTAATTTTAGTACGTCTTGATATAACATTAGATTTCCAGATTGGATTAATTGGACAAAAGCACCATTTGCTTTCTTTATTCTATTCTTAACCTCTTCAAGGGCTCCACCATCCTTATCAGTTATACTATCTAGATATTTGAATTCCTGAACAGTATCAATATTTTTATTATCTATTATAATTTTGTTTTCTTATATTTAGTCTCATATCCTTATTTTTCTTTATTACTTCTAGTAAAGTATTTGCTTTACTTTACATATCAAAATTATGGGAGAGTAGGCAAACATCATCTGCAAACTAAGTCTTTCAGGGTATCATTCAGTCCCCATCTTCTACCTCCTCTAACACTGCCTACCAACCTTTTCATAATGTCATTCATAATAATCAAAAATATAATTGGAGAGAGCATTCAACCCTGTTTCACTCCGCAAGTAGTTGCAATACTTTCTGTCAACATACCTTTGTGCATAACTTTATAAGTAAAATTCTTATACATAAGTTTAATTAGTCTACAGATTTTCTCTGGTATGCCAAATTTTGCCATTGTTCTCCATATATAAGCTCGATTTAGCAAATCAAAAGCTTTCACAAAATCAATAAAGAAAATATATAAAATGCTCCTCCATTTATTGCTCTGTTCACTGATTGTTCTTAGAGTATTTATTTGATCTACACAGTGCTGTCCATGAGGGGGAATCATGGATTTTAACTTTCCAATGATTTGTTTAAGCTTTTATATGTACAGGTATCACAATAACAACTATAGTGCCTATAAAACAGCGCTTTTGTGAAGCTTTCCGGCAACACAGAAAAGGAACTCCAATTTAAATTGAGATCTCAGAAACATTGGGGAAGGATGATTGTTTTGGGAGAGGGGTGCCACAGCCTTTAGGGGATATGGGCACCCTGGATCTATACATGATCTATTTTTTCAGAATCTTGCTTGTTCTTTCCTTATCAATTGTTTACTTCTTGCACAATTCTATTATATAGGATTCTTGATAGAATTTCACTGGGAATTGGTAATAACATTATTCCTCTCCAATTATTATACTCCAATGTATTTCCTTTCTTTTTTTTTTTTCTTTCTTTTTTCTTTTTTTTTGAGGGGAATATTTTGACAATTGCTCCTTTTTTCAGTCAGTTGGTAGATTTTCTTGCTCCCATATTTGTTCAATAAGTGGGTGCATGATGTCTGCTGTAATATTATCAGCTTTTAATATCTCAGGAGGAATATTATCTATTCCTGCAGCTTTCACATTTTTTATTTGTTTCAGTGCTGTAATAATTCACTTTTAGTTGGTATATCATTTTGCAAATCATGTTTTTATCATTTACAGAATTTTCTTCCTTAATAACATATTAGTCACTGGAATTATAATCTTTGAGAGTGAAAACAAAAGTTGACTGCATTATTGAATATAAACTAGCTCATTCCTGTCTCTCTCACAGATGCACACACATATATTCAATCAAGGTGGTAGGTAATAACCTGAAAGCACTATATTTCACTCTATTGGTTTCAAAGGTTGCAAATCTGTTAATCGCAATGTGACAATTTGTCCTTGAATTTTCTCACTGTTTTCTGGAAGTTTTAACAATTCCCAGAACTTGCAATCTGTTTTAGTTATTATGTCCTGACATCTCAAATGTTGTAATTAGACCTTGGGTTTTAGGCTAAATGCCTATTTTTGATTTGTACATATAAACTAAAACTATTTAAATATCTTCATGTTTCATATAAAATATAAAGATATGGAAGGGGTTTTGTGGCACCTAAAATGCCTATTTTGACCATTGGCACCTATTTTAAGGTTTTTAGAGCCTAAAAGTGCCTATTTTACCAGTTTTGTTGTTTACTTTATTTTTTTTCATGCAGTAATGAAAGTTAAAGTATTGATATCATGGGATTAGTTTATAATAAAGTTTGTAAAAGTCTGGTTATGGGAATTAGACTTTCTGGGAAAAACACTGGTTTATTTTATTGCTTTAGCAGGTAGATTCATTTGTTCTGTAGAAAGAAAAACAGAATACATGCCTGCTCTAGGCCTCTTTGCCATCCTTTGGTATTGGTCGGTGACTGCAATATCCCATTCAAATGGTATATTTCCCATTGCTTTATGACTGCTTACCTCGTCTCCTTTAACTCTTGATAAGCACACGTTTGCAAGATTTTTCCACTTTTTCTCTGTTGCTTCTCAAATGTATTTCAAACAGTTCTTTTACGCTGATATTCTTAACAATATATTGTTTTTGCGCCTCTCTGGGGGTGGCTCCATGTCAGCTCTAGAACTTTTAGGTCTCAATGACATATTTGTAGTGAATGGTGTATTTTCAATGTGATCTATTTAATTAGTTTTGAGAGATCTTTTTTTTTCAGCTTAATAAACTCATATTATGTATTAACAACCATAAATCCATAACTAAAGACACAATAAAATGCTTCTAGCCATAATAATTTATTAAATTTACTGTTTTTGTTATTGCATAATTTGTAATTCTCACTAATTAATAGCATTTTTAAACTTTAAGGAAGTGGAAATGCATTTTTTATACATAAAGTCTAACATTTAGCTTGTAGAAATGCTATTTTTAATGCCTAAACCTGTGTCTTTAGTGCCTATTTTTATAATTTGAGAGCCTATTTTAGGTGCCTATAATTGGTTTTTAAGGGCCTAAAAATCTGAGGTTTAGTTATAATCAAGAAGGGGAATATAAATTATTTAATGTGTAAATGGGCCTTAAAATTCCTATGAGAGAAGCTATGTCTAACAAGTGCCATATCCAAGAAATTAGCCATCTGACTGAGGCATAAAGTCTCGGAATAGAAGCTAAAATCCTCCAATGGTAACATAGTAACCAGCAGAGGCAGCTGGTAAACATTTTAGTTGGTGAGGCACAACTTATCAAAAAAACATTGCATAGAATCCACAAATATTAATTTATCACATTGTTTTGCAAAAATAGGCCATGCTGAAGAAAACACGCTTTCACTTTTCTTTAAAATATAGTCAAAAGTAATTTTATATTCTGGTATTCAATTTGTATTTTACATATTATATTCACTAAACTCTTAACATTTATCAAAAGAAATAATTCACCTTAACTTAAGTTTCTCATGCATTTCAGATCTTTGTTAATGGTTTTTCTATGTACTTTGTTCAGAAGCTACATGTAAGTATACTGTCTGCAACGTCAATGGTTTTTTGAGGGTCTTTAAAGTGTATTAAAAACAGTAGTAAAATACAATGTTAAAGAATGCAATAAACATTAAGTTCTCTATTTACAGATGAAGTCCATTCTGCAACCCTCTTCTCACTAAGCATTTAAGACTCTTATGATAATGTTTAAAATTTAGTGTTATTTAAGGATACGTTAGTTGAGATACCGTTATAGTGGAAAACCTTTTTATGGTTTACATTCCTCATAAGTCATTGGTATAAAAGAGCAAACAGCTGATGGGAATTAGTAATGCTGATCTCACGACAAATCACTTAGAGAAGCTCCTCTTGCAGGTACCCCGATACGGAGGAAAGGCCACAGATTCTCCGTGCCCTTCGTGAACTCTCCTTGAGACACCCTAATCATCCCCTTGCCCATCATAACTCCTTTAAACCAAAGTGTTGTGCACTGCTAAGCCAGGCACAAAGATATTGTGTCCTTTCCCATTCTCTTCACATATACACGCAAATTGTCGGAATTAGCCTAATAAGCCATTTAAACTCGCATGCTTCTCTTGTATACTCGAACGCAGATTCTGAAACATTCAGGATAAGCATCTAAAATTCTACTTATTTATTTATTGAGCTGACAGTTTATGCAGAAATTGTTTAAAGCACGTGTCGTTTAGCGCCAGCCGCCACTGGGTAACCAGTGCAGATGGATATCCCCAACACACAGTGGAATTAGAGAAGAGCTGAGCAACCCAAAGGTTCACTGCCCTTTCTTATTTCCAATGCGATCTTTCAAACAGGCAGTCAGAACTGTCCAAATCATCTGTTTGTTAAAAGCAGTAGTTCTCTGTAGTTTAAATGGGTGATAATGTGGTGCTCGATGTGGACACCTGGTAACTCATTTTATATTTTGCATGTGGTTTTTATTTTTTATGTAAAATCACTACTGGAGCAGGTTTTTGAGATAGGTTTCACCAAGAAATATGTGGCTGCGCTTGTGACAGTAATGTTTGTGGTTACAACCATGCAAACGAATTAATTATGTGCCCGTGTCAGTCACCTACTAACCATCAAGAACAATTGTGAAATCTAGCACTCGCTTACCTAGATTCTCGAGGTTAGGATTTACAGGAGCAGGGCTATAGGAAGGAGGTGGCGGCCCATATGGCGGGGGAGGAACCTTCTTCAAGTCATCTAAATTACGACGAATCCTTGGAAAACTGCCCCAAAACGAATAAGATCCACGATCTCTGACCATTGTTTCTCTGGTTTGTGCTGTTGAGGCTTGCTGTCCCATAATTAATCGATTTCGATCAAAGAAATCACATACTCTTGGATCACATCGTATTATGCAGCTTGGTAACCAAGTTTTTCCGATCATATGAGAGACAGACCAAACAATCTAGAGGCAAATTACTTTTATATTGAGTTTGAAGAAGCGGAATTAAAAATATAGTTTGGTAAGATCGCCTGAGTGAAGTCCAATCTTTGGGAAACTGAAACGCATTGTAATAATAAATATCAGCTTTAGGAATCACAACAGCACAATAATTTAGTGCTGTTGTTGCGTTTTACCATCGAGACATCAAAATTTCAAACGTTAATAACATAAAGCAGCAACTTATCCGCGAAAAAGTCATAGTTGTCAAGTTAACCTAACTAAAACTTTCGAATGTGTTTTAGCGGATGAACGGAATAACAGAACTTCATGTCGGTTAGGGATAAAGACCGTTGCTGTGTGAAGGACAGTGAAATATGAAAATATCAACAGGTACTAACTACAGCTTTCTCAGTAGGCCTTGGAAAGATTTCTTTAAAAAAAGTTGTTTCTGTGTAGTTCTTGCAGCTAACGAAGTCTCATGTGTTGATCTAAATGTTCAGTCTTCGTCAGTGCTTGAACATCTTCAATGTGGCATTATTTTGGTACTGTTAAGGCTGTTCATACACGGGTTATTCCATTGGCGTATTTTTATATCAGTTCCGTTTGAAAAATGGCGTAGTTAGGTATATGGGTATTTGACTATCGAAGTTAATTAATAAAATGGAATATTAAAACATTAACAAGAATGGGCCAAAAATTAAAACTTAAAACGGTAAATGTCATGTTAAAGTTAAGAAAATAGAATTTGTCTTCATAAAACTACGGATTGTTTGCATCAAGGAGACTAAAGCAAATATATAGTGACAATACTTGGAGGTGATAGGTAATTGTTTATAATTGGAGTGAAGCTTTTTAAGAAAAGTGAAAATAGATTTAATGAAGTAATTAGCCTATTTAAGACAAATGAAACAGAAGGCATCGTTAACTATGAAAAGACAAAATGTGTGTATAAGAAGATTTTTACCTTTTTTACATAGATTTATAATAAGACGAAGAAGTGGTAAAATAAATGAAGAAAGATAAATAATTTGCCTACTTGAACTGAAATAAAATTTGGTGGATAATAAAGAATTGAATAAAAGACTCGTATATGTGCTGAATAATACATTAATTGCTGAGTTAGACGATAAAGCAATACTGTGTACTTCAGATTGTGAAAGAAAGAAAATTGTTCGATAATCAGACGCTAATTGGAAACTATGATATTCCAAAGTGTCTATGAATAAAAAATTATTTTGTAAACTATAAAGATGAAAAACTCGTAATGCTATGATATTGCCAAAAGTCTACACTACAACATATGATCCAATGTTTGCATAACGATAAACAATTTACTTTCTCTACCATGTATCTAGTAGGTAGAGGAGGTACTGTTTTCCACCCAAAAACTCGATACCGAAATTTCACCGGGAGTATCTGTTTTGAAGCCTTCTGAATAAAGAAAAAGTTTTAGAATAAGGTCCGCGCGCGCGTATGTGTGTGTCTACCAAATTTGGTATTTAAGTTCAATATCTTCCAAAGATGCAACACGAAGATTTTCAAAAACTTCCTCACGCCAACTACCCTTTACATGGAACATTTTTCGAAAATTTGTATTCTCTAAAAGTGGCACTAACGACTTGATTCAAATACCATACATTAAAGATGTTTACGTTACAAATAAAATGTATATCTTGGATTTTCTGGGAATAGCCTGTGAAGTCCTCTTCATTCGAAAGGAATGTTGTATACCTAATCTTGTATAACTGATAAACGATAAGGCATAGATGAAAACGTACTCCACAAAAACTTGCAGATCTGTATAAAACACAATTTATTGCATGTAACTTTTTTGTGGCATTAGATATTTCCGAGATATCCGTTAATAATGGTTCAAATTATTCAACACAGCCATTCTTTTAAAGTCCTGTCGATTTTAAATTGTTTCTCGTGATGTTACGGCAAGAATATGGAATTTTAAGACCAGCGTATAGCGTCCAGCTCTAAAACATTTGACTATCGATATTCCGTAGGAAATGTGTAATGAAGCTATTTCTGGAAAGGTTTATCTCGATTAAAATGAAATAGATAGGAAAATAAACTTTCGTAAGAATAATTTGTATATCCACTAATAAGCAACAGAGATTAGAGAAAGCCACATGAATGTAACACATCAGATTTTGATTGCTGCTGTAATTTACGATATAACATTTTAGTATACTAGAGTGTACCATTGTAGTACAAAATAAATAGCGCATTAAAAATAAGAGGTGTTTATAAATATAAAAAATAATCTAAGTTTAATACATTTTGCAATCTTCATACTCTCAAGAATTTCAGGATGTAAATGGAATGAAAAAAGAAGAAAATTAGGGGCATTTGCTATAAAAAGAAAACTTTATCGAGTCTGGTAGTTTCAGTGAAGGTGCTCACAATTCTGCGGCATTTCCTATTTGAATGGCTAATTCAATTCTTTACCTCAGAATGTCGTCCTCCGTGGTGTAGTGGTTACCCTAGTTTCCGAGGTCGCGGGTTCAAATCCGGCGGAGGGCGATGGATTTTTTCGTGCGTAAAAATCTTTAGCATGACTTCCTTCGGAAGGGAAGTAAAGCCGGTGGTCCCGTGTCGTAGATTTACGGCATGTAAAAGAGCCCCAAGCCTGATAAAGAGGCCTCTGAGCAAAATTATCGGTCTTTAACGCCCAATGGAACGTTAAGGACTACAGTAGTTAAAGAGTGTCCATAAATGGAACTCAATTTTTACCTCAGAAATTCTTTCTATAAGTATTCTCCCTGAGTCTTCTGTAGTCGTCTGTGAAACCCAGTAACAAGCTCTTTCGCCTCTAAACACCAGGTCTCCGTTGTTTCATTGCTAATGCAGCGAAGCAGAACCGGCTAGGAACATGAGAAACTACTAACTTTATTAAGGCACATCTCACACCAGGGTTACCCTTACACCAGGGTACCAAAGGCAGGTTCAGCACAAGCCACTTAAGGAGGTTTTTATCTTCTTCTTTGTTTTTAAAGACAAATACATCGTTCAGCACTAATGCCTTGCAGATATCAGTGACAGAGTGAAAATTTAATCCAGGACATAACATAGAGGTTGACCTAAATGGTTCCTCGAACTAAAGAATAAGTGGACAATGCAGTAAATAGAAGACACAGAAAATAATATAAGGCAAGAAATAGCACTCAGTATAAAACAAAATAGTCAGTGAGCACACAAATCAGTGAGTGTCTGAGCAGAACTGGGATCACTGAGGAGCAGATCTTGTGGTGGTCTGCATTCAACCGAGATTGGCCTACGAGTTGTTGCTCCGATGTTGTATCTATTGTATATCATAGTTGAACTCAAATTATATATAACTTTATTGTAATGTAAATATATAAATTTAACTATTGACATATCCTGTATCAATGTACTATGTACTGAATTGATGTTAAAGGATTAATAATATATTGTATTCTACTGCTGCCTGGACTTGCTAAAGGTTGCCGAAGAAAGGTTTAGAGACAGTGCGGATGAGCTGGTGCATAGTGGAAAGTCCAAACTCACGGTGAGGCTGTTGATTCCGGATGAACCATGGGGCTTTGGTGATAATACGAATTGCTCTTCTATGTTGTATGATCTGAAAGCGGCGAATGTTAGTCTTGCTAGCAGCATCCCAAACAGGAGCTGCATAGGTGATCAGGGGTCGCAGAAGAGATGTATGTAACAGCAAAGAGCATTCAAGATGATGATGATAATAATAATAGTAATAATAATAATAATAATAATAATAATAATAATAATAATAATAATAATAATAATAATAATAATAATAATAATAATAGAGTTTTTATTTATGAACGTTCTTTAACTGCTATGATTCTTAAGCGTCCTATTGTAT
Source organism: Deroplatys truncata (assembly GCA_030765065.1). Taxonomy (NCBI): domain Eukaryota; kingdom Metazoa; phylum Arthropoda; class Insecta; order Mantodea; family Mantidae; genus Deroplatys; species Deroplatys truncata. Next base: position 22,347,254 of record CM060976.1, on the reverse strand, counting down.
ATTGGGCGTGAAGGACCAACAATTTTGCTGAGACGCCTCCTTATCAGACTTGAGGTTCTTTTATGTGCCGTAAATCCACGAGAGACAAAGGTGACCGCCGGTGACATACTGAATAAAGTTGTGTCTGGCTGAAGCTAAAGGGACCATGCGTTGTACATAGGAATTCCATATAAGACTGCTCTCAAGTAATACACCCAGATACTTTACCGATTTTTTAGTGATAACCACGATAGATGTTCGTTAAGAAAGGGAAAGGATTCCTGTAAGGACGGCGGGTGAAAATGATGGCCTCTATTTTGTAGATATTCAATAAATGCGCCAAGTGCTGAGATAAGGAGAAAGTAGTTCACTGACGTACTGCAGAGTCGTGATAACTGTGCGCAGATCGATAGAGAGTAGAGTATGGTATCGTCAGCATACGTAGCTGTAAAAGTGGGTAGTAAATTGGGAAAGATGAACATACAGACACTAAAAAGGAGAGATGCGAGGACGGATCCCTGTGGAACATGCCGTAATAGGGCGCTGGGAAGATCGAACACCACCAATGCGAACAACAAAACACCTGTCGTTTAGGAAAGTGCAAAGGATTTGGAACAAGTAATGATGATGGCGATGTGCAACAGTTTAAGAAGTAAACCAGCATGCCACACCTTATCGAATGCTTGGACGATGTCAAAAATACTGCTGCGGTTTACTGATGACGTTTAAAACCCTGAAGAATGGGCTGCGTGAGCCGTAACAACTGATGCGGCGTGGAATGCATAGGCCGAAACCCAAACTATTACGGAGGAAAGAGATTAGCCTGATACGCGTATGCGGGAAAACGTTGATATATAACTTTTCTCCAAAAGTTTAGGCATAGTAGGTAGTAAACTTATGGGACGGTAGCTTGAAGTGACTTTCTTAGGCTTGTGGGGTTTGTGCAACACAATGATTTCAGCCAGCATCCACTTCTGGGGAAAATAACCCAGACGAAGAGTAGCATTAAGAATGGAAGATAAATAAGCTAATACTTTTTGGGTGAGCTGTTTGAGAGTATAATTGGTAATGAGATCATGCCCAGAAGATTTCTTATTGGAAAAGACCCGAATAAGATGAGCCAATTCACGTGGACTGGTGAAGTGAATCTTGTCGGGGACGACGGGTTTCCCAAGTTGATCCTTCAGTTCGTGTTCAATACAAGCGGTAGAGTGTGGATCAGAATTAGCGTTTGGGGTGAAGGTGTCCAGGAATTTTGCCGTCCCGTGCAATAATTGAAGTGTAACCGGCCCCATCACGTTCTCAGACATACCCAATTTTTATCCGCAATGTCAATCCTCCATGGCTACTTATTTTCACGTAACATTTTCAATATTGTGCCGTTTCCCCGCCCCCTTGGTCATGGCCTATGCAACCAGCATAAAGTACTCACAATGCTTCAGAAATGATGACGTAATGCATCTACAGAGACAGTTAACATCTGAAGTTTCGAAGAACATATCGTCATGGATGACGTAGTGCATCACCTCACGACGTAAAGCATCATGTACAGTTCTAATTGGCTGGTTTGCTGCATGCCACTGACGCCAGCGCCATCATGTTCGTGGACGACTCAAACAACTCCTGGGCAGGCACCACCGACTATACACGGTGACAGCGAGATTTTTGGCTTAAATCATCAAGAGCGATTCTTTCGGCCTTTTCCAAATTATTTAAATGTTTGGTAAGCTTTGAAATTCAACCTTTTAACTCTTGGTGTTTTCTAAATTCTTTTACGGGAGAAGCATTTATAATTTCGCACTTCATTTAACTTTCCATTGTGTTCGTTGCTTTTCATACAAATTCTAAATTCATATGACAACTTTAAATGTAGCAAGGTGAAAGAGTACATTATATTGCTTCTGAACATATTATTTTGTGAAATGTTAAACAAAGCTGATCAAAGAATTGTTAACGAATCCAACAGTTTAAAATAAATTGTTAACATATGTGCCGGCGAGTGCTTGCAATTTCCTAGCTCCTAAGCAATAGTTCCTTTTCACGGTAATTAATACCTCTGGGTATGGAAAAACCCCAGCCCAGCAATATGCTAGGTGATCAGTAAATGCAACACAAGAACAGAAATACGAATGTGGTGAAAGAATAAGATTGTTCTGAGCGAAAGATAAAAACAGGGAAAGTCACACTAAAAAGTGCATTATTACGGGTTTAGCCTTTCATCAGCAGATAAAAAGACTAAAAACAGACACAAAATGAAAACGCACTGGAGGGTCGACTGCACTAGTTAATAATCATCTTTATTATAGGGGGATACCTCGCGCATGCGACCCACGGGAGATGAATTGCGCCTACCACCCCTAGGAGAAAGGGATAAGGGTACAAAGGCTTGAAACACTCCTGTGATGCTTATTGTTGAACACCTGCCGCGCATGGGATGTTCTGGCGATAACCATAAATGAGGATGATATTCAAAGTGACCAACTCTGGCACTTCATTTGTCACCAGTTTCATAACAAAAAATCTCCAGAAAGTCGCATGATGAGCAGTCACAGAAATCTGTATTGCTAATATAGATGCAGACAAATTTGCAAAACACCTTTGTAAACTGACATACATTTTGTGGCCTAATGGCCATATTAATTAAGAAGGTAATACAAATAAATTGCTGCTACAAACACAGTTAAAGCTTTTTACTAACATATTAATTTCTAATATTCACTTTTCATGTAATTTTAATGTCTTTATTACTTATCTGTAGTAAGCAGAGCAAGTATTGCATTCCACCTAAACAATCTATACTGGGATTTCTCCGGAAGTATACTTTTGACTTCCTAGATCCAAAAAAGAGGCATTTTTAGAAAAGAACCTGTGTGTGTATCTGTCTGTCTCGATGTGTATGTGTACGAGGGCGGCACTGAACATTTTTAGAAAAGCAAACAAGGATTAGTTTTAAAAACTTTAAAACCACCTCTTAAAATATTTGACTATAGCTTAAAGCCTAGCAATTCCCCTTGTATCGACAAGAAAATTAGCAATAACATTAACATCTCGATATCTCGATTAACATGAAGCATATGGAGAATAAGCGTTTGTAAAAATAGTTTGTACAAGAGTAGGGAAAGTCATGTGAGTGTAACACATCAGATTTTTTTTGTCGTGGTAATGCAAAGAGAATGGAATGCTCCATATAGCAACCACCTCTTAAAATATTCGACTATCACTTAAAGCCTAGCAATTCCGCTTGCATCTACAAGAAAATTAGCAATAAGATTAACATCTCGATTAACATGATGCATATGGAGAATAAGCGTTTGTAAACATAGTTTGTACAAGAGTAGAGAAAGTCATGTGAGTGTAACACATCAGTTTTTCTACTTTCTCTACTACGTAGAAGTAAGTAGGGGAAGTATTGCATTCCACCCAAAAATTCGATACCGAGATCTCACCGGAAATACATGTTTTGAGGCGCCCTGAGTCCAAAAAAAGCATTTTTGAAAACATGTCCGTGTGTGTCTCTGTGTGTCTGTGAACAGCATAACTCAGAAACGAACAGTCGGATAAACACTAAACGTGGTATTTAGGTTCAGTATTTTCCAGAGATGCGACACGAAGGTTTTTAAGGAAATCCCCCACCCCAGAATACCTTTGCATGGATCATTTTTCGAAAATTTTAATTTTCTCAAAAACGGCTTAATGATTTAATTAAAATATCATATGTTTAAGATATTTTCATGACAGGTGAAATGTATGTCTTGAATTTTCTGGGAATGTCTCCAAAAGTATTCTTCATTGTGAACGACTTTTGCAAACTAGTAAACCACAAAATTTTACTACACAAAAAATGTAGATCGCGTTAAAATACACAATTTATGTAATATACATTTTTTTTTGTTGAGTGAACCATTTTCGAGATATTGCTTGTTATTCCCTTAAATGTTCCAATGCCTATACTTTTCTCAAATTCGTTTTTCATTTTTTTTTGTCCTGGTAATGCAAAGAAAATGGAATACTCCACATAGCAAGCACCTCTTAAAATATTTGACCATAGCTTAAAGCCTAACAATCCCCCTTGCTCTTATTCCTTTTTTACTTTCTCTACTACTTATAGTAAGTAGGGGAAGTATTGTATTCTACCCAAAAATTCGATACCGACATTTCACCGGAAATACATGTTTTGAGACATCCTGAATCCAAAAAAAGCATTTTTGGAAACATGTACGTGTGTGTCTGTGTGTCTGTGAACAGCATAACTCAAAAACGAACAGTCGGATAAACACCAAACTTCGTATTTAGGTTCAGTATCTTCCAGAGATGCGACACGAAAGTTTTCAAGAAAATCCCCCCACCCCCGATTACCCTTTACATGGAAATTTTTTCGAAAATTTTAATTTTCTCAAAAACGGCTCTAACGATTTTGATTAAAATCTCACATATTTAAGATAATTTTGTGACAAATAAATTGTGTATCTTGAATTTTCTGGTAGTGTCTCCAAAACTATTCTTCATTGTGAACGACTTTTGCATAACTGGTAAACCATAAGAGATAGACAAAATTTTACTACACAAAAAATGCAGATCGCGTTAAAATACACAGTTTATGTTATATACTTTTTTGTTGGGTGAACCATTTTCGAGATATTGCTTGTTATTCCTTTAAATTTTCCAAAATTTTTACTTTTTTACTTCCTCTACTACGTATAGTAAGTAGGGGAAGTATTGCATTCCACCCAAAAATTCGATACCGAGATTTCACCGGAAATACATGTTTTGAGACCTCCTGAATCCAAAAAAAGCATTTTTGGAAACATTTCCGTGTGTGTCTGTGTGTCTGTGAACAGCATAACTCAAAAACGAACAGTCGAATAAGCACCAAACTTGGTATTTAGGTTCAGAATCTTCCAGAGATGCGACACGAAGGTTTTCAAGAAAATCCCCCCCACCCCAGACTAATTTTCTCAAAAATGGCTCTAACGATTTTGATGAAAATATCATATGTTTAAGATAATGTCATGAGAAATGAAATGTATATCTCGAATTTTCTGGGAATGTCTCCAAAAGCATTCTTCATTGTGAACGACTTTTGCATAACTGGTAAACCATAAGAGATAGACAAAATGTTACTACACAAAAAATGTAGATCGCGTTAAAATACACAACTTATGTCATATACATTTCTTTTGTTGAGTGAACCGTTTTCGAGATATTGCTTGTTATTTCCTTAAATTTTCCAATATACTTTTTCTCAAATTCGTTATTCATTTTTTTTATGTCCTGGACATGCAAAGAGAATGGAATACTCCACATAGCAACCAGCGTTAAAATATTTGACTATCGCTTAAAAGCTACCATATTCCCCTTGCATCTACAAGAAAATTAGCAATAAGAATGACATCTCGATATCTCGATTAACATGAAGCATATGGAGAATAAGCGTTTGTAAAATTAGATTGTAGAAGAGTAGAGAAAGTCATGTGAGTGTAACACATCAGATTTTTTATGTCCTGACGTGCAAAGAGAATGGAATGCGCCACATAGCAACCAGCGTTAAAATATTTGACTATCGCTTATTTATATTCCCCTTGCATCTACAAGAAAATTACCAATAAGATTGACATCTCGATATCTCGATTAACATGAAGCATATGGAGAATAGGCGTTTGTAAAATTAGATTGTACAAGAGTAGAGAAAGTCATGTGAGTGTAACACATCAGATTTTTTGTCCTGGTAATGCAAAGAGAATGGAATACTCCACATAGTAACCAGCTCTTAAAATATTCGACTATCGCTTAAAGTCTACCAATTCCCCTTGCATCTACAAGAAAATTAGCAATAGTTTCTGCAAATGTTTATCTCGATTAACATGCAGTAGATGGAGAATAAGCGTTTGTAAGAATAGTTTGCACAAGAGTAGAGAAAGTCATGTGAGTGTAACACATCAGATTTTACAATACTTATTTTCTCAAATGGGAATTCGTTATTCATTTTTTTGTCTTGGATATGCAAAGAGTGTTAATCTGTTGTGGCAAAGAGAACGGTGCTGCACATAGCAACCAGCTATTAAGAGATATTTCTTTGCTTAAAGTATTTCTATATTGCCCTTGGAAATACAAAACAAGGGGAACATAGTGCGCCTTAAGCGAAAGTCAAATATTTTTAGAACTGGTCGCTATGTGTTAAATGTAATTCTCTTTGCATGTCAAAAGATCATTTCTGCAAATGTTTATTCGATTAATATGAAATAGATGGAGAATAAGATTTTGTAAAAATAGATTGTACAAGAGTGAAGAAAGTCATGTGAGTGTAACACATCAGATTTTTTTGGATTCAGGTGGCCTCAAAACATGTATTTTCGGTGAAATCTCGGTATCGAATTTTTGAGTGGAATGCAATACTTCCCCTACTACCTATGCGTTGTAGAGAAAGTAAAAACGAATAACGAATTTCCATTTAAGAGAAAGTATAAGTATTGGAAAATTCAAGCAAATAACAAGGAATATCTCGGAAATGGTGCACCGGGAAAAAATGTATATGACATATATTGTGTGTTGTAACGAGATCTACATGTTTTGTGTAGTAAGATTTTGTCTATCTTTTACGGTTTACCAGTTATGCGAAAGTCATTCAGAATGAAGAGAACTTTTAGGGGCATTCCCAGAAAACTCAAGATATACATTTCATTTCCCATGAAAATATCTTAAACATATGATATTTTATTCAAAATCGTTAGAGCCATTTTTGGGTAAATAAAAATTTTTGAAAAATGTTTCCTGTAAAGGATAGTCTGGGATGAGGGGATTTTCTTGAAAATCTTCATGTTGTATCCTTGGAAGATACTAAACTCAAATACCAAGTTTGGCATTTATTCGACTTTCGTTTTTGAGTTACGCCGTTCACATACAGACACACAAACGGACATATTTCCAAAATATTCTATTTGGATTCATTAGGAACATGTATTTCCGGAGAAATCTCGATATCGTATTTTTGGGTGGAATGCAATACTTCCCCTACCTACTATACGTAGTAGAGAAAGTAATAGAAGACCGAATAGCGACTTAGGAGTTGAAACAAGCATATTGATAGTTTAGACCAATAATAACGAATATCTCGGAAATGATTAATGTCACAATAAGTTTTATTTGGTATAGATTGTGTGATTTGACGAGATGTACATTTTTTTGGTAGTAAGTTTTTGTCATCTCATACGGTTTACCGATTGTACTGTCATTCAGAATGAAGTGTGCTTCACAGGCTCTTCGTAGAAAATTCCAGATATACGTTTTATTTGTAATGCAAATATCTTAAACATATAGTATTTAAAAAAAGAGCAACTTTTGAGAAAATGAAAAATACTGAAAACATTTTCCATGTAAAGGGTAGCTTGGTGTGGGGGGATTTTCTTTAAAATCCTCGTGTCGTATCCTTGTAAAGTACTGAACTTAAAAGGGAAGTTTGGTACTTATCGAAAGTTTGGCTTTTGAGTTATGCTGTCACAGACAGAAACCCGCGCGTGTGTATTTGTTTTTGGATTCAAGGAGCCTGAAAATGTTGAACCGGATAGATTACATTGAAGAATGAATAAGTAGGCACAAGACCCATATAGCTTAGATTTCCCAGTTAATTGTATCTTCAGGATAAGGGAAGATCTGGGAAAATCTATGTTTAACATATCCCAAACAAGATTTAACACGAGCCTTCTGGATGATGAAGCAGGTAAACAACCCCCACAACGGAAGGTGCTAAGTCAGTGCATTTTGACAACTGAGATGTTTGCACATTATCGGCCGGAGGGAAGATTATCTCAGTAAGTCGAACGTTTGAAAGCATGTATGTTTTTCATAAGCTGAACAATAAATGAGATATTTCGTTTTTTATTATGCACATCGAATATGCTCTGTTAACTACTTGGGGCAACTAATTAAGGCCGCATATAGCTTATTTTATGTGTGATCTACGGTATATTATATATACTACATTTCATAACAATAAAATTGTTTTGGCTTGCATGGAAACCATGCGCGCGCACACACATACACACTCCACGCGCACAAAGATTTTAAAAATACTATTTACTTTTTCAAGGTAGCTCATGATTAACGTTAGTACTAATTATCCAAAATCGAAAGTCATTGGAAAACTTTCGGTTATTTTGTATTATATATATAAATTTTTGCACACGTTTACATAATTATGTGCTGCAAGAATGGATACAGCATACTAGAATGTTTCTATCTTAAGTTTCACAAGATTTTTTTTTAGAAATATGTTGGTATGCTTGTTTAGATGTTTCGCTATTCTTTTTTATGTAATGTTGAAACATAGAGTAATATACTCTACCTAGGCTGATATAATATTATAAAGCTGCGCTGTTATTTTGTCGTAGAATGTTCATAAGGTTATTCAGTAATTATTGGTAATCATTTTGTGGTATGGAACAACAATAGTATACATATTTATATTATCCTCTTGGTGTGGAGCAAGTATATATTTGATTATGGAAAGCAACGGAAAAGAAGTGCAGGGAGCTGCAACCAGCCAAAATAATCAGTCAGAAATTTATGGATGTAAGAACGTATTTTTGAAGCTAACGTACGCTTTTGCTACATGCAGTGCTCTTTTTAATTATAAAAAATGAAAACAAAGCAAAATAAATAAAACTAACTGGAATGAAGAGCAAACCAGATAATTTATAAATATGATAATAGCGAAAGCTGCTGTTAAACACATACATGTATTTTCTATGAAAAACAAACACATAGTAACAAGAGATAGCCGGAATTTTAATGTTTATTTTGAAATCAACAATTTTTCAGCTCGCCAATTACATACTTTAATAATTCATACTCAGTATAATGAAATACGATTTTCGAGGAATGTAGAGGCGTTTTATCTCGTAAAACAAATGTTAACATCCTCATTTTAAAAGCAAACGAAACAGAAAGACTTATAACCTATAACGTCACAGCTGCATTTTGCAATATATACACAGTTTGTCTCATTTACACTCACCATGAAGCAAGTATCCCAATGAATGAATTTTCATTGTAAATTATCTCAGGTTTGTATGTTCCTATCCACTCTGTATACTAATGTACAAACCGCAAAGGTGCTAGGCGCGTAACCTGTGTGTCTGTGAAGAAATTACAGATGCCTAAGACAGGCGTGGGATATACGTTGCAGGTATTATACTTCTCGCAAAATCTAGAAATGGTACAAACGATATGCCGCTTGAAAGAAGAGAATAAGTGTATAATTCTCCTGTTCTTCTCTAATGACATGGCAGTTTGAGGGGGGTTGCAGTTGGATGGTGCCAATGACCTTGTAGCTTGCTTAAGTTGTCGAATTTCATTGTTCACCTCGCCGTACAGAACTTCGGTACATTTTATGCTGTATTTACTCGATTTCTCAACCTTTAGACGTACATGCCACACTTGTCTACTAGAAACTGGAAAAATAACAACACAGCAATGTTTATTAGAAAAAGCAAGGAAGGCAGGGAAAGAAACTTTAGTCTGCTGGATGCTAACTCTAGAGTAAAAAGCAGCAACGTGCAGAAACCAGTGCTAGTGGTTACTAGTACAGCTACCGGGAACATTGCACTTCACTTGCTTCTGTGCAATACTCTGCTTGTTTTTATAGGTATCAAGTACAACAATTTTCGTTTGTAAACAATCACGTGTACTCACGTAAGTAAATGCAAGTGCATTGTGGAAAATATTTTGAAACAAACTTTTGTTTTAGTTTCATTTGCAGAAAAGAAAGCAATTTTAATGAATGGCAGATCCCTTCCCAGTTTAACAAGTCTGATAAGGCATTTGGTGTTGTAACGGGAATTTTGAACTCATGTTATTTAGACTACCCTTGGCTCTAAGAGGATGGAAGATTGAATAAATTTTTCTGTTGACACTGTTGTTTTCGAATGAAAAAGATTAATAGAACAAAATTATACCAATGTATGAACAATTTGCGAACCCTTGGTAGTCACTATGTAAATTTTTTAAATATCGACATAATAATAACAACAACAATAATAATAATAATAATAATAAAGCAGTAACCTATACCAATACTGGAAGCATACCATTGTTTTAAAGATAATAAAACAAACTACTATAGAAAAAGGAAAGGGATAAACTGACCCTAACTAATACAGTAGAGAACATACCAAAATGTAATTTAGTTTTTCCTTTGATTTCCAGTATACAGAATGAACCAAAACTCCACCGACAAATTTTCAGAGGTTGTTCAGAGATGTCGTCTGAGTATTTTGGTATAAGGGGCCCATGGTCTCCGGCGACTCGTTGCAGAGTAATAATGTAATTATGATTTATTCGTTTGTTACCCCAATCACCGCTGTTTCTGTGAAAATACCTTCACAACGAGGCTGTATAATATGCAATAACCTAAACGTACAACACTCAACACAGAGTAATGCAACATCCCCAGACGAAACACGTACACTTTTATCACAATGTGTTCAATGTGATCGGTCAGTGTAGAGTACAGTATGTAACAAATGCAGAACTGTTCCTTTACAGGTGTTGTTCAAAATGTCGCCACCATGATAACGGCAGAGTGTACAGTGACGCAGCATCTTACACGCTCAAGCATTCTAGGAGTTTGGCGTACTAGTTCCGCGACTGCGATAATCGTAGCAACCAGATCCATGCGAGTATCAACTGAGTCTCATAAACTAGACTCTTCACATGCCCTCAGATGAAGAAGTCCATTGGTGTCATGTCTGATGACCGAGCTGGCCATGGAACAGGACCCCGCGACCAATCCATTGTCGTCCAATTTGTACATCAGTATGGTTCCTAACACCAAGTGCAAAGTGAGCCGGCGCCCCATCATGTTGAAACCACATAAAATGACGAATTCTTAGCGGCACATCTTCTAGGATCTTGGGAGGACATGTTGAAGGAACATTTGTACACGACTGCTTTCAGTGTATCAGAAGTTAAGTACGTAAGGCCCAATCACAAAATCATTGACAATACCAGCCCACACATTCCCAGCAAACTGCTGATGATAGGCTCGACACGCCAGTGCGTGTAGATTTTCGTAATCCCATACATGGCTATTTGTACTGTTGAATATGCCCTATTTTGTAAACTTGATTTCCTCTGTAAACAACACCAAAGCAGAACAATTGTGGTTTTCTGCACAGTGCTATAGAAACCAATTTGCAAACTCCACTCGAAATGGGAAGTCCGCTGACTGAAAATGTGAATGATACGGGTGTAATTGTTGTTCATGTACGATTCTCAACACAGTTGATTGGGTTGTGTTCAGAGCTCATGCAAGGCGCATACTGCTAGCGGCAGGATTGTCACCAATCTTGTGTAACACATTCTCTTCAAGATCGGGTGTTCTGGCATATCTCGCACGGCCATTATCTTCCATTCTAACATGGAAGGGTCCAATTTCTCGTAGGCGTCTATGTACAGATGCAAAAGTACTGTGGTGTGGTGTGGGAACAGCTCAGCATAGCATCGCTGTGCCGCTCTTCCATTGTATTCAGTGAATCCATACACGAGGTGCATATCGGCCAACTGTTCATCAGTAAACCTATCCATACTGTTGTGTATACGTTAACGCCCAACTAATACTTCTGGAAAAAGAAAGCCCTAGACAGAACCGAGCAGTACTGAATGCAAACTTCAGGGCAACGAGTTAAAGAGGGCATTACTATTATCAACAGCAGGTACCGTGAGCGAATGTAAATAATTTGTTTACAAACAAGACACGCAGCGCATACCGCAGAAATTTTCACTGTTATGCGGTATTTTCAATGCCATATAGATACAAAACTAATCGGGGCAAGAAACCAAACGAAATGCAATTACTCTGTAACGAACCGTCGGAGACCGTAGGCCCCTTATACGAAAATACTCAGAAGATATCCTAGAACTACCTCTGAAGGTTTTTCGGTAGAGTTCTGGTTCATTCTGTATTTTAAACCTGCTAATTAACCCTTTTTACCAACTGGCGAGTAAATGTAGGTCTCAGTCATCACTAGTATGTTCCACTGTGGTGTAGATACTTAATTCTCTGTCTTCATAGTCTGAAATGCTGTAAAGAATAGTTAATATGCAAAGCTTTGAGAATATCAAGGACAAAATATAGGTGTATTTTGTATAGATACACATAAGATACATAAGACGGAATTCAATTTCATTTCGCAGATTCTCTCTGAACAATAATTCTGTTATCTTTCCTGCAGTAAAGCTATAGCTTTTTATTATTCTTTGTATTGTTATGCAAATTAAGATATGTTAACTTTACTCTCACAGTGATAATCCGGGGAGAAGGGATGCCAACAGTGATACAAGTGTATCGGAGATGTCCTAAATGCGGCAGATTGACATATCCATATTTTAAGAAATCCTTCAGCAAATCCACACACATTATGGCAGCTGTCATGTGAGTGATACTTTTTGTTCTAAAATTCCTGTGAATAAATGTTGGAGACTTGTAGACAAATACGGTACTGTGATAATACAGGAAGCTCACCCATGTACAGAACTGTGACATAGAAGTTAGCACTCCTAGCCTAGTATGGACCTGCAGAAGCCGCGCCAATTTGAAACTAACATAGCGCTGAATGACAGTTGCAAAGCACTTATATAAAAAGTCTTATTATGCCCTATTCACAATGAAAAGTAAGCGCTAACATAGTGCAGTATAAATGCGGACGTGACAGAAGACCATTCACAATGTAGCCGCAGGCATAACGCAAGAAGTTGACACGGGTTACTAAATCTTTAAATTACATGCGGAGGTCATCCGAGTACATCGTAAGTTTCAAATTGAATAACATCTTAATATATATATATATATATATATATATATATATATAAAATTAAGTGTGTGTGTGTGTGTGTGTTCCTTATAGGCTTCTACACCATTGCGCCGATTTCGACAAAACTTGGCACAGATAAACTTTGACACAAAGCGAAAATTACTGTCTAGCTTTTTCACGCAATAGTTATTTAATTTTATGTAATGCCTACATGTCATCTGTAGCTATGAGTGCGCAAATGTAAAGGCCTACAATCGCTTGGTGAAAAATATAACAGCATTTCGTACTCATTATTTTGGACTGTGGTAACAGCAACAGCATCAAAGCACACAAAATAACACATTCTTATTCTACTTTATCTTAAAATGATTATTTATTACGTATTGATATAAAGTAACTAAAACCTTAATCATAAGCGCATTGACTACAAAAGACTCTATAGTGCTCAAACAAAGAGTAATAAATAAGTCGAAGTTATATTCATTCATACTCCGATGTTCGGTTATTCACTTATTATAATTTATAGTTTCTCATTTTTTGTAAGACTCAGGGCTCTTTTTCTTTGGGAAGTTTGTGACGCTTTTACAAGGGCGGATTGGTATAAGTCTATGACTTTAACGAGAGATAGCGTTTTAATCACAGTTTATTGTTTGCATCCAAGTCTTACATCTATACTGTGTATAATCGCAGAAATTCGTCGTCATTTGTTTCTTAGTACATTGTCGAGAGCGTCTAAAATAAGCAGACGTGTGTTGCTTCGTAGAAAATGGAGAAAAGTGAATTTCGTGTTCTGATAAAGCACTACTTTTTGCGTGGTAAGACGGTGAAGGAAACGAAGAAAAACTGAACAAGTATTATGGGGACTCTGCTCCATCATATGGCATGGTTCACAAGTGGTTCACAGAATGTCGATGTGGCCGTTCGAGCACAAGAGATGCCGTGCGCACAGGACGGCCGGTTGAGGTCACAACAGAAGAAATGGTGTCATGATATTGTGTTAGAAGACCACCGAGTGAAAATCCGTGAGATAGCCAAGACCGTAAACATCTCAAGTGAACATTGTATAACATTTTGCACGAATTTTTGGGTATGAGAAAACTGTCAGCAAGATGGATGCCGCGACTGCTCACAGTTGAGAACAAGCGGATTCGTGTGACCATTTTACTGAACATGTTCCAACGCAACGCAAAAGAGTTTTCACGGCGTTATATCACGGTTGATGAACCTTGGATCCATTACTATCATACTGAAACCAAACAACAATCAAAGCAGTGGATTTCCTTCGGCGAACCTGCTTCAAAGAAAGCGAAACCATTTCGTCCGCAGGAAAAACCATGGCAGCTGTCTTTTGGGATTCACTAGGGGTGATAGACATCCACTACCTGGAAAAGTAAAACGATCATAGGTTCATATTATGCCGCAATGCTGGACCAGTTTCACAAGGAATTGTTAAGTAAACGACGCCATTTGGTGAAGAAAAAGGTTCTCTTTTACCAGGCTAATGGCCCGCACGCAAATCAACTATTGCCATCGCAAAATTTGTGCAATTGGGCTACGAACTGCTACCTCATCCACCATATTCTCCAGATTTGCCTCCGAGTGACTTCTTCCTCTTCGCAAACCGGAAAAATTGGCTCGCTGGGAAGAAATTCAAATCCAGTAAACACATCATGGTAGAAACAAACTCATATTTTGCAGACTTGAAAAATCATACCTTTTGGAAGGGTTAAAAAATTGGAGAAGCTTGGACAACGTGTATTGAATTGAAAGGAGACTATGCTGAGAAATAAAATTGATTTTTTGGAAAATATTGTTATTTTCTTTAAAAGGTCACTGACTTATCAATCCGCCTTCGTATAAGCACAAAAACAAAAACTGAGTGACATAAAATGACAGTGGGCACGAATAACAACATCAAACCAGGCGAAGTACTACTTCTTATTGTTATTTTTCTTTTCTTTGTATATTCATTTTGGCCTTCCTTTGATTTTGTCTTTCGTGTGTCTTTTCTTATTAGTTTAGTGTATGTTGCTTATTGAGAGAGAACAAGGTTATATGCATGTTACTTAAACTGCTATTATTTCTTCCAAACCGAGATTTTCTCTATACATAACGACGAAGCATTCCGAATGTGACCGTGGAAGTCACTGAGAAAGCATTATAAACAGTGGCATTTGCGGGTGTTCAGCAGTGCTTTTGCATAGTGTTCTCTCAGTATTTTTATTTAGTTTTTGTTTTTACGGACCCCTGAGAGTTTTAATTAACTCTTTGTTTATGTATCTTGTGCAATATCTTTCAAATGCCTCCAAAGAAACACAAGGCTATTGGGTAAGTGCAATCTAAGGGCAAATGTTGTAGGGGTAAACTGTCAAACCACGGGCAACGTCGGATATTTCAGCTAGTAACCAATAATATCCAAAATGAAAAGTCATCTAATCTTTATAAGTAAAACTCCTATGTGATACATTCACATAATTTTCTTTACCCATTATCTACATTAGATACAAAGGAAATAGCGATAGCCAAATGCTTTAGAACTGGACGTTATATGCTGGCCTTACCTCCATACTCTTTCCATGGCATCACGAGAAACAACTAGAAATCGACAAGACTTCAAAAGAAAAAAGATTAAGGAATTCCACCAATTAATGATGAATATCTCGGAAATGGCTGATTCCACAAAAAGGTTATTGGAAATAAATGGTATGTTTTGAAAGGATCTATGATGTTTGTGCAGTACGTTTTCGTCTATCGCTTAACGTTTACCAGTTATTGAGGATTATTTCGAATTTCTTTCGAATGAAGAGGAGTTCACAGTCTGTTCCCAGAAAGTTAAATATATACGTTTATTTGCCATGTAAATATGCTTAAGTATATAGTATTTTAATAAAAATCGCTAGAGCCATTTTTTTAGAAAATAAAGGGCCTCAAACATTTTCCACGTGAAAACTAGTTTGAGGTGTGGAGATTTTTTGAAAATCTTCTTGTTGCATCCTTGGAAGTTACTGAACCTAAATACCAAGTTTGGTATTTATTCGACGTTTCGTTTTAGAGTTATGCTGTTCACATAAACACACCCACACCCACGCACCTTTTTCTAAAAACGTTCTTTCCCTCTGATCCAGAGCATTCTGGAACTCTCTGTGGAAACTTTCAGCAGCTATATAAGATCAAGTGCAGTTCTACAAGTGAGTTTGTGACGACAGTTTTGACGAATAGTGAGTGCTGTAATGTTGAACGCTTGTCCGAGAGTGTCAAACCTGACGATCTCTGCTGATCTATTAAGTTTTGTGATGATGTTGGGTACGCGTATTAAATTTATAGTGTTCAAGGTAATCATGCTGTGTTTTTTCAGTTCACTCAAGTTAAAACCTCAAGATCTTGTTTGTTATCTGATGAGATATATTGAGCAGATACTATGATGTCCTTGAGTTTTGAGTATAGTTGCCATTGTTTTGTATGTGAATGATACGCTGGCGTCCCTGATAGACCCATAGGTTCTTTGACTAGGGTAGGGTGTGTGAGCCCTGGTTTTACTAAATAATTTTGTATTATTGTTTCTCTCCTTAGTCGGTTTTATTACAACTGTGGACAGCTGGGTTTTCCTGGCGCGGCGGAGTTTGTGACGGTTAGAATTTTATTTCAATAGATTGTGATAAATGTTGTGACTTTATAAAGTTGGAGATATTTAGGAAAACTTTGTTTAAGTAACTCCAGGAAATTGGCTATAGATTTCTTGCCAGTCATTTCCCCGATGTTGAAGTAAGCAGAGATTGGGTGTCACGCGGTTTAGGGTAAAAGATCACTTCATGTCCGACACGTGGGTGAGCTACGTAATTTCTGTGACATGCGCTTACGTCAGTTACCAGCTTGGCACTAATCAGCATTTTGTCGGGTATTTAAACTTAGGCATTTTTGACGGCGGTCTCTCGACCTGCACGACGATGCAGCTCCGGACTTCCTCTGCAGCGCAGGTAAATCCACCAGCTGTTTAATTCTTACTTTTTGAGATGAAGTTTAGGTTATATTAGACAAATTAAAGATTATAAAGATCGAAAAACCAAAGTCTTATAATGGCACTCTTTCACCACCCTTCCAGCTACCGCAACCTGTAATCCTCTAGAACAGTGGTGGCGAAAGCGCGACTCGCGAGGCACTGTGACTCGCAGGCGCAACTCCTTTTCTAGCCGTCTATTCATTTGTTTCCTATGTGCTGCTGAGTGGTGTAGTGCGTGTTGCATACTTGATGACTCGAGAGAGAAAGGCATTTTCGCCACCCTTGCTCTAGACCATCTTGTGCCACGTTCCCCATCCTTTACGTAATGTCTGGTGAGGGCGTTAATGTTGTCATCGCTGGGCTTATGTCACATCAGTTAAAAGGCGCCCATAAATATAAACTCAATTAATTCTTAACGTTATATGCATACCACCCGGTATGATAGAAGCTATCATACCTGAAGCTATAATTGAACAGAAATGGTGAAATTAAATTGAATTTTATTTATTTACGCTCTTTAACGGTTGTGGTCCTTAGCGTCCCATTTTGTATTGGGCCTGGTTATTTGCTCAGAGGTCTCTTTATCAGGCTTGAGGTTCTTTCACGTGACGTAAATCTACGACACGGGACCACCGGCTTTACTTCCCTTCCGAAGGAACAGAAATGGTATGTAGTCAGTGTGGCAAAAATGGCTTTAGTATGAAGCTTTCACTCACTGATATTTCTTTCTCCCTCCAGGATTAAGAGGAAAGAGGAACAAAAATGTTTTAGGTCTAATTATTTATAGGGCTTCAAACCTTAAGAAATGACTACAGACCTTAAGAGCCTTTGCTTCTATTGGCTCCATCCCTAATATAGTTAATGTAATTATAGATTTTAAAGTGATTTGATAAGATTTTCTCAGTTTTTTTTATTGATTTTTTATTTATGGACGCTCTTTAACTGCTGTGGTCCTTAGCGTCCCTTTCTATATTGGACTGAAAGACCGGTAATTTTTCTCAGAGGCCTCTTTATCAGACTTGAGATTCTTTTACGTGCCGAAATCTACGACAGGGGATCACCGGCTTTACTCCCCTTACGAAGGAAGCCCGAAAAAATCCATCGCCCTCCTCTGGGTTTGAACCCGCGACCTCGGGAACTAGAAGCATGGTAGAGTACATGTAACCACTACATCACGGACGACGACAGATTTTCTCAGTTTTTACTTTCTCTACTACCGATCTATACGTAGAAGTAAAACAAGTATTGTACTCCATTCAAAAACACCATAAAGAGATTTCAACCGAAATACACATTTTAAGATTCCCTGAATAAAAGGGGCATTTTTTGCTTTCTGTGCCACCTACTTATAGTAAGTAGAGGAAGTGTTTTATTTCACCCAAAAGTCCTATACAAAGTTTTCATCGGAAATACATGTGCTGGGCCTCTGAATAAAAAAGAAATTTTTACAAAAATGCCTGTGTGTGTGAGAACAGTAGGTATAGGTAACTGTAAAACGAAAAGTTCGATAAATATCATACTTAGTATTTAGGTTCAGCATCTTTAAAAATGCCACACAAGGATTTCAAGTAAATTGCCCAACTGCCTGTGGTAGCGTATGTAGTAAAAAAGGCCGTTCAACACTACAAGAAAAAGTCATTGCCCCCCATTCCAAACTATAGCAGTTACACACAAACATTTTCTGTTTTTTTTCTCTCATAGCTACAAAATATTACACACTTAGGATATTTACATGAGAAATAAAATGTTCATCTTGAATTTTCTTGGTAGCCTTGAATTCCTCTTTATTTCAAAGGAATGTTGTATAATTTTGTATAACGGTAAACTATAAGAGAACATACTACACGGAAAGTGTACATATTTTTAAAATACATAATTTAATTCAAGTAACCTTTTTAGTGGCATCAGCCATTTCCGAGAAATTGGTGTGAATTTTCAACGCTGTCATTTTTTTAAAGTGCTGTCACATGCAGTTGTTTCTCGTGATGTCATGGAAAGATTTCAAGGCCAGCATACAGCGACTCGCTTATAAGCTATTTTACTATCGCTTCGGTTTTTGTATCCCTCTAATACTTGCAACGAAATGTATAAACGTTTATCTGGATTAACAGAAGTATAAGCGTTTGCAGAATTAAAGTTCAATCAGAATGAAGGAGTCTTCACAGGTCTATTTATATAAAATGCATAGTCCCCTATACTTTATTCCTCTTGGCAGTGTATATAAATTTTAATGTTTTAATCAAAACAGTTAAAAGCCAGTTTTGAAAAATATAACAAATAACGAAACATTTTCTATGTATAGGGCAATTTCGAGTGGAAAAATCTTCTTGAAAATCTTCATGTCGCATGCATGGAAAATCCTGAGCTTAAATATAAAAATTGTGTGTACACAACAACCTCGTTTATCCGGACTAGGTGAGACTAGAGGTAATTCAGATTAACGAAAATCCGGATAATCCGAAAATATTCTACTAAATGTAAAAACTCTAGTACGTACTGCAATATAAAAATCTTTTATGTATTTTGGCACTAACAAGAAACAATTTTTTGGCACTTAAACTCTATATTTACTGTACTCCACTCACGTTTATTTACTGAAATATGTAGTGTGCAAGTTTCTTTTGTTTCATACGTGTGTGGCGTTTGAGAGCAGCACTATCGCGTAAACGTTTCACTAATATCAGTTAGGCATGAAGCTGTTTATAAACGTTGGGCGCCATATGAAGCTGTTTATAAACGTTGGGCGCCATATGAAGCTGTTTACGAACGTTGGGCGTCATATGAAGCTGTTTACAAAGGTTGCGCGCCATATGAAGCTGGTCACCAAGGGTTGGGCGCCATATGAAGCTATTTACGAACGTTGGGCGTCATATGAAGCTGTTTACAAAGGTTGCGCGCCATATGAAACTGGTCACCAAGGTTTGGGCGTCATATGAAGTTATTTACGAACGTTGGGCGTCATATGAAGCTGTTTATAAACGTTGGGCGTCATATGAAGCTGTTTACAAAGGTTGCGCGCCATATGAAGCTGGTCACCAAGGGTTGGGCGTCATATGAAGTTGTTTATAAACGTTGGGCGTCATATGAAGCTGTTTATAAACGTTGGGCGTCATATGAAGCTGTTTATAAACGTTGGGCGTCATATGAAGCTGTTTATAAACGTTGGGCGTCATATGAAGCTGTTTATAAACGTTGGGCGTCATATGAAGCTGTTTATAAACGTTGGGCGTCATATGAAGCTGCTTAAAAAGGTTGCGCGCCATATGAAACTGGTCACCAAGGTTTGGGCGTCATATGAAGCTATTTACGAACGTTGGGCGTCATATGAAGCTGTTTACAAAGGTTGCGCGCCATATGAAGCTGGTCACCAAGGGTTGGGCGTCATATGAAGCTATTTACGAACGTTGGGCGTCATATGAAGCTGTTTACAAAGGTTGCGCGCCATATGAAGCTGGTCACCAAGGGTTGGGCGTCATATGAAGCTATTTACGAACGTTGGGCGTCATATGAAGCTGTTTACAAAGGTTGCGCGTCATATGAAGCTGGTCACCAAGGGTTGGGCGCCATATGAAGCTGTTTATAAACGTTGGGCGCCATATGAAGCTATTTACGAACGTTGGGCGTCATATGAAGCTGTTTACAAAGGTTGCGCGCCATATGAAGCTGGTCACCAAGGGTTGGGCGTCATATGAAGCTATTTACGAACGTTGGGCGTCATATGAAGCTGTTTACAAAGGTTGCGCGCCATATGAAGCTGGTCACCAAGGGTTGGGCGTCATATGAAGCTATTTACGAACGTTGGGCGTCATATGAAGCTGTTTATAAACGTTGGGCGTCATATGAAGCTGTTTACAAAGGTTGCGCGCCATATGAAGCTGGTCACCCCCTTCAACACGTTGGCGGCATATGAAGGCGGCCGCTTCCTCGATGCGTAACGATTCTCTTCTTTCTCCGGCTAGCGTTGAGCAGTGTCGACTCTGTAAAGTATACAGAGTGTGGTGAAATTGTATATCGATTGCGATAATAAGAACGTCGGCTCTGGTGAATATTGACTTTATTATACTGTTAT
This sequence comes from Deroplatys truncata, assembly GCA_030765065.1. Classification (NCBI taxonomy): domain Eukaryota; kingdom Metazoa; phylum Arthropoda; class Insecta; order Mantodea; family Mantidae; genus Deroplatys; species Deroplatys truncata. Next base: position 22,326,403 of record CM060976.1, on the reverse strand, counting down.
GTTACACATTCAGGAACGCGAGCCACCACTTCGTCAATTATCCGCGTCTGACATCGAGATGCGTTAGTCGGTAATATTAAGATGCATTGTAATGTTTTCCCTGCGTTCACATGCCGCGGCCCAACTTGTACGGTGCAGAGCTCAACTTAGAGTGCAGCTACATGACGCAGAGTTTAGCGCAGAGTGTTACTTGTCGTAGAGTTCAACGAAGAGCGTAGTTACATGTAGCAGGTTGCAGCGAAGAGCGTAGTTACTAGTATTTTGTGAATTGTGCCATGTCTGATTTTATCCCTACTCCGCCTATGTCACGTGTTTATTTTGTGCGATTTTCAAACATGTGGCGATCTCCTGTTTTCGGATTCGTCGGTTTGTATTTATGACTCAGCTTTCTGCTCAGCTTTCTCTTCCCACGGTAGTATTTTCAATTTGTTTAATTTATGCTGTAGCACGTATGTATGTTTATGGCTTGAAGCCTTTTCTCGCACAAACCTCATGTTTCTTCCGCTTTGAAAAGAAACAAGCACTTTCCTCGTATACCCTTTTTAATAGCTCAATGGCTTTGTATATTTGTGCCGGCGGACCTTTCCCTTACCCAGGAAACGGGTAGGCCAGTGACCCGAACCTTACTTCCTCAAACAATTTGCAATGTTTCCGTATGAAGTGTTTTCCTATCGAGTTATAATATTAAATATAATATTTTACATCTTTGTTTAATCTATATACAGTCAAATCAAATACGGAACCGAGTTGACATTTTACATTTTTATTTAATCTATATGCAATTAAATCAAATACGGGGCCTAGTTGTACCGTATCATGGAGTTATTTCCGGCTTAAATTAAGTTAAATTGAGATTTATTTATGGACGCTGTTTAACTATTGTGGTCCTTAGCGTCCCATTCTGTATTGGGCGTGAAAGACCGGTAATTTTGCTCAGAGGCCTCTTTATAAAGCTTGAGGTTCTTGCCGTAAATCTACGACACGGGACCACTGGCCTTACTTCCCTTCCAAAGGAAGTCGTGTAAGGATGTTTACGCCCGAAAAAATCCATCGCGCTCGCCGAGACCGACATTCTAGGTAAACCATTAGTTTTTCCAGCTATGTCGTTGCCTCCGCATGAGGCATTATTTCACTCATGCACACTCAAAACATGGGAACAAAAGAACTATACCGGTACAGATCCTTAAGTCTATGAGGAACAGATCCACACTGACCGTAGTAACCATAGCTGGAAGCATGGGACCGGCCTTGGCTATGCTATCTGCGATACCAACGTAACAGCTGTACATATATCGTACCGTACCAACCGTACACCACACATTTTCGTGTTAAAATGAAAAGGAAACAACAAATGAATCCGGATAAACGTGGTTCTTGTGTACTCAACTTCTCGTTTTTGAGCTATGCTGTTCTCTTTATCTCTTTCTTACATGCATACATGCATACACAAACACGGCGCTCAAGTTTTTCTAAAAATGCTTTTTTTTTGAGGAGGGGATTTTAAAGCGTACTTTCTGGTGAAATTTTGATATCGAAGTTTTGGGTGGAATGCTATAGAATTTACTATAGGTAAATGCTATAGAAATCAAAAAAATGTATAACACTGAGGGAAGCACTTTCCCAATGCATGTTGTAGAATGTATTTTGCATCGTAGTGTATTCTGAAGTTACAACATAATTAAAATTAAAACTAACCTGCTTATTCATGACCCTCGTATTCGGGAGGTCCCGGGTTTGATTCCCCTCTGACCTTGTGTTTTTCGCGGCTTTCGTGTTCGGTAGGTGAATGCTGGGATGATTTCTCATCTACCACGAGTTCCATTCCGTCTCCTCGTTTCTCAGGTGTGCTTCTAGGTTTCGTGGCGTATGGCTGTGCCGGACAGTTGGCGCGTGTACTTGCTCAAAGGAGAGAACAAGTTTTATTTACGGACGCTCTTTAACTGCTGCGGACCTAAGCATCCCATTCTATATTGGGCATGGAACACCGGTTGTCTTTGATTTTGTACGATAGAGCAGAAGTTCAATTCCCTACGTAAGATTATAACCTACCTGGGTAGATTATTTATTTTTTTAATTAACCTGGACAGTCTGAATGCCGAAATAGGAAAATAATCATACACTGCATCTACTGAGAATGAAAAACTGCCCGGTTTTATTTTTATTACTATTTACTGCGTTAGAATCCGCTAGAATTCCCGTTAGGCGGGATAAAATATTTTTCGCAAAAACGAAAAATCTCTCGTGGAAAAACTGCTGAATTGGCAGTCCTGAGCACGAGGTTATTATTTATGAACATCGACTTGAGATAAGCCGAACCAGCATGATAGCAGGTCCACTTTGCTGAAGTCGCGAACGCATAAGTGAGTGCAGACAGCGCATTAGTATCGCCGAGTCATGTGGCCTGTCAGCACATATCGAGTGAGAATGAAAGAAAAGTGTACTGTCTCTCTCTCCCTCTCCGCAGTGGCTTCTCTCACCATCCTTCGTGTGTGCTGCCGACCATGTAAAGCTACTGGGATATTTTTATAATGTTCATAAGCAGGCATAAGGATTGTTAAACAATTAGCTTCAAGTTATCTACATTCAGACCATTATCAGCACAAATAATGCAAAACAACGACCAAGGATCACTGGCAGGCAGGTAAAAACCCGTCTGGGTGTTGTCTGCAAACATCAAAAGGGTTGGCGAGTGGTTTGTTGCCTGCGACGTCCCTACCTGTATCCGTAACAGTACAACTTCATTTCCTTCCGTCCTGGCTTTAATGCTTAGAAATTCCTATGCTTGCTAATAACACAACTATTCGTGTATCACAAGTAAGTTTTTGTTACTAATGAACCCATGCGGGAGAAAAGAAGAATAATGTAATATGCTTTATAATTACTGCATGGCATTTCAGACTGGGAAAGCTTAAAAGCTGTATCAACGAATATTCTGAAATCGGCTAATGCTACAAGAAGAAAGGTCGCTTGACATAAAAGTGTGTATTTTAATTAGCTCTACGTTTTTCAAGTAGTAAGCTTTTTCTGTCTCATACTTTTCAAGCTGTTAAAAATTACAGAAAATTCGTTCAGAATGAAGCGGAATTCACAGGCTATTCAAAACAATTCATGATATACATTTTATTAATCGTGCAAATATCTTAAACACATGGAATTTTAATCAATATTGTTTGAGTCATTTTTAAGAAAATCAAAAACAACGAAATTATTTTCCTGTAAATTGTAGTTTGGGGGGTCTGTTGAAAATCTTCGGTAGGATTACTTCTTGAACAGTGCCTGAGTCAACTTTGAATATTTGGTGTTTATCAGACTGTAGGCTTATACATGTGTATGGGACATTCCATTTCAAATCGTACCAAATAAAAGGAAAATCGACATTGCATGTTTCAATGGAAATGTAACTTTTTGTATTTTGAGACAAGCCCGATACAATGCTTTGTGCAATCCCTTAAAATTCAGAACATTATAGTTTTGCGATTAAAATTGTTCACATTTATCGTATCTTCCTAAAATTCCCAACTTCAAGTGTTATAATTTGAAACCTTTAAATCTATTTATTTAAATCGAGATTTCTTTTGATTGCCTAAACTTTAATTTCTTACTAATAAGTAAACATGTTCTTCTTATTTTTATTGAAGTGAAGAAATTTCTTTTTTTAAGTATAGGCTGTAACGGATTAAGAAAAGTAATTGTGTGTATATATGGTAAGATTGCGTAATTTAAACACAATTAAACATATATATTTTACTGTACTGGTGACTGATAAGGGTTCGATTAAAATCATTAAAGACCGAACGGGATGGCTCAGGCGTTTACGTCTGTAATCCACATTCGGAGGTACCGGAATCGATCCCAGGCGACCGTCCACTCTGGACCATGGGCTTTTCGTGGTTTCCCCGGGTCGCCAGGGAATGCTGGGGTGGTTCATCTTTTACCATGACTCTCCTTCCTCTCATTTCCTGTACCCATCATCTTCCTTGTCATCTGTTTCAGGGTTGTAGGACCAGGCGACGGTGTTCGGCGGGTTGTGGCTGGGCGCTGACTTGCGCTCTGTAAAGGTTTCTTCCCTGGCGTCGCTGCAGTACCGCTCAGTTAGGGCTCCCCTCAGCGTGGGGCTCCACTCCGGGAGACCCCGAAGTTTGGTGACTTGTGGGCAGGGACCGTACGGCGTCGGATGCATTCTATCTAGAAACGTTAAGAACCCGTCCAAGATTGTGCCCGTCGTCATCCGGATCTGATCGCCCTTCGGGTCTCTCCTCTCATCCCTTCCTCTCAGGAAGGACAATGGGTCGACTGGCCTGCGTGCTTTGCCCCGGTTCCGGGGGCTCTTCCGTGATACGTACCTTTACCTTTAGAATCATTAAAGAAGTACATTACTTTATCTGCGGGAGTGGTAAAACGCTTGCTCATGATCGCTCTTGCACATTTGTTTTGAACTGAAGGTCAAGCAAGCTGCTGTGCCTAAGGTTAAACAATATGAACGCTTACTAAGCAGTATGCGGTTCTGAGTATTTCCTTATAGATCGCTTGGTGTTCATCGTGCATCAACCACGTAAATCGCTGCGTTTATTCACTTTTGTATTATAACTATAAACACCCTAACATAAGCAATTTACCAACATTGCCGGTTTCTTTTAATGACACTTAGGATTATTCTCAATCTAATCTTTTAGTTTCATACGCTTAAAATAAGTAAAAACTGTATATCAATTTTTGTGAATATTATAAAAATAATTAGTCTGCACTGTAAAAAGTCGGCCTTGTATCTACAAAATGAGATTTGGTACAATATTCTGAAATAAAGGGTGCCGGAGCTATGCGCACTTAAAATGCGACAAAGCGAATTAATACTATACACTTATCGTTCAATAACGTGGCAATCGTTGGATTTTAAATGCTAATGTTGGATAAATATGCTTTCATTAGCACTCCTTATTAACAGAAACAAAAAATGCGACGTTTCTTGCCGTTCGATTTCACATGGAATGTCTAGTATTTAGGTGAAATCTCGATTTAAAATTTTTGGGTGGAATACAATATCTGCTGTATATACTATGGATAAGCTGTAGAGAAAGTAAAATTATATGAATTGTTTGCAGGTGCGTATGTCTACTGTGCTGGCTGCCCTACTTGATTCCATGCTTCCCCAGGATAAATCTCTATTGTGATCATTGTGGTGCTTACCTGCGCTCCTACACAAGGCCTTGGTTCTAAGCAATATCAACGCATTACTATAAAAACTCATAAAGAAATATTTTCTCAATACCCATATTTTTCTTCACCTATGAGGGCCTGAGAACGATACAGATTTTATTTTGCATTGTGTTCTATAAACCATAAAATGGGATACGTTTATTACGGTTATAAAAGCTCTATAAATAAAACAAATCAGTATGAAAGAAGAAGATAATATGATATGCAAGAAGATAACGTTTATGAGGAGTTAAGGATTACTCTTTGGTTAAAATCGTTAGATTGAACAATGTTTAATGTAGAGAATCTTTGTACGGATTAGAAAAGCTATACATTTAATTTAACTTTTTCGTTTGTATAAGGTGACCATTTTATCATACCATAAATATAGAACACACTGTTGTATCTCGTCAAGGGTAAGCCATTTCATTATTATTATTATTATTATTATTATTATTATTATTATTATTATTATTATTATTATTATTAATGCTGCCTCTTCTTCCAGAAAAGGGTGCGACAATTTATATTGATTTTTCGTCGAAGTTTTACCGTGGATGTTGAGAACTTATTCCGGGTACTGCCACCGTTTTAAGGGAAAACAATGATAAAAGGATATAGAGAAATAACTAGGAGAATGGGATAGAGGAAGGAATTAGGACGTCCATGTTGCGGTACTTATTCCGGTACTGCCACCCTTTTAAGGGAAAACAATGATAAAAGGATATAGAGAAATAACTAGGAGAATGGGATAGAGGAAGGAATTAGGGACGTCCATTTGCGGTACCGGAATCCAGGATAAGGAGCATTGGAGGGTAGTAGGAGCGATAGCCAAGAGAGATGGGGGCTAAAAGATAGGTCTGATCAAGAGCCGAACCTGCCACCGGGATGAATTTAGGGGAACGGGAGGAGTATGAATTCATAATATTTATTTTAGTATTATCTCTTTGGTTGCCTTCTACGGCCTTTCTGGGTAGAGCGGCCCATCCAGTGCCAAAGAGATTTGATAATACTGTCCCAAGAAACTGGAATGTCGAGTAGACTTTGTATTTGGCCCTTTACACTATTTCGATACATTCTCGTCGGCCATACCACACTACATTATTTCGATCCTCGAGGGTGAGCGGATACTTGGTTTCATCTTTCTATCAGGAAGGTTACGCCCCATGCAAGTTCTTACTGGGTGAGAAGCGTTTTTATGAGCTGTCGTATCCATACGACGACAGTGTCTTTTCTACAAGGTTAAAAATATTTGTCAAGCGGATAACAGAAATACAGGAAATCGCTCCTGTGAATCACTGGCATCGTAATAAATCTCTAGATAACTCAGCTGGCTAAGTCTCAGGAAACTTCGAGCCAACTCTATCAGGTATAACAGCCTCTTGGAAAATGCCCCTTATTCTTATGCAATGATGCTTCATCATGGCTAATCAAGCAGGCGTTCTTGAAGTTATAAATTCTCATCATCGTCATCATCATCATCATCACCACTCAAGTTGAATAACTATTTATCAAATAATCCATCCAAAATAGCCTGCTCAGAATCATCAGCTATTACATTCGGTTCGCAGCCATCTGTAAGAAAACGCCATACGAGCATGACACATCTCCCCTGAAGTTCGAAGAAATCTCATGCTTTGAATATCTGCATCAAAATCATACTAACAATTTCCTACCCTAAGCAAATTTAGAGCCTCGTAGCTGATTAGTCCATTATTCATCCACCCGGTATATAAGAATTTAAACCCATCTTTGGATGAAGACAGTTATTTACGCATTGAAGGAAGATTGCTCAACATATTTGCATCATAAATATCATATTATCATGTGATCCTCGTTTCACTAAGCTTGTGATAACATGCGAATATAGTAGTTACTCTATGCTGCACTTCAATTGTTAATAACATTATAACGACAAAGATAGAATGTCAAGGATTCGTCACCACTGAGAAAATATGTCTATTCTTCTCCAGCATGTATCAAGTTAAAGGCAGCGACAGCTTAATAACGGATGGGGACTCTCCCTAAATAACCAGTACACCCTCATGGCCGTTCCTGATTACAGAAATAGACTAAGAGGCTCTTTTGTGACAAAGATTGACACAAAGCCAAGCAAAGAACTAGGTAAAGCTTGTATTTCTGTCTTCACAATATGATTGCGGTGCATTGAGAGAATCAGTTCGAAAGAACGTTTCGCTGTTGAATCGGAAACAAAAATATGCATAGGACACTCTCATGAAAGTTGTGGACGATGGAACTGGAGTGATTTTCTTCTTGGACGCTCCCGGTGGAACTGTAAAGACGTTTTTGATCGCATTGATTTTGGCAAGGATTCGCTCACAGAATGAAATTGCACTTGCTTCATCAGGAATTGTAGCTACGTTGTTGGAAGGCGGTCGAACAGCTCATCCAGCACTCAAGCTGCCGTTGAATATGCAAATTAATGAAATTCCAACATGCAACCTTTCGAAGAACTGTGCGATGGCCAAAGTTTTGCAACAACGCAAATTAATCGTTTGGGATGAACGTACGATGGCGCATACAAAGTCTTTAGAGGCATTAGACCGAACGATGCAAGATCCACGTAAAATCACAAGTGATTTAGTGGTGCAATGGTTCTGTTGGCAGGTGATTTTCGCCAAACATTGTCAGTGATTCCACGGTCAACCTAATGTATGTTTGAAGTCGTCCGTTTTCTGGAAACACGTCAAGACACTTAAAGTAAGTATGGACATGAGTGTCGAGTTGCAGAACGACCAATCTGGAGAATTATTTTCAAAACAATTGATGGACTTTGGCAATGGCAAAATCCCCGTTGACATTTTGACTGGTTGCATTACACTCGCCGTCGACTTTTGCCAGTTCACTGAATCAAAGACCAAACTCATCGAAAGGTGTTCCCAAACATTGCTCAAAATTACAAAAGCCATGTTTGGTAGAGCGAACGTGCTATATTGGCTGCGAAAAACGTTGATGTCAACGAATTGCGGTGACGAAACTGATAAACGTCATCGAAGCAACAATTCTTAAAGGAAGGTACAAAGGAGAATACGTTTTGACACCACGCATTCCAATGATTCCAACCCACATGCCATTCGATTTTAAACGTGTTTCCAGTGGGACTTGCATTCGCAATCACAATAAAAATCACAAGGACAGTCATTGAGTGTTTGCAGCATTAACCTTGAAAATCCATGCTTATCGCATGTTCAACTGTATGTCACCTGTTCCCATGTCGAAAAATCATCAGCTGTGTTTGCTTACACGCCGTACAAGAAAACAACAAATGTCGTGTATCATAAAGCATTGCAATGAACGAAATGGTGATGTGACAGCAAACCAATCGAAACAAAGCAAATGTAAGTAAAATAACTTGAGAGATTCATTGTGATTTCAAATTTAATGGAATAAAATAAATTATTTGGTTGACATGAAGTTTTGACTTGATTCAACTGAGACTTAAATTTTGGAACAAAGCTGCATGGTTCCAAGTCCATCACATTCCAGTCACATGAGATATTTCGAGAATTTCAGTGGTGTACTGCCGATAGAATTCATCTCGCATGTAAAATTTCCCATTGGCGTACTTCTGAATGTACTCCTCAAATTGAATACCCATGGCCACAATCGTTAATAATCGTTAATGGCCACAAATGCTCAAAACGATCACAAACAAATTTATTGACATTTGGACAGGAGGACGTCTGTCGGTTCACATAGTACTATATAAAACAGAAGGAAGTAGTCAGCCTACGTAATGTAATGAAAATACTGTAGAGATGTTTTGCTATCCCCGATGTTATTGAGTTGCCTATTCCAACTAAGTGAACGCTGGTTCGAGAACACCATGAAAAAGGAAGTATTGTATTCCACACAAAAGATCGATATCATGATTTCATCGGAAATACCTGTTTTGAAGCCTCTGAATAAAAAAATATCATTTATAGGAAAAAGCCTGTTTCTTATATACTATGTTTTATTTTTCACACAATACTGGTACTATCTACAGTAATGCAAATCGTAGCAATATAATTTGTAGCTTACTTCAATAAAATCATTTGGAAGTGAAAATAATATTACAAGCTTTTATTTTAAAAATCTATTTCTTGACGCATAGAAAGAGAAAAGCACATTAGAAAAAAATAAAATAGATTGATAAGGCATATTATTGTATAAAATGTGTGATACTCGTGTAATAAATATCTCGTAGCTTTTTAACGAAAGATGATGTCATTTCACCCAATTTGGAGGCCCTTTCTTTGTAGCTGGCTTGGAGCCCATAAATGCTCCACAGTGCTCGCAGTAATAGCTCAGCTTGAGGCAGCACGGAGAACAATAAGGCAGATATGAGCAAAAGCATAAGAAGAAGAAGCACCTGTAACAAGTCCATAAAACATTACATTAATTGACTCCTCTTGTAGAAAGATAAAACACCTCATCAAAACAAGAAAAATATCCTCATGGGCTTCACTGAGGTACGAACATTGATCCAAAGAAGAAGAGTGGCGCTAAAATTACTATTTATCTTTTTCTTTTTGGAGGGGTACTTGCTCTCTTAAGTTGTCAAAGATAACAAAGGGCGGAAAATCCACAAAATGCTGCTTTAAACATTTGGCGTACTAATGAAACAGTCAACACAATTTCATTTCATGTGTTACTCAGTTAAGAAAAAATAAACACTTGGATGCATATACTGACATTTACAATTCTATTATTTTGATAATATTTTCTTTAGAGCTAAGGTGGTTTTAACACTGAATATTCTGACCACAGAGACGACAATTTCAGAACGTTTCAGTTCTCATACATTTGATTTAATAAGAAATTGCCATGTATGTTTTACTTTATTATTTGAACAAATTGTACTCTTTTTGATGTTGCTGGGGACACTTTAATAGCAGCAGCTCTAACTCCATTTTCTTGCTTTCTAGAAAAATTAATTTTCGAAGTAGTTATATTAATTTAGGAAACTTTCACAAAAAATTGATGTGTTACACTCACATGACTTTCTCTACTATTGTACAATCTAGTTTTACAAACGCTTATTCTCCATCTACTTCATGTTAATCGAGATAAACACTCTTATTGCTAATTTTTGTAGGTAGAAGGGGAATATGCTAGATTTTAAGCGATAATCAAATGTTTTAAGAGCTAGTTGCTGTGTGGAGCAATCCATTTTCTTTGCATGTCCAGGACAAAAAAAAAATCCAATAATTAATTTTCATTTCAGAAAAAGTGTAAGTATTAGAAAATTCAAACAAATAACAAGGAATAACTTGAAAATGGTTCACTAAAAATGTATGTGACATAGCTTGTGTGTTTTAACGAGATCTACGTTTTCTGTGTAGTAAAGTTCTGTGTATATCTTATGGTTTACCAGTTATGCAAAAGTCATTCAGAATGAAGAGGATTTTGGGACATTCCCAAAATATTTAAGCTATACATTTCATTTGCCATGAAAATATCTTAAACATATGATATTTTAATTAAAATGGTTAGAGCCATTTTTGAGAAAATAAAAATGTTCGAAAAATGTTCCATGTAAAGGATTGTCTTTGGTGGGGAAATTTCCTTGAAAATCTTCGTTTCACATCCTTGAAAGAAACTAAACTCAAATACCAAGTTTGGTATTTATCCGACTCTTCGTTTGTGAGTGTGCTATTCACACACGCACAGATCTTTTCTAAAAATGCTTTTTTATTTAGGGGGTCTCAAAACATGTATTTACGGTGAAATCTTGGTATCGAATTTTTGGGTGGAATGCAATAAATATCTTCTATTTCTACCATGGTAGGGAAAGTAAAAATCTAACATTTTACATTCACATGGCTTCCTCTGCTACCGTCTCTACGAACATTTTTATAAAATATAAATCCTTAGCTTCAAAAATTTCCTGGAATTGGTCAATATGACAGAAATCTTTTGTCATCATGCAAATTACACATTTCTTTCAAAATAATTCCCTTTCGCAGTGACACTTCTATCAGCGGGTGTAAAGTGACTGAAAGTATTGCTGGAACACAGTAGTATATAGAAGCCATTTTATGAAGCATGCTCTAGCCTTCAGCTGAGCTTTCAGCCGCGGTGCGACAGATCTGGAGAAAATGGAAGACGCTCCAAGTAGTGACGTTGTGCCTGGAAAAGCGATTGTTTACCGGTACTCATCGATGTGATGGTCAGGGGCCGCTCTGGGGGTAGTGCCTCATGGTAACTAGCTTAATAAAATGAAGAAAGACAAATTTGAAATTGTTTCTCTATTCCACGACTACATGAAAAACACTGCCATGCTTATTATTCTTAAAGACGCAATGAAATACCTTGTCTGACAATAGAAAACCATAGAAGTTGAAGGAAGCTACGGGAAATTGCGACAGTAGTAAGCTACTCTGAAAGTGATGCGCCTCCTACCACTACTCAAACGTGACTGGCTCTGTGAAGTACATAAAGACTGCTCCTACTACCCTACCACAACCAGGCATTGCAACCACAGCAGAGCTGTCAAGGACATGCGTTTTATTCGTTCGTTTCATATGGTACATAATGAGAGTCGCTCGTTTATTCCAGCCCAACTCATTCGAAAAGCAGCAACGAATACCCAGAACAAGTTGCAGGACACATTCCTCACACGTAGACGAAGAAATTGTGTTACATGAACATGGGCGTGGAAACGTTTTGTACCATTTTACAACTCATTTTCTCCAACTCATTAATCATGGGAAAAACACAAGAATAGAACTACCAGCATACCACATGTAACTCTTTCTCACAGGAGATGGTTAACATGCCCTCCGTGAGCATTGATGCATGTATCAATCCGCTGTCGTAGGGAATCCCGGATGCGCTGATGTATCCCTGGAGTATTGCGTGTGGTTTCGCAGCCTTCCATAATACGGGCACGGGGATTCTGAACATCTGGTGCTGAGGTCCGATACAAAAGAGCTTTCAGTGGGTTTAGGCCCGGGGAGCGTGGAGGCCAGGCAATTGGTCCACCTCTACCTATCCATCTGTCACCGAATCGGTTATTTAGAAGCCGACGGACATTAACAATAAAATGAGGAGGTGCTCCATCGAGCATGAAGTACATGTTTTGTCGCACAGTTAAAGGCACATCTGCTAACAGATTAGGAAGAACATTCTCTACAAAATTATGGTAAATTTGTCCGTTGAACCTGGGTGGAAGAACGTGAGTCCCTACCAAACAGTCACTAACAATGCCTACCCAAACATTGGCAGAACATCTTGATAACTTGCTTCAACAGTTGCGTGAGAATTGACGTCAGTCCATACATGCCGATTGTGATAATTTACGATCAGATCTCGTTGAAACGACGTCTCATCTGTGAACAGCACCGTTGCACTAAAATTAAGGTTGGCACTTTGTTGCATAAACCATTCGCAGAAGCGCACCCATGCAGGAAAATCAGCTGCTGATAGTGCCTGCACACGCTGTAAATGGTATGGATACAGTCGGACCTCGTGCAACACTCGCCAGACAGTCATGTGGTCAACATTCATTGTTGCAGCTACTTGTCTTGTACTGGCACTAGGGCCGTCGTCAACTGCCTGACGAATTGTCGCCTCCCGTTGCGGTGTCCTTGTTCTTCTAGGCCTCGCCCGGTCACGAGTATCAGGCTGAAATGCCCCTCGTTCCCTAAGACGACTATCAAGTGCTTCAAATGTTTTCTTGTCGGGGCACCTTCATCCTGGAAATCTCTTCCGGTACAAACGTTGTGCGCAAGCGCAATTATCGTCTGCTAATCCATACATCAAATGGGCATCTGCCATCTTTGCATTTGTGTACACTGCCATTGTACAAGCCCAGTGTGTGATCAATTCTACTAGTACATAGTAATCCGTGTGCTTGCCAAGGCCGTACTGCTCACTGGAACAGTTGATGTTACCTGTAAACAAACAATGACGTAAGTCGCATGGCAACAGGGACATGTAAAACAAAACACTGGCAGTGCACCTACGATAATGACAACGTAATCAGAGGTAACCAAGAGTGCATGTTGCCCATGATTCTAACGCTCTGTTCGTGTGTGTTTCCCATGATTAATGAGTTGGAGAAAATGATTTGTAACATGGAAACAAAGTGTTTCCAGACCCATGTTCATATAACATAATTTCTTCGTCTACATGTGAGGAATGTGTCCTGCAATTTGTGCCGTACATTTTTGTTACATCCTGTATAGTTTTCACGTTCTATTCTATCATAAACAAAGTATATATTAAAATATGTTCCAAAATAAATATCATACGCATTTTGTATACAAATTCATTCAGAATTTATGTGTGTGTGTGTGTTAGAGAGAGAGAGACAGAGAGAGAGAGAGATCAACTCAAGAGTCATGTGTATAAACATTTGGTTAAATACACATTACAAATTATATATAAATTAAACAGTGATTCTTCTTTAAGCTCCAGAAATTGCACAGTAAGCAAATTACGCTATCACCAACTTTTAACACAAATTATGGTTACTTGGCTCAAATGTTGTTGCTTTACCTACTTTAATGCTCTGTACAATGATTGCACCTAAAATTGCGTTTTGTTTTAACGATGTACTAATTAACAAACCTGGAGAATAAACTCCGTAATGACAAAAATCTTTAACGGAAAACTAACGATACTTCAGAGCACCTTAATGTTATAAATACGCATTAAGAAACCTTCAATAGTATAAAAATAACACCAAAGAGATTTTTCTTAAAAGTAAATTTAAGAACACTTAACGCTTATTATTATTATTATTATTATTATTATTATTATTACTATTATTATTATTACTATTATTATTATTATTATTATTAATGTCACAGCGTGCACTAAGTTCTTACGGACGTGATGCGAGCGCCTCCCGGCTCATCTACCTGCCACGGGTTGGACTAATGACTGGTCCCTCTCTAGAACAGCGGGCCCTTGGAACAATAGCCATTGTGTGCCACTTCCGTGCTCCAGAGGATTCTTTTTGGCCCTTTCTGGTAGATCCTCGTTCTCTAAAGTTCCGTTTTGTATGCGAGGGCTTATGTAAGGGACTGCTGGTGGCAGAACTAGCCAGTGTTGAATTGAGTTGAATGTTGAGTTTCTGTTAGAAGTGACAGTAGAAGTAAACAAAGCACTTTAACTTGAGTTGTAACTCAGCAGTCAGTTGTGATTTGTTTCAACGGATCAGGTGTGTTGTATTCGAGTGTGTGCCAAAGCGACTCAAGTGTAACGCTTGTCATACATCGCTTCTTACGGTTTTACATATTTCTAATTACTAATAAACTCCTTCATTTAATTTTAAGAAAACATTTTCCTTGTACCGCTCGACTTCATACTGGAATATCACACAAACTCACGCTGCTGCATCAAGGTCAGTGCAACAAAACAGACTGAAACTTTCTCCTGAGTCCGGTCACACTGGGCGTTCTAACAGGAAAAGAGACACATATTCGCTCGGAGCACCAAACAAAATGGACTAAGAGCGAGGCACACTTCGAGTTCTGGTATACCCAACTCGCCGGTTTACACGAGCTCATTTGTGTTTGAAGACATGAATGGTACAAATTAATGAAAAATTCATTTTGGACAGCTAAAAACCACAATCTTCATCTTAATTTTCCGTCCATTCCACGTCAAGCTTCCTTTCCTTCTACCACGCCAAGATGGTGTTTTAAGACTTCACAGTCACCTCTATTTGAACGCAATAGTACAGCACCTTCCAACTCTCCTTTGGATCCTTTCATTTCCTCTATTCTAAACTCATTCTCTGCGTCAATTAAGACTTATTTTCTGCAAATTCGATCGATATTTTCAAAGCTCATTGCCGAAATATTTCAACATGGTGCATAATTCTACCCCTTCTTTCTCAGTTTTCACGTTTCTGAATTCGAATGTAACGGAATAAAAAAAGAACGTTATTGTCTTACCGAATTCCTAAGTAGTCACGACGTAGACATTGGTTGTACTCGTATCTCTGAGACACATGTAAATCCAACGATGAATTTACTGTTTCTGGCTACAAGGTTGTCGCGAGGAACCAATACTCGCGTGGCTTCCGGAGGAGTTTCTATCATCATCAAATACCATCTTCAACATCACTCCATATTTCTACAACTTAGCAACTTGGAAGCATATATACTCCAACCCACTCTCTTAGCTGCCTCTAGTCCTTGTACGTTTGCTTATGCAGGAGCTACATCTATTTTCTTTGACTGGTCCTACTATGCTACTGGGAGCTTTAAGCAGTAAAACATACCATGTGTGGATACCTAGTTACTACACTCAACGATCGTCTTCATTGGGCAGCTGAAAACGTTGCTTTTTCTAGTAGTGTCGCCCCTTGAACCTATATATTAAATCTTAATCAGATATCCTTGATTTGGCGCTTATCGATAACTTCACAAAACCGCTATTCATGCAGATATTAACTGAAATTGACTCCAGTCACTGTCCTGTATTGCAACAGTTGACGCAATTAAGACTTTTACATCTTATGCTCCTTTAACTCAAGGTCATGCTGATATGAAGCTATGTTCTAATCTTCCTTTTACGCTGAAACATGGCGTTGATTCTTCTATTCACCGTTCTATCGCAACGGTTACCACATCTCTTCCACTGGCAACCACCCCTCCTCGTCGTAATCACCCTCGTAAACCTTTCCATGAAACTATCTCTATGGAAATATCCATATTCTACAAGAAAAACTCCAAACACGAAGACAATGGCAACTTCAAAGTCAACCTTGGAAACGTTTCCGCCTCAAGCAGCTAAGCAGTAAGATCATGCGCGGCCTCGATGAATACAAATTTTACTTCTACTAGTGCTATCTCTCTAACATCGTTCCTTTAGACTACAGCATTTGGAAGGAAATGAGACGTATTATACAGGAACCGGCTATTATTCCACCATTACACCACAACCGCGGTCATTAGATCAACGATGTTGATAAATGCGAGCAATTCGTCGACTACTTCGATGCTTCCTTCACACCAATTACAATAAGTGACCTAAAACACCATTCCACTATCAAAAATCTGCCTTCTTTTTACCCCTTTGTACATTACGCATTAAGTTTACGTATCCTAGTAAAATTCGCAGTCTCTTGTCAGCTTTGGTGTCCAAGAAAGTTTCTGGGCACGACCGCGCTGAAAACTCTCTCACGTAAAGCCCGTGCATTTCTGGCTTCTCTTTTCAATGTGTTGCTATGCCTGGTCATTATCCTCCTTCCTGGAAACATGCAAAGAAATAGTTTTAAAACAGCTTGGAAAATCTACTCATCTATCATGCGGATACTGTCCTGTGAGACCGCTACCTACTCTGTCCAATATCATCGAGAAAGTTATAAATAGACGAATCCGTAAATACATATCTACTGCCTCCATCGTCCATTCTACCGTCTACAAACTGCTAAGATCTATATAACTTATAGGGCAATATTTTGAGAAAAACGACATACTCTGGCTGCATTTTTGGACTTCATACAAGCATTTGATAAAGAATGGTACCCTGCTCTCCTGTACAAACTGCATAACATTGGACTTCTGTCCATCTCTACAGTATTATTTAAGCTTCCTAAAGGACCGGGCCTTTTCGGTTATGGTGGGTCTGGAACAATTCTCAACCAAGCCAGTTTCTGTTGGCGTTCCTCAAGGATCTGTGCCGGGACCAACTGTGTTCAATAGTTTCACTTCAGATATTACCGCGTTGCCTTCTGTAAATGTTTAAATGTTTGCCGATGGTACGATCTTGTTTACTTCACACGAGGATATACATAAACACTGCTACCACTCACCTTCAAACAGCGCTGAATTCTCCAAACATTTGGCTCAAATCTTGGTACATTGTTCTAAATTAATGCAAATGTGAAGCTATGGCTTTTACGCTCCTCTGACCTCCTTCACTTTCGCCACTTAAAATTGACGATATCCTTATAGAATGGAAGCACAATAACGAAAGCGTAAAATACCAAGGAGATCACTTCAATTGTCACCTCGCTGGAAATCTCACATCAATAAGAAGCTGAACGTAACCTATTCTCGTGTCTTACAGCTTTATCCTCTAATAAATCGTAAACTTTCTCTCAAAAGTGGCACATCCGTTTTGATTTTCAAATCCATTCTTCGTCCCGCTCTCACCCATACTTGCCAAATTTTAGGGTCAAGCCCTAACAAAATTAAGTCACTCCAGTCCTTTCAAAATAAAGTTCTACGTCTCGCAGTCCATGCACCCTGGTTTGTCAGGAACACACAATTACACCGAAAACTTGATATTCCCACCAATTAACAGTCATTTGAAAACAGGCTCACAGGTTCTTCCGCAATGTATACAAGTTTCTGGTGCAGTTTTCTTTTCTCTGGGCAAACAATTACGGCTCCCTACCAGATTCCGCAGTCTGCTATCTCAGGATATCTTGCTCCCAGCACCCTCTCCCTCCAGCACAGAAGCAACAGTGTAACACAACTACACTACTTCCTTACATAGAAATCTACTGAGGTCGAGCTGTTTCTTGTTATGACATTTGTACTGTGTGCATGTGAATGTCTGTATAGCGCTATGTGTGCTGATCCATCAATGCAATTAATTAAAATAAAAGGCCAGTATATAAACATTTGACTATCGCTTCAGCATCCTGTACTCCTCTTGCAATCGCAACGAAATGTATAATGAAACTATGTATTTCTGCGAATGTTTACCTCAATTAGAGGCGGCGCCGTGGCCGAGTGGTTAGACCCGGGTTCAATCCCAAGGATCCGCATGTCGGATTTGTGGTGGACAAAGCGGCGGGTTCTTCGGTTTTTCCCGCCATTCATTCCAGCAACTGCTCCATCATCGCCTTTCCTTTCATCCATTTCACCATCATTTCGTTTCATCTACTTCCTTCCTCCCATACCAGGCATCAGGCTGATCACCCATCCTGGATATTCTGTCTGATCAATTAGTGTCTGCTCCTCGACGGGCCTCTGACCCCAGGCACCCGCCTGTAAGTCCTGAGGGTGTAAGTCATACGAGGAGGTTAAACAGAGAAAGAAGAAGTTTATCTCAATTAACATGAAACAGAGAGTGAAATAATGTTTTGTACTAATAGTTCGTAGAAGATAGTGCCCAGAGAAAGTCATGTGATTGTAACATAGAGTTCTAAAATTTGACAATTGCTCTCTCCATAATAATATGTGTAATGAAACCACTAATCAATCTGAAGTAGACAGAAGAATAAGATTTTCCAAGAATAATGCAGAAGGCAAAAATAAACGATAGTGAGTAGAAAAAACATTGTACTCCACCCAAAAAATTGATATAGAGATTTCAACACAAAATACATGTTTTGAGACCCTCTGAATTAATAACAACCACAAACACCGTTTACATCGACATTTTTTCGTTATTTTTTATTTTCTAAAACTCTGATGTGATACATTCACATGACTTTCTCTACCCTCCATCGTTTATTAGTGAGTATACAAGCTATTCTTCCTAAAGCTTATTTTTAGATCCACTACATTTTAAACCAAACAAACGTTTGCAGAAATAGCTACATTACACATTTCCGTATAGATAACAAAGAGAAGAACAATAGTCAAATATTTAAGAACTGCACGCTATACGCCGGGTTTAAAATTCCATAGTGTTTCCATGTAATTGCAAGAACCAACTGAATGGTGACAGGACTTTAAGTAAATGACCAAGAAATGAATAATTCGAATCATTAATAACGGATATCTCAGAAATGGCTTATGCCACAAAAAACTTATTTGAAATAAACAGATCTAATTGTTTTGGTGTAGTATGTTTTAGTCTAACGCTTAACGTTTACCAGTTATACAAGATTATGCAAAATGCCTTCGGGATGAAGGGGGCCTCACAGGCTATTCCCATAAAATTGAAGATATACATTTTATTTGTCATTTAAATATCTGTAATAGAATATGGTATTATAATCAAAATTGTTAGAGCTATTCTTTAGAAAATAAAAAAATTCGAAAAATGTTACATGTAAAGGGTATTTGGGGTGAGGGAGTTTTCTTGAAAATCTTCATATCGCATTATTGGATGATACCGAACTTACATGCCATGTTTGTTACCTATCCGACTTTTCCTTTTTGAGTTATGCTGTTCACAGACATACACGGACCTTTTTCTACAAATCTGATATGTTTCTCTCTACTCTTGTACAAACTATTTATACAAACTCTTATTTTCCATCTACTTCACGTCAATCGAAATAAACATTCTTACTGCTAATTTTCTTGTAGTGCAAGGGGAATATGGTAGGCTTTAAGCAATAGTCAACACTTTTAAGAGATGGTTGCTATGTGGAGTATTCCGTCCTCTTTGCATGTCCAGAACATTAAAAAATAAATAAATAAAAAAATAAAGAATTCCCATTTGAAAAAAAAGTATAAGTATTGAAAAATTCAAACAAATAGCAAGGGATATCTCGAAATGGTTCACTCCACAAAAAAAACGTATGTGCAATAAATGGTGTGCTTAACGAAGTCTACATTTTTTGTGCACTAAAATTTTGTACATGTCTTACAATTTACCAGTTCTGCTAAAGTCATTCAGAATGAAGAGCACTTTTGGGGACATTCCCAGAAAAGTCAAGATATACATTTCATTTGCCATGAAAATATCTTAAAGATATGATATTTTAATCAAAATCGTTAGAGCCATTTTTGAGAAAATAACAATTTTCGAAACATGTTCGATGTAAAGGGTAGCTTGGGATGAAGGGATTTTCTTGAAAATCTTCGCGTCGCATCCTTGGAAGATACTAAACTCCGGATACCAAGTTTGGTATTTATCTGACTCTTCGTTTTTTAGTTATGCTGTTCACAGACAGACACACACGGGCATGTTTCCAAAAATGGTTTATTTGGATCCAGAGCACCTCAAAACATTTGTTTCCGGTGAAATCTAAGTATCGAATTTTAGGGTGAAATGCAATATTTCCCCTACTTACTCTACGTAGTAGAAAAAGTAAAAATACATTTTTTGAGTTTGGGAGCCTCAAAACATATATTTCGGTGAAATATCGGTGTCAAATTTTTGTGTGGAATGCAGTATTTCCGCTACTTTCTCTACGTAGTAGTGAAAGTAAATATAAATTGTTTACTTTCTCTACTACGTATAGTAAGTAGGGGAAGTATTGCATTCCACCCAAAAATTCGATACCGAGATTTCACCGGAAATACATGTTTTGAGACCCCTGAATCCAAAAAGAGCATTTTTGGTAACATGTCCGTGTGTGAACAGCATAACTCAGAAACGAACAGTCGGATAAACACCAAACTTGGTATTTAGGTTCAGTATCTTCCAGAGATGCGACACGAAGGTTTTCAAGAAAATCCCCCCACCCCAGACTACCCTTTACATGGAACATTTTTCGAACATTTTAATTTTCTTAAAAATGGCTCTAACGATTTTGATGAAAATATCATATGTTTAAGATAATGTCATGAGAAATGAAATGTATATCTCGAAATTTCTGGGAATGTCTCCAAAAGTATTCTTCATTATGAACGACTTTTGCATAACTGCTAAACCATAAGAGATAGACAAAATTTTATTATACAAAAAATGTAGATCGCGTTAAAATACACAATTTATGTCATATATATTTTGTTTCTTGACTGAACCATTTTAGAGATATTACTTGTTATTCCCTTAAATTTTTCAATACTTATATTCTCAAATGGGAATTCGTTATACATTTTTACTTTCTCTACTACGTATAGTAAGTAGGGGAAGTATTGCATTCCACCCAAAAATTCGAGACCGAGATTTCACCGGAAATACATGTTTTGAGACCTCCTGAATCCAAAAAAAAGCATTTTTGGAAACATGTCCGTGTGTGTGTGTCTGTGTGTGTGTGTGTCTGTGTGTGTGTGTGTGTGTGTGTGTGTGTGTGTGTGTGTGTGTGTGTGTGTGTGTCTGTGTGTCTGTGAACAGCATAACTCAAAAACGAACAGTCGGATAAACACCAAACTTGGTATTTAGGTTCAGTATCTTCCAAGGATGCGACACGAAGGTTTTCAAGAAAATCCCCCCACCCCAGACTACCCTTTACATGGAACATTTTTTGAAAATTTTAATTTTCTCAAAAATGG
Source organism: Deroplatys truncata (assembly GCA_030765065.1). Taxonomy (NCBI): domain Eukaryota; kingdom Metazoa; phylum Arthropoda; class Insecta; order Mantodea; family Mantidae; genus Deroplatys; species Deroplatys truncata. The sequence goes on along the minus strand of CM060976.1, from coordinate 22,305,116 downwards.
CTCTAACGATTTTGATGAAAATATCATATGTTTAAGATAATGTCATGAGAAATGAAATGTATATCTCGAATTTTCGGGGAATGTCTCCAAAAGTATTCTTCATTGTGAACGACTTTTGCATAACTGGTAAACCATAAGAGATAGACAAAATTTTACTACACCAAAAATGTAGATCGCGTTAAAATACACAATTTATGTCATATACATTTTTTTTGTTTAGTGAACCATTTTCAAGATATTACTTGTTATTCCCTTAAATTTTTCAATACTTATTTTCTCGAATGGGAATTCGTTATTCATTTTTTTGTCTTGGATATTCAAAGAGTATTAATCTGTGGGAAAGGGAATAGTGCTGCACCTAGCACCCAGCTATTAAGAGATATGTATGTGCTTAAAGGCTACTGTATTTCTATATTGCCCTTGTAAATATATATTCCCCTTACATCTACAAGAAAATTGGCAATAAGATAGAGTTTGCAAATGTTTATCTTGATTAACATGAAGTAGATGGAAAATAAGGTTTGAAAAAATAGTTTGTACAAGAGTAGAGAAAGTCATGTGAGTGTAACACATCAGAATTTTTTTATGTCCTGGACATGCAAAGAGAATGGAATGCGCCACATAGCAACCAGCGTTAAAATATTTGACTATCGCTTAAAAGCTACTATATTTCCCTTGCATCTACAAGAAAATTACCAATAAGATTGACATCTCGATATCTCGATTAACATGAAGCATATGGAGAATAGGCGTTTGTAAAATTAGGTTGTACAAGAGTAGAGAAAGTTATGTGAGTGTAACACATCAGATTTTTTCTTTTCCTTCGCGAAAACTATCTAGTATGACAGTTCTGAAACTTCCGATAAATATTTGCAGTGCCTGGTTATCTACAGCTATATGATATACTCCCGCGTGTTTAAAGTAAATATTTAAGTTAAAGCAAATACTCAAATTAATGGGTTATTCTCGAAAGGTCGCGGTTTCAAACCCGACGGAGGGCGATGGATTTTTTCGGGTGTAAAAATCCTTAGCATGGCTTCCTTCGGAAGGGAAGTAAAGCCGGTGGTCCCGTGTCGTAGATTTACGGCACGTAAAAAAACCTCAAGCCTGATAAAGAGGCCTCTGAGCAAAATTACCGGCCTTTCATGCCCAATATAGAATGGGACGCTAAGAACCATAGTAGTTAAAGAGCGTCCATAAATAAAGCTCAATTTAAATTTAAATTTCGAAGCTCTGGCTCACCTTTAGATCTAGGGGTGCATTATTTATGCACGTTTAGAGGTAAAACATCTGATGTGGCTTTCTCTATCCATTAAAGCTTCATGTAATCCCTTATAATATAAAATGTGACTGTTCTATTCTTGTTACATTACTCGGGATGCATTTTTGATTATAAATACGAGAGGCCTTCTAAACTTCGATTTGAATGCTGGAGTGGTTTCTCTCATTCCCCGAATTTCCTGTGCATTCATTTCATTCATCCTTTACCCCGTTAGGTCTGTTTCAGAGTTAGTAGTGTCGGCGAGGTGTTACGGTGTGGCGTGGCAGGGGAAAAGGATGCTCTCTGTGGAACGTTCTCCGAACCTCGCCTTCGGTTGGTTGCTGGGATGTACGGATCGCCCCTTGATGGGGCATTGGACCCTTTATGTGGGGCGGGGTGCCTGGTGTGCCTGTCCGACTGTCGGGGCGTCTCAGCCTGGAAACTGTAGGGATCTTGTATTGCTGTGCCGTCACTCTTTGTTCCGGCCGCCAGTGTTCTTCTTTCACCTCATCCTACCTACGTCCCTCCCGGGGGCTCCCCCTCAAGGGACATAGGTACAATATCCTCATTCACCGGATCGGCAGCGAGTGTTAGTCGATGCCTATTCCATTCCATTCCAAGGTGTTCCATTTCATCAAAAAATTCGGTATCGAAATTTCACTGAAAATACATGCCTTGAGACCCCCTTAATAAAAAAAAAGGTATTTTTAGAAAAACGCCCGTGCCTGTGAATAGTACAACTCCAAAACAAAAAGGTGGATAAATACCAAAGTAGGTATTTAAAGTTCATTATCTTCCAAAGATGCGACACGAAGATTTTCAAGAATATCCCCCATACCAAATTACCTGTTACATGAACAATTCTCGTATTACTGGTAAACGTTAAGCGATAGACAGAAACATATTACACATAATTATAGATCTCTTTAACACACAATTTATTTCAAGTAACATTTTGTTTGTGGAAATAGCAATTTCTGAGATATCCGTTATTAATGTTTCGAATTGTTCAAGATTTGGTCATTCTTTAAAAGTCCTGTCGATGTTCATTTGTTTCTCACGGTTGTATGGAAAAAGTATGGAATTTTAAGGCCAGCATTATAACGTCTTATTAATCATTTGAATATCGCTATCTCCTTTGTATACATAATCAAATGTGTAATGTAGTTATTTCTTTAAGGGTTTATGCTGAGAAAATGAAGTAGATAGAAAAATAAGCTTTCATAATAGTAGTTTGCATAGCCATTATTAATCAACGACAGAGGGTAGCGGACATGTGAGTGTAAAACAAGTTTTTTTCAACATAGTTATCTTGTAAATCCAACAACTTTTCTAATTTTTAACACCACAATAAAATAATATTTGTCTAATTGTGCAAAATAACCGTCTATCTCATTATTTAATGTGAACCTGAGTTTACCGAGCCTTCTTCGGTTTTGGGAACAAAAAGTAATCTCTGGAGTTAAATTGTATGTGTAAGCGCTTGAAAGGGTAAGGCATGCAGTCTAATAGTAAGAGTCCCTGAAATGTATAAAGGCTGATTATTGTAATGAAACAGAACTTTCTTTTTCACAAGTTGTGGACTTTTAGCCGGAATAGCATCTTTCAATTGGTCCAGTAGTGGAGAGTAATACTCCCCAGTAACGGTTTTGCTCCTCTGGACGTAGTCTATGAGCAACTACACCATGAGTATCCCGGAAAATCGTAGCCATGTCTTTTCCTTCACGTGGAACCATTCTTGCTTTCTTTGGTGCCACCTGTTGCCACACAGTATTTGTACTGTTCCTTCGTCTCTGCGTGTAATCATGAATTCATGTCTCATCTACTGTTATGAAACGTCGGAGAAATCACTGGAATTGCGCTTAATCAAGTGTAAACACTTTTAAGAAATGTTCATTCGAATGCGTTTTGGTCCATTGTAAACAAACGCAGCATCCATCGAACGGAAATATTTCTCATACCTAAACCTTCGTGTAAAATGTGGTGGAGAAGAGTCTTTGCAGCTAATTCGCGTATCCACGTTCAATAGGCCATCATTGAGTACCACATTGTGACTTTTTATCATAATCTCGTCGGTCGTAGGGTTTTTGGGAGGTCTTGAACGCTCATCGTCTTGAATAGATGTACGACTACGCTTAAAATCAGCAAGTCACTTTTTAAATATCAAACATGAAGGAAAAGCACACTTTAATACACACCTAACTTCTTTTGTATCTCTCTTGGGGTTAAACCCTTCTAAACGAAGTACTTTATTACAGCTCATATTTCAGTTGTATCCATTTTGAAAAAATCTGATGTGATTCATTCACATAACCTTCTCTATCCTCTATCTTTATTAGTGCGTATACTGTTATATACCGGGGTGAGGCCAAAAGGTTTGCTGTTAAGATATTAAATTTTAGTTAAACCAGCATATACATTGGGAGGCATAGCATCAGAAGTAGCGAGAGGACTAGAAACTTTAACAACACATTCCAGAGCAGGCGAGGGATAGTTATCACAAAATACACAGAATTTCACATTAATCATATTACCTATGGTTTACCTATGGTGTCCCTACATCACACACAAAGGATTAAAAGGAAGAAATTGAAGGGGATGCTACACACACACACACACACACACACACACACACACATACACACACGGCTACATTCACACAATTCACATAGACTTTCCACACTAGATACTCGACCAGAAGTGACGCTAACACACAGCACACAAAGAAAGTAACGCTCACTCCCCCCCACTCTCCACCGCTAGTAGGCAGTGGCGAGACGTCACGCCAGACGAGCTTCAAAACTCCAGTCGAAAGAATTATTCCAACAATACTGTCGCCAACGATGCAATAATGTGTCTGGTGTGACAATATACATACATAGACTCCACATCTCCCGAATTTACAATAATGTGTGGTCCCCGCCAAAAAGAGAAAGAAAATAAAGAGAAAAAAGAAAGAAAATATGAACATACAAAGTTGAATATACAAACATTACAAAAAGCCCTGATGAATCCCCACAGGGATAATGATTCAGGGATAATGATAATGATTCTTAACAATGAAGTGGTCTCACAGGAACACCTGCCCAGCGCGTAAATCCTTCTGCACGAACACAGTTTATTATGAGATGCTGTTTTGGGATGGAACAGAAAACTGCTTTGTTCGGTAACTTTTCGTACCACTTAACCACACACGCCGAAGACAAGTTGGAACAAACTTATAACACGCATAGTCTGTACCAATCAATAACCGCGGTGAAACACAGTAAAGTAGCTGGATATCTGCAGTGTTGGTCTGTGACCGACGGGCCCTGTCGCCAAAGGCAAAACCAAAACGGAGTACGCCCTCGTAGCCTGCCGTGGTGAGATGGTCGAAGATACTGATGTGAAGCTGAAAGAACTGTGCGGCTGCGGCCGGGGGAACAACCACCATTCTCCGGACGATCTGGGGCTGTCCTCCTCTGTGGAGGAGAGCGTTTCCTGGGGCTACCGGCGGACTGGAACAATATTTGGGGAAAGCGTCAGGGTCATAATATACAAGAAATGATACACAGAACAAATATTACAAAACCAAAAGGCAGGATACACACAAAACTAATAAAACTGAAATCTAAAGCAAGGCATTGCAAAATAAATAAATAAAATAAAAAATACATTAATTGAGCGCTCAATTATTAGATATGACTAGCACCTGTTCGTGAGTATATTTAAAGTAGGGATACCCAGACAAAAAATTTAATCACAAAATTTTGAAGTTTTTAACATGACAATAAAATTTAAAGCTCTTGATGCTTTACAATGAAAATTGAACATAGGAATGGTATTACTGTGAGAATTAATACAAATAAGGACCAAAACACATTGAGACATTGGTACTAAGAATTTAAGAATGTCATCCTCAGAGAAAAACAATTGTTAAATCAATCTACTAGCAAACTACAATATTAACTACAGACATACTAACAATAGGATCAAATATAGGTAGAGGAACCATTACCAACTATGCTAAGGACATACTCCCAAGTAACGCTCTATGCGCAGTTCGCAAGCGGCTGGCTCGAATTCTTTTTTTCATATATATAGCCCCATATATGCTGCCATGGTTGGAGTGTAGACCAAGCCCCAGTCAATAGATTCTGAAAAATACATTCATAAAACAGACAAAAAAATTAAAATGAAAATAGAACTGACCAAAAGAAAGAAAATATTGTAGGTAAATATTGTGGCACATTACGGATTACACGACCTGCAAATTTTGGAAACACGTACTTACCAAGATAAACAAAATTGTAACGAATGTCCATAGTGTTGCTGCCGGACAAGGAGAACCCTGTGACCATTTCCCTCGTTCTAGTAGCACTTCACAAAAATAAAGAGGGGTGATATTCAGCACAGTGATAACATCTGCACGGTTACTGTAAGCAAGCTCAAACAGTATAAAAACAAACCGACAATACTGTGGGCATATAGTAAACACATTAACTATCTCACCTTGCTAAGTACTCAACGGCACCCCAGCAAGAGCATATCAAACGAAACGAAAAAAAGACATTACCCTTTGATCTCACAACATTAAAATATCCTCACAAAGCTGGAAAGAATCATATTAAGGAATCCTGGTAAGTATATGTTAATTTATCACTCAAAACAAAATGTAGTGTTACAACAAAGTACATAGAAAAATAAGCAAACAAAACTCGTTATCTGTAAGAGAAACCAATTAACAGTTTATTTTGACTGGGACACCTGCTGCCAACAAAATATTGCTGTGTGCCCTGGTTTGCCACATCTGAAACAAATCAGGGGTTGGTGCCGATCTGGAGGTGGTGAACGTGGTTACTATTGTCCTCTCTGTGTGGAAGATGATGATCTGTTCCTCTCAGGAAGAGATCATGTGTTCATTATATATAACTGGTTGGCCAACTGGTCCACTTTTGTAGTTAATTCAGTGACATCATTAGTAGGAGGGGCTGGAAGAGCAGGCAAAGGTGAATGACCTGAAAGAAATGGGTTAGCAGTCCCAGCTGGTAGAGTCAAAAGTGGAGGTGCTGTAGCCTGTGCAGCGGCCAAGTGCTCTCTTTGTGTCATTATAAAACTGTGCTTAATACAGCCGCTTAAGAGCCTGTAAAAGATCATCTACAGTAAGAGGGTTCAATGGAAGGATAATGTTTACATACTCAGGTTTCAGACCTTTTAGTAAGTTTCTTATTTGCTCAGTTTGAGTCATACTTGGATTAACCTAATCACATAAAGACAGTACATCATAAACATAGTGCAAAACAGAATCTAATTGAATTCTTTGTGGGGTTTGATTTCTAACAATTCATCTGGGTAAGCAACCTAAAAAGCTGTAATAAAAGACGATTTTAAAAGAGCCCATTCATGAGGGGGATACTTGTGACAAAATGTCTGAAACCATTGTATAGCAGTACCTTTAAGGTAGCAAGGCAAATACTTCACTTTTTGCAAATCTTACCAGTTATTAGCAAAAGTTACCCTTTCAAAAGTATTTAGAAAATCAAACGGATTGTCTACTGCAGCATTTAAGAAACGGGGTTCGACAGAGGGCCGAGCAACAGAGGATTGAACAGCAGACACTGTACTCTGAACAACTGCTTGTAGAAGTGTAATTAAATCATTATTGGTGGCCAACAACGTCGATGATGCAGCACTAGTAGAAGGCGTAGGAGGGTGGTCTTCCACAGGCATGTCTGAGGATTGTCCGTTATTTCACTTTGGCATAGTTAAACTATATAGCACAGTATTAACACAGAAATGTAGGCAAAAATTAATTAGACAGAAGCATGCAATTAAACAGTGTCTGTAATAGAAAAAGTCGAGTGGACATATAGCATGTAAAAATATTATTGCATCAGAGACAAAAATAGGTATGAGCAAAATGCATAAATATCAATGTTGTAAGTGAGTCAGAGTTTGCATTTATAAAACAACACGGTTAAGAAAAGTAAATTTCCATAGACAATATGTAAGTCAATGGTACACACAGGTAAGAATTAATCACTCAGCATGAAGTAGTATAGGCCAGTAACATTCACAGAAATCGATATGACAGTAACAAAGAGTTATAGTATCATTTCACAGTGGAATGAAAGCAAAATAGTTATATTGTGAAGCTAAAAGCAAAGAAGCTTAATGAGGCTAAATATGATCAAAATGAACACAATTTCAGTAGTACAATTGTACACAAAGTAACAGTGTATGCTAAAATTAGTAAAGTTATGCTAAAATTAGTAAAGTTATGCTAAAAATTATTACAAAGTGTCAAATGCACTGTAATGAACCAAATAAAGGTAGCAAGGTAAATGACAAAGAAATTTTCCTAGTGTTTAGCATAAACTAGCCATGCCTGTGCTAAAATGATATAGAAATGATGCTGACAGTATCTGTAATGTAAAACAGTAAGCACATTGACTGTAAAGAAAAGAAAATTCAATCAGAGCACTGGTCAGAAATGTTAGGTTGTACAACACATCTGTAATGCACTACAGTGACAAATTTGTCATAAGAAAGCAAGATTCATAACCCTCAATAATTTCACTAGGACAGGTTATTAGCAGAGGCATAATATATAATAGCGAATTGGCATAACGCACATAAAAATGTGAATATCATAATGTAGTGATCAAAATTGAAAGATTAATGTGGTTGTATCAGGCATACAAAATCTAGAAATTTCACAGACATGCCTGAGACATTATTCACATACAGAATAGATTTGACAAATTAAGGTAGCTAACCCACTGTCGTGGGCGCTTGAAACAGAACTACTGAATGGTAAACTTAATTTAAAAAAACAGGTAAGACTGAAAGGAACTATGGTGATTAGGATACACAGTATCGTACACAGAAAAGTCGTAGGTCCTCAAACCTATAGAAAAATTAAGGAGTGGAGGCTTTGTAAAAATATTCAGTAAGACCAATATCGTACAAGCACTTGAAATACACACACACTCACACACAGCAAACAACGTGGTAACAGGAAATAGAATAAAAAAGAGAAGAAGAGGAGAGAGAGAGAGGAAGCGGAAACAGTGGAGAGAAGGAGAGAGGAGGAGAAAGTGGCAATGCAGAGAGACAACAATTGTATAGCCATCACATAAAAGTATATGAAAAACCTACTAAAAGTGAAGAATTCTCAGGACCGAAATAGAGGGAAAAAAAGTAAAATTTTGCTACGCCAAAGAAAAAATTACCACGGATCACAAAACTTACCTTAAATCATAAATGTAACCACCACGTGCACAAAGGTTTTAACACCCACATGCTACAAGCACACGAAAAACTTTTTCACAGCGATGTGATAGCGTTTGCAACAAAATATTATATCACACCCCGCGACAAACCACAAAAAATGTTATATACCGAGGTGAGGCCAAAAGGTTTACAGCTAGATATTACATTTTAGTTACCCGCATATAAATTGGGAGGCGTAGCATCAGAGGTAGCGAGAGGACCAGAAACTTTAACAACACATTCCAGAGCAGGTGAGGGATAGATAACACAAAATACACAGAATTTCTCATTAATCACATTATCTATGGTTTATTGGATATAAGCACGGTGCCCATACCTCACACACAAAAGATTAAAAGGAAGAAATTGAAGGGGATGCTACACACACACGGTTACATTCACACAGTTCACATAGACCTTTCACACCAGACACTTGACCAGAAGTGACGCTAACACACAACACACAAAGAAAGTAACGCTCACTCCCCCTCCACCACTGGTAGGCAGTGGCCAGTCGTCACGCTAGATGAACTTCAAAACCCCAGCCGAAAGAATTACACCAACAATACTATCGCCACCGACGCAATAATGTGTCTGGCGTGACAATACATACACATACACGCCACAATACAAACTATTAGTAGAGCATATATATATATATATATATATATATATATACTACATTTTAATCCGAATAAACCTTTGCATAAATAGCTACATTACACATTTGATTATAGATACAAAGAGAAGAGCAATAGTCAAATGTTTAAGAAATGGTCGCTATACGCCTGGCTTAAAATTCCATAGTGTTTCCATGCAATCGCAAGAACCAACTGAATGGTGACCGGACTTTAAGTGAATGACCAAGAAATGAACAATTCGAAGCATTAATTACGGAAACCTCAAATATGTCTTATGCCACAAATAACTTCTTTGAAATAAACAGCGTGTTATAAAGACATCTACATTTTTGTGTAGTACGTTTTAGTCTATCACTTAACGTTTACCAGTTATACAAGATTATACAAAATCACTTTGGAATGAAGAGGACTTCACAGGCTATTCCCATAAAATTCAAGATATACATTTTATTTGTCATGTAAATATCTTTAATATAAGTAATTTTAATCAACATTTCTAGAGCCATTTTTAGAAAATCAAAGTGTCCCAATGAAGGGGAATATTGAGGTGTAAGGAGTTTATTGAAAATCTTCGTGTCGCATCTTTGGAAGTTACTGAACCTAAATACGAAGTTTGGTGTTTATTCAACTTTTCGTTTTTTCATTATGTTGTTTGCAGACACACTCTCACACACGGACCCTTTACTAAAAGTCTTTTTTGGGGCTCAGGAGGCCTTCCAACATGTATTTCCCGTGAAATCGACATCGAATTTTTGGGTGGAATACAATAATTCCGCTGCTTAGTATACGTAGTAGAGAAAGTAAAAAACGTTTGCACTAGTTTGTTTACAGATTCCACAGACAAATAATTACACCTGCGCCTTTAAATATGTAGCGGTGAATATTTTATAAACCACTAATCCTACAAAAGCTTATTTGATATAAATGATATACAGATTTTAATCATCCCTATCTTTTTCCTATAGTACGTTTTTGTATTTTATGGTTGAACGTTTACACAAAATTCTATTAAACTCATTCAAAGGAAGAAGAATTGACAGACTATTCACCGAAAACTCAAAACATAAATTTTGTAATACATATATCTTAAACATAGGGTACTTTAATCAAACTCGACAGATCTATTTTGAGAACACAAAAATTAAAAGTTTCCCATTCAAAGGATGAGTTGGATGGGGGATTTACTTGAAAAATTTGCCTAGTATGATTAAAAAGTGTCTGACCCAAGTATAAAATTGGATATTTATCGAACTTCTCATTTAGCATTAATGTGTGACGAACTAAACTGTAAACTAGTGTTAACTATACCTTCATTCAGCTTATGTGGGCCAGGAGCTTGGTTGGTCCACTACTGTTCGTTTCACAAGTAAGAGACCTTGCCCTGGCCGTATCCACTAACTACGGAGTGGCATGAATATTTAGAGTGAACACTTCCTACTTTTACGACTTTTACTATAAAACGTTTCGTCTATCAAAATGAGAGTGTCCCCTTAGCAATTATTATTGTTCGTAAAGCCCAAACCAACAACGGTGAATATCGAAGAATACACTTGATTGTTGGTTCCTTGTCTTGAGTTCGCATGCCAGTTAGGCATATGGCTTCTTCTAGGCAGGGTTTTCTATTTGAGAAACGAAGAATATAGAAAACGTGCAAATGCGTAACTCACATTATAATAGCGCAGACGTGAGCACAGCAATAATAACTGACTCCAATTTGAGGAACAGTAGCTTGGTGGCATCTTGGACAGATTTCTGGCGGTATATCTTCAATGTATTCGTCAGACACCTCGGGTATTTTCATCATTGCAATACCTGTCATTGAACCTGAGAAATAAAAAGTTCATTGTGACTCAAATAACATTAAAAAGAAACACACACACACACACACACACAAGAGGAACTGTTTTGCATAATAGTGTTCTGCAGTAATTCTGTTAACGTGCGTTGCTTGTGGATGACACACAGGATGCAAGAATAAGAAAAATCTTATGTGTTACATTCACAGGACTTTCTTTCCCCTCTATCACTTATTAATGGATATAAAAACTATTCTAAGAAAAGTTTATTTTTCTATCTACTTCATTTTAAACGGGATAAACCTTTGCAGAAATGGCTGCATTACACATTTCGTTGTAAATGCAAAGAAAATGACAATAATCAAATGTTTAAGAACGGGGCTGTATATGCTGGGCTCACTCCTCCGTGCAATCGCGAGAAACAATTAAATGACGACAGGACTACAAATGTGGAACAATTCTAACTATTAATAACGGATATCTCGGATAAGGCTTATGCCATGAAAAGGTATTTGATAAATTGTGTATTTTAAAACGATCTACATTTTTTGTGTAGTGCGTTTAACGTTTGCCAGTTATACAAAATTATACAAAATTCCTTCAAATGAAGAGGATTCACACACTTTTCCCAGAACAATAAAGATATACATTTTATTTGTCATGTAAGTATCTTTTTGGGTCGACCACTCTATAATATGCTGATTACATGTGAGTAATTGAACTTTTATGGCATCCATAATACTTCAGCGACTCATTATGTTATGACTCGGCGGCGCGGGCAGCCCATACCTTTTAACACCTTCATAGCAGTAGTTCACTGAGATCCATTCCGTAGATAATGAAATATGTGTATTTAAAATAAAATAAATTCTGTTATTCGTAAATTTAGTATTCTAATAAATTGTGTTCATTTCCTTTGCTTCTATAATATGTCTTGCTTTTACGTTACCTGCAAAAATCAATAATTATAGCGTGGACTCAACAGCATTGCCATATTTTGCACTATGGCAAACACGCTTAAGAACCTGCCATCGGATCAGCATTTAATTACATACAATTAAAAATGTGAAATCTTTTTGTAAGAACTCGAAGTGTGGTCGACTAAAACAGTCGCAACTTGACTGTATTGTTAATTAGGATGATCCTATAAAAATTATGAAACTCGCAGCAGCGAGTTTCATAAACATACTCGCACCTTAATCACTACCATTATGGTCTTGTTGCATTACATATCTTTATCGTATTTTAATAAAAATCGTCTGCCTTTTAGAAAATAACCAATTTCGGAAAGTGTTCCATGAAAAGGGTACTTGGGGTAGGTGGCGTTGGTGTCGCGTTAATCCGCCATAATCTGGGTGGATTAAGCTGAATTAAGGTTGTTGGCGGTAAGTTTGAAAGTGTTACTAGCGGTAGGATTATGTGACTTAATCCGCGCCAGATTAAGTTTTGAAGATAAGGGGTGATTGGGTATGTGGGGACATAAAAAATGTATTATGTTGAAGAGTGAAGGGAGATGATTAATCCGGTGTGAGAGATAAAGGAAGGTGATTGTTGCGAGAAGATCAGAGAAGAAAGGAAATGACGAGGAATGTCACGTGATATTTTTAGAGAGGAGCGAGGTGTTGAGTGCTCGGGGTACAGGGGCTGAAAGAAGGGAAAGATGGGTGACGGTGTATAAAAAGGTAGAACAGGTGGTGACGTGGAGGTTTTTGATTGGTGCAAATAAGAGGAGAAGAGATAGGTGGTTAGGAGAGTAATAAATAGTAGGGATTGGTGGAAATAAGATGGGTTGGGATTGGTGGGAACAGTGTGTATAGAGAGAGATAAACGATAATCCTGCGGCTGGAGGCGTTAGTGTAGCTGTTAATCGGTGGATTAAGAGCGACGGTTGTAAGTTTTTGAAAAAGCGCCATGAGCAGTAGGATTATGGTTAAGCGAGTTGAAAAAAATTGAGAAGAAAAAGAACGGTGGAAATGACGAGGAATGTCACGCAAGGTGTGGTGTGAGCGGAGTCCGAGGGTTGAATGAAGGAGAAGTTTGCGAGCAAGGGATAAAAAGTGGAACAGGTGCTGACGTGGAGGGCCATGATTGCTAGGAATAAGACGCGATGGGATTGGTGGATAAGAGAGGAATAAACAGTAGGGATTGGTGCAAATAAACAGCGTTATGATTGGTTGGACGAATTTATATAGTCATGAGCAAAAGGTATAAAAGGGGGAAAAGTGAGAGTGGCCGGAATAGATTGCAAACAATAGCTGTTGTGACGGCATTGATGATAGCAGGATTGGTTGGCGCAGAGAATGGCTGAGTTAGCTTTGGGAGGTGTGGGTTCAAGTTGAATGACGAGACGGGTCATTTGGAAAATGTGACAAGATGCGATAAGGATTACGAAATGTTGCCTAACTGCACGTGCGTATACCAGAAGAGTAGTGGTTGTAGGTTTGGATCTGACTTTATAAACCTGGGGACGTGTATAAATGTATAAGCCGATAACAAGATGTCAGAGGGGTGGAAGGTGAGGAGGGATAATGTATTAGGGTGTGAAGATGGGTCAAATTGAATGTCCTGAGGGTTAAATTGTAAATGGAAGGTGTGGGTGTGAAAAAGGAAAGCCGAGGGAGGAAGACGGGTGTAAACTTTATAGAAAGGCGGTGAAGATGTATACTAGCGACAACAGTTCGATTATTGTGGAGATAGTGGATTGTAGTTTGTTGATGCATACGGTAGAGTTACCCGAGGGTTTGGAATTGGAACGGAGATTGACACCGGAGGAGAGAGCGCTTGTGATGGCTTATGCCGTTGTAAATGAGATTTATTCTTACTTTTCTGAAAATGTTCTTTACGTTTTTGGCCAATGTAAAAAATGGGGTGAGTGGGAGGTAAACTTAGGTGAAGGGAGGAAAGTGAGCGGGAGGGTGAAGAGGTCGTATAGGTGGTCTGCGGACGGGAATTTGAAATTAAATTTGGAATGTAATGGAAATGGCGGGGAAGTGGGAAGGGTCTCTGTGACGAGTATAAGGAAAGCAGCATCTGAGAGGTGTAAGAAGCGGATGAATGGAATAAAGCAAAAGATGAAGAGAGAATGCGATAGTAAGGTGAAGGAAGTAAAGAGGATGATTGACGCGGGGAAGAAGGAAAAAGAAGAATGTGAAGGAAGGGCGAGAGAAATGCAAGGAATGGTGGAAAGAATGAAAGAAGAACTGGAAGAGAAGAAGCAGAACGTGACAAAGCAGCAGGGGGTGGTGAACAGAATAAAAGGAAATATGGTTAAAATGTTGGAAGAATTTGAGGCATTAAAGCAGATGATTGGTAAGTTGGAAAATGCATGCACACGCGGAACGGACGAATTCCCAAATTATGAAGCAAGTTACAACGAAGGCACAGAAAAGAGCGGAGAGGGTGGAGGGGATGGCGTGGAAGAGACAAGAAGAAGAAGAACAAAAAGAGTTTGAATACGAAACGAAATGAAAAAAAGGATAAGACAGCTGAAAAGAAATAGGATAATTATGAAAACAGAATTGGAAATAACTTATTGAGGCAGTAATATTATTGTTTTTGCAGTAGGAAAATGCTTTTGCTTGTATGTACTCGCAAAGGATGAAAACACGACGTACGATATTTTATACAAAAAATAATGTGTAGGTAGGAAGACAGCATAGCCAAGAGAGAGTGTGTGTGTGTGTGTGTGTGTGTGTGTGAAAATTAAAAAGCTGTGTATCACGAATTCGGCAGCAAATGAAATACTCGGCGAAAAGTTGGCAAGCGGTAATAGCCTTGGTGCTCGCTAAAGGAAGTCTACGGTTTAAGATAACGCTAGCTAGCAAGACCTTAACGGTCGCAGTTATAATGTAGAACGGGACGATAAAAATATAATTATGGAAGGGAAAAATAATGGAATAAAAGGGAATGCGCATTTACAACATAAATGAAGGTTATTAGCGGTATATAATACGTATATGCAAACATAGCTTTTTGTGCTCTTTAGCAAATGGGTTTCTTGTGTAAATGATGCTACAATATGCTGTGTATGATGCTGTATAAGGCTCTGCCTTGATTACAAATATTGCTGGAAATGAAATGCTTTTGGTACTGATAGCTTAAGATTTGTTAGGAAAATGGTTGGTTGCGGTTGTGGAAAACACCATATATAAATGCAGCGAGAGAAAAAAAAATCTGATGTGTTACACTCACATGACTTTCTCTACTCTTGTACAATCTAATTTTACAAACGCTTATTCTCCATATGCTTCATGTTAATCGAGATATCGAGATGTCAATCTTATTGGTAATTTTCTTGTAGATGCAAGGGGAATATGGTAGCTTTTAAGCGATAGTCAAATATTTTAACGCTGGTTGCTATGTGGCGCATTCCATTCTCTTTGCATGTCCAGGACATAAAAAAAATGAATAACGAATGTGAGAAAAAGTATAAGTATTGTAAAATTTAAGGAAATAACAAGCAATATCTCGAAAACGGTTCACTCAACAAAAGAAATGTATATGACATAAGTTGTGTATTTTAACGCGAGCTACATTTTTTGTGTAGTAACATTTTGTCTATCTCTTATAGTTTACCAGTTATGCAAAAGTCGTTCACAATGAAGAATACTTTTGGAGACATTCCCAGAAAATTCGAGATATACATTTCATTTCTCATGACATTATCTTATACATATGATATTTTCATCAAAATCGTTAGAGCCATTTTTGAGAAAATTAAAATTTTCGAAAAATCTTCCATGTAAAGCGTAGTCTGGGGTGGGGGGATTTTCTTGAAAACCTTCGTGTCGCATCTCTGGAAGATACTGAACCTAAATACCAAGTTTGGTGCTTATCCGACTGTTCGTTTTTGAGTTATGCTGTTCACAGACACACACACACACACAGACACACACACACAGACACACACACGGACATGTTTCCAAAAATGCTTTTTTTGGATTCAGGAGGTCTCAAAACATGTATTTCCGGTGAAATCTCGGTATCGAATTTTTGGGTGGAATGCAATACTTCCCCTACTTACTATACGTAGTAGAGAAAGTAAAAACACAGCAGCTTAGCAGAATAACAGAAACAAAATAAGTTTTAACCGATAAAAATGATAATACGTTAACACCATTATAGGTTATGCCGTTTGAATGTTACTTTTTATACAACAACATTAATATAACCACACGCAAACATAATTTGTGTCGTTTAGCAAATGATATGCTTTTTTTTTTGCAAAACGCAAATATTACCGGACAAGAATGCGATTGAACCTCATAGTTTAAGCGTTGTTGCCCAATAAAGGAAGTCTGCGGATGTAGATAAATGCAGCGAGAAAAAAACAAAGCGGAACACAAACTTAGAACACCGGCGAAGCAAATGAATTTTTAGCGATAAAAACATAAAGTTGAGTAGCGTATGAAACTATAGGTCCAACCATTTGTATGACTATCCAGACTACATGATGGACAAATAAAAGAATATAAATAGAGAGAATCAAAACGGAATACGTACCTTGAGAAGCGTAGTTAACGGTTGCGCCCCATTTCGAAGACATAGAGATCGGTGTACACTTACATGGGGATGGGGTAGTACAGGTAAGAAAACTATGAGGAAACAAATAGCAAAGTAGGAAAACTGCCTGTGAATGCCGTTTGAAAATACTAGGAAGAAAAAGAGGATATATAAACGGTTTTTTCGGAGACACTTGAACGCATGCACACCGTGTGCTAAAATACTAATATTAAAAACTAATAGTAAAGTATTGCGACGAATAAATGAAAAAAAGTGAAACTGTAGCGACGGCTACCGAGGCGATAGCCGGTTGCACCATGTTGATGTGTAGAACTCCGGAACAAGAGTGACTGTTCAGATAGGAAATCCGGCATCCATTTTTAAAAAGGAGTGGTGACCAGCAGTGAGGATTTGCGTAGCAAATGTCTGCCGCGATAGAAGTTGTGGAAGGGGAACTGGAATATTTAAAAATGGCAGTTTAAAAGGAAGCGTATTAGCGAGAAAACGTTGAAAATGCGGTTTTTGTGGTAAACGGCAAGAAAAACTGCTGCACATGGAAAACGGATTTTGCGGTGATTTTATACGGTACGGTCGGAAGTGGTGGTGGAAAAGCACGCGATTACAGCATTTTTTTGGATGTTGAGGTACGAAAAACCAACGGATTTTTTAAATGGGATTTACCCGAGCACAGGCGGAAGTTGTGATAACGACAAGCATTGTATAAAAGCACGGGCCGATAAGCCGATTGCAGAAATGCGACCTTTGCCGTAAAAGCAGATATTGTTAAAAAGTGTGCTCGTAAGCTTCGTCACATTTTTACTTTCCCTACTACGTATAGTAATTAGGGCAAGTATTGTATTCCACCCAAAAATTCGATACCGAGATTTCACCGGAAATACATGTTTTGAGACCCCCTGAATCCAAAAAAAGCATTTTTGGAAAAATGTCCGTGTGTGTCTGTGTGTGTGTGTGTCTGTGTCTGTGAACAGCATAACTCAGAAACGAACAGTCGGATAAACACCAAACTTGGTATTTAGGTTCAATATCTTTCAGGGATGCGACACGAAGGTTTTCAACAAAATCCCCCACCCCAGGATACCCTTTACATGGAAGATTTTCCGAAATTTTTAATTTTCTCAAAAATGGCTCTAACGATTTTGATTAAAATATCACAGGTTTAATATATTGTCATGACAAATAAAACGTATATCTTGAATTTTCTGGGAATGTCTCCAAAAGTGTTCTTCATTGTGAACGACATTTGCATAACCGGTAAACCATAAGAGATAGAGAAAATTTTACTACACAAAAAGTATAGATCGCGTTAAAATACACAATTCATGTCATATACATTTTTTTGTTGAGTGAACCATTTTCGAGATATTGCTTGTTATTCTCTTATATTTTTCAATACTTGTTTTCTTAAATGGGAATTCGTTATTCATTTTTACTTTCTCTACTACGTATAGTAAGTAGGGGAAGTATTGCATTCCACCCAAAAATTCGATACCGAGATTTCACCGGAAATACATGTTTTGAGACCTCCTGAATCCAAAAAAAGCATTTTTGGAAACATGTCCGTGTGTGTGTCTGTGTGTGTGTGTGTGTGTCTGTGTGTGTGTCTGTGTGTGTGTGTGTCTGTGTGTGTGTCTGTGAACAGCATAACTCAAAAACGAACAGTCGGATAAACACCAAACTTGGTATTTAGGTTCAGTATCTTCCAGAGATGCGACACGAAGGTTTTCAAGAAAATCCCCCCACCCCAGACTACCCTTTACATGGAAGATTTTTCGAAAATTTTAATTTTCTCAAAAATGGCTCTAACGATTTTGATGAAAATGTCATATGTTTAAGATAATGTCATGAAAAATGAAATGTATATCTCGAATTTTCTGGGAATGTCTCCAAAAGTGTTCTTCATTACGAACGACTTTTCCATAACTGGTAAACCATAAGAGATAGACAAAATTTTACTACACAAAAAATGTAGATCGCGTTAAAATACACAACTTATGTCATATACATT
Organism: Deroplatys truncata; assembly: GCA_030765065.1. NCBI lineage: Eukaryota > Metazoa > Arthropoda > Insecta > Mantodea > Mantidae > Deroplatys > Deroplatys truncata. Next base: position 22,286,636 of record CM060976.1, on the reverse strand, counting down.
TCTTTTGTTGAGTGAACCGTTTTCGAGATATTGCTTGTTATTTCCTTAAATTTTACAATACTTGTACTTTTTCTCACATTCGTTATTCATTTTTTTTTGTCCTGGACATGCAAAGAGAATGGAATGCGCCACATAGCAACCAGCGTGACTATTTGACTATCGCTTAAAAGCTACCATATTTCCCTTGCATCTACAAGAAAATTACCAATAAGATTGACATCTCGATATCTCGATTAACATGAACCATATGGAGAATAAGCGTTTGTAAAATTAGATTGTACAAGAGTAGAGAAAGTCATGTGAGTGTAACACATCAGATTTTTGTCTTTGATATGCAAATAGTATTAATCTGTGGCAAAGGGAGTGGTGCTGCACCTAGCAACCAGCTATTAAGAGATATGTATGTGCTTAAAGGCTACTGTATTTCCAAATTGCCCTTTAAATATATTATCCCCTTACATCTACAAGAAAATTAGCAATAAGATAGAGTCTGCAAATGTTTATCTCCATTAACATGAAGTAGATGGAGAATAAGCGTTTGTAAAAATAGTTTGTACAAGAGTAGAGAAAGTCATGTGAGTGTAACACATCAGATTTTTATACATTACTTTGGGCGCATTTACACAATGCTTGAAAATATTAGTATACCGGCTGATGCAATAAGAGCAATTTGTTTTACCAGCGCATTTTGTTTTTTGTTAAGACAAAAACACACGATATGGTTGCCTTGCGGCGCGTGTTGGTATACTAAAAAAGGCGCACTGAAAGAGGAACAGAGCATTTAGCAGGTGCGCTTTTTTCACGTTTTTTTTAAAAAACAAAGCGCTGCTTAGCGGCATGGAGCCCAAAGATGGTGAGCCGACGCTGCAGCCTACGCTTGAAATTACGAGGCACAAGCAGAGATTGATGCAAAGGTTTTTTCGGGCTTTACCGAAACGCAAGTTGCAGTGAACTCGGTCCCTAGAGCTGCAAATCCGGAGCAATGGGTGTCGCTGCTGTTTACAGACATTGTTAAGTTCGCGAAAGACAACTTATTGGGGAACGAACCCGGATATTTGGGCATAAGTATTGCGGACAAACAGCAGCCGTCGAAAGCTTTTAACATGAGGGTTAGGCGCACGTACCAGGTAAATGCGGAGGCGGTGATAAAATCGATCGAAAAACTGATGCAGAGCAACCATCAGTTTTTGCTAGGGGGACCTCTGTAAATCACTTTTGTGTGGACCAAGGAGGTCTTGGGTTCATATCACAAGCCGTGCGATGCCTGTAGCGGGAATAAAGGTATAGTTGAAATTATGAACAAAGACAACTTGTGCTTAGCAAGAGCTATTGCGGTATGCAAAGCTAAAGTGGACGGTGACGTCAATTACACCGCCATTAGACGGTGGGAATATCTGCAGAAACAAAAAGCTTTAGACTTGTACGAAAGTATAGGATGGCAGATTTACTATCGATGACGTTAGGCATTTTGACGCTATGCTAAAGAGGTACGCGGTGACGGTGTTTGCAGATCATACGGGTAAGCACGTGCTGTATGCGTCAGATAAGCCCATTGACGTCATGTCCCACGAGGGGCACTTTAACGTTATTGTATATTTGCATAAGTGTTTTAAATGCAAGTGGTATTGTCGTCATTGCTATTATCCCTCCGGGCACACAAAAGAATTACATCGATGCGCCGGCAATTGCCAATGTTCTACCAGCAGTGCTCTAAGTGCTATGAAGCGTTCATACACCATGGTGCGTGCAACCGCGACTTTAAGAGTGCAACATGTTTTGCGAATCATGCAAAGAAAAGCGGATTTTACCCGAAGGTGCTGTCGGTGTGCGACGTGGAGAAGGTGTGTACGCCGTGCCATAAGCTTGTTAATTTGAGGCACAGAGAAGCCGCTCAACAGTGCGGAGAAACGTTTTGCAGCAATTGCAAGATACACATGCAGAACGATCACATGTGCTACATACAACCGTATGTTTCACAAAACAAAATGAATACTTTTGTGTTCATGTTTATTGACTTTGAATGCACATAAAACACGCCATACTCCGGGCAACAGAACACGTACGAGCATGTTCCTAACCTTGCGTGTTATATCAAGCCTGTCCGCTTTGTACTGACGAACGTCGCAAGATGGCGTATTGTACTGAGTGTGGGGTGAAAGAATGGGTGTTTATGGAAGACCCGGTGAAACGGTTTAGAAACGATTAGAAACCTGGGACGTTATCGTGGTGGCTCACAACCTGAAAGGGTACGACGGCCAGGTTTTGTTCAAGTACATGGTGGAACACTTAAACTGGACGCCGGAGCTTATTATGGACCGAAGTAAGGTTTACACAATGAGACACGGTGATGTCACATTTCTCGACTGCTTACCTTTATACCCATGCCACTGTCTCGCTTTTCAAAGACGTTCGAACTGAAGGAATGCAAAGACTATTTTCCTTACTTTTCCTTGCGATTCCCGGCATAAAGCATTACTGCCCGGAGGGCATGTCGGTGGAAACTCGGACAGCCTTCGAGCGGTGGCACGACGAGAAGGTGGCCTTCAAATACGTGTTTAACATGAGATGGAAATGGTGAGGTATTGCAAAATGGACGTGTTTTTGCTGAGTCAGGGAGTTGCCAAATTTAGAAAGGAATTCTTAGACGAGAACGGGGTAGAACCGTTCAGGGAATCCGTCACCATTGCGCAGGCGTGCATGTGCGTGTATAGAAAGCGTCTCATGCCGCCCAAAACCATTGCCACGATACCCGTCAGCGGATACCGCCTAGCGGACAGGCAGTCCCGCATAGCATGCATATGGCGATTTGCAAGAGTTAGTAAACAAGGTGATAATTCAGCATGCCAGGGAAGTTAAAATTGCGGGACCCAAGGTGGACGGGTACACAGAGGAACACGATGAGAAATATGTCTACTTCTTTCATTGATGTTTCTACCACGGTTGCAGGCGATGCTTTCGTAATCGTTATGCAGTGGTATACAGCACGGGGAACGAAACCATGGCCTCGAGATACGAAAGCACTGAGAAGGTCACGCAAAAAATCAAGGATGCCGGCTACACCGTGGTGGAGATGTGGGAGTGCGAGTTTAATGCCACGGTCAAGGCGAATGAGGACCTCGCGCGCCAAGTCAAGCACTTCGCCGTGCCGGAACCGCTGAACCCCAGAGACGCGTTCTCTTGAGACCGCACCAATTGTACGAAGACGTACTGTGAGGCCAAGGGGGGCCGCAAGATATTTTATTACGACGTGTGAGGCTGTAAACAAGACGAAGCCGTACCCGGTGGGGACACCAAAGATTCACGTGGATCGCTTTCCGCGCATAGAAGACGTGCGGGGAGGGATGCTGAAGTACCGGGTTTTACCGCCGCAAAACCTGTATCACCCGGTGCTGCCGGCGCGCATGAACGCAAGCTGATGTTTCCGCTATGTCGCGCTTGTGCAGATGGGAAGAACCAGGACCAGTGCTACAACGGAGACGACGAGAGGGCCTTGACTGGTACCTGGGTCATCGACGAGATGAACATGGTCCTGCAGGAGGGTTACCGGCTGCTCCGGGTGTACGAGATCTGGGAGTACGACGTGGTGCAGTACGACCCGTTCACCGGAGACAAGGGGCTGTATCATGACTACGTGAATCAGTTTCTGAAGATCAAGACTGAAGCCTCCGGTTGGCCCTCGGATTACGATACACCTGCCGCAAGGGACGAGTACGTGAGGGACCTTTTCGAGCACGAAGGCGTCTCCCTAGTCCTGGAGGCCATCGCACCCAATCCCTGCAGGCGAGAGTTGTTCAAGTTCCGACAAAAATGGACATGGAGAATAGTTTGATAGTTACGGGATAGGCCCCCTTTCGCCCCATTTTCTTCGGTTCTTAAATTCTATCTGCGTGTCAAAATTGGTGCACCAAGCCAGAAGGCTGCAAGGTTATGGCAGCACCACTTGTGGGTATTACGTCATAGACTGCCCCTCCTACCGCTGCTTCGGCCTACGTCTGCATACCTTCTTTTCCAAATTTCGCGCCAATGATTACTCTCATAATGATAAAGTCATTCGCCAAACCTTCAAATACGCCTGCCACGCAAAGTGCTCTGATATTCACCAGACCTGCCAAACCTTGCAGGTAAGTGTTCGTGTACGATATCGTCACTATCCATATCGCTTTTCAGTGCGCATTTTCATCCCATCTCTTGTATGTGCTTTCAGAACACGCTCCTGCTCATATAAAAACCCATCGTCCAGCCAACGCTCACCTTAGTCAGCATGCAGGCCGCACAGGCAGCCGCGCCACCCAGGTTAGTTCTACTTGTATGTGCTACGTTCTTTTTTGTTGTTGTGCGTCACACTCATTCTTTCGTGTGTCTCTTGTTTCAGTGGCACAGGATTTCAAACCTCAACATCCACAAAGGTCACGGCCAAAGGAGAGCTTCGCATTAGCAACACACCACAGCACCAGCGCAGTTGTGGTCCCTCTGTCAGACATCTACTTTCTCAATCCACAACAAAAGAAATTCGTGTGTATGGGTTTTCACCCCATTCCCCGCACCATCTCACCGTCATCATTGCTAAATGTGGACAGCGCAACGCAGTAGTCCTGAGTTCCTCAGAGTGGCACAAACCCGTTGAAGCCATCCCCATCATTCACAAACGCTTGAACGCCCCACAGGGCCGTCTATAGGAATATCAATTCAGCAACAGCGTTACCACTTTGTTAAAAATGTGTTAGGAAAGTTAAAAATCGTCTTCCCACACCCGCAAGGTGGATCCGTCACCCTTAAACACGAAGAGCTCAACATGTTGGACAGCCTGCAGCGAATCTTTACCGACGTCATGTATCACAAAAAGAAAGAAGAAACGGATGTTCAAAATCAAATCATGGCATTCCACAAGTACATGCTTCACAACCTTCCATAACATAAACTTCACCCGTTCACCAAGTACATACGCTCCGCCAATTCTATAACCTTCCTCGAGGTACATCATTTTCTCAAAGTTCCTTTCACACTATCCATCACACTAAATCAACCCTAGTGCGCATGCATCTCTACCCGTGTTCCACTCCTCCCCAACACAGCATCCTCTCGTCCTTCAGTATCGCATGTTCTCCTTCAGCATGGGGTACAAATATTACCTATCCGTGTACTGCGAGGCAACTAAAGTGTTTAAAAAGTACCAAGTGGATGGCCATCTCCCCAAAAGTACTCCTTATGCACTCCGTTTTGTCGATGACGCCTACCACGGCAAATCCATCTCCACCAAAGTTCACGCTGCGAGAACAAAATTCATGTTGTGTTTTCCATAACCATCTTCAATGATATCCAGTTCAAATCCAGTTCGTGGCCTTCTACTCACACCCATGACAGTGATGAAGAACAACAATCGTCTCACCAATGGTTCCAATGTGTGGCCACAATGAGTTTATACATCATTTTCTACAAACAACAGTACATTTCGTAGCTAAAATGCAGGAAATGTGCTTTGGTAGATGCCTAAGGTCAATTTGGGCAATGTCCCACCCTACATTCTACCCGATCATTTGCAAGGTGATTGACTGTTCAGCGTCAACTAACACAGAATTATCGCCCAAAATGAAGACGACAACAACTCCATAAACTATTTGAAACAAGAAAGCAACGTCTGGTCATAAAACCCAACAGACTTTTCACACCAGTGTTCTTTCCCACGGATGTGCTACTTCCTGTGTGCAGCATAATCAACGCGTCCGGCGGATGTGGTCATCAACGGATGGACTTTTTCCTACATGTGCAATTAACGCTTCCGGCGGATGTGGGGCAACGGACTTTTGCCCCTCCAGTAGTTTCCTGCAGTTCCAGCTGATGCGGACATCCGCTTCCCACGAATGTACTCCTTTCTGCGTGTGCAATTAACGCTTCCGGTGGATGTGGGACAATGAACTTCACCTCCAGTGTTTTCCCTCATATATTCACTCCAATGTTTCCCTCATATATATTCACTCCAATGTTTACCTCTCACACAGTGCAGATCTAACGTCCAGAAATGCCAGACGTTTTGTGCACAGCGCTCCGCTGCTCATGCTGTAACACCCTAGTGCTCAATCCTCGTAGCACGCACCTTTGCTTCCGGTGTGAAGTTCAAGATCTCTCCAAACGTCGCCAACAAATACAAGAATTTCACTGCAAGTACAACAAATGTCGCTCATGACTTGTGAAAGCTCCTCCGTGCTTCTCAAGTTTCTAGAAAATCAAAGGTGCATTCATATTCTCCTGCCTTGGGAATGACAAGTTGTGCTTCAAAACGCAAACGACAACTTCTCATGTTATCCTCCTGTCGACGTAGACGCCATGTGGGAACAGCTGCCTATTCACCTTCAACACATTTGCGCACCATACGGTCGCTGCAGACGCCACTACAACCTACCTTCTCGAAGAACTCACTTTGACGGACCACCACCGTTCGTTAAAACTGCCATTGGTGTGTCAATAGCGAAGCATGAGCGCAAACGCCCTACGTCAACTAGATAAGCTCTCCAGCAACATACCCGTTCTAGGCGTCAGATCACTCGCCACCAGATACGGCACAAGAACCGTTGTGAAAATCGACGAAGATACCGAAGTCTTTCTACCTGCAAGATACGGAAAGGCTACTCCAGACCTCATTCAACAACTCAACACCGCCAAGTTCAACATAACCTACCAAGGTGTAGAACAACTCTCCAACGGATTCAGAAAGTATCACTTCAAGTTCACACCAACATGAACTGCGAAACCGAACCCATACACATTGGAAACAACCTTCTCCTCAAACTCCTCTCTCTATCCCAACTCTCCGCCAATGGAGAATATTCTTAAGTCTCATTACTCTCCACTCAAATCTCCTTCTTTGGCAATCAAAAACAACATCGTCAAACTTTCCTCCAAAAACCACCAGGCCATCTACGTCAAGTGCCTCCGTTCCAAAGCTATCCAATGCACAGCAGATGCTCAACTCTCCGTCTTCCTCTGTCACAACAAAACACCTAACCTCAACCTAAACGTCACATCCAACGGGTGCTTCTCAAACAACTTCACCAACAAGCTCGTCGTCGCCGTTCCCACACGCATAGAAACGCACAGCAACTTCCATCATCTTCTTCTCACGTGCATCACCGAAACCATCAGTGCCATTTTTCACATCGATAGCGACTCTAGCGACACCGACAACGATGACGACAATGTCTCCATCATCACAAAGTTTAAAATTATTTTCTGTGACAAACAAAGTGACTGCTCAGAGTAATTTATCTTCAATAACTTTTAAAAACAATACACACAAAGTGCGTGTTCACAGTGATTTATGTACTCAAAAAAGTAATCTTAAAATCAATATACTATCATATCTTAATGTTTTTCCTTTCACTCCTATGTTGTATCATATAATAAATACATATTCATTTTACTTATTATCTTAATACCAGTAAACATTACCAATCTTATCATTATGTGTAATCATAATCATTATCTAGTGTAAATCTGTGTATTCAAAATAAATAAATTCTTGTATGTATCACATAATAAATACTTATTATTTTAATACCAGTAACCATTACCAACCTTATCGTCATGTGTAATCATAGGCATCATTTATTGTAAATCTCTGTATTCAAAATAAATAAATAAAAAAATTGGGCCCGGATTAAGCCACGCGGATTAACAATAATCCTACTGCTGTCACCACGGCGTTCCAAATTTTACCGCCAAACGTTAATCCACCTTAATTAACGCAACACCAACGCAACCTAGCGGCAGGATTATCGTTAATCCAAAGATTTAATCCGGGCCCAATACTATTTAGGGACCTTTTCTTGAAAATCTTCCTGTCGCAACTTTGGACGACGCTGAACTTAAATGTCAAGTTTGGTATTTATCCGACTTTTCGTTTTTGAATTATACTGTTCACAGACACACACACACACACAGATAGGCAAACTCAGATAGACAGACACACCACACACACGGACCTCTTTTTAAAATGCTTTTTTTAATTCAGGGGCTTCAAAACATGTATTCCTGGTGAAATCTCGACATAGAATTTTTGTGTGGAATACAATACTTCCTCTACTTACTGTAATACGCAGTAGAGAAAGTAAAATAGAAGCCAGAAAGTTCGTAAATTGATACTAGAAGTACAGAGCGGTCAAATTTGTTTCGGCTAGATTATGTAATTAGAAGAGAGCGGGAGAGGTATGCAAGTGTATTTATAACTGGATACCGTAAACTTTACTTCTTAAAGCCTTGTTTACTAGTGGCTCCGCGGTAAAGTTTTGGGCTCGCATTCGAGGGAGATTCATGGTTCGAGTCTCATCGGGCGGCTGCTCTAACTATACATTATTTTCAAGATTTCCCCGTGTCGGTAGGCGAATGTTGGGGTAGTTCCCCTTCTACTGGAATTTCCTGTCCCGGTCATTCCCTTTTATATGTTTCACCTCATCTGTTTCGGTGTTTAGGACCAGGCGAACGGCCAGTGGTGTGCTGCGGTATGGAAAGACTTCTTGCTAGAGCTTGGTGGGCTGATAGTGCTCCTCTCCCTTCCTTCCTGGGAATTGTCTCGACTGCCATTGGGCTGCCCTGTTGCGAGTGGCTTAGGCAGAGCTAGCGGCGACAGGATTAGTGTCATGCTGAAATCGTTAGGGATACCGTCCTTCCTAGTGCATATCGTCGTCCGAAATTAGGTCTTCGGGTCTCCCCTTCATTAGTTTCTCCCAGATGTCACATTGAAATCGCAAAGGATTCACTATGACCTACATGCGGTGCTGTGTTCCGATTAGTAGAGGCCCCACCGTGTGGCTTCTCGTAACTCTGTTCTCTTTATCCATATGCAAACAATTTTATTTATTTAATAATTAACCCAGTTAAGCTACTCATTCGACTCAGGGCGGGTGTTGCAGTAGAATTTAAAGAACATGAAATTCCTGACATTTCTTAGAGGGGTATGTTTCCATGGCAACCTCCAATCCGCTGTTGCTGAGCCAGTAAGGTGCCATCAACCTCCTTTCCCTTAGCCAACAAGCTGAACTTCATGAGTAACGCGTTGCGTGTTATACTACATTGTAGCACGTCGTTCACTACGGTCTACTTTTACTGTTTACTAGCGTTCATTTGCGTCCCTTAATTTTCATTATTTAATGTTTGTTGTTGAGCGGTCGTGTGTGTGGAGAGGACAGAAGTTTATAACAATTATTCATAGTCCTTAAAGTGCAATAAGTTAAGAGTAGTGCCGTGTAAAAACCAGGTATTACAGCAATAATTGTAATATTGCCTTAAAGTATCTCAACCGCCACGCCAGCGAGAAAGCCTTGCTGTATACATTACAATACATACAAGATTACGCGACTATAAATAATAAAAGGTTATCCATCACCAAAATGGAGCAGCTAACGATGCAAGCAATAGAGAAAGTGACGTCAGAGAATTGGAAGGTTGTGGTATTACAATGCAAGAATAATTGTCGAAGAACAATGAAGAAAGAAGGACGAGTGCGTAGATAACATGTCAACATCAGCGGTTCGTCTTCTTCTTCTTCTGTTGACAAAGAAACCGACCCTCATTTGGAGTCGCCCTATCATCACCATGAACGTGAACAATTTATTTATTGTAGAGTTGTGGTTTGTGGTAGTGGTAGTAGTAAGTCACTGCAACTAGATAGTAATTTGAGCTAAATCGATCCCTATTACGGATGATGAAGGCTGGTTATTTTCTACATATTTCTCACGCTGCACATCTACATACTTACTGCATAAATTAGGCGTGGCAGAGCCATCAAATGTATTATGAACATAACGCTCCGTATTTTAAATTTAAAATGTTAGAAATAAAATAAAGATGTCGGAGTCTTAAGCTGTAATTTAGATTATGATCCTAGCTCTAACAGTATCAGACTAATTAAATATAAATCGCTGCGAGGTGTTTGCTATTCGCCGCGCTGCTAAACAGATGACAGTACAGCGTGGTTTCGCAGCTCTCCCACTTCTCCACTTCGCGTGATGAACTGTTAGGGGTTGCAAGTTGTTTACATGGCACTGTAGGCACGTGCAACCGGTGCGGCTGCACCTGCGCAATGAAAGACAGAAAGAAAGAAAGAAAGAAAGAAAGAAAGAAAGAAAGAAAGAAAGAAAGAAAGAAAGAAAGAAAGAAAGAAGGAAAGAAAGAACAGCTGAATTGTTGATCTTACAGATAAAATGCAAAATCTGAAGTGAGCTCTTATGCAATGAACTTCTACTTTCAATAACAGTATAGTGTAATTGTAATTTTAATAGCATTGTTATCTAATAAAGTATCCGCAATGACACATTACTAGCGGCTGGGTTTCTTGACACAGGAGGCATCGTGAGGTGGCGAGCAGGAATTACCGGCTACGTGTTTGTTGCGCATGGGTTGGGATTATTGTGAGTTTAAACGAACGACGTATGTTTAATGTTTTTCGGTTTCACAACGATTCGTGTGTTCTGTGCATCCTATATGCATGTTAAAATGAAAAGTGTATTTTTTTTGTTATACTGTAAAGTTTAAAGTGCCGAGAGCGAAGCGTCTCGTGAAAGGGACAAATTTCGAGAATACGAATCAGATGCTCCAAAATCCAAGAAGTAGTTAAATCGCGAACAGTTTTTGAACTCACAGAAATATGCTTTCGTGACTAGTGACTAATTGTTGCATTATACTTACCCTGTACGCTTTCACGTTTAAAAACTTGTCTATTTCTACTTTTTGAGAGAGAGACGCAGAGAATTACCTTTCTGGAAGGCGTTCTAAATCTGTCCCAATTTAATCAGTTTTCTTTCCTTTAAAACAATTATTTTTAGCTTACAACTTTTAACATTTAACATATATAAATCCAAGAACAAGTAACTTAACTATATTTTGCGGTATGGAACTTGATCGCCAGAAAATCTCTGTAAAAATTGCCTGCGGATCTCTCGATAAGAGTAGGTTTTTATATACATTAAAATCCTTGGTTCTAATGTGAACATTTTGGCCATAGTGTCTTTGAGGTGATAATCACATACATGGACTGAAATTAGACTGAAAAACCGGAAATTATATACACTAATTGTTTATAAACACTAACTCTAGTCTACTCTTTGTGAAACAAACCACCTGATAGGAATAATATCACGGAATTGGTTGCTTTTAAGGAGCCACGTGTACATTTGCAGCAATATAACCCTCACAGAGATGTTTCGGTGATCTATCAGTCTACAGATAATTTCAAATCGCTGTGTGTACTCCCGCAAGTCCCCGTTCTACCGCCGAAACACACCCTGACTGGTAGGTACTTATGTGATTACATTCACGGTATTCTCATGTAGAAGTTAAACATTTAACCTTTGAGCTTAATATTTCTTTCAAAAAGCACTTTACCCCTCATGTGTCGCACCAGCGCGTGGAATATCCTCTGTGAATTTCGTGCGGAATGCGTAGAAACCTGCAAGCAATCGATTCGAGAATGCGACGTAAAAGGCTGTAACTTCGAATGAGCTCCTTGCAGCGACAACAAAAAGTAAACATTACGTGCATCTGGGATAGTAAGTGTTATAGCATATCCTGGTGCAATGCCAGTGGGTGCAAATATAAAGCACAGAGAAGAAATTTCCTTTAAAATTCTTAATTTTACTGAATTTGAGGGTTATAAAATTATTTGACATTTCTATTTACTCGTACTTTTGATTACTTTTTATAGTTTTGTATTTTTATAATATCAACATTTGTATATAGCTTTTCAGAAAAATGCCTGCATGGCACAAAAAACATTTTATACCTTCGATATCACATTTTTTCTTTTACTTTTCATTATTACGCATGCTGTGCGTTCATTGTTGTTTTAGTTAGGGAGAAGGATCCTTCGTCTAAGCCAGATCGTCCAACAGTGCTATTTTGTTGACAAAGAACTTGTTTGACACTGCTACGCACCATGCAGTTCAAGGCCACATATACACTCCTCGCCTGACTTAAACACCCGTGAACAGACAGAATGATTTCTTTTTTTAACTGGAAAAATTCAATAAGTCACTCATTAAACTATATTGATTGTGATTAAAATTCCCCTAATGTTTATGCTAAAATCTAAACATTAAATTCTTGTAACTAATTTCTTTATTACGTTTTATACATTAATCCCGGCAATGAGTTTTGAAAAACAATAGTACTTTTTGTGATTTTGTGGCTTTCATTTTCTGTTGTTGCTAAGTACTTTTGTCAACCCTAAATTGCTTAGTGTACCATATCTTTATACATCTATATATTTATTTATTTGATTCTATTTATATAGCTTTAGTGTAGTTTATAGAACAAATATGAGCACTTCTACAAGCAACTTCCAGGACTAAACTATGCGCCACATATACTGAAACACATTTTCGATATAGAGAGTATAATTTTTGAGGTCGCTCCTTTTACTTGTTGTAGAAGGAGTAACCATATTGAAATGATCACAGTGGCATTTCCTCCGGTTTCCATTAACAAAACATATTTCTTCGATGCTTTAGAATTGTTTGTATCAGTGTACTGGACAGATATTGTGACTATCCGTTCAACTGTTACTTCCCTCAGTTCTCACTGTCACTTTTGATTCGGTTCAACTTTCAATGAGACTTCACTTAGTTCACAGTGTCTTTTCATAAGCTGAACTAGTTCAATTCCCCGTCACCCACTTCCTTCTTCCGGATGGGAGTCACTTCACTCGGGACTCGAACACAAGACCTCAAGAATCTCTGTTGTCCTCCATGGTCTAGGGATACCATGCTAGCCTCTACTTCCTGAGGTCGCGGGTTCAAACCCGGCGGAGGGCGATAGGATTTTTTCGGGCGCAAAAATCCTTATCATGGCGGCCTTTGGAAGGGAAGTAAACCCGGTTGTCCGTGCGTAGATTTACGGCATGTAAAAGAACCTCAAGCCTGATAAGGAGACCTCTGAAAACATTTTCTGGTCTTTGACGCCCAATATAGAATGGGACAATAAATAAAACTACACAATCTCTCTCTCCGCAGCAGCACCTGCTGCACGTCACAGCAACCGCAATAAGCTCGCTCGGAGAACGGCATCACTCGTCGCACCGGAAAACCTCACCCGCACCCTCGCTCGCTCACTGACTGACCACATGACTCAACTCGCGAGAACGCTCACTTACATAGGCAATAGAATATTCCAAAGAACCTTCTAGAACTATCTCGACACACATTTTGGAGGAGGGGGAAAGAAACTTCCAGAAAACTCTCGTTATCTGCCCATAGTGATCCCGGTATTTACGATGGCAAGCACTGTTTATCGTTGTTTATTCCAACTGCCCGGTGCCGACCTTGAGCCATAGTCATTGCGTCAAAATATGTTAGAGGCGCGAGAGGTTTAATATGCATCAACACGTGCCAGGCAGTAAGGCAAAGAGACATAATAGGCGTGTTGCCTTAAATGGAAGGGTTACAAGACCAAAGACTTGCTTCTGACTGTGGACCAGCTAATATGCAATTAAATACGTATGCGACTATTGAAAGTTGAATTATGCAACTTTATTTTTCTTTATTTTAAATATTATACAGAAACCAAGAGTAATTTTAAAACAAAGAATGAGAAATCGTGCATTTTAGCGTTAAATTACAATCCCGAGGACATTGCATATGTCTATCTTCGCTGCTTCATAAGTAATATTTCTTTTCCACCACTGTTGCAATTTATGCGATTGTCGCAAACAGAGCGCTCAAGCATCAGTAGGTTATGTCATGCCCCGATGCGGTATCAATTTAAGGCCCTATTTATGTGTGCGATTTCGTGTCGCACCTCAAGGTGCGACGCGACATAGTTTTTAGTGGTCTATTTACGCATGCGAATGTCACGTTGTATTGTTCGAAAATCAGTTCTACCAGCGTGTTTCCACATTTGTTTCGACAGCTATAGCTTGTCTCAACCTTAAAAGACAGTATGGAGATAAACAGGATATTTCTGACTCTATCTAACGCATACATGTTGCCATTAGCTTTGTTCTTTTCTACTCTCGCGCTGTCGCCAAGTTGCTAATAAACTGATGTAAATATTCAATAGTTACAATTTTTAGCTTTGAACACATATCTTATGCATATTTTTCTCTATCAGATTATATGGTTTTACAACCTTTATAGTCGTCAGCGCGCACAAATTTCTAAAGAAAACGAGTTTTTCAGTAAAAGCCCGATATTTGCATTTATGCTTATCACGTAGTATCTATAAACTAAAGAGTGCAACGCAACAATATATGTTTTTTGTATTAGCTAGATTAAAATAGATGCTGCTACCTGTCCAGTTTGAATTCTTTTTCTTTAGTAAAATTAGCATTATAATGTTTTAAATTACGCATTTTCGGAGAATTCTATACCTAGGCAATGCAAAGTCAGTCAGCGAGGAACTTTTTTGTTGTTGGTTTACAATTTTTACCAAGCAAGATAAAATATTGAGGAGGGTTGGAGACAGTTTTTAAAAGAATCTGGAATCCTGTAGCTGCTTGCAACTTCATTATGTATGACAAACAAAAGCCATTCTTTTATTCAGATGACAAGCGCCAGGCCCGAGACAGAAGGCAGTAAAGGTTAACATCAGCTGTAAGGAAGTGTGTACTATCTTTCAAGAAAGCAAACGTACACTTTTTGCGTGTCAGCATCATTTAGGCGTTCCGTGAGTGGGGGGTATAAAAACTAAATCAGCCATAGTCGTAGATGTATATACTGTCGTGGTCACCATTTTAACCTCTCACTCACTTCGAAGGTTTCTATGGCTATATTAACCCAATATGATGAAATACGGACTAAATATCACAAAACAAGTAGCAATTCTCTTGCCGCTGAGCTATTAACTACATGACATTGGAGAATATGCAAGAAGATGGAAAACACACGGAATGATTTTAATAGAACCAACACTTATGTTGTGTATAAGCCACACACTAACCTCTGCTGCCGTAGCTCAGTGGTAAAATGCACGCTGTTTCAAATGTGCAGAGGATTCAGGGTTTAAACCCCGGCCTATGGTCATACTTCTTATTCCAACTTTTTTATAATGTAAGACGCAGTAACGAACAAATTTACAGTTGTCTTGCAGCTAAGCTATTACTACATGATTTCGAAGAAAATGCGAGGAGGTTGAATGATAATTTTAATGGAGCCAACCTCTAAATGACATATACAATCCATCTGTTCATAACAGTAAGCTAATACATACAATAACAAGAAACTGATAAATTCTCATCTTGAGAAAAACAAACTTACAGCTGCAAATATAATTGTGTATAATTCGATGGAGTATAATGCAAAAAATTGAAAAGGTATATTCTGTGTTACTGCTAGCTACTCCATTTATTAGAAATAACAAAAAGATGATAGCCAAGGATAATGGTGCTTAAAAAGTAAACTAAACAACTGCTATTTTCTCAAACCACTTCATATATGAAGAAATAAATTGAATTTCTAAAACACTTCATATTTATAGATAATGTATTTCTCTCGGAACAAGTAACTTGTCGAAACAACGAATGGAAAACAAAAATGAAATCTTGTGTTTTAGAACCTGGTATAATCGCCCCGAGCTACGATTAGTCGTTTATTCTTTCGCGCATGTTTGCAACTACTGCAGAACACCAGTTTGATTTCTGTTGATAATGTTGCCATAGCTCCATCACGTGAGCAACCACTTTCACTCGCACCCTGCCTGGTTGACTTTCTTCCTATTCAAGGCCCATAGATGTTCAATGGGGTTCAGATCAGGAGATCTTTGAGGTCAGTCCATGTTGGTTATTTCTGGATGCCTAGTAAGCCAATCGTGGGTGATATATGCGGTATGCACACCACTATTGTCGTGCATAAATACATGTTCTTCTTGTTCTGGGAACCCAGCACCACGAGACTGCACTCATCATTCTTTCTGGCACCTGAATTAACCTCCCTGGACCTGATGCTGTCATATCGGCCCAGAAATGTGCTGCAATTCTTCTCGAATGTTCTGCTCGAACGACCTGCTGAGGCGCGTATTTATTCCTCACCGTCTATACAGACATAGGATCCTTTCGAAATACCTTCTCGTCACTCCAGATTACCAGGTCCCAGTAAAGACTGGGGAATATCAGTATTAGCTGTGACAATTGTAACCTTCTTGCCTTGTGTGCCTCAGTGAGAAGGAGCTTAGTGGCAGGACGATGCGATGAATCGTTTTGAGCAAGTGTTGTTGCACGAGGCCTACCTGAACGCCTGCGTGATTTGGGCCATTCAACTTCTCCCTCGTGAGCCGGTCTAGTCATTTTTTCACTGTTCTTCGGTCAAAACCCAATTCTCTGGCGATTTGCGAGGCGTTTTCACCATGAGTAGCGCTATCTACAGTTTCACCCTTTAGAACTGCAGTCAGCTCCACACAACCTCGTAGATGTGGCATGTTGCATTACTATGAACAAGCCTCAGTGAAAATGTAGTGCATAAAGAACTTCCAGTAACATTTTGCGCATGCGTAAGAAATACAACGTAAAGTAATTGGAATAAAAGGTATGACCATATTGTGGCATGTGGTTGTGGTAACACTGTAAGAATGTGGTGTGGTAACACTGTGTGGTTAACTCTTAGGTTGGCAATGCAAACAGGTAGTGACGTAGTAGAAGGGGGGATGTTAACCGGTTTTATCTTGAGGTAGCATGTAGCTCGCGTCCTCTTTAAGCCTTGCTAGTGAACCGAGCAAGACGTGTGTTAGAATGACACTTCACCAAACAAGAAGGTAGTCTGTATCACTTTTATTTGGTATAATATATTTGACATCTAGTTCTATACTATGTGTATGTGGTCCCTTCTTTCCTAAGGCATGATGATTTAATAATATTTTTGTGTTTTCAGTGTTATAAGTATTTTCTTAGCTTGCCCCCGTCGGACCTCTCGTTAAGAAAGTGTAATGTGTTGTTTAGATTTCGGTCCTGTGCTCAATCCCTCGTAATGGAGTGATTATAAAGGAGGTTTCGAAAAGATGCTATGGTTCAAACCCTAGGCTCTCGGCACACTTGAAATGTGCGTTTTACCACTGAGCTATGGCAGCAGAGGTTAGTGTGTGAATTATATACAACATAGATGTTGGTTCTATTAAACTCATAATTCTACGTGTTTTCCATCTTCTTGCATATTCTCCAATGTCATGTAGTTAATAGCTTAGAAGCAAGAGAATTGCTACTTGTTTTATGATATTTAGTCCGTAATTCATCATTTTGGGTTAATATAGCCATAGAAACCTTGGAAGTGAGTGACAGGTTAAAATAGCGACCATGACAGTATACATCTACGACTATGGCTGATTTAGTTTTCATACCCCCTACTCACGGAACGCCTAAATGGTATTGACGCGCGAAAGTGTACATTTGCTTTCTTGAAAGATAGTACATTTATAGCATGTGGAACACTGAAGTGTCGTGTAAGTTATTTAAATAATGTTTAACGTAAATACTTATAGTTGAGTTAGGAAGAGCCGAAATATTGGAAAACTAAGAAGAAACGTAAATGGATAATATTATTGTGCGTTAGATTATGATTAAAGTAAAATTAGTGTTAGTAAGACAGTAAAACAAATAGCTAAGTCTATCTGTTGTTTAGAAACAGTAGTGTATAGAATAAAAAGGGAACGAATAAATGTCCTCTAAGAACGCATAAAGAAAGAACATAAAAAGAGTGGGGGGGGAACAAAACGCACGCTAAGGTAACACGATATGATGGAATAAAGCAAAACCGAGTGCGTCGCATCATTCATTCTTTGCTGTTTGAAAACATTTTACCCACGTTTAATTTGATTTTGTCACGGGCAACAGTGACGATAACTTGCCAAATTATAGTTTTTATCATTTTATATCTCCATATTTGTTTGATAGTATATATTTTGTCTGTAAAATCGTGTGTTGAACTACAAAAATAGAAAGACGAGAGATAAAGTGTAGGTGCATCTTAAATGTCTTACAATAGCCTTATACAGCAGTGCAGATATTTGACTATTTGGTGATGTATCATTCACAATATGACATTAAATTTGCAGACCGTTCGCAGCTGGGTGCCGAAGTTACACATAAAGCAACAGCGCGCCACATTTAGCACCGACAGCGATAATTTTTCGTCTTATTTTGGTTATGTTATCCCAGTTATACGTCTTTATCGCTGGAACACAGAAGCACGTTTCTCCACAAGTTTTCAAACCAAGATAAGGAAATCGTAGCTTTCGTTTATGCGTGTTATACGAGCCAGGAATTTCTCATACATATCAGCGAGAAATGCTGTCCGCTGCTTCCGTTGGTGCCTTTTTCTGTGCATGTCAAAGATCAAAATTGCGTTTGAATGAAGCACAGATCAGCGTATTCTGGTTTTCAAGCTCTGCAGCTTGCAAACCAGTGTACACTCATTAGAATAAAACGATATGTTGGGTATAAAGCTTAAATTTATCACATGCGAATAATTGAGGCACTTAATGTCACGGTCACACAAATGTTTCATAAAGACAATGTGTAGGCTGTAGAAACGAAGAGAGGAGGTGTAAGGTTCGCTTATATTTTATTGTACCATAAAATGTGCCGAGAATGAAACAATATACAAATATTTGTGCTCTGTAAAGAGCAGTGGAACATGTACCAGGAGTGGCAGTAAACCATGCAGTGGAGAAATAGAGTGCGTTAATGCCAAAAAAAGATAATTATTAATCCTGCAGTGCACAAATATTTAAGTTATTTTTTAAATTTCTATTCCTTAACTGTTTACATATTGGATAGGAATTCCAATTCTTGCTTCAAGATTGAACGATTTAAGAAAAGACTGCTCCCAGTTTGGCCACTGTAACAGCTAATTTGAGACTTTATCTCAATAGTAAATATTATCCCTACCACGACAGGACATTTGACTTTGGAAACCCAAGATTTGCCTCATTGTATGAAATGTATTCAAAGTTCCAAAACTCCTATTATGGGAAAGACAATTTCCCCCTAGTGAAGAGAAAGGCTTTTCTTAAACATGTCCGGATATTTATCATAGACTGCTCATATCAACCTGAGGAGGTTGTAATTGAATGTGTCAACATTAGACTTGAAATACAAACAACTGCCCATATACCACCACAGACTTCATTGTATTGCGTAATAATTCATGACAAGACATTTAAATTGAAGCCTATCACGCGTGACGCAGTCTTAGTTTAAATGAACTTATGAATTATAAGGAATACATTAGGAATATAGGACAAATGTAAGATAATTTTTATGAGTAAGAACAACGTATAAAACAAATTATCAATCTCTTTATTACTTTCATCGCACAATTCCAGACATTCCTTCTCCAATTGCTTGTTCTTGCATGTGTCACTTCATTTACAATGGAAAGGCTATGCAAATGTCTGTCAATAAGAATCACACCATTATTTTTAGTCCAATTATTTCTTTATTAGTTAACAAAATTTCACATTTAATTTACACAATTTCAAATGTCTGACTTTTTCATTTTTCATAAATGCAGTAATATTATACGAGAAAACAATATTTTTGCTGTATTGATGGCCTGGCACTTTTTCACTTTCAGGAATGTTTTGAATAGCTGGAGACTTTTTGCACTATCTCCCAGTCTAACACGGTCATGTGCACAAATGTTTCAGTGAAATGAAATTGAGTTTTATCTATGGACGATCTTTAACTTCTGTGGTCCCATTCTATATTGGGCGTGGAATACTGGGTTTGAGGTTCTTTTACGTGCCGTAAATCTACGACACGCAGGCTGGCTTTACTTCCCTTCTTAAGGAAGCCATGCTAAGGACATTTATGCCCGTAAAAAACCATCTCCCTCCGCCGGGTTTGAATCCGCGACCTCGGGAACCAGAAGCCACTACACCACGGTGGACGACAAAAAACGTTTCATCGTCTGTCTTGATGTAGAACATTGGAATTTAATGGAAAAGGTCTACGCTAGTCTTGTGACTTTTAGAGATATAAACGTCTTGGAGCATTGTGCTGGCTTGAATCTTTTTTGGGAGAATAAATACGTGTTATTCGATCTTCCAGTAGCCTCGGCTTCCAATAGGGATCTGTAAAGTTCTTCTTTTTCAGTGGGTTCTTATTATTGGAGCTGAAACATTACACACTGAGAATGTTAGAAAAAAACATGTAATGGAATAGCCGGTCTCCTGAAAATAATTATATTTGTCAGATAACAGAGAGAAGGGAAACAATAATCTTTTATGCGGTTGAAGATTCTGTCTAGATATGATAATATAATAATAATAATAATAATAATAATAATTATAAAAGTAGTAATAATAATACTTACATTAATGTTTTCCGGAGTTCCGTTGGTTTCTTAGGCGGATGCTGGAGTGTCACCTGCACTAAATTCTCATTTACCAGGAAATTTTCCGCCCTCTGTCCATCAACTATAGCCTCAGAAGCTTGAACAGATGTGGAGCCGTCTACTTCATCAATACATCCATTCCTGCTCTTTGGGCACGGGAGGTAACATTCGAATTCTGAAAAAAAAATCGTTGTTTCATAATTAGATACTCACTGATTTCATAATGAAAGAGTAAAATGCGTTCAGTTATTTTACATCTTACTTTAACGTTCTCTGCCTGAGATGATAGACGCTGCAATTTTCATTTCACAGGAAATATGGTGTCATTTGATCGTGAACCTTCGGCTTGACTCATTGGATTGCATGCACATGCCCGTTACAAAGTTCAGAATGACACTGGGCAGAGTGTCTTGAAACAAACTCATCGGCCTCATCAATGTCACTGTTCTTGCTCCTCGGGATCCCATTTTCTGAAATTAAGAAATGATTCCATATTAGCCATATTTAAGTATAATTACATCCTCTTATGCACCTCAATGGAAATGTGGTACTTACAAGAGTTCTCTTTGATACAGTGCACAGTTTTTTGTACATATATTGCCTGAAGACAAATTGTCATGATAGGAAGGTATGCTGCATACTGTTGAATGCATAAATCCATTACAATTCTGTTTGTGATTATAAGTGTAATGATGTGATTCCTCCCCGCACTCGCTCCATAAACCAGCCATTTCCATCATAATATCGTTAACCTGTGTAAAGTTGTCGTAAGATTCCATCTCGTGGTAAATGAGTTCAGAATGCCGGCTACTTATATAGACTATATCTGATCGCCGGCTTAAAATACAGGGAAACTTTCCGGAGGTTGGGGTGCCGTGAAAGCTAGAACTTGTTTGAAGGTCTTATCGCCCGCCAAGCGTAGGTATTCAAGATGGAAAGGAGTGGGGAGGGGTGGAAGTTAAAACTTCTTTGATCATATCACCACCCGCAGGCGCAAGTGTTAAAGATGAAAACTAGTGGGGAAGGGATACAAGTTAGAAGTTGTTTGATGACATCAACGCTCGCCAGGTGAAGTTGTTGCAGATGAAAAAGAATGGGATGGGAAGCTAATATACAAGGAGAATCACCTAAAAGTTGCCCGCAAATATTTCGAAAATGGAAAGTGCTAATGCTGTGCATTTTTCACGGCATTGATTGGTAGTCAGGGGCTCGTATATTTAGCCTATAAAATATTTTAATAATACTGAGAAAGTGTATTTTTTGAGCAAAAATACAATTTTTGAATGGAACAATGCCTAGTTACATCAACAGAATAAAGGTAGGGTAAATTAGAATGTCAGTGGCGTTTGTTGCAACATTCTAGTGCAAGTGGTTTACGAGAAATCTTATTTTGCATTTTTTACGCACTGACACTTGTACAACTTGTGATAGTCCAAACCAAAGAAAAACAAAAGGGAATTACAATTCTTCTGTGGATTCTTACAAGTAAAGAGAATCTTGCCCTTCAAAGGTTGTGTTCAAAATGACCACCGGCAGCTTCAATATACGCTTCCAGTCTGCTATGGAAAGATTGCTGCACAAGTTCTAGCATTTCAGCGGAAATTTCAGAGCAGGCAGCAGCAATACGTTCATATTGTCTGGTGTGGTTGGCACATCCTTGTAGGCAGTGTCTTTCAGCCTTCCCCACAGAAAAAGGTCTGAAGGGGTCAGATACGTTGAACGGGTCGGCCAAGGTACAGGTCCTCTTCGTCCATTCCAATGATTTGGAAATAATCCGTTAAGACAAGCTGTAGTACTTCGTGCACTATGGGCAGCCATCTTGTTGGTACCACAGGTTCCTCCTAGTCTACAAAGGAACGTCTTCTAGCATCTGTGGCAGATGTTCTGTCAGGAGGCTGCGTTACTTGTTCGAGTTCATTGTTCCTTCTATGAACAAAGGGCGTATGAGCTGATGGTTCACTATCCTACACCACACGTTGAAACTCCATGGAGCCTGACGTTCCACCTTCGGAAGCCAACGGGGATTGTCAGCAGACCAATAGTGCATAGTAAATGTTGCCTCATCACTAAACAAGATACATGATGTATCTGAAGTATCATGTCTTAACGCGCATGTACAAAAGTTAACACGATTCTCAAAATCGTTTCCAGGCAGCTCTTGATGGAGAGAGATGTGATAGGGGCGGAACCTATGTCGATGGAGAATGCGCAGTACACTTGCCTGACTTATGCCACTTCCACGTGCGATTGTGCGGAAACTAATTTGCGGATCTACTGCAACGGCAGCCAAAACATTAATTTCTGCCTCTTTTCCAGTCACTTGTTTGTTTCTGTTACTTGTTCTAGATGTTACAGCACCACCTGCACGTAATTGGTTGAAGAGGTTGATAAATAATTGCCGAGATGTTTGACGTCAATTGGGATACGTTTCCGCATACACCGTAAAGGAACAAACGGCATTCTTCCTACAGTCTACATACACCATGAGCATGTCGGCTTTTTCTGCATTAGTAAACCCCATCTTCCGCTCACGACTTACTGCTTGAACTGTCACAAACTAACTGACCAGGAAGTCGCAATGCAATAAAACATAACAACATCGTACCTAGCACCTAAGCAGGTTGAATGGGACAAACAATTGTCGGGATGAAAACTTTTCAAAATTTTTCGTAAACCAATTGCACTAGAATCCGGCAAACAAGGACCATTGACATTATAATTTACCCTACCTGTATTCTGTTGATGTAATTAGGCATTGTTCCATTTAAACATTGTATATTACCTTAAAAATACACTTTCTCAGTATTATTAAAATCTGCTTATAGGCTATATGTACGAGACCCTGACTACCAATCAATGCAGTGAAAACTGCACATCAATAGCACTTTTCAAATTCCGGAATATTTGCGGTGCAAGTTTTAGGTGATTCATCCTGTATGTCTAAACTTGTGCAGGTAGCAAACAAAACAGTTTGGCTCACAGGAGTCAGGTGATTCTAGAGGTGTTTCAAGAGCTAGGTCAGTGCCCGTTAATATGCTAAGCGGGTTCAAAGAAACTATGGGATGGAGAGAACGCTTGTTAAGAGGCAATTTACTGCCTGATTAACTTGAGGTGACAGCTGAGGAGAGGTGCGCACTAAACGATAAGTCCGTTATCTATCCCGAGAGGAGAGTGGGTTCAGTTACGCATGGGAGTGTTGACGGTGCACGTGGTTATCTAGGTTTCTGTATTTTTTAAGGCTCGTGTCCGTGCGCGTTATATGTTCGTCTATAACAGCATATATACGAAACGGTTTGCTTTGTTCTGAGTTGTATTTTTTGTATATGTGTGTAAGTGTGAGTGCCTCCGTTGAGTATTTTTTTGGATTTGCGTTTTACTTACTGTTGATACTTGGGCAGTAAACTTAAAGACAAAGTACCGCACTCCCAAACCAGGGAAGTTATTAGCAATGTATATAAATACATGAAAATACATGTAGAGGCTGACGTGTAAACATCAATGTGAAAAACATTGTAAAGAGTGTTGCTGAGGCA
This sequence comes from Deroplatys truncata, assembly GCA_030765065.1. Lineage (NCBI taxonomy): Eukaryota > Metazoa > Arthropoda > Insecta > Mantodea > Mantidae > Deroplatys > Deroplatys truncata. The sequence goes on along the minus strand of CM060976.1, from coordinate 22,262,797 downwards.
ACAGGCGCTTCCGAAAGATGTGTAAGAAGAGTTATTAAGAACACCAAAGAAATTGATAGTGGAATTTCGCCTTAATTCTCCACACCGCATAAAAAGAGACCTAAAAGGTCTTATCGTGCGAGCTTAGATACTTTCAATGAGGCAGTAGTGCGCCGAACTGTGAATGAATTATATATTCTTCACAAGCAAAGACCGACACTGAAGAAGGTGCATGCATAGTTAAAGGACTCGATCAACTTTGAAGGGAGTGTATCTATATTAAGAAAGATACTAATAAAGTTGGGTTTTACTTGGAAAAGGACGAAAAATAATAGAAAGGTCCTAATGGAGCGGCATGACATCAGAACTAAGCGGCTCCATTATCTTAGAATGATAAAACAGAATAGAAGTGAGGGCCGTCCCATAATATATATGGATGAGGCATATATACATTCATCACACTACTCCATATGCTTGGAGTGATGACAGCTTCCATAAGCTCTTAGCACCGGTTTCCAAAGGTCAGCGCCTTGTCAGTATACATGCAGGTGGTGAGTAGGGGTTTATCCCTAATGCATATGTTTGGTTCAAATCCCAGCAAAAAAACTGGAGACTACCACGATGACATGAACTATGTCAATTATGATAAGTGGATAAAAGAAGGACTGATCCCTAACCTTCCTGCAAATTCTGTCCTGGTGTTTGACAATGCACCTTACCACAATGTCGTACTTAATAAGGCATCTACTGCAAGTTCCAGAAGAGACACAATGATTTCCTGCCTGAGAGAAACCTTCCCACGGAACATTTCACTGCCATTGATTTCTCCTCCTTTCACAAACCTGACATCTGTAATATGATCATACCTCTCAAACCCAAAAACCCATATACAAAATAGGCAATTTCCTTTTACGCCTACCACCGTATCATCCTGAGCTGAACCTAATCGAAATGATTTGGGCTGCAGTGAAGAACTGGGTTGCAGAAAGAAACGCCACTTTCAAAATGGATGTCGTAATTAAGTAGCTGACGAGAAGTTTGCTGATATTGCTGCAGAAAACTGGCAGAAAAGATGCAGGCAGGCACGTCATCAATGTTGAGCTAGAATTCATGCGCAGTGAAGGCTTGCAGGAAATTATCATTCATCTAGGGGGCGACACGATGAAAGCAGTGATACCTCCGAGTTTTCTAGTGAAGAGGAAGGTGAAGACTGTCAAGAGGAAGGAACTGCAGACTCAACTGGACCTTCTGCTAGTGTTGCGTCTGTTGTTTGAAACCAGCCTCAAGGCAAGAAGCATGGGGTTGTCCCTCCCTCTTGGGCCTCATGTGGCTACAGTTCATCTCCCACCACCCTTAGTTGCATCTCTTGTACTGCGCAGCGAACGGTCACCTCAAGTTAATCGAACTGTATATACATACAGTGCCAGGTGCTATAATGCAGGTGACATTGTATATGGAAACAAGCTCTGGAGGAGGGTGTGGGTCTTTTTAATTAAGCATGCAGGTGTTGGAGATGGGGTGGGAAAATTGTTGCATGACTAGAAGTGCACAGGCTGCAAATAATGGCGATGTATTAGGGTTTGTTTAGTTCACAGGTGTCAGGTGGTCTGCAGGTGTGTCCAGTGTGTGTGGGGAGGATGGACCAGGGATCATTAATATGATAAGTGCGTTTAAAGAAACCAGGGAATGGGGAGTCCATTTGTTAGCGGTATTCGCATACATTCAAGTGCCAAGTATTCATATAATTAATGGGGAAAAACTGCACGGATAAACGAATAAAGGATTCAGCGTACAGGTATGTACCAAGGGGGACTGGGTTTGTTTTTAAGGGCGCTAAACTCTAGGTCATTAGCACGCTTTTAAAACGGATCATGTCAAAGGCCAGATGTAATGATCAGTACAAAATATCATGACAAAGGCCAGAGATAAACTTGAATATATAAGTCAAAGCAAAAGCCATAGATAAGCGTCAATATAAAATGATAGCAAAAGCCACAGGTAAATATCGATATAAAACATAGCTCAAGTCATAAATAAATACAAATACATAAAACTAAACCGATTAGTGTAAAACACCTGCTATTACGATGACTAAATCCGTATTTGGAAGCTTACCCTTGACACAAAATTAAAACGACCCAGCAACCGCCTGCTCATCATTCGCTAAGACCTCTGCAACACCGTCCGGCAGTTGCACAGAGTTCCGATGATGTGCCAGAACAACACAGTCCAGCAACACGCGACGGGCCGACAGACCTTCACCACAAAGCGGACAAATAGGAGCAGGTGCAGACTTAAAAAGACAACCTGCGTAAAATTGCAGTGACAAGCACGCAACGGAGCCAAAACCATTCTCTCATGGCGAGATAGACGAGAGAAAGCTAACAGGTTTATCGGGATGTCACCCCAAGCTTATTTCCGCCGAGAGCAAACCACTCCTCGTGCCAGTACGATAGCACCGCTCTCCGCACAAGCCCAAATTCCTCGGACGTCACCCGAGGCATTCCAACACTGGGCTCCGTGGCCGCTTCCTTAGCTGCCAAATCCACAAGTTCACCTTCCGGCAAACCAACGTGACTAGGCATCCAAGCACACTCCACATTAACGCTAGAAGCATACACAACATGGAGGACATCCTGGATTAGCTGAACAATGGGGTGGCAGTTGTGCAGCTCACGAGGGTTCTGAAGTGCACTAAGGGAATCCCTAAAATAAGACAATCTCCCAATTTTAGACGGCACATATTCAAAATGGCTCGGTACATGGTACACAGCTCTGAACTATAAATGGATGGCAATCACAAAAACCGAATGTATACGGCTTGGCTCCATGAACACGAGCACATCCAATATAGCTGGTACACCTAGATCCATCATTGTAGATCACAGCTCGGTCACTGTAACCGGACAGAAATTCCCCAAAACCGTTGCGGATACTTAACGTAGACATCGTAGACCTCCGGTATACCGTCATCCCAAGATCTATGTGAGATGCCGCACGCAACCAAGGGGGAAATACCCTCTCCCGCAGCAAACACCCTAGGCATTTGAATGGCGTGCCTTCTAAGAAGAACCCAGAAAAGAACAGCTGCAGGCCTTGGATTAATGAAGCTACTTTTATAACGTTTTGTCCAGCGTAGTGTGAAAAAGGAAGCGAACGTTGGATGTACAAGCATACATTTAAGCGCACAGCCATAATTACCCAAGAGGACATCATGGCGATGTCGCAGAGAAGATTCTGTCAATTCGACGTTAAGACTCATAACTGTGCTAGTGGGAAAAGCACCAATAGCCACCCGAATGCCCCGGTTTTGGACTACGTCTAATCTCCTCAGCACAGATGGTCGTGCTGAGGAATAAATGATACACTAATCGCAGTCAAACAGTCCGATCCGCTCCCCAAGATTTTCCATTTAATATCTGCAAGATATTCAGAGAACGGTCACATCGCGCTTTCAACTGTACTATATGCCATGATCATCAAGGTTTCCTATCAAACGTCAACCACAGGAATCTCGTCGAATCGGCGAATGGTAGTAAATCTGGACAGAATCCGAGCGAAGATGGTAATCGTCTCCTACAGCGCCAGAATTTAACGGTGATTGACTTCTCAGTTGAGAAACAAAAGCCATTTTTGGAACTCCATTCTTGGAGATTATGTATAGAAACAGTGTAACGCAATAACAGCATAACAGTGTAAACCTATCCCTGAGGTACTCCGTTCACCTGAACAAAAAGGTTCTTACTCGGAAAACGCGGTCTTTCATAAACTGCTGAATGAACAGTGGTAAGCATCAACGTATGTTCCAGGCGTGTAGGGAACGTAGTATCCCTTCTCGCCAACACGTATCATAAGCCTTTTGAAGGTCAAAAATATCGCAACGGTTTAACAAGTCTTCATGAATCCGTTCATGATCTGTGTCGATGTCACGAGGTGGTCCATTGTTGAACGGCATCTTCGAACATCGCACCTGATCAGCAGGTTGTGCGTTTCCAACAACCATACTAACCGCCCATTGATCATGTGTTCCATTACCTTGCAAAGGCAACTGGTGGGTAAAATAGGACGGTAACTGGACGGGAGATGACGGTCCTTTCCAGCTTTAAAATGGGTAGGACGGTGACCTCCCGGCATTTTTTCAGGAAAAGTGTTGTCAACCCAAACACGATTATAGACATTGAGTAGGAAAGTCTTACCTTCAGGAGAGAGCTGCTGCAATATCTGTATGTGGATACGATTAGGTCCTGGTGCTGATAGTCGCGAAGATGAAAGAGCGTGTTCTAACTCCGCCATGGTGAAAAGGCGATTGTAATCTTCAAGATTTCCTGAACGAAAAAAGAAACCTTGAGCTTCCACCTGAGTCTTAAGAGGAAGGAACTCAGACGTATAGTTATCTGAGCTAGACACTTGAACGAAAGTATGGCCATATGTGTTAACCATGTCAAATGTATCAACAACAGCTCCTGAAGCTGTTTTAATACCAGCAATTGGTATGTGGGTCGATTTTCCGGCCACACGCCTTAACTTATCCCAAACGACACAGGAAGGTGTATGTCGATTAAATGACGCTACAAACATGTTTCGTGATGTTTTTTGGTATCCTTTAGAACATATCTAGACTTGGCACGTATTTTCTTGTATCCAATTCGGTTATCCTGTGTGGGGCGACGTTGCAAAAATCATAAGAGCACACCAGCGAGCACAAATGGCTCTTCGGCACTCTTCCGTCCACCAAGGGACTGGAAATCGACGAGGGTTGGCAGTTGACCGTTGAATAGCTTGCTCAGCAGCAGAAAGAATCTGCTCTGTGAGACGATCGACCAAAACATTCACAGAGTCGTGCTCATAATTAAACACAGCCCACTGGGGTAAAGGTTCCAGTTGGCATGATCTAAGCGCCATCTAGGTAAGCATGTAGAAAATATATTTTGTGTTAAGAGACTAATAAGACATGGAAAGTGGTCACTAAAGTGTAAATCAGAGATGACATTCCATTGCAAGGAAGCTGCCAACTGTGGTGAACAAACTGCAATATCAAGGTGTGAAAACGTGTTGAAGGAGTCTGAGAGATATATAGGCTCTCCGGTGTTCAAAAGATCTAGATTATAATTCTCCAAGCAATCGGAAATTAATATACCTCTCCCACAAGCCCGAGGTGAACCCCAAAGAGAGTGATGGACATTAACGTCTCTCCCAACAGAATAGGCGTTGATAACTGGCAGACTAGATCTTCTAAATCCATGAGCGAGAGTTCATCGGATAGCGGTAGGCAAATGTTACAAATCGTAAATCGGATGGATGGCAGTTTAATCCTTACAGCCACTGACTGGATGTCAGACTGTATGGATACAGATTCCACAAATATATCATCTCTGATGAGCATCATATCCCCGTGCGCAGGAAAACCATTTTCCGGTGTAAGATCACATCGTGTTATGGTATATCGTGTAAGTTGAAAGCTGTCTTGCGGACGGAGTTTATTCACTTGTAAACATACAACCAAAGTCTCATACTTGCTGAGAAAAATTTCAAGCCCTGGTCGTTGTATTCTAATTCCAGGGATGTTCAATTGTAGGATGCCCATTAGAACTATAAGGGAATAAGTTCTTAATCGTAGAAATTTAATGCGGTGTAGAAAGTGTGGTCAAATCGTTTTCCCTTTTTCTTTGGTGTCAGGCTAACACTTTAACGGAGGATTTATTCTGCCTCTTTTTCACTGTCGTTCTGGTAGTGTGGGCAGAATCGTCCTGCTCCGTCTCCTCCACGGGGGAGGATCCCTTTCCAAGAGAAAATATCGGTTCAAGAACCTCGATCCGATTGGAAGTTGAGAACAGCGAAAATGTTGATCGCCGATGCGAGTACTTCCCAGTATATTCCTCAGAAGAGGATCTCCGAGGAGATGTTTGTGGACTTTTCTTTCCCTTGGATGTTCTGGGTGCAGACTTTACATTTTGTTTCAGAAAGTGGTTTCGGTTATAGGTGGTCTTGAGTTTTATCTGTGGTGCATTATAAGTTGCGAGCTTGCCAGTCCTATTACTTGAAGTGGGTGGTCTTGATGTTGAATTTATTGAAGGAATCTTGGCAGGTGTGGTTGCAGATATAGATGTAGGCTTCGTGGGCTTTGGAAATGATTTGGCTACGAGAAATTTTTCTGAAATTTTAGCCCCGTTAACATAACTGGTTTGAGTTGCAATTTCCCGACACGGTACCAGTTTAGCTGCAACTGGGCTATAGTACCGGACTTCGGGACAGAGATTTGGTGGACGCGCAGGAGTTTCCGGGCTTCCGAAAAGGAAACCTTCTCCTTAATCCGGATCTCTTGGATCGCCCTTTCCTCTGTAAAACGGGACATTCTCGGGAACTAGATGGATGTTCACCACTGCAGTTAACGCATGTTGGAGTTGATGTACCTGCTCACTTTTGTGAGAATTCTCCACAGTTAGTGCAGGCAGCTTCCCCGTTACACAAATCACTTGTACGACAAAAGCGCTGGCACTTATAGCATCTGAGCGGTTTGGGGATATATGGGCTAACTTCAATAGCTTCATATCCTGCCTTAATCCTTTGAGGTAGTTCTACCCGATCAAAAGTAAAAACAGGGTACGACTAGGCACAAATTCACCTCCTTGTCTCCGCTGAACCCGATATACACATGTCACACCTTGAACTTCCAGATTCTGTTGAATCTTCTAATTGGATATCCCGTCCAATGCACGGTTATTTACAATACCGCGCGAGGATTTCAAGGTCTTGTGCATCTCAGCTCGTATGGGGTAGCTAGCTAACATGTTTGCTTTCTGTATAATAACTACCTGGGATGCTGTATGTGCTTCAACCAGCAGTGTGCCATTACGAGTTCTAATACAGGATTTTACTGCACCAGCAATTTTATCCAGACCCTTTTGATAGTGAATGGACTAACCGTACTGAACTTCCTTCCTTCCTTCCTTAGTTCTACTGATAACTAAGTAGTGAGGACCACAACACTCGACTACTTTTTTACAACTACTTTGGTGTTTTTTTTTATTTTTTAGTATTCATAGCGCTTGGATCGTCCACCATTACAAATATCTCCAATGGCATGCTCACATCCTGGGCACCACCCCTGCTTAGGTGAGAGTCCTGGCCTGCATTTGCTCACTTTAAGGTCTCACCTCCCAATTAACAGGTAGAGGGACCCAATCGCCTTCAGGAGTGTAATAGCTCATGTAATGGCCCCTCCCCGGGGCTGATCTTTATCAGTGGAAATGGATACGAACACAGTCCTATATGATATTCAGGGGCTGGGAGTTATGCATTACCCAGTCACCCCTTGAGACTCCCCTCCTCCGTTTCACGCAGCGGTATGCGTCAGACTGTGTTCAGGGAGGTAACTAGACGTTGCTCAAACACGCTTGTGGACCAAGTTGATTGGGCGTTTCGCATAAGCCCTCCACTTCTTAGAGGAAATCAATCGAGAGTGTGGCTCGGGACCCCTGTAGCGCCAATCCCATACCTACCGTAGTAGGCCCCTGGGATGAAGGGGGAGGGGAGTTATCGTTGTTATGTTAATTGGGTTCCCAACTTCCATTGTTATGAAAGTTGTGTTGAAACAGACATAGGGGGTTAAGGACCTGTCAAGTAGATAATAAATGACCTTTTATATAAATTTGGTTGAAGCAGACATTCTATAACAAACACTAATGCTGTTATATATACTATAGTTAAGCAACTTAGAAAAAACCCTTGGGAGGGGTAACTCACCTGGTCACTTATTCTACCTCTCTAGCTGCTTTGGTCGGACATGCCTCTAAGCCGCTGCTTAAGCAGCAAACGCCACAACTTCGCCTAGCCCGTGCTTTATTTTATTCTCACAAAATCGTTTATCACTTAAACACACGATTGTTGTTACTATCCAACTGTAGAGGCAGGACTAAACACACAAGAGCATTGCAACAAAAATGCTGTGTTTGTAGATTGCTGTGACAGGCCATGCAAAGAGAAAGTTCAGCGGGTATGAAAGCAAGCGTTTGCATATAACTAGCGATAGTATTTCGTATTTATAAGGTATTAACATGGGATATCTTCCAAACGTTAATTTACACTTTTTAGGGTATTTCATAGCCTTCACTCCCCCCTCTATCTGTTCAAGGTGAAAAGTTCCTCGCTGATGATTTTCGTAATACAAATTATCTCAACTGAAGTTTTACAAAGAAAACTGGGGGCTTTAAGTTTTTTACAGCGAGGCCAATCACAAATCATAATCATCTGGAAACTGTACTCTTTAACTTATCTCTTATAGAATTGGAGTAAGGATTCTAATTCTTGTGTTAACACTATATAAACAAGTTCCTATTAACTGTTTCTGTACTATAAAATTACTGTGTTCACAACAGTGACGTGACACTTGTTTCCCGCGTATCACTCTACTTCCTCTTTAAGACACCTCACTGGATAATCAGTAGCTAAAGGCAAAAGATAAGTAAGGTAGAGGCGATTTATCCTTCCTGAATACTCCCGCAGTTCGTAGACCGAGGGATTTTACTAAGTTGTTATACTATAATTCTGCAACAGTTGCTGTTTTGGACTCTCCAATTAGCAGTAAAAGCATCGACTATCACATTCTCATTTTCAGATGTGTTGCCATTAGTTCTGACAGTAGGGGAAACTCGTGCATTTATTTTACAATAGAGGTTCTGTAATCTTCACTACAACACATGTGATAGATGTGACAACAATTTTTAAAATTTGACATAGATACTGTGTGACTTACCGCCGCACGAAAATGTTTTGCATATTTTACACTCGCTCTGTTATTTATTTTATTTAATGTTACTGCTGTACATAATCGAGTACTGAATATATCAAATGTTTAAGGAAACTGATAATACACGCGGTATGGGCTACGCTTATGTAGAGTATGACCTGAGCCACAAGCAGAGTGAAGAAGGGACGGTATTTTCAAACGCTAAACCATATCACGTCGAGTTGTAGTTCGTTTCTTTTGGATTCATCCATTTTAGTTTCCGCAGTATATAATAATTGTAAAGGCCAAGAGCGGGTCGCTTACCTAGCCAGGCGACTACAGACACATTGAAAAGTAGTGCTTCGGCTAAATCAGCTTTATCATAACACAGTTAATGCTGCAGGTTACATGTACATGTGCATTCCCCCTCCTCCATCGTTTTGCATTTTTCATTTAAATAAAAGATTCAATTCAATGTTCCATTGATTTACCTACAGGAAACACAGTCATAGATCAGGGTAGAGAATGATGAATCCAGCAATATTTTAGTAATACATGTAGGGCAACTACGAGAAACCTTATCAGCCGTATTTTTTCATCCTTGTGTAGTGCAAAGTGAAACGCAACAATTGTCTATAATGATGTCTGGAACAGAAATGAGAAAACTAAAACTTAGAGGCATTGAAAAAGTATTTGCGATTTATTTCGAAGTATTAAACATATTCGAGTATCGAGTTCCCATCCTTAGAACTTACACTTGACATGGTGAAATTGTTATGTTTAGCAATAATTCCTGCTGCTTCTATGCACAATGTGAGAAACATAGTGTAAAAAACAAAGGCAACGCACACTACATCATAGCTTTACCAGGAATTCCGAGTTTAGTTGCAAGTGGGTGTCTACACATAATTAAGTGTTCTCTGCGTTAAGAGGTTTTACATGCATCAATAAAAACTCCTCAATTTAGTAAAAGTACATATATTATATTTGCTAACTGTGACCATGACAGGCGTTAGAGTTCCTTTTTTTAAACCGTTACTTCAATGCATAATGAGAGAATGTAACTATCTGTTACATTGTAACTGTTATTCTGATTGTAATAATTTAATTTTTTTAAAAGTAAGAGTAATAGTTCTAACTTGTATGGCAAAATTTAGAATGTTATATCGGTATCGGCTTTGACAAAGGCTGATATTATATTTCTCTATGTATGTTCTTATTTGTTTTTTCTTTCAATTTTTCTTTTGACAGTTTTAAAGACAAAGTGAATTATTTAAAGGGGAAAAAACCTTCCAAAAATGCGTCGTTTTCATGTGTTGCTTTTGAGTTGACAAACGGATTAAGTATTCAGTGGCTCTATTCAGTTCACCTTCGAGAAATAAACATTAAAACTTTGGGCGTAAAGTTACAATAAACTCCTGACTTATCTACCATAAACAGAGCATGTTTTGTTCGGCCCATAACGTCAAATGTCGATTTTTCCATCAAGGGAAATGACCCTCCCTATGGTATTCTATATTCTTTGATGCAGCATGGTATATGGCGTGGTTGCTTTTTATCCAGCCGTTGTAAAATTTCTAAAAGAAAAGCAAAATTGCAGCTGACTTGAAGCACTTCGTCGACAATGGCAGTTAAATTACTTTGAATTGCAGAATCTCAGCTTCAGAAATATTTTGACTCTGTATTTGGTATAGTAGACTACGCGACTTAAATTATTTCCATGCAGCACTGATGGAACGTTTATAATTATGTATCTGGGCGAAGCCAGTGGTAAAAGTTGGAGTCGTGTGCACACAGGAAGGTGAATGAGTGCAGGTTGCACAGTAGCACTGTTCTGAGTCACGTGATATGTGAGGCAGTTTTCTGTACCGAAAACATGCTATATTAATGCATTATTAATAAAGATGTATATAAAATATATTCTTGATGTAATCATAGTGTTAATTAATATTTGTGTGATTGTTATTTCACTGTATATGTTAGTGATATTTCTGGTATACGATGCAAGAATATTTCCACTGGACACGATTTTATGAGCAAGAACTTGCTTCACCCAAAAGTAAGGGAAAACTTCAACATAGCATAAAGAGCTTTTGTTGACAGTGCGCGCTAGAAAGGCATGAGTTGCACCACGCTAGGGGAACTCCGAATAACGCTACAGGCCGGGGATTCCACCATTGTCTCAAATCATGGGAGTGTTGAGAAGCCAATAGGGAGAAACTAAACCCATCCCCCAGATTCCTCAAATTTGAGAAATCGCGCGACTAGTCAGGCAGTAAGAAGCTATATAAGCTAAGGTCTGGGAGACAAGTTAAGCTTTTTGTTAAATTCACTTGCGGGATAAATACGCAACACGAAACGTAAACTTTTCGCGCCAAAACAATAAGTGTAAAAATGTAATGTAAAGAGTATCGTGTGTGCGACGGTGGCTATTTCAAAGTGAAAGTACTTGTGTTAACTCACCTAACGTTAGAATTACAACAGTCAGAGAAATGATTCCACGTTCCTAATATGTGCGACATAAGGAACAAAGAACTGTCGAGTGCGTGAAGTGAAGTCGTTTCAAGGAAGTGTTATGCGTAAGTGGACAATCTTCAGCGAATGAAGTGTGTGAGCGAACTAACGATCCCAAGTCCAACAAAGTGGAAACCCGTCAATTATCGCTATCAGAACTATTGTAAAGTAATTCAAAGATTTACATTTTAATGCAAACTTATTTAAAGTAAATACCACCAACTTAAGCTTAATTAGTGTCTTCAAATTTAGCACGTCGTCTTATGAAGCACACCCTTGAGATACCTATATCCAGTATCATGTTCAATAATAATATTTATCAACAGCCGACAGTAGCTGTCGACAAAGAGCTTGCAGCAGCTAGAATCTGAAGACACGACCTCGTAACTAGCCGACTCTATTAGTAATTACAACAATACCGCCTCTATTCAGCCAGAGCAATAGTCATAGAGTGATTACTTTGAGTTACTTCGCCATTTATACTGCATAATTAATGACAAGAAATGACAATCGACAAGGAGGATAACGCGGCACCTGCCAGTGCCTAGCGAGTGAGAAAGAAAGAGACAGTGTAGTATCTGTCTCTGTCTCTGTCTCTGTCTCTCTCTCTCTCTCTCTCTCTCTCTCTCTCTCTCTGCGCAATGGCTTTCCCTACCCGCGTTCGTGTGTGTTCCCGATATATTACGCTGTAAACCTTGGTAGATGAGAGGTTTGTTAAGTGTGTACGGAATAGATATTGGATTTTTAAAAAAAATATTTTTAGTGTTTTGAAATCTCCTATTTAAGAATAGTGTATCCATTATGAAGGTATTATAACTGTCAGTGCATTATTTTTAATTATCCATAAAATGCTGCACATACGTATGCTGCTTCAAATTGTCATACATTAAGTTGCAGAACTTTGAAGACAGTTTACTTTTTTCCTATTTAAGGAACATGTTCTCAGGTTCTAGTTACTAACACAGAAATTTCAGGATTTATTTATTTTGTATCGGTGTAAATGCTCATGCTGTTATGTATAGAATTTATTAAGATTAAGGACTGATATGAAACAAACATGATTGAAAAATTAGGAAATAATTTGAATTAAACAGAAACATTTATATCTCATTAAAATAACACACCTAAAAACCAACTGATAACACCAGTATGAACATCCACGGTCTATACAAGTACTGTTAAAATAGCATGTGCATAGATTTAATGGTTCCTGAGAAAATGTACCTTACATTACTCAGTTTCACATTATGAGAGTACGAGATTCCGTGTACCTTTAGTGAATATTCACACTATACTGTTGCGAAGTTGACTGCTTTGGAAAAATATTATTTTGGAAAGATGCTACAAGATCTGTGATTATCTATTGGAATGGTGTATTATTTTTCGGTTGCATACCTCGATCTATGAAGTATTCTATAACTTTTGTCGTCTAAGACCATAGGTGACCTAATCAAGGTGCTACTATACTATCCCTGCGCACCTCTGAATGTTTGGTGGTTGATTCCTAGATATCCGTTTGCATTTTATGCTACATTTGATACAAAGGAACTGAATGTAAGGAAAAGGAATTATAAGATTTATTCTTTAAAAGTGTCCACGCTTTTAAGTCTTCAAGATACGTCAAGTGTATTGCCTTCAGAGAGTTAATGGGTTCAAATATGGATAGTTGCCAGTAGTTATAAATTACTCAGGAAAATATTCCATTTATAAATTTTAAAGTAAAGACGTACTTCAGTTGGTACTAACGTTGGATATTGTGGCAACACATATTAATTTCTCTTCTTAGAAATATCAGGTATCACTTGTTTTACAAAGCTGAAATGTATAATTATTAAACATAAATGTCAGAACCAAAATAAGTTTATTTCTCTTTCTTTAAGTTTAACGTTCTTTAACCGGATAGGTCATATCGGACTTGAATGAACGAAATGGTTGAAATGATGCTCAAATGGGCCCGGGGCCCCTAGAGCACAGTTACCCAACATTATTCTCAGGATAAGGCAAATACCGCAAAAACCCCTTATGCAGGTATCTCCCTTAACCGAGATTCGAACTCGGATCATTTTGAATGCGAGGCGCACACACAGTGGAGTTAGGGCTAATGCGATCATTGTCAATGGTTTCTAAATTTTTATTATGCTTACATGTTATCAGCAGACAGGGATTAACTGAATACGCAAATATGGGCAACGTGAAGGAAGACTACGTGTTTGCTGTGATAACCTGGCAGAGGGGTTTTAGTAAGTAGACAGAGTAATCGTGTTGGAGGTGGCGTCAGGTACTAGTCGGTCACAATATGAGTGCGTGTGGTGGGAAAAGGAACTAAGCAGTCACGGAACAAGTGGGGGACAATCAGGTAAAAGAAATCGCAGTTCCGAATTGCATTTACTAGCGAGGTTGAGGGCTGCAAATGTGGTAGTTTTCATTGCAACTGTACATTCCTCTATCGCGTTGTCGCTAATTAATCCCATGCCTTGGTGACATTTGCTTCTTCAACAAAGCAGTGGCACCCTCCTCCAAGCGCACTCATATCGTAGCCGACAGTAATATTGCAACTATATCATATTTACAAATTCCACCCGCTGGGTGCCTCCGCATCAGAAATGGGTCCAGTCATCACTTGGTGGAATGAGATAACCCTCTAAAGTCATAGACCATAAGGGGAGCGTTTGAGAGGACGACGAGACATGTTTACAAGCATCTACATTAAAGATGCCAGAAGCATTTGAGGCAATAGAACAGGTTGCAGAAACAATGAACCAAGTTCAGGCGGAAATTGTTAATAGAGCGTGACAAAGAAACTTAAAAGAATTACACAGAACGAAGATACGCAAAAATGTATAAAACGAGGGAATCTCAAGCAATTCTGATATTTCATGCTTTTTTATTTGCTCCTCTTACATTGAGTCATGTGGACAGTAGTTCTTCAAAATATAAACGCTGTATACATGCTAATTGCATGCGATTGATTTTCCATGCAATTGGGAAATACATTATTGAACACTGTAATACACATGGTGTAAAAGAAAGGCCAATGCCAGATTTCTGTGCATTAACAGCTTAATTGCACAATGACATAACTTTATTATACACTGTCAATAGCTAAACATAGATACATTGCGTTTTCCTTCTAATACTCCTTAATCTTGGTCTACATTCCTAGCTTGTTAAAGGTAAAGATAGAACGAACGGAAGGGGTCCCCGAAACCGGGGCAGGCTGTCGGCCCCTTATGCTTCTACTGTGATACCCAGGAGGGAGGGATGACGGGATAGACCCGAAAGGCAACCAGATTGGGATGAACGACGGGCGCAAGTACAGACGGGGTCCCTAATTTTTCCAGATTGAACGTCTCTAGCGCCGCCTGAGCCCACTCTATTGGGCTTTGAGTCCCCAGGGTTACCCCAAAGGAGCTCCTGCCCGAAAGCATCTAGAGACGGGTACCAGCCGAGCAGTCCGTGAAAGATGTTAGCATGAAACTTCCACAGAGCGCACAGCCATCGTACAGCCGCAACCCCCGTCGCCTGGTCTTACAACCTTGAAACAGATGTCAAGGAAGATGATGGGTACAGGAAACGGGGCTCAGGAGAGTCGTGGTAGAAGGCCTTCGCCTGCCCACCCGGGGAAACCACGAAAAACACATGGGCCAGAGTGAGTGATAGGCGAAGATCGAACCCAGGACCTCTCGAATACGAGTCACACAGCTACCAGCGCCACCTCACTCGGTCGAAGTAGGTTTTTTTATTATTATTTTTATTTATTTATGGACACTCTTTAACTACTATGGTCCTTAGCGTCCCATTCTATATTGGGCGTGAAAGATCTGTAATTATGCTCAGAAGCCTCTTTATCAGGCTTGAGGTTCTTTTGCGTGCCGTAAATCTACGACACGGGACCACTGGCTTTACTTCCCTTCCGAAGGAAGCCATGCTAAGGATTTTTACACCCGAAAAAATCCATCGCCCTCCGCCGGGTTTGAACCTGCGATCTTGGGAACTAGTCGAAGTAGGGTGTACTGCTTTCAACTGTACATGACATTTGTTTAGGGTTAGGATCCTAAGCGGAGAGGGACTTAACACCTCGACCTAAGTACATCTTTTGTGCCTATGGCCCGGGAGGGAGGTGCGAGGTGAGAGGAGACAGAGGGCAGCCGGACCAGGAGACACGACAAGCAGAGGGCAGGGCCCCTATCAGTTCCAGATTTATACTCCCACGTTGGGCATTGGAGCAGCCGAGTCCTCTCCCCTCTGTGGGTATTATCATCCCCTGGGAGTTCAGGACCGAGACCGTCCCTAATTCGGGAGACAAGGTTTACTCAGAGCATCCTTTTTCCCTGCCATGCACACGTCGAGAACTCCCGCCGACACCTGTAACCCTGAAAGAAACCAAACAGATGAAAGGAGAAGTGAAATGCCAATGGAGGTGAAATGGAGGGACAGGAAATTCGGGAGACTTAATGATCCTTCCCAGGATTCGCCTAGCCACCCGGGGAAATCCCGAAGTAACCCATGGGTCAGGAAGGTCGGCCGCGGGGATCGAATCACAACCTCCGAATGCTGGCCACACACGTTACCGCCTGAGCCATCCCGCTCGGTAAACATAATTGTTTACAGAGAACACCACAAGTTGCGGATCATAACCAATTCCATTTTTTCTCGGCACCTTACTAACTTAATGGTTTACTTAATAAAGTCCATCTGCCGGTGATAACATTACAAGTTCGCTGAAACCTCATTAAATAAACACCCGCTAAACCAAACTAGGTACACGATACTGATTTCTAATTGCACACTCGTCTGGAAGACAGGATAGCAATTGCAGCACAATTTTATGTGCAAAAATCTGATGTGATACTTTCTCTACCTTCTATCGCGTATTAGTATACACATTATTGTTATTCAAATTTATTGTCCTATCTACTTAATTTAATCAAGATAAACCTTTCGTTATAGATGTATAGATACAAACGGAACAGCGATAGTCAAATGTTTACGAACTGGACGCTATACGCTGGCCTTAAAATTCCATACTGTTTCCATGACATCGCGAGAAACAACTGAATGTTGACAGGACTGTAATGACTAAGTAATGAACAGTTCGAACCATTAATAACGTATATCTAAGAAACAGCTTATGTCACAAAAGACTTATTTCAAATAAATGGTGTGCTTTAAAGGATCTACACTTTTTGCGTAGTACGTTTTCGTCTGTCGCCAAGCGTTTACCAGTTATACAAGATTATACAAAATTCCTTCCGAATGAAAAGGACTTCACAGGCTAATCCTAGAAAATTCAAGATATACATTTTATTGGTCATGTAAATATCTTTGGTGTTTTAATCCAAATCGCTATAGCCATTTTTTATAAAATCAATATGCTCCATATATATAGGATAGTTGGAGGTGGGGGGGATTTTCTTGAAAATCTTCGTGTCGCATCTTTGAAAGATATTGAACTTAAATACCCAGTTTGGTATTGGTCCGACTTTTCGTTTTTGAGTTATGCTGTTCACACATACAAACACACACACAGACAGCCACGTACATGTTTCCAAAAGACTTTATTTGGATTTAGGGGCCTCAAAACATGTATTTAAGGTGAAATATATGTATGGAATTTTTGGGTGGAGTGAAATACCTTCTCTGCCTACAAAGTAGTGGTAGGGAAAGTAAAAATGTTGTGATTCTTACCACCGATATCTCGAGTCGAGCATCTATCAAATCGAAAATCCTGCCTTTATTATACTACATTAAATAGAAGGCTGCTGTAGATAATTAAGCAGAGGCTTACCTGCGTAACGACTGAACCTCCTCACTGTGCTATTGGAGGAATAACGTCCAGGATACTCAACAGAGTTCGTGCGTTGCAAATTACGGGCCCTCGTACCCTCATCTTCCTCTTCACTGCCCCTTTCTCTTGCAACATAACAATTACACTTTATGTACACTTTACATTAAAGTAATGTAAATATTTTCTTATCCTATTGTAAGTGTTTCTGATGCACAGCATTGCATTAATGCCTTACTCTGTCTGTATATACCATTACAGACAATTAGAATGGTAGTAGAAAAATCAGATATGATACATTCACATGACTTTCTCTGCCCTCTAAGGTTTATTAGTGGGTATACAAACTATTCTTACTAAAGCTTATTTTTATATCTACTTCATTTAAATCAAAAATAAGTATTTGCAAAAACACCAACATTACTCATTTCGTTATACATAAAAAGGGAACAGCAACCGTAAAATGTTTAAGAACTGAACGCTACACCCCCATGGCGCTACGGCGTATGCAAGTGCCTTGGCCTGCCAACCTGACACTCAGCCACACTCCCACATACACACACCAGAGGTGGGCGATCATACAACCGATACGGGGAGAATGTGGCCAGATTCATGCATCCCCCAGCCGAAATATTGTCTCTCGAGGCCCAGGGACGCTATACGCTGACCTTAAAATTCCTTACTCCTTCCATGCAATCGCGAGAAACAACTGATGTTGACAGAACTTTAAGAGAATGACCAAGTGATGAACAATTCGAACCATTCTTGACGGATATCTCAGAAATGCCTAATGCCACGAAAAAGTATGTTTTAAAGAGATCTATATGTTTTGTGTAGTAGGTTTTCGTCTATGGCTTAATGTTTACCATTTATACAAGATTATACAAAATTCCTGCCTAACGACGAGGACTTGATAGGCTATTCGCAGAAAATTCGAGATAATTTTATTTTTCATGTAAAAATCTTTAATAAACGGTATTTTAATCAAAATCGTTAGAGCCATTTTTGAGAAAATTAAAATTTTCGAAAAATGTTCCATGTAAGGGTAATCTTGGGTGGGGGGATTTTCTTGAAAACCTTCGTGTCGCATCTCTGAAAGATACTGAACCTAAATACCAAGTTTGGTGTTTATCCGACTGTTCGTTTCTGAGTTATGCTGTTCACAGACACACACACACACGGACATGTGTCCAAAAATGCTTTTTTTGGATTCAGGGGGTCTCAAAACATATATTTTCGGTGAAATCTCAGTATCGAATTTTTGGGTGGAATACAATACTTCCCCTACTTACTATATGTAGTAGAGAAAGTAAAAATCTATGATTGTGACTTGACTTTCACACGACTTTCTCCAGTCACTATCGTTATTTTTATATCTTTTATACAAACCAATCTTACAAAGACTAATTTTTCTAAATACATGAAAGGCGGGAATAATGTTTCTAGAAATAGCTTAAAATGTACTTAAATACCAAGTTTGGTACTTGTCCGACTTTTCGTTTTACTTTCTCTACTACGTAGAGTAAGTAGAAACATTGCATTCCACCAAACAATTCGATACCGCAATTTCATCGGAAATACATGTTTTGAGGTGCTGTGAATCCCAACGCATTTTTTTGAAAAACGTCCGTGTGTATATCTGCTTGTCTGTCTGCCTGTCTGGAACAGCATAACTCAAAAATGAAAAGTCGAATAAATGCCAAACTTGATATTTAAGTTTAGTATCTTCCAAGGATGCGACACAAAGATTTTCAAGAAAATCCCCCACCCCAGAATACCCTTTATGGAACATTTCTTGAAAATTTTGATTTTCTCAAAAATGGCTCTAAATATTTTGATTAAAATATCATGTATTTAATATATTTTTAATTTTCTGGGAATATCCCCGAAAGTCCTCTTCATTGGGAAGGACTTTCGTATGACTGGTAAACCGTAAGAGATAGGCGAAATTTTACCACACAAAAATGTCGATCTCGTTAAAACACAATCTGTGTCACATACATTGTTTTTTGTCGAGTGAACCATTTTCGAGATATTTCTTCTTATTTGCTTGAATTTTCCAATGCTTATACTTTTTCGCAAATGGGAATTCGTTATTTCTTTGTTTTTTTTAATGCCCTGGACATGCAAGGAGAACAGAATGCTCCACATATCAACCAGCTCTTAGAAGATATAACTATTGCTTAAAGCCTACAATATCTCACTTGTACCTACAAGAAAATTAGGAATAATACAGTTACTGCAAATGTTTATCTCGATTAACATGAAGTGGATAGAGAATAAGCGTTTGTAAAAATAGTTAGTACAAGAGTGGAGGATGTCATGTCAGTGCAATGCATCAGATTTTTTGATGTTCACAGTCACACATACTGACAAAAACACACACACACACACAAACACGGACATGTTTCCAAAAATACTTTATTTGGATCCAGGGGACCTCAAAACGTATATTTTCGGTGAAATCCCAGTACCGAATTTTTGGGTGAAATGTAATACTTTCTTCACCTACTATGTAGAAAAAGCAAATACAAAGGCTATTAAAGATGAAATCTTAGAAACGTATTTCACGAAGTTGTGGACAGACAAATATGCGTATAAAAAGGGTAAAATAAAATGAAAAAATCTGATGTGTTACACTCACATGACTTTCTCTACTCTTGTACAATCTATTTTTACAAACGCCTATTCTCCATATGCTTCATGTTAATCGAGATGTCGAGATGTCAATCTTATTGGTAATTTTCTTGTAGATGCAAGGGGAATATGGTAGTTTTTAAGCCATAGTCAAATATTTTAACGCTGGTTGCTATGTGGTGCATTCCATTCTCTTTGCATGTCCAGGACATAAAAAAATCTGATGTGTTACACTCACATGACTTTCTCTACTCTTGTACAATCTATTTTTACAAACGCCTATTCTCCATATGCTTCATGTTAATCGAGATATCGAGATGTCAATCTTATTGGTAATTTTCTTGTAGATGCAAGGGGAATATGGTAGCTTTTAAGCGATAGTCAAATATTTTAACGCTGGTTGCTATGGCGCATTCCATTCTCTTTGCATGTCAGGACATAAAAAAATGAATAACGTATTTGAGAAAAAGTATAAGTATTGGAAAATTTAAGGAAATAACAAGCAATATCTCGAAAACGGTTCACTCAACAAAAGAAATGTATATGACATAAGTTGTGTATTTTAACGCGATCTACATTTTTTGTGTAGTAAAATTTTGTCTATCTCTTATGGTTTACCAGTTATGCAAAAGTCGTTCACAATGAAGAATACTTTTGGAGACATTCCCAGAAAATTGGAGATATACATTTCATTTCTCATGACATTATCTTAAACATATGATATTTTCATCAAAATCGTTAGAGCCATTTTTGAGAAAATTAAAATTTTCGAAAAATCTTCCATGTAAAGGGTAGTCTGGGGTGGGGGGATTTTCTTGAAAACCTTCGTGTCGCATCTCTGGAAGATACTGAACCTAAATACCAAGTTTGGTGCTTATCCGACTGTTCGTTTTTGAGTTATGCTGTTCACAGACACACAGACACACACACACACAGACACACACACAGACACACACACACACACACAGACACACACACGGACATGTTTCCAAAAATGCTTTTTTTGGATTCAGAAGGTCTCAAAACATGTATTTCCGGTGAAATCTCGGTATCGAATTTTTGGGTGGAATGCAATACTTCCCCTACTTACTATACGTAGTAGAGAAAGTAAAAATGAATAACTGAAGCCCGTAACTTAAACATATCGAAGAATCTTTGGAATAGATCATGGAAATAAAAAGCTAATGAAGTGGAATATGCTAATGCCAACTTCGTATAACATACATCTACAAAGTTTTAGGAATGTCTTCTGCGATTTTACCTGTGATGGAAATAAGATTCAATTCCCGAATAATGGAGGACAATAAACTTAGCCATATTTAAGAAAGTGGTGATTCAAACCCAGAAATGTATAGAGGAACAATAAACTTAGTGTAATGTATAAAATTTACGGAAAGATGAACGAAAATATTAGAAGCAATAACAATTTTACTTCAGAAAACCTACATGCTAAACACACAGTGCTCATATTTCCTCTAAAGCAAATAAAAGGAAAAGGAAAGGAATTCAATGTAGAACACATATTTTCTATTTATTCATTATATTAAACCATTATGAAAGGGGATATACCACACACACATATATATAAGAATTGTACATAGTAATAATATAATTCACCAAGGAATATGTTAAAACATTCAACAACCAAGAATTGTACAATGCAGATTGTAAGAAACGCGCGAGCTAGCAAATTCCAGGTAAAAGATAATTAATTCTAAGTAGAGCCCACCTTTCACCAAGCTAATGAACAGGGAGCCAGTAGCGGTAAGGAGAAATAGAAAGAGACAGATAGAGAAAAGAAAGAGACGGAGATATTGAATCCGCTTCATGACGCGCCATGGTGACGCGTAAGCCTAAAACTTTGGAGTAGAATATTCTCATACATGTTAAGGTAACGCGGTCTGAGGACCAATTAGAAATGTCGTAACATCTTGAGGCGCAGAGGTAAGGTCACTAGACTCAGGTATTTAAAGGCGAACAAAGCCCCAGATTTTCACTCTCTTCTAGAATTTCGGCGACACAAAGTGCTACGCTCTTGACGACAGATAGACGTGTGTACATATGGGTGGGAAGACGTGTGCAGCTAGTTTAGGCTCCTGATTTATTCAAACGGTGGGTTTGATAAATGGGAAAGCTTAGCCGCCCATAAATATTTAAATTCATAATAAACCACATTTATTAAATGCAGTATATTTTTAATTTGCCTCACCCACGATAACCCTGAGAAGCAAGAATTAACTATATAGGTATAGATTAGGATTGGAAAACACAGCAGCCGACGGGCATCCATAGCCGAGGACAAGAACACTGCAGTAGATAGCATCAACCAGAGGAACGACGCATTCCAGATGCTACTAATCAACGATTTCCCGCTAAAATAGATAATGCATAAGGACCAAAATATAGGACATTTTTGTATGTAAACATGATGTTTATATCCATATGACTTCTCTATCCGCTCAACAAACTATTATTACAAAAGCATATGCTTTATCTACTTCAAGTTACTCGAGATAAACATTTGCAAAATGGTTTTGTTACACATTTCCTGTAGGTACAAGTGGCTTAGAGGAATGCAATAAGCTTAAGCGAATGTCAAATCTTTCAAGAGTTAACAAACGCAATACAACTAAATAATTACCACGGAATAGTAAACAAATTAAATACAGTGGATAATTATCGCGAAGTAGTAAACAAATGCAATACAACTAAATAATCACCGCGAAGTAGTAAACAACTGCAATACAAGTAAATAATTACCGCGAAATAGTAAAAACTGCAATACAACTAATTAACTAACGCTTAGTAGTAAACAAATACAGTACAGGTGAATAATTACTAAGGAGTGGTGAACAAATGCAATACAACTAAATAACTACGGCGTAGTAGTAAACAAATGCAATACAAGTGAATAGTTACTGCGGAGTGGTGAACAAATGCAATGCAACTAAATAATCACCGCGAAGTAGTAAACAAATGCAATACAAGTAAATAATTACCGCGAAATAGTAAAAACTGCAATACAACTAATTAACTAACGCTTAGTAGTAAACAAATACAATACAGGTGAATAATTACTAAGGAGTGGTGAACAAATGCAATACAACTAAATAATCACCGCGAAGTAGTAAACAAATGCAATACAAGTAAATAATTACCGCGAAATAGTAAAAACTGCAATACAACTAATTAACTAACGCTTAGTAGTAAACAAATACAATACAGGTGAATAATTACTAAGGAGTGGTGAACAAATGCAATGCAACTAAATAATCACCGCGAAGTAGTAAACAAATGCAATACAAGTAAATAATTACCGCGAAATAGTAAAAACTGCAATACAACTAATTAACTAACGCTTAGTAGTAAACAAATACAATACAGGTGAATAATTACTAAGGAGTGGTGAACAAATGCAATACAACTAAATAACTACGGCGTAGTAGTAAACAAATGCAATACAAGTGAATAGTTACTGCGGAGTGGTGAACAAATGCAATACAACTAAATAATCACCGCGAAGTAGTAAACAAATGCAATACAAGTAAATAATTACCGCGAAATAGTAAAAACTGCAATACAACTAATTAACTAACGCTTAGTAGTAAACAAATACAATACTAGTGAATAATTACTAAGGAGTGGTGAACAAATGCAATACAACTAAATAATAATCCCGAATTAATAAACAAATACAATACAACCAAATAATTACCGCGAAGTAGTACAAAAATGCAATACAAGTGAATAGTTATTGCGGAGTGGTGAACAAATGTAATACAACTAAATAATAACCCCAAATTATTAAACAAATGCAATACGACTAAATAACTACCGCTTAGTAGTAAACAAATGCAATACAAGTGAATAGTTACTGCAAAGTGGTGAACAAATGCAATACAACTAAATAACTACCGCTTAGTAGTAAACAAATGCAATACAAGTGAATAGTTACTGCAAAGTGGTGAACAAATGCAATACAACTAAATAACTACCGCTTAGTAGTAAACAAGTGAATATTTACTGCGGAGTGGTGAACAAATGCAATACAACTAAACAACTACGGCGTAGTAGTAAACAAATGCAATACAAGTGAATATTTACTGCGGAGTGGTGAACAAATGCAATACAACTACATAACTACCGCTTAGTAGTAAACAAATGCAATACAAGTGAATATTTACTGCGGAGTGGTGAACAAATGTAATACAACTAAATAACTAGCGCTTAGTAGTAAACAAATGCAATACAAGTGAATAGTTACTGCGGAGTGGTGAACAAATGCAATACAACTACATAATAACGACGAAGTAGTAAACAAATGCAGTAAAAGTGAATAAGCACGGCGCAGTGATGAACAAATGCAAAACAAATAAATAATTACCGCGAAGAAGTAATCAAATGCAATACAACTAAATAATTACCGCGAAGTAGTAAACAAATGCTATACAACTGAATAATTACCGCGAAGTAGTAATCAAATGCAATACAACTGAATAATTACCGCGAAGTAGTAATCAAATGCAATACAACTAAATAATTACCGCGAAGTAGTAATCAAATGCAATACAACTGAATAATTACCGCGAAGTAGTAATCAAATGCAATACAACTAAATAATTACCGCGAAGTAGTAATCAAATGCAATACAACTAAATAATTAGCGCGAAGTAGTAAACAAATGCAATACAACTAAATAATTAGAGCGAAGTAGTAAACAAATGCAATACAACTAAATAATTACCGCGAAGTAGTAATCAAATGCAATACAACTGAATAATTACCGCGAAGTAGTAATCAAATGCAATACAACTGAATAATTACCGCGAAGTAGTAATCAAATGCAATACAACTGAATAATTACCGCGAAGTAGTAAACAAATGCAATACAACTGAATAATTACCGCGAAGTAGTAATCAAATGCAATACAACTAAATAATTACCGCGAAGTAGTAATCAAATGCAATACAACTGAATAATTACCGCGAAGAAGTAATCAAATGCAATACAACTGAATAATTACCGCGAAGTAGTAAACAAATGAAATACAACTAAATAATTAGCGCGAAGTAGTAAACAAATGAAATACAACTCAATAATTACCGCGAAGTAGTAAACAAATGAAATACAACTAAATAATTAGCGCGAAGTAGTAAACAAATGAAATACAACTAAATAATTAGCGCGAAGTAGTAAACAAATGAAGTACAACTAAATAATTAGCGCGAAGTAGTAAACAAATGAAATACAACTAAATAATTACCGCGAAGTAGTAAAAAATGCAATACAACTGAATAATTAGCGCGAAGTAGTAAACAAATGCAATACAACTGAATAATTACCGCGAAGTAGTAAACAAATGCAATACAACTGAATAATTACCGCGAAGTAGTAATCAAATGCAATACAACTGAATAATTACCGCGAAGTAGTAATCAAATGCAATACAACTCAATAATTACCGCGAAGTAGTACACAAATGCAATACAATTAAATAATTACCGCGAAGTAGTAAACAAATGCAATACAACTGAATAATTACCGCGAAGTAGTAAACAAATGAAATACAACTAAATAATTAGCGCGAAGTAGTAAACAAATGAAATACAACTCAATAATTACCGCGAAGTAGTAAACAAATGA
This sequence comes from Deroplatys truncata, assembly GCA_030765065.1. NCBI lineage: Eukaryota > Metazoa > Arthropoda > Insecta > Mantodea > Mantidae > Deroplatys > Deroplatys truncata. The sequence goes on along the minus strand of CM060976.1, from coordinate 22,237,513 downwards.
AATACAACTAAATAATTAGCGCGAAGTAGTAAACAAATGAAATACAACTAAATAATTAGCGCGAAGTAGTAAACAAATGAAGTACAACTAAATAATTAGCGCGAAGTAGTAAACAAATGAAATACAACTAAATAATTACCGCGAAGTAGTAAAAAATGCAATACAACTGAATAATTAGCGCGAAGTAGTAAACAAATGCAATACAACTGAATAATTACCGCGAAGTAGTAAACAAATGCAATACAACTGAATAATTACCGCGAAGTAGTAATCAAATGCCATACAACTAAATAATTAGCGCGAAGTAGTAATCAAATGCAATACAACTAAATAATTAGCGCGAAGTAGTAAACAAATGCAATACAACTAAATAATTAGCGCAAAGTAGTAAACAAATGCAATACAACTAAATAATTACCGCGAAGTAGTAAACAAATGAAATACAACTAAATAATTACCGCGAAGTAGTAAACAAATGAAATACAACTAAATAATTACCGCGAAGTAGTAAACAAATGAAATACAACTAAATAATTACCGCGAAGTAGTAAACACATGAAATACAACTAAATAATTACCGCGAAGTAGTAAACAAATGAAATACAACTAAATAATTACCGCGAAGTAGTAAACAAATGCAATACAACTAAGTAAATACCGCGAAGTAGTAAACAAATACAATACAACTGAATAATTAGCGCAAAGTGTTAAACAAGTGTAGTACAACTAAATGAAAGGAAGTAAAGCCGGTGCTCCCGTGTCGTAAATTTACGTCACGTAAAAGAACCTCAAGTCTGATAAGGAGGCCTCTGAGCAAAATTAGCGGTCATTCTCGCTCAATATAGAATGGGACGCTAGGACCACAGCAGTTAAAGAGCGTCCATAAATAAAATCTTAAAAATTAAATAAAAAAGAATAAATAATTACCGCGAAGTAATAAACAAATGTAACACAAGTCAATAAAAATAAATGCTACTGTAATTACGCCCAAGGACATACTTGCTCCTCCGTGGTGCATTGTTAATCTTAATAAAGGCTGCTTTGCATCAATGTATACAAAAATAGAAAAGAAGATAAGAGTTCTGGAAGAAGTACATGTGTAGAAGGGAAATAGAGTTCTGGGGGACAGGACAAGCATTGAAGAAGTAATGCCAGACAACATAATCAGAATTCGATAAATCGCGACAGAATACGTAATCGGAAGTGGTGTAACAACTTTCGCGTATTTTAAAGGCCAAATATGATACATTAACGTAATTTTAGCGATGTTTATTCCTACAAGGTGGTCTACCTGGCATTGTGCAGTACACTAGCGCTTGCAGATAGCTCCCCGAAGTTGCCCGACGAAGTTCGAGCGAATACCGAAAAAGAACGAAAGGGAACGATCTTCCAGTTCAAGGGGGAAGGTAGTCCATTCCGGCACATTTTGCTCCCATTGGCTGTGGTCAAATACGTAACGTGGAACGTTGGCGCGCGCATTTCGACTGGCAATTGAAAGTGAATACATAAAGCCATGCGTTTCAAAGCATGAATTTGTACATACATAGTACAAATCGGTTTAAGTTCAGTATCTTCCAAAGATGAACTGGCTTTGTGTATGCATAAGTGGCTAAGTGCAATTACAATTACCTATATGATCATTCCAATAGATTGTAATAACAGACATTCAAGAGGTTAGAATTTAATGGACATTTTAATTGGGTAGGCCATTCAAATGTATATTAATGTAGGCACATGTTCCTTAAAATACCATACAAATGTATTATACAGTATTATTAAATATGAATGTGAATGCAATGTCTCTAAATAATAACAATGTCTCTTTGTGTTTAACCATATCACACCCACCCTTCATAATTGTCAATCACTTTAACATGTCGTTTAGTGTGCCAGTATTAATTGTTTTTTCATATGTTGACTGCAGAAAGAATGTAACAGCACATGCTGGTTTATACATTTGGGTGGCTGGATGAGACACTCGTTCATTAGTATTGCTCTCTGTCCTCCATAGTATTTTGAATTTTAATATCCCTTTTAACTTCACAGGTTTACAGAGATTGGAGACTGGTGGGAGGGGGATGACAATGTTGAAGATGGTGCAATTGATGGAATTATGGTGGGGAAAACCAGAGAACATTCATTCTAAGTGCCATTTTATCTACCACAAAATCCCACCTCTGATCCCTAGGATTGAATCCAGGTTTTTTTGTGAGAGGCCATAGTGCTGCCCAATTAGAAGTGTGAATATGAGACAACATTTAAAACAGAGATAGCATTACTCAATACTATCAAGTAATGAAACCAAGAAGTTGTTTTACAAGGCAGCTCCCACTATGACTTCACAAATGAGGTGTATGTAAATAAAGTAGATACTTAAAAAAGAATGACTATTTCAGCAGATATTTTGCCATGCAATACATATTATACATTTATATAATTTAAGTTGGGTGTTTTGTCATAAATATGGTAGCTGACATTTCGATATGTAGAAATCATTCAGCAATAATGTGGTAATACACAAGTTTTATGTAACTATTTGTGCTTCCAAGGCCAGTGCTTAACCGTGTTACCCAGATTGACAAAAAATTCCCAAAGATATACAGTACATATAGAGAATTTTCTGTTTATGAAATGCTTTAAGTTATTTTGCAATGAAAAGAGAATTATGTCCCAATTTATTTATTTGGTATAACAGCAGGAAATAGTGTTTGAGCACAACACTAATACACATCCAAAATTAAACTATGGATCCCAAACTATTATCATTACATCACATTCAAAATTGAAATAGGTATCAGACAAAACCTTCGAGCATGAGTTCTCTTGTTCGTTTTACGATATTAGTGTGCAATCCATAAAAATAAACTCTTCGAAATACAGTCCCTAATTCGAATAAATTTCAACACTAAATAGCAAAAACACACATTTTAACACCTTAACATACTAAGTATAGTTTATATTTAAGGTTAGCTTGTTTTCGCTATATATATTTCAATTCTTCATTAAAACCAACTAAACTTTCGATTCATAACCTGTCTTCCACCTTACTAGGTTTTCAGGTCATGTTCCACTTTTAAACATCGAATGCGCGTTATTTGCTACTCAATATTAAATAAGGTATCACTATAAACTCCTACATTTACACAATTGCTCGTTGATACGAAAATTCTGCTTTATTTTTATATTTTCGGCATTGCTATTTTATCAGCTGACTTCCATCTTAGTTTAGTTTCACGCCTCAGCAATCAGCATGGCACAGGTCGCGACATTGGCTTTGGAAGCGTGGTGTTCGTACACCTTCGGGAGAGCTTTCTGCAAGCGCTTGTGTGCAGTACCCACCATGACACGCCGGTCTCTGCAGCAACATCAAATCCATCAACCGTGTGCTTCACCGTTGATAGGATTTTGCAATACGACACTGGGTTAATAAGGGTATGCATAAGTGAATTATAGTTCTTCCTGTGTTACCTTATAAAGTTATTAAAAGATGCACAACAATTATATTTGCTGCTAATCGAATAGCAAGAGTTCCTGGACGAATAATATTACAAAGGCTTCTTTTTTATATGGATAACATACTGGAGTTGACAACACCAAGTGACTTAGTATATCTGGCCGCGAATTATTTTAAACACGAAGTTTATGCAAAGGGATTGTAAACATGGGGTGTTTAATACATGGTTCAAGCAGAAACACCTACTCCAGTTAGAGAGTACGCAGTCTAGCCCAATCTAACCCATCTTAATCTGAACAAAGACTTACCTGGAACTTCTGCCACTATTATGACAGCTCCTGTTCGCTCTGCATGTCTATGACGACGACTTCTGTCGGCCATTATGTTGCTTTATTACTGTATTATCCAGTATCACAATGCATATTATTTTTAACACTAGTGTATTAAGACATCCAAAATTTCACTTTTAGGTTAATTAGCATTGCTGACTCACAACTTAAACAATTTCCTATGTAACTGTGCTGCAGAATATATCCCAACAAGAGACGGTCGCATGTGCTCGCAGTTCAACAGGAAGGTGTTCATTTGTCTAATTTTAAGCAGAAAAGGTACAGGTACAGCAGCAAAACGTGGAGTAAATAAATTTATTCTTCTATGGAGGAAACTAAGGAAAATAAAATAAAAACAGGAGACTAATAAGCAAGGTTCGATAACAATACATTTCTCAGGTAAATTTGTTTTCCTTGTTTATAGACATCACATTTCCATTAAAGCCTCTTCTTCAACCAGGAAGGTAATTATATATTAACATAATTTTAGTGTCGCCGATATTAATTATTTTATATGCGCTAGCTAACTGTTAGAAAACCAAAAGCACCTGAGTTTTATTTGTCTCTCACAACTAATGAACCAGTTTTTAATATCTAAAACTTCCCTCACTGATACGGATGTACGCAAGGACGAGTGTTTCTCTCGTTAACAGTTGTGAATTAATACCAAAATGAATTTTGGTCGTTCTTCCGCTTCATGTATGGGCTAATATTATCTTATAGTGTGCCCGTAGAAAATGCTTATAAAATCAAAAGGAAAGCGAATAAATTACCTTAAGAGTGAGCTTAGAACACGATGTGGTCTCGTCTATGGCTGGTGCCCACCTGCCCGCCCGTTTAAGGTATTTTAGTTATATAGGAAAATCGCGTCAGGAAGTAAACAAACGTAGCCATTTTGCAAAAAATTACATGCAAATTGGGTACTGCCAACGTAAATAAAAATGTGAAATCGGCTAAAAATGCGATGCGCCGTTGTTACCGCTATTTGTTGTTGTTGTTGTTGTTCTGCGATTTTGTTGAAACGCAACGCGTGCAAATTAACAGTGCGTATTTAATATAAAGCAAAATGGTTTGCACGGGATGTGAGAATACTGTCTTTAGCATTCTAACTCAACACGTGCTATGCTTATATAAAAAAAACTAACCTAAACCTAACTTTTCGTGAATTGAGAAACGTAAGCTTATATAAAAAAACTAACCTAAATCTAACCTTTCGTGAACTCAGAAACGTAAGCTTATATAAAAAAACTAACCTAAACCTAACCTTCCGTGAATCCATTAACGTAAGCTGATATAAAAAAAACTAAACCTAACCTTACCTAACCTCCCGTGAATCAGAAACGTAAGTTTAGGAACGCACGCTCGCTTCGCTCGCGTGCTTGGATGTAAACAGTGATAACAAATTAAAACAAGGATATATATATATATAAAGGTAATTCAGAAACGTAAGCTTATATAAAAAAACTAACCTAAACCTAACCTTTCCTGAATTCAGAAACGTAAGTTTATATAAAAAAAAACTAAACCTAACCTAACCTCCCGTGAATCAGAAACGTAAGTTTAGGAACGCACGCTCGCTTCGCCCGCGTGCTTTGATGTAAACAGTGGTAACAAATTAAAACAAGGATATATAAAAGTAATTCAGAAACCTATGGTTATATAAAAAACTAACCTAAACCTAAGCTTTCCTGAATTCAGAAACGTAAGCTTATATAAAAAAAACTAACCTAAACCTAACCTTTCGAAAGCTTACATAAATAAAAAATCTAACGTAAGCGTAACCTTCCGTTAATTCATAAAGCACAGGTTGTGTAAGATCCCTGGGCTACACTCTGTGGTCGTTTCCGCATTCGCGGCATTAATTTTCGTTTTGGCGGCATTAATTTGTTATATGTTGGCAGCATAAACATATGACATACGTGACATGTGTTGAGCTAGTGCATGGCATAGTGTGACATCTGTTGGACAATATAACACATCATATTCATCGCCGTGGGGCACACTGTAAGATGATATTGTCCTCCTTGGCTTTTTTTTTAAAGGTTAGGTTCACATCTCTTTCGCTGCATTTTATGAATTCAACGATGCAAGTTATTGAAATACAACGACATTCTTGGATTATCATTTCCCTGATGACTATCGCAATTCAAGTGGGATCAAGGATATAGTAAATTTTAGTCACACTAATATCTATTATATAACTATAGATAGGCATAGATTGTAGAAAAATTCTCCAATATATTATATTTAGTTTTCAAAGTATGAAAACATGAAACAAAAGAATTCCAAGTAACAACTAAATGTTTTGATGTCAAAATATGTTTATCCGTTTATGGTTTAGAGAATGTTTACACACTAAAAAATAAGCCTTTTGAGATTGTTTTGTCGAAATTTAAGCTACCTAATTATATTTACTTTAGCACCCGGTGACTGACTTCTTTAAAATTAACTAAATAATACCCTAATGGCGGTTCTAAAATCGGAGAGGAAGCGGATGAAACTCGTGATGGGTCCGATGATCCACCATGAGGATTTCAAGAAACACCTGAGGGGATTGAGGAAGGGACCCCTAAGTGTAGGAGTGTAACAGGGAAGATTAAACCACCTGATATTCCAATGCGATGAACTGGAAAAAAGACGACACAATGTTTTAGGAAGTTCAGACCCCAAAGTAACACTATCCAACAAGCATCTAGTTGAGGGACTCCTGAAACTCTTTAAGAGAACAGGTTGTCCCAACTAGTACACCTGGCAGAGCTACGTACAATAAGCCATTGGTTTCGGTGCGTCCAGGATGAATGAGACCATATTGGTTTGTCTCCCAGATTTCATCAATCAATCCATATCCTAATGTCGTCCTCCGTGGTCTAGAGGGACCATGCTACCCTCTAGTCCCGAGGTCGCAGGTTCAAACCCGGCAGAGGGGCTAGATTTTTTTCGGGGTAAAAGCTTCCTAGCATGGCTTCCTTCGGAAGTGAAGTAAAGCCTTGGTCCCGTGTCGTAGATTTATGTCACGTAAAAGAACCTCAAGCCTGATAAAGAGGCTTGTGAGCAAAATTTGCGGCCTTTCGCACCCAACATAGAACGGAACACCAAGAACCATAGCAATTATAGAGCGCCCATAAATAAACATCAATTTAATTTTTAATATCCTAATGACGTTTTAGTTCATCTTTTTTAGTACAAAATCTGAATTTATTGCAGTAAATCATTACGCTTTTATAGCCTTTTAGCATCCTGAAACATTTACCTAGCAAAATGGCTCAAACCCTAGCGTCGCATTCAGAAGATCGCGGATTCACATCCCAAGATAATCATCTTGGCTATGGCTTTTCGGTGCTTTTCAGGCCGCTAGGTGAATACTAGCACACGTACTTACCAAGAATTTCTCTTTCATATATTCCTTCTTACTTAATTTTCCTCTTCATTTTACAGAATTACTGGGCCAGGCCGGTGAACGGTAAGGTGCGTCGTATGTGGTGGAAATGCTGTGAGGGGAGAACTCTTTCTCTTCTGGCTTCGGAACGTTCTGTTATTAGGAGAGGGTCGTCGAAGGGATGATCTGCCAGAATGCATAATCTGGAAACGTTACTGAACCCGTAACGTGTGCCTTCCGCCATCAAGTCTGGCCGCCCTAAGAACTCACTTCATCTCATCCTCTTGAAAGTTCAGAAGGCTCAATACGTCTAGCCTTGGTCGTTTGCTTTGCTCTTTCCCTATGCTCTATTACACTGAGAAAACAAAATAATTGCTCACTGTGACTGGACCAAATTTTGGCCACAACGTGCTACAAGCAGCTTTCTAATATTTACAGGTCCTGCATCATCTGTCATTATAAATTTGCACGCTGGAAAAAGATAGCTTCACATTATTGTACCATATTTGCTGCTATTTCATTGCTCTTAAATTCAAATAACTTATTAACTAGATAGAGAGGGAACTACCATGGATTTTGTCTCAATAGTGAACCAAATTTAGTAGAAGCGGCTTCCTCTTTCTCTGGTTCAAATCTCTCAAGGATATCAGTTTGCAGCACCGTAAGGATAATTCATATTGGCGACAATAGACTAATGTAAAATGTTTGCTGAATTTCATAGCTGATATTATATTTTTTGTAGGTATAGATGTCAAGTAACAGACAAATGATTGACATTGCAGGGAGAATGGATAATAGTTTTGCATGAGTGATAGTGGTGGTCATTGACCAATGGACCAATGAAAACAAGTGGCCATATACGTCCAAATGTTCCTCCTCCTCCAGCATATGGTCCTCCACCTCCCTACGAGGAAGCAGAAGGTATTTATGGCTTAGTCTGTGCAATATGCGCGGCTTGTAGCATGCTTAAGCGTCGGCCGAGTACGGCAGCGTATGGTATGGTTTGCAACAGCGTACTGCGTCCATACGTTGCAAGTAGGTTTGCGCAACCCTGAGTATGAACTTGGTCTTCGAAAGAGGAGGTTATTGAAATCGAAACAATGTGGTCCGAAGATTCATTTTGTTATAATCATTTCTCTGCTGTTTATTGGTGAAAAGAAAGGGTACCAAACGCTCCCATTTGAAATTCTGCAAAAAGCGACTTCTGAGAAAAATGGTGCACTCGCATATAAATTTAATGAAAGGCTTAAAAGAAGATTCAGATGACCATAATTATTTGAAAATGGACGATAGTGCATATAACAAATTACTACGTTTGGCGACTCCTGTAATTGAACGACAGAACAGTTGATGCACGAATCTGTCTGTACTCATGAAATATTGAGATATACTCCCGCTTTTAAGATTTTAACTACTGGAAGATCATACAGAGATTTGAGATTTGATTTCTGTATCATCTTTTGGTGTACACGTTCTTATATCTATCATAATATTCCTTAGACTTTATCTTCGAAGGGCAGAGCAACGATTTACATAATTCAATAACCTCCCTAATAAATTGCTTAGAATGGATGGGTGCATCACACATCTTATACAAAACTTCCCTTCCGGCTGAAGGCATAGCTTGTACACTGTCTACACACACACGCTTAAGAATTTGCGCAAATCAAATCTTCAGCACTGCAAAGTTTACGCTGGCCGAGCTTATTCCTTTATACGCACGTTGTTCCCGATATTTGGTTTGCGCAAGTCAGCTCGCGCTAAAGCCTATACTTGCGGCCGGCGCATAATAACATTATATATCATAAATAATACCAAGTATCTTCATCGTAAATATCGTTCACTTCCCTTCACTTCACAGATTAAGGAGAGATTAAAAACCCTATCCCTCCAATGTTAGATCTGCTAGATTCAGGACCATTACCTCAGAAACTATATTTTAAGATATCAGAGTGCAATATTTACAGGCTATAGATGCACGCCTTCGAAATTAACGTTTCCACGTTTATCCAATATGTGTGTTTATTAAGGAAGATAGTATTATTTTCTTCATTGTACCATCTGTTGATTAAAACTGATCAGCAACTTTTTCTTAAATAACCAAAGAAGATCCACAACGGCACTTAGGGATTATTTTTATAATTCTAAAATTTAATTTAGCATCTTCAGTGGTTTCTGAGAAAAGGGCTATTTATACCAGAAAGTGCCATTCACAGAAAAAGCTGTTGAAAGCAAAAATGAGGAAAATAAACACGCATTTGTTTGCAAAGAGGGAAGCCATATGGCTCGAGCACATAGATGCTGCCATATTGACCGGCAGTACCAAAACTTCTGCTAAAATAAGGGCTAAAGTTTACCTCTCTACTACAAAGTGTGTAACAGGTGCGATTTTTCCTGTGAAGTGTTGCAGAATTAATAGTAAAACTTGGCAGATCCAGTACCACTTTTAAAAATCTGGTGTGTTGCATTCACATGACCTTCTCTGCTCACTTTTCTGCAGACTATTCTTACAAAAGCTTACCCTTGTATCTACTTCTTGTTGATACAGATAAACTTTCGTTACTCATTACGCATTATGTTGTAGGTATAAGAATAACTCAGTGAGTTAAAGAGGTGGTCATACCTTTTCAAAGCTGATCGCTGTGTGTTGGCTTGGAAATTCCTTCTCTTTGTATGAACACAAAACAAACAAACAAATAAACAAAGAAAAACAGAATAGCGATTTGCAGTTGAGAGAAGTATAAAGTATTTGAAAATTCAAACCAATAACAAAGAATATTTCCAACATGGTTAACCACACAAAAATTTTTATTTGTAATACTGCGTACCTTAAGGAGATCTACATTTTTTGTATAGTATGATTTTGTTTTTCTCTTATGGCTTACCAATTGTACAAAACTCATTCAGAATGAAGAGGACTGGTAGGCTATTCCCAGAAAGTTCAAAATATATTTACGTTTTATTTCTCATAAGAATATCTTAAACATATTGTATTTTAATCAAACTCGTTAGATCCATTTTTGAGGGAATAAAACATTTCGAAAAATGTTCCAAATAAAAGATAGTTTGGGGTGGGGAGATTTTCTTCAAAATGTTCGTGTCGTAACCTTTTAATGCCCTCAACCTAAATATAAAGTTTCGTATTTAACCGACTTTTTATTTTTGAGTTATCCTGTTCATACACACACACACAAAATATGTATACCAGGTGGCCCAACGTGCCGCATTTGAAGCGTACAGATAACCCTTCGTGCGTTAAAAGGGTTGCAGAACTTCACGGGACAATTCCAAGTTAACACAGATCAATAGGGAATTGGTGCATTAGCGCCCTAACAAATTCAGTACTACTACTACTACTACTACTACTACTACTACTACTACTACTACTACTACTACTACTACCACTACTACTACTACTACTACTACTACCACTACCACTACTACTACTACTACTACTACCACTACTACTACTACTACCACTACTACTACTACCACTACTACTACTACTACTATTACCACCACCACTACTACCACCACTACTACCACTACTACTACTACTACCACCACTACTACTACTAGTACCACCACCACCACTACCACTACTACTCCACTACTACTACTACTACCACTACTACCACTACTATTACCACCACCACTACCACTACTACTATTACCACCACCACTACCACTACTACCACTACTACCACTACTACTACTATTACACTACCACCACTACCACTACTACTACTACCACTACTCCACTACTACTACTACCACTACTCCACTACTACTACTACCACCACCACCACTACCACTACTACTACTATTACCACCACCACCACTACCACTACTACTAATACTACTACCACCACTACTACTATTACCACCACCACCACTACTACTACTACTACTACCACTACTACTACCACTATTACTACTACCACTACTACTACCACTACTACTCCTACTACTACTACTATTACCACCACCACTACTACCACCACTACCACTACTACTACTACTACTACTACTATTACCACCACCACTACCACTACTACTCCACTACTACTACTATTACCACCACCACTACTACCACCACTACTACTACTACTACTGCTACTACTCCACTACTACTACTATTACCACCACCACTACTACCACCACTACCACTACTACTACTACTACTACTACTACTACTACTACTACCACCACTACTACTATTATCACCACCACTACCACTACTACTCCACTACTACTACTACTACTACTACCACTACTACTACCACTACTACTACCACTACTACTACTACTATTACTACCACCACTACTACCACCATACCACTACTACTACTACTACTACCACTACTACTACTATTACCACCACCACTACCACTACTACTCCACTACTACTACTTCTACCACTACTACAACTACTACTACTACTATTACCACCACCACTACCACTACTACTACTATTACCACCACCACTACCACTACTACCACTACTACCACTACTACTATTACCACCACCACCACTACCACTACTACTACTCCACTACTACTACTACTACCACTACTCCACTACTACTACCACCACCACTACCACTACTACCACTATTACCACCACCACTACCACTACTACTACTACCACCACTACCACTACTACTACTACCACCACTACTACTACTATTACCACCACCACCACTACTACTACTACTACTACCACTACTACTACTACTACTACTACTACCACTACTACTACTACCACTACTACTACTACTACTATTACCACCACCACTACCACTACTACTACTATTACCACCACCACTACCACTACTACCACTACTACCACTACTACTATTACCACCACCACCACTACCACTACTACTACTCCACTACTACTACTACTACCACTACTCCACTACTACTACTACCACCACCACTACCACTATTACCACCACCACTACCACTACTACTACTACCACCACTACTACTGCTATTACCACCACCACTACCACTACTACTCCACTACTACTACTATTACCACCACCACTACTATTACCACCACCACTACTACTACCACTACTACTACTACCACTACTACTACTACTACTACCACTACTACTACCACTACTACTACTATTACCACCACTACTACCACCACTACTACTACTACTACTGCTACTACTCCACTACTACTATTACCACCACCACTACTACCACCACTACCACTACTACTACTACCACCACTACTACTACTATTACCACCACCACTACCACTACTACTCCACTACTACTACTATTACCACCACCACTACTACCACCACCACTACTACTACTACTACTGCTACTACTCCACTACTACTACTATTACCACCACCACTACTACCACCACTACCACTACTACTACTACTACCACCACTACTACTATTACCACCACCACTACCACTACTACTCCACTACTACTACTATTACCACCACCACTACTACCACTACTACTACTACTACTACCACTACTACTACTACTGCTACTTCACTACTACTACTACTATTACCACCACCACCACTACTACCACCACTACCACTACGACTACTACGGCAGGCGGTTTACGGCGATACCTTCCTGCGAGAATGCAAGGGGCAGAGCGCTTGGCCAATGAAGTGAGTCGTCTCTCCGTCGCTGGTGGCGCAGGTCGTGCTGCTTGCACGAAGCGGTGGTGCTGGAGTCACCACAGTAGTGGCATGTCGGTTCTGCTGTGCAGGACGTCTCGTTGTGCCCGTAGGCACAGCAGCGTCGGCAGGGAGCTCGTCTTCCACTCGGCTGGCGTCGATGCGTAAGCACCGCCTTAACAAGGGCAGGCCCGGCCTCAAGGTCGCTTCGTAGTCACCACGGTCTGCAAACTCCATCCTGACGAGTGACGTGGGTCTCTGGGTTCCGATGATCCTGGTGGCCCTCATTGCTGAAGGCCACTGCTAGCGAGCTGCGGTGATGAGGAACCTGGCAGGCAGGTCCCTCGGTATCCCTCGGATGATAGCACTGCACTTACCTTGAGGCAGAGGCTGGCTCTGCGGTGGCAGGGAAGCTCCCAGGATCGGCGGCGTGGCTGCCGGTGAGTGCAGCGGCGCCTGCGGGCGCAGTCGCGCGTAAGCTGCGGTGGCGGGCGGCGTAGTGTCGACCGAAGCGTAGGTTGCCCCGGACTGCGATGGCTGCGTCGGGTTCCCCTCGGCGGGTGCCGGAAGAGAAGAGGAGGTTCCTGGCTTAGTAGGCTCGGCGACTCTACGATGCTTTCTCATTGCCATCTTGGAGCTCTCTGAAGTGAAAGAAAATAGGTTTTTTTGTAGGGGCTGCCCCAAAACCACCGTCACGGTGACGACCATCCTCAGAAGCTACATCGTCTCCCCATGCACAGGCTCTTAGTAAACTAATCATGCGAGGCTAAGGAGACGGGGTGCTATGTTAGTGAGAGGGATTTCATGCAGTCAGTGTTCGGATTCTGCGTTTACACCTCGGTTATAAATGTTAGTGCCTAGCTAGCATGCAGTTGATGCGAGCGCGTGCATTGAGTATTGAGAGACAGCACATACCTAAGTCTGTGGAGTACCCAGGGTGATAAAAGGTGAAGTTAGTAGGTTAGTCTAGAAGTTTTGTTTAGGAGGGGTAGTAGATTATACAGGTATGTGGTTCAAGTGCGAAATAAGTTTGTCTACATGTGATTGGAATGGAATGTGGTGGTTGGGGCAGGTGTCTAACTGTTGTGGAATACCTGTAGTTTTGCGGGCAGTGGAGCTTGTTGCCGGTGTGTTCCTTTGTTGGCCTGGTTTTGGAGGTGATCAGTACAGTGAGCTGCAATGGATTGCCTGTGAACAGGAGGGACTATGGTGTTAGTTGTGGTTCATAAGTCTAAACAGGTGGCCTGCAGCGTCGATGGTTGAGTTGTCATTGTCAACGGGGCATTCAAATAGGTGGAGTGGGGTTTTGTACCTCTGTAAGCCCGGGTCATGGATACCTAAGTTTGAAATGAGCGGATAGAAGTGAGATTTTGACGTAAAGGTCGGAGGCTAGATTCTTGATGAATTCTTCAACAGTATGCTTGTTTAGTTCTTCGTGTAATTTGTACGCTGGTACTATTCTGCGTTCTCCGGTAATGATTCGTAGTACCCTGTTTTGGAATCTGTTTAAATGTTTAATATAGGTGGCGGCTGCGTAGCCCCAGAATGGGACAGCGTAGGTAAGGATAAATCGAAACAGGGTTTGGTATAGTGTAAGTCCGAGTCTGGGGGAATTCTGAGAGCCAGTGCGGAGGAGAGGGTAAAGTCTACGCAGTTGAGCTTGCGCTTTTTGCCTGGTTTGCTGTATGTGCGCATTCCAGGTGAGGCCTTGGTCCATTGTGACGCCCAGGTATGCAACTTTGTTGGTCCAGAGATGTTTTCGCCCAATAGTTGTAGTGGGGGCAGAGCATGGGTGGGGTAGCTGTGGAATATGCCCTTCGTGACATTTGGTTTGATTGGCCTTAATGCGCCATTTGGAGAGACAGTCTTCAAACTGGCGAGGAAGGTTTGCAATCTGTTACGTATAAACAGTGGCTTCCCGATTGAGCGGCGATAGCTGTGTCGTCAGCGTATAGGTAGAGGTTAGCAGTTTGAGTCTTAGGCATGTCATTATTGTATATGTTGAAAAGTGTGGGTCCGAGGAGACTACCCTGGAGGACTCCCGCCTCTGTTGCGCGAGTTATAGAAAGTGAGTTGTTGACGGCTGAAACAAATTGCCTGTCGCGTAGGTAGTTGGCGATAAATTTGACCATAGATTCCGGTACAGCGATCGTGATGAGTTTACGCAAGAGTCCTGGTGTCAGACCCAGTCAAAAGTCCGTTCTATGTCCAGGAAAAGCACCCGGTTGTTTTGTTCGTATTGAAACCGTGAATAATATATTCTGTAACTCGCAGGAGCTGCAAGTTATTTGAGTGTTTAGCTCGAAAGCCAAATTGTTCACGTATAAGAATTTCATGCTTTATGAGATGAGCAATGAGGCGTTTGAGTATAATTTTTCAAGCAATTTGCTACGGTGTTTAGTAGGCTGATGGGGCTATAACTGTTGGGGTTTTTGTGGTCTTTGTTCTTTTTGGGGAAATGGAGCACTTTGGCCTTTTTCCAGCGATGTGGGAAAAAGCCGCTGTCGAGAACAAAGTTATAGATTTGGGCTAATCGGTCACAGCTGAGGCCGGTAAGTTTTTGAGTGCTATATTGGGAATGGTGTCCGGTCCAGGGACCTTCTTTTTGCGAGATGCTGAATTATCCATTTTACTTCAGCTGGGGAGGTTTTGCGGACCTTGTTGTGAGTTGTGGCCTTGTGAATGTTACGGGGTAGAGCTTCCTTTTCAGTAGTGAATTGGAGTGAGCACGGTGCCGTGTTTGGTGTCAATATTTGTTCAAGAGCAGCAGCTAGTGCCTCCACTTTGTCTGAGTCTGAGGTCGCAATGTGGTGGCCTGCTTGAAGGGGTGGAATGGTGGTGCTTTTGCGCGTTAAGCACTTGGCAAGGCGCTATAGCGACGCGTGGTTGGAATAGAGGATTTAACTGTCGTCTCCCATAGTGCTGTTACGTATTCCGCGGTACGTTTTCGAATTTGAGGTGTTCAGTTGGCGTAAGTTTGATAGAGCCTAAGGACGGCGGGAGTGTTGCCATTTGCGGCGCATTTTGTTACGGGCAGCTGCTACTGCCTTAATGTCGGTGGGAAGAGGCGGGGTGCCGCGGGTGTACGTATGGAGCGGTACTGCGGCTATTATGCCATACTGTTTGGTGTTCTCCATGTTCGCGACAGCGCTTTCAAGTTCTTCGGTGGAGGAAACTTCATTCTGCTGTAGTTCCGTAGTCAGGATTTGGTCAAAAGTGTCCCAGTTAGCTTTATTGTAGTTACGTCTTGGTGGTGTTACTTCCGGTTCTATTGGGCCATCAAGGTGTATTAATACTGGCAGGTGGTCAGGGGACAGTGCATTGACTACGTTGAGATTGGCCCGAAGGTGTAGGAGGCGATTAAGCGCTAAGCCAAGAATGTCCGGTTGTAGGTTGCGTTGAGGAGGAATGAACGTGAATTCGGTAGGGGCGTGTATGATGTAGTCAGAATTATTTTCATATCTTAGGAGTTTGGTGTCCGCTGAATTGTTTCTGCGACAGTTCCAGATAAGGTGCTTAGCATTGCGGTCTCCTGCAATGAGAATGGCATTGTTTAGATTGAGCAGCGCGTCCAGGTCACTAGTGTTAATGTCTCCCGGAGGGTTGTACACTGCCAATACAAGAGTGCAAGTGTTGTTTATTGTGACGTAGGCGCCAGAGGCCTCCATGCGCGTAAGGGTCGGTAGTGAGGTTGTTCGTGGAGGACAGTGTGTTTAATTATCAGAGCTGTGCCTCCGCCATGCCTGCCACGGTCGGTTCGGTAAATCTTGTATCCTGGGATGTTGTATCTGGTGTTTGGATCTAGATGTGCCTATGTGATAAGAGCAATGTCTAAGTTTTGGGTGAGTAGGAAATCAGTGAGTTAGGCCTTGCAATGATAGATGCCACATACATTCCAAGTCATTATCCGAGCCATTGCAGTAGTTGTCATCTGAATCATCAGGTTCTAGTCAAGGGATCACCTCAGTAGTGCACGAAGTTGTTCTCTGGATCTGTGAATAATGCGAAAAAGTCCGAGTAAGTCGCCAACATTTCATGGGACATCGTAGGCGGGGTGAGCAGGAGTTGGAGGATATGTATCGCCTCATGCCTAAGCTGTAACCAGGTCATGCGTGTGAAGAGGAGGTTATCCTGGAGGGATGCTGTGGTTACAGTAGGAGGGAGATGAGGGGGGAGGGTTGTGATGGACGACGGGATGAACCCGGGGTTCAGTTGGACCACGGGGTTTGATTGGCCGCTCAGACGTTGTCGCACGCGGGCGGGTGACAGTTGCCGATGTAGTGGCCCCAGCGGTCATCGGAGTTGGGGCGCGAGCTTGATACCCACCAAAGTCAGGGAGCTGTGGAGGATGCCTTGCAGCGGGCCCCCTCAGCCTCTCCAATTGTCGCCGGTATTCCGGGCAGCCCTTAATCCTGGCCCCATGTCCCATTCCCTGCAGAGTGTGCAGGTTTTTTGCTCTGGCGGTAGCTCACAGAAGCGGGAGTCGTGGTTTTGTCGCATTTAGAGCACACTTCATGAGGCAAGGGACAGCGTTGGTAGGAATGGCCCAGCCTTTGGCATTTGCTGCATTGTACAAGTGTAGTGGGTGGATGGTAGTCTTCAATGTTTACCCTAAAGTGTAGCAAGGTGTGAATATCTTTCAGTTTGTCTTGGTCATGTGTCGTTGGGACTTCAATCAGGTAAATTGGGAGGAGAGGGGCCCCTGGAGTGACTGCGCAGATGCAGTACATTGCAGGTGCGAATTCTCAGGTCAGACAGCTCTTCTTCAATTTCTTGGGAAGCGCCGTCAATAAAAAGTGGCTTGGCGATCATCCTGAATGAGCGATCTTCTCGCTCTGCATTGGGTAGCGTGAACTGGAGCTCATTGGCCCGGAGAAAGGTGTATAAGCTCCTGTAGTTGTCAACTCCGGTGAAACGCACCATCGTGTCGTGAGACAGGGGCATGCATGCATGAGTAATACTCAGGATGGTGCACCCTGTCAAACTTAGCGATGAGTCCCGCGAGCCTTGGGACCTTGTCCTTTAGGATGTAGATTGGCGGCTGAAACTCCCTGGCGACGGTCTGGACATAGGATTAAGCTGTAGGTGCCAGAGTAGGAGAGAATGGTCGGGATAGGGCATGGGATGGGCCGGAGTTTTGGGACTCTGGCGCTTGATGGTTCGTCTGCGCTTCGGGGTCACCGGTGGGGAGTGGTGAGGGTTCATCCTCGGATAAGGAGGGGGCAGGAGAAGAGGCAGTGGATGCCTCGTGGAGTGTTGCTGGCGTGTCGATCATATCAGGCGTGTGTCGCTTAACAGGCAGCCGCCTTGTCCCCATGGTAGGATCAGGATTGGGAGGAGGAAAATGAGGTTCAGTCTCATCAGTACGAGCCGCGTCAACCTGGTCTTGGCCATGTCTTACGTCAGTGGCGTCAGTCCAGTTCAGTACTTAAACTAAGAAGAGGGGGTCTTATAATAGAGAAGATGAAATGGATAGTATACGTAGAAAGAGCGGATATAGGGCGCTGAGAAGCGCGAGCGGTAGAGGACTAATTCCTAGGGACGCCAAGGGACCAGTCAAGAGACTGCTGGCTGCAGTCTTACCGCTCTACCCAGTTATGGCGCTGATGGCTGGCTGTAGACTAGCTGTGAACCGCAGGCCGCTGTGAACATGCAGGCTACCCAGGAGCACGCAGAGCGCTGGTGGCTACGTCGCTGAGTCCCGTCCGGCGTTGAAGGATGCGCTGGTTACCTCTCTTCTTTCTGCTCGGAAGGCTCTTCTAGCAGTCTTCACTCTTCGGAGTCCGGCGCTGAATTTTTCGCAAGCTTTTATGTCGGGTCTCAGTGGGTGGAGTTTCGCTTCCTGTGCTGCCATTAGCTGAGCCCTGGCGACTCACCTGAGCGGACAAGAGTTCAGGTGACGACCAAGCCCAATACCGCTTTACTTCGACAACCGCTTCCAAGCTTTCATGCCTAAATTTACAACAACATAAAAAACTAGCCAAATGCTAGCCAACCAGAGAGCGATTTTACTTCGGATTTTCCACACACAGTAGAGTCTCGCTAATCTGAGATAATGAGGGTGGGGATGAAGGTACTATACGGAGCACCATAGCAAAACTCATTAAAGACGAAATGAAACCAATAACAAATCAGTGAAGTTATTTATTGTAAGTTTTTAAAGTTTTTGTATAGAAATAAACACAATACATACATACATACATACATACATACATACATACATACTACATACATACATACATACATACATACATACATACATACATACATACATACATACATACATACATACATACATACATACATGTATGGGGTTATTTTTTGAAAAAGTCTTTAAGCGTCTTCTGCTTCAGGATACTGAATCGCTTTGCGCGGCAATGTCACGCCATAGTTTGAGTAACATGGTGTCGCACGGTGTTGCCTCTGATTGTTGTTCTATAGAGCCTAATGCCGCCTCCAACACAGCAAACCCCTCATAATGACTCATCTTTGGTGCTCTCTCTTCTATGTCTTCCTCCTCGCTTTCTTCTGTCGGCTCATTCAACAGCTCAACAATTGATGTTTCCGTAAGTTCAAACTGTTCATCACTCTTCAATCATTCCGTAACTTCTCTTTCGCTACCATCTGAAGCTGGGCGATTAGGTGTGACAGGGGTACATCATCTTCATCAGCATAATCACTCTCACCAGTCGATTTGCTCTCTAAAATTTTCTTTGACGATTTCACAAGTGTCTCAGGCTTCACTTTATCCCCTGACTCTGCCAATCAATACACTACGTCTCTCATGGTTACTCGTTTTAGTAAATTAGTGATGTTTCCATCCTCCTCCGTTGCTTGTAGAAGTGACTGCAACAGGCGGTGTCGATACTTTTTTAAAGCATTCCAAAGCCCCCGGATCCATCGGTTGTATCAAACTTGTGACATTAGTCGGCAAAAACAAAGCCCGAATTCCATCACACTGCAGTTCCTCTTCGTCTGGAGCGATCCAGCTTTGTCCATTAATAAGATTGCTTTACCAGGCAAACCATTTTTTCTTCAAAAACTTGTCTGGCACATATTTTTCATTAAATCACTTCTTAAATACTCCTCTGTCCATTCAGCCATTCTTTTGGTTCTTGTAAGAAATAGCCAGTGCAGACAAGGAAATGTCTTTGAGAGCTCTAGGCTTCGCTGACTTGCCTATGATGACAAGCTTTAATTTGTGTGTACCTGATGCATTTGATGCAGCGAGCACTGTCGCTCTTTCTTTACTTTTTTGTGGCCAGCATCAGGACGTTGTTTCGCGTGAAGCAAGTGGTTTAGAAGGTAACATTTTAAAGTTGAGTCCTGCTTCGTCACAATTGTATAACGATTATTTGTGAGGTTTTCACTTTTTATGAGTTGTTCAAAATTGTTTACAGAAGTTCACTGCGGCTTCAGAATCACCAGAAAGCTTTTCTCCACAAATCTCAAGCTGTCGTACACCATATTTATTCTTCCATGTCTGTAACCAACCTGCACTTGCGCTGAATTCGTCTTCACCTTCTTTAAACTTGTTTCGAAAAATAATGCCTTTTCTTGCAACATTGGGCCGGAAATTGGACTCCCTTTTTGCCTTTATTGACTGAACCAGCTAAACAATACTTCATTATTTATTTTCGTATACTGACTTCCTCATACACTTTCTTTTAAAAGAGTTATCTGGACACTTTATTGAAGAGTACTTTCCAGTTTATCCCTGTTTCGTCGCCAGTCTCCAACTGTTACTTCCCCAATATTGTATTCCGCTGCAAGCTTTTTAATTGTCTCCCCTTTATCCAGTCTTATTAAAGCTTGTAATTTCACCTTTAATGGTATAAGTTTGCTTTTACATTTAGCATTCATTGTTGAAACAAATTAGGAATGGGATGTGCAACCACTTCTAACGTACTCTATACACAAAGAAGGCTACACACAAAGGAAAATAAAACACTCCTTTAACTTGACACAACCCTGTCTAGCTGCTTGGGTTGCAAGAGATACTTTTCCTCTCAACAAAGCATATGTTAACTGTAAAGGCTAGCTGCCTTTTTATAATAGCTGTCAAACATTTGCAGTCATATACTATTCTATGTTATTATTGCAGCTGAAAAGTGTTTCCAGTTGGGAATATTTTGCTACAATATATGTAGTCAGTGTTATTATTGCAGATGAAAAGTATTTTCAGTGGGGAATGCTTGCTACAATCTTTGTACATATTATGAGGGTTTTCTCACTTTTCGGCTGGTCCTTAATTGAAAGGAAGTCAATCCTTGTCAGGTAACATACGCTCTAAAGACGAGAAGTAGGGAGGTACACAAGTGTGTAGATGCGTATCCGGATCGCGTAAACTGATGACTAGCCTCTGGTTTAAAAAAAATCGTGTCATCGAGTAGCTCGGATTTAACGGAACCTCGAATTTACGAGACTCTACTGTATCTCATCATGGGTCCGTTATACAATCTTACTTCAGTCTCGTAACAATATGTAATGTGGCGGCATGCCAATTATCTCCCTGTAAAAGGTCACGGGTCAAGAATGACTAAGATATCTCTGTAAACCGATATAATATGAGCTTGCATTTCCAGAGAAACGGATGAATAACTAGTTCTTCGTTTTGAGATGCGTTTGCTGCGTGTATTGACTGGTAAACCTTGCTGGTGGCTTTCAAAATGCAAAGTTCAGAAGAATTTCTGTGAGGGGCTATTCTCTTCTTAAAATTGACCATCGTTTCCCAAGTGGCAGTGGTTGATCTGATTTATAAAATATTACAGGGGGCACCCGGGTTTGAACCGGGGACCTCTCGATCTGCAGTCGAATGCTCTACCACTGAGCTATACCCCCACTTACGTTTCTGCCTTACAATTAGTTAATAACCTTTATTAGATGAAGGAAAATCCGTTCGGGCTGCATCATACCTCACACGATATATGAATTGAACCAACAAAAGCGCCTCGGTGAAAATGCTTGATCACTGAATATTTATAGTAGCCATGGGAATTAAAGCTAAGGATGTATTTCATGCCAATTATCTGTATGAAAAGGATCTGATATATTACATTCATATGACTTTTCTACTCTCTATAGCTTATTAGCGGATAACTATTCTTACGGAAGTTTATTTTCCTATGTACTTCATGTTAATCGAGATAAACATTTCCGAAAATAGGTGCATTACACATTTCGTTATAGACGTAAAGGCAACAGCTATAGTCAAATGTTTAAGAACTAGACGCTGGATTAAATTCCATACTCCTTCCATGACATCGTGAGAAACAAGTGACAATCGACAAGACATAGAGAATGGCTAAGCTTTGAACAATTCGAACCATTAACAACGGATATCTCGGAAATGGTTGATGCTACAAAAAGTGATTTGAAGTAAATTGTGAAATCTAAGAGATCTACATTTCTTGTGTAGTATGTTTTGGTCTATCGCTAAGGTTTACCAGTTATAGGTACAAGATTATACAAAATTCCTTTGAATGAAGAGGACTTCAAAGACTATTCCCAGAAAATTGAAGATATTAATGTTATTTGTCATGTAAATAACTTTACTATATGACATTTTAAACAAACTCGTTAGAGCCATTTTTTAGAAAATACAAAATTTCCAAAGATGTTCCATGTAAAGGGTAGTTGGGGGTCTTGGGATTTTCTTGAAAATCTTTGTGTCGCATATTTGGAGGGTACTGAACTTAATTTCCAAGTTTGATATTTATTCGACTTTTCATTTTTGAGTTATGCTGTTCACACACACAGACACACACCGGACCTTTTTCTAAAAAGTTTTCTTTTTGGGTTCAGGAGGCCTCAAAACATATTTCCGGTGAAATTTCGACATGGAATTTTTTTGGCGGAATACAGTATTTCCCCTTTGTAGTAGAGAAAGTAATAAAACAAGAAGTCCATAATGTTACGAGTATAGGCTGATTCGCAATAGCCCAAGAACAGAAACCACAATGGAAACGAGAATGGCAAGCAAAACAGCATGTAACATTTTGGTTCACAACAGCCCTGTATCTCGAACGGGAATGCATATCGATGACCATATGGATAGCAAAGTGGAAAGTCGATATTTCAACATGAAATATTTCGAAAACACTACGCAAAGGTTGGACACAAATCCGTATTTTAATGATCTCCAAATTTTCCCTTCGGCAAGTTGTTCACTTTCTCCACCACGTGTCTAGTAAACAAGTGAAGTATTGTATTCCTCACACCATTCCTATATCGAGATCTTACCGGAAACAACATGCTTTTAGACCTTCTGAATAAAAAGAAAACGGCATTTTTAGACAAAGGTCTGTGTGGTCTGTCTCTGTGTTTGTAGGAGTGGGGGGGACACCCTGCGCAGTGCGACCATCTTGATCTATTGTGGCTACATCCGGGAGGCAGGGATGAGGTGAAGAAGACGGAGGAGATCCCTGGACCACGGCAGACTTGCCTACAGAGACGTGCAGAAGTCTCTAATATTTCCAGTTTGAAGACCCGCGCACCAGTGAGCGAGGAATCCTCAAGAAGGCGACGCAGCGACCATAACTGGCGGGACAGCTCACTCTGGCGTATACGGGGAGAAATCCTTTCAATGCGCATGCATCCACGCCATCTGCTTGCACCGCCCGGACTTGAAATCACATCTGAAACGCAAAATGGAGATGAAATGAGAGAAAATGGGGGGGGGGGAAGGAGTGATCGTAGTAGAATACACCACCCCGGCATTTCTCTTGACGACCAGGGGAAAACCACGAAAAACCTAATGGTCAAAGTGGGCGGTCACCGGGAACCGAACCCGGGACCTCCAAATTGCGGGCCAAAGACGCCGCCTGAGCCATTCCGCTCGGTTCCTTCTCTCTCTCTCTCTTTCTGTATGTGTGTGTGGCTGTGTTTGTAAGCAGCATACTCAAAGACAAGTCGATGAATACGAAGCTTGGTATTGATGTTCAGTACTTTCCAAAGATGCGACACGAAGCTTTACAAGAAAATTCCTCCACCCCAAACTAGGCTTTACATGGATAAATCTTTGATATTTTTGATTTTCTCAAAAAAGGCCTTAATTACTCTGTTTAACCTATTCAGATACAAATTATGATGTTACATTCACATGACTTTCTCTACCCAGTTAACTATTGTTACAAAAGCTTATTTTTCTGTTTATTTCATGATAAGCGAGATAAACATTTGCAGAAATTATTTTCTTACATACTAGGCCACTGTCCGACGAAGCACGGATAGACTTTTAAATTCAAATGACTAAGTTCATTTAGCTCCCCCGTTCTTTACGAAATTACTGTACAATGATCTAGATTTCTATGGTGAATCCTTTACCACTTATAATTGTAATTATTTCGTACAGCTCCGGATATTACTAATAACGATTGAAAAATCAGCTGATGTAGGTGAAACATCGGCGGAGCTTCTAGATTGTTTGCATATGAATATATAACTTTGAGCAATAGCTTCATTCAGCATCACTTATAATAACCGTATTTAAATATATGTATAACTAAATAAAATCCTTTTTGCAAAATATCTCTACGAAAAAATATTTTTAATGGCAACATAATGTAAAACTGAAATACATTATACTTGTTACTCTCAAAGAGGGCACATTTACTAGACAAACAGTGCCATTTCTGTAACTTCTTTGTTTAAGAAGGCGACCACAATTATTTGTTAAGCTTAAAGAACCGCTCTTAATAAATATGCTGCTATTTGGCATTCTGTAATTTGTTTGTTATCGCGAAATTTGTTTTCTCGTGGCTTGTTAGCTCACTGGAGTGGCTATTGAAAATTCGTGCGCCCTGTGCTCTTTATTTTCAGACTGCCACCAGCATCGGAACAACTGCCGAGTGTTTTTGTTACTTTTCCTTGCCAAGATGGAGACAAAGCGTCCTGTAGAAATGTTACACGAAAAATATAAAATATATATGGATTTTTAAAATTAGCACCCATTGCTTAGAATTGCAAGGCTTACATATTCTTGTCACCCCGAATAATTAATTATATTTTTTATGGGGAAAACTCGGCGAGCTGTTGAACAGCTGTGGCAGTGGTCCTGTAAAGTGAGTTTAATTTTAGGTTAGGAAAGACGACAAAAGAATTAGCAACGCTGTTTCATATTGTTTTGATAAAGTTATACCAATTCATATCAAGCAGTAATTATTGCTTATGTTTCTTTATGGTTTTTGGCTTTTAATTATACTTTTTAAAGATACCAGTATCATGCAGATTTTCTGAAATTTTACTGTATACTATCAAGCAATAGAAGGAATTCTTTTATTCATGATTTGTCAATGCTCAGCCTTAGTTCAGTTCTGTGGACATTCTCTTGCATCTTAATATTTGAATGAAACTCATAATTGGCATTTAATAATATCCATATTATTTTTGGTATTTGGTAATTAGAAGGTCATGGTGAAAAGAAAGTTTAGTTTCACTACTTGTGTTATCTTGGAGAATGTTACAGCTACAAGTATTTTATTTCGCATCATTTTTCATACGCAAATTTATAAAGTATAAATTATTATTTTATAACCCAACCGACTGCCTTCTGTTATGTTCTTCCTCTTCCAGCAGCATCGGTATAAATTCAATTTTCATGATTACAAGAAACTGGTAAATAGCTTTCTTCTAGTCAATTCTTTTAGCAGAATAGAAATTATTTAAAAATATTATTATTATCCCACAGCTCTAAAAAGTGCGCAGTTTCTAATCTTAAGCTAAACATGAGGTAAATAATTCGTGAACCATGGAAATAAGCACAAGGTTTATCACCATTTGAACCTAACATTCTTAAATCAATAACTGCTCGTTTTTATTGCGATAACAGATTACACAACTTTTATTTTCCTATTAAAATGTGTCTCTTGAAAGTTATGTTGGGAGCATCATTTACCTATGCGTTTACACGGAACATTGTTTACTAAAGCGTAAATTGTAACACTTATATTTTACGCTAAAACGAATAAATAAGCATTTGATAATTAAAATGGCAAGCTTCTATCGTGCTTTTCGTATTATAGCAGGATTAAAACGATTTCTATGCAAATCTGTTGTGTAACAAACGTATTAGCAAGGTGGTCTCGGGATTTGTTGCGTTCAATAACCAAATCTTTATTTTTAACATTTTGTTTTGTTACGAAGCTACAGAATGCCAATCAATTGCTTAGAAGGCTTTAACAATTTGTTAAGCCTTAACAAACCGTTACAGAATAACCCCTATTATTGGAATCATCTGTACAATCTAAATATACAGTTAAATAAAACACTGTATTGCACACTTTCTCCATCCTCTTTGGTGTGGGGGTAGTGTGTCTGCCTAGCATTCAAGAGGCCCCAAGTTCGAATCTCGATTAGGCTGAGTTACCCGATAAGGTATTTCCGGGGTTTTTCCCTTATTCTGAAAATACGAATGTCGGTTAACTTTAAACTATGCGCTCCCAGGGCTTATTTGAACATAATTTCATTCATCGTCCGATATGACCTAAATGGTTAAAGCACGGCAAAATAAAACCAAATCTACACGAAATAGTATTTTTAATGACAAAAATTATAATGTAAAACTGAAGTAAATTACACTTTTTACTCTCAAAGAGAACACATTTACTAGATATTATAATATTCTGTCCATGCGAATGCTGTATGGAATTGCCCTAGCAATGTGTTCAAATGGCAAACTGGCTTTCCATATACCCACAATTCCTCCATTATGCACCTCGGAAATATTTGCGTACTTTGCGTAAGCTACAGATAACACACATCACTGCTTGGTCCAACAACAAAGGCAGAACTCTCCAGACACATACCTCCCTGCTATGTACGCGCCCGCTGAGAAGGTTGATAAAATGCCTCCCGAAGCTGCAGTGACGGGATAAATGGAAGGGAGTGTACAAAGTGAATAAGGGGATACAATAAGCTTAAGCCATAGTCAAATCTTAAGAAACGGTTACTGTATTGTGATTTTGAAATTCTGTTCTCTTTGCATGAGTACGAGAATAAAAAGAAAGAAAGAAAAGTGAAAAACAAAAAGGAGAGTGAATTTGCAGTTGAAAAGGTGTGAAGTATTTTACAATTCAAAGCTATAATAAAGAATATCTCCAAAGTTGTTAACGCCACAAAAATTTTATTTGATACCAATTCTATGATTTAACGGTATCTAAATTTTTTGTATAGTGCTTTTTTGTCTATCGCTTAAGGTTTACCAGTTATACAGGATTCTACAGAATTTCTTCCGAATGAAGAGGACGCCATAGGTATTCCCAGAAAATTGAAGATATACATTTTATTTGCCATGTAAATATCTTTAATACCTGGTATTTTAATCAAAATCGATGGAGCCACTTTTGAGAAAATCGAAAATTTCGAAAAATGCTACGTGTAAGGGTAGTTGGGAATGGGGGAATTTTCTTGAAAATCTTCGTGTGCCTTTGGAATGTACTGCATATTTGGTATTTATTCGACTTTATTTTTTGAGTTATGCTTTTCACACACACATACACACACGCAAACACACATGCATTTTTTTCTAAACGTATCTTTTTGGATTCAGTGGGCCTCAAAACATATATTTCCAGTGAAATTTCAGTATCGAATTTTTGGGTGGAATACAATACTCCCCCTAGTAGAGGAAGAAATAAATAGGACGAAAAGTTTGTATACCTACTACTAAACTATAGAGGGCACAGAAAGTCATGTGAAATAATCACATCAGATTTTTTAAAATGCTATCGCTACTCACATGTTTCTCGAGATTTCATAGAAAGAGTCTGAAATTGCAAGACCGGCATATAGCGATCCGCTTTTACACACCTGACTAACAATTCCGTTTTCTCTATCCCTATTACGCCTAGAACAAATGTGTAATAAAACTATTACTGCAAACGTTTATCTGGCTTAGACTAAGCAGATAATAAATTAAGCTTTCGTAAGGATAGTTTGTAGAAGCTGTATAAAAATCTGATGTGATGGATTCACATGACTTTCTCCCTCTATCGTTTATTAGTGGGTATACAAGCAGTCATGCTAAAGATTATTTTTATATCTACTTCAGTTTAATCCAAATAAACCTTTGCAGAAATAGCTACATCACACTAGATACAAAGGGAAAAGCGATAACCAAATGTTTAAGAACTGGACGCTATATGCTGGCCTTAAAATCCCATACTCTTTCCATGAGATCGCGAGAAAAACTGAATGTTGATAGGACTTTAAAAGAATGGCTAAGCATTGACAATTGGAACCATTAATAACGAGTATCTCCGAAAAGACTGATGCCACCAAAAAGTTATCTGAAATAAATTGTGTCTTTTAAAGAGACATACCTTTCTTGTGTAGTACGTTTTCGTCTATCGCTTAATGTTTACCAGTTATACGAGGCGTATTCCAAAATTAAGGTGCGTTTGGTCATAATAACAACATCGCTCATGAGACAAGGTTTCTATTGACAGTAATATATGTCTACATAATCGCTGTTCACATCTATATACTTGCTGTAACGCTGCATAGCTTCTTTAACTCCCTCGGCATAGAAGTCTGCCGGCTGGGACTTTAACTAGTTGGTAACGCTCATCTTGAGTTCATCACCGGTTTGAAATCCTTGCCCACCCAGCCACCGTTTCAAATACAAGAAGAGGAAATAGTCGCTTGGTGTCAGGTCGGGACTGTACGGAGGGTGGTCGAAGAGTACCCAACGAAACTCTTGAATCTTCTCTTTGGTTTTGACAGCGGTGTGCGGGCGTGCGTTGTGGTGCAGGAGGATGATGCCAGACGACAGTTTCCCGCGGCGTCGATTTTTGATCACACGTCTCAGTTTGGTAAGCGTTGCACAGTACACGTCAGCTGTAATTGTTGACCCACGGTCCATGAAATCAATCAAAAGGACGGCCTTTTTGTCCTTAAACACGGGTTTTTCAGTGCAATCATTTTGCGATTCGTTTACGCGTTTTTGGTTTGGGTGAACCGGAACGCCACCACTGCATTGACTGTTGTTTCGATTCTGCGCTGGTATACGCTATCCAAGCCTCGTCACCGTAACAATGTGGGAAAACAAACCATCTCCATCTTGTCTATAGCGCTCCAAAAACTGTCGTGCACTACGCATTCGTTGCTCTTTGTGCTGACGGTGAACAGTTTTGGCACCCACCTCGCACAAAGTTTCCGATATCCAAGCTCTTCATTGACAATCCTGTAAAGTAAGGTTCGGGTAACATTTGGGAATTCATCGGTCAGCCCACTAATCCTCAAACGCCGATCACCTCCAAGTTTTTGGTTCACTTGCTCAACGATGTCGTCTGTCCGAATACTGTGCCTATCACTCCGCTGCACATCGTGCACATTTGTGCGGCCATTTTGAAATTCTCGACACCAGTGCCGAATCTGTTTGTCACTCATTATGTTCGGTCTATACACGGAGTGTAACTCACGATGGTCAGCAAAAATCTAATCAAATCGCGGACTTCACAACTGGCGGGATCTACGATTGTCGCGGCTATTGCGATCTGCTCTCACCAACTGGCAAACGCCTACTGCGTCACACCAACACTACGGTAGGTTCCTCAGGAATCGGTAGACAGCACTGCAGACGTGAAACGTCATTCAGGCCTACCGTGCGTTAAATATTGTTCACCGGACCTAAGTTTTGGAATACGCCTTGTGCAAGATTATATAACATTCCTTCCGAATGAAGATGACTTCAAAGACTGTTCCCAGAAAAGTCAAGATATATATTTTATTTATAATGCAAATATTTAATATCTGGTATTTTAATCAAAATCGTTACATCATTTTTAGAAACAAAAAGATTTCGAAAAATTTTCCATGTAAAGGATATTTGGAGTTGGAGGATTTTCTTGAAAATCTTCGTGTTGCTCTCTGGAAGGTACTGAATCAAAATACCAAGTTTGGTGTTGGTCCGACTTTCGTTTTTGATTTTATGCTGCCAGACACACAGGCACTCACACACATACACATACACAGACCTTCTCTACCTACTAGGTACGTGGTAGAGAAAGTTATAACAACAACAACAATAATAATAATAAGATAGTAAGTAGAGAAAGTTATGTGAACTTAACAGATATATTTTATCTAATAATTTTGTAATAACGTTTCCAGGAGACCCTTCGTTACGCAATCTTACGCAGTTGTGCCCATGGTGTGGTCGTATAATAGCCCCTGATGTGAAACGGGGTTACAGTGCAGAGGCTCATTTCCTAGCATGTTTATTGTAAGTATCTTATACGAATTCCTTAGTTCATAAAGCTTTCATCTATTAGTTACAACAGTGAACTATGCGGACAATACATTTTGGCTTGTACAGGGTGTTTTAATGAAAGGACACTAATTCACCAGTGCAAAATAATTATTCTGTAGTCGAGTGAGCAGGGTTCTGACTTTCCAACCCAAAGGTCTCGGGTTTGACTCTCGGCTGAGTCGGGGAATTTTGCTGTAATTTGAATCAGTCCCTCTTTCCGTGAGTCTGTAAGTATGAATGTGGATGTGAAACGTGGGTTTATTTCCTTATGAAAATCAGTAAATGCCAAATGCAAAAACCTACAGTTAGTAAGTTAGTCGTTTCTAATTTCAAAGCCCCCGATATGACTATAGAAGAAAAGGGGCTATACAAATGAGACAATAATAAAATATCTGATGTGTTGCACTAACATTGCTTTCTCTATTCTTGTACAAACTATTGTTACGAACGCCTATTCTCCATCTACTTCATGTTAATCCAGATAAACATTTGTAGAATTTTATTGCCAATTTTCTTGTAGTTGCAAGGGGAATATAGAAATACAGTAGGCTGTAAGCGACAGTCAAATCTTTTAAGAGCTGGTCCCTATGTGGAGTTATCCATTCTATTTGCATGTCCAGGACATAAAAAAAATAGCGAATCCCCATTTGAGAAAAAGTATAAGTAAGGCAAAATCGAAACAAATAACAAGGAATATCTCGAAAATGGTTCACTCAACAAAAAAAGAATGTGTATGACATAAATTGTGTGTTTTAACGAGTTATATAATTTTTGTGTGGTAAAATTTTGTGTATCTCTTACGGTTTACCAGTTATGCAAAAATCATTCAGAATGAAAAGGACTTTTGGGGCTTTCCCAGAAAATTCAAGATATACATTTCATTAGGCATGAAACTGTCTTAAACATGTGGTATTTTATTAAAAATTGTTAGAGCTATTTTTGGAAAAGCAAAGTTTTCAAAAAACTTTCCATGTAAAGGGTAGTTTGGGGTGGGACATTTTCTTGAAAATCTTCGTGTCGCATCCTTGGAAGATACTGACCCTGAATGAATATATAAACTTTAGTTGTACATCTTTTATGCACAATCCTTTTTTTTACAATATTTCACTTGAAAACTAACTTAACCTATGCACAAATTTTCTTGCTAGCTATGTTCTACCTATACTGCTCATTTTGCCTGGCATCCTGGCTTATGGCTCAGCTGAGCAGCTCTTGCTATCCTTAATCACCTATGATCCATTTTCTTTCTCCTCCGTTTGCCCTTCAATCTTCCTTATCTCTCTAACTTTTCTAATCCATTCTTCTTTACTTTCTTTAAAAGCTCCCATATATTCTTAGTTTTTCCTTTCTTCTTTTCTTGTCAACATTTTAATTGGTACTATTTTTCCATCCATTTATCCCATTTTTCTTGCATACTTTTTGTCTCCATTCTGTCATATAATGCTCTGTGCTTTCACTGCCTCCGCATAGTTCACAAATTTCGTTTTTTCTGCCTCTTAGTCCTCTCAGGTACATTGATCCTGTTCTCATCCATGCAAACGTTCTTTTTCCGCTCTATTACAATAATCCACATTCCCTTCTCTTCCCTATTTCCTTTTTACTAAGCTATAGAACCCTAGTGATTTGTTATTCTCTAAGCTTCCCCAAATCTCTTGTGTTTCTATGTCCTCCACTCTGTTTCTTACTGTTATCCAGAAGCCGTTGCCATTTCTTTCTCTTGCTCTCTATATATCTCCCATTCCTGTTACTGAATCTAAATATCAAATTTGGTATTTATCCGACCTTTCGTTTTTGAGTTGTGCTGTTCACACACACACACACACACACACACACACACACGAACCGTTTTTCTAAAAGTGATTTTTTTATTCATGAGACCTCAAAACATGTATTTCCAATGAAATCTCGGTATCCAATTTTTGGGTGGAATGCAGTACTTCCTCTACTTACTGTACGTAGTAGAGAAAGTAGATATTAATTATTATTATTATTATTATTATTATTATTATTATTATTATTATTATTATTATATACTACATGGGTTATTCGATGTTACACAGATGGCTTTATAAACCTCGAAACAATTTAATTCATTTCATTTACCAAGCACCACGCACTCCTTTTGAAATAGCGTGTACAATGATCTAGATCAGGGATTCTAAACCTTTTCCAGAGATGTACCATTCACCGAGCGGGATGGCTCAGGCGGCAACGTCTGTGGGCCGCATTCGGAAGGTCCCAGGTTCGATTCCCGACATCCGCTCCCTCTGGCCCATGAGCTTTCGTGGTTTCCCCGGGTCGACAGGAGAATGATGGGGTGATTCATCATCTACTACGACTCTCTTTCTCGTTTGGTGCACCCATCATCTTCCTTGTCATCCGTTTCAGGGTTGCAGGACCGGGCGACGGTATTCGGAGGGTTGCGGCTGGACGGTGGCTGTGCACTGTAGAGTTTCTTCCCTGGCATCGCTCGGGGACTGCTCAGCTAGGGCTCTCCTCCGAGTGGGCTTCGCCCCGGGGACGCTGGATGTTGGTTGCTTGTGGGTAGGACCGGGCAGCGTCGGATGCGTTCTATCTGGAAACAGTAGGGACCCTGTCCATGCTTGCGCCCGTCGTCATTCGAGTCTGGTCGCCCTTCAGGTCTCTCCCCTCATTCTTCCCTCCCAGGGGTTACGTTGGAAGCAAAAAGAGCCGCTACGGCCTCCTTGCGGTGCTCTGCCCCGGGTTCGAGTGTCCCTCCGTGATGTATGAGCCTTTACCATTATATTTAGCTTCAGAATATGTGATTCTGTGCTACGAGGGTCAAAATAAAAAATTTTCTACATTGATAACAGCACTGGTCATTTAATTAGTTATTTCTGGTATGTATTGTTTAGAATTAGGCATTTATTGGAGGAAAAAAGCTTGAAATACGTTCTATTCAATGGATTGCTCTCTTATATGTTTTAAAATAATTGTATCAAGGTTAAAATATAGTGAATGAATATATAATACTAAGTTCGATAAATCATACCTATATGCCTATAGTATTCCCAATATTCCGTACTTAGTCACTAAAATATATTAACTTTAAAAACTTTAACTATCACACTTTTGTTTCAGTGCGAAGGTTGTACTTGTTTAGCCAAACATAGTTTTGTAATGTTTGATTTCAGCTGACTTAATTTTGATCTTAAATCGGGGTCAACATTCATGTTATTTCTGTATTGTTTTTTATATAAATTAGAGAAGAAAATCCACACTCACAAAGCTAAGCAGTCATAAACACCAACAAAAATGTTACAGCTTTTTCTTAGATCATAGGATATTCTTTTCTTCTTGGCAACCAGAAGTCTGTTAAATCCATCTTCTGGATCATTTTCCTCAGTCCTCTGTGACATGATAGGTAGATCAACTCATATTTCTCGGAAGGTGTTAAGGTTTTTGCTAGGTGTCATCAATAGAAAACGTGCCTCTAATCCAAACATATGAGTCCAGCTTTTCAGAGAAGTATACATTGCAATCGGATCATATCACAAGGTGGTCCTTCATATTCGCAGACACTTCGCAACGAATAGGAATTTAATGTTCACATTAGAAAGCATCCAGCAATGGAAAGAAAGATGTGTTTCCAATATTGAGTTCTGTTATCATGAAGCCTTAGTCTTTTATAAAAGTTCGCGAATCCGCCCACTCTGACACATGTGTTTTTGGTGGTTTCCCCGGATTGGCTGGAGTGGTTCATCTTCTGCCACATTTCCTGTACCCTTTATCTTCCTTGTCATGTGTTTCAGGGTTTAGGACCAGGCGTTGGTGATCGGCGGTTTGCGACTGGACGGTCTGTGGAGGTTCCTTCCTGACATTGTCCAGGGACTGCTCGGCTGAAACCCTCCTCTGGGTGCTTTCAGGCGAGAGCTCCTTCGGGGGACCCCCGGAGGCTCGGAGCTCAATAGAGTGGACTCGGGTAGCGTTGGAGTCGTTCAATCTGGAAATATTAAGCACCCCGTCTTAGTTTGTGTCCGTCTGTAGAAACACAAGGGGCCGGCTGGCCTGCGTGCGGTGCCTTGCTCCGATTTCGGGGACCCATTCCGTTCCTCCGTACCTTTACCTTTTCTAAGAGCCGCAATTTTATCCTGTACCAAGTATATGGAAGTAAGTACATCCTGCAAAGTCTTGTTTAGCTGGTTGAAGTGACAAAATATATATCTGCCAAGTAAGCCAACCGGGCAACTCAAAACTCGTCCGTGAAATAATATGGTCTCAGGTTGAATCGGAGAAAAAAATCTACACTTCTGAACGAAGTTCAGACACAAGGCTCAGTACATTTCCCTCGACAGTCAGCCAACTTTAGTGTTCAACATCCATTTCATTACCAAAATGGAAAATAATCATGGATTCATAGCCCTGTACTTCATAAAGTTGAAAACTTTCGCCTTTCATTTAAAACCGTCTTTAGAGCAACAGGCATCGTTCTTACGGCTAAAGCCTCGCCATGAATGCTACGATGCGTGTTTTTAAAGTGAGTGCTGCGGTCGCGATTTTAAGTACGCGATCACTTCCTCCATTCATTAGGAAGCCAGACGCACCTGTGAGCGAGCGTTATTTTGTCTTTTCCTGCTGTTAGAGCGTTTTTAAATGTTCAAAACAATCGAATGATCAACGAACGTGAAGTCAGTTCAGTGATTCGTTTTCTGAATGCGAGAAATGTTACGCCAACAAACATTCATCGCCAATTGTCTGAGGTTTAGGGGAAACAATAATGAGTGACAATGCCCGATCACACACAGCCAAACAAACTCAAGATCAGATCGCAACATTTGGTTGGGAACATTTCGACCACCCTTTCTACAGTCCAGATTTGGCACCAAGTTATTTTCATCTGTTTCTTCATCTGAAGAAATCCTTGGTGAAAAACATTTCAACGTGGATTATGTGAAACAAGAAGTGCAGACTTGGCTTTCACCACAGGCGGCATCTTTCTTTGATGAAGGCATACAGAAACTGATTTCCCGTTACGATAAATACCAAATGCCTTAACAATGGCAGTGACTATGTGGAGAAGTAATGTAAGGTGAAAAGTAATGAATGATAATAAAGTATTTGGAAAATAATGTTCGTTTTTTTTAAATTATCAGTACTTACTTTAAAAGCACGCCTCGTACAAAATACAAATTTTGCTTTTGGGGCTACTTCTATAGTGTTTACATCGCCATTGTGTTTCTCAGCCATTGAACGTGCTCCATCAGAACAAACATCAACACATTTATTTCATTTTATACCACCAATTTTCATAAATTGGCCTAATTTTGAAAATATGTGATTCGAGGTAGTAGGTAGAGAAGGAAAAACAAGAATTCTTCTTTGGCTGTTTCCACTAGCTGAATTAGCCGACGTAGCCCGTGGTTTGACGGTTTATCTCTACAACACTTACCCAATAGCCTTCGTCCATGCTTGTGCCGGTCGGCATCCCGATCTGGTCGCCTTTCGGGTCTCTCCCCTCATCCTTCTCTCTCAGGGGTCGCGTTGCAACCACAAGGGCCCGACTGGCCTACGAGCGGTGCTTGCCCCTCCGTGATACGTACCTTTCTACGCAATAGCCTTGCGTTTCTTTAGAGACATTTAAAAATGCTTTCTCAGGATACTTAAACAAAGAATTAATTAAAACTCTCAAGACTATAAAGAAAGAAACAAACTCAGAAAACACCATGCAAAAGTATTGCTGAACAACCACAATAGCACAGTAATGATGATTTCTCATGAATGCAGGAGGGTGACTTCCACATTGTCACATTCGTCTGCCTTGTCATTATTTACAGAGAAAATCTCGATTGGAATGAAATAATAGCAGTTAAAGTAACGTCAGTATACCTTGTTCATTCTTAGTAACTAACATACGCAAAACTAGCAAGAAAACACACGAAAGGCAAAACAAAAATGAATGTCAAAATTAACGTACAAAGGAAAAGAAGAATAACAATAAGAAGTCGTACTTCAACTGGTTTGACGCTGTTTCTGTTATCCATGCCCCTGTCTAGGGGTACTGTGCTACCTCCAGTTCCCGAGGTCGCGCGTTCAAACCCGGCTGAGGACGATGGATTTTTTGGGCGTAAAAAGCCTTAGCATGGCTTCCTTCGGAGGGAAGTAAAGACGGTGGTTTCGTGTCGTAGATTTACGGCACGTAAAAGAACCTCATGCCTGATAAAGAGGCCTCTGAGCAAAATTTTCGGTCTTTCACGCCCAATGTAGAATGGAACGCTAAGAACCAAAGTAGTTAAAGAGCGTCCATAAATAAAACTTAATTTAACTAACATTTTTATGTCACTCAGTTTTTGTTTTTCTACTTATAAAAGCATTACAAACTTCTCATAGAGAAAGAAATCCCCTGCTTACAAAAAATGAGAAACTACAAATTACAATAAGTGAAATATAAACTTCGGAGTATGATCGTAGAATGCATGGATTTGCACTTCGATTTATTCATTACTTTTATGTTAGCAATGTTTGAGCACGATAGATAGAGAGTAAGCGTTTGTAAAAATAGTTTGTACAAGAGTAGAGAAAGTCATGTGAATTTTCATCAGATTTTTATAATAATGTAAAATCGTATGTT
Source organism: Deroplatys truncata (assembly GCA_030765065.1). Classification (NCBI taxonomy): domain Eukaryota; kingdom Metazoa; phylum Arthropoda; class Insecta; order Mantodea; family Mantidae; genus Deroplatys; species Deroplatys truncata. The sequence continues at coordinate 22,200,844 of CM060976.1, read as the reverse complement.
TTCGTTTGGTTATAATGGAACTGGCAAATGTTTGTAACACAAATGTTAATTTATGTTCTCTCCTAAAGGTTTTATACACTCCCCGGCAGTAGCTCCCGCAAAATTACTGGTACGCGTACCATAGACTGAGAACCTCTTACAGTTTTAATGTTTAGCCGCGATTTTGAACATGCGGAGGCCATTTCCTCCATTCATTATGAGCCAGACGCAGCTGTGAGCAATCACTTTGTCTATCCCGGTTGTTAGAGCGTTTCGAAATGTTCAAAACAATCGAACCACCCGCCGATTGTGAAGTCAGATCAGTGCTTCGTTTTCTACTTTCTCTACTACGTATAGTAAGTAGGGGAAGTATTGTATTCCACCCAAAAATTCGAAACCGGGATTTCACCGGAAATACATGTTTTGAGATCCCCTGAATCCCAAAAAAGCATTTTTGGAAACATGTCCGTGTGTGTGTGTGTGTGTGTCTGTTTGTGAATAGCATAACTCATAAACGAACAGTCGGATAAACACCAAACTTGGTATTTAGGTTCAATATCTTCCAGAGATGCGACACGAAGGTTTTCAACAAAATCCCCTCACCCCAGAGTACCCTTTACATGGAAGATTTTTCGAAAATTTTAATTTTCTCAAAAATGGCTGTAACGATTTTGATTAAAATGTCATATGTTCAAGATATTTTTATGACAAATAAAATGTATATCTTGAATTTTCTGGGAATGTCTCCAAAAGTATTCTCCATTGTGAACGACTTTTGCATAACTGGTAAACCATAAGAGATAGACACAATTTTACTACACAAAAAATGTAGATCGCGTTAAAATACACAATTTATGTCATATACATTTTTTACTTTCTCTACTACGTATAGTAAGTAGGGGAAGTATTGCATTCCACCCAAAAATTCGATACCGAGATTTCACCGGAAATACATGTTTTGAAACTTCCTGAATCCAAAAAAAGCATTTTTGGAAACATGTCCGTGTGTGTGTCTGTGTGTGTGTGTGTGTGTCTGTGTGTGTGTCTGTGTGTCTGTGAACAGCATAACTCAAAAACTAACAGTCGGATAAACACCAAACTTGGTATTTACGTTCAGTATCTTCCAGAGATGCGACACGAAGATTTTCAAGAAAATCCCCCCACACCAGACTACCCTTTACATGGAACGTTTTTCAAAAATTTTAATTTTCTCAAAAATGGCTCTAACGATTTTGATGAAAATATCATATGTTTAAGATAATGTCATGAGAAATGAAATGTATATCTCGAAATTTCTGGGAATGTCTCCAAAAGTATTCTTCATTATGAACGACTTTTGCATAACTGGTAAACCATAAGAGATAGACAAAATTTTACTACACAAACAATGTAGATCGCGTTAAAATACACAACTTATATCATATACATTTTTTTTGTTGAGTGAACCGTTTTCGAGATATTGCTTGTTATTTCCTTAAATTTTCCAATACTTATACTTTTTCTCAAATTCGTTATTCATTTTTTTATGTCCTGGACATGCAAAGACAATGGAATGCGCCACATAGCAACCAGCGATAAAATATTTGACTATCGCTTAAAAGCTACCATATTCCCCTTGCATCTACAAGAAAATTACAAATAAGATTGCCATCTCGATATCTCGATTAATATAAAGCATATGGAGAATAGGCGTTTGTAAAAATAGATTGTACAAGAGTAGAGAAAGTCATGTGAGTGTAACACATCAGATTTTTTTGTTAGGTGAACCATTTTCGAGATATTCCTTGTTATTCCCTTAAATTTTTCAATACTTATTTTCTAAAATGGGAATTCGTTATTCATTTTTACTTTCTCTACTACGTATAGTAAGTAGGGGAAGTATTGTATTCCACCCAAAAATTCGATACCGTGATTTCACCGGAAATACATGTTTTCAGACCCCCTGAATCCAAAAAAATCATTTTTGGAAACATGTCCGTGTGTGTGTCTGTGTGTCTGTCTGTGAACAGCATAACTCAGAAACGAACAGTCGGATAAACACCAAACTTGGTATTTAGGTTCAGTATCTTCCAGGGATGCAACACGAAGGTTTTCAAGAAAATCCCCCACCCCAGGATACCCTTTACATGGAAGATTTTTCGAAAAGTTTAATTTTCTCAAAAACGACTTTAACGATTTTGATTAAAATATCGTATGTTTAAGATATTTTTATGACAAATAAAATGTATATCTTGAATTTTCTGGGAATGTCTCCAAAAGTGATCTTCATTGTGAACGACTTTTGCATAACCGGTAAACCATAAGAGATAGAGAAAATTTTACTACACAAAAAATGACCATCGCGTTAAAATACACAATTCATGTCATATACATTTTTTTGTTGAGTGAACCATTTTCGAGATATTACTTGTTATTCTCTTAAATTTTTCAATACTTATTTTCTTAAATGGGAATTCGTTATTCATTTTTTTTGTCTTTGGTATGCAAAGAGTATTAATCTGTGGGAAAGGGAATGGTGCTGCACCTAGCAACCAGCTATTAAGAGATGTGTATGTGCTTAAACGCTACTGTATTTCTAAATTGCTCTTGTAAATATACATTCCCCTTACATCTACAAGAAAATTACCAATAAGATAGAGTCTGCAAATGTTTATCTCGATTAACATGAAGTAGATGGAGTATAAGCGTTTCTATAAATAGTTTGTACAAGAGTAGAGAAAGTCATGTGAGTGTAACACATCAGATTTTTTGAATGCGAGAAATGTTACGCCAGCAAACATTCATCGCCAATTGTGTGAGCTTTATGGGGAAACAATGAGTGACAATGTCCGTCCACACACAGCCAAACAAACTAAAGATCTGATCGCATCATTTGGTTGTAAACAATTCGGCCACCCTCCCTACAGTCTGCATTTGGCTCCATGCGAATTTTATCTGTTTCTTCATCTGAAGAAATTCCTCGGTGGAAAACATTTCAACGACGATGATGTTATGAAACAAGAAGTACAGACTTGACTTTCATCACAGGCGGCATCATTCTTTGACGAAGGTATACAAAACTGATTTCCCATTACAGGTGCCTGGCGAGAAGTGGAGAAGTAGTGTAAAGTAATGAATGATAAAGTATTTGAAAAATAACGTTCTTTAACCCTTAGAAATGCAATATCGTAAAAATCCATGAAATTCGTAATAATGAATAAAATCTCTACTGATATTCAAGGAAGTGGGACTGAAATATTGCTGTATTTCTAAACTCCTCAAATGCCAATCTTATTAAATTCTAGAAATATTGTGTAGACTGCAAGTTAACATTTTGCGGTGGAAGAATTATACAAATGATGGAGTAATTGTTAGATAGAGCATTTTGTACCTTCTCTTTGGTTCCATAACTATTTAATAACATGAAGGCTCCAAATTTTATATTGATGGAATGCATAATCCCGTGACATCTATACTCAATGAAATCGAACAAGATGGCTCCGCGGCAACGTGTGCTCCCAATAGACACTAGGGGAACGCTTAGTCGACGAGTCGTTCATCGCCCTCTCTAATCACCTCCAGCAGTGGGACGGGTCTTACAGCCTGGAATTGTTAGGGACTTCCGCTCGCCTGTTCGCCTGCGTCCTGTAGCCTCCTGTGGTTCCTTCACTTCATTCCTTCCTCCTGTGAGGTGGTAACCACAATAGATCTATATGTGATCAAACGTATCCGGACACCTGGCTGAAAATGACGTACAAGTTCGTGGTGCCCTCCATCGGGAACGCTGGAAGTCAATATGGTGTTGGCCCACCCTTAGCCTTGATGACAGCGGTCACTCTCGCAGGTATACTTTCAATCACGTGCTGGAAGGTTTCTTGGGGAATGGCAGCCCATTCTTTATGGAGAGCGGAACTGAGGAGAGGTATCGATGTAGGTCGGCGAGGCCTGGGACGAAGTCGGCGTTCCAAAACATTCCAAAGGTGTTCTATAGGATTCAAGTGCAGACCAGTCCATTACAGGGATGTTATTGTCGTGTGACCACTCCGCCACAGCCCGTGCAGTATGAACAGGTGCTCGATCGTGTTGAAAGATGCAATCGCCATCTCCGAATTTCTCTTCAACAGTGGGAAGCAAGAAAGTGCTTAAAATATCAATGTAGGTCTGCGCTGTGATCGTGCCACGTAAAACAACAAGGGGTGCAAGCCCCCTTCAGGAAAAACACGACCACACCATAACACCACCACCTCCGAATTTCACTGTTGGCACTACACACGCTAGCAGATGACGTTCACCGGGCATTCGCCATACCCACACCCTGCCATCGGATCGCCACATTGTGTACCGTGATTCGTCACTCCACACAACGTTTTGCCACAGTTCAATCGTGTTATGTTGACGCTCCTTACACCAAGCGAGGCGTCGTTTGGCATTTTCCTGCGTGATGTGTAGCTTATGAGCAGCCGCTCGACCATAGAATCCGAGGTTTCTCACCTCACCTAACTGTCATAGTACTTGGAGTGGATCCTGATGCAGTTTGGAATTCCTGTGTGATGGTCTGGATAGATGTCTGCCTATTAATCTTTACGACCCTCTTCAAATATCGGCGGTCTCTGTCAGTCAACAGACAGGTCGGCCTGTACGCTTTTGTGCTGTACATGTTCCTTCACGTTTCCACTTCACTATCACATCAGAAACAGTGGACCTAGGGATGTTTAGGAGTGTTGAAATTGAAAAAATTGAAATTGAGTTTTATTTATGGACGCTCTTTAACTACTATAGTTCTTAACGTCCCATTCTATATTGGGCGTGAAAGACCGGTAATTTTGCTCAGAGCCCTCTTTATCAGGCTTGAGGTTCTTTTACGAGCCGTAAATCTACGACACGGGACCACCGGCCTTACTTCCCTTCCGAAGGAAGCCATGCTAAGGATTTTTACGCCCGAAAAAAATCCATCGCCCTCCGCCAGGTTTGAACCCGCGGCCTTGGGAACTAGAGGCTAGCACGGTACCACTAGTACACGGAGGACGACGAGTGTGGAAATCTCGCGTACAGACTTCTGACACAAGTGACACCCAAACACTTGAGCACGTTCGAAGTCCGTGAGTTCCACGGAGCGTCCCATTCTGCTGTTTCACGATGTCTAATGACTACTCGGGGATAATGAGTACCAGGCAGTATGTGGCAGCACAATGCACCTAAGATGTTTGTGGGGGTGTCCGGATACTTTTTATCACATAGTGTTCCCCTGCATTGTATGAGCTATATATTCAATGCAAAAGAGTCCAAACCAGCGGATATCAAGATTCCCTATCGTCTAAGCTTTCTCTTAAGAATCTTAGATATGGCATATAGTTTGAAAAATAATTTTCTCATTTTTACCTTCTCTACTACGTATAGTAAGTAGGATGAGTATTGCATTCAATGTCGAGACTTCACCGGAAATATATGCTTTGAGACCTGCTGAACCTAATTAAAAAATCATTTTTAGAAAAAGGCCCGTGTGTGTATGTGTCTGTGAACAGCATAACGCAAAAACGGAAAGTCGAATAAATGCCAAACTTGGTATTTATATTCAATACCTACCTTCCAAAAATGTGACACGAAGACTTTCAATAAAATTCTCCTCACCAACTACCCTTTACATTGCAAAATTTTCGAAATTTTTATTTTCTAAAAAATAGCAGTAGCGATTTTGATTAAAATACCACACATTACAGATATTTACATGACAAATAAAGTGTATATCTTGAATTTCATGGGAATAGCCTGTGAAGTCCTCTTCATAGGGATTATGTATAATCTTGTACAACTGGTAAACGTTAAGCGATAGACGAAAACGTACTGGACAGAAAATGTAGATCTCTTTAAAAAACACAGTTTATTTCA